>CACTHL010000490.1:3239687-4616874 GCA_902712375.1 Dioscorea dumetorum | reverse complement strand
TCAAGTGTCGGCGTCTGCTGGTGCTGCTGGGGATGCTGGGGATGCGTGGGATGCTCTGGGTGTGGACGGCGAAGTGGAGTCGCTACCTCTCGCCATCAACTGGTGGAGTGAAGTGATGCGCGCCATCATCTCCGAGTGGTACTCAGCCATGCGAGCGAGAACCTCAGCGTGGTTCGCTGCCTGGGTCACCCGCATGGCGGCGAGATCAGTCTGGAGGGTCCCCACAGCAGCCTCAAGTCTGTCTATGCGCTCCTGTGCCGGAGGAGATGCAGGTGCTGACACCGGTGGCACCTCCTCGTCTGCTGGGGTGTCCTCTGCCGCCATGGGTGTGGGCTGTGATGACGGCCCTGCCCGGGTCTCCTCCGAGTCTTCATCTTCGTCCTCAGACTCCTCGGACTCATCTGGGAAGGGTGCAACAAGCACGTACCTACCGGGGGCGGCCCTCTTCACCATGCCCATCATACGTAAGGTATCAAGGCCTAGTGGAGAGGGAACAATAACCTTATTATCTCCCCGAACAGAATCAATCAGTCCCTGATGCAGGGACCAGAGAAAAGAACTCCTATCCGCGCGTACTGTCCCTGGTGCCTCAAAACTTCAGCTACCACGTATCCCAGGTGCAGGGGCATGCTCTGGACCATTGAGTGTAAGTAGAGAAGGTCCAGCCACCCCAATACGCCGGTGCTGTCTCCTCGCCCAGTAATAGACCTGCTCAGGATGGCATGAATGTACCTGTGGGCGGGGCGGAGGAGCAAAGACGCCTTGGTCAACCCGGGCTCGTACCGTATATCTCCACACAGCATCCGGCAAACTCAGCTCGGAGTGACGCGGAAGGGGTAGTCGAATGGTAGTTGCGCGTACTCCTCCGTGTGGATGAAGTCTCGATCGTACAGGCCGAGGGCGACAGCGAAATCAGTCAGGCTCATGCTGTGGTACTGCCCAAAGATGCGGAACCGAATTGTGTCTGCCCGGTGGTAGTCGGTGTGAGAGCGATCAAACTCGAACGTCGCGAGGACTTCGAGGGTGATGTCGCGAGTGGCGGGGTCTTTGATGCACAAAAGTCGATTCCACCCGCCCACAGCAATTAGCTCTCGGACTTCATCCGCCAATTCGGTCGCACGCGCGTGTTCTATCGCCTCCAGAGCTTGCAAGTCAGGAATTCGGGTCTGGCCAAATTTCAGCTTTGAAAGCCGATCAAACCGTGGTTGATGTTCGGGCACGGCGAACTCTAATGGTGCGGGCGAGAGATCACGGGACTCACGGGCCTCACGGGGACGCTTATGAGCGAGTCTCTTTGTTCTTGGGGCCATTTCTGTGCATAAGAGAGGTAAACAAGTTAATTCGGAGCTTAAAATAGGTTCCCAGATTTCCACATGGTCGTGTGGAAATTCCACGCGGCCGTGTGCCTCCTCTGGGTAACTCAGAACAAGAAATTAGCCAATACACATGGCCGTGTGGAATTTCCACACGGCCGTGTGTCTCCTCTGGAATCCAGAGGGGGCACCCCGATAATCCACATGGCCGTGTGGAATTTCCACACGGCTGTGTGGATCTTCGACCATGGCCAAAATGCCATGGTGAATCCACATCGTTTCATACAATCATCCACACAGTTGCTCACAAGTGTTTTAAGCAATAATCTAAGTATAATCATGAAAATATCATGCAAAAACACAAGATTCAACATCCACAACAAGTATTGAAGGTTTCATGGCAAGAAGAGGGGAAGAAGGCTTACCGGACAAGATGAGTCCAATCTCACAATGGAGCAATGAGTAAGGCCTACAAATCCCTTAAATAAGCGAGAGAATGGAAGGGGAAGAGAAACCGTCGCAACCCTTGAAGAGGAGGCGTTTGAAGATGAAGGGTTGCTTGGGGGAAGATGAAGATAAAGGGGCTTTTCATGTTTAAGTACCCCACATGGCCGTGTGAAAATTCCACACGGCCGTGTGGATTCTCTGTATGACCCTTATCAAACTCCCCATTTTCCACACAGCCGTGTGTAATTTCCACACGGCCGTGTGGATTCTCTGGATGAGAGAATTCTTTCACAAAGTCATCCACACGGCCATGTGGAAATTCCACATGGCCGTGTGTTTCCATTCTTCAACTGAAATATAGTCTAAACTCTGCCGAAATCATTGGAAACACATGGAACGACTGCAGAAGTTGAAAACTAATACGTTTACAACTGAAATCTCGCAAAATTCACAGGACTACCACCTAACTTGCCAGAAACGATGAAAACATAAAAAATGCACTACCAGCAATGAATCCACACAAAATACAAACTAAACAAAACAAAAATGCAGAAATAAAAACTAACTACAACACAAGCAAAGAATTTTTAAAAATTGGGTTGCCTCCCAATAAGCGCATGTTTTACGTCACTAGCTTGACGTACCTGTCTCTCTAGACTCAAGGGGGGTCATGGGTCGAAAGCACTTCGCTGCTTGGGAATGTGAAACATGATGAGCATAAGTTTTGGAATTTAGAAGATGAGTGATCGAATTTGTTACCAGATGGAGGGATATCATTCTTAGACCTTGAAGGACCGTCCGCAGGTTCATTCGTTTGCTTCTTGCGGCGATGTCTTACCCTCCTTAGCTTTTTCATTAATTTGTTGACAGTACCCGTGGTAGGTGTACCTTGTTCTCCAAGTCAACTGATGAAATATGATCATCATCCATCTCTTGATCCAACAAATCAGCTAGTGGATCTGGGCAAAAGGTTTCCTGCACATAATTATCAATCAATGCATCAGTAGTGTCAAGAAAATACAAAGCATCATCAAAGTTAAGAGAATGTCTCATGGCCTCAGCAAGGCGGTAGGTCAGCTTCTCATCTCCTATCCTCAATGTCATCTCCCCGCCATCCATGTTTATAAGAGCCTTGGAAGTACGCAGAAAGGGTCTTTCAAGTATCAGCAGCACGTCGACATTCTCATCTACATCCAGTACCATGAAATCTGCAGGAAATATATACTTATCTACTTTCACCAAGATGTCTTCAATGATGCCTCTGGGGTGACGAATGGAATGGTCAGCTAGTTGTAAGGTCATCCGAGTAGGCCTTGGCTCTGCCAGTCCCAGCTTCTTGAAGAAGGAGTAAGGCATGACATTGATACTGGCTCCTGAGTCTGCCAATGCCTTCTCTTCATCCAAATTCCCAATGTTACATGGGATGATGAAGCTTCCGGGGTCTTTCATCTTGTTAGGTAGATTCTTCTGCAACACAGCCGAACAAGATGCATCCAAAATCACCGCTGCACCCTCTTCCAATTTCCTCTTGTTGGTTAAGAGGTCCTTCAAGAATTTTGCATACCGAGGCATTTGAGACAAAGCCTCCACAAAAGGGATATTAATGTGCAGCCGTGAATCCTCTTGAAAGAGAGGGGTGACCTCGGGAACGCGGACACAGGTGGTGCATGGCTGTCGTCAGCTCGTGCCGTAAGGTGTTGCGTTAAGTCCCGCAACGAGCTGCTTGAAAAGGCCCAGAAACTTCTTGTACTGCTCATCATTTTGATCATTCTTCAGCCTTGAAGGATAAGGAATCCTTGGTTTGTATGGTGCGGGTGCTACCTCCGTTTCCTTACCCTTCTCCTTGTCTTTCTCCTTAGCAGGAATTTGAACAACCTCTTCAGCGGGAAGTCTACCCTCAACCTCACGACCACTCCTCAGAGTGATTGCCTTCAGCTGCTCTCTTGGGTTGGTCTCTGTATTTCCCGGGAGACTTCCTTGAGGTCGCTCAGATAAAGACTTCGCAATCTGCCCCACCTGATTTTCCAAGTTATGTAGTGAAGCGTTGTGATTGCGAAATGTACTCTCCACCCCTTGGAAGCGCGTGTCTGAGGACTGAATGAACTTGGTCAATGCCTTCTCCAAGTCTGTCATTCGGTTCTCAAGCCCTGAAACTCGGCCCTCCATGTTTGGTTGTTGGGGTTGCTGAAATCCGGGAGGTGCAGAGGGCCTTTGTTGCCCTTGGTTGCTCCATGCAAAGTTCGGGTGGTTTCGCCACCCCGGATTGTAGGTGTTGCTATAGGGATTTCCTTGACCTCGTCCAGCATTCCCCACAAAATCGACCTGCTCAACAGGTGCTGTTCCGACCATAGAGATAGGGCAATCAGAAGAAACATGCCCTCCTCCACAACTATCACAATTCATCACTGCAACTATTCTAGATGGGCCTGCCAAAGTGTCTAACTTCTTGCTCAATGCTTCAACTTGAGCTGCTAGAGATGTTACTGCATCAACTTCATGAATACCCGCCACTTTCCTCTTGTCTCGAGCATTCCACTGATAGCTGTTCATAGCCATTTCTTCTATCAGTTGGCTGGCAGCTTCGGGGGTCTTGCTTCCTAAGGTACCTCCTGCTGCGGCATCAAGTAGCTGTCTTGTGCTTGGGTTCAGCCCATTGTAGAAGGTGTGGATGACCATCCACTCGGGGAACCCGTGTTGAGGACATTTGCGCAGAAGATCCTTGAACCTTTCCCATGTCTCGAAAAGAGACTCCAATTCCGACTGCATGAAGGAAGAAATTTCATTTCTCAGCTTGGCCGATTTCCCAGGAGGGAAATATCGGGCAAGGAAGGCCTCAACCATCTCTTCCCAAGTGGTAATTGATGCTCTAGGTAAAGATTGCAACCACTGTTTTGCTTTCCCCTTCAAGGAAAATGGGAAGGCTCTCAATCTGATGGCGTCGTCCGTGACTCCATTGATCTTCAACATGTCGCACACTTCCAAGAAATTTTCTATGTGATTGTTTGGGTCTACATCTGCTAACCCATTAAACTGTGCGGACTGTTGGACCATCTGAACGAACCCTGGCTTAAGCTCAAAGTTATGAGCTGAAATTGGTGGCCTGACTATGCTTGACTGTATACCACGGACAGATGGCCTAGCAAAATCAGAAAGTGTCCGCTGTTGCTCATTTTGTTCAGCCATGGTTGCGAACTCTTCAACTTCTATCTCAGCTTGATCAAAATGTTCTAGTTCAGGTTGTCTTCCCCGTCTGTGCAATCTCCTCTCTATTTCCGGATCACCTTCCACTAATGTCGAAGGATGTCCACGGGTCATAACCTGGAGCTGAAATCAGGAAAAGAAAGTAAAATCAGAACGATGGAAGTAAAAGAAGTGTGAGATAGAATGTGCAAAAAAAATGACTAGCGAAACAAAGTATAACAATTCCTAAAACGCCTAACTCCCCGGCAACGGCGCCAAAAACTTGACATACCCTTGCGTGTGTACTCCACAAGTGCACGGGTGTCGAAGTAATAAAGTACCCAAACGGGTGGGTAGTCGAATCCACAGGGAGTAGACATAAGAACAATCACACTTTGTTAAGTAGCCAAAGATAAACCACTTGTTGTTGTGATAGAAAATAGGATAGGAAAGAAATAGAAATAAAGTGATGAAAATAAAAGCTAGGGTATAGAAATAGATCAATAAGACGATGGGGTACTCGGACAATGCTCCCGCTAGAATCCTTGTTTCAAGTGCAAAACTTCAAGTACTCTTATTCAATAGAGATTTCAAGAGTCGTGGAATCCAAAGATACAAGGTCCCAAATCTAAGGTCAACCTTGACTAGTCCCCTACGAGGTCCCGGCGGAGAGAAGACTCTCGACACCTCACACCACGTATGACTGCGCTATGCTCTAGGGATTCCAAGTGGTAAACCCTATTCCAACCTATAGATCAATCCCTTTGGTCCAGGCGAAAGATCCCTAATCACAAATAAGTCCCGGCGGAAAGACCTCTCTCAACGCCTAAC
Organism: Dioscorea dumetorum; assembly: GCA_902712375.1. NCBI lineage: Eukaryota > Viridiplantae > Streptophyta > Magnoliopsida > Dioscoreales > Dioscoreaceae > Dioscorea > Dioscorea dumetorum. Next base: position 4,611,103 of record CACTHL010000490.1, on the reverse strand, counting down.
TCTCTTTGAGATCGAAGGTAATACTTGGAATAAGAAGGTAGGGAAAACCACACCGGAGGGGAAAGGGGACGTGTCACTACCTCTCAACTCACCTTCTCAACCCTCTTCAATCTTGGTTAATCTAATCCTAATGGTGATGGTCACTCGTCAAAAGGATGATTGGATTAGCCCTCAACCCTAGTATCACTCTAAGGGAGAAACAATTAAGCATACAAGATTGAAACTCAAATTCAAACTCAAATTGAATAAAAGCATTAAAGTCAGTGAAACATAGGAAATCTAGGGTTTACAAGTCCAAGTACCCACTAGGGGTTTAGCCCTCCATGGAGCAATACAAGTTCATCAAAATAAATGAAGACAAGTGCAAGAAATCCATAAAGGAAAAACCCCCTTAAGTTTTGTGTTGATAGACTATGGGGACTTCTTCTTCTTCTCCAAAGAACTCCTTCCTCCAAGCCTAAGGCGGACCTCGTCGAATCGAGTCGTCGAAGGCTCCCCCAATAGCTCTCCTTGGAAGGAATTGATGATAAAATCGGTGAAGAAGCGCCCCCAAAGTGTAGCAAGAACCTCCTGAACCCTAGCCGTCACCCCTTCTCAAAGTTGGAAGAAGATGCCTTAAATAACGCTTCAGAACGGCTTTATAATTGGTGACACACCCTTGTGTGTGTGTTCCGCAAAAGCACAGGTGTCGAAGTAATAAAGTACCCAATGGGTGGGTAGTCGAATCCATAGGGAGTAGACGATAGAAACAAAGACACATCGCTAAGTAGCCAAAGAAAACCGATTGTTGTTGAGATTAAAAAGTGATTAAAAACAGAAATTAAAAACTGAAAGTTAAAGCTAGAGAGTAGGAAAAGATCGAGATAAGAATGGGGTACACGGACACTGCTCCCCCTAGAATCCTTGTTTCAAGTGCAAGACTTCAAACACTCTTACTAAATGAAGATTTCAAGAGTCGTGGAATCCAAAGATACAAGGTCCCAAATCTAAGGTCAACCTTGACTAGTCCCCTACGAGGTCCCGGCGGAGAGAAGACTCTCGACGCCTCACACCACGTATGACTGCGCTATGCTCTAGGGATTCCAAGTGGTAAACCCTATTCCCAACTATCGATCAATCCCTTTGGTCCCGGCGAAAGATCCCTAATCACAAATAAGTCCCGGCGGAAAGGCCTCTCTCAACGCCTAACTCTCTTTGAGATCGAAGGTAATACTTGGAATATGAAGGTAGGGAAAACCACACCGGAGGGGAAAGGGGACGCGTCGCTACCTCTCAACTCACCCTCTCAACCCTCTTCAATCTTGGTAATCTAATCCTAATGGTGATGGTCACTCGTCAAAAGGATGATTGGATTAGCCTCAACCCTAGTGTCACTCTAAGGGAGAAACCATTAAGCATACAAGATTGAAACTCAAATTTAAACTCAAATTGAAATAAAAGCATTAATGTCAATGAAACATAGGAAATCTAGGGTTTACAAGTCCAAGTACCCACTAAGGGTTTAGCTCTCCATGGAGCAATACAAGTTCATCAAAATAAATGAAGATAAGTGCAAGAAATCCATAAAGAAAACCCCCTTAAGCTTCGTGTTGATAGACTATGGGAACTTCTCCTTCTTCTTCAAAGAATCCCTTCCTCCAAGCCTAAGGCACACCTCGTCGAATCGAGTCGTCGAAGGCTCCCCCAATAGCTCTCCTTGGAAGGGAATGATGATGAAACCGGTGAAAAAGCGCCCCCAAAGTGTAGCAAGAACCTCCTGAACCCTAGCCGTCACCTCCTCCACAAGTTAGAAGAAGATTTCACTAATAACGCTTCAGAACGGCTTTATAATTGGCCATCTCGAGGATCCACACGGGCGTGTGAATAAGCCACACGGCCGTGTGGAAATTCCACACGCCCATGTGGATTTTCTCGTCTTGTGGAATCTTCATACTAGTCCTCGATTTCACCCGTTTCTTCTCCTGAGATCACATGGACGGACACACGCCCATGTGAAAGGTCAAGTGGCGTTTCTTGATGATGGGAAAACCTTGGAGAGCTTTTTGAAATCTTTGAACCAATCGGAACGAGCGAGCATGACTGCCCTCGTGTCCTTCTACAAGAGTTGTCTTGAAGTCTTTAGAAGTTGGCACATACCCCCTCGTTGGAACCCGATTTGTGTCTTGAATTTCGTAATTGCACAAAAGATCTCCACTTGGCACCATTCTGACCTAATCTTGCCTTTATTCACGTACCATGTCTCCACAACCCTAATTGCGTGAAAGAACACCAAAACACACGAAATTAGAGATAAAGCCTGAAAAATGTGATGCTCATGCGTGGAAAATATTTCCAGAATTATATACATGAGAATTAAAGGTTGAGTGATGAAAATGCTTGGCCTTAAGTTCACCAAAGGTGTACAAAGATAGTATTCTCAGAAAGGGAAAATTTAAATATAGATAGATAAAAACCAAAACTCTAGCAAAAACTCAAATTACGAAGAAAATAAAATCTGAAACCGTGTGTGTGTGTACACTTACTCATGCCAACCCCAAGTTTACGCTTGAGCATTATTAAAACAAGGACTTATTTAGGGAAAAAGAAATCGGTGGTAGCTGCACACAACCTCAAAGGTAGCCATTTCCCAAGATGCCTCCTAGGCGGCTTTCACCCTTTCAAGGTGGTAGCTCTTTCCACCCGGGAGTGTTAGCTTTCGCACAGCCTATTAGATAGCTCTTTCTCTCATTAGGGCATAGCTAGTATCCGACTTATGAGAGTAGCTGCATACAGAATAGGTGGTAGCTCTCACTGTAGCAGTACTGTAGTGGAATTATTGTAGCAAAATTACTGTAGCAGGGTACTGTAGCACTGAATATAAAGATTCTGAGAAACTCTCTGGATGCCTTGCGGGCAAGCTTGCGCCCGCAAGGCCACCCGCAAGGCATCGCGATGTCATGTATTAAAAGAGCTTTTAGGGCATTTCTTAGGGGGCTCTTGGCCACCATTATCCACCATCTTCACCTAGGGCTTCAAGGCAAGTGGAGATGGCAAATCTGAGGAGGAAATCAAGGGGAGAAGAGGTTGTGCTATCAAGGAGAGGATCTAGGAGCTTGCCGGCGCGGATCCGACAAGTTCTCATCACCACTTTCTAGTCTTCATCTTAAGGGAGTTTGTTATGAGCTTTGTCTTGTATTTGTTATATTTCTTGCTTTCTCCTTTGTTGATGATGAACTAGACTCCCAAGGTCACCGGGCATCCGGTGAACCTTGGGATGAACTTGCTTTGTATGGATGTTTTATATTTACATTTATGGTATGTGGTTTGGTTTGTGGTTCATGTTTTGTGATTCTTTGATGTGTTGTTTGGCATGAGAACTCTGCGATTCAACTTCTAGATTGTACTTGGTGCGTGACCATCGCCCTTGTACTAGACTCACATACCATGGAAGGGATTCATGTATGAATACGCCGTGACCATCGGGTATTTCATGCCCCTCCAACCATTAGGGCTGGACCTAGGTTGAGTATCGACCCTAATTAGAGGTTTTCCTAAGCGTAGTGCAATCGTGGGAGGATTTGGTCGGAAGAAATTCCGAGCCAATACTCGTACCGGATTAGGGGTCATCGCCGTGACCATCGGGGTGATCTACTGTTGGATATCTCTTAGTCCATCCATCATTGCCTGTGTAATTTTAGCATCCATCTAGCTTTAGTAGTCCTGAGGGGATCCTAGCCCGGGACCTCGCGCTTTCATTATTATTTGCATCCTTAAAAATGCTCATGTGGTGTGCCTGAGTCCATGTGTTTATAGTTATCTTTGTTAGTTTTCTTATCTTGTTTTAATTCTCTATCTTTGGTAGACTAGACAGTGCCGTCTAGGGGGAAGTAATAGCAGCTCTTGGGACCCCAGGGAATACGACCCTCTCACGCGTGCGTGAGAGGTATTACTTGACGACCCGTGCACTTGCGGATCGCACCAAGTTTTTGGCGCCGTTGCCGGGGACTTCCAAGAATGCTAGGAAAACCTCTAGCTCACTGCTCTAGTCATTTATCTTTATTTTTGTGAATATTTGTTTTTTTATGTGTCTTTTACCATTTTGTTCATTTTTGTTTATTTTCCTTCTTTCTTGTTTTCTTTGTTAGCTTATTGTTTATACAGGGCCATGGATTTTCAAGAAAAATTGTTGGCCGCCAAAATCTATGCGCTTGAGGAACAAAATAATAGGTATTCCACAAATATCGATGATCTTGAGAAAAAGATGGAATATTTCTTTGCCATGAACGCAAGCCAAGGCATTACACAACAACCAAGACCTCAACAACCCCATGTCCCCCAATTTCAGCCGCAACATCGGCAAGAGAGGAAATACACTACTGAAGATGTTCTAGCAAGGTTTATGATCAATACAGAGGCAAGGTTTGCAAGAACGGACAGACAACTTGATGAATTCGGTACAATACTAAGGAATGTCCAAGCTTCAATCAAAGCACTTGAGAACCAAGTTGAGCAACTTGTTAGGGCAAATTCCGAGCCTACTTTGGGTAGCCCAATGAGCAATATTGAAAGTAACCCAAGTGAAAACCGGGAGGCTATCAATCTCATGAGTGGGCAACAATTAAAAGATGGGGTAAAGCAAAACAGTGAGGAGGTCATCATGGCTATAGAAATATGTGAGGAAGTAGAGGAGGTCCCATCTACCACATTTCAAGAAACTACTTGCCTTGATATCGACCATTCCATCAACCAATCGATAATCTTCAAGTGCAGAAGAAAAAATTTGGGAATTGTATTTGAAGATTTGGGGGGGAAACCAATGTCATCTTTGAACCCACCTATGCCGGGCTTGGACAATTCCCAACCAAAACTCTTTCCATGGCGGCCCAAGCAAATTTTATGGGCCCCTTTTGATCATTCAAGAAAGGTTGAGAAAAGAAATGTGGATAGGGTGTTAAAGCCTCCAATTGATCCACCTATGCGAAGCTTGACAAGTTCTCAACCAAACATGTTCCCTTGGAAACCCAAACAACACTTATGGCCAGTTCAAGGCGATTTGACAATGGCTGAGGAACAAGATGTGGGTAGGAGGTTAACGCTAATCGAGGACCCACCAATGCCAAGATTGAGTAATGCTCGGCCCAAGCTTTTCCCATGGAGGCCAAAAGGTAACTCAAGCATGACCTCCAAACTTGCATCATCCCGGAAGGTAAAGTTCGTATTTTTTGGTAGTTCTTATGCTGTCTCTAGCCGGGATGAACACACCATTTTCAAGCCTCCCTAAGGTAAGAAAGAGGTACGTCGAGCTAATGACGTTAAACAAGCGCTTCTTGGGAGGCAACCCAAGTCTTTAAATTCTTGTTCTTTCAATTTTCGTATTGTAGTTGTGTTTTTTATTGTTGTGTTGTTATTTCTCTTTTATTTGTTGTGGTTTGATTGTTAGTTTTTGTATGTGTATTTTGAGTTTGATCCATGCTTGTTCTTGAATTTTTAGGTTTAGTCCTTTGATTTTATGCCATTCGAATGCAAATTCTTGTGTGATTTTTGGTCGAATTCATTGTTGCTTTGATTGTGCAATGGTTGAAATGAAAAAAAATGTATAAGGGCTGAATTTGCAGGTCTCACGGGCATCCTTGCGGCCGTGAGGATGCCCGCGAACAATCCAGACGCTCCTCACGGGCAAGCTTGCGGGCGCAAGCTTGCCCGCAAGCCATCCAGAAAAGGCTTGCGGGCTGGCTTGCGGGCGCAAGCCAGCCCGCAAGGCCTTCGGGCACCCATCTCTTAAACATCCCCATTCACCATTTTTTTCATAACTTTCTCGTTTCTCATCCGTTTTCCCTCATTCTTTCGCCGTTTTTCTTCATTTTTCTTCCTCTTCACGCCTCTCCTACATCTAGAGACCTGATTTGCATGAGTTTTTGAGAGTTTTACCATAATCTTCATCGATTCCCCAAGGTACCTCTCTCTAAACCCTAGTTTTCAAGCATGAATGTTTCTTATTCCATTCTCCAATTTTTCAAGTTAAATGGATGCCAATGTTGTGGGAGTGTGGTTGTTTGTTGTTTTTGTGGGTTTTTGGAGCAAATTTAAAGCTTTGTAAAAATTTTTATGCTCCATTTACAAGAGAAACTCTTGCAAATTTTTTTTTGGGAATTACCGTAGCAATTCTTGAATTCTTTCACATTCCCATCATGTTGAACCATTGCTTCTCTTGTATGTGGATTAATTTTGAATCATATTTGTAAACCCTTAGCCATGCTTGCATTAGAGAGATTTGGACACCATGTTAATGATTGAACAAAGGACTTGCTTGGATTATGTTTTGCTTGATTGTTGTGTTGTGCTAGTTGTTTGTTTTGTTTGCTTTTGTTTGTGTTTTTTTTCTTTTGGTGTATGTTAGATGCCTTGAGATGATGTTCCTTTCTATCTTGTAGGGTGGAAGTAGGGCATCAAGCACGCCTTCTCTCTCGATCATCTACGCGCATCATTGGTGGCTACCTCGATCTCATGGACTTCAAGACTCATGTTTTGAGACTCGGGGAAGTTCATGAAACCCTCTTATTATGCTTTTATTACCTATATTTTTTTATGAACTGCTGATTTAGACACATTGAGGACAATGTGCATCTTTGAGTGGGGGCGGGTAGATTTTCATGAACTTTGGAGTATTTTATTTAATTGCATGCTTGAATTACCTATGATAGCTATGATGTTATTGTTAAGGACTTCCTAGCTTGGTAGAATGATAGTAGTGAGTTATACTTTACATGTGCTTGAATGTAGTTCTGTTTCATCCTTAGTGCACATTTATACCTGCTCACTATAACTCCCACTTCTGACGCTCTAACCCATCTTATTGATTTTTGTGTTAGGATGTTAAATTCTTCTTTCAATAGTCCTTTAAAAACTTTTGAGTCTCTTGTTTTTGCTTTAACCCTAAGTGAGGTTTTTAAGTGAGGTTTTTAGCGAGGCAATTGATCAGGCGTAAAAAAAAAAAAAAAAGGGTGAAAAATGAGTCTATGTCGGTATTCCTCTTGCTTGTAAAATCATGAATACGTATATGTAGATCTCGTAGTCAAGTAAGTTGGGTGGCTCTTGTGCCTAGCCAGCATGTGCATCCTTCCGAAAGATTTTTTGTGCAATCTACGTTAGGCGGACTCGAGAAAAAAAAAAAAAAAAAAAAAAAAAATGACCTTTCGGGCGCCTGAAACCTGTCCTATCCTCACTTGATGTTAAAGTTCCGTTTTGGAGACCAGAAGATTTTAATTGACTATTGAGAGGGTCTTTAGCACTTCTAACATTAACTTCAATTTGTGTGAGGTGAATGGACATCCTGGGGTAATCCAGGGTGTGGAGATCAGTGTAGGAGTCAGCACACACACTCACAATGACACTTTGGATGAAACAGAGCTGATATTGCTTGTCTATACACTGAACAACTCACTTCCTGATTTCTAACCACCTGTGCTAGTGAAGTCCTGTACATTTGAGCTTGAAGTCGTATATTTAGCCATTTATCTTCTTGCCCCTGTTCTTCATGTTTGTTTGCTTGGGAACAAGCAAACGCTTAGGTGTGGGGATGTTTGATAAACGTCTAAATATACGTATTTTATACGTACTTGTGTATAGTTTATTCTCTCTTTATGTTAAGTTGTTTTCTATTTTCTTGTTTAATGTGGTTTTACTTGTGTTACAGGCCCGAAATAAGCTCAAGAACGTATTCCTGAAGAAATCGACAACAAATACGGTGTTTTTGGGCTTCATCACTGTAGCAGTACTGTAGTGGATTACTGTAGCACAATTACTGTAGCAGGGTACTGTAGCACTGAATGGAAAGATTCTGAGAAACTCTCTGGATGCCTTGCGGGCAAGCTTGCGCCCGCAAGGCCACCCGCAAGGCATCGCGATGTCATGTATTAAAAGAGCTTTTAGGGCATTTCTTAGGGGGCTCTTGGCCACCATTCTCCACCATCTTCACCTAGGGCTTCAAGGCAAGTGGAGATGGCAAATCTGAGGAGGAAATCAAGGGGAGAAGAGGTTGTGCTATCAAGGAGAGGATCTAGGAGCTTGCCGGCGCGGATCCGACAAGTTCTCATCACCACTTTCTAGTCTTCATCTTAAGGGAGTTTGTTATGAGCTTTGTCTTGTATTTGTTATATTTCTTGCTTTCTCCTTTGTTGATGATGAACTAGACTCCCAAGGTCACCGGGCATCCGGTGAACCTTGGGATGAACTTGCTTTGTATGGATGTTTTATATTTACATTTATGGTATGTGGTTTGGTTTGTGGTTCATGTTTTGTGATTCTTTGATGTGTTGTTTGGCATGAGAACTCTGCGATTCAACTTCTAGATTGTACTTGGTGCGTGACCATCGCCCTTATACTAGACTCACATACCATGGAAGGGATTCATGTATGAATACGCCGTGACCATCGGGTATTTCATGCCCCTCCAACCATTAGGGCTGGACCTAGGTTGAGTATCGACCCTAATTAGAGGTTTTCCTAAACGTAGTGCAATCGTGGGAGGATTTGGTCGGAAGAAATTCCGAGCCAATACTCGTACCGGATTAGGGGTCATCGCCGTGACCATCGGGGTGATCTACTGTTGGATATCTCTTGGCCCATCCATCATTGCCTGTGTAATTTTAGCATCCATCTAGCTTTAGTAGTCCTGAGGGGATCCTAGCCCGGGACCTCGCGCTTTCATTATTATTTGCATCCTTAAAAATGCTCATGTGGTGTGCCTGAGTCCATGTGTTTATAGTTATCTTTGTTAGTTTTCTTATCTTGTTTTAATTCTCTATCTTTGGTAGACTAGACAGTGCCGTCTAGGGGGAAGTAATAGCAGCTCTTGGGACCCCAGGGAATACGACCCTCTCACGCGTGCGTGAGAGGTATTACTTGACGACCCGTGCACTTGCGGATCGCACCAAAACCTTGGAGAGCTTTTGAAATCTTTGAACCAATCGGAACGAGCGAGCATGACTGCCTTCGTGTCCTTCTACAAGAGTTGTCTTGAAGTCTTTAGAAGTTGGCACATACCCCCTCGTTGGAACCCGATTTGTGTCTTGAACTTCGTATTTGCACAAAAGATCTCCACTTGGCACCATTCTGACCTAATCTTGCCTTTATTCACGTACCATGTCTCCACAACCCTAATTGCGTGAAAGAACACCAAAACACACGAAATTAGCGATAAAGCCTGAAAAATGTGATGCTCATGCGTGGAAAACATTTTCAGAATTATATACATGCAAGCACTTATCAATTGGCCATCTCGAGGATCCACACGGCCGTGTGGAAATTCCACACGGTCGTGTGGAAATTCCACACGCCCATGTGGAGTCTCTGCCCTGTGGAAAACTTCGTATTCGTCCCCGATTTCGCCCGTTTCTTCTCTTGAGGTCACACGGACGGGCACACGCCCATGTGAAAGGTCATATGGCATTTCTTGATGATGAGAAAACCTTGGAGAGCTTTTGAAATCTTCGAACAAATCGGAACAAGCGAGCATGACTGCCTTCGTGTCCTTCTACAAGAAATGTCTTGAAGTCTTTAGAAGTTGGCACATACCCCCTCGTTGGAACCCGATTTGTGTCTTGAACATCGTATTTGCACAAAAGAGCTCCACTTGGCACCATTATGACCTAATCTTGCCTTTATTCACGTACCATGGCTTCACAACCCTAATTGCATGAAAGAACACCAAAACACACGAAATTTGCGATAAAGCCTGATAAATGTGATGCTCATGCGTGGAAAACATTTCCAAAAATATATACATGCAAGCACTTATCAATCTCCTAGCTTCCTTGCCCTTCTTCTCCTTCCTAAGGTCGCCCAAAACCTCCCAAGTGGTCTCCCAAAAACGGCCAAGAAAAAGTCCAGGAAAAGTCCCAAGTTCTACTATAAAAGTTAGTATTTATACACCCCATGACATAAGCTCCCGTATAAGGGTCGAATGGGGGTCGTATAGCACTCAAAAAACCTAGATTCGCGATTCATACGGGGTGCATACGGCCTCCATACGGCCCTGTATACTGGGTAGTATGGAAATCTGGGCAGACAACTCTAAATCATTCTGCTGCTACAGGCATACCGCCCCCATACTGGGTAGTATGGGGGTGGTATGAAATTCCTGTTTTCTTCTCTTTTTGCCTAATTGATATCTTCTTGTTCTCCATGGCTTTTTTATGCGCTACAAAGCAAATAATAGACGATTATGCGTAAGACGGGCATCAAACTTCACAAAATACATGCAAAGTGAATACAATATTGATGGTCCCCGTCCGCAAGTGCACGGGTCATCAAGTAGTACCTCTTGTACGGGCACAAGAGGGTCGTATTCCCTAGGGTCCCGAGATCCACTATTACTTCCTCTTCGACAATTGTTTAGCCGAATCAAAAACAGAGGTTGTTGTAATAAAATGAAATTTAAACTAATGATAAAAACTTTAATTACTGACAAGTTGCACACAACGACGAGAAATCAAATAGAGGAGATAAGGCCCCGGGCGAGGATTCCCCCGGGGGAAATACAAGCAAGGATGTTATAAAAATAGGTAATGCATGCATGGAGTAGTATTTTGGCCCGTCTAGGCTCGGAGGTCGACTACCCTGGAACCTCCGTAGTGTAGCACTAATCCAGTACAAGTTCCTTTATCCAAAAGATACTCACACGATGTCATTGGGGTTAAGGAGCCTTGGTTGGAGTTATCTATAAGCAATTTCGCTAAGATAAACTCTACAACCTACGGGAGGCTACCGGTACCCGAAACCTCTGGTGTACCGGTATAATGAATCCCTCTTCATACTATGTGGATCTAATGCAAGAGCGCACCTCGCACAACCAAGCACAAACGATAAGATGAAATGCAGAGTTCTCATGCAAATCACTACAATTAAGCACACAAAGTATGAAACCAAATAACAGATCATGCATTCATTTGAATTAAAAGTATAACATCCAATACAAGTATTCCTCCCAAGGTTCACCGGTTGCCCGGCGGCCCTCAGAGGTTTAGTTCGACATGAATAAGAAGGGAAGGTCGCACAAATAAGAATACATCAACAAGAAAAACCCAAAACTCCCTCTTGACCGTGTCGACTAGGGTTGATGAAGACACTTGCTGAATCCGGGTCGGCAAGCTCTAGGATGATGATCCTCAAGTTCCACCGTCTTCTCTCCCTTGATTTCACTCCAAAACGACCTCCTTTGATGAAGCTTTAAGCGTGGGGGTGTTTGGAGGCGTCGGTGGCAAAACTCCCCCAAGAAAAACCATAGTCGGGATTAAATACCCCGACCAGTTTGCTGCCTGTGTGCGGGCTGCACACCAGGCCGCACACCCTTCTGCCAGGGTTGTGCGGCCCGTGTACAGCCCCCGCACACAGGCCCTAAAAGGGCTTGGGTTGTGTAGGAATGCTTGGGTGCCCTCCGGAGCTCGTTTATCCTTCGTTTCTTCGCTCATCACAACGCAACTAGTCCGTGGATGCCCTGAATTAAGAAAAACATGAAAAGCACATCAAAGGGCAACTGTTTTATTCAATTAATGCATGAAAGTATAAGTAGTTCACCATTACAAAACGGTGTATTTAGACACTTATCAAATCACCCCCCATTTAATTGTTTGCTTGTCCCCAAGCAAACAAACATGGACAACAGGAGGAATTGATAAGTGGCTAAATACACAACCTCCGGCTCAAGTATAAGCACACAATAGCACATGTAGGACTCCCTAATGAATTCCCAAATTACTTATGTTTCTCCTATGTACGAGTTGGCTTTATTTAATTTTTTTTTTTTTGACTAACATGACCTGTAATCGACTTTTTAGAAGGATAACTGTGCTGATAAGGCACCAAGAAGACCCAACTTACTTGGAAGATCACATTCTCACATGAACATGCTCGTGCTTTCCTAGCTTTTGGCTTAGAGAACACTCTTTTTAGGAGCCCGTACCCTAAGTTAATTTGCTATTCAAGAAGAGGAGCATTGTCATTCTTATTTCTATATAAAATTCCCTTAGAAACCACAACATATTTTCTGATTTGCCAATTTTCAAGAGAAACAGAAGCCCTTAAATAATTCATTAGGGAGAAGCTTAACACATCAAGGTGCGTACCGCTAAAAATGGGTTAGCTACTAAGAGGGTCACGAAGGTTACCACTTAATCCAACCTAGGTGTCCAAGGTCCAGGCTAAAAGGTATGTGACGGTATGCCGTGATTGATCAAAATTCATTAAGTGTGGGGTTGTGTGCAAAGCTTAGCATCCATCATTATCCTACTCTACTGTATACTTGTGTCTCATTGCCATCAATGGTTCCAATCATGCATCAATGTCATTAAATTTCATCTAGAAAATAGGCATGCACAGCAAATAACAAAGATTTTGACTCTGAAGAACAAAAGTGTATGCATGCCACTCCCCCACTTAAAGTCGTACATTGTCCCCAATGTACAAACTCAGCGGCCCAAAGAATATAATAAAACGTATAAAGCATAGATAGGGGGTTAGGGAGAACTTCCCTGAATCATAGTGGCAACGCATGTCAAGATAGGCTGAGTAGGCGCAGTGCTCACTATGATAGTGGAGAGAAGATAAGAAGATGTCCGTGTCTACCTCTGAGAGGTCGAACAGGACATTAAATCGAAACTTCCATCATCATCACAGAAAATTTATTATAGAGCTACTAAAAGACAAAGAAAAGTAAAACACAGATTTGGAAGAGTTAAGCTCTATCCAACTGACTACAAACACAACCATAGAGAAAGTAATAAAATAAACTGTGACAAACAACAAGAAACTCAAAACCAAGTGTCCCAGGAATCGGTCTATGCCGGTGGTGCTGAGGTGTGTGGATGTGCAGTCGACGAAATTTGGCGTGGAAAACTAGAGATTGCATTTTAAGAGCTTAGATCGGCAAAGTTTCAAACCCCAAAATATGGAAGAAGGAGGGGAAGGTGTTCGAAAAATGGAAGGTGGTGAAGGAGCCATGAGAATAAACACGAAAGTAAAGAAATAACAACAAGAGAAATTGTCTAAATAAACGCGACGAAATTAAAACACGGGAGATTCTCAATGATGGAAAACGGTCATGGAAGAGGGTCCCCAAAGGGTGCAACTCAAGTGAGCAGAATATTTGAGAAATTAAGCATGTGGCTAGTTGGACCGAGAAAACCTAAACTTAGGTCAACCCGATGGTCACGGCAATTGACCCCTAACCCGGTACAAGAGTTGAATAAGGAATTTCTTCCACTCAACCTCTCACAGGGTTGCAAGGAGAATGATGGTTTCGTCAAGTTAGGGTGGAAACACTAGTTAGTTTTCAACCCTAGAAATAGAGGGGTACAAATACCCAATGGTCACTGATGCTCGCATTTCATATATATATATATTGCATGCTATACCTTCATCATTATTGAATGTTTTGGCTATAATTCTCCAAGTACGGTGCTATTTAAGGTATTCGTTATTCGTCATGCAGATATCAAAGTCCTGAAGTAAAAAGAAGCGCTTTTGGAACAATTTTAGAAGCTAAAGGACTTAGAAGAAACCTCATCAAGCTCAGCACGGTTTGAGCACGCCCGTGCTGTTCCCCGTGCAAATGCAAAAGAATTCAACTGTGATTCAGCACAGCCTGAGTCCGCTGAGCACGGGTGTGAAAACCTAAGCACGGTCGAAGCACGCCCGTGCTGCTTCCCGTGAAAATTACAGGAGAATGCGGCCATAGATCAGCACAGCCAGAGTTCGCTGAGCACGGTCGTGCAAAGCCTCAGCATGGTCTAAGCACGCCCGTGCTGTTCCCCGTGCAGATTACCGATTTGTGAGTTTTCTGAAGAGTTATTTGGCCGTAATCTGCACGGCTTGAAGCACGGCTTCAGCACGCCCGTGCTCACATCGGGAAAACATTAAAACCCTAAAAACTTAGGTTTTTGAGGGACTTTTTGGTGGGCGAACTTTGGGAGAAAGAAAGGGAGAGCTTTGGGGGTTGATCCTCTACTTCATCAAGGGAATGCCAAGCGTATGGTAGGCCGATCGGAGGGAGATTACACGACATCGTAGATCCTTCGACAACCTCAAGGATGCAAGAAATTAGGGAGTTTTCAATTCCTTGTCTTGTAATTTCTTTGGCATTGTGTTTGTTGGTTGTTATCATGAGGGGCTAAACTCTTAAGGGAGCCCCGGGGTTGGTTGTATGATGTTGTAGCTCGAACTCGTAGTCTTTACTTGCAGTTTTTATGATTGTCTTGTTCATTTCAATAAATCAAGGTTATTGGCTATCTTGTATGTTGTTTAGTGCTTGATGCTTGGTAGTTTGGTTCTCCTATCTAGGTTTGTGATTCTTTATTGATTGTTGCAAGCAGAGGGAGTTCAACTTAGGGCTCGGCAGCGCTAGAAACCACATGCTTATCGCATAACTAGGTTTAGAACTAAAGACATCCCTGATAATTACTGAGAAAGACTGAGTTAGTGAACGTTAGAAACCCAACTCCGGGGCCCCATCTCCTCCATCGAGTCAATCCTAAATCTTCCCTTGGTGAACTTTCCATTCCCTCAACTTCCTCGAAGTCAGTCCAAAGTCAACTCCTTCATTCTCGATTTGGTTAGATATTGAGTAGGACGTTAGTATTAGAAGCTATACCAGTCCCTGTGGATTCGACTACCCGACCCAAAGGGTACATTATACTACTTGTGCGACCCGTGCAGTTACGGTTACGCAAGGGGCGTACCAAGTTTTTGGCGCCGTTGCCGGGGACTGGCAACTTCTAGGAATACGGACAGTCTTAGTACTCTAACCGTTAATTTTGCTTTTAATTCATTTTCTTTTGTTCTTATTTTATTTTTCTTGTTTTCTTTGTTTTTGTTCTTTGGTTTTTCTTTGTTTTTCTTAAGCTGTTTATTTTTCTTTTCTCTTTTCGCTTTGAGCTTAAAAATCCATATCTTATCTGTTTCTTTTGGTGTGTGTGCAGGTGCAGTGCATGACCCGGGGAAATTCTTCCCATCTTGCTTCTCCAGATCCAGATATTGAGCGGACGTTTCATCGGAGACAGCGACAGATTCATGATGGGCATCCCGCAAGTGCACGGGGTCGTCAAGTAATACCCTGTGTGTGACACAGGGGTCGTATTCCACGGGGCTAAGGAGCTACTATTACTTCCCCTTCATCTATTTCCTAGCCTAACAATACGAGAGAATAGTACATCTACTAAAATCTATAACTAAAAGGATAAGGCTACCACTACACGCCAAATAAGCATACAAGGGACGGACAAGCAGGAGAAGGCGTGATTTGGGCAGAGAATCCCCCCAGGGTTGTCATTAAGGCCCGAATTAAGGGTGATGTGTTGTGATGGTGGTTTGGACCGAGAGATTCCTAAGTTAAGCTAATCCCGAATCCCTCGGTGATTAGCCCTAATCCCATACAAGTATTGACCGGAATCCCTTCCGGTCAATTCCTCCTACGATTGCAATGCACTCAGGGAATCTCTTATCAGGAGTAGACATCCTTCTGGGTCTAAACCTAACGTTCGGAGGGGTACCAAATACCCGAATCCCTCGGCGTATTGGTACATGAATCCCTTTCAGTCTATGTGAGTCTAGTACAAGGGCGATGGTCACGCTCCAAGTACAACCTAGAAATTGAACAGCAGAGTTCTCATGCGGTCCAAGACAGTAAAGCACACATAGAAAGAATCACAAACCATAGAAATTCTTATAAAAGAAATTCAACATACAACACTAAATCACAAAGGATTATCACCCATAATTACAACAAACCTACCCTAGGGTTCATCATGCCCAAATCACATACAAGTTAGTTCCTCATGAAAGAGGAACACTCATACAAATCCAAGAAACAAATAAACATAGAAAGAAGCTATAAAAACTCCCTCAAGCTTTGGATCGCCTTGGATGGATGAAGATCGCCGGAGTCGCCGAGATTTCTTCTCAAACGATGCTTTGAAGCTCTAGATCTTCCCCCTATTTCCTCCTCCAAAGTTTGCCTCCCTCTTGGTGAAGAATGACGCGGTGGATCGCCGGAAAACACCGCCGGCGAAGGTGGGGCGGCGGCCCAAGAAGTGGAGAAGAAGAAGATGTCCAGAAGATCCCCCAAATTTGCCCTCATTTTGGCTTTTAAAAACCCTTTGTCGGGCATCCATACGGGCGGCCTTGCGGGCGCATGCTTGCCCGCAAGGCTCCCAGCCTTTTTCCAGAAATCCCGTTTCGGTGCTACAGTGCAATGCTACAGTATCTACTACAGTATTCCGTCTACAGTAATCCGTCTACAGTACTGCTACAGTGAAGAAATCTCAAAAACGTCGTATTTGATACGTATTTCTTCCCAAATACGTTCTTGAGCTCGTTTTGGCTTCTTCAAGGCCTGTAACACAAATAAACCAATTTAAACGCGAAACGGGCATCAACTCATCAAAATACATGCAAAATAGTACAAGAATATAACGTATAAATACCTACATTTAGACACTTATCATAACATCCCCACACCTAAGCGTTTGCTTGTCCTCAAGCAAACAAAAACATAAAGAACAAGAGAAAGATGATAAGTGGCTAAATGTAAAACCTCAAGCTCAGAGTGTGGAGAATCTCACAAGCATAGATCGAAAAGAATTCAAGACAATGAGTTGTATTAAAAGAAACCAAATAAAGATAGTCCTGTTCCATCTAGAGTGCTCCCGTGAGTGTGTGAACCTCCTATCTCGCCCTCTTTACCCTAGATCAGTCTAGGGGTCCATTCACCCCACACACAATGATTACCGGTCTTAGAAATGCTAAGAACACCCTCAATGGTCAACTAAGATCCTTTTGATTCCTATATTGAACTCTAGCCTCATTCTAAATGTTGTAGACAATCTTGGAGATCAATAGGAAATTTTTTTTTTTTTTTTTTTTTTTTTTTTTTTTTTTCTTTTTTTAGATAGACTAACGTAGACTGTACATTATCTTTCGACTGGGTGCACATGCTGTTTAGGCACCAGAACACCCATCTACTCGATTTATTACATATCTACATAAACGCATTCATGCTTCATTAGCCGTTGGCTTAAGGTGCACTCTGGTTAGGAGCCTGTACCCTGAGCTACTTAGCTAATGAGAGCAGCGGAATACTGTCTTTTGACTTATTTCTATTTACAGCCTATATCATGTCTCCTGGTTTAGTCTACATGTCAGGATGTTACTAAGACTAGTGTCATAAGAATCAAAAGTTCTTAAAGGCCCATTGAAAGTAGCCCTTAACAAACTAAGACTGGTATCAACAAGATGGGTTGGTCAGAGTGTGCGAGAAGGAAGTCTAGTGACAAAATGTGTGGGTTACACTAGAGATACAACAAGACTTCCAATTAAGTACAAAAAATAAATCACAACTCATATCTATCATTCTTTCTTGCTAGGAGATTCTCAACAAGATGATCATAGCTATCATAGGTAAATTTTGCATGCAAATGTATGAAATACCCCATCCCCACACCTAAAGTCGTGCATTGTCCTCAATGCACATAAATCAGCAGCCCATGGTGAAAAGATAAACAAGAAATTCATGGGAAGGGATAAAGAAACTTCCCTAGCTCATAACTTGAACTCGGGATGTGGCCGGTACTATGCGGTGAAGCCGGCCTCGGGGAGGATGATGGGGGTGCATATCATGCCCTAGAATCCCTGCAAGGATAATAGGGCTCATCACATCACAAAATTTTAATAAAAGAGGGAGTATTAATTAAAAAAAAGAACAAACACAACAAAAACACGAAAAATAAAAGTCCATGCAAGCTCTTGAGGCAATGAAGACTCTATTCGTCGGTAAGTCTTGTCGGTGTCGTGGATGTGGTGGGCGCTAAGGCTCTTGTTCGGCATGTCTACACAAAAACACAAGATTAATCCGAACAAAATGAAAACAAGGGCTTTGGGGCTCTCATTATGTCATAAAACCAAAGAAAATTAGATGCCCCAAAAAAATTTTGCAAGAGTTCCCCTTGTATTTGGAGCTTTAAAAATTTTACAAACATAGCTCAAAGCTCATAAAATTCACATAACACACATCCATTCATTCAACCATGAAGTTTGCATCTCATAAGCATGAAGAATCAAGAAGGAAAATAAAGTTTAGAGCAAACCTTAAGTTAGGGCTTCAAAGTCCAAGTCCAAGAAATCCGGCGAAAAAGACGGTGAAAGTTCGAAAAACTACAAAATTGAAGTTGCTAAAGGTAGGAGAGGGGTTTAGAGGAAGAAAAACGAAGAAAAACGGAGGAAAAACAAAGAAGAAAAGAGGAGAAATCGAGAGGGAGAAAGGGGAGAAGAAGGGAAACAAGAGGGGAGAGAAGGGAGGGCAGCCACTTAAGTGGCTGCCCAGGCTTGCGGGTGCCCATGCGGGCGCATGGGCGCCCGCAAGCGTCCCAGCCGCGCAGGCAGGCAGCCTTGCGGGCAGCCTTGCGGGCGCAAGGCTGCCCGCAAGGGGTTCTCCGCCCCCTTGCGGCCCGCGAGGCCGGCAGCCTCGCGGGCAGCCTTGCGGGCGCATGGACGCCCGCAAGGCTCCCGCCCGCGGGCCGGGGCTCTCGTGGCCTTCCTCGCGGGCGCGAAGGCGCCCACGAGGCTTCCCAAGTGTTAGACCATGCCATTTGTGGGTGTTTAGACGCCCGTAAGGTCCCGAAAATTCAAAATTTCGGCATGGTCTCCCCTGCAACTTCAATAAAAAACGTATGTACAACATCAACTCGCCGAAATAAACAATGAAAGAATACTTGAACTACACCGAATAAATGAACGAACATGAGGAATTTAAAACAAGCATGGATTCATAAACACAACACAAAGACGAAAATGAAAGTCACAAACACAACAAACAACAAGAGCATGAAAAAAATAAAACACAAAGAATTTAAAACTTGGGTTGCCTCCCAAGAAGCGCTTGTTTAACGTCACTAGCTCGACGAAACTTTTTATTACCTCAGGGAGGCTTGAAAATTGTGTGCTCCTCCCGGCTACAAAGGGCATAAGAGCTACCACAGAAGATGGAAATTACCTGCCGGGTTAATGCCAATGTGGAGGATATGCATGAACTACCTTTTGGCCTCCACGGGAAAAGCTTCGGTCGGGCGTTATGCAATTTCGCGTTGGGAGGATTGTGAGATGGCTTGAGCTTCCTCCCCGGTTCTTCGTCTGCCCCGACCGAGATTTCTTCAGGAACCCCAAGAAAATGTTTGGGCCTCCAAGGAAATAACTTCGGTTGAGAATTATCCAAACATGGCATGGGTGGGTCCTTAGACAGTTTCAATCTTCTACCCACATCGTTTTCCTCAACCGTCATTGGAAATGTTCGAAATGCCCAGAAAAGTTGTTTGGGCCTCCAAGGAAACAGGTTTGGCTGAGAATTTGTTAATCTTGGCATGGGTGGAGAATTGGGGGGCACTAACATCCTCTCCACATTTCGTTTCTCAACCTTGGTTCGGTGAACTGTAATTGCCCACAAAAAATGTTTTGGTCTCCAAGGAAAAATCTTTGGGTGGGAATTATCCAGGCCGGGCATAGGTGGGTTTCTTGAATGGCATCGATCTCCTTCCCACATTTTCAATAATCCCAGATACTTCCCGTTTGTGCTCGGTATGAAGATTAGCTTCTATGCACAGGGCTTGCTCCGGTAGTAATGATGTCACTTCTTCTGCCTTTTTATCTTCCAACTCACCACAATCATCTTCCACCTCCTTTTCAATGACACGCTCTTCTTCTTCATGAATATTTGCAGATGGGACTTCACACATTGGTTCAGGAGCTGGTGGCAAGTCAACCAATACCTTGAAAAGATCTCCCATCTGTTTCTCCACCCTATGAAGAGATGTTTGTACCTCCAAAAGTGCAGTGTCAACAGCAGCAAATTTGCTTTCTGTTTGAACCATAAATCTTGCAAGTACATCCTCTGTAGTAAATTGCTGCTTTTGAGGCTGAGGACTTGGAGGAGGCTTGACCCACTGCCCTTCAGGTGTGGCATAAATTATGATCTCATTTTGGGGGCATTCCCGTTGTTCTCCACGAAAATGACTCGGTGCACCCCAATGTGAGTTGTATGAGTTGGTGCATGGACTGCTCTGAAGTGATCTCTGGCAATAAATTTGTTCAGCCTTTCTTCAAGTGCATCTATAGTAGCGGCTAAAAGCCGAATCTTGATCATTCAAATAATCGGCTCCCCGCATTTGCACGAAAAATTGTACCTCGCACCAAATAAAAACCAAAAAACAAAATCAAATAAATAAATAAGAAGGAAACAAGAAAATAAAGCAGAATGTACAAAAATAAGAAAAATGGCTAGAGCAATAAACTACAGGTTTTCCTAGTATCCCTTGTGTCCCCGGCAACGGCGCCAAAAACTTGATGGGCATCCCGCAAGTGCACGGGGTCGTCAAGTAATACCCTGTGTGTGACACAGGGGTCGTATTCCACGGGGCTAAGGAGCTACTATTACTTCCCCTTCATCTATTTCCTAGCCTAACAATACGAGAGAATAGTACATCTACTAAAATCTATAACTAAAAGGATAAGGCTACCACTACACGCCAAATAAGCATACAAGGGACGGACAAGCAGGAGAAGGCGTGATTTGGGCAGAGAATCCCCCCAGGGTTGTCATTAAGGCCCGAATTAAGGGTGATGTGTTGTGATGGTGGTTTGGACCGAGAGATTCCTAAGTTAAGCTAATCCCGAATCCCTCGGTGATTAGCCCTAATCCCATACAAGTATTGACCGGAATCCCTTCCGGTCAATTCCTCCTACGATTGCAATGCACTCAGGGAATCTCTTATCAGGAGTAGACATCCTTCTGGGTCTAAACCTAACGTTCGGAGGGGTACCAAATACCCGAATCCCTCGGTGTATTGGTACATGAATCCCTTTCGCCTATGTGAGTCTAGTACAAGGGCGATGGTCACGCTCCAAGTACAACCTAGAAATTGAACAGCAGAGTTCTCATGCGGTCCAAGACAGTAAAGCACACATAGAAAGAATCACAAACCATAGAAATTCTTATAAAAGAAATTCAACATACAACACTAAATCACAAAGGATTATCACCCATAATTACAACAAACCTACCCTAGGGTTCATCATGCCCAAATCACATACAAGTTAGTTCCTCATGAAAGAGGAACACTCATACAAATCCAAGAAACAAATAAACATAGAAAGAAGCTATAAAAACTCCCTCAAGCTTTGGATCGCCTTGGATGGATGAAGATCGCCGGAGTCGCCGAGATTTCTTCTCAAACGATGCTTTGAAGCTCTAGATCTTCCCCCTATTTCCTCCTCCAAAGTTTGCCTCCCTCTTGGTGAAGAATGACGCGGTGGATCGCCGGAAAACACCGCCGGCGAAGGTGGGGCGGCGGCCCAAGAAGTGGAGAAGAAGAAGATGTCCAGAAGATCCCCCAAATTTGCCCTCATTTTGGCTTTTAAAAACCCTTTGTCGGGCATCCATACGGGCGGCCTTGCGGGCGCATGCTTGCCCGCAAGGCTCCCAGCCTTTTTCCAGAAATCCCGTTTCGGTGCTACAGTGCAATGCTACAGTATCTGCTACAGTATTCCGTCTACAGTAATCCGTCTACAGTACTGCTACAGTGAAGAAAGCTCAAAAACGTCGTATTTGATACGTATTTCTTCCCAAATACGTTCTTGAGCTCGTTTTGGCTTCTTCAAGGCCTGTAACACAAATAAACCAATTTAAACGCGAAACGGGCATCAACTCATCAAAATACATGCAAAATAGTACAAGAATATAACGTATAAATACCTACATTTAGACACTTATCAATTCACTTAAGAAAGACCGGGTCAGTGGAAATAAGTGTTGAAGTGGATCAAGAGGAAAACATGGCTGGAAATCAGAGGAGCATTTCTGACTATGCTCGGCCTAATCTGGAAGTATCTGGGTCTAGTATTGTGCGACCCCCAGTCGCAGCCAATAATTTCGAGTTGAAGCCCAATTTTATTCAGATGGTACAGCAGATGTGCCAGTTTGATGGCTTCCAAGATGAAGACCCATATGCCCATCTTGCAACTTTTCTGGAAATTTGTAACACTTTTAAGGCGAACAATGTGTCCGAGGATGCGGTTCGTCTGAGATTGTTCCCGTTCTCTGTGCGAGGGAGGGCCAAGCAATGGCTAAGTTCCTTGCCAGCGGGTTTCGATTACAAGCTGGGAACAGTTGGCCGAAAAGTTTCTGACCAGATATTTTCCACCGGCCAAGATCACCAAACTTAGAAGCGACATCTCTTCATTCCGGCAAGCCGAATCTGAAACACTATATGATACCCGGGAGCGGTATGAGGAATTGTTGAGGAAGTGCCCGCAGCATGGAATTGTGGAATGGATGCAAATCCCGATATTCTACAATGGATTGAATGTGGCCACTAAACAAATGTTGGATGCCGCAGCAGGGAGGCTCCTTGAGTAGCAAAAGACCCGATGAGGCACGAAATTTGATTGAGAACATGGCCTCCAATGGCTACCAATGGGAGTTCCGAGAGAAATAAGCCGGTGAAGACCGCCGGACTTTATGAGGTTGATGTGCTCACTACTTTGGCAAAGACAGTGGAAGCCATCTCTAAAAGGCTGGACACAATGCAAGTCCAACCTCCAAAGCAATGAAGATGAATAATGATAGTTGGGCGAACCAAGCGGGGCCCGGTTGTTCTTCCGAGGGAGTTAGTGCCACTGAACAGGTGGATTTCATTGGTCGAATCAGCGGTACACCAATAACCTCTACAGCAACACCTACAACCCAGGGTGGAGGAATCACCCTAATTTCTCTTGGAAAGACCGGAAATCGGGGGCAGCGAGCGCCCCTCTCGAAGAATAAAGCGGCAGCGACGGACTCAGCCTCAATTTTCGAGGCCCCCACCACCAGAACAAAAGGGACCTTCTCTTGAAGCTCTCCTCGTTCAATACATTCAAGCTAATGATACTCGAATCACAGGGCATGAAGAGATGATGAGGAATCAGCAGGCTTCTTTACAAAACCTTGAGCGTCAGGTTGCACAGATCGCCAAGACGCTTGCTGAACGACCCAGGGTGCTCTCCCAAGTAATACAGAAATTAATCCCCGGGAGTCCCTCAAGGCAGTCACTTTGAGAAATGGCAAGGAACTGGAACCTTCAACCCCACAAGCACAGCAAGATTCACCCCAAGAATTAGAAGCAGAGGCTCAGGATCAAGATTCAGGGGAAAGCTGGGGGAGAAAGGATAAGGGCAAAGGGAAAGACTTGATAGCAAACTATAAGCCTACGTTGCCTTATCCAGCTAAACTCAAGAAGGACCAACATGAGGCACAGTTTAAGAAGTTTCTGGAGATGTTTAAACATTGCACATCAATGTTCCATTTGTTGAAGCTCTCTCCCAGATGCCGAAGTATGCCAAGTTCCACAAGGAATTATTGACTAACAAGAGGAAATTGGAAGCAGTTTCGACGGTCACCTTGAGTGAGGAATGTTCTGCCATCATCTCAAATAAAATTCCCAAGAAGGAAAAAGATCCGGGAAGTTTCATCATCCCGTGCACCATTGGAGGGATGATGGATGAAAAGGCATTGGCTGATCTAGGAGCAAGTATCAACCTCATGCCATTAAAGATTTTTCAGAAGCTGGGGTTCGGGGAAATCAAGCCAACTCAAATGACGCTCTAGCTTGCTGATCGCTCCATCCGCCAACCCTTGGGAATTGTTGAGGACATTTTAGTGAAAGTCGACAAATTCATATTCCCGGTCGACTTTGTTGTTCTGGATTTAGACGAACGGGCTGAGGTACCTTTAATTTTTGGGCGTCTATTCCTTGCTACTTCACAAGCCATCATAGATGTGAAGGATGGTCGCCTAACATTAAGAGTGGGGGATGAAGAAGTTGTTTTCAAGCTGAAGGAGGCTATGAGACACCCCATGGCATTTGATGATTCTTGCTATTTCTTAGACACTACTAATGACATTATTTGTGATTGTGTGCAGGAAATCTGGCGAAAGGATCATCTTTCTGATTTACTAGGTGAGGAACCCCCAGATGAAGAGCTCATAGACCAAGAGGAAACCATCGCTGTTACACCCTCGAGCATTGGTCAATCAGAATTGAAGGCCAAAAGAAAAAAAGGCAGGGGGTCAAAGGCCCATACTTGGTGGAAAAAGGTAGAGGAAAGGAAGAAACAACAAGCCTCTGCCAAGAAATGCAGTCCCACTCATGACCTCGGCTTTGGTGAGGCATTTCGATCAATTCTTTTTGTCCTTTCATTGAATGTTCTTCTCGCAGGGGCACCAAGAGGAAAGGTATTTCTTTGAACCATCTTAAGTGTGACTAGACCCGTCAAGCTAGTGACGTTAAAAGAGCGCTTATCGGGAGGCAACCCGATTTATTTCATTTCTTTGTTATTTCTTTGTTTTGGTTGTTGTTTGGTGTGTTTTTGTGTTTTTGTTGTGTTTTGTTATGAATCCGGCGTGTTTTTCTTCATGAAGGAAGGTTCCAGGCCCAACACGGGCATAACACCCCCGTGCTGATGGGGGTGAAATTCACAGGCTTTCCAGGTTTGATCTTTTCCATTTAGCACGGCCGTGCCATGGCCGTGCTGAATCCCGGAGCACGCTGCCCGTGCACGCGTCACGGACGTGCCGAGTTCTTCGTTTTTTGTTAAATTTACTTAAGCACGGGCACAGCACGGCCGTGCTGAGGCCGTGCTCAGCGCGATTGTCCCTCTTCCTGCGTTTTTCTCCTTTTTAAACGCGCCGTTCATCATTTCTTTCTTCTTACCGGCGACTCTCTTCCCTTGTGCTTTTATTTTCTTGCGTTTTCGTGATTTTGCGGGTGGTTGTCGTGGTTTTTCGGAGTTTCATCGCTTCTACTCCTTCTTCAACACTTTTGGTAAGTCGACGAGCCCTAGATTTGTGCTTTCTATATAAATCTTTGTTCTTATGCTATTATTCTTATCGAAAACATCTAAGTTTACTGTTAGAGACCTCTAGGGTGCTTTTGATTGAGTTTAAATACAATTGTTCCGTCGATTTTTGAGTTAGAAGCCGTCGGTGCCGACGCTGGGTTTTGTCAGCACGGCCGTGTTCACTCAAGCACGGCCGTGCTTTGATTCTAGATCCGGAATTGCATGGAGGCACGGGCGTGCCTCGTTCAGCACGCCCGTGCTCGTGAGAAAACCTATATTTTGAATAACATGGGCGTGCCGATTTGAAGCACGCCCGTGTTTCACCGTTGACCTTAACTGTTTAGCATTTTTTCTCTCAACGAGCATGCCGAGGAAGGCTACTGCGTTTGGTCCTTCTTCGAAGAGGGCTAGAGGGGAGTTGTCGACCCAGCCCGTCCCCCCGTGCTGATCCTCGGTACCCCCATCCACCAGGAGCGCCACGACCGTTTGAGCGCGAAGCGGTTTGGCGAGCTGCGAGCGATAGATTGGGAGGTCCTCCGCGAGGTGGGTCTCGAGACCGACGAGGCTGTTGTCCATCACCGACCCCGCCTACCGGGAGCCGTCTCTCGGAGGTCCTTGCGACCTTCGAGCTTTCAGAGGCCCCATCGGCTACCACCGCGCCGGCACAGATGCAGTTCCGGGCGCTCGGCGAGCTACATCGGATGAGTCCGACGAGTTTTCGTCGAGGGCCGGGCTTGTACGATGAGGAGTTCACCGAGAACTCCAGAGTACGATTCCCTCCTCGTAGCCCGACCACCCGGCGAGTCCCAGGAGGCTTGCTGGCAGCGTCTGAGCACGGACCGGGAGTACAATCCCCGCCGGTCAAAGGCCTCCTCTCTTCGTCTCCCGGCCCTCACGTACATCCATTTCATTCTCGGTCACTCCATCACGGGGCGGGGAGACAAAGACCGGAGTCGTTAGTCGCCGCGACTTCGACTTCTTGCTAAGCACCCCACGCACTCGCGCCCCCACGCACTCGCGCTTCCACCCACGCTCGGGACTCTCCTCCAAGAGGGCTCTCCTTCTTTCCGGCGGTGGATGGTCCGGAGCATGCAGCGGTTGGCCTCTCATCTCGACGTCACTCTGTCTCCACCTCCTCGTCGTGCCGCTGGACCTTCTACGTCCCGGAGTGTCGGCGTCGACACCACCGACCTGCCATCGGAGTCTGACTCCGATTCTCAGAGTGCCCGGTTTTGATGTTCTTGTTTTTGTTGTTATTTTGCTTTATTTTGTGTTCTTTGTTTTTACTTCTGTAGTCGTTTGTTCTTCTTGAGTCAGTTAGCAAGGGGAGTCCCCTACTAAACTGATCTCTTTTTAGTGTGATTTTTGTCTTTTTGTTTTTGTTCGTTCTCTAATGCTTGCATGTGTATCTCAGGATTCATTGATTATCGTTCTTGATGGTTGTCTCAAACGACTCATCCCTAATCGGCGATCAACACCCGCCCTTGTGTGCCATCGAATTTTTCTTCGGCACCTCTCCTTTAACTTGGTGAACATTCCCAACCCACACTTTTACTTGCACTTATTTTCTTTGCTTGCATGCTTACATCTTTAAACATTGAGGACAATGTTTCATTCAAGTGTGGGGGAGAATTGTGCATTTGTCTCCTAGATGTTGTGCATGACTTAGGACGATCTATGAAAATTATTTTGGTTGAGAATTGCTAAGCTAGGAGTTTTTGGGTATACTAGTGCACTTTTGTTGAACTTAAAGTTTCATTTTGCTCTTACTTTGGAAACCCAAATGCTAACACTTTGTCTTCTGTAGTGTTGTTACTCTGTTAGAGGAAGGGCTAGTTATAAGGCTGAAAAATTAGAAGTTGACTCCAAACTCAAAATAAATAAAAGCTAGAATTGCGTGACAAGTCGGATTCCATTTTTGGGATGCCCTATCAATTTTTGTGTGAAAGATGGTAGAAAGAGCTATCACTTTAGAAAAAGCGAAAGCCGCACTTGAGTAGTCGGATTTTAGGCATCACAAATGTCATTTTTGATGACCTACCAAGTGAAATGGCTGCCTCTAGGGTGTATGAAGCTACTACCCAATTTAGGAGTCAATAGTGAAAATTTGAGAAGAAAGAGCTTGTACTAGCCCCCTCAAGAACAGTTTTGACATACTTCAGGAGGCGACACACACACACGGTAGTACGGAGTATGAGTAAAATCTTTCACAAGCCTTCAATTGACTAAGTCACTAGTTCTCAGAAACTCCTTAAAGCTTCAGTAACTCTTTTAAGTTGTTGAGATCAGAGGTCATGCACTCATCACTTTATTAGGGGAATAAGGTTGTTTGAGGACAAGCAACAATTCAAGTTTTGGGGTATTTGATGAGCGCATTTCATATATATATATTGCATGCTTTACCTTCATCATTATTGAATATTTTGGCTATAATTCTCCAAGTACGGTGCTATTTGAGGTATTCGTTGTTCGTCATGCAGATATCAAAGTCCTGAAGTAAGAAGAAGAGCTTTTGGAACAATTATAGAAGCTAAAGGACTTAGAAGAAACCTCATCAAGCTCAGCACGGCTTGAGCACGCCCTTGCTGTTTCCCGTGCAAAGTGCAAAAGAATTCAACTACGATTCAGCACACGCCTGAGTCCGCTGAGCACGGGTGTGAAAACCTCGGCACGGTCGAAGCACGCCCGTGCTGCTTCCCGTGAAAATTACAGGAGAATGCAGCCATAGATCGGCACGGCCCGAGTTCGGCCGAGCACGGTCGTGAAAACCTCAAGCACGGTCTAAGCACACCCGTCTTGTTCCCCGTCTGCAGATTACGGGTTTTGTGAGTTTTCCGAAGAGTTATTTGGCCGTAATCTGCACGGCTTCAGCACACCCGTGCTCACATCGGGAAAACATTAAAACCCTAAAAACTTAGGTTTTTGAGGGACTTTTTGGTGGGCGAACTTTGGGAGAAAGAAAGGGAGTGCTTTGGGGGTTGATCCTCTACTTCATCAAGGGAATGCCAAGCGTATGGTAGGCCGATCGGAGGGAGATTACACGACATCGTAGATCCTTCGACAACCTCAAGGATGCAAGAAATTAGGGAGTTTTCAATTCCTTGTCTGTAATTTCTTTGGCATTGTGTTTGTTGGTTGTTATCAGGAGGGCCTAAACTCTTAATGGAGCCCCGGGGTTGGTTGTATGACGTTGTAGCTCGAACTCGTAGTCTTTACTTGCAGTTTTTATGATTGTCTTGTTCATTTCAATAAATCAAGGTTATTGGCTATCTTGTATGTTGTTTAGTGCTTGATGCTTGGTAGTTTGGTTCTGACACACCCTTGCGTGTGTACTCCGCAAGTGCACGGGTGTCGAAGTAATAAAGTACCCAAACGGGTGGGTAGTCGAATCCACAGGGAGTAGACGTAAGAACAATCACACGTTGTTAAGTAATCAAAGATAAACCAATTGTTGTTGAAAGAAAGTAAAATCAGAAAGTAGTAGAATTAAAGTGCTGAAAATGAAAGCTAGGTCGGAGAAATAGATCAATAAGAAGATGGGGTACTTGGACAATGCTCCCCCTAGAATCCTTGTTTCACGTGCAAGACTTCAAGTACTCTTATTCAATAGAGATTTCAAGAGTCGTGGAATCCAGAGATACAAGGTCCCAAATCTAAGGTCAACCTTGACTAGTCCCCTACGAGGTCCCGGCGGAGAGAAGACTCTCGACGCCTCACACCACGTATGACTGCGCTATGCTCTAGGGATTCCGAGTGGTAAACCCTATTCCCAACTATAGATCAATCCCTTTGGTCCAGGCGAAAGATCCCTAATCACAAATAAGTCCCGGCGGAAAGGCCTCTCTCAACGCCTAACTCTCTTTGAGATCGAAGGTAATACTTGGAATAAGAAGGTAGGGAGAACCACACCGGAGGGGAAAGGGGACGTGTCGCTACCTCTCAACTCACCCTCTCAACCCCCTCCAATCTTGATTAATCTAATCCTAATGGTGATGGTCACTCGTCAGAAGGATGATTGTATTAGCCCTCAACCCTAGTGTCACTCTAAGGGAGAAACAATTAAGCAAGCAAGATTGAAACTCAAATTCAAACTCAAATTGAATAAACGCATTTAAGTCAATGAAACATAGGAAATCTAGGGTTTACAAGTCCAAGTACCCACTAGGGGTTTAGCTCTCCATGGAGCAATACAAGTTCATCAAAATAAATGAAGATAAGTGCAAGAAATCCATAAAGAAAACCCCCTTAGGCTTCGTGTTGATAGACTATGGGAACTCCTCCTTCTTCTTCAAAGAGTCCCTTCCTCCAAGCCTAAGGCCCACCTCGCCGAATCGAGTCGTCGAAGGCTCCCCCAATGGCTCTCCTTGGAAGGGAATGATGATGAAACCGGTGAAGAAGCGCCCCCAAAGTGTGGCAAGAACCTCCTGAACCCTAGCCGTCGCCTCCTCCCAAAGTTAGAAGAAGATCCCCTTGATAACGCTTCAGAACGGCTTTATAATTGGCCATCTCGAGGATCCACACGGTCGTGTGGATAGTCCACACGGCCGTGTGGAAATTCCACACGGCCGTGTGGAAATTCCACACGCCCATGTGGATTTTCTGCCTTGTGAAATCTTCATACTAATCCTCGATTTCGCCCGTTTCTTCTCCTGAGGTCACATGGACGGACACACGCCCATGTGAAAGGTCAAGTGGCATTTCTTGATGATGGGAAACCTTGGAGAGCTTTTGAAATCTTTGAACCAATCGGAACGAGCGAGCATGACTGCCTTCGTGTCCTTCTACAAGAATTGTCTTGAAGCCTTTAGAAGTTGGCACATACCCCCTCATTTGAACCCGATTTGTGTCTTTGATAAGTGCTTGCATGTACATATTATTTGAGATGTTTTTCCATGCATGAGCATCACATTTTTCAGGTTATATTTCTCATTTCGTGTGTTTTTGTGTTCTTTCATGCAATTAGGGTTGTGAAGAAGGTTTATGCGAAGAAAAGCAAGATTAGGTCATAATGGTGCTATGTGGAGCTCTTTTGTGCAAATACGAAGTTCAAGACACAAATCGGGTTCAAACGAGGGGGTATGTGCCAACTTCTAAAGGTTTCAAGACAATTCTTGTAGAAGGACACGAAGGCGATCATGCTCGCTTGTTCGGATTTGTTCAAAGATTTCAAAAGCTCTCCAAGGGTTTTTCATCATCAAGGAATACCACATGACCTTTCATATGGGCGTGTGTCCGTTCGTGTGACCTCAGGTGAAGAAATGGGCGAAATCGGAGACCAACAAGCAAAATTCCACGAGACAGAAAATCCACATGGGCGTGTGGAATTTCCACACGGCCGTGTGGAATTCACACGGCCGTGTGGCTTATCCACACGCCCGTGTGGATCCTCGAGATAGCCAATTATAAAGCCGTCCTGAAGCGTTATGAAAAAAAATCTTCTTCTAACTTTGGAGGAGGCGACGGCTAGGGTTCAGGAGGTTCTTGCCACACTTTGGGGGCGCTTCTTCACCGGTTTCATCATCATTCCCTTCCAAGGAGAGCCATTGGGGGAGCCTTCGACGACTCGATTCGGCGAGGTGGGCCTTAGGCTTGGAGGAAGGGACTCTTTGAAGAAGAAGGAGGAGTTCCCATAGTCTATCAACACGAAGCCTAAGGGGGTTTTCTTTATGGATTTCTTGTACTTATCTTCATTTATTTTGATGAACTTGTATTGCTCTATGGAGAGCTAAACCCCTAGTGGGTACTTGGACTTGTAAACCCTAGATTTCCTATGTTTCATTGACTTAAATGCTTTTATTCAATTTGAGTTTGAATTCGAGTTTCAATCTTGCTTGCTTAATTGTTTCTCCCCTAGAGTGACACTAGGGTTGGGGGCTAATACAATCATCCTTTTGACGAGTGACCATCACCATTAGGATTAGATTAATCAAGATTGGAGGGGTTGAGAGGGTGAGTTGAGAGGTAGCGACACGTCCCCTTTCCCCTCCGGTGTGGTTCTCCCTACCTTCTTATTCCAAGTATTACCTTCGATCTCAAAGAGAGTTAGGCGTTGAGAGAGGCCTTTCCGCCGGGACTTATTTGTGATTAGGGATCTTTCGCCTGGACCAAAGGGATTGATCTATAGTTGGGAATAGGGTTTACCACTCGGAATCCCTAGAGCATAGCGCAGTCATACGTGGTGTGAGGCGTTGAGAGTCTTCTCTCCGCCGGGACCTCGTAGGGGACTAGTCAAGGTTGACCTTAGATTTGGGACCTTGTATCTCTGGGATTCCACGACTCCTGAAATCTCTATTGAATAAGAGTACTTGAAGTCTTGCACGTGAAACAAGGATTCTAGGGGGGAGCATTGTCCGAGTACCCCATCTTCTTATTGATCTATTTCTCCGACCTAGCTTTCATTTTCAGCACTTTATTTCTACTACGTTCTGATTTTACTTTCTTCCAACAACAATTGGTTTATCTTTGATTACTTAACAACGTGTGATTGTTCTTACGTCTACTCCCCGTGGATTCGACTACCCACCCGTTTGGGTACTTTATTACTTCGACACCCGTGCACTTGCGGAGTACACACGCAAGGGTGTGTCAAGTTTTTGGCGCCGTTGCCGGGGAGTTAGGCGTTTTAGGAATTTTTACACCGTGTTTCGCTAGTCATTTTTCGCACATTCTATCTCACACTTCTTTTACTTCCATTGTTCTGATTTTATTTTCTTTTCTTGATTTCAGCTCCAGGTTATGACCCGTGGACATCCTTCGACATTAGTGGAAGGTGATCCGGAAATAGAGAGGAGATTACACGGACGGGGAAGACAACCCGAACTAGAACAGTTTGATCAAGCCGAGATAGAAGTTGAAGAGTCCGCAACCATGGCTGAACAGAATGAGCAACAGCGGACCCTTTCCGATTTTGCTAGGCCGTCCGTTCGTGGTACACAATCAAGCATAGTCGGCCACCTATTTCAGCTCATAACTTTGAGCTTAAGCCGGGGTTCATTCGGATGGTCCAACAGTCCGCACGGTTCAATGGGTTAGCCGATGAGGACCCAAATAATCACATTGAGAATTTCTTGGAGGTGTGCGACATGTTGAAAATCAATGGAGTCACGGACGACGCCATCGGATTAAGAGCCTTCCCATTTTCCTTGAAGGGGAAAGCAAAACAATGGTTGCAATCTTTACCTAGAGCATCGATTACCACTTGGGAAGAAATGGTTGAGGCCTTCCTTGCCCGATATTTCCCTCTCTGGGAAATCGGCAAAGCTGAGAAATGAAATTTCTTCCTTCATACAGTCGGAATTGGAGTCTCTTTTCGAGACATGGGAAAGGTTCAAGGACCTTCTGCGCAAATGTCCTCAACATGGGTTCCCCGAGTGGATGGTCATCCACACCTTCTACAATGGATTGAACCCAAGCACAAGACAACTACTTGATGCCGCCGCAGGAGGTACCTTGGGAAGCAAGACCCCCGAAGCTGCCCGCCAACTGATAGAAGAAATGGCTATGAATAGCTATCAGTGGAATGCTCGAGACAAGAGGAAAGTGGCGGGCATTCATGAAGTTGATGCAGTGACATCTCTAGCAGCTCAAGTTGAAGCATTGAGCAAGAAGTTGGACACTTTGGCAGGCCCATCTAGAATAGCTGCAGTGATGAATTGTGATAGTTGTGGAGGAGGGCATGTTTCTGCTGATTGCCCTATTTCTATGGTCGGAACAGCACCTGTTGAACAGGTTGATTTTGTGGGGAATGCTGGACGAGGTCAAGGAAACCCCTATAGCAACACCTATAATCCGGGGTGGCGAAACCACCCGAACTTTGCATGGAGTAACCAAGGGCAACAAAGGCCCTCTGCACCCCCCGGATTTCAGCAACCCCAACAACCAAACATGGAGGGCCGAGTTTCAGGGCTTGAGAACCGAATGACAGACTTGGAAAAGGCGTTGACCAAGTTCATTCAGTCCTCAGACACGCGCTTTCAAGGCGTGGAGAGTACACTTCGCAATCACACCGCTTCCCTACATAACTTGGAAAATCAGGTGGGGCAGATTGCGAAATCGTTATCTGAACGACCACAAGGAAGTCTCCCGGGAAATACAGAGACCAACCCAAGAGAGCAGCTGAAAGCAATCACTCTTAGGAGTGGTCGTGAGGTTGAGGGTAGACTTCCCACTGAAGAGGTTGTTCAAATTCCTGCTAAGGAGACAGACAAGGAAAAGGGTAAGGAAAAGGAGGTAGCACCTGCACCATACAAACCAAGGATTCCTTACCCTTCAAGGCTGAAGGATGATCAAAATGATGAGCAGTACAAGAAGTTTTTGGGCCTTTTCAAGCAGCTGCACATTAATATCCCTTTTGTGGAGGCTTTGTCTCAAATGCCTCGATATGCAAAATTTTTGAAGGACCTCTTAACCAACAAGAGGAAATTGGAAGAGGGTGCAGCAGTGATATTGGATGCATCTTGTTCAGCTGTGTTGCAGAAAAATCTACCTAACAAGATGAAAGACCCTGGAAGCTTCATCATCCCATGTAACATTGGGAATTTGGGTGAAGAGAAGGCATTGGCAGATTCAGGAGCCAGTATCAATGTCATGCCTTACTCTTTCTTCAAGAAGCTGGGACTGGGAGAGCCAAGGTCCACTCGGATGACCTTACAACTAGCTGACCGTTCCATTCGTCACCCGAGAGGCATCATTGAAGATATTTTGGTAAAAGTGGATAAGTATATATTTCCTGCAGACTTCGTGGTACTGGATGTAGATGAGAATGCCGACGTGCCGCTGATACTTGGAAGACCCTTTCTGCGTACTTCCAAAGCTCTTATAGACATGGATGGCGGGGAGATGACATTGAGGATAGGAGATGAGAAGCTCACCTATCGCCTTGCTGAGGCCATGAAACATTCTCTCAACTTTGATGATACTTTGTATTTTCTTGACACTACTGATGCTTTGATTGATGATTATGTGCAGGAAATCTTTTGCCCGTATCCACTAGCTGATTTGTTGGATCAAGAGATGGATGATGATCACATTTCATTAGTTGACCTGGAAAACAAGGATACATCTATCACAGGTACGGTCAACAAACTAATGAAAAAGCTAAAGAGGGTAAGACATCGCCGCAAGAAGAAAACGAATGAACCTGCGGACGTTCCTTCAAAGTTTAAGGATGATACCCTTCCATCTGGTAACAAATTCGATCACTCATCTTCTAAATTCCAGAACTTATGCTCTTCATGTTTCACATTTCCAAGCAAAGGAGTGCTTTCGACCCATGACCCCCCTTGAGTCTAGAGAGGCAGGTACGTCAAGCTAGTGACGTAAAACAAGCGCTTATTGGGAGGCAACCCAATTTTTAAAACTCTTTGCTTGTGTTGTAGTTATTTTTATTTCTGCATTTTTGCTTTGTTTAGTTTGTGTGTGGATTCTTTGCTGGTAATGCATTTTTTTTATGTGTTCATCGTTTATGGCAAGTTAGGTGGTATCTCTGTGAACTTTGCGAGATTTTAAGCTGTAAACGTGTTAGTTTTCAACTTCTGCAGTCGTTCCATGTGTTTTCATTAATTTCTGCAGAGTTTGAACTATTTTTGAGTTGAAGAATGGAACCACACGGCCATGTGGAATTTCCACATGGCCGTGTGGATGAATTTGTGAAGGAATTGTCTCATCCAGAGAATCCCCACGGCCGTGTGGAAATTCCACACGGCCATGTGGATTTATTTAGTACAAACCTTCACAATACAGAGAATCCACACGGCCGTGTGGAAATTACCCACGGCCGTGTGGAATTTCGGGAAGTTTGATAATGCCATACAGAGAATCCACACGGCCGTGTGGAATTTCCACACGGCCGTGTGGGGTACTTAAACATGAAAAGGGGCCTTCCTCTTTATAACCCCCCAAGCAACCCTTCACCTTCAAACGCTTCCTCTTCAAAGGTCGCGACGGTTGCTCCTCTCCTTCCATTCTCTCGCTTATTTAAGGGATTTGTGGGCCTTACTCGTTACTACATTGTTAGATTGGACTCATCCTCTCCGGTAAGCCTTCTCTCCCTCTTCTTGCCATGAAACCTTCAATCGTTGTTGTGGATGTTGAATCTTGTGTTTTGCATGCTATTTTCATGATTAATACTTAGATTATTGCTTAAAGCACTTGTGCTCAATTGTGTGGATGATTATATGAATTGGTGTGGATTCACCATGGCAATTTGGCCATGGTCGAAGATCCACACGGCCGTGTGGAAATTCCACACGGCCGTGTGGATTATCGGGGTGCCCCCTCTGAATTCCAGAGGAGACACACGGCCGTGTGGAAATTCCACACGGCCGTGTGAATTACCTGTTTCTTTATTTTGGGCAACCCAGAGGAGACACACGGCCGCGTGGAATTTCCACACGGCCATGTGGAATTCCCGGGAACCTATTTCGAGCTCTGAATTAACTTGTTTACCCCTTTTATGCACAGGAATGGCCCCAAGAACGAAGAAACTCGCTCATAAGCGCCCTCGTGAGGCTCGTGAGGTCCGGGAGTCCCGTGATCTCTCGCCCGCACCATTCGAGTTCGCCGTGCCCGAACATCAAGCACGGTTTGATCGACTGTCGAAGTTGAAGTTTGGCCAGACGCGCATTCCTGACTTGCAAGCTTTAGAGGCAATAGAACATGCGCGTGCAGCCGAGTTGGCGGATGAGGTCCGTGAACTTATTGCTTGTGGGCGGGTGGGAGCGACCGTTGTGCATCAAGGACCCGGCCACTCGCGATCTCACTTTCAAAGTCCTCGCGACATTCGAGTTTGATCGCGCCCACACCGACTACCACCGGCCGGACACGGTTCGATTCCGCATTTTTGGGCAATACCACGAGCATGAGCTCGACAGATTTTGCTGTCGCCCTCGGCTCGTACGATCGAGACTTCATCCACACGGAGGAGTACGCGCAGCTGCCATTCGACTATCCTTTCCGCGTCACTCCAAGCCGGGTTTGCCGGATCTTTGTGTGGAGATATACAAGACGAGCCCGGGTTGACTAAGGCGTCTTTGCTCCTCCACCCCGCCCACAGTACATTCATGCCATCCCGAGCAGGTCTATTATCGGGCGGGGGAGACAAGACCGGCGTATTGGGGCGGCTGGACCTCCTCTATTTGTACTCTATGGTCCGAGCCTGCCCCCGCACCTGGGTTATGTGGTAGCCGATTTTCCGAGGCACCGGGGACAGACGCGCGGATAGGAGTTCTCTTCTCCGGCCCCTACATCACCCGACTCATCCGAGGAATGGGACCGATTGATGCTTGTTCGGGGAGCCGACAAGGTTATTGTTCCCTCCCCACTTGGCCTTGATACCTTGCGTATGATGGGCATGGTGAAGAGGGCCGCTCCCGGCAGGTATGTACTTGCCTGGTTCCATTCCCGGATGAGTCCGAGGAGTCCGAGGATGAAGACGAAGACTCGGAGGAGACCCGGGCAGGGCCATCATCACAACCCGCACCCATGGAGGCGAGAGGACACCCCGGACGAGGAGGAGGTGCCACCGGTGTCGGCACTCCGCATCTCCCCGGCACACGAGCGCATAGACAGACTTGAGGCTGCTGTGGGGACCCTCCGGATCGATCTCGCCGCCATGCGGGTGACTCGAGCAGCGAACCACACCGAGGTTCTCGCTCGCATGGCTGAGTACCACTCGGAGATGATGACGCGCATCACTTCACTCCACCCGTTGATGGCGAGAAGTAGCGATTCCACTTCGCCGTCCACACCCCGAGCACCCTACGCCTCCCCAAAGATCCCCAAAGCACCGGCGAGATGCCGACGCTTGATGCGTCTTTCTTTCTTTCTTTTTATTTCCTTGTACTTTCTCTTGTGTTGAGTCTTTGTGTACTCAGAAAGGTTACACCTTCTGAGAGTTATTTTCTTCCTTCCTTTTCAGGTCTTTTTTGGGGTTGGGGTTTGCCTTTTTAATTTTTGTTCTTTTTTTATTGTTGCCTTTTTTTAAATCCACCTGACCCCTTTTTTTATTTGCCAGATAGACTTGTCAACTTGGTTTTGAGAAATGGTCATAGGCACGGCCGTGTGGAATTTCCACACGGCCGTGTGAGCTTCACAACCCTACGCAACTCCACTTCCCACCTTCACACCTCCATTCAACTACCACACTCGGAGACCAGGGAAGTGTTGTTTTTAATCCCCACGCCCTCATGTTTTATTTATATTCTGTTTTTGTATGCTTGCATGCGTATGAGGGCATTGTACATCTTAAGTGTGGGGGGGAGTTCACGTTGCACACGTTCTCTATGTATGTATGCTCATCACTCATATGCTTATCTAGCCAATGATAGTTCACCTTAAAAGACAAGGATTGCAGTCTTGAATTTAGGAGAATTTTAAACATCGTTTGTACTCATGCTCTAGTTTACTCGAAAAACATAGAAATTTTTTGTCTGATTGCATTACTTTCACCTTTCTTGCTCTGTTAACCCTGATAACTCTAGTTCAGTGCCAAAAGGACCTTAGTTTTCTTTATTTGAAAAAAAAAAAAAAAAAAAAAAAAAAAAAAAAAAAAAAAAAAAAAAAAAAAAAAAGAAAACAAAGGAAGAATGCCTTATTTGTTTACTTGTTTTCGGAGTGGAAAGAGCTACCACCTATGTTGTATGCAACTACTCTCATAAGTCGGATACTAGCTATGCCCTAATGAGAGAAAGAGCTATCTAATAGGCCGTGTGAAAGCTAACACTCCCGGGTGGAAAGAGCTACCTCCTCAAAGCGTGAAAGCCGCCTAGGAGGCATCTTGGGAAATGGCTACCTTCGAGGTTGTGTGCAGCTACTGCCTATTCTTTGTCCTCAAATAAATCCTTTTCAATAAGAACTTTTAAGAGTAAATTTAGGGTTGGCATGAGTAAGCATTACACACACACACGTAGTCAGATTCTATTTTCTTTGTGCTCCGAGTTTTTGCTAGAGCATTGGTTTTTATCTTTCTATGTTGCAAATTGTTCCTTTGTTTAAGAATGCTCTCCTTACATACTTTTTGGTGAACTTAAGGCTAAGCACTTCTATCACTCTACTTGTGGATTTTATTGTATAAATTTTGCTTGAGGACAAGCAAAAGCTTAAGTGTGGGGGAGTTTGATAAGTGCTTGCATGTACATATTATTTGAGATGTTTTTCCATGCATGAGCATCACATTTTTCAGGTTATATTTCTCATTTCGTGTGTTTTTGTGTTCTTTCATGCAATTAGGGTTGTGAAGAAGGTTTATGCGAAGAAAAGCAAGATTAGGTCATAATGGTGCTATGTGGAGCTCTTTTGTGCAAATACGAAGTTCAAGACACAAATCGGGTTCAAACGAGGGGGTATGTGCCAACTTCTAAAGGTTTCAAGACAATTCTTGTAGAAGGACACGAAGGCAGTCATGCTCGCTTGTTCGGATTTGTTCAAAGATTTCAAAAGCTCTCCAAGGGTTTTTCATCATCAAGGAATACCACATGACCTTTCATATGGGCGTGTGTCCGTTCGTGTGACCTCAGGTGAAGAAATGGGCGAAATCGGGGACCAACAAGCAAAATTCCACGAGACAGAAAATCCACATGGGCGTGTGGAATTTCCACACGGCCGTGTGGCTTATCCACACGCCCGTGTGGATCCTCGAGATAGCCAATTATAAAGCCGTCCTGAAGCGTTATGAAAAAAAATCTTCTTCTAACTTTGGAGGAGGCGACGGCTAGGGTTCAGGAGGTTCTTGCCACACTTTGGGGGCGCTTCTTCACCGGTTTCATCATCATTCCCTTCCAAGGAGAGCCATTGGGGGAGCCTTCGACGACTCGATTCGGCGAGGTGGGCCTTAGGCTTGGAGCAAGGGACTCTTTGAAGAAGAAGGAGGAGTTCCCATAGTCTATCAACACGAAGCCTAAGGGGGTTTTCTTTATGGATTTCTTGTACTTATCTTCATTTATTTTGATGAACTTGTATTGCTCTATGGAGAGCTAAACCCCTAGTGGGTACTTGGACTTGTAAACCCTAGATTTCCTATGTTTCATTGACTTAAATGCTTTTATTCAATTTGAGTTTGAATTCGAGTTTCAATCTTGCTTGCTTAATTGTTTCTCCCCTAGAGTGACACTAGGGTTGGGGGCTAATACAATCATCCTTTTGACGAGTGACCATCACCATTAGGATTAGATTAATCAAGATTGGAGGGGGTTGAGAGGGTGAGTTGAGAGGTAGCGACACGTCCCCTTTCCCCTCCGGTGTGGTTCTCCCTACCTTCTTATTCCAAGTATTACCTTCGATC
The DNA here is from genome assembly GCA_902712375.1 of Dioscorea dumetorum. Classification (NCBI taxonomy): domain Eukaryota; kingdom Viridiplantae; phylum Streptophyta; class Magnoliopsida; order Dioscoreales; family Dioscoreaceae; genus Dioscorea; species Dioscorea dumetorum. Next base: position 4,571,934 of record CACTHL010000490.1, on the reverse strand, counting down.
TCAAAGAGAGTTAGGCGTTGAGAGAGGCCTTTCCGCCGGGACTTATTTGTGATTAGGGATCTTTCGCCTGGACCAAAGGGATTGATCTATAGTTGGGAATAGGGTTTACCACTCGGAATCCCTAGAGCATAGCGCAGTCATACGTGGTGTGAGGCGTTGAGAGTCTTCTCTCCGCCGGGACCTCGTAGGGGACTAGTCAAGGTTGACCTTAGATTTGGGACCTTGTATCTCTGGATTCCACGACTCCTGAAATCTCTATTGAATAAGAGTACTTGAAGTCTTGCACGTGAAACAAGGATTCTAGGGGGAGCATTGTCCGAGTACCCCATCTTCTTATTGATCTATTTCTCCGACCTAGCTTTCATTTTCAGCACTTTATTTCTACTACGTTCTGATTTTACTTTCTTCCAACAACAATTGGTTTACCTTTGATTACTTAACAACGTGTGATTGTTCTTACGTCTACTCCCTGTGGATTCGACTACCCACCCGTTTGGGTACTTTATTACTTCGACACCCGTGCACTTGCGGAGTACACACGCAAGGGTGTGTCAGTCTTGAACTTCGTATTTGCACAAAAGAGCTCCACATAGCACCATTATGACCTAATCTTGCTTTTCTTCGCATAAACCTTCTTCACAACCCTAATTGCACGAAAGAACACAAAAACACACGAAATGAGAAATATAACCTGAAAAATGTGATGCTCATGCATGGAAAAACATCTCAAATAATATGTACATGCAGGCACTTATCAAACTCCCCCACACTTAAGCTTTTGCTTGTCCTCAAGCAAAATTTATACAATGAAAACCACAAGTAGAGTGATATAAGTGCTTAGCCTTAAGTTCACCAAAAAGTATGTAAGAAGAGCATTCTTAAACAAAGGAACAATTTGCAACATAGAAAGATAAAAACCAATGCTCTAGCAAAAACTCGGAGCACAAAGAAAATAGAATCTGACTGCGTGTGTGTGTGTATTGCTTACTCATGCCAACCCTAAATTTACTCTTAAAAGTTCTTATTGAAAAGGATTTATTTGAGGACAAAGAATAGGCGTAGCCGCACACAACCTCGAAGGTAGCCATTTCCCAAGATGCCTCCTAGGCGGCTTTCACGCTTTGAGGAGGTAGCTCTTTCCACCTCGGGAGTGTTAGCTTTCACACGGCCTATTAGATAGCTCTTTCTCTCATTAGGGCATAGCTAGTATCCGACTTATGAGAGCAATTGCATACAACATAGGTGGTAGCTCTTTCCACTCCGGAAACAAGTAAACAAATAAGGCATTCTTCCTTTGTTTTCTTCTTTTTTTTTTTTTTTTTTTTTTTTTTTTTTTTTAAAAATAAAGAAAACTAAGGTCCTTTTGGCACCGAACTAGAGTTGTCGGGGTTAACAGAGCAAGAAAGGTGTAAGTAATGCAATCGGACAAAAAATTTCTAAGTTTCTCGAGTAAACTAGAGCATGAGTACAAACGATGTTTAAAATTCTCCTAAATTCAAGACTCGCAATCCTTGCCTTTTAAGGTGAACTATCATTGGCTTGATAAGCATATGAGTGATGAGCATACATACATAGAGAACGTGTGCAACGTGAACTCCCCCCCACACTTAAGATGTACAATGCCCTCATTGTACGCATGCAAGCATACAAAAACAGAATATAAATAAAACATGAGGGCGTGGGGATTAAAAACAACACTCCCCTGATCTCCGAGTGTGGTAGTTGAATGGAGCGTGAAGGTGGGAAGTGGAGTTGCGTAGGGTTGTGAAGCTCACACGGCCGTGTGGAAATTCCACACGGCCGTGCCTATGACCATTTCTCAAAACCAAGTTGACAAGTCTATCCGCACATCACAAAAGGGGTTCAAGTGGATTTCAACAAAAGCTACGATTAAAAGAGTACAAAAATTAAACAAGCCAAACACAAACTCAACAAAGAACATGAAAAGAAAGCAGTAAGATAACTCTCAGAAGGTGCAACCTTTCTGAGTATACAAAGACTCAACACAAAAGAAAGTACAAGGGAATAAAAAGAAGGAATGAAAGACGCATCAAGCGTCGGCATCTGCTGGTGCTGCTGGGGATGCTGGGGAGGCGTAGGGTGCTCGGGGTGTGGACGGCGGGGTGGAATCGCTACCTCTCGCCATCAACTGGTGGAGAGAAGTGATGCGCGTCATCATCTCCGAGTGGTACTCAGCCATGCGAGCGAGAACCTCAGTGTGGTTCGCTGCCTGAGTCACCCGCATGGCGGCGAGATCAGTCTGGAGGGTCCCCACAGCAGCCTCAAGTCTGTCTATGCGCTCCTGTGCCGGGGGAGATGCATGTGCTGACACCGGTGGCACCTCCTCGTCTGCTGGGGTGTCCTCCGCCTCCATGGGTGCGGGTTGTGATGATGGCCCTGCCCGGGTCTCCTCCGAGTCTTCGTCTTCGTCCTCGGACTCCTCGGACTCATCTGGGAATGGAACAGCAAGTACATACCTGCCGGGAGCGGCCCTCTTCACCATGCCCATCATACGCAAGGTATCAAGGCCAAGTGGGGAGGGAACAATAACCTTGTCGCCTCCCGAACAAAGATCAATCGGTCCCATTCCTCGGATGAGTCGGGTGATGTAGGGGCCGAGAAAAGAACTCCTATCCGCGCGTACTGTCCCCGGTGCCTCGAAAATCTGCTACCACGTAACCCAGTGCGGGGCGGGCTTTGGACCATAGAGTACAAATAGAGGAGGTCCAGCCGCCCCAATACGCCGGTCTTGTCTCCCCCGCCCGAGAATAGACCCGCTCAGGATGGCATGAATGTACCTGTGGGCGGGGCGGAGGAGCAAAGACGCCTTGGTCAACCCGGGCTCGTACTGTATATCTCCACACAAGCATCCGGCAAACCCGGCTTGGAGTGACACGGAAAGGATAGTCGAATGGCAGCTGCGCGTACTCCTCCGTGTGGATGAAGTCTCGGTCGTACAGGCCGAGGGCGACAAGCAAAGTCCGTCGAGCTCATGCTGTGGTATTGCCCAAAGATGCGGAATCGAACCGTGTCCGGCCGGTGGTAGTCGGTGTGGGTGCGATCAAACTCGAATGTCGCGAGGACTTCGAAAGTGAGATCGCGAGTGGCCGGGTCTTTGATGCACAACGGTCGCTCCCACCCGCCAACAAGCAATAAGCTCACGGACCTCGTCCGCCAACTCGGCCGCACGCGCATGTTCTATGGCCTCCAAAGCTTGCAAGTCGGGAATGCGCGTCCGGCCAAACTTCAACTTCGAAAGTCGATCAAACCGTGCTTGATGTTCGGGCACGGCGAACTCGAATGGTGCGGGCGAGAGATCACGGGACTCCCGGACCTCACGGGCCTCCCGAGGGCGCTTATGAGCGAGTTTCTTCGTTCTTGGGGCCATTCCTGTGCATAAGAAGGGTAAGGAAGTTAATTCGAGCTTAAAATAGGTTCCCGAGGATTCCACATGGCCGTGTGGAAATTCCACGCGGCCGTGTGTCTCCTCTCGGTTACCCAAAAACAAAGAAATAGTTAATACACACGGCCGTGTGGAAATTCCACACGGCCGTGTGTCTCCTCTGGGATTCGAGAGGGGGCACCCCGATAATCCACACGGCCGTGTGGAATTTCCCCCACGGCCGTGTGGATCTTCGACCATGGCCAAAGCGCCATGGTGAATCCACACAACTTAATACAATCATCCACACATTCGAGCACAAGTGTTTTAAGCAATAATCTAAGTATTAAACACGAAAATAGCATGCAAAAACACAAGATTCAACATCCACAACAACTAATGAAGGTTTCATGGCAAGAAGAGGGGAAGGAGGCTTACCGGAGAAGATGAGTCTGCTCTAACAATGTAGTAACGAGTAAGGCCTACAAATCCCTTAAATAAGCGCGAGAATGGAAGGAGAAGAGCAACCGTCACGACCTTTGAAGAGGAGGCGTTTGAAGGTGAAGGGTTGCTTGGGGGGTTATAAAGAGAAAGGCCCCTTTTCATGTTTAAGTACCTCACACGGCCGTGTGGAAATTCCACACGGCCGTGTGGATTCTCTGTATGACCTTATAAAACTCCCCGAAATTCCACACGGCCGTGTGGAATTTCCACACGGCCGTGGGGATTCTCTGTATTGTGAAGATTTGTACTAAATAAATCCACATGGCCGTGTGGAATTTCCACACGGCCGTGGGGATTCTCTCGGATGAGAAAAATTCCTTCACAATCTCATCCACACGGCCATGTGGAATTTCCACATGGCCGTGTGCTTCCATTCTTCAACTCAAAAATAGTCCAAACTCTGCAGAAATTAATGAAAACACATGGAACGACCGCGAAGTTGAAAACTAAGACGTTTACGATTTAAAATCTCGCACAATTCACAAGAATACCACCTAACTTGCCATAAACGATGAACACATAAAAATGCACTACCAGCAATAAATCCACACACTACAAACTAAACAAAAAAAAAATGCAGAAATAAAACTAACTACAGCACAAACAAAGAGTTCTAAAAGAAAAGAAAAAAAAAAAAAAAAAAAAAATTGGGTTGCCTCCCAATAAGCGCTTGTTTTACGTCACTAGCTTGACGTACCCCGCTTCTCTAGACTCAAGGGGGGTCATGGGTCGAAAGCACTTCGCTGCTTGGGAATGTGAAACATGAAGAGCATAAGTTCTGAAATTTAGAAGATGGGTGATCGAATTTGTTACCAGATGGAAGGATATTATCCTTAGACCTTGAGGGAACGTCCGCAAGTTCATTCGTTTGTTTCTTGCGGCGATGTCTTACCCTCTTTAGCTTTTTCATTAGTTTGTTGACCGTACCCGTGGTAGATGTATCCTTGTTTTCCAGGTCAACTGATGAACTGTGGTCATCATTCATCTCTCGATCCAACAAATCAGCTAGCGGATCCGGGCAAAAGATTTCCTGCACATAATCATCAATCAAAGCATCAGCAGTGTCAAGAAAATACAAAGTATCATCAAAGTTGAGAGAATGTCTCATGGCCTCAGCAAGGCGGTAGGTCAGCTTCTCATCTCCTATCCTCAATGTCATCTCCCCGCCATCCATGTCTATAAGAGCCTTGGAAGTACGCGAAAAGGGTCTTCCAAGTATCGGCGGCACGTCGACATTCTCATCTACATCCAAGTACCACGAAATCTGCGGGAAATATATACTTATCTACTTTCACCAAAATATCTTCAATGATGCCTCTCGGGTGACGAATGGAACGGTCGGCTAGTTGTAAGGTCATCCGAGTGGGCCTTGGCTCTCCCAGTCCCAGCTTCTTGAAGAAGGAGTAAGGCATGACATTGATACCGGCTCCCGAATCGCCAATGCCTTCTCTTCACCCAAATTCCCAATGTTACATGGGATGATGAAGCTTCCAGGGTCTTTCATCTTGTTAGGTAGATTTTTCTCGCAACACGGTGAACAAGATGCATCCAATATCACCGCTTGCACCCTCTTCCAATTTCCTCTTGTTGGTTAAGAGGTCCTTCAAAAATTTTGCATATCGAGGCATTTGAGACAGAGCCTCCACAAAAGGGATATTAATGTGCAGCTGCTTGAAAAGGCCCAGAAACTTCTTGTACTTGCTCATCATTTTTATCATTCTTCGGTCTTGAAGGATAAGGAATCCTTGGTTTGTACGGTGTAGGTGCTACCTCCTTTTCCTTATCCTTCTCCTTGCCTTTCTCCCGATCGGGAATTTGAACAACCTCTTCGGCGGGAAGTATACCCTCAACCTCACGACCACTCCTCGAGTGATTGCTTTCAGCTGCTCTCTTGGGTTGGTCTCTGTGTTTCCCGGGAGACTTCCTTGAGGTCGCTCGAGATAAGGATTTCGCAATCTGCCCCACCCGATTTTCCAAATTATGTAGTGAAGCGGTGTGATTGCGAAGTGTACTCTCCACACCTTGGAAGCGCGTGTCCGAGGACCGAATGAACTTGGTCAATGCCTTCTCCAAGTCTGTCATTCGGTTCTCAAGCCCCGAAACTCGGCCCTCCATGTTTGGTTGTTGGGGTTGCTGAAATCCGGGGGTGCAGAGGGGCCTTTGTTGCCCTTGGTTACTCCATGCAAAGTTCGGGTGGTTTCGCCACCCCGGATTATAGGTGTTGCTATAGGGGTTTCCTTGACCTCGTCCAAAGATTCCCCACAAAATCAACCTTGTTCAACGAGTGCTGTTCCGACCATAGAAATAGGGCAATCGGCGAAAACATGCCCTCCTCCACAACTATCACAATTCATCACTGCAGCCTATTCTAGATGGGCCTGCCAAAGTGTCCAACTTCTTGCTCAATGCTTCAACTTGAGCCGCTAGAGATGTCACCGCATCAACTTCATGAATGCCCGCCACTTTCCTCTTGTCTCGAGCATTCCACCGATAGCTATTCATAGCCATTTCTTCTATCGGTTGGCGGGCAGCTTCGGGGGGTCTTGCTTCCCAAGGTACCTCCCGCTGCGGCATCAAGTAGTTGTCTTGTGCTTGGGTTCAATCCATTGTAGAAGGTGTGGATGACCATCCACTCGGGAACCCATGTTGAGGACATTTGCGCGAAGGTCCTTGAACCTTTCCCATGTCTCGAAAAGAGACTCCAATTCCGATCGTATGAAGGAAGAAATTTCATTTCTCGGCTTTGCCGATTTCCCGGGAGGGAAATATCGGGCAAGGAAGGCCTCAACCATTTCTTCCCAAGTGGTAATCGATGCTCTAGGTAAAGATTGCAACCACTGTTTTGCTTTCCCCTTCAAGGAAAATGGGAAGGCTCTTAATCTGATGGCGTCGTCCGTGACTCCATTGATTTTCAACATGTCGCACACCTCCAAGAAATTCTCAATGTGATTATTTGGGTCCTCATCAGCTAACCCATTGAACTGTGCGGACTGTTGGACCATCTGAATGAACCCCGGCTTAAGCTCAAAGTTATGAGCTGAAGTAGGTGGCCTGACTATGCTTGATTGTGTACCACGAACAGACGGCCTAGCAAAATCAGAAAGGGTCCGCTGTTGCTCATTCTGTTCAGCCATGGTTGCGGACTCTTCAACTTCTATCTCAGCTTGATCAAACTGTTCTAGTTCAGGTTGTCTTCCCCGTCTGTGTAATCTCCTCTCTATTTCCGGATCACCTTCCACTAATGTCGAAGGATGTCCACGGGTCATAACCTGGAGCTGAAATCAAGAAAAGAAAATAAAATCAGAACAATGGAAGTAAAAGAAGTGTGAGATAGAATGTGCGAAAAATGACTAGCGAAACAAAGTGTAAAAATTCCTAAAACGCCTAACTCCCCGGCAACGGCGCCAAAAACTTGACACACCCTTGCGTGTGTACTCCGCAAGTGCACGGGTGTCGAAGTAATAAAGTACCCAAACGGGTGGGTAGTCGAATCCACAGGGAGTAGACGTAAGAACAATCACACGTTGTTAAGTAATCAAAGATAAACCAATTGTTGTTGAAAGAAAGTAAAATCAGAAAGTAGTAGAATTAAAGTGCTGAAAATGAAAGCTAGGTCGGAGAAATAGATCAATAAGAAGATGGGGTACTCGGACAATGCTCCCCCTAGAATCCATGTTTCACGTGCAAGACTTCAAGTACTCTTATTCAATAGAGATTTCAAGAGTCGTGGAATCCAGGAGATACAAGGTCCCAAATCTAAGGTCAACCTTGACTAGTCCCCTACGAGGTCCCGGCGGAGAGAAGACTCTCGACGCCTCACACCACGTATGACTGCGCTATGCTCTAGGGATTCCGAGTGGTAAACCCTATTCCCAACTATAGATCAATCCCTTTGGTCCAGGCGAAAGATCCCTAATCACAAATAAGTCCCGGCGGAAAGGCCTCTCTCAACGCCTAACTCTCTTTGAGATCGAAGGTAATACTTGGAATAAGAAGGTAGGGAGAACCACACCGGAGGGGAAAGGGGACGTGTCGCTACCTCTCAACTCACCCTCTCAACCCCCTCCAATCTTGATTAATCTAATCCTAATGGTGATGGTCACTCGTCAAAAGGATGATTGTATTAGCCCTCAACCCTAGTGTCACTCTAAGGGAGAAACAATTAAGCAAGCAAGATTGAAACTCAAATTCAAACTCAAATTGAATAAACGCATTTAAGTCAATGAAACATAGGAAATCTAGGGTTTACAAGTCCAAGTACCCACTAGGGGTTTAGCTCTCCATGGAGCAATACAAGTTCATCAAAATAAATGAAGATAAGTGCAAGAAATCCATAAAGAAAACCCCCTTAGGCTTCGTGTTGATAGACTATGGGAACTCCTCCTTCTTCTTCAAAGAGTCCCTTCCTCCAAGCCTAAGGCCCACCTCGCCGAATCGAGTCGTCGAAGGCTCCCCCAATGGCTCTCCTTGGAAGGGAATGATGATGAAACCGGTGAAGAAGCGCCCCCAAAGTGTGGCAAGAACCTCCCCGAACCCTAGCCGTCGCCTCCTCCCAAAGTTAGAAGAAGATCCCCTTGATAACGCTTCGAACGGCTTTATAATTGGCCATCTCGAGGATCCACACGGGCGTGTGGATAGTCCACACGGCCGTGTGGAAATTCCACACGGCCGTGTGGAAATTCCACACGCCCATGTGGATTTTCTGCCTTGTGAAATCTTCATACTAATCCTCGATTTCGCCCGTTTCTTCTCCTGAGGTCACATGGACGGACACACGCCCATGTGAAAGGTCAAGTGGCATTTCTTGATGATGGGAAACCTTGGAGAGCTTTTGAAATCTTTGAACCAATCGGAACGAGCGAGCATGACTGCCTTCGTGTCCTTCTACAAGAATTGTCTTGAAGCCTTTAGAAGTTGGCACATACCCCCTCATTTGAACCCGATTTGTGTCTTGAACTTCGTATTTGCACAAAAGAGCTCCACATAGCACCATTATGACCTAATCTTGCTTTTCTTCGCATAAACCTTCTTCACAACCCTAATTGCACGAAAGAACACAAAAACACACGAAATGAGAAATATAACCTGAAAAATGTGATGCTCATGCATGGAAAAACATCTCAAATAATATGTACATGCAGGCACTTATCAGGTTCTCCTATCTAGGTTTGTGATTCTTTATTGATTGTTGCAAGCAAAGGGAGTTCAAGTTAGGGCTCGGCAGCGCTAGAAACCACATCTTATCGCATAACTAGGTTTAGAACTGAAGACATCCCTGATAATTACTGAGAAAGACTGAGTTAGTGAACGTCAGAAACCCAACCCCGGGGCCCCATCTCCTCCATCGAGTCAATCCTAAATCTTCCCTTGGTGAACATTCCATTCCCTCAACTTCCTCCAAGTCAGTCCAAAGTTAACTCCTTCATTCTCAATTTGGTTAGATATTGAGTAGGACGTTAGTATTAGAAGCTATACCAGTCCCTGTGGATTCGACTACCCGACCCAAAGGGTACATTATACTACTTGTGCGACCCGTGCACTTGCGGTTACGCAAGGGGCGTACCAGTCACGGCGTATTTATACAATAATCCATTCCAAGTTTGGTGGAGTCTAGCACTAAGGCAATGGTCATGCTACAAAGTGCTACCAAGAATTTTATACATCAATTAAGCAAATGTACCAAAACAATCAAGAATACCAAACAAGGATCACAACAAGCCAATCATACAATAGATAACTCAAATAATCCAAAACATCACAAGTTTTGCCCCCAAGGTTCCCCTACATCCGGTGACCTTGGGGTTTAGTTGTTCATGTTCAACAAATCAACCAAACAAACCATGCAAATAACTAAAATAAACATGAGGAACACTCCCTCAAAAGGTGAAGGCCGAATGACGCTTGAATCCCCGGAGAAAACCTTCCAAAAACGCCACTCAAAGGGGTGGCTTCCCGTTGTCTTCAACCTCCAAGAAATGAAGCCCTTGGAGTGGATCCTCCTAGATCTTGCTCTCCCCACCGAAGAATGCTCGGATTTCCTCTCCTTTTGTCCTCCTAAATGGTGTGGTAGTGATCTCCAAACCCTAGCCTCCTTTCTCTCCCCAAAACTCTCACCAAGATGATGCAAAAGTTTTTCTAAAAAGATGCCCTAGATAGCCTTTAAACACCCAATTCCCGATGGGTAAACGGGTCAGCATACAGCCGGTATGCTGACCCCTCGGGATTTTTACTTTTCTTCCGAGAAACCCTTGATGAGCTATAGTAACTGCTACAGTACTGCTACAATACTGTGCTACAGTATCCCCGTCTCGAAAACGCTGTTTTGATGTCGAATTCGTTCCCCATCTCGTCGTCGAGTCCCCAGGGCTTCTGACTGGCCTGAAATACAAAGATAAAGCAATTTAGACCGAAAGGGCATAGATTCAACAATAAAATGTGAAAATAATACACAACACATACATGCAAAATACGTACTTTTAGACGTTTATCATTTACCTTGCTCCGCGAAGAAAGAAGAGAATGGGCTAGACTGACCAAAATATGGCTTAAGGCGGTGTCCATTGACTTTAAACTGACCTTTTTCAGGGTGATTTATCTCAATTACCCCTTGTGGTGATATACGGGTGATTGTGTAGGGTCCTGACCATCGGGACTTGATTTTCCCCGGAAATAAACGGAGACGGGAGTTGATCCCCTTCTGCAAACCGCTTATTTTTCTTAATCCTCTGATTATGATAAATTTTTGCCCTTTCCTTGTATACTCGCGAGTTTTCATAAGCAAAAGCTCTCCATTCATCGAGTTCGTTCACTTGCATTTTCCTTTTTTCTCCTACCGCTTGGAAATCGAAATTCAAAACTTTTGTTGCCCAATACGCCTTATGTTCGAGTTCCACGGGTAAGTGAAAGGCCATGCCGTACACTAGGCGATAGGGACTACTCCCAATTGGTGTCTTATAGGCAGTTCTGTAGGCCCACAAAGCGTCTTCTAGCTGGTCGGACCAATCCTTCCGATGATATGTCACAATTTTCTCAAGAATCCTCTTGAGTTCCCGATTTGAAACTTCGACTTGCCCGCTAGTCTGGGGATGATAAGCAGTTGAGGTATGATGTCGAACTCCGTATCGTTTGAGGATCTTTTCAAATTGGGTATTGCAAAAATGTGCCCCCCCGATCACTAATGATTGTCCTTGGAGTACCGAATCGGGAGAAGAGTTTTTTTAAGAATTGAACTACCGATTTTGCATCGCTTGTTGGGAGGGCCTGAGCTTCCACCCACCTGGAGGCATAATCTACCGCTACCAAGATGAACTTGTTACCCCGTGAAGCCGGGAACGGACACATGAAATCTATCAACCAGACATCGAAAACTTCGCACACCTAGATGGTGTTTTGAGGCATTTCATCTCGACGAGATATGTTACCTGTCCTCTGACAGCGATCACAAGTTCGAACATGGTATTGAGCATCCTGAAACAGTGTTGGCCAATAAAACCCAGCGTCCAACACTTTTCTCGCGGTGCGGTTGCCGTTATAGTGACCTCCAGTGGGTCCCTCATGACAATGATTAATAATATCCTGACCTTCAGCTTGGCCTACACAACGGCGAACTACTTGATCTGCACATACCCGAAATAAATAAGGGTCTTCCCACATGTGGTGTTTGAGGTCTGTGAAGAATTTCTTTCGTTGTTGGGTTGTGAACCCTTTCGGGATGATACCCGCAGCTAGGTAATTGGAAATATCTAAAAACTAAGGGATGTCATCGCCTTGTGTCAATTGAATACGGTACAGTTGTTCCTCAGGGAACGCATCATTAATCTCACCCTCTTGAGTCGTGCATGCACTTCTTTCCAACCGAGGAGATGGTCTGTAGCCAGATTTTCAGCCCCTCTCTTATCCTTGATCTCCAAGTCGAACTCTTGCAACAGAAGTACCCAACGAATTAATCTCAGCTTCGCCTCCGTCTTGCTCATGAGATATCGAAGGGCTGAATGATCAGTAAACACAATGACCTTTGAGAGCACTAAATATGACCGAAACTTGTCCATCGCGAATACGACTGCAAGGAGCTCTTTTTCAGTGGTTGTGTAGTTCTCTTAGCGCTGGTAAGTGTCTTGCTCGCATAGTAGATAGGATGAAAATGGTTGTTCTTACGCTGTCCTAATACTACCCCCACCGCATAATCACTTGCATCGCACATTAGCTCGAAGGGTTCATTCCAATCGGGTGTAATTATGATAGGGGCTCTAATCAACAATGTCTTCAGGACCATGAAGGCTGCAAGGCATTCAGTCGTGAAATCGAATGGGGTGTCCTTCTCTAAGAGTTTACTCAAGGGCTTTGAGATCTTTGCAAAGTCTTTAATAAACCTTCTCTAGAAACCCGCGTGGCCAAGAAAACTTCTTATCGCCCGCACTGAGCTCGGTGGAGGAAGCTTCTCGATGGTGGAAATTTTTGCTTTGTCCACTTCGATCCCTTATCTTGAGACTTTATGCCCTAGAACTATCCCTTACCTGACCATGAAATCACATTTCTCCCAACTCAAGACTAGGTTGGTTTCTTCACACCGCGTTAACACTTGCTCGAGGTTCTTTAAGCATAAGTCAAACGAGTTTCCATACACGAAAAAATCATCCATGAAAACCTCCATGGTGTCCTCAATCATATCTTCAAATATGGCAAGCATGCACCTTTGGAATGTGGCTGGGGTGTTGCAAAGACCGAAGGGCATGCGGCGATAAGCGAATGTACCGTAGGGGCAAGTGAAGGTGGTTTTTTCTTGATCTTCCGGTGCAATAGGGATCTGAAAGTATCCTGAAAAATCATCCAAGAAGCAAGTAGTATTCGTGGCCGGCCAACCGCTCAAGTATCTGATTAATGAATGGCAACGGGAAGTGATCCTTTCGGGTGGCGTCATTGAGCTTGCGGTAGTCGATACACACTCGCCACCCAGTTACTGTTCTAGTGGGAATAGGCTCATTATTCTCGTTAGTTACCACTGTAATACCTCCTTTCTTTGGTACTACTTGGACCAGACTCACCCATGCGCTGTCAGAAATAGGGTAAATGATGCCAGCATCCAGCAACTTGACCACCTCCTCTTTTACCATCTCCTTCATGTTGGGATTCATTCTTCTTTGCGGAAGTGCGGACGGCCTATGACTGTCTTCCATCAGGATTTTATGAGTGCAGAATGATGGACTGATACCCTTGATGTCCGAAATTTTCCAAGCGATCGCTTGCTTGTGTCTTCCCAACACGCTTAGAAGTTCTTTCTTCTGTTCCTCATAAAGGTCGGAGGCGATGATAACCGGTAATGATGAATTCTCTCCTAAAAATGCATACTCCAGGTGCGGTGGTAATTCCTTGAGTTCTATCTTCGGTGGGTCATCCATAGACGGCTTAAGCTGGCTCTTACCATTACAATCTATCTTCTCGAATTCGACAACCGCAGGAGTAGAGCTTTCCAAGCTAGGATCCTCTCCCACCAACCATGCTTCCTCTTCGGATTCGGGTTGGGTATCCTGCTCAGTTACGAGGTACATTTGTTGTTCTGCAATTGTACTCCTTACAACCACTTCATACTTCCCATGGAGGATCCTTAGAACTTCACACCAATCTTGCTGAGGGGCGCCTTTGTTTCCTAAAGGGATTACTCCTTCAGAGTTATACCCGGTAGGATGATAATTCCAATTACGAATGTATTGCTGCAGGTATGCCACTGAATGTTTGTGCGCTTCTGAGCGCGCGTGTGAATCCACGTTCATGTTTTGAGTTATAATCCACTAGGTGCCTCGCATAGGAAAAGAAAAATAATCTATAAGAATAAATAAACATAAAGAGTAATGAAAGTTCAAACAAAGACGCTCTCATACGAGTTTAGAGGAAAGAAATGATAATAAAGAAATATCGCAGCAAGGGTGTACAATGAAGAAGAAAAGAAAACTAATCCAATTTCTAACAAAGAAATTGACTAAGCCAACGTCTATGAGTTTTCCTAATGTTCTCGGAGGTCCCCGGCAACGGCGCCAAAAACTTGATGGTCGCCGCGCGTCGTTAAAAGCGGGCACATGGCTCCCCGGCCGCAAGGGCACGGGTCGTCAAGTAATACCTCTTGTACGGGCAAAAGAGGGTCGTATTCTCTAGGGTCTCGAGATCCACTATTACTTCATCTTCGACAATTGTTTAGTCGAATCAAAAACAGAGGTTGTTGTAATGAAATGAAATTTAAACTAACGATAAAAACTTTAATTACTAACAAGTTGCTCACAACGACGAGAAATCAAATAGAGGAGATAAGGCCCCCGGCGAGGATTCCCCCGGGAGAAATACAAGCAAGGATGTTATAAAAATAAGTAATGCATGAATGGAGTAGTATTTTGGCCCGTCTAGGCTCGGAGGTCGACTACCCCGGAACATCTGATGCGTCTCCGCAACAACACAACAGGGTGATGTGTGTCAACCCTTGCGTTACCGCAAGTGCACGGGTCGTCAAGTAATAAAAGTGGACCCAAAGGGTCGGGTTGTCGAACCACGGGGAACGAAGTACTAGTAATAGCCCCTCTTTTGTTATCTAGCCTAATGAGTGTAGTGTGTGATGATCTAATGGCCAACACTAAGAGTGTCACCACAAGTGCGCAGGAAATAAAAGGAAAAGAGTTCTCAATCAATAAAAGTGAGGTATCCGGACAATGCTCCCCCTAGGATTCGGGTGTTGGATGTAGATTACAAGTGTTTCTAAATGAAAACAATGAGTCGTGGGTATCCAAAGGTATAACGGCCCCTGCCTACAGGTCGCCGATAACTAGTCCCCTACGAGGTCCCGGCGGAGAATTCTCTCGACGCCTCACACCACATATGACTCGCTTAAAACTCTAGGGATCCCAAAGATATAACCAATTCCTAAAAGTAGATCTAACCCCGCCTCCGGGTGAAAGATCCCTAACCCCCTACGAGGTCCCGGCGGAGAATTCTCTCGACGCCTCACACCACATATGGTTGCTTGACACTTAGGGAATATGAAGATAGGAAATATCTGTCGGAAGGGAAAGGGGACACTCCGCTATCTCACGGCTCACCCTCTCAACCCTCTTTACTCTTGGTAATTCTAAACCTAGCGGTGATCTCTCTCTTCACTAGATTGAATAAAACATGCAAGGCAATTAATAATGAAATCAAAAGCACAAACAAGCATTAAGAACTCAAGAGTAAAACTCAAACTGATAAATTCGAATAGAAACACAATATAAATCTAATGAAAATAAGAATCCTAGGGTTTACATGTCCGAATACCCTCTAGGGGTTTAGCTCTCCATGGAGCAAGTCACAAAACAAATAATAAATTGAGAATAAAGTTCCAAAGACATAAAGAATAACCACTTAAATCCGTGATGATAGTCTTGATGGGTAGTTTCCACGCCTGGATTGAATCCACTCCGAAGCTAGGTCGCCGATGGCTTCCTTGATGCTATGACGGAGGAGGAATTGATCCAAGTTGGTGAGGAAAGCTTCCCAAAGCCCCAAAGAACTCCTTCCAAGCCCTAGCCGCCTTGTCTCTCAAAAGTGGCCGAAAAGATCCCAAAAAATTATCACAAGGCGGCTTTAATAATTTGAATTCGGGGCTTGACACGGGCATCCACACGGGCATCCACACGCCCGTGTGGAAATTCCACACGGGCGTGTGAAGTACTTTGCTACAGTACTGCTACAGTAACCTACTACATCGCTTCGCTGCAGTAAATGCTACAGTGATTCCCCCCCGAAGTCTTCCTTGGAGTCCACACGGTCGGGCACACGCTCGTGTGGTAGGGTGTGTGGCGTTCTATGCTTTGAAATCCTCAAGAACCTTCTTCTGCTTTGTACGGAAGCTGGGACATGGGCGTACTACTACCTTTGTGCCCTTTCGGTTTGTGTAATGACTTGTACTCCTCCGAAAGTTGGCAACACCCCCATGCATATGAACACAGCTTCTGATTGTGGCCTTGAAACGTGTCATCACACCCTATCTTTGCTTCTTCCTGTACGTCATGTCTCCAAAGCCCTGTTTGCACAAAAGAACACAAAACACACCTTATTAATGCTAAAACCTGATAAAACTGATGCTCAATGCATATAAACTGGTATTATAAAATATATATAATCAAGCACTTATCAACATCCGTAGTGTAGCCCTAATCCAGTACAAGTTCCTTTCTCCAAAAGATACTCACACGATGTCATTGGGGTTAAGGAGCCTTGGCTGGAGTTATCTATAAGCAATTTCGCTAAAATAAACTCTACAACCTACGGGAGGCTACCTGGTATGCGGCGGCACACCCTTCTGCCAGGGTTGTGTGGCCTGTGTACAGCCCGCACACAGGCCCTAAAAGGGCTTGGGTTGTGTAGGAACGCTTGGGTGCCCTCCGGAGCTCGTTTATCCTTCGTTTCTTCGCTCCTCGGCCTCGATTTTCTAGTTGTAAACGATCCTCACAACGCAACTAGTCCGTGGATGCCCTGAATTAATAAAAACAAGAAAAGCACATCAAAGGGCAACGGTTTTATTCAATTAATGCATAAAAGTATAAGTAGTTCACCATTACAAAACGGTGTATTTAGACACTTATCAGATATATATATGAAAACACCTACATTTAGACACTTATCATCCGCCACTCGGGCTGCAGACGTTGAACTCTATTGGCATTGTGAAGCGCCGGGGCAGTAATTATGTCCTTGCCAATGAAGCGAGACAGTAGTGAGGATGATAATGAGGAGATGGCCTGCACTCGCTACCTCCAAGGCTGGCCGAACTACATCGCAGACTGATTATGCTAGTGACTTAGGCGACATGCGTCTCCAACTGCAGGAATTTGGACTAGTGCAGCAACATCAAAGTGAGGAAATCACCACCATCCTCGAGGGGTGATGCGTCTCCGCAACAACACAGGGTGATGTGTGTCAACTCCCTGCTAAAAACTTCACTTAGGGTTAAAGCAAAAACAAGAGACACAAAAGTTCTTAAACAACCATTGAAAGTAGAGTTTAACAATCTAACACTAAAATCAACAAGATGGGTTGGTTAGAGCATCAAAGGTAGAAGTACAGTGAGCATGCATAAGTGTGCACTACGGATGAAATAGAACTACATTCAAGCACGGTAAAAAGTACAACTCACAACTATAGGTCTACCAAGCTAGGAAGTTCTTAACGGTTAAATCATAGCTATCATAGGTTGATCAAGCATGCAATGAAATAGGGTACTCCATCCCCACACCTAAAGTTGTACATTGTCCCCAATGTACATCGATCAAGAAGACAAGGTGGGAAATAAATATAACAAGAATTAAAAGATGGAGTGAAGAAAACTTCCCCATTTTCGGTTCGGAGTGGACAATACATGCATGAATACGGGGTAAGTTCAATCATCGAAGGGTGGTGAGAGTGAAGCTCCTTTTATGATAATCCTACAAAGATCAAGAAGCAAATCTCATCTCACCAATTCAAAAGTAGGGAGCAAAAACAAAAATAAAAATAAACTAAGTCGAACAAAAACAACAAGGTATGACTCCATGCAAGTTCTCTTCTCAATCTATAAGTGAACAAATAAATTCAAGGAAAATTTCATTGAAAAGTTACTGTAGCATTAGCAGAAATTTTGCAAGAGTATCCCCTTGTTTTTGAAGCCCACAAATTTACAAATAATGCCTTAAAATGCAATTAAATCAAAGATTAAACATTCACACAACATCTCCCAAAGTTTGAAGCAATATAAGCATGAAAAACAAGAAGAAACATCAAGTTTGCTTCAACACACAAGTTAGGGCTTCAAAGCTTGAATCGAAAACGATCGGTGAAGAAGATGATGAAACCTTGAATAAACCACTGGATCCACGTTGCAAAGGTTAGGAGAGGAGTGTAGAGGACGAAAAATGAAGAAAAACGGTGAAAGAATGAGGGAAAACGGATGAGAGATGAGAGAGATATGAGTAAAATGGTGAAGAGGTGTATTTAAGAGATGGGCAGCCCGAGCTCCTCGCGGCCTAGCATGCGCCCGCATGCTAGCCCGCATAGGGCTCGGGTTGGCTATGTGGGCAAGCATGCGGGCGCATGCTTGCCCGTATAGATGCCCAGAACCTCCCAACTCAATTTGTTTCAAGTTTTTTCAAGAGATCAAGCTATACACATGAAAGTTTTCCTCCAAACAATCATAAAAACACTCGAAACAAAGCAGAAAACTCACATGAATTGATAAAACCTTCAACAAAAAAGCACCAAAACTAAAAAGAACAACAAAGAACACAACAACCAAGCATTAGAAAATGATACAAAAACTAAGAAATACGAAAAACAACACAACTAACACAACACACCATAGAAAAAAACTAAACCACACACTCAAAGAAAATACGAAAACACACTTGCAATGAATTTAAAAACTTGGGTTGCCTCCCAAGAAGCGCTTGTTTTATGTCATTAGCTTGACATCGGTTACCTCGAATTCATGGTGGAGCAAATGGTGGAGACTTACCTCCATTTTTTGACAAGGAGTTGTTACCCGGGAAGTAGTGCTTTAGACGATGACCATTGACTTTGAATGTCCCATTTTTAGGGTTGTTTATCTCTCTCGCGCCATGGGGAAAGACTTGTGTGACAAGATACGGCCCATGCCATCTCGATTTCAACTTCCCCGGGAAAAGTTTTAGCCTTGCCATTGAATAACAACACTTGATCTCCATTTTGGAAGCATTTAGCCTTGCTTGATATGTCGGTCATGATACTCCTTGGTTTTCTCTTTGTAATGCACTGAAGTTTCATAGGCTAAGGTTCTCCATTCATCTAATTCATTTAATTGAAACTTCCTCTTGTGACCACAAAGGTGATGATCAAAGTTGAGATGCTTAATGGCCCAATATGCCTTGTGCTTGGTACGCCCCTTGCGTAACCGCAAGTGCACGGGTCGTACAAGTAGTATAATGTACCCAAAAGGTCGGGTAGTTGAATCCACAGGGACTGGTATAGCTTCTAATACTAACGTCCTACTCAATATCTAACCAAATCGCGAATGAAGGAATTGACTTTGGACTAACTTCGAGGAAGTTGAGGGAATGGAAAGTTCACCAAGGGAAGATTTAGGTTTGACTCGATGGAGGAGATGGGGCCCCGGGGTTGGGTTTCTCATGTTCACTAATGTTTATGTAAATTTTGATATCCTAATTTTAATAAAAATAGGTTTATCATAAAATTTTTTGATATCCTAGTCAAAATAGGTTTTATCTTAAAAATTCCAATATCCTAATCAAAATAGGTTTATCTTAATTATTCAAATTGTAATGGAATTAGGATATCATATTAAGATAAACAAAATGGATATTACTTCATATATTCAAATCTCAAGATCAGCCAGCCGAGAGCACAGATCTCGAGGCGATCTAAAATATTCAAATCTCAAGATCAGTCGAGAGCACGGATCACGAGGCGATCTAAAATATTCAAATCCCAAGATCAGCCGAGAGCGCGGATCTCGAGGCAATCTAAATACACAAATCTCAATATCAGCTAGAGCACAGATCTCGAGGCGATCTAAATACACAAATTTCAAGATCGGTCAAGAACATAGATCTCGAGACGATCTAAAATGTTTAAATTTCAAGATCACCGAGAACACGGATTTCGAGGCGATCTAGAATATTCAAATCTCAAGATCGGTAGAGTACGGATCTCGAGGCGATCTAACATATTCAAATCTAATGATCACCTAAGAGCACGATCTCGAGGCGATCTAAAATATTCAAATCCCAAGATCGGCCGAGAGCACGGATCTCGAGGCGATCTAAAATATTAAAATCTCAAGATCGACGAGAGCACGGATCTCGAGGCGATCTAAAAATATTCAAATCTAATGATCACTCAAGAGCACGAATCTCAAGGCGATCTAAAATATTCAAATCCCAAAATCGGTTGAGAGCATAGATTTTTAAGCAAAGCAAAAAATAAAATAATAAAATAATATATATATATATATATATATATATATATATATATATATATATATATATATATATATATATATATATATATATATATATAATAATAATAATAATAATAAAATCAAATAAGATAAATAAAAAAATAATGATAAGATAAAATAAAATTTTAAATATATATATAATCAAATTAGATAAAAAAATTGGATTAAATAAAAATAAGATAATAAACTATAATAATAGTAATAATAATAATATATAATAAATAAATAAAAGTTATAAAAAAATAATTAGAATAATAATAAATAAATGATAGTAAAATAATAATATTAATAATATTAATAATATTAATAACAATATTTATTATTATAAAAAAAAATTAATTTTAAAAAAAAAGAGGGTGTGGGGTCGTGGAAACGTGGCAACATGCATGCCATGCATGGCATGCATGTCGTTACCACGACCTGCTGGGGAGGTTAAAACTTTTTTTTTAAAAAAGCAAGGAAGAGGGCATTTGGAAAGAGGAGAAGGAAATCAGAAGAAAAAGAAAGAAAAGAAGGAAGAGGAAGAAGATCAAAGGAAGGAGAAGAAGAAGGAGGAGAAGAAAAAGGTCTCTCTCACTACATTTCTCCCTTCTTTCTTTGGCTGGATACATATATATAGATACATATAAAAAAAAAAAAGAGTCACTTTTGTTGCTATCGCCGCTCGTCATTGCCCCGCCGCCGTTGCCGATCGTTCACTGTTCACCGTCGACGCCATGCGAGGGTGGAATATCCCTCCATGGTCACCGATATATATACATATAAAAAATAAATAAATAAATTAAACACTGTTGTCGCTGCTCGTCATTACATGTCGCCGCTCGTTCATCGCTAATGCTGAAGGCAGCGAGGGTGGAATATCCCTCCTCCGTCGGCAGCTCCGAGGTTCCTTTCAATCCGGCTCCATGAACATCTTTCATGCCTGAGAAGAAAGCCAAGCATGGTGGGAAACGCGGAGGTTAGGATTCTGGAAACGAGGAGTTGTAAATGAGATCGTCATCGTGTACGTTCGGCATGCGTTGGCGAAGCTCACGGTGTTGTACTCCCACGGCAACGCTACAGATCTTAGCCAACTCTCTGAGCTCTACGCAGAGCTCAGCACACACCTTCAAGCTAATCTCATGGGAGATAATTATTCTGATTACGGATGATCTTCTGGAAAGCCAAGTGAACAAAATACTTATGCAGATATAAGGGCTGCTTATAAATGTTTATTGGAGACTTATGGTGCTCACGAAGAAGTGATAAGTGCTTGATTATATATATTTTATAATATCAGTTTATATGCATTGAGCATCACTTCTATCAGATTTTAGCATTAACAAGGTGTGTTTTGTGTTCTTTTGTGCAAACAGGGCTTTGGAGACATGACATACAGGAAGAAGCAAAGATAGGGTGTGATGACACGTTTCAAGACCACAATCAGAAGCTGTATTCATATGCATGGGGGTGTTGCCAACTTTCGGAGGAGTACAAGTCATTACACAAACCGAAAGGGCACAAAGGCAGTAGTACGCCCATGTCCCAGCTTCCGTACAAAGCAGAAGAAAGTTCTTGAGGATTGCAAAGCATAGAAAGCCACACACCCTACCACACGAGCGTGTGCCCGACCGTGTGGACTCCAAGGAAGACTTCGGGGGAAAAAAATCACTGTAGCATCTACTGTAGTGAAGCACTGTAGCAAAGTACTGTAGCAAAGTACTGTAGCAGAGTGCTTCACACGCCCGTGTGGAATTTCCACACGGGCGTGTGGATGGCCGTGTGGATGCCCGCGTAAAGTCCCGAATTCAAATTATAAAAGCCGCCTTGTGATAATTTTTAGGGATCTTTTTGGCCACTTTCGAGAGACAAGGCGGCTAGGGCTTGGAAGGAGTTCTTTGCGGCTTTAGGAAGCTTTCCTCACCAACTTGGATCGATTCCTCCTCCGTCATAGCGTCAAGGAAGCCATCGGCGACCTAGCTTCGGAGTGGATTCAATCCAGACGTGGAAACTACCCATCAAGACTATCATCACGGATTTAAGGGGGTTATTCTTTATGTCTTTGGAACTTATTTCTGAATTTATTATTTGTTTTGTGACTCGCTCCATGGAGAGCTAAACCCCTAGAGGGTATTCGGACATGTAAACCCTAGGATTCTTATTTTCATTAGATTTACTTTGTGTTTCTATTCGAATTTATCAGATTGAGTTTTACTCTTGAGTTCATAATGCTTGTTTGTGCTTTTGATTTCATTATTAACCGCCTTGCATGTTTTATTCAATCTAGTGAAGAGAGAGATCACCGCTAGGTTTAGAATTACCAAGAGTAAAGAGGGTTGAGAGGGTGAGCCGTGAGATAGCGGAGTGTCCCCTTTCCCTTCCGACGAGATATTTCCTATCTCCATATTCCCTAAGTGTCAAGCAACCATATGTGGTGTGAGGCGTCGAGAGAATTCTCCGCCGGGACCTCGTAGGGGGTTAGGGATCTTCCACCCGGAGGCGGGGTTAGATCTACTTTTAGGAATTGGTCATATCTTTGGGATCCCTAGAGTTTTAAGCAGTCATATGTGGTGTGAGGCGTCGAGAGAACTCTCCGCCGGGACCTCGTAGGGGACTAGTTATCGGTGACCGGAGAGGCAGGGGCCGTTATACCTTTGGATACCCACGACTCATTGTCTTCGTTTAGAAACACTTGTAATCTACATCCAACACCCGAATCCTAGGGGGAGCATTGTCCGGATACCTCACTTTTATTGATTGAGAACTCTTTTCCTTTTTATTTCCTGCGCACTTGTGGTGACACTCTTAGTGTTGGCCATTAGATCATCACATACTACACTCATTAGGCTAGATAACAAAAGAGGGGCTATTACTAGTACTTCGTTCCCCGTGGTTCGACAACCCGACCCTTTGGGTCCACTTTTATTACTTGACGACCCGTGCACTTGCGGTAACGCAAGGGGTTGACACACATCACCCCGTTGTGTTGTTGCGGAGACGCATCAAGTTTTTGGCGCCGTTGCCGGGGAACAGGGGATATTAGGAACGCTAGTATTTTGTTACTTTAGCCATTCATTTATTTTTACTGTTTTTCTACCCCATCTTCTCTACTTTCATTATTCTCATTTTCTCGATCTTGTGTCTTTTATTGTGGCCAAGGACTATGTTCAATACAAAGGAAATATTGGAGACATTGAAGGAAGTAATGGCGACGAATGAAGAGAAGGTAGAACAATTAGTTGCAACTTACAAGTGGAGCCACGAAGACTCGATCACCGGGTTCGGGAATTTATATCACGGTGCATATCCGGCTAGCTTACTAGACCAATTTGATAAGTCGGCAATCCTCTCTTTTAATGAAGAACCTGAAGTTAATCCGAAAGAAGCAATGGCACGCTTTAATATGATCATGACAGAAAGTAATTCAGATGGAGATGATGATTCTATAGAAGATGCTTGATCAAATCCTAGCGGCAGAAATTTGTAGCATTGACATTCGAGAAGACTATCCCGAAGATTTAGAGATTGTCCCGTCAGCCCAACCAGAGCTGGATGTATTCGAGGAGGAACCGGAAAATGAACACAAGGGTTTCGAAGAAATTGAGCGAAACAGGGTAATCGATTACGACCTTCGGTGGAAGAACCCCCGAGCTGGAATTGAAGACATTACCCGACCATCTAGAGTACGCTTTCCTAGCCGAAGGGTCGAAGTTGCCGGTAATCATTGCTTCCAACCTCTCTCGCATCACAAAAAGAAAAAACTGGTGGTTTTATTGAAAGCACATAAAGCCGCTATTGCATGGAAGATTTCAGACATCAAAGGGATAAACCCATCCTTTTGCACGCATAAGATTCCGATGGAAGACAACTATAAAACAGTCATCCAACCTCAACGAAGGCTTAATCCAAATATGAAGGAGGTAGTAAAAGCGAGAGGTGGTGAAGCTCCTTGATGCGGGCATTATTTACCCTATATCCGATAGTGCTTGGGTGAGTCCTACTCAAGTTGTGCCGAAGAAGGGGGGTATGACTGTGGTGAAGAACGAGCAAAACGAGCCGATACCCACACGTACAAGAACCGGTTGGCGTGTGTGCATTGATTACCGAAGATTAAATGACGCCACAAGAAAGGATCATTTCCCTCTTCCTTTTATTGATCAAATGCTAGAGCGTCTCGCAGGTCATCGGTTCTATTGTTTTCCGGATGGCATGTCCGGGTATTTTCGGATCCCGATCGCCCCCGAAGATCGGAGAAAACAACATTTACATGCCCCTATGGTACGTTTGCATACGAAGGATGCCGTTCGGGTTATGTAATGCACCGACCACATTTCAAAGATGCATGACAGCCATTTTTGATGAACTACTTGGAGGATGTCATGGAGGTCTTCATGGATGACTTCTCTGTGTTCGGTGATTCTTTTGACGCATGTCCGAAGAACTTGGAAAGGGTACTCATACGGTGCGAAGAAACGAATCTTGCCTTAAATTGGGAAAAGTGTCACTTCATGGTGCAAGAGGGGATAGTGTTTGGGGCATAAAATCTCTAGCCGGGAATCGAAGTGGATAGAGCAAAGATTGAAACAATAGAGAAGCTACCACCACCAACTAACGTCAAGGCAATTCGCAGCTTCTTGGGGCATGCGGGATTCTATCGGCGCTTCATAAAAGATTTTTCCAAGATCACTCGACCGCTTACCAAACTCTTGGAAAAGGATGTCCATTTTGAGTTTAATGATGAGTGTGTATCCGCTTTCAGCTTATTAAAGGAAAAACTTACTCATTCACCCATCCTAATCACACCCGATTGGAACCTTCCCTTTGAGCTCATGTGTGATGCCGGTGACCATGCGGTTGGGGCTGTTTTGGGACAAAGAAGAGACAAACACTTTCAACCAATCTATTATGCAAGCAAGACATTGACAAGTGCCCAAGAGAATTATACAACTACCGAAAAGAATTGTTGGCTGTAGTTTTTGCGTTTGATAAATTCGAGACCCTATTTAATTTTATCTAGAGTGATTGTTTTCACGGGACCATTCGGCCCTTCGTTATCTAATGAGCAAGGCCGATGCCAAACCAAGACTAATTCGTTGGATTTTGTTGTTGCAGGGAATTTGATGTGGAAATCAAGGACAAGAGGGGTGCAGAAAATCGCGGCGAGATCATTTATCCCTACTGGAGGGTTTAGAAGATGATGAAGCCACTCATAATGAAATCAACGACTCATTTCCGAGGAGCACCCGTATGGAGTTCAAGATCGGTCAATATCCGATACTCCATGGTTCGCCGATTTTGCAAACTATCTTTCGGGCAAGGTTCTCCCCAAGGGACTCACATTTCAGCAAAAGAAGAAGTTTTTCGCCGACCCGAAAAATTTCCTTTGGGAAGATCCATATCTGTTCCGAGTATGTGCAGACCATGTAGTGCGAAGATGTGTTTCAAGGGAAGAAGGGTGGAGCATCCTTACCCATTGCCACTCGGGACCCACTGGTGGTCATTATGCAAGCAGGCCGAACCGCAGAGAAAGTGTTGGCTGCAGGTTTTTATTGGCCAACCATATTCAAAGATGCTCATCAATTCGTTCAAAGCTGTGATAAATGTCAAAGAGCCGGTAATTTGTCTAGACGGGACGAGATGCCTCAAAATCCTATTCGGTTACGTGAAGTATTCGACGTTTGGGGTATTGACTTTATGGGACCATTCCCTAGCTCAAATGGAAACCGATACATTCTAGTCGCCGTGGATTATGTGTCCAAGTGGGTTGAGGCACAAGCTCTCCCCACAAACGACGCTAGAACCGTAGTTAGATTTCTCAAGCGCTTGTTCGCTCGTTTTGGTACTCCCAGGATCATCATTAGTGATAGAGGGACTCATTTTTGTAATGTGCAGCTTGATAAGGTACTCGAAACGATATGGAGTGTATCATCGGCTAGCCACTCCATACCACCCGCAAACAAGCGGCCGTGTCGAGGTAACAAACGGGGAGTTAAAGAGAATTCTAGCGAAATCGGTGGAACACGACCGAAAGGATTGGTCCGAACGTCTCGATGACACACTTTGGGCATATCGTACGGCCTACAAGACACCGAGTGGGAACAACACCATACAGCTTGGTTTATGGAAAATCTTGTCACTTACCGGTGGAACTCGAGCATAAAGCTTACTTGGGCAATCAAGGCGATGAATTTTGACCTTGCACAAGCCAGAGAACAAAGGAAGTTGTAGCTGAATGAATTAGATGAATGGCGGTTGCGTGCATACGAAAATGCAAAGATTTATAAAGAGAAAATGCGTCGGTGGCATGATAAGCACATCAAATTGCGAAAAGGGTTCAATGAAGGCGACTTGGTGTTACTTTTCAATTCTCGTTTGAGATTATTCCCAGGAAAAATTAAAATCGAGATGGTCAGGACCTTATACAAGTGACCCAAGTATCACCGCACGGGGCGGTTGAAATCACTCACCCGAAAAAAGGGACGTTTAAGGTGAACGGGCACGGAGTTGAAGCGCTATTTTTCGGGCGAAGAAGCGATTGCGGGAAAGGAGGTATTTCACTTGCATGAGCCCCCATAGAGATCAGGTACGTCGAGCTAATGACGTAAAACAAGCACTTCTTGGGAGGTAACCCAAGTGATTTTATTGCTTTCATAGTTAGTTTTTCATTCTGCAGTAGTAATAAGCTTGAGTATGCGACTTTGCGTTAATTCTGTCGTTGCTGTGTTTTTATTGTTTATTCTTGGTGTTTCATGATAATTATACATGTGTGGCTTGATCTAGATTGATTTAGAGATTTAAAGTTAAGGAATTGGCCTTGTGCTTAAGTGTTTCATGTTTTGCTGAAAATCCACAAGGGCAGGCACAAGGGGGTGTGAGTGCCCCCGTGCCTTGCTGAAAAATTGAAAAAAACATGAAACGAGAGGGCACAAGGGCACCCACACGGGCGTGTGGGTGCCCCCGTGGCCCTCCCGAGGAGCCACACGCCCATGTGGCTCATCCACATGGGCGTGTGAGACCTGAAAACCCATTTTTCAGGTTTCCAGAGAGGCACAAGGGCAGCCACACGCCCGTGTGGCTGCCCCTGTGGATTTTCCAGGTCCACAAGGGCACTCACACGCCCGTGTGAGTGCCCCTGTGGCCTTCTGTCTCGAGTTTTTAATCCACACCGGCACTCACACGCCCGTGTGAGTGCCCTTGTGGCGTTCTGGCGTCGATTTTTGAAGGCACAAGGGCGTGTGGCTCATCCACACGCCCATGTGGCCATCCACAAGGGCGTGTGAGACCCTCACACGCCCATGTGGCTTATAAAGGAGATGAGAAGGCCTTGAACATTTCATTCAAACCTTCGCGCCTTTTCTCCTTCCGACGCCTACACGCGAAGAGACGTACCTCTTGGGTTCCTAACGCCTCTCCTTAGCTTATTTAAGGATTCTTGGGTGTTTTTCCGGCGATTTCCATCTTCTTCTTCATCAAAAATGTCCGGTAAGCTCCAAGTTTTTCTAGTTCTTGCCATGAATTTTGAATTTCAGATCTGGTGATTTGTTGATGTTTTATGCATAAATCTTCCATGAGAACTATCATAATATGCATGCTTGTCGATTTAGGGGTAGTTTTTGATGTGGAAACCACCCAACCATGGCTTTTTGGCCATGGTCGGGCATACACACGGGCGTGTGGCCCATCCACACGCCCGTGTGGATGAGGATGATGACCCACAAGGGCGTGTGGATCATCCACACGCCCATGTGGATTTCTCGCACAAGTGGAATTTTGCACTAACTTGCCCCGATTTTCACGAGATATGGCCCCTAGGACGAAGAAGGTCGCCCACAAGCGCTCTCGCGCCGCTCGGGAGCCTTCTCCTCCCGAGGAACCGGAGTTCGCCGTCCCCGAGCATCGCAGCGATATGAGCGCTTACGGCGTCTCAAATTCGGACAGTGCGCGTGATCGATTGGAAGGCACTCGAGGAGATTGACTTGGCCGATGAGGTGCGCGAGCTTACCGCCGTGGGGAGGCCGGGACCGGCTCCTTACTATTCGTGATCCCACTTATCGTGAGCTCACACTGGGAGGTCTTGTCCTCGTTCGACTTCGACCGCGCTCGCCATGATTTTGAGAGGGAGGACACGATCCGCTTCAGGTTATTCGGTCGAGTACCACTCCATGAGCCTCACGCAGTTCTCTGTTTTCCTCGGTTTATATGACGAGACTATGTTCACACGGGGAGTACGAGCAACTCATCGTCGATTACCCTATTGGACTCACTCCGAGTCGTGCGTACGGGACCATATGCGGAGGCTTCCGAGACGAGCCGGGATCTTCCAAGGCTACCATGCTCGGCCGTCCGGCCTACGGTATATACATTCTATTTTCAGCAGGACCGTGACGGGACGAGGCGACAAAGATCGGAGTTTTGAGCCGCCTCGACTTGCTTTACCTATACACCATGGTCCAGAACATCCCCATGCATTTAGGCTTTGTTGTGGCGGATTACCTCCGCCATCAAAGCCATTACGTGCGGGTCGGTGTGATCTTTTCAGGAGTATACATTACCCGACTCGTTCGTGGCATGGGGTTGTCCGAGGCACTTCGAGGGATGGAGAGGATCAGCATACCGAGCACCCTTGGGGCTTGCATCTCTCCGAGCCATGCGTATGGTGAAGAAGACGAGCACCGGCCGTTATATACTCGCAAGTGGAGGCCGAGGAGGAGGAATCGAAGAGGAGGCAGCCGACCCGGCGGACGCTCCCGATTCACCGGCACCCACAAACGTGCCGATGGACACCGAGGCCCCCGCATCCGAGCCGAGCCGAGCAGCCCTCCACTCGAGCCCGTGACCGTTTGGCGAGGCTCGAGGTGGCGCTTGGAGCTCTCCCGGGGGACATGGCGACCGTGCTCGCCAACCGAGTCCATGATGATGTCGCAGCTTGTCCATCATTCGACATCTTCCCGGAGAGCGACACAAAGATCCGAGGCGACGACATCGGTACCACCAGCACCACACCACCACCAGAGTTTCCCGACGCATGAGGCGTCCTTGAGTCATTTTATTTTATCTTCCGTATTTTTATTTTCTGTAGTTTTATTTTCAGCATGCTAGTTGAGACTCTGTCTTTTATTTCTGTCATTTTTTGTGGTTCTAGTTGTTTTCCGTTGTTTTATTTTCTAATCTTGTTGAGCTTCATTGAACCCCCTGAATCCATGAGATAGTCTTGAGAGTCTTGGGAAATGGAAATCAAGTTATGCACATGGCCGTGTGACTAGGTCACACGGCCGTTTCACCTCCAAATGCCCGTTGAGCCAAACACACCCTTGTACGAGATTCCACCAACTATTTCACTTGGAATTCGGGGAGTATTATTTTGATTTTTGCACACCCTCACATGCTTTGTTTTCAGAATTTATAATTTTATTGTGCTTGCATGTGTACATTGGGGACAATGTACATCTTAAGTGTGGGGGAGGGATCACTTTATACACCACTTTATTGTCTGTTTTCAGTATATATGCTCATGCAACCTATGAAGGTTCACTTTAAGGTTAAGAGTTAGATTCTAGACTATAGGGGAGCTTCGAACACTAGATTTCATCATGCTCTAGTTGTCATCCAATTTTTTGAGAAATTTTTGTCCGATTGCCATTTATGCACTCTACTCACTCATTAGACCTATAGAAGCTCTAGTTTAATGTTTTGAGACTTGTTAGTAGTTGTTTTATTCGAAAAAAAAAAAAAAAAATAAATAAATAAAAAAAGAAGAAAAAAAGAAAAGAAAAAAAATATAGATATTTGTATAGCTTAGCAATTGTGAATTATTTCGTGTATATAGGGGGTGAAAAGAGCTACTACCTTTGATTGTATGCAGCTACTCTCATAAGTCGGATACTAGTTATGCCCTAATGAGAGAAAGAGCTATCACAAGGGATATGTGAAAGCTAGCACCCTCGGTAGAAAGAGCTACCATCTCTAAAGTGTGAAAGCCACTCGGGAGGCCGCCTGAGAAAGGGCTACCTTGGAGATTGTGTGCAGCTACTACCATTCTTTTTGCTATTATATGAGTCTCGAGCAATAAAAACTGTAAGTAGTGGACATAGAGTCGAATTGAGATGAGTTTTTCCACACACACACGCTTTCGGATTTCTTTTTCTTTCTTGTCATTGGATTGTTTTCTAGAGCATTGACTGAGCTGTTTGGTGTTAAATAGTTTTTCCCTTTTGTTATAGAATCATACTCTTATACTTTCTAG
This sequence comes from Dioscorea dumetorum, assembly GCA_902712375.1. Classification (NCBI taxonomy): domain Eukaryota; kingdom Viridiplantae; phylum Streptophyta; class Magnoliopsida; order Dioscoreales; family Dioscoreaceae; genus Dioscorea; species Dioscorea dumetorum. The sequence continues at coordinate 4,541,820 of CACTHL010000490.1, read as the reverse complement.
TGAACCTGAGGCCAAGCACTTATCATTTCTTTCCTTGTAATGAATGTTTAGTTTGCTTGAGGACAAGCAAAAGCTTAAGTGTGGGGGAGTTTGATAAGTGCTTGATTATATATATTTTATAATATCAGTTTATATGCATTGAGCATCACTTCTATCAGATTTTAGCATTAACAAGGTGTGTTTTGTGTTCTTTTGTGCAAACAGGGCTTTGGAGACATGACATACAGGAAGAAGCAAAGATAGGGTGTGATGACACGTTTCAAGACCACAATCAGAAGCTGTGTTCATATGCATGGGGGTGTTGCCAACTTTCGGAGGAGTACAAGTCATTACACAAACCGAAAGGGCACAAAGGCAGTAGTACGCCCATGTCCCAGCTTCCGTACAAAGCAGAAGAAAGTTCTTGAGGATTGCAAAGCATAGAAAGCCACACACCCTACCACACGAGCGTGTGCCCGACCGTGTGGACTCCAAGGAAGACTTCGGGGGAAAAAAATCACTGTAGCATCTACTGTAGCAGAGTGCTTCACACGCCCGTGTGGAATTTCCACACGGGCGTGTGGATGGCCGTGTGGATGCCCGCGTAAAGTCCCGAATTCAAATTATAAAAGCCGCCTTGTGATAATTTTTAGGGATCTTTTTGGCCACTTTCGAGAGACAAGGCGGCTAGGGCTTGGAAGGAGTTCTTTGCGGCTTTGGGAAGCTTTCCTCACCAACTTGGATCGATTCCTTCTCCGTCATAGCGTCAAGGAAGCCATCGGCGACCTAGCTTCGGAGTGGATTCAATCCAGACGTGGAAACTACCCATCAAGACTATCATCACGGATTTAAGGGGGTTATTCTTTATGTCTTTGGAACTTATTTCTGAATTTATTATTTGTTTTGTGACTCGCTCCATGGAGAGCTAAACCCCTAGAGGGTATTCGGACATGTAAACCCTAGGATTCTTATTTTCATTAGATTTACTTTGTGTTTCTATTCGAATTTATCAGATTGAGTTTTACTCTTGAGTTCATAATGCTTGTTTGTGCTTTTGATTTCATTATTAACTGCCTTGCATGTTTTATTCAATCTAGTGAAGAGAGAGATCACCGCTAGGTTTAGAATTACCAAGAGTAAAGAGGGTTGAGAGGGTGAGCCGTGAGATAGCGGAGTGTCCCCTTTCCCTTCCGACAGATATTTCCTATCTCCATATTCCCTAAGTGTCAAGCAACCATATGTGGTGTGAGGCGTCGAGAGAATTCTCCGCCGGGACCTCGTAGGGGGTTAGGGATCTTCCACCTGGATGCAGGGTTAGATCTACTTTTAGGAATTGGTCATATCTTTGGGATCCCTAGAGTTTTAAGCAGTCATATGTGGTGTGAGGCGTCGAGAGAACTCTCCGCCGGGACCTCGTAGGGGACTAGTTATCGGTGACCTGGAGGCAGGGGCCGTTATACCTTTGGATACCCACGACTCATTGTCTTCGTTTAGAAACACTTGTAATCTACATCCAACACCCGAATCCTAGGGGGAGCATTGTCCGGATACCTCACTTTTATTGATTGAGAACTCTTTTCCTTTTTATTTCCTGCGCACTTGTGGTGACACTCTTAGTGTTGGCCATTAGATCATCACATACTACACTCATTAGGCTAGATAACAAAAGAGGGGCTATTACTAGTACTTCTGTTCCCTGTGGTTCGACAACCCGACCCTTTGGGTCCACTTTTATTACTTGACGACCCGTGCACTTGCGGTAACGCAAGGGGTTGACACACATCACCCTGTTGTGTTGTTGCGGAGACGCATCAAGAAGATATTATTTTGTATGGACAATCAGTTGAAAGTGGTCAAACTTTGGATTTAGTTTATGAGATTGCCTTGCTTAAGGGCTATTGTTCTACATAGTCCTATTTTATCTGGACTGGGTGTTATGTATCCTTTGAAGCACACTCATTGGTTTAATGCCTAGTGTTGGTTGTTCATGAATTGGATATTATCATGAGTGCATTACCAGAACCAGGAAGCGTTGAAATTGGAAATTGATCCTAGGATGTCAATCTTGTTAAGCAAAGAGAAATATGAGCTTTTATGGGTTAAGGGGGGGGTTGATTTAGAACTTCTTCCATAATATATGAGTCATCTTAAAAAGTTTATATCGGCCATGGAGAAATCACCTGCCATTCGAAGTGAATCTACGAAAAGCTCTAATGTCTCTGATCCACCTAGGCCAAGTATTGGTTGTTTGGAGATCTCAAGAAATAGTCTAGATCAAGGAAGTAAGTCAACACTAATGACTGCTAGTAAGGAGAAGCATAGGCCTAGCACAGATAAAAAAAATAAAATAAAATAAAATATAAAAAAATAAAAAATAGATGGTACAAACAAGAGGGAGAATTGGAGGAAGAGCTTCGACAATCCAAAGTTGGATTTCTCAACCTCAACTGCTATTGGAAAGGGTTCATTTGGTGAAATTTTAATAGCTTATTGACGTGGAACACCAGCTGATGTAAAATGTATTCTCCCATCACTCTTAGATGACAGATTAGTGATGTAAGCATGTCTTATATAGATGTGCAATTTGGTCTCACAGATGGTTTTATTGGGAGATGTAACCACTTTATGAGAATGCATACATGTTGAGCTTTTCAAAAGGAGGGCGTAAACAACTTCAGTGTGACTTGTAAAAAAAAAAATAAAATAAAAAAAATAAGGAAGACGTAAACAACTTTAGTGTGATAATATAAATGCACGTTCTGAAGCAACAATACAAAATGTTTATCTCGATGTAGTGGCAAATTTTATACATATTTCAAGGCAATAATGAGATATATATTTCTTAAGACGGCAACAAGAAATGCGGTACGGTGACGAGGCACGGGCAGCAATATATATATATATATGTGATGTAATAAATAGATATACACATATATAATTAAATAAAATTAAAAAAAAATGATGAATGGAATTTATAATTTGCAGTATATATATGAAATAAATCATGAATTTATAGTTTGCAATACTTTGCCTTTACTTGTATTCAAAGCACCCTTAATCGGAGGTTCTCAGGATTTTAATCTGGGGTAATTAATAATAGAGGCTTGTCTTTATTAAGAATGGAAGAGTCCACGAAATAAAATAAAATAAAATAAAATAAAAAACATTTGTGATTCGATATATCACCCGGTGTCTCTTTACCGATACGACACCAGGTTGCATATTTTCGATCCAACAAATTCTAGCACGCCCGGTGGGACTTTTTAATTCCTCCTCCCATCTTTGAGGCAAAAGTACAAGTAAAGGCAATTGTTTCTTATAACACATATATAAGAAAATTAATATTGTTGATATTTTTATTGCAGGTAAAATGGCATTCAAAAGTTCAACTGCACCTGGAAGCCCGAAGATGACTATTTTTCTGGGAGAAGGAGCTGAAGTTCAATTACCAAATTGCATTCTGAACACTGGAGCTGCTGGGGCTGAGATAAGATTCGGCACAATCTCTGAATCGGTATAATTTGTGAAAAGAACTTCATCTACTGATGAAGACCTGACCGTCCCACGTCTTCCATCGAGGGGCGGTCACCCAAATGTCATTGTACCTGCATCCGTTAAGAATATTCATGATGAGGAACCAAGAACCACTGTCTTTCAGAGGCTATCACGTACTAAAGAGATAGCTTCTGCAGATGAAGAAAATGATGAACCTACTTTCACTGTGACCGTCAAAGGGAGAGAAAGTGGAATTTTTCAATCAGAAACAATTAAGCCCAGGAAAAGTGTGTTTTCAAGGCTAACACCCAAGAAGGTGAAAATTCCAAATCACAAATTAAATTTTGTGTCATTCCAAAGCCAGAAGGCTGATCGAATGGGTTCTTTCAAAAACTCATTTGGACCACTTAATATGGTTAAGAAGAACGCAACCACTACAGAGTTGCGTTACCAGCCATCTGACAAGAAAGGAGGTCGACCCCCAAAATCTCATAAAACTTCATTCGGCAAAAATCTTTACAAGATATATGCAACATCGAAGGAATTACAATCAAACAAAATGAAGCCAAGAGAATTCTATCAAAAGAAGAAGCAGTTAGTGATAAACGCACGTAAAACCGTTTTTGACCGAATTACTTTGCCTGATGATCAAGTTTCACAACGGCAGGCTTCACAAGGTCAAGCTTCTCTTTCTCACTCAAAGTTTGATCGAAAGAAGGGGAGTGAAGACGAACATATGTCCGATGGAGACATCGAAATACACTCTGTCCGTATGATTACCGAAGCTCGAGCAGACCCGACAGCTGAACAAGAACAACCAGGGCCAGTCATGAGATCTCGTAGACGGGCAACTGATTCTCAAAGCATAGTTGGAGAAGAAGGTTCAAGCCAAGTTCCACATGCTATACCAAAAGATTTAAAGGGGGCAAAGTCCCCAAATGAAAGTGAAGAAGATGAACCGGTTTTCATTATGGATCAGAACAATGTTATGAAAAAAATTCAACAAATGGAAAATCATGAAACAGAATACAAGAAAATGAATGAAAACATGATGATGTTAATGAATACAGTACTCCAAATGCAAAAGCAGATGGCAGCCTTGATGGCAAATCACCCTGAACAGGTACAAAGGCCAGATAATCTAATCTCTCAACCAAAAGAGACTGTTCAGGCAGTGGGGCAAGGGGAAACAATTAGTATCCCTATTCAAGAACATTCAATGGCAATGACTCGGGAGGAAATACAACAGATGGTGGCTGCTGAGCTTAAATATGCCAAAAATAGCGAGATAAGAGTTGATAGTGACAAACCTTATCCCAGCTATCATGATCTGGTACATTATCCGAAAGGATACAATGTGCCTAAATTTAAACAATTTAATGGGATTGGTAACCCTAACCAACACTTGGCCCATTTTGTAACGGCGTGTGGAGATACAAGTGCAAAACCATCACTTCTCCTCAGACAATTTTCTGCCAGTCTTACAGGAGTTGTATTTGAATGGTATGCAAGTTTGTAACCTGAGTCAATTCAAAATTGGCAACAACTGAAAGATGCATTTCGAGTACGATTTGGAGGTGTTACTGATAAGATCACAATAGCTGATCTCGCCGCCACTCGTCAAAACAAAGATGAGAAGGTGGTTGACTATATTATGAGATGGAGAAACCTAAGTATTAAATGTGAACAACCCCTGGACCAACCTCAAGCAGTGGGATTGTTACTCGGGAATATTGATAGCTGGATGTCACATTTCCTAAGTACATCTGGCATTACTACATTTCAAGAGTTAATCACAAGCAAAGAAATTGGAAAGGACTAATCCAAGGGTTTTGTCTAATTTCCAAACTTATAAAAATGTCAAGCCTAAGAAGGCAGAAGGTGTCAAGTACATTGCTACATCATTCAATGTTGACAAAGGAAAAAGCACTACAGAATCACATAAACCAGAACAAGCTAAGCCACTTAGCTTAGGTAATCCTGGAAATGAATCAAGGCCCATTCCCTCTTTGAAAGAAAGAATGAACAAAAAGTATTCTTTTCAAAGAGACAAAGTAAAGAAAATTTTCAAAGATGTTGTGAAGGGAGGTTTACAATTGCCTAAGTGCAAGAGACCGGAAGAACAGAGCAAGAAAGATCATCCCAATTATTGCCCATACCATAGAGTATTGGGACATACAATTGAAGACTGCTACGTCTTCAAAGATTGGCTCGAGCGCCAATATCAAGAGGGTAAAATTACACTCTCTAAGAATGTTCTCTTAGAACAACCTGCTGAACATATCCGCTACGTGACCACTACAGATTATGAGGGATCATCCCAAAAAGAAGTTACAATAGTGGGTAATAAAATAGTACTTCCTTTAGTATCTGATGATAAACCTCCGTCTGTTCCAGATGAATTGTGGGAAGTATTGATATCCAAAAAATCAAAGAAGATGTTGAAAAAATTGGCTGAGCACCCAGCGATCAAGTGGAGAAATGCCCAGAAACCCCCTGAAGGGCTTCCAATAAAGCAAATTAAGAAGAAAAATAAAAAGAAGAAGCAGAAGCGTGAACATTCAAAACACAAGAAATCAATCATAGAAGAGTATATTGATTCTCTTGAAGAATATGAACAGAAGGAAAGGATGTTGATCACTCTTAAAGACTATTTTCCTGAGGAAGTTGAAGAGCTACTTGAGGAGCTGGTTGAAAAAGAGGATGAAATAATACAGGTGGAAACTTGCAGGGCTATTTCTGGAAGTGAATACTCTCCATATGACCAAGATGATGATGAAGATAGTTTTTCTGAGTCAGAAGAACTATATGATCGCCATGGTCGGCCTTATATTAGTAAGAAGCAGAAAAAGAAAATGGCATTCAAAGAAAGAGTAAAATAGGTGAATGCTAAACTCTCTGAGCCATACCATTTAGAAGAGCCAAAGAAACCATGTTATACTCCTAAGACTCCGAAATATAAAATCCTGAAGAAAGCAATGGCAGCTGAAGACATCTCTTCCTTCATTCAAAGAGTGACAGAAGAATCAGCTAATAAGCTAATACAATTGCATATTACTGATAATAAATGGGATGAATATGGGATATATCCTCCAGAGTTAATAGGTGAAAATTTTGATCAAGAAATCGTGAAGCCTACATTTTCGATGATGAGTTCTAAGAATAAGTCTTTTTCTTCAGATATTGAAATAAGAAAAGATAAAAGAATAGTGCTCTTCAATCAAGCCATGGAAGAAGGGTTAGACTTACCCAAGCCTAAAAGGCCGTGCTTAATGCATTTGGATAGTCACCCAAATTATTGTCCATATCACCGACTTGTGGGACATACTATAGAAAATTGTCGGAATTTTCAAAAATGGCTACAAAAGCAAGTTTCCACGGGAAATTTGAAGTTGACTGATGATGATTTTGAAACAAAAGGTGTTTGTTGTGCTATAGCACATCAGGGAAGTTCTGATGATGAATTGAATTTTCCAGATGAAGAAGATGAAGTATCCTGCCATGTACATCAAATGCAGCTTAGAACTGGCAAGTTACTTCAATCAAGACAGGCCTCCAATCCTAATGATAAAAATAAAGGGAAGATGATAGAAGAAAAGGATGTCTCACCAAAGAAACCCTTAAAGAAACCAGATTATAATATCTTGGCACAACTGAAAAAAGTCCCAGCTCTGCTTAGTATGTATGATGCACTGATGATGTCGACAGAAGTCAGAGAATCTTTAATACATGCCCTGCAGAACCCTGAGGAGTATCAGGCTTATTTTGCTGAAATCAATATGACAGAAGCTCTGTATGTAACAAATACACTTTCGGTATCATTCACTGATGAAGACTTATTACTTGGAACTGTAGAGCACAATAGACCATTGTATGTGACAGGGTCTTGTGACGGGATAAAGATAAATCGAATTCTAGTTGATCCAGGGTCTTCTTTAAATATAATAACTCTCCATACTCTTCGGTCATTAGCCCTGGAAATATGCCATTTGTCTCTAGAACGGATCATTATTCAAGGCTTTAATCATCATAGTCAGAAAGCATTGGGATCTATTACTCTCCCAATTAAGTTTGGAAAGATCACATCTGACGTGAAATTCCATGTAATTGATGCTGATGCCTCATACAAAGCCTTGTTGGGTAGGCCATGGATCCATGAAAACAGGATGGTCTCATCAACTCTTCATCAGTGCATAAAATATATGATGGATGGAGAAGAATGCAGAATTGATGGCAAAATTCAGCCCTTTGGCGTCCATGAAATACATTATGAGGATGCCAAATATTTTCTTGGTGTTTCCAAAGGAGGCAAAACACTAAAGGAAAAGGTTTCCACGAAACCATCTAATACTATCCTAGTATCTAAAAAGGAAGAATCAGAGTTGCCCCACTATGGCAGTGATACTGAATCTTCTAATGATGAAAATGAGGCAAGTCAAGCCAAAGGATCTTCCCAAGAAAGCACGTTGCATATCACAAGGGTTCCAGATGGTCTCTACAAATCCTTAGATGATTTGGAAGTTGATACGGTTGAGCATTTGAAAACATTCTATGTGCCAGCTCGAAAGAAGAAAGAAAGAGGTATTCTCTTTTACAAAGTTAAGGATAACAAAATTTCAAATGATGATCTTATACATATTGAACAAGAAGAGGATAGTGAAATCCAACATATAAATTTCCCAAGTCAGTACCCTAATAAACTCAAGAGGATTGTTGAAGATTTTGGGGGCAAAATAAACTGGTCAAAGAAATCATATCAAATTTTTCATCAATTGTGGAACCATTCCCATTCTGACAAAAAAGTGGTTGGTTATTCTGAGTCTTCCAGGTATTCATGTTACATGATGGAGTCTAAGGAAGAAGAAGATGTTAAAATGAAAAATGCACCATCTGAATTAGAGGATGGTGGTCAAGCAACAATTGATGAGTTAGTTGAAATCAACTTGGGAAGTGATGAAGACCCAAGGCCAATCTTTTTAAGTGCACAACTGACGGGAGAACAAAAAAAATCTTTTAAAGCTCTTTTGAAAGAATATATTGACTGTTTTGCCTGGAATTACAATGAGATGCCAGGGTTGGAGAATGAGGTAGCTGTTCATAGATTGGCTATTGATCCCAATGTTACTCCAATTAAGCAGGCTCCAAGAAAAATGAAATTCGATTTGGAAGAAAAAGTGATAGAAGAAACAAAGAAGTTGATAGAAGCAAACTTTATCAGGGAAGAAAAATACCCAAACTGGGTTGCTAATATAGTACCTGTAAAGAAAAAAAATGGCCAGATACGGATATGCGTCGATTTCAGAGATTTGAACAAAGCATGCCCCAAAGATGATTTTCCTTTACCAGTTATGGAGATCATGATCGACAACACTTCAGGGTATGAGATCTTCTCCTTTATGGATGGATATTCTGGATATAATCAAATTAAGATGCACCCAGATGATGAGAAACATACTGCCTTCGGAACACCTATGGGCATATATTGCTACAGGGTAATGCCGTTTGGCTTGAAAAATGATGGGGCAACATATCAAAGAGCCATGACCAGAATATTTGATGATTTGATTCATAAGGTCGTTGAATGTTATGTGGATGATCTGGTTGTGAAAACAAATTCAAAAGACAAACATCTTGAAGATCTGAGAACCGTTTTCATACGCCTCAGAGAATATAAATTAAAAATGAACCCAATGAAATGTGCCTTTGGGGTCTTATCAGGTAAGTTTCTGGGTTTCATTGTGAGACATCGGGGGATAGAAGTAGATCCTTCTAAAATAAAGGCAATTTTGGAAATGCCACCTCCACAAACATTGAAGCAGTTGCGGTCTTTCCAAGGGCGTTTAGCATACATTAGGAGATTCATTTCCAACTTATCAGGAAGATGCAAGCCTTTTTCTAAGTTGGTCAAGAAAAATATACCCTTTAAGTGGGATGCTGAATGTCAGAAAGCTTTTGAAGATATTAAGCAGTATTTGTTGAATCCACCAGTATTAGCAGCCCCAATTTCGGGAAAACCACTAATTTTATATACTGCTGCTTTAGAAGGGTCTCTGGGAGCTATGTTAGCCCAAAATAATGAAGATGGCAAAGAAAATGCATTATATTACCTCAGCAGAATGTTGATAGGAGCTGAAAGTAAATATACACCCATTGAGAAGCATTGTTTGGCCTTGGTGTTTTGGTACGCCCCTTGCGTAACCGCAAGTGCACGGGTCACACAAGTAGTATAATGTACCCTTTGGGTCGGGTAGTCGAATCCACAGGGACTGGTGTAGCTTCTAATACTAACGTCCTACTCAATATCTAACCAAATCAAGAATGAAGGAGTTGACTTTGGACTGACTTTGAGGAAGTTGAGGGAATGGAAAGTTCACCCAGGGAAGATTTAGGATTGACTCGATGGAGGAGATGGGGCCCCGGGGTTGGGTTTCTGACGTTTACTAACTCAGTCTTTCTCAGTAATTATCAGGGATGTCTTCAGTTCTAAACCTAGTTATGCTATAAGCATGTGGTTTCTAGCGCAGCCGAGCCCTAAGTTGAACTCCCTCTGCTTGCAACAATCAATAAAGATTCACAAACCTAGATAGGAGAACCAAACTACCAAGCATCAAGCACTAAACAACATACAAGATAGCCAATAACCTTGATTTATTGAAATGAACAAGACAATCATAAAAACTGCAAGTAAAGACTACGAGTTCGAGCTACAACGTCATACAATCAACCCCGGGGCTCCCTTAAGAGTTTAGCCCCTCATGATAACAACCAACAAACACAATGCCAAAGAAATTACCAGACGAGGAATTGAAAACTCCCTAATTTCTTGCATCCTTGAGGTTGTCGAAGGATCTACGATGTCGTGTAATCTCCCTCCGATCGGCCTACCATACGCTTGGCATTCCCCTGATGAAGCTGAGGATGAATCCCCAAAGCTCTCCCTTTCTTTCTCCCAAAGATCGCCCACCAAAAGTCCCCCAAAAACCTAAGTTTTTAGGGTTTTAAAGTTTTCCCGATGTGAGCACGGGCGTGATGAAACCGTGCTTCAAGCCGTGCAGATTACGGCCAAATAACTCTTCAGAAAACTCACAAACCTGTAATCTGCACGGGGAACAGCACGGGCGTGCTTCGACCGTGCTGAGCTTGATGAGGTTTCTTCTAAGTCCTTTAGCTTCTAAAATTGTTCCAAAAGCGCTTCTTCTTGCTTCAAGACTTCGATATCTGCATGGAAAACCAAGAATACCTCAAATAGCACTGTACTTGGAGAATTACAGCCAAAATATTCAATAATTATGAGGGTAAAGCATGCAATACATATATATGAAATGCGCTCATCAAATACCCCCAAAATTGAATTTGTTGCTTGTCCTCAAGCAACCTTATTCCCCCAATAAAGTGATGAGTGCATGACCTCTGATCTCAACAAGATAAAAGAGTTACTGAAGCTTTAAGGAGTTTCTGAGAACTAGTGACTTAGTCAATTGAAGGCTTGTGAAAGATTTTACTCAAACTCCGTACTACCGTGTGTGTGTGTCGCCTCCTGAAGTATGTCAAAACTGTTCTTGAGGGGGCTAGTACAAGCTCTTTCTTCTCAAATTTTCACTATTGACTCCTAAATTGGGTAGTAGCTTCATACACCCTAGAGGCAGCCATTTCACTTGGTAGGTCATCAAAAATGACATTTGTGATGCCTAAAATCCGACTACTCAAGTGCGGCTTTCGCTTTTTCTAAAGTGATAGCTCTTTCTACCATCTTTCACATAAAATTTGACAGGGCATCCCAAAATGGAATCCGACTTGTCACAAAATTCTAGCTTTTATTTATTTTGAGTTTGGAGTCAACTTCTAATTTTTCAGCCTTATAACTAGCCCTTCCTCTAATAGAGTAACAACACAACAGAAGACTAAGTGTTATCATTTGGGTTTCCAAAGTAAGAGCAAAATGAAACTTTAAGTTCAACAAAAGTGCACTAGGATACCCAAAAACTCCTGGCTTAGCAATTCTCAACCAAAATAATTTTCATAGATCGTCCTAAGTCATGCACAACATCTAGGAGACAAATGCACAACTCTCCCCCACACTTGAATGAAACATTGTCCTCAATGTTTAAAGATATCAGCATGCAAGCAAAGAGAATAAGTGCAAGTAAAAGTGAGGGTTGGGAATTTTCACCAAGTTAAAGGAGAGGTGCCGACGAAAAATTCGATGGCACACAAGGGCGGGTGTTGATCGCCGATTAGGGATGAGTCGTTTGAGACAACCATCAAGGAAATAATCAATGAAGCCTGAGATACACATGCAAGCATTAGAGAAGGAACAAAAACAAAAAAGATAAAAATCACACTAAAAGAGATCAGTTTAGTAGGGGACTCCCCTTGCTAACTGACTCAAGAACACAAACGACAACAGAAGTAAAAACAAAGGACATAAAATAAAGTAAAACACAACAAAATAAAGCATCAAAACCGGGCGCTCTCAGAATCGGAGTCAGACTCAGATGGCAAGTCGGTGGTGTCGACGCCGACGCTCCGGTACGTAGAAGGTCCAGCGGCACGACGAGGAGGTGGAGACAGGGTGACGTCGAGATGAGAGGCCAACCGCTGCATGCTCCGGACCATCCACCGCCGGAAAGAAGGAGAGCCTGCTGGAGGAGAGTCCTGAGCGTGGGTGGAAGCGCGAGTGCGTGGGGTGCGAGGGGACGATGGGCCGGCGGCAGGTGGAGAATCAGGGACACTGGTGGCAGGCGGGACCTGGTGTCTGGGGCCATGAAGGACGCCACCGACCATCCGCATCGTACGTGTGGCTGCCTGGAGTCCCATCCCCCGAATCAGCCGTGTGATGTAAGATCCGCAGAAGATGGCGCCGACTCGGGTGTCCTGTCCCTGGTGCTTCATGCTAAAAGCCACCTCATAGCCGAGGTGCATCTGGAATCCGTCCAGCATGCTCAGCAAAAAGTCGAAGTCGCGGCGACTAACGACTCCGGTGCTGTCTCCCCGCCCTGTGATGGAATGACTGAGGATGAAATGGATGTACCTGAGGGCTGGAAGACGAAGAGAGGAGGCCTTGGACCGGCGGGGGTTGTACTCCCGGTCAGTGCTCAGACGCTGCTAACAAGCCTCCTGGGACTCGCCGGGTGGTCGGGCTACAAGGAGGCCATCGTACTCTGGAGTTCTGGTGAACTCCTCATCGTACAATCCCAGTCTGACAGAAAACTCTGTGAGACTCATCCGATGTAGCTCGCCGAGCGCCTGGAACTGTACCGTGCCGGCGCGGTGGTAACTGATGGGGCCTCTGGAAAGCTCGAAGGTCGCAAGGACCTCTAGAGACAGCTCCCGGTAGGCGGGGTCGGCGATGGACAATAGCCTCATCCAGGCGCCCTCGCCGAGGTAGCGGCGCACGTCGGTCTCGAGACCCACCTCGCGGAGGACCTCCCAATCTATCGCTCGCAGCTCGCCAAACCGCTTCGCGCTCAATCGGTCGTGGCGCTCCTGGTGGATGAGAGTGCCGAGGGTCAGCGCGGGGGGAACGGCTGGGGTCGAAGACTCCCCTCTAGCCCTCTTCAAAGAAGGGCCAGACGCAGTAGCCTTCCTCGGCATGATCTGTTTTGAGAAAGACACTAAACAGTTAAGGTCAACAGTGAAACACGGGCGTGCTTCAAATCGACACGCCCATGTTATTCAAAATATAGGGTTTCTCACGAGCACGGGCGTGCTGAGCAGGCACGCCCGTGCCTCCATGCAATTCCAGATCTAGAATCAAAGCTCGGCCGTGCTTGAGTGAACACGGCCGTGCTGACTAAACCCAGCGTCGGCACCGACGGCTTCTAACTCAAAAATCGACAGAAAAATTGTAATGAAACTCGATCAAAAGCACCCTAGAGGTCTCTAACAGTAAAATTAGATGTTTTCGATAAGAATAATGGCATAAGAACAAAGATTTAAATAGAAAGCACAAATCTAGGGCTCGTCGACTTACCAAAAGTGTTGAAGAAGGAGTAGAAGCGATGAAACTCCGAAAGACCACGGCAATCACCCGCAAAATTGTGAAAACGCAAGAAATTGAAAGCACAAAGGAAGAGAGTCGCCGGTAAGAGGAAAGAAAGAATGAACGGCGCGTTTAAAAAGGAGAAAAACGCAGGAAGAGGGACAGTCGCGCTGAGAACGGCCGCAGCACGGCCGTGCTGTTCCCGTGCTTAAGTAAATTTAACGAAAAACGAAGAACTCGGCACGTCCGTGACGCGTGCACGGGCAGCGTGCTCCGGGATTCAGCACGGCCATGGCACGGCCGTGCTTCTCCCCGTGCTGAATGGAAAAAAATCAAACCTGGAAAGCCTGTGAATTTCACCCCCATCAGCACGGGAGTGTTATGCCCGTGTTGAGCTTGAAACCTTCCTTCATGAAGAAAAACACGCCGGATTCACAACAAAACGCAACAAAAACACAAAAACACACCAAACAACAACCAAAACAAAGAAACAACAAAGAAATGAAACAAATCGGGTTGCCTCCCGATAAGCGCTCTTTTAACGTCACTAGCTTGACGGGTCTAGTCACACTTAAGATGGTTCAAAGACATACCTTTCCTCTTGGTGCCCTGCAGAAGAACATTCAATGAAAGGACAAAAAGAATTTATCAGAAATGCCTCACCAAAGCTGAGGTCATGAGTGGGACTGCATTTCGGGGCAGAGGCTTGTTGTTTCTTCCTTTCCTCTACCTTTTTCCACCAAATATGGGCCTTTGATCCCCTGCCTTTTTTTCTTTGGGCCTTCAATTCTGGTTGCCCAATGCTCGAGGGTGTGACAGCGATGGTTTCCTCTTGGTCTATGAGCTCGTCATCTGGGGGTTCCGCACCCAACAAATCAGTGAGATGATCATCTTGCCAAACTTCCTGCACACATTCACAAATAATGTCATTAGTCGCGTCTAAAAAATAGCAAGAATCATCAAATGCCATGGACTACTCAAATGCCTAAAATAGCAAGAATCATCCGAATCATCCGACTACTCAAGTGCGGCTTTCGCTTTTTCTAAAGTGATAACTCTTTCTACCATCTTTCACACAAAAATTGACAGGGCATCCAAAATGGAATCCGACTTGTCACAAAATTCTAGTTTTTATTTATTTTGAGTTTGGAGTCAACTTCTAATTTTTCAGCCTTATAACTAGCCCTTCCTCTAACAGAGTAGCAACACAACAGAAGGCCAAGTGTTAGCATTTGGGTTTCCAAAGTAAGAGCAAAATAAAACTTTAAGTTCAACAAAAGTGCAATAGTATACCCAAAAACTCCTAGCTTAGCAATTCTCAACCAAAACAATTTTCATAGATCGTCCTAAGTCATGCACAACATCTAGGAGACAAATGCACAACCCTCCCCCACACTTGAATGAAACATTGTCCTAAATGTTTAAAGATGTAAGCATGCAAAGTAAAGAAAATAAGTGTAAGTAAAAGTGAGGGTTGGGAGTTTTGACCAAGTTAAAGGAGAAGTGCCGAAGAAAAATTCGATGGCACACAAGGGCGGGTGTTGATCGCCGATTAGGGAGGAGTCGTTTGAGACAACCATCAAGAAAGACAATCAATGAATCCTGAGATACACATGCAAGCAATAGAGAACGAACATAAACAAAAAGACAAAAATCACACTAAAAAGAGATCAGTTTAGTAGGGGACTCCCCTTTGCTAATTGACTCAAGAAGATAAACGACAACAGAAGTGAAAACAAAGAACACAAAAATAAAACAAAACAACAACAAAATAGAACATCAAAACCGGGCGCTCTCAGAATCGGAGTCAGACTCCGATGGCAGGTCGGTGGTGTCGACGCCGACACTCCGGGACGTAGAAGGTCCAGCGGCACGACGAGGAGGTGGAGACAGGGTGACGTCGAGGTGAGAGGCCAACCGCTGCATGCTCCGAATCATCCATCACCGGAAAGAAGGAGAGCCCGCTGGAGGAGAGTCCTGAGTGTGGGTGGAAGCGCGAGTGCGTGGGGTGCGAGGAGACAATAGGCCGGCGGCGTCAAGAGGGGAATCAGGGACGCTGGCAGCAGGGGGGCCCGGATGTCTGGTGCCCTGGGAGGTGGACGTGGATCGCAGCATCCCCATCGCCTTGAGCGTGTCCACGGAGACGGCAAGTACGCCACCTACCATCCGCATTGCCCGTGTGCCCGCCTGGAGTCCCATCCCCCGAATCAGCCGTGTGATATAGGATCCGCAGAAGATGGCGCCGACTCGGGAGTCCTGTCCCTGGTGCTGGATGCTAAAAGCTACCTCGTAGCGGAGGTGCATCTGGAATCCATCCAGCATGCTCACCAAGAAGTCGAAGTCGCGGCGACTAACCACTCTGGTGCTGTCTCCCCTCCCTGTGATGGAGTGACTGAGAATAAAATGGATGTACCTGAGGGCGGGGAGATGAAGAGATGAGGCCTTGGACCGGCGGGGGTTGTACTCCCGGTCCGTGCTCAGTTGCCGTCAACAAGCCTCCTGGGACTCGCCAGGTGGTCGGGCTACGAGGAGGGCGTCGTACTCTGGAGTCCTGGTGAACTCCTCATCGTACAAGCCCAGTCTGACAGAAAACTCTGTCAGACTCATCCGATGTAGCTCGCCTAGCGCCTGAAACTGTACTGTGCCTGCGCGGTGGTAGCTAACGGGGCCTCGGGACAGCTCGAAGGTCGCAAGGACCTCCAAAGACAACTCCCGGTAGGCGGGGTCGGTGATGGATAGCAGTCTCGTCCAGGTGCCCCCGCTAAGTTAGTGGCGCACGTCAGCCTCGAGGCCCACCTCGCGGAGGACCTCCCAATCTATGGCTCGCAGCTCGCCAAACCGCTTCGCGCTCAAACGGTCGTGGCGCTCCTGGTGGATGGGAGTACCGAGGGTCAGCGCAGGGGGAGCGGCTGGGGTCGACGACTCCCCTCTAGCCCTCTTCGAAGAAGGGCCAGACGCAGTAGCCTTCCTCGGCATGATCTGTCGAGAGAAAAATAATAAACACTTAAGGTCAACAGTGAAACACGGGCGTGCTTCAAATCTGCACGCCCATGTAATTTAAAATATAGGGTTTTCCAACGAGCACGGGCGTGCTGAACAGGCACGCCCGTGCTTCCATGTAATTCTAGATCTAAAACCCGAGCACGGCCGTGCTTGGCTGAACACGGCCGTGCTACCAAAATCCATCCCGGCTCCGATGGACTCGAACTTGAAAATCGACGGAACAAAATTGTTTAAACTCAATCAAAAGCACCCTAGATGTCTCTAATGATGAATTTAGATGTTTCCAAGGAGAATAATAGCATATAGGCAAAGATTGATAAATAAAACACGAATCTAGGGCTTGTCGACTTACCACAAGTGTTGAAGAAGGGGTAGAAGCGATGAAACTCCGAGAAACCACGACAACCACCCGAAAATTGGCGAAAACACAAGAAAATGGAAGCACAAGGGAAGAGAGTCGCCGGTAAAAAGAAAGAAAGGATGAACGGCGCATTTAAAAAAGAGAAAATCGCAGGAAGAGGGACAGTCGCGCTGAGCACGGCCTCAGCACGGGCGTGCTGTGCCCGTGCTTAAGTAAATTCAACGAAAAATGAAGAACGCGGCACGTCCGTGACGCGTGCACGGGCAGCGTGCTCCGGGATTCAGCACGGCCACGGCACGGCCGTGCTTCTCCCCGTGCTGAATGGAAAAGATCAAACCTGGAAAGCCTGTGAATTTCACCCCCATCAGCACGGGGGTGTTATGCCCGTGTTGGGCCTGGAACCTTCCCGAATGGAGAGAAACACGCCGGAATCGAAACAAAACACAACCAAAAACAGAAAAACACAAAACAACAACTACCACAAGGAACCTAACAAAGAAAAGAAATAAATCGGGTTGCCTCCCGATAAGCGCTCTTTTAACGTCACTAGACAGGTCTATTCTCACCTCATGATGGCTCAAAAACATACCTTTCTTCTTGGAGCCCTGCGGAACAACAGTCCATGAAAGAAGAAAAATAATTAATCAAAAATGGCTCACTAGAACTGAGGTCATCAACAGGACGGTGCTGTGGGGTAGAGGCTTGTTGTTTCTTCCTCTCCTCTACCTTTTTCCACCATGTCTGGGCCTTCGACACCTTACTTTTCCTTCTTTTGACTTCCATTTCTGGTTGACCAATGCTCGACGGTGTAGCAGCGATGGCTTCCTCTTGGACTATGAACTCGTCATCGAGAGGTTCTTCCCCCAGCAAATCAGTAAGATGATCCTTTTGCCAAATTTCCTGCACACAATCACAAATCACGTCATTAGTAGCGTCTAAAAAATAGCAAGAATCATCAAATGCCATGGGGTGTCTCATAGCTTCCTTCAGCTTGAATACAACTTCTTCATCCCCCACTCTTAATGTTAAACGACCATCCTTCACATCAATGATGGCTTGTGAAGTAGCGAGAAAGGGTCGTCCAAAAATCAGAGGTACCTCAGCCCGTTCATCCAAATCTAGGATAACAAAATCGACCGGGAATATAAACTTGTCAATCTTCACCAAGACGTCCTCCACAATTCCCAAAGGTTGGCGGGTGGAGCGATCAGCAAGTTGGAGCGTCATCTGAGTTGGCTTGAGTTCTCCCAGCCACAATTTCTGAAAAATTTTCAACGGCATCAGATTGATGCTCGCCCCTAAGTCCACCAAGGCCTTCTCATCATTCATTCCTCCAATTGTACATGGGATGATGAAACCTCCCGGATCTTTCTCTTTCTTGGGGATTTTATTGGAGATGATCGCTGAGCATTCTTCACTTAATGTAACCGTTGGAACTGCTTCTAGCTTCCTTTTGTTAGTCAAAAGCTCTTTAAGAAATTTGGCGTATTTGGGCATTTGTGAGAGAGCTTCTACAAACGGGACATTTATGTGCCAGGTCTTGAACATCTCCATAAACTTTTTAAACTGTGCCGCTTGTTGGTCTTTCTTGAGCTTCGCTGGATAAGGCAAAGTGGGTTTGTATTCTGCCACTGGGTCTTTCTCTTTACCCTTCGATTTTTCCCTTAAACTCAAACTTGACCCTGGATCTCTCTCTAGCACTTCCACCCTTGATTCACTTTGAGATTCTTTTTGTGCTTGTGGAGGTGGGGACTCAAGTTCCTTGCCACTCCTCAAAGTGACTGCCTTAAGGGACTCCCGGGGGTTAACTTCAGTATTGCTAGGTAGTGCACCTGGGGTCGTTCGGCAAGCGTCTTGGCAATCTGTGCGACCTGACGCTCAAGATTTTGTAAAGAGGCTTGTTGATTCCTCATCATCTCTTCATGCCCTGTGATTCGGGCATCATTGGCTTGGATGTACTGGACAAGGAGGGCCTCAATAGAAGGTCCCTTTTGCTCTTATGGTGGAGGCCTCGAAAAGTGAGGCTGTGTCTGTTGCTGCTGCTGTGGTTTTTGCTGGGGGCGCTGCTGCCCCTGATTTTGGTCTTTCCAAGAAAAGTTGGGGTGATTCCTCCACCCCGGGTTATAGGTGTTGCTGTAGGGATTGTTAGTGTACCGCGGATTCTGCCCGATGAAATCCACCTGTTCGGTGGCACTAACTCCCTCAGATGAGTAACTGGGCCCTGCTTGACTTGCCCAACTATCGGTATTCGTGTTCTGTGCTGAAGATTGGACTTGCATTGTATCCAGCCTTTTAGAGATGGCTTCTACTTGTGCTGCCAAATTAGTGAGCACATCAACCTCATAAAGCCCGGCTCTTTTTACGGGCTTGTTCCTTTCTGAGCTCCACTGATATCCATTGGAGGCCATATTTTCAATCAGATTCTGTGCCTCGTCTGGTCTCTTACTGCACAAGGAGCCTCATGCTGCGGCGTCCAGTATCTGCTTGGTGGCTACATTCAATCCATTATAAAAGAGTTGGATCTGCATCCATTCCACTATACCCTGCTGCGGGCACTTCCTCAACAGTTCCTTGTATCGCTCCCAGGTATCATACAATGTCTCAGATTCTGCTTGCCGGAATGAAGATATGTCACTTCTAAGTTTGGTGATCTTGGCCGTTAGAAAATATCTGGTCAGAAACTTTTCGGCCAACTGTTCCCAGCTTGTAATCGAACCCGCTGGCAAGGAACTTAGCCATTGCTTGGCCCTCCCTCGCACAGAAAATGGGAACAATCTAAGACGAACCGCATCCTCGGACACATTGTTCGCCTTGAAGGTATCACAGATTTCTAGTAAAGTTGCAAGATGAGCATATGGGTCCTCATCTTGGAAGCCATCAAATTGGCACATCTGTTGCACCATTTGAGTAAAATTGGGCTTCAGCTCAAAATTGTTGGCCGCAACTGGGGGCCGAACAATGCTAGATCCAGATCCTTCCAAATTAGGCCGGGCATAAGCTGAAATGCTCCTCTGATTTCCAGCCATGTTTTCCTCTTGATCCACTTCAACACTTACTTCCACTGACCCGGTTTCTCTTAAGTGAATCTGTCGCTGTCTCCGATGAAATGTCCGCTTAATATCTGGATCTGGAGAAGCAAGATGGGAAGAATTTCGCCGGGTCATGCACTGCACCTGGACACACACCAAAAGAAACAGATGAGATATGAATTTTCAAGCTCAAAGCGAAAAGAGAAGAGAAAAATAATCAGCCTAAAAAACAAAGAAAAACCAAAGAACAAAAACAAAGAATACAAGAAAAATAAAATAAGAACAAAAGAAAAGGAATTAAAAGCAAAGTAAACGGTTAGAGTACTAAGACTGTCCGTATTCTTAGAAGTTGCCAGTCCCTGGCAACGGCGCCAAAAAACTTGGTACGCCCCTTGCGTAACCGCAAGTGCACGGGTCGTACAAGTAGTAAAATGTACCCAAAAGGTCGGGTAGTCGAATCCACAGGGACTGGTATAGCTTCTAATACTAACGTCCTACTCAATATCTAACCAAATCGAGAATGAAGGAATTGACTTTGGACTAACTTCTTGGAAGTTGAGGGAATGGAAAGTTCACCAAGGGAAGATTTAGGTTTGACTCGATGGATTAGATGGGGCCCCGGGGTTGGGTTTCTGACGTTCACTAACTCAGTCTTTCTCAGAAATTATCAGGGATGTCTTCAGTTCTAAACCTAGTTATGCTATAAGTATGTGGTTTCTAGCGCTGCCGAGCCCTAAGTTGAACTCCCTCTGCTTGCAACAATCAATAAAGATTCACAAACCTAGATAGGAGAACCTAACTACCAAGCATCAAGCACTAAACAACAAACAAGATAGCCAATAACCTTGATTCATTGAAATGAACAAGACAATGATAAAAACTGCAAGTAAAGATAATGAGTTCGAGCTACAACGTCATACAACCACCCCCGGGGCTACCTTAAGAGTTTAGCCCCTCATGATAACAACCAACAAACACAATGCCAAAGAAATTACAAGACAAGGAATTGAAAACTCCCTAATTTTTTACATCCTTGAGGTTGTCGAAGGATCTACGATGTCGTGTAATCTCCCTCCAATCGGCCTACCATACGCTTGGCATTCCCTTGATGAAGCTGAGGATGAACCCTCAAAGCTCTCCCTTTCTCTCTCCCAAAGATCGCCCACCAAAAGTCCCCCAAAAACCTAAGTTTTTAGGGTCTTAAAGTTTTCCCGATGTGAGCACGGGCGTGCTGAAGCCGTGCAGATTACGGCCAAATAATTCTTCAGAAAACTCACAAACCTGTAATCTACACGGGGAACAGCACGGGCGTGCTTAGACCGTGCTGAGGTTTTCACGACCGTGCTCAGCGAACTCTGGCTGTGCTGATCTATGGCTGCATTCTCCTGTAATTTTCACGGGAAGCAGCACGGGGGTGCTTCGACCGTGCTGAGCTTTTCACACCCGTGCTCAGCGGACTCAGGCTGTGCTGAATCGTAGTTGAATTCTTCTGAACTTTGCACGGGAAACAGCACGGGCGTGCTCAAGCCGTGCTGAGCTTGATGAGGTTTCTTCTAAGTCCTTTAGCTTCTAAAATTGTTCCAAAAGCTCTTCTTCTTACTTCAGGACTTTGATATCTGCATGACGAACAACGAATACCTCAAATAGCACCGTACTTGGAGAATTATAGCCAAAATATTCAATAATGATGAAAGTAAAGCATGCAATATATATATATGAAATGCGCTCAGCAGTGCTCCAGTTCAACAGGCAGATGACAAGCTTTTCCAAAGACCAATCTATATGGTGTGGTGCCGATAGGGGTTTTGTACGCTGTCCTATAAGCCCAGAGCGCATCGTCAAGTTGATCTGACCAATCTTTCCTGTGATGACTAACAGTTTTCTCCAAAATTCGTTTCAACTCCTTGTTAGACACTTCCACTTCGCCATTAGTTTGAGGATGGTAGGCGGTTGAAATTCTATGTGACACACCATAGCATTTCAAAGTTTTTTCAAATTGTGAATTGCAAAAATGAGTGCCTCGGTCACTGATGATCGCCCTTGGAGTGCCGAATCTAGTGAACAATTTTTTAAGGAATTTTACCACCACTCTTGCATCACAGGTTGGGAATGCTTGTACTTCTACCCACTTGGAGACATAGTCTACGGCGACGAGAATAAACTTATTGCCATGAGAACTAGGAAAGGGTACCATGAAGTCGATCCCCCAAACATCAAAAATTTCACAAGCTTGATTCCAAGTTTGCGGCATCTCGTCTCTTTTTGATATGTTACCCACGCCTTGACACCTATCACAGTGCAGCACAAGCATCTGAGCGTCATGGAATATCGTGGGCCAATAAAATCCTGCATCAAGTACCTTCCTCGCTGTCCTGTTTCCACTGTAGTGTCCCCCTGCTGGGCCCGCGTGGCAATGCAACAGGATGTCATGTCCTTCTCTTGTTGAGACACATCTCCTGACAATTTGATCAGAACAAGTCTTGAACAGGTATGGATCCTCCCAAGTATAATGCTTCAGGTCGGCAAAGAACTTCTTTCTTTGTTGATGGGTGAGCCACTTTGGGAAAACCTCTGCTGCCAAGTAATTTGCGATATCAGCAAACCATGGTGTCTCATCCTCTTCCACTACTTGAATGCTGCATAACTGCTCCCCAGGAAATGTGTCATCAATTTCTTTTCTTCCCAAGGTGTTATCATCGGGGCCCTCTAGGCGAGAAAGGTGATCTGCAGCCAAATTCTCTGGTCCCTTTTTGTCCTTTATCTCTAAATCAAATTCTTGTAGCAGGAGCACCCAGCGAATCAATCGAGGCTTGGCATCCGATTTGTTCAGCAAGTACTTGAGTGCGGAGTGATCAGTGTACACAATTACCTTGGACAGCACTAGATATGATCGAAATTTATCGAATGCAAAGACCACCGCAAGTAATTCTTTCTCAATAGTGGTATAATTCTCCTGAACATTGTTCAAAGTTTTGCTTGCGTAGTAAATGGGATGGAAGTGCTTATCCCGTCTCTGCCCCAACACAGCTCCTACTGCATAATCACTTGCATCGCACATCACTTCAAAGGGCATACTCCAATCGGGGGAAACTATCATGGGTGCCTCCACAAGTTTATTTTTCAGAGTAAGGAAGGCATTCATGCAGTCTTCATTAAAATCAAAGGGAGCATCTTTTTCCAAAAGCCTCGTCAATGGCGAGCGATTGCCGAAAAATCCTTGATAAATCTTCTATAAAAGCCTGCATGCCCCAAGAAGCTTCTGATAGCTTTCACTGAAGTTGGTGGAGGTAATTTTTCAATCGTAGAAACCTTTGCCTTGTCTACTTCGATCCCTTGTTTTGAAATTTTGTGCCCGAGTACTATGCCCTCCTTCACCATAAAGTGGCACTTTTCCCAACTAAGCACCAAATTTGTTTCTTCGCATCTTCTTAGGACTCGCTCCAAATTCTTGAGACACAAATCAAACGAATCCCCAAAGACTGAAAAGTCATCCATGAAAACTTCCATGATGTCTTCAACCATGTCTTCGAAAATGGCTAGCATGCATCTTTGGAATGTAGCAGGGGCGTTGCAGAGTCCAAAGGGCATTCGGCGATAGGCAAAAGTTCCATAAGGACAAGTGAAAGTGGTCTTCTCCTGGTCTTCTCGTGCAATCGGAATTTGGAAGTATCCGGAGAGGCCATCCAAGAAACAGTAGTAGGAGTGTCCTGCCAATCGTTCAAGCATCTGATCTATGAAGGGTAAAGGGAAATGATCTTTTCTAGTGGCATCATTAAGCTTTCTATAATCAATACAAACCCTCCACCCCATGACTGTTCTTGTAGGGACAAGCTCGTTCTTTTCATTCATGATGACTGTCATGCCCCCCTTCTTTGGAACCACTTGAACTGGGCTTAGCCAAGCACTGTCTGAGGTGGGATAGATAATGCCTGCATCAAGTAGTTTAATAACTTCATTCTTCACAACCTCTTTCATGTTGGGGTTGAGTCTTCGTTGAGGGATTGCTGTGGGTTTGTGATTGTCCTCCATCAAGATTTTGTGAGTGCAAGAAGATGGATTGATTCCGCGGATATCAGAGATTTTCCATGCAATTGCTTTCTTATGCTTCCCTAGAACATCGAGGAGTTTATCTTTTTGTTCTCTAGTTAGGTCCGATGCAATGATAACAAGGAGTGTGGCATTCTCACCTAAGAAAGCGTATTCCAAATATCCCGGGAGTGGCTTCAATTCAAGTTCTGGGGGTTCCTCAATTGATGATTTCAATCTTCCATAGTTTCCCAAATCATGCTTTTCCTCTTTCTCATCTTCCCTTTCTGACGAACTCTCACTGCTCATACAATCCTCTGTTAATTGAATTGGGGTCTCATGCTTCTTTAACTCATCCCCAGGTAGGTAATCCATTGTGTCTGAAGGTTCATGCACTGAATGGTTTGTCTCCTTTTCACGCAAACATGTTGACTCTAAGTATTCTTGTGAATGGTCTCTCAACCCTACCTTCGTGGGTTTACATTGGCTACTTAGTGAGTGTATGATCTCAGTATGGTTCTCTATTGTAGACTCCATGTATTTCTTAAAGAATGATGGAAGCAAATGGTATTCCGGACTAGGATTGGTCGAGTCCTCAAAGTATCGTCTTCTCCATTGTTCATCATCAACAAAATTAACACTTCCCGCTTCCGTTGATTCATATGAATGGTAACCGTAAGATTCCTGCGGATACAAGTAGCCATACCGATCATTAGTAGTAGTCATGCTGAAAAAGATAATAAAGAGTGAATATTTACAAGTACGGAAACTAACACACCAACAAAAAACAAAAACAACCAAGATGGCGAAAGCGAAACAAAACAAAAAGTTAAATCAACCCGCTCAAGCTTTCCAAGTATCCTTCGGTGAAAATCCCCGGCAACGGCGCCAAAAACTTGGTCCTGTGCGTAACACACAGACTCCGCAAGTGCACGGGTCGCCAAGTAATACCCTGTGCGTGACACAGGGGTCGTATTCACAAGGGGGCCCGAAGAGCTACCTTTACTCACACTTTGCTTGTTGTTTAACTAATCAAGTTAAGTTTAAGGATGTAATTTAATGCAAAGCAATTAAAAACTCTAAATAAGAAAATAGCAAGAAACTCACAACGGGATCGGATCAAGGTAGAAAAATGGTCACGGATGTGGCTCACCAAGCGGGCTACTAAAGTGCAATGGATGCTAAGGTTATCATGCTTTTGGCGATTTGGATCACCAACTCACACCCTAAGAAGGAAGGCTAACTATCGGCATGGCATGCAAAAACAGTGCTAACAAAGGAACGTTCTGACCCAGAATCAATCAAAACATAAGCGTCATGCGGAAAGATATAAAGTATACCTGGTGTAGCATCAGCAGGGGGAGTAACTCTCCCACGGTGAGCGCGTGAATGTTGTGCTGGCATTTTAACTAAAAGAGGATCACAAGACAACTTATAGGAATGATTCTACATACTTCAAATGCAATAAGTCAGACTCTATTTGGATCCACTAGATACAAGAATCAAAATATCAACTTTTCGACCCAATCAGGGGACAGTTGCAGAAAACAAAAATTCACTTTTCGACCCAATCAGAAGACAGCGGTAAATAATAGAAGATTAACTTCCTGACCCAATCATAAGGCTAACTTTAAATCCAAATTATACTGACAAAAACTCTAAACTGGTTACTTACCCAAGCCTGAACACTTATACTAACCCAATCATGAAATCTCGTACCGACCCAATCATGTAACTTTATACTGACCCAATCCCTAAACCATATACTGACCCAATCATGATAACCTAGGCTCTGATACCACTAAAGTAGTGTCACGCCCCGACCCTCGGGTCCCGGCCCATGGCACTACCGCCACGACAACCCAGGAGAGGTCAAGCACCTGCCTCAACCCCAGATCGCCGCAAGGCTTACTTGTTACCTGTACAATATTAACATCACAACAGTAATATTCTAAATCTAAGGTATTCAACCACAACCCTGTACAAGATCAATATACTCACACCAGGTATATATCCCTGAGAATCTCAAAATCAATGATCATGGACACAATCATAGTCTTTCCCAAACACTGGGTGTAAACCTTATACAACCTAAGGTCCTGTCTGAACCAATCAAGATTATACAAGACTAAAATGGAAATACGAAAATATAGGTCCTAGTGAATCCATCTTATGCATGACAACAATGTTTATGAATCATACACTACTCAAAGGTAAATGCGAGAATAGATGCCAAGCACTATCACGTCTTACGCCCTGCTGCTGTGCTAACACCTGAAAAGGAGAGAAGAAGAATGGGTGAGTAACTAAGTTACTCAGTGAGGGGTTGAACATGGAGCTATAACTCATACAGGTGTAAAGAATGATATGCCGAAAACATATGTAAATCTTTAACAACCACAACTTACAAAATGCTTTAAATACACATTTCAATATAACAAGCTTTCCAACTTTCTCAAAGAAAGGCATCAATAAAACTTTGAAAATCTTTTGTAAAGAGATTCAATACTGAAAATTCAAGTTAAGAATACTCATCAAAAGATCAAAAGATCAAACCCATCGAAATAAGGATTTATAGTGCAACACATGAGGAAATCCTCTATCGATAGCATCATCAATAGCCTATGAAAACCCTCCATCACTAACCATGGCCGTGGCTAGGTCAAGAGCCACCAAGATGCGCGTATCTTGGCGTTGGCCGTTGGGTATCCCGTGTGGTGACTCCGGGATCCCAACACAGCACCTTCAGGTTCTCTACGCGCCTCCTGTAAGGGCTCGTCAGCCGAGAACTCCACGCCACCCCAACTAGGTCGGTCCGTGGAGACTTGCTTTTGCAGAAGACGGGGATCCTCCCCAATGTCACCATCGAAACATTTGGGATATCCATCCCGCCCGTAGGCTCATCATGAACACATCAAATATCTCATCAAGAGATCACAAATAGTTTGCAAGTAGGCTCATCATAAACGTATCATTATAAAATCATATATCTCAACAAGAGATCACAAATTCGCATAAAATACAACTCTTAATCGAAGAGTAAATCCTTTTGCGACAGCATCGACAATAATGTCATTTTCATCAAGAATATCAACACAAGAGTATTCTTTGAAAACTCATTTCAAATACGATAACATCGTGGAGAATCTCAATTTGGTTTACATAGACCCTTATTCGGTCAAAATAACAAGAAATTCGAGTTCTCAAATTCACAAATCTTAAAAACATGTAGTTCAAACCATAGGATTTTCCAATCCTCATGAAATATAAATAATCAAGAATTTAACAAGATCATAAACTATCATGGTTTATAGGCCTCAAGGAAATCATCTCATGAGCCTTTTGTAATAGAATCAATAGTTAAGCAAAATCACAAATATCATGGTTTCTAGATCTCAAGGAAATCATCTCATGAGTCCATTAAAATGAAATCAAGAATTAAGAAGATCATATAGCATCATAATTTCAGTTTTCAAGAAACACTTCAAGAATCCATTGAAATCAAGAATTTCTCATTTCAAGGCATGCATTATTAAACAAGCATGATCATAGCTCTTTAATTAAACAATTCCCACTCACAAACTTGGCGAGATCGAATACTTGGATCACTCGCCTACTTGATCTTTACCCTTGCCTTTAGATCCACCTTCTTGAAGCCATTAACCATCCAAGAAAAACAAGAATCAATCACATAACCCAAACAATCAACGAGAGAGGAAAGAATGATCCAAAATTAGATCTCATGGCTTCTAGGGTTTACTAAGTGTTATAGATTCAAGAATTAACAATAATAGAATCCTTAAACCCATAAAATCAAAATGAAATCAAGAATATCCTCATTGGGTTCAGATATAAAAGAATCAAAGGTTTAGAGATGAAGGATCTCCTTCATTCTTCACCAAAACATGAAATCAAGGCTCCTACACCATTCAAACATAAGATCCATGGCTAAATTCCAATTAAATATTAGATCCATACTAAATCCACACTAATTCTTCATGGATCTAAAGAGAATTGAATAAAAGAATAAGGAGTTGAAGAAGAGAAGAAAACCCACCTCAAACTTTGCTAGAACTAGAGGAGAATCATCACCAATGGAGAAGAGGGGAAGATGAACACCTTTCTTCTTTCTTGGAGCTCAAGAATGAAGATCTAATAGGCCCCAAAGCGCGGGAGGGCTCGCGGGCGCAAGGGAGGCCGCGAGGCCTCAACCAGGAAGCCATGCGGCCTCCCATGCGCCCGCATGGGAGCCCGCATGCACTTCTGGCCGGGGGTCCTTGCGGGCTCCCATGCGGGCGCATGGGAGGCCGCAAGGCCCCTATTTTTGCTCCTTGCGGGCACACTAAGTGCCCGC
Source organism: Dioscorea dumetorum (assembly GCA_902712375.1). NCBI lineage: Eukaryota > Viridiplantae > Streptophyta > Magnoliopsida > Dioscoreales > Dioscoreaceae > Dioscorea > Dioscorea dumetorum. The sequence goes on along the minus strand of CACTHL010000490.1, from coordinate 4,513,591 downwards.
AAGGTCCCTTCCTTGCTTACGCCTTTTAAAACACTTTTCCCCCATCTTTTAACCTCTCAAAAAGACCTTAACTAAGATCCCAACAAAAATAAAACTCGACAAAAACTTAAACACACAACTTCTACACAAGAAACAAAGCACAAGAGAAGCGAAAAAGATCGAACTTCCACAAAACTTGATTGAACCCGATATCGAGATAGAAAGAACTTTGCACCAACGATTGAAAGAAGTGGCAGAAAGTTCTAGACAACAGGAGATTCGGGTTGAGTCGAGTGAACCATCAGTCATGGCGGAGCCTAGGAAGACCCTATCTGAATATGAAAGACCACAATTCACCGGAGAAGAATTTAGTGTCCAAGCATCAACTGTTCCGACTAATAACTTTGAAATCAAGGCGAGTACCATAGGGATGATTCAGAATTCAGTCCAGTTTAACGGTCTAGCTGATGAAGACCCCCATGCCCATCTTGCCCGGTTCCTTCAGATATGCTCCACTTTTAAGATCAACTCAGTATCAGACGATGGCATCAGACTGAGATTATTCCCGTTCAGTTTGAGAGGAACAGCATACAGATGGCTCACATCCTTAGCTCCTGGGTCCATCACCACTTGGAAGGAAATGGTTGAGAAGTTCCTCGCCGATATTTTCCCCCAAGCAAAGCTGCAAGACTAAGATAGGAGATATCATCCTTCGGGCAGGGTGATACTGAGACACTCTTTTAAGCCCACGAACGATTTAAGGACCTTCTTCGCAAGTGTCCTCATCATGGCTTCCCTTCATGGATGAGAGTGCAGATGCTATGTAACGGGTTGAATTATGCTACTAGGCAACTCATCGATGCAGCAGCAGGCGGTTCTTTGAGCAACAAGCTTCCTGAAGAGGCCGAGGAATTAATTGAGAATATGGCCAGCAATGAGTGCCATTGGAGCACTCGACAGAAGCTTCCAAGGGCTGCAAGGCTGTATAAGGTGACTGAATCCACAGCTTTGGCTGCGAAGATTGATGCCCTGACGAAACATGTCATGGAGAATAGTTCGAAGTATGACGCCCTAGCACAAAAAGTTGATCAACTCATGTTAGGATCCAGTTCAGGGTCCAAGGCTGTCATGTCATGTGATACTTGTGGGGCAGGGCATGCAGCATCACAATGCCCTATTGTTGTTGCCCCATCACCGCTGATGGAAGCAGTTGATTATGTCGGGGGTGGACCAAGAGGACCAGGGAATCAGTTTGGAAACACTTACAATTATGGATGGTGGGGCTCTTCAAATCCTTCTTGGACTCAAGGCCAATCTCAGTGCAGACCTCCACCATCTCAGGGAAGCCAATACCAAGCTCCTCCCCCACAAGAGAAGAAATACTCTACAGAGGATATTTTAGCCAGATTCATGATTAGCACGGAGGCACGCTTCGTGAATAATGAAAAGAAAATGGATGAATTTGGTACCATATTGAGAAATGTTCAAGCATCCATCCAATCTCTGGAGAACCAAGTGGGACAGCTTGTTCGTGGACAATCTGAACGACCCTCGGGGAGTTTGCCAAGCAACACCGAAAGCAACCCAAGGGAACAATTAAAAACTGTTACTTTGAGAAGTGGTAAACAGTTGGAAGCAAGGGAAAAAGGGATCCCAAGTGCTTCTAATGATGGGGTAGCCGTCAGGGAAGACCCTAATTTGAGTGAAGATGCAAGCAAGGAGAATGGGAGGAAAACTGGTGAAGACTCTCCCAATTCTAACATTTCAAAGGAGCATGAATACAAGCCAGTGGTACCTTACCCTTCAAGACTCAAACAAGATAAAGATGAAGCCCAATTCAAGAAGTTCCTGAATATCTTCAAGCAACTCCACATAAATATTCCAATCATTGAGGCACTAGCTCAAATGCCAAAGTATGCCAAATTTTTAAAAGAGCTTCTCACCAATAAGAGGAAGTTAGAGGAACAAGGCACAGTTGCACTTACTGGGAATTGCTCAGCCATTCTAGAGAAGAAACTTCCACAAAAGTTAAAGGACCCATGTAGTTTTGTGATTCCTTGTGTAATTGGTGAAGGAGTGACGGAGCATGCTCTAGCCGATTCCGGGGCTAGCATAAATGTAATGCCGTACAACTTATTCTTGAAGCTGGGATTAGAAGACCTACGATCTACACGAATGACATTACAGCTTGCAGATAGGTCGGTGCGAAGACCTCGGGGAGTAGTTGAAGATGTCCTTGTCAGAGTTGACAAACTCATCATTCCTGTAGACTTTGTGATTTTCGATGTGGATGATGATGTTGAGGTTCCCTTAATTCTAGGGTGCCCATTCCTGAACACTTCGGGTGCTCTAATTGATGTCAAAGAAGGTAAGATGACCTTGAGGGTTGGAGATGAGCAAGTGGTCTTCACTCTCCCTGAAGCAATGAAGCACACACTTGATCATGATGACAAATTATATTTCACTGATACTACTGATATAATTGTTTCTGACTGTGTGCAGGAGGTGCTTGCCTTAAATCCTTTGGATGAGTACTTGGATGAGTTAACGTGCCAAGATGTCGAGGAAGAACTCTCTCCTCCACCAACACAACAAATTAATCAAGTGGAGGGTAATTCATCCCACAATGGAAAGAAAATTAAGGGAGTTAAGAAGATGTGGAGAAAATCAAAGGAGAAACAAAGAGAGAGTAGAGAGGTATCCACATTGCCTCCGGATGAGGTTGATCGTATATTCTTTGGAAATAGTGGTAAATTCAAAGTCTTCTCATGTCTTTCATTGAATTTTCCGAGTGGCAACCCGGCCCCAAAGGTTGGAGGTAACTTCCCTCCATATGTTCCACCATGAGATTTTTAGGTAATGCACGCCAAGCTAATGACGTTAAAAAAGCGCTTCTTGGGAGGCAACCCAAGCTTCCTTTCATTTCCCGTATTCCTTTTCTTATTTGTGTTGTCTTATTTTACTTATGTTTTTAGTAGTGGTTCGTGTGTAGTTGTACTTTTCGTCATTTTTCTTAATTCTTTCGCCTTTGTGTTAACTTGTTTGTCATGTGGTTTTTGAAGAATTCTTGTTCTAGATGCATGCATGTTGATGTTTTGAGTGTTTAAATGATGTTTCCGGCCGTATTTTTCAAGGTTTCATCGATGATTAATGTGTAGAAAGAGTGGAGAAAGAAGTGGTGCCCCTCGGGATTTATCCCGAGCTTCTTGCCGACCATCCTTGCGGCCGTAAGGATGGTCGGCAAGACCACCCGATAGAGGCTTAAAAGAGCAAGTTTTGGGGGCTAATACTATTCACTCTTCTTCCCCTTCCTCTAACTGGTTCTCCCTCATTTCTCCACCATTTTTCTTCATTCTTTTTGCCCTAGTTTGCTCTCCTCCTCCTCTTTTCCATCTTGGTGACAAAAATTTGGAGTTTGAGCAAGCTTTTGGCCGGATCTAGCACTTGGATTCACTCACCTTACTCTAGGGCAAGAGTATCGCACCTCACGCCAAATATTGATTTTTTCTTGTTTTTATGGATGAAATTTCTTGGATTTTTGTTGGTTGGTGAATGTTTAATGTTTATCAAAGTATTTATCTTAGTTTGTAAAATCTTTTGGCTACTTTCACAAGCAAAGTGCTTGAAAAGTTTTTCCGAAATTACTGTAGCACTGCACATTTTCTTGGATTTCTTCATTCTTTTTGTACTCATTTTGCTTGTAAATTAGCCAGATAATCTCTACTTTGTTTCTATAGGATGCCAATCAAGAAACTAGCTTCCAAGAAACCTAGGAGGGAACCTTCCCCTCCCGCCCAAAAGCCCAAGTTTTCCAAGGAAGAGCATAAGACGCGTTTTGCACTCCTATCATGAAAAGGGTTCGACACTGTTAGGAAGATTGATTTGGAAGCTTTGAACACCTTGGGATTAGATGGCACAGTGTTGGAGCTCATTTCACATAATAGTTGAGAAAAATTACTTTCGATTGAAGAAGTCACCTAGGAAGTCCTTAGCTCCATAGAGATGGTCAAGGAATACCCGTTCATTACTTGCGCCGTGTCATCACTTCATCCTGCCTCTTAGACCCGTGACATGACTTTGTTTATTATGTTTCTATTTTTCTTCTTTGTTTGTTTTTGTTGTTAAAACTTGTACTTTTGAGTTAGCTAGGGCTCACCCCCTGCTAAACTCTTTTGTTATGTATGTTGGAGCTCTCTTTTCCGTACTTTATTTCCATTCCCTCTTAAAAAAATATTGAATGATGATAAGCTCCTTGTTCTTTTCAGGGTTATTAATTTTAGGAGCTTTACTTGTGTCGCCCTCATTAGGTGATATACTCCTGATCCAAGTGGAACAACTGAGAATCACACCAAGGAATAAGGGAAGTTTCTTCACCCCCATTCTTTGCTTATCATTTTCATCCCTCACATTATTCTGCTGACTTAGGTACATTGAGGACAATGTACAACTTTAGGTGTGGGGATGGTTATCTACTTGGAGTATTTTGTATTTGTGCATGCTTGTTACCTATGATGGCTATGATTGTTTTGTTAAAGGACTTCCTAGCTTGGTAGAATGATAGTCGTGAGCTGTACAGTACATGTGCTTGAATGTAGTTCTGTTTCATCTTTAGTGCACCTGTATACGTGCTCACGATCACTTTCACCCTGTACACTCTAACCAACCCATCTTAATGGCTTTGGCATTAATTTGTTAAATTCTTCCTTCAATGAACTTTTAAAAGCTTTTAAGTTCCTTTGTTGTTTTCTCTAACCTTAAGTGAAGTTTTTAGTAGGTAGTTTATCAGGGATCATAATAAAAAAAAAAGGGGGTCTATGTCAGTATTCCTCTGCTTTATAAGCATGAATGCGTATATGTAGATTGTAATCGATTAAGAGGGTGGCTCTTATGCCTGGCCAGCATGTGCATCCATCTGAAAGATTTTTGTGCAGTCTATGTTAGGCGAACCCAGAAAAGAAAGAATTTGTGTATATTTGTGTGTGAAAGAAATAAAGTTTCCCTTGTGATCCCTAGAACCTGTTTTATGGTCACTTAAGAGTTGGAGTTGTATTTAGGAACCAAAGGACTTTAATTGAGCATTGAGGAGGTCTTTAGCACTCTAATGCCATCTTCATTATGTGTGGGGTGAATGGTCATCCTGGGATAATCCGGGGTGTGGAGGTCAAGGTGGGAGTTAGCACATACACACATAGGGCACTGTGGATGAACCAGAGCTAATATCACCTCATTATTCATTGAACAGCTCACTTCTTGATTCCTGTCCATTTGTGCTTGTGGAGTCCTTTAATTTTAAGCTTAAGGTCGTATTTTTAGTCGTTTATCTTCTTTCCCTTGTTCTTCATGTTTGTTTGCTTGGGGACAAGCAAACGCTTAGGTGTGGGGATGTTTGATAAACGTCTAAAAGTACGTATTTTGCATGTATGTGGTATGTATTAGTTTCACATTTTATTGTTGAATCTATGCCCTTTCGGTCTAAATTGCTTTATCTTTGTATTTCAGGCCAGTCAGAAGCCCTGGGGACTCAACGACGAGATGGCGAATGAATTTGACATCAAAACAGTGTTTTCGAGACAGGATACTGTAGCACGGTACTGTAGCGTTCACTGTAGCAGTTATTGTAGCTCATCACGGACTTCTCGGCAGAAAAGTAGAAATCCCGAGGGGTCAGCATGCCGGCTGTATGCTGACCCGTTTACCCATCGGGATTTGGGTGTTTAAGGGCTATCTAGGGCATGTTTTGAGAGGACTTTTTGCATCATCTTGGAGAGAGTTTTGGGCGGAGAAAGGAGGCTAGGGTTTGGAGATCACTTCCACACCATTTAGGAGGGCAAAAGGAGAGGAAATCCGAGCATTCTTCGGTGGGGAGAGCAAGATCTAGGAGGATCCACTCCAAGGGCTTCATTTCTTGGAGGTTGAAGACAACGGGAAGCCACCCCTTCGAGTGGCGTCTTCGGAAGGTTTTCTCCGGGGATTCAAGCGTCATCCGGCCTTCACCTTTTGAGGGAGTGTTCCTCATGTTTCTTTTAGTTATTTGCATGGTTTGTTTGGTAGATTTGTTGAATATGAACAACTAAACCGCAAGGTCACCGGATGTAGGGGAACCTTGGGGGCAAAACTTGTGATGTTTTGGATTATTTGAGTTATCTATTGTATGATTGGCTTGTTGTGATCCTTGTTTGGTATTCTAGAGTGTTTTGGTACATGTGCTTAATTGATGTATCAAATTCTTGGTAGTACTTTGTAGCATGGCCATTGCCTTAGTGCTAGACTCCACCAAGCTTGGAAGGGATTATTGTATAAATACGCCGTGACCATCGGGTATTTGTACCCCTCCATTTCTAGGGTTGAAAACTAACTAGTGTTTCCACCCTAACTTGAGGAAACCATCATTCTCCTTGCAACCGTGTGAGAGGTTGAGTGGAAGAAATTCCTTATTCAACACTTGTACCGGGTTAGGGGTCAATTGCCGTGACCATCGGATTGACCTAAGCTTAGGTTTTCTCTGTCCAACTAGCCACGTGCTTAATTTCTCAAATATCCTACTCACTTGAGTAGCCCCCTTGGGGATCCTCATCCATGACCGTTTTCCATCCCTGAGCATCTCTCGTGTTTTAATTCAGTCGCATTTATTTAGACAATTTCTCTTGTTGTCATTTCTTTACTTTCCTATTTATTCTTTTGAAATCGAATCGGTGAGCTAAACAACAAGTAAGAAGTGAGTAAAGTAGCTCCTCGGGCCCCTTGGGAATACTACCCACTCGTGCGTGCACGAGTGGTTTATTACTTGACGACCCCGTGCGCTTGCGGGTGTTCACACTTTGTGTCAATCAATGTTTTATTCAACTGTGGGGGAGGGTTGTATGTTTTGATTGCCTTTTAATGTTAGTGCATGACCTAGGATGATCTATGAAAATTTTTGGTTCAGAATTCCTAATCTTATGAGACAATGAGCATGCTAGTGTACTTTTGTTGAACTTAAAGGCTATTTTTGCTCTTACTTTGGAAACCCTAATTAAAACACCTTGGCCTAATTTTGTGCTTCACTTCATTGAGAGGAAGGTTTAGCTTTAAGACTTGTAAAAGAAAATATGATTGACTCCAAACTCAAACAATAAAAAGCTTGAAAGTGAAAAGAAAAATTAAGAAGTATAAAGAATTGAATTTTGAAAGACGGATTCCGGTTAGGATGCCCTTTCGAATTCTGTAAGAAAGATGGTGGAAAGAGCTATAATTTTAGAAAAAACAAAAGCCACACTTGAGTAGTCGGATCTTAGGCATCACAAATGTCAATTTTGATGACCTACTTGGTGAAATGGTTGCCTCTAGGGTGTATGAAGCTACTACCCAGTTTATGAGTCATCGTGAAAGAAAACAAAATTGTGGTTTGATGATGTGCATCCCTCAAGTGCACGGGGTCGTCAAGTAATACCCTGTGTGTGACACAGGGGTCGTATTCCACTGGGCCAAGGAGCTACTATTACTTCCCCTTCGTCTATTTCCTAGCCTAACAATACGAGTGAATAGTATATCTACTAAAATCTATGAATGAAAGAATAAAGCTACCACTACACGCCAAATAAGCATACAAGGGACGAACAAGCAGTAGAAGGCGTGATTTGGACAGAGAATTCCCATAGGGTTGTCATTAAGCCCCGAATTAAGGATGATGTGTTGTGATGGTGGTTTGGACCGCGAGATTCCTAAATTAAGCTAATCCCGAATCCCTCAGTGAATAACCCTAATCCCATACGAGTATTGACCGGAATCCCTTCCGCTCAATTCCTCCTACGATTGTAGTGCGTTCATTGAGTCCCTTATCAGGAGTAGACACTCTTCTGGGTCTAAGCCTAACGTTCGAAGGGGTACCTAATACCCGAATCCCTCGGGGTATTGGTACATAAATCCCTTTCAATCTATGTGAGTCTTGTACAAGAGCGATGGTTACGCTCCAAGTACAACCTATAAATTGAACAGCAGAGTTCTCATGCGATCCAAGACAGTAAAGCACACATAGAGAGAATCACAAACCATAGAAATTCTTATAAAAGAAATTCAACATCCAACACTAAATCACAAATGATTATCATCCTTAATTACAACAAAACTACCCTAGGATTCATCATGCCCAAATCACATACAAGTTAGTTCCTCATGAAAGAGGAACACTCATACAAATCCAATGAATAAACAAGCATAAAGAAAAGCAAAGAACACTCCCTCTAGCTTTGGATTGCCTTGGATGGATGAAGATCGTCGTTGTCGCCGAGATCTCGCCTCAAACGACGCCTTGAAGCCTTAAATCTTCCCCCTATCTCCTCCTAAGATGTTTGCCTCCCTCTTGGTGAAGAATGACGCGGTGGATCGCCGGAAAACGCCGCCGGAGAGGGTGGGGCGGCTGCCCAAGAAGAAGAGACGAAGAAGTTGTTGAAGTATCCCCTCAAATGCCTTAACTTTTCGTTTAAAAAACACTTTTCGGGCATCCATATGGGCTGCCTTGCCGGTGCAAGCTTGCCCGCAAGGCTCCTAGTCTTTTCCAAAAAAATCCCGTTTCGGTGCTACAGCGACATGCTACAGTAACTGCTACATTAATCTTGCTACAATAATCCTTCTACATTACTGCTACAGTAATGAAAGCTCGAAAATGTCGTATTTGATACGGATTTCTTTCCAAATACGTTCTCGAGCTCATTTTGGCTTCTTCAATTCCTGCAACACAAATAAAACCAATTTAAATGTGAAACGGGCATCAACTCATCAAAATACATGCAAAATAGAACAAGAATAAAACGTATAAATAGCTACATTTAGACACTTATCACTTGAACTAGACCCCCTCAAAGACGTTCATGACGCATTTCCTTAGGCCGCATACACACACGGCAGTATGAAGTAAGAGTAAAAATCTTTCACGAGCTTTCAATTTACTATGGCACTTGCTACTCTTTGCTCCTCAAGCTTTAGGAATTCTCTGACTTAGCTGAGATCAAAAGTCATGCACTCATCTCTTTGTTAGGGGATTAAGGTTGCTTGAGGACAAGCGACGATTCAAGTGTGGGGGTATTTGATGAGTGCATTTCATATGGATATATTTTCCATTGTATACCTGTTGTTTCATGAGTATGTTGGTATTAATTCTCCCATTTCAGTTCTATTTGAGAAATTTCTAGTTTTCTATGCAGATATTAAGGCCCCGAAGCAAGAAGAAACAATTTTGAGCGATTTTGGTAGACTTAGAAGAAACCTTCCCAAGCTAAGCACGACCTCAACATGCCCGTGTCCCAAGGCGTGCAATTCACAAAAGAATTCAGCCTAAGTCAGCATGGCTTCGGGTCTCTAAGCACCGTCGTGTAACTCGCAACACGGTCACAATACGCCCGTGTTGAACCCAGTGCAGATTACAGGCAGCTGAGTTTCAGAGTTTTTATTTGGCAGCAATTTGCACGGCTTAGAACATGGCCTAAGGACGGCCATGTTCACATCAGGAGAGTGTTAAAACACCTTGAAAGTTAGGGTTTGGGGACTTTTGGACTGCGGAAAATGGTGAAAGCTTAAGGGAAAAGCCTGTATAGTTATCTGAACGATTGGAGAGAGCACCATGTGTGAATTGTAGGCCATTTGGAAGGAGAGGACCCACCGACATCAGGATCTCAGACGGCAACAAGGATGGAAGCAAATAGAGAGTTATTGATTTCCTTTGTGTTTGCTTTTTTAGTTCTTCCTTTGTTGTTTGAATCTATGAGGGCCTCTTTTTGGGAGCCCCGGGTTGAGAACTTGTGTGTGTATTTTTGAACTTGAATTCTTCTATCACAGTATCTATGGATGTCTTTATTCCCCTTTTTAAATCTTTGGTTGTTGGCTTCATTGATGGTTGTTGAGTGTTTTGATTACTTTGAGATCTTGATTTTGACTTAGCTTGCATAACTTCTTGATTGATGCAAGAAGTTAGAATTCAACTTAGGGTTTCAACTACACTACATGTATCCTCCACATAGCACAACAAGATTCTAGAATTTAGGGTCCGTGAGAGACACTCCAGATAAGTGTTGTAAGAATTTAAGTTAGATAGCACCAATTGATCAACCCAGGGCCCCATCTCCTCCAATGAGCAAACCCAAATCTCTCCCTCTAGTGCAATTCCTCTTTGATAAGTGCTTAAATGTGTATATTTATTTATAGTATTTTTGTATTAAATTACATGCTTTTGTTAAGCCGACGCCCGTTTTTGTGGTTAAATTAGTTTTATTTGTGTTACAGGCCTTGAAGAAGCCAAAACGAGCTCAAGAACGTATTTTTGAAGAAAACGACACCAAATATGGCGTTTTTGGAACTCTATTACTGTAGCAAGGTACTGTAGCACCACGGAAACCGATTTTTTTGGAGAATTCTTGGGAGCCTTGCGGGCAAGCATGCGCCCGCAAGGCTGCCAGCATAACCCCCCGATTTTCATGTTTTAAAGGGCGTTAGGGCTAAGAAAAGGGGAGCTTTTTGGTGAGGCTTGGGAGAGAGGTTTCTTGATCTTGAAGGAAGCTTGAATCTGAAAAAAAGGGACCTTTTCTCATCAATTGGAGAGTGGAGATCAAGAGGAGAGTAGAATTTTGGCAAGATTCATCTTCTATTTCACCTTTCAAGGTTTGAAGAAGAAGAAGGAAGCCGCCCTCATTGCGGCGTAGGTGGAGGCTCGTGGCGACGATCCGGCTCACCTTTTCATCACCAACAATTGAGGGAGTGTTTGTTATGGCTAGATTAGTTGTTTTCATGATGTGTTTTATGCTATTTGCTTGTATGAACAACTAAGTCCCAAGGTCACCGGACGGCAGTGAACCTTGGGACGAACGAGCTTGTATGGATGCTTTGATTTATATTTAATACAATTTGTTAGTTTGTGGTTCATGCTATGTGTGCTTGATTACCTTGAATTACATGATAACTCTGTAGTTCGATTTCTAGGTTGTACTTGGAGCGTGGGATACGCCCTTGTATTAGACTTACATAGTTTGAAAAGGATACATGTACCTATACGCCGAGGGATTCGGGTATGTGGTACCCTTCCAATCATTAGGTTCGAACCTAAATACTGAGTTTGTCCCTAATCAGAGATTTCCCTAGTCGTAGTGCAATCATAGGGGGAATTGGTCAGAAGAGAATCTGTCCAATACCTGTATGGGATTAGGGGTTAATCACCGAGGGATTCGGGATTAACCTATTTTAGGAGTCTCTTGGCCCAAACCGCAATTGCAATTTTAACCCTAGCATCTGTCTAGTTTCAGTAGTTCCAGGGGGATCCGCGTCCGTGACCGTTTTCTCCCCTTTGTGATTCTCCATCTATTTCGGTTGTAGTTCGTCATTCAGTTAGATTTTCTAGAAGTCAGTCTGTAGAACTTAGCACCCAACTTCGAGACATTTGGTTAGACAATAAGTGAAGAGGAAGTAAGGGTAGATCCTTCGCCCCGAGGAATACGACCCCTGTGGCACACACAGGGTATTACTTGACGACCCCGTACACTTGCGGGACGTTCATTACTCTTCCCTCACATTCTCGCTTTCTCAAGTCAGAGTTAATTCACCCTAATTCCAGTTGATTAGATATTTAGTAAGAAGATAGTATTAGGAGATATACTAGTCCCTGTGGAATCGACTACCCGACCCTAGGGTACATTATATTACTTGTACGACTAGTGTACTTGCGGTTACACAAGGGGTGTACCAATGGTGTAGCAAAATACTCGAAGAGGCACAAAATTTGATTGAAGACATGACCTCCAATGGATACCAATGGAGCTTAGATAGAAACAAACCAGTGAACACTGCATTAAATTGAACGGGACATGGCCGATTAAATTGAAAAACTTGCTCGGAATACGAAAAACCGTATTAAACACAGCCGTGTTCCACCCGTGTTGAGCAAATTTTAGAGAAAAATTGGGCAACACAGCCGTGCTCTCCCCAGACTTGCGACTAATAAGTGTCTAAATGTAGGTGTTTTCATATATATGATAAGTGCTTGCATGTATATAATTCTGGAAATGTTTTCCACGCATGAGCATCACATTTTTCAGGCTTTATCGCTAATTTCGTGTGTTTTGGTGTTCTTTCACGCAATTAGGGTTGTGGAGACATGGTACGTGAATAAAGGCAAGATTAGGTCAGAATGGTGCCAAGTGGAGATCTTTTGTGCAATTACGAAGTTCAAGACACAAATCGGGTTCCAACGAGGGGGTATGTGCCAACTTCTAAAGACTTCAAGACAACTCTTGTAGAAGGACACGAAGGCAGTTATGCTCGCTCGTTCCGATTGGTTCAAAGATTTCAAAAGCTCTCCAAGGTTTTCCCATCATCAAGAAATGCCACTTGACCTTTCACATGGGCGTGTGTCCGTCCATGTGACCTCAGGAGAAGAAAGGGGCGAAATCGGGGACTAGTATGAAGATTCCACAAGGCAGAAAATCCACATGGGCGTGTGGAATTTCCACACGGCCGTGTGGAATTTCCACACAGCCGTGTGGCTTATCCACACGCCCATGTGGATCCTCGAGATGGCCAATTATAAAGCCGTTCTGAAGCGTTATTGAGGGGATCTTCTTCTAACTTGGAGAGGAGGTGACGGCTAGGGTTCAGGAGGTTCTTGCTACACTTTGGGGACGCTTCTTCACCGGTTTCATCATCATTCCCTTCCAAGGAGAGCCATTGGGGGAGCCTTCGACAACTCGATTCGACGAGGTGTGCCTTAGGCTTGGAGGAAGGGATTCTTTGAAGAAGAAGGAGAAGTTCCCATAGTCTATCAATACGAAGCTTAAGGGGGTTTTCTTTATGGATTTCTTGCACTTATCTTCATTTATCTTGATGAACTTGTATTGCTCCATGGAGAGCTAAACCCCTAGTGGGTACTTGGACTTGAAACCCTAGATTTCCTATGTTTCATTGACTTTAATGCTTTTATTCAATTTGAGTTTGAATTTGAGTTTCAATCTTGTATGCTTAATTGTTTCTCCCTTAGAGTGACACTAGGGTTGAGGGCTAATCCAATCATCCTTTTGACGAGTGACCATCACCATTAGGATTAGATTAATCAAGATTGGAGGGGGTTGAGAGGGTGAGTTGAGAGGTAGCGACACGTCCCCTTTCCCCTCCGGTGTGGTTTTCCCTACCTTCTTATTCCAAGTATTACCTTCGATCTCAAAGAGAGTTAGGTGTTGAGAGAGGCCTTTCCACCGGGACTTATTTGTGATTAGGGATCTTTCGCCTGGACCAAAGGGATTGATCTATAGTTGGGAATAGGGTTTACCACTTGGAATCCCTAGAGCATAGCGCAGTCTTACGTGGTGTAAGGCGTCGAGAGTCTTCTCTCCGCCGGGACCTCGTAAGGGACTAGTCAAGGTTGACCTTAGATTTGGGACCTTGTATCTTTGGATTCCACGACTCTTGAAATCTTCATTGAATAAGAGTATTTGAAGTCTTGCACTTGAAACAAGGATTCTAGGGGGAACATCGTCCGAGTACCCTATCTTCTTAATTGATCTATTTCTCCGACCTAGCTTTCATTTTCAGCACTTTGTTTCTACTTCTTTCTTATTTTATTTTCTTTCAACAACAATTGGTTTATCTTTGATTACTTAACAAAGTGTGATTGTTCTTACGTCTACTCCCTGTGGATTCGACTACCCACCCGTTTAGGTACTTTATTACTTCGACACCCGTGCACTTGCGGAGTACACACGCAAGGGTGTGTCAAGTTTTTGGCGCCGTTGCCAGGGAGTTAGGCGTTTTAGGAATTTTTACACTTTGTTTCGCTAGTCATTTTTCATACATTCTATATCACACTTCTTTTACTTCCATCGTTCTGACTTTACTTTCTCTTCTTGATTTCAGCCCCAGGTTATGACCCGTGGACATCCTTCGACATTAGTGGAAGGTGATCCGGAGATAGAGAGGAGATTGCACAGACGGGGAAGACAACCTGACTTGGAACAGTTTGATCAGGCTGAGATAGAAGTTGAAGAGTCCGCAACCATGGCTGAACAGAATGAGCAACAGCGGACCCTTTCTGATTTTGCTAGGCCGTCTGTTCGTGGTACACAATCAAGCATAGTCAGGCCACCAATTTCAGTTCATAACTTTGAGCTTAAGCCGGGGTTTATTCAGATGGTCCAACAGTCCGCACAGTTTAATGGGTTAGCAGATGAAGACCCAAACAATCACATAGAAAATTTCTTGGAAGTGTGCGACATGTTGAAGATCAATGGAGTTACGGACGACGAAATCAGATTGAGAGCCTTCCCATTTTCCTTGAAGGGGAAAGCAAAACAGTGGTTGCAATCTTTACCTAGAGCATCAATTACCACTTGGGAAGAAATGGTTGAGGCCTTCCTTGCCCGATATTTCCCTCCTGGGAAATCGGCCAAGCTGAGAAATGAAATTTCTTCCTTCATGCAGTCGGAATTGGAGTCTCTTTTCGAGACATGGGAAAGGTTCAAGGACCTTCTGCGCAAATGTCCTCAACATGGGTTCCCCGAGTGGATGGTCATCCACACCTTCTACAATGGATTGAACCCAAGCACAAGACAGCTACTTGATGCCGCAGCAGGAGGTACCTTAGGAAGCAAGACCCCCGAAGCTGCCCGCCAACTGATAGAAGAAATGGCTATGAAGAGCTATCAGTGGAATGCTCGAGACAAGAGGAAAGTGGCGGGCATTCATGAAGTTGATGCAGTGACATCTCTAGCAGCTCAAGTGGAAGCGTTGAGCAAGAAGTTGGACACTTTGGCAGGCCCATCTAGAATAGCTGCAGTGATGAATTGTGATAGTTGTGGAGGAGGGCATGTTTCTGCTGATTGCCCTATTTCTATGGTCGGAACAGCACCTGTTGAACATGTTGATTTTGTGGGGAATGCTGGACGAGGTCAAGGAAACCCCTATAGCAACACCTACAATCCGGGGTGGCGAAACCACCCGAACTTTGCATGGAGCAATCAAGGGCAACAAAGGCCCTCTGCACCCCCCGGATTTCAGCAACCCCAACAATCAAACATGGAGGGCCGAGTTTCAGGGCTTGAGAACCGAATGACAGACTTGGAAAAGGCGTTAACCAAGTTCATTCAATCCTCAGACACGCGCTTTCAAGGCGTGGAGAGTACACTTCGCAATCACACCGCTTCCCTACATAACTTGGAAAATCAGGTAGGGCAGATTGCAAAATCGTTATCTGAACGACCACAAGGAAGTCTCCCGGGAAATACAGAGACCAACCCAAGAGAGCAGCTGAAGGCAATCACTTTGAGGAGTGGTCGTGAGGTTGAGGGTAGACTTCCCACTGAAGAGGTTGTTCAAATTCCTGCTAAGGAGACAGACAAGGAAAAGGGTAAGGAAAAGGAGGTAGCACCTGCACCATACAAACCAAGGATTCCTTACCCTTCAAGGCTGAAGAATGATCAAAATGATGAGCAGTACAAGAAGTTTTTGGGCCTTTTCAAGCAGCTACACATTAATATCCCTTTTGTGGAGGCTTTGTCTCAAATGCCTCGCTATGCAAAATTTTTGAAGGACCTCTTAACCAACAAGAGGAAATTGGAAGAGGGTGCAGCAGTGATATTGGATGCGTCTTGTTCAGCTGTGTTGCAGAAAAATCTACCTAACAAGATGAAAGACCCTGGAAGCTTCATCATCCCATGTAACATTGGGAATTTGCGTGAAGAGAAGGCATTGGCAGATTCAGGAGCCAGTATCAATGTCATGCCTTACTCCTTCTTCAAGAAGCTGGGACTGGGAGAGCCAAGGCCCACTCGGATGACCTTACAACTAGCTGACCGTTCCATTCGTCACCCGAGAGGCATCATTGAAGATATTTTGGTGAAAGTGGATAAGTACATATTTCCTGCAGATTTCGTGGTACTGGATGTAGACGAGAATCTCGACGTGCCGCTGATACTTGGAAGACCCTTTCTGCGTACTTCCAAGGCTCTTATAGACATGGATGGCGGGGAGATGACATTGAGGATAGGAGATGAGAAGCTGACCTACCGCCTAGCTGAGGCCATGAGACATTCTCTCAACTTTGATGATACTTTGTACTTTCTTGACACTACTGATGCTTTGATTGATGATTATGTGCAGGAAATCTTTTGCCCGGATCCGCTAGCTGATTTGTTGGATCGAGAGATGGATGATGATCACAGTTCATCAGTTGACCTGGAAAACAAGGATACATCTACCACGGGTACAGTCAACAAACTAATGAAAAAGCTAAAGAGGGTAAGACATCGCCGCAAGAAGCAAACGAATGAACCTACGGACGTTCATTCAAGGTCTAAGAATGATATCCCTCCATCTGGTAACAAATTCGATCACTCATCTTCTAAATTCCAGAACTTATGCTCTTCTTGTTTCACATTTCAAAGCAGCGAGGTGCTTTCGACCCATGACCCCCCTTGAGTTTAGAGAGGCAGGTACGTCAAGCTAGTGACGTAAAACAAGCGCTTATTGGGAGGCAACCCAATTTTTTGTGTTGTAGTTAGTTTTATTTCTGCATTTTTTGTGTTTTATTTAGTTTGTAGTGTGTGGTTTCATTGCTGGTAATGCATGTTTTTGTGTTCATCGTTTATGGCAAGTTAGGTGGTATTCCTGTGAATTTTGCGAGATTTTAAGTTGTAAACGTGTGAGTTGTCAACTTCTGCAGTCGTTCCATGTGTTTTCATTAATTTCTGCAGAGTTTGAACTATTTTTGAGTTGAAGAATGGAAGCACACGACCATGTGGAATTTCCACATGGCCGTGTGGATGAAATTGTGAAGGAATTTTCTCATCCAGAGAATCCCCACGGCCGTGTGGAAATTCCACACGGCCATGTGGAGTTATTTAGTACAAATCTTCACAATACAGAGAATCCCCACGGCCGTGTGGAAATTACCCACGGCCGTGTGGAATTTCGGGGAGTTTTATAAGGCCATACAGAGAATCCACACGGCCGTGTGGGGTACTTAAACATGAAAAGGAGCCTTTCTCTTCATATCCCCCCCAAGCAACCCTTCATCTTCAAACGCCTCCTCTTCAAAGGTCGCGACGGTTGCTCTTCTCCTTCCATTCTCTCGCTTATTAAAGGGATTTGTGGGCCTTACTCGTTACTACATTGTTAGATTGGACTCATCTTCTCCGGTAAGCCTTCTTCCCCTCTTCTTGCCATGAAACCTTCATTAGTTGTTGTTGATGTTGAATCTTGTGTTTTTGCATGCTATTTTCGTGTTTATTACTTAGATTATTGCTTAAAACACTTGTGCTCAAATGTGTGGATGATTGTATTAAATGGTGTGGATTCACCATGGCGCTTTGGCCATGGTCGAAGATCCAGTGTGGATTATCGGGGTGCCCCCTCTGAATTCCAGAGGAGACACACGGCCGTGTGGAAATTCCACACGGCCGTGTGTATTGCCTGTTTCTTTGTTTTTGGGTAACCAGAGGAGACACACGGCCGCGTGGAAATTCCACACGGCCATGTGGGATTCTGGGAACCTATTTTAAGCTCTGAATTAACTTCCTTACCTTTCTTATGCACAGGAATGGCCCCAAGAACGAAGAAACTCGCTCATAAGCGCCCTCGTGAGGCTCGTGAGGTCCGGGAGTCCCGTGATCTCTCGCCCGCACCATTCGAGTTCGCCGTGCCCGAACATCAAGCACGGTTTGATCGACTTTCGAAGTTGAAGTTTGGCCAGACGCGCATTCACGACTTGCAAGCTTTGGAGGCAATGGAACATGCGCGTGCAGCCGAGTTGGCGGATGAGGTCCGTGAGCTTATTGCTGTGGGCGGGTGGGAGCGACTGTTATGCATCAAAGACCCAGCCACTCGCGATCTCACTTTCGAAGTCCTCGCGACATTCGAGTTTGATCGCGCCCACACCGACTACCACCGGCCGGACACAGTTCGATTCCGCATCTTTGGGCAATACCACAGCATGAGCTTGACAGATTTTGCTGTCGCCCTCGGCCTGTACGATCGAGACTTCATCCACATGGAGGAGTACGCGCAGCTGCCATTCGACTATCCTTTCCGCGTCACTCCAAGCCGGGTTTGCCGGATGCTGTGTGGAGATATACAGTACGAGCCCGGGTTGACCAAGGCGTCTTTGCTCCTCCGCCCCGCCCACAGGTACATTCATGCCATCCTGAGCAGGTCTATTACCGGGCGGGGAGACAGCACCGGCATATTCGGGCGGCTAGACCTCCTCTATTTATACTCTATGGTCCAGAGCCTGCCCCTGCACCTGGGTTACGTGGTAGCTGATTTTCTGTGGCACCAGGGACAGTACGCGCGGATAGGAGTTCTTTTCTCTGGTCCCTACATCACCCAACTCATCCGAGGAATGGGACTGATTGATGCTGTTCGGGGAGCTGACAAGGTTATTGTTCCCTCCCCACTTGGCCTTGATACCTTGCGTATGATGGGCATGGTGAAGAGGGCCGCCCCCGGCAGGTATGTACTTGCTGTTCCATTCCCAGATGAGTCCGAGGAGTCTGAGGACGAAGACGAAGACTCGGAGGAGACCCGGGCAGGGCCATCATCACAACCCGCACCCATGGAGGCGGAGGACACCCCAGCAGACGAGGAGGTGCCACCGGTGTCAGCACCTGCATCTCCCCCGGCACAGGAGCGCATAGACAGACTTGAGGCTGCTGTGGGGACCCTCCAGACTGATCTCGCCGCCATGCGGGTGACTCAGGCAGCGAACCACACTGAGGTTCTCGCTCGCATGGCTGAGTACCACTCGGAGATGATAAGTGCTTGCATGTATATAATTCTGGAAATGTTTTCCACGCATGAGCATCACATTTTTCAGGCTTTATCGCTAATTTCGTGTGTTTTGGTGTTCTTTCACGCAATTAGGGTTGTGGAGACATGGTACGTGAATAAAGGCAAGATTAGGTCAGAATGGTGCCAAGTGGAGATCTTTTGTGCAATTACGAAGTTCAAGACACAAATCGGGTTCCAACGAGGGGGTATGTGCCAACTTCTAAAGACTTCAAGACAACTCTTGTAGAAGGACACGAAGGCAGTCATGCTCGCTCGTTCCGATTGGTTCAAAGATTTCAAAAGCTCTCCAAGGTTTTCCCATCATCAAGAAATGCCACTTGACCTTTCACATGGGCGTGTGTCCGTCCATGTGACCTCAGGAGAAGAAAGGGGCGAAATCGGGGACTAGTATGAAGATTCCACAAGGCAGAAAATCCACATGGGCGTGTGGAATTTCCACACGGCCGTGTGGAATTTCCACACGGCCGTGTGGCTTATCCACACGCCCGTGTGGATCCTCGAGATGGCCAATTATAAAGCCGTTCTGAAGCGTTATTGAGGGGATCTTCTTCTAACTTGGAGAGGAGGTGACGGCTAGGGTTCAGGAGGTTCTTGCTACACTTTGGGGACGCTTCTTCACCGGTTTCATCATCATTCCCTTCCAAGGAGAGCCATTGGGGGAGCCTTCGACGACTCGATTCGACGAGGTGTGCCTTAGGCTTGGAGGAAGGGATTCTTTGAAGAAGAAGGAGAAGTTCCCATAGTCTATCAATACGAAGCTTAAGGGGGTTTTCTTTATGGATTTCTTGCACTTATCTTCATTTATCTTGATGAACTTGTATTGCTCCATGGAGAGCTAAACCCCTAGTGGGTACTTGGACTTGTAAACCCTAGATTTCCTATGTTTCATTGACTTTAATGCTTTTATTCAATTTGAGTTTGAATTTGAGTTTCAATCTTGTATGCTTAATTGTTTCTCCCTTAGAGTGACACTAGGGTTAAGGGCTAATCCAATCATCCTTTTGACGAGTGACCATCACCATTAGGATTAGATTAATCAAGATTGGAGGGGGTTGAGAGGGTGAGTTGAGAGGTAGTGACACTGTCACGCCCCGACCCTCGGGTCCCGGTCCATGGCACTACCGCCACGACAACCCGGGGAGGTCAACACTGCCTCAACCCCAGTGTCGCCGTAAGGCTAACCCGTTACCTGCGTACGATATTAACATTACCACAATAATACTCTAAATCTAAGGTATTCAATCACAACCCCGTACAAGATCAACGAGACTCACACATATATGTACATATATTCCCCGGAAATCACAACATCAATGATCATGGACACAATCATAGTTTTTCACAAACACTGGATGTAGACTCATACAACCTAAGGTCCCGACCGAACCAATCAAGATTATACAAGATCAAATGGAAATACGAAAACATAGGTCCTAGTGGATCCTTCTTATGCATGACGACAATGTTTATGAATCATACACTAGTCAAAGGTAAATGCAAGAATAGATGCCAAGCACTATCACTTCTTACGCCCCGCTGCCGTGCTAACACCTGAAAAGGGGAGAAGAAGAATGGGTGAGTAACTAAGTTACTCAGTGAGGGGTTGAACATGGAGCTATAACTCACACAGGTGTAAAGAATGATATGCCGAAAACATATGTAAATCTTTAACAATCACAACTTACAAAATGCTTTAAATACACATTTAAATATAACAAGCTTTCCAACTTTCTCAAAGAAAGGCATCAATAAGTCTTTGAAAATCTTTTGTAAAGAGATTCAATACTGAAAATTCAAGTTAAGAATACTCGTCAAAAGATCAAAAGATCAAACCCATCGAAATAAGAATTTATAGTGCAACGCATGCAGAAATCCTTTATCGATAGCATCAACAATAGCCTATGAAAACCCTCCATCACTAACCATGGCCGTGGTTAGGTCAAGAGCCACCAAGATGCGCGTATCTTGGCGTTGGCCGTTGAGTATCCCGTGTGGTGACTCCGGGTACCCAACACAAGACCTTCGGGTTCACTCCGCGCCTCCCGTAAAGTGCTCATCGGCCGAGAACTCCACGCCACCCCATAGGTCGGTCCGTGGAGACTCGCTTCGGAGAAGACGGGGATCCTCCCCAATGTCACCATCGAAACATTTGGGATATCCTATCCCGCCCGTAGGCTCATCATGAACACATCATATATCTCATCAAGAGATCACAAATAGTTTGCCCGTAGGCTCAACATAAACGTATCGTTATAAAAATCATATATCTCATCAAGAGATCACAAATAGTTTGCCCATAGGCTAATCATAAACGTATCATTTTAAAAATCACATATCTCAACAAGAGATCACAAATTCGCATAAAATACAACTCTTAATCGAAGAGTAAACCCTTTTGCGAAAGCATCGACAATAATGTCATTTTCATCAAGAAAATCAACACAAGAGTATTCTTTGAAAACTCATTTCAAATACGATAACATCGTGGAGAATCTCAATTTGGTTTACATAGACCCTTATTCGGTCAAAATAACAAGAACATCGAATTCTCAAATTCACAAATCTTGAAAACATGTAGTTCAAACCATAGGATTATCCAATCCACATCAAATATAAATAATCAAGAATTTAACAAGATCATAAACATCAAGATTTCTAGATCTCAAGGAAATCATCTCATGAGTCTTTTGTAATAGAATCAATAGTTAAGCAAGATCATGAACATCAAGATTTCTAGATCTCAAGGAAATCATCTCATGAGTCTTTTAAGATGAAATCAAGAATTAAAATGATCATATAGTATCATAATTTCAGTTTTCAAGAAACATTTCAAGAATCCATTGAAATCAAGAATTTCTCATTTCAAGGCATGCATCATTAAACAAGCATGATCATAGCTCTTTAATTAACAATTCCCACTCACAAACTTGGCGAGATCGAACACTTGGATCACTCGCCCACTTGATCTTTACCCTTGCCTTTAGATCCACCTTCTTGAAGCCATTAACCATCCAAGAAAAAAAAACAAGAATCAATCACAACCTTATCCAATCAATAAGAGAGGAAAGAATGCTCCAAAATTAGATCTCAAGGCTTCTAGGGTTTACTAAGTGCTCTAGATTCAAGAATTAACAATAATAGAATCCTTAAACCCATAAAATCAAAATGAAATCAAGAACATCCTAATTGGGTTCGGATCTACAAGAATCAAAGGTTTAGAGATCAAGGATCTCCTCCATTCTTCACCAAAACATGAAATCAAGGCTCCTATACCATTCAAACATTAGATCCATGGCTAAATTCCAATTAAATAATAGATCCATGCTAAATCCACACTAATTCTCCATGGATCTAAAAAGAAGTGAATAAAAGAACAAGGAATTGAAGAAGAGAAGAAAACCTACCTCAATTCTTGCTAGAACTAGAGGAGATTCACCACCAATGGAGAAGAGGGGAAGATCAACACCTTTCTCCTTTCTTGGAGCTCAAGAATGGAGATCTAATGGAGGGGGAAATGGGGATTCAAGATGGGGAGAAAAAGAGAGGGAAATGGGGTCTTATATAGGCCCTAAGAGTTTGAAAACGCGTAACTATCGACCCAAAACGCGGGAGGGCTTGCGGGCTCCCTTGCGGGCGCAAGGGAGGCCGCAAGGCCTCCACCAGGGAGCCATGCGGGCGGCCTTGCGCCCGCATGAGCGGCCGCATGGCCCTTGCGGGCGGCCATGCGCCCGCATGCGGGGCCGCAAGGCCCCCTGTTTTGGGGGTTTCTCCCGGCTTGAAGCACGCTTACTCGCTCCACTTAAAAGCCCTCTCCCCCAAAGATTTTCCTCCTCTTTAACACTCTAAAAAGAGCCTTAACTAAGATCCCAACAAAAAAAAATAAAGCTCGACAAAAACTTAAACACACAACTTCTACACAAGAAACAAAGCACAAGAGAAGCGAAAAAGATCGAACTTCCACAACCTACACCCCTTAAAGAAATTTCGGCCTCGAAATTTTTGGCATACCTCAAGATTCAAACAAAAGGGGATACTTGCTCTTCATCACTTCCTCAGGTTCCCAAGTTACCTCTTCTACCACATCATTTCTCCAAAGCACTTTAACCATAGGAATAATCTTTCGCCGAAGGGTTTTCACTTGAGAATCAAGGATCTCTACCGGTTGCACTTCAAATTTCAAATCTTCTCTTAACTCTACCGGCGGAGCTTCAAGACAATGAGAAGGGTCAGGGATATACTTCTTCAACATGGAAACATGGAACACGTTATGAATCTTCTCCAACTCAGGCGGTAATTCTAATCGGTATGCCACCGGTCCAATCCTCTCCAGGATCACAAATGGACCTATAAATCGGGGATTCAACTTTCCCCTACCTCGAAACCGAATTACCCCTTTCCAAGGAGAGATCTTCAAGAATACTCTATCCCCAACCTGAAACTCCAAAAATCTTCTACGGTTATCGGCATAACTCTTTTGCCTCGTCTTGAGCCGTTTTCAATCTACCTCTAATCACTGCTACTTTCTCAACCGTTCGATCAATCAACTCCACACTTTGAAGTTTTCTTTCTCCCACTTCATCCCAACAAAGAGGAGTTCTACACTTTCTCCCATACAAAGCTTCATACGGAGCCATACCAATGCTTGCTTGGAAGCTATTATTATAGGCAAACTCCACTAATGCCAAATGTTGCTCCCAACTACCTTGGAAATCTATCACACAAGCCCTCAACATGTCCTCGAGGGTCTGAATGGTCCTCTCGGACTGACCATCCGTTTGAGGATGATAAGCAGATCGAACTTCAAAGTCGTACCCAAGGCCTCCCGAAACCTAGGCCAAAAACGGGAAGTAAATCCGGGGTCTCGATCTGAAACTATCGAAGTTGGCACCCCATGCAACCTTACTATCTCATCAATGTACAACTTTGCCAATTTCTCCAAAGAGTACTTAGTATGCACTTGCTAAGAAATGTGCCGACTTTGTTAGTCTATCCACTATCACCCACACCGCATCACAACCTCGAGGCGTTCGCGGTAAACCAACCACAAAATCCATAGTCACATGATCCCACTTCCATTCCGGGGATAGGAAGAGGTTGTAAGAACCCAGATGGCCTTTGGTGTTCTGCCTTAACTTGCTGACACACCAAACACTTAGCCACAAACTCTGCTATCTCCCTCTTCATTCCAGGCCACCAATAACTTTCCTTAATGGTTCTATACATCTTGGTACTCCCAGGATGAACCGCATAAGCTTAAGAATGAGCTTCCTCCAAAATAGCTTTCCTCAGCTCAGAATCCGATGGAACACAAACACGTCCTCGAAACTCCAAGATCCCATCATCTCTCAATCTAAATTCACTAGTCTCCCCGGCCTGCAACTTCTTCACCTCTTGCACCAACTCTTCACTAACACTCCGAAGCTCCTTAATACGCTCCAACAGCGAAGGTCTCACCACAAAACCGGCCACTAAGGCTCCACTATCCTCGCCTCTAGTTCCAACTTCAAGCTTTTCATTGCCGACAAAACTTGCAAATAGGACACCCTCAAAACAGCCACCGAACTATATTTCCTACTCAAAGCATCGGCTACCACATTGGCCTTTCTCCGGGTGATAATCGATTATCAAATCATAATCTTTTATCAATTCCAACCATCGCCTCTCGCCTCAAATTCAAGTCCTTTTGAGTGAAAAGATACTTCAAACTTTTATGGTCTCGTGAAAATCCGACATCTTTCCCCATAAAGATAATGCCTCCAAATCTTCAAAGCAAACACTACCGCAGCCAACTCCAAATCATGAGTTGGATAATTCAACTCATGTTGTTTCAACTGTCTAGAAGCATAGGCAACTACCTTTCCTTCTTGCATCAATACACAACCTAAACCCTGCCGAGAGGCATCACTGAACACCACAAACTCTTTCTCATTCTCTCGGCAAAGTAAGCACAGGAGCCGATGTCAATCGATTCTTTAAAATCTGAAAACTCTTCTCACACTCATCATTCCAAGAGAACTTCACTTCCTTACGAGTTAACTTTGACAAAGGTAATGCAATCGCAGAAAAAGCCTTCCACAAATCTCCTATAATAACCCGCAAGACCAAGAAAACTTCGAACTTCAAGTAACATTCTTCGGCCTTTCCCAATCAACAATGGCTTCCACCTTCTTTGGATCCACCGAGATCCCTTCTCCCGACACCACATGCCCAAGAAATCCCACTTCATAAAGCCAAAACTCACACTTAGCAAACTTAGCAAACAACCGCCTCTCCCGGAGAGTTTGCAAGACAATCCTCAAATGTTGAGCATGCTCCTCATTGGAAGGTGAGTACACCAAAATATCATCAATAAACACAATGACAAATTTGTCCGGATAAGGCCTAAACACCCCGTTCATCAAATCCATAAAAGCTGCAGGAGCATTAGTCGACCAAATGGCATCACCAAAAACTCATAATGTCCATATCGTGTCCGAAATGCCGTCTTCGGTACATCTTCCGACCTAATCTTCAACCGATGATACCCGCACCTCAAATCAATCTTGGAGAACACCTTTGCCCCTTTTAATTGATCAAACAAATCATCAATCCTCGGCAATGGGTACTTGTTCTTAATTGTCACCTTATTCGGCTTGTCGATAATCAATACACAACCTCGTAGATCCATCCTTCTTCTTCACAAAAAGGACCGGTGCGCCCCGGGGTGATATACTTGGTCGTATAAAACCCTTGTCTACCGGGTCTTGCAACCGAGTTTTTAACTCCTTTAACTCCGCAGGCGCCATCCCGTAAGGTGGTATAGAAATGGGAGCCGTACCGGGCAACAAATCTATAACAAACTCCATGTCTCTCGTCCTGGGGGTAAACCCGGTAATTCCTCGTGGAAGACATCCCCGAAACTCCCTCACCATAGCCATCTCCTCCAACTCGGCTCCTTAACTCTTGTGTCCACCACATGAGCCAAAAACGCAGAACAACCCTTACTCACCAATCTTCTAGCTTCCAAGGACGAAATCAAACATGAAGGTAAAGCCCTTCTCTTCCCCTTCAACACTACTGCAGGTCCTGAGGACCTAGGAAAAGTTACTTCCTTCAAGAAACAACCAATGGAAGCATGATGCCTATCCAACCAATCCATCCCAAGAATGGCATCAAAATCCTTCATCTCTAAAGGAATCAAATCTGCCTCCAACACTTCTCCACAAACTAACACAGGACATTCTCTAAACACCAAACTCCGAACTACCTCCTCACCAAGAGGGGTTTGAATCACCAACTCACACCCTAAGAAGGAAGGTCGTCTATCGGCATGGCATGCAAAAACAAGCTAACAAAGGAACGTTCTGACCCAGAATCAATCAAAACATAAGCATCATGCTGAAAGATAGAAAGTATACCTGTGATCACATTAGGCCTACACTCGGCCTCTTCCTCAGTCATGGCAAAAACTCGAGTCTGAACTCTAGGCTGAGGTCGCTGAGAACCAGGCTGAGGGACACTACTACCAGCTCCCAGACTTCGCAGCAGCTGGAGTAGAAACAACCGGCTGAGGACCCCTGGACTGAAAAGGACGACCCTGAGCTGATGGTGCAAAACCACCCTGTCCTAGCTCTGGACAAGCAGATCTCATGTGCCCAGTCTGACCACACTGAAAGCACTTGCGAGGTAAAAGACACGGCCCCCTATGTAACTTCCCACAGTTCCTACACTTGGCACCGAAATCCGGACCTCTAACACCGGGAGCACCGTCGCACGAGAGTGCCTCTCGGCTGGTAACCACTCGAGATGGTGGAGGTCTAGCGGGCCCGACACGAAGTGCCTCTAAAAGAACCTTCACCTCTACTCTTCTTTAAGGGCCGACCCGACTCCAAACTCCTTCTCTTAGCAATGTTCTCCCGAACTCTCTTGCCTTCTCTAACCAACCGCTCCGCCCTCAAAGCCGATCGCACTAATTCCCGGAAACTCGCTTCCGGAGACCGCCATCCTTTCCCTAATGCCAAGATTCAACCCAACTTCAAATTTGGAACAAAGAACCTCCTCGCAGGTGCCAACTCGGAACGAAACTAGCCAAATCCTTCAATTCCGTCTCATACTCGTCACCTGTCTTACCTCCCCGAACAAGCCTCATAAACTCAAGCCTCTTCCGATCCCGATGGAACCGGGTATAGTACTCCTCATCAAACTCTCTCAGGAAGTCGACCAAGTAACCTCGCCCAAAAGATCGGCTCCTCAAACTCTCCCACCAAATCCGAGCACGACTCTCCAAGTAGTCCGGTAGCCACCCCGAGTCTCATCTCGAGCACCTAAACTCATGTCATCAAAAGTAGCAACTACCCTCTTGACCCACTCCTTAGCAATCATGGCATCACTTGTGCCATCAAAAGAACTACAACCAAGCCGTCGGGCTTCCTTCGAAATTTAGACAAAACCAAGGCTTGACTAGATCCACCGGCCTCTACCGGCACGTGCCGAACTACCGGCACCGGAGGTGCCGGGCAGCCTTGGGTCCGCCCGAGCCCGACCCCCAAAAGCCCTCCAAAACCCGAGAAAGTCCCCGGTACTCCCGATAGGTAGGCCGCCTCCCTTGGTAGCCCAATGAGCCCCGAAAGCTTCAAGTGCCTCGGGAGTTGGACCAAGACCTCGAACATCCGGAGCATGAACAGAGCTGCCACCTCGGGATCATGCCCCGAACTACCCTCCCGCCCGGGTGGCGATGGAGATGGGCGAGGAGTTGGTTCTCCTTGCCTCCCATCTCTCAAAACTCTTGGTGTAGCATCAGCAGGGGAAGTAGCTCTCCCTTGGCGAGCGCGTGAGCGTAGTGCTGGCATTTTACTGAGACAGAACGTAAGACAATTCTTAGGAATGCTTCTATATGCATCAAATGCACTAAGTCGACTCTATTTGGATCCACTGGATACAAGAATCAAAAGATCAACGTTTTGACCCAATCGAGGAACAGTTGCGAAAAACAAAAGCTCACTTTCCGACCCAATCGAAGACAAGTGGTAAATAACGAAGATCAACTTCCCCGTCCCAATCAGAAGACTGACTTTAATTCAAGCTTATATTGACAAAATCAATTTCTAAACTTTAAACTGATTACTGACCCAATCATGAAATCTCGTACCGACCCAATCATGTAACTTTATACTCACCCAATCATTAAACTATATACTGACCCAATCATGATAACCTCGCTCTGATACCACTAAAGTAGTGTCACGCCCCGACCCTCGGGTCCCGGTCCATGGCACTACCGCCACGACAACCCGTGGGAGGTCAACACCGCCTCAACCCCGTGTCGCCGTAAGGCTAACCTCGTTACCTCGTACGATATTAACATTACCACAATAATACTCTAAATCTAAGGTATTCAATCACAACCCCGTACAAGATCAACGTACTCACACATATATGTACATATATTCCCCGGAAATCACAACATCAATGATCATGGACACAATCATAGTTTTTCACAAACACTGGATGTAGACTCATACAACCTAAGGTCCCGACCGAACCAATCAAGATTATACAAGATCAAATGGAAATACGAAAACATAGGTCCTAGTGGATCCTTCTTATGCATGACGACAATGTTTATGAATCATACACTAGTCAAAGGTAAATGCAAGAATAGATGCCAAGCACTATCACTTCTTACGCCCGCTGCCGTGCTAACACCCGAAAAGGGGAGAAGAAGAATGGGTGAGTAACTAAGTTACTCAGTGAGGGGTTGAACATGGAGCTATAACTCACACAGTGTAAAGAATGATATGCCGAAAACATATGTAAATCTTTAACAATCACAACTTACAAAATGCTTTAAATACACATTTCAATATAACAAGCTTTCCAACTTTCTCAAAGAAAGGCATCAATAAGTCTTTGAAAATCTTTTGTAAAGAGATTCAATACTGAAAATTCAAGTTAAGAATACTCGCCAAAAGATCAAAAGATCAAACCCATCGAAATAAGAATTTATAGTGCAACGCATGCAGAAATCCTTTATCGATAGCATCAACAATAGCCTATGAAAACCCTCCATCACTAACCATGGCCGTGGTTAGGTCAAGAGCCACCAAGATGCGCGTATCTTGGCGTTGGCCGTTGAGTATCCCGTGTGGTGACTCCGGGTACCCAACACAAGACCTTCAGGTTCACTCCGCGCCTCCTAAAAGGGCTCATCAGCCGAGAACTCCACGCCACCCCATAGGTCGGTCCGTGGAGACTCGCTTCGCGGAAGACGGGGATCCTCCCCAATGTCACCATCGAAACATTTGGGATATCCTATCCCGCCCGTAGGCTCATCATGAACACATCATATATCTCATCAAGAGATCACAAATAGTTTGCCCGTAGGCTCAACATAAACGTATCGTTATAAAATCATATATCTCATCAAGAGATCACAAATAGTTTGCCCATAGGCTAATCATAAACGTATCATTTTAAAATCACATATCTCAACAAGAGATCACAAATTCGCATAAAATACAACTCTTAATTGAAGAGTAAACCCTTTTGCGAAAGCATCGACAATAATGTCATTTTCATCAACAAAATCAACACAAGAGTATTCTTTGAAAACTCATTTCAAATACGATAACATCGTGGAGAATCTCAATTTGGTTTACATAGGCCCTTATTCGGTCAAAATAACAAGAACATCGAATTCTCAAATTCACAAATCTTGAAAACATGTAGTTCAAACCATAGGATTATCCAATCCACATCAAATATAAATAATCAATAATTTAACAAGATCATAAACATCAAGATTTCTAGATCTCAAGGAAATCATCTCATGAGTCTTTTGTAATAGAATCAATAGTTAAGCAAGATCATGAACATCAAGATTTCTAGATCTCAAGGAAATCATCTCATGAGTCTTTTAAGATGAAATCAAGAATTAAAATGATCATATAGTATCATAATTTCAGTTTTCAAGAAACATTTCAAGAATCCATTGAAATCAAGAATTTCTCATTTCAAGGCATGCATCATTAAACAAGCATGATCATAGCTCTTTAATTAACAATTCCCACTCACAAACTTGGCGAGATCGAACACTTGGATCACTCGCCCACTTGATCTTTACCCTTGCCTTTAGATCCACCTTCTTGAAGCCATTAACCATCCAAGAAAAAAAACAAGAATCAATCACAACCTTATCCAATCAATAAGAGAGGAAAGAATGCTCCAAAATTAGATCTCAAGGCTTCTAGGGTTTACTAAGTGCTCTAGATTCAAGAATTAACAATAATAGAATCCTTAAACCCATAAAATCAAAATGAAATCAAGAACATCCTAATTGGGTTCGGATCTACAAGAATCAAAGGTTTAGAGATCAAGGATCTCCTCCATTCTTCACCAAAACATGAAATCAAGGCTCCTATACCATTCAAACATTAGATCCATGGCTAAATTCCAATTAAATAATAGATCCATGCTAAATCCACACTAATTCTCCATGGATCTAAAAAGAAGTGAATAAAAGAACAAGGAATTGAAGAAGAGAAGAAAACCTACCTCAATTCTTGCTAGAACTAGAGGAGATTCACCACCAATGGAGAAGAGGGGAAGATCAACACCTTTCTCCTTTCTTGGAGCTCAAGAATGGAGATCTAATGGAGGGGGAAATGGGGATTCAAGATGGGGAGAAAAAGAGAGGGAAATGGGGTCTTATATAGGCCCTAAGAGTTTGAAAACGCGTAACTATCGACCCAAAACGCGGGAGGGCTTGCGGGCTCCCTTGCGGGCGCAAGGGAGGCCGCAAGGCCTCCACCAGGGAGCCATGCGGGCGGCCTTGCGCCCGCATGAGCGGCCGCATGGCCCCTTGCGGGCGGCCATGCGCCCGCATGCGGGGCCGCAAGGCCCCCTGTTTTGGGGGTTTCTCGCGGCTTGAAGCACGCTTACTCGCTCCACTTAAAAGCCCTCTCCCCCAAAGATTTTCCTCCTCTTTAACACTCTAAAAAGAGCCTTAACTAAGATCCCAACAAAAAAAAATAAAGCTCGACAAAAACTTAAACACACAACTTCTACACAAGAAACAAAGCACAAGAGAAGCGAAAAAGATCGAACTTCCACAACCTACACCCCTTAAAGAAATTTCGGCCTCGAAATTTTTGGCATACCTCAAGATTCAAACAAAAGGGGATACTTGCTCTTCATCACTTCCTCAGGTTCCCAAGTTACCTCTTCTACCACATCATTTCTCCAAAGCACTTTAACCATAGGAATAATCTTTCGCCGAAGGGTTTTCACTTGAGAATCAAGGATCTCTACCGGTTGCACTTCAAATTTCAAATCTTCTCTTAACTCTACCGGCGGAGCTTCAAGACAATGAGAAGGGTCAGGGATATACTTCTTCAACATGGAAACATGGAACACGTTATGAATCTTCTCCAACTCAGGCGGTAATTCTAATCGGTATGCCACCGGTCCAATCCTCTCCAGGATCACAAATGGACCTATAAATCGGGGATTCAACTTTCCCCTACCTCGAAACCGAATTACCCCTTTCCAAGGAGAGATCTTCAAGAATACTCTATCCCCAACCTGAAACTCCAAAAATCTTCTACGGTTATCGGCATAACTCTTTTGCCTGTCTTGAGCCGTTTTCAATCTACCTCTAATCACTGCTACTTTCTCAACCGTTCGATCAATCAACTCCACACTTTGAAGTTTTCTTTCTCCCACTTCATCCCAACAAAGAGGAGTTCTACACTTTCTCCCATACAAAGCTTCATACGGAGCCATACCAATGCTTGCTTGGAAGCTATTATTATAGGCAAACTCCACTAATGCCAAATGTTGCTCCCAACTACCTTGGAAATCTATCACACAAGCCCTCAACATGTCCTCGAGGGTCCGAATGGTCCTCTCGGACCGACCATCCGTTTGAGGATGATAAGCAAGATCGAACTTCAAAGTCGTACCCAAGGCCTCCCGAAACCTAGGCCAAAAACGGGAAGTAAATCCGGGGTCTCGATCTGAAACTATCGAAGTTGGCACCCCATGCAACCTTACTATCTCATCAATGTACAACTTTGCCAATTTCTCCAAAGAGTACTTAGTATGCACCGCTAAGAAATGTGCCGACTTTGTTAGTCTATCCACTATCACCCACACCGCATCACAACCTCGAGGCGTTCGCGGTAAACCAACCACAAAATCCATAGTCACATGATCCCACTTCCATTCTCGGGATAGGAAGAGGTTGTAAGAACCCGGATGGCCTTTGGTGTTCTCGCCTTAACTTGCCGACACACCAAACACTTAGCCACAAACTCGCTATCTCCCTCTTCATTCCAGGCCACCAATAACTTTCCTTAATGGTTCTATACATCTTGGTACTCCCAGGATGAACCGCATAAGCTTAAGAATGAGCTTCCTCCAAAATAGCTTTCCTCGCCTCGTAATCCGATGGAACACAAACACGTCCTCGAAACTCCAAGATCCCATCATCTCTCAATCTAAATTCACTAGTCTCCCCGGCCCGCAACTTCTTCACCTCTTGCACCAACTCTTCACTAACACTCGAAGCTCCTTAATACGCTCCAACAAACAAGGTCTCACCACAAAACCGGCCACTAAGGCTCCACTATCCTCGCCTCTAGTTCCAACTTCAAGCTTTTCATTGCCGACAAAACTTGCAAATAGGACACCCTCAAAACAGCCACCGAACTATATTTCCTACTCAAAGCATCGCCTACCACATTGGCCTTTCCCGGGTGATAATCGATTATCAAATCATAATCTTTTATCAATTCCAACCATCGCCTCCGCCTCAAATTCAAGTCCTTTTGAGTGAAAAGATACTTCAAACTTTTATGGTCTCGTGAAAATCCGACATCTTTCCCCATAAAGATAATGCCTCCAAATCTTCAAAGCAAACACTACCGCAGCCTAACTCCAAATCATGAGTTGGATAATTCAACTCATGTTGTTTCAACTGCCTAGAAGCATAGGCAACTACCTTTCCTTCTTGCATCAATACACAACCTAAACCCCGCCGAGAGGCATCACCGAACACCACAAACTCTTTCTCATTCTCTCGGCAAAGTAAGCACAGGAGCCGATGTCAATCGATTCTTTAAAATCTGAAAACTCTTCTCACACTCATCATTCCAAGAGAACTTCACTTCCTTACGAGTTAACTTTGACAAAGGTAATGCAATCGCAGAAAAGCCTTCCACAAATCTCCTATAATAACCCGCAAGACCAAGAAAACTTCGAACTTCAGCAACATTCTTCGGCCTTTCCCAATCAACAATGGCTTCCACCTTCTTTGGATCCACCGAGATCCCTTCTCCCGACACCACATGCCCAAGAAATCCCACTTCATAAAGCCAAAACTCACACTTAGCAAACTTAGCAAACAACCGCCTCTCCCCGAGAGTTTGCAAGACAATCCTCAAATGTTGAGCATGCTCCTCATTGGAAGGTGAGTACACCAAAATATCATCAATAAACACAATGACAAATTTGTCCAGCATAAGGCCTAAACACCCCGTTCATCAAATCCATAAAAGCCGCAGGAGCATTAGTCGACCAAATGGCATCACCAAAAACTCATAATGTCCATATCGTGTCCGAAATGCCGTCTTCGGTACATCTTCCGACCTAATCTTCAACCGATGATACCCGCACCTCAAATCAATCTTGGAGAACACCTTTGCCCCTTTTAATTGATCAAACAAATCATCAATCCTCGGCAATGGGTACTTGTTCTTAATTGTCACCTTATTCAGCTTGTCGATAATCAATACACAAACCTCGTAGATCCATCCTTCTTCTTCACAAAAAGGACCGGTGCGCCCCAGGGTGATATACTTGGTCGTATAAAACCCTTGTCTACCGTGTCTTGCAACCGAGTTTTTAACTCCTTTAACTCCGCAGCGCCATCCCGTAAGGTGGTATAGAAATGGGAGCCGTACTGTGCAACAAATCTATAACAAACTCCATGTCTCTCGTCCGGGGGTAAACCCGGTAATTCCTCGGGAAGACATCCCGAAACTCCCTCACCATAGCCATCTCCTCCAACTCGGCTCCTTAACTCTTGTGTCCACCACATGAGCCAAAAACGCAGAACAACCCTTACTCACCAATCTTCTAGCTTCCAAGGACGAAATCAAACATGAAGGTAAAGCCCTTCTCTTCCCCTTCAACACTACCGCAGGTCCCGAGGACCTAGGAAAAGTTACTTCCTTCAAGAAACAACCAATGGAAGCATGATGCCTATCCAACCAATCCATCCCAAGAATGGCATCAAAATCCTTCATCTCTAAAGGAATCAAATCCGCCTCCAACACTTCTCCACAAACTAACACAGACATTCTCTAAACACCAAACTCCGAACTACCTCCTCACCAAGAGGGGTTTGAATCACCAACTCACACCCTAAGAAGGAAGGTTGTCTATCGGCATGGCATGCAAAAACAAGCAGCTAACAAAGGAACGTTCGACCCCTTAATCAATCAAAACATAAGCATCATGCCGAAAGATAGAAAGTATACCCGTGATCACATTAGGCCTACACTCGGCCTCTTCCTCGCCATCGGCAAAAACTCGAGTCCGAACTCTAGGCCGAGGTCGCCGAGAACCAGCCGAGGGACACTACTACCGGCTCCCCGACTTCGCAGCACTGGGAGTAGAAACAACCGGCCGAGGACCCCCGGACTGAAAAGGACGACCCCGAGCCGATGGTGCAAAACCACCCCGTCCTAGCTCGGGACAAGCAGATCTCATGTGCCCGGGCCCGACCACACCGAAAGCACTTGCGAGGTAAAAGACACGGCCCCCTATGTAACTTCCCACAGCTTCCTACACTTGGCACCGAAATCCGGACCTCTAACACCGGGAGCACCGTCGCACGAGAGTGCCTCTGCCGGGTAACCACTCGAGATGGTGGAGGTCTAGCGGGGCCCGACACGAAGTGCCTCTAAAAGAACCTTCACCTCTACTCTTCTTTAAGGGCCGACCCGACTCCAAACTCCTTCTCTTAGCAATGTTCTCCCGAACTCTCTTGCCTTCTCTAACCAACCGCTTCCGCCCTCAAAGCCGATCGCACTAATTCCCCGGAAACTCGCTACCGGAGACCGCCATCCTTTCCCTAATGCCAAGATTCAACCCAACTTCAAATTTGGAACAAAGAACCTCCTCGCAGGTGCCAACTCGGGAACGAAACTAGCCAAATCCTTCACCCCGTCTCATGCTCGTCACCGTCTTACCTCCCCGAACAAGCCTCATAAACTCAAGCCTCTTCCGATCCCGATGGAACCGGGTATAGTACTCCTCATCAAACTCTCTCAGAAGTCGACCAAGTAACTCCGCCCAAAAGATCGGCTCCTCAAACTCTCCCACCAAATCCGAGCACGACTCTCCAAAGAGTCCGGTAGCCACCCCGAGTCTCATCTCAAAGACCTAAACTCATGTCATCAAAAGTAGCAACTACCCTCTTGACCCACTCCTTAGCAATCATGGCATCACTTGTGCCATCAAAAGAACTACAACCAAGCCGTCGGGCTTCCTTCGTAAATTTAGACAAAACCAAGGCTTGACTAGATCCACCGGCCTCTACCGGCACGTGCCGAACTACCGGCACCGGAGGTGCCGGGCAGCCTTGGGTCCGCCCCGAGCCCGACCCCCCAAAAGCCCTCCAAAACCCGAGAAAGTCCCGGTACTCCCGATAGGTAGGCCGCTCCCCTTGGTAGCCCAATGAGCACCGAAAGCTTCAAGTGCCTCGAAGTTGGACCAACACTCGAACATCCGGAGCATGAACAAGCCGCCACCTCGGGATCATGCCCCGAACTACCCTCCCGCCCGGGTGGCGATGGAGATGGGCGAGGAGTTGGTTCTCCTTGCCTCCCATCTCTCAAAACTCTTGGTGTAGCATCGCCAGGGGAAGTAGCTCTCCCTTGGCGAGCGCGTGAGCGTAGTGCCGGCATTTTACCGAGACAGAACGTAAGACAATTCTTAGGAATGCTTCTATATGCATCAAATGCACTAAGTCGACTCTATTTGGATCCACCGGATACAAGAATCAAAAGATCAACGTTTTGACCCAATCAGGGAACAAATGCAAAAACAAAAGCTCACTTTCCGACCCAATCGAAGACAAGCGGTAAATAACAAGAAGATCAACTTCCCGTCCCAATCGAAGACCGACTTTAATTCAAGCTTATATTGACAAAATCAATTTCTAAACTTTAAACCGACATCGACCCAATCATGAAATCTCGTACCGACCCAATCATGTAACTTTATACTCACCCAATCATTAAACTATATACCGACCCAATCATGATAACCTCGCTCGATACCACTAAAGTAGTGTCACGCCCCGACCCTCGGGTCCCGGTCCATGGCACTACCGCCACGACAACCCGTGGGAGGTCAACACTGCCTCAACCCCAGTGTCGCCGTAAGGCTAACCTCGTTACCTGCGTACGATATTAACATTACCACAATAATACTCTAAATCTAAGGTATTCAATCACAACCCCGTACAAGATCAACGTGACTCACACATATATGTACATATATTCCCCGGAAATCACAACATCAATGATCATGGACACAATCATAGTTTTTCACAAACACCGGATGTAGACTCATACAACCTAAGGTCCCGACCGAACCAATCAAGATTATACAAGATCAAATGGAAATACGAAAACATAGGTCCTAGTGGATCCTTCTTATGCATGACGACAATGTTTATGAATCATACACTAGTCAAAGGTAAATGCAAGAATAGATGCCAAGCACTATCACTTCTACGCCCGCCGCCGTGCTTACACCTCGAAAAGGGGAGAAGAAGAATGGGTGAGTAACTAAGTTACTCAAAGGAGGGGTTGAACATGGAGCTATAACTCACACAGTGTAAAGAATGATATGCCGAAAACATATGTAAATCTTTAACAATCACAACTTACAAAATGCTTTAAATACACATTTCAATATAATAAGCTTTCCAACTTTCTCAAAGAAAGGCATCAATAAGTCTTTGAAAATCTTTTGTAAAGAGATTCAATACTGAAAATTCAAGTTAAGAATACTCGCCAAAAGATCAAAAGATCAAACCCATCGAAATAAGAATTTATAGTGCAACGCATGCAGAAATCCTTTATCGATAGCATCAACAATAGCCTATGAAAACCCTCCATCACTAACCATGGCCGTGGTTAGGTCAAGAGCCACCAAGATGCGCGTATCTTGGCGTTGGCCGTTGAGTATCCCGTGTGGTGACTCCGGGTACCCAACACAAAGACCTTCGTGTTCAGCCCGCGCCTCCCGTAAAGGGCTCATCAGCCCGAGAACTCCACGCCACCCCATAGGTCGGTCCGTGGAGACTCGCTTCGCAAAGACGGGGATCCTCCCCATTGTCACCATCGAAACATTTGGGATATCCTATCCCGCCCGTAGGCTCATCATGAACACATCATATATCTCATCAAGAGATCACAAATAGTTTGCCCGTAGGCTCAACATAAACGTATCGTTATAAAAATCATATATCTCATCAAGAGATCACAAATAGTTTGCCCATAGGCTAATCATAAACGTATCATTTTAAAATCACATATCTCAACAAGAGATCACAAATTCGCATAAAATACAACTCTTAATCGAAGAGTAAACCCTTTTGCGAAAGCATCGACAATAATGTCATTTTCATCAAGAAAATCAACACAAGAGTATTCTTTGAAAACTCATTTCAAATACGATAACATCGTGGAGAATCTCAATTTGGTTTACATAGGCCCTTATTCGGTCAAAATAACAAGAACATCGAATTCTCAAATTCACAAATCTTGAAAACATGTAGTTCAAACCATAGGATTATCCAATCCACATCAAATATAAATAATCAAGAATTTAACAAGATCATAAACATCAAGATTTCTAGATCTCAAGGAAATCATCTCATGAGTCTTTTGTAATAGAATCAATAGTTAAGCAAGATCATGAACATCAAGATTTCTAGATCTCAAGGAAATCATCTCATGAGTCTTTTAAGATGAAATCAAGAATTAAAATGATCATATAGTATCATAATTTCAGTTTTCAAGAAACATTTCAAGAATCCATTGAAATCAAGAATTTCTCATTTCAAGGCATGCATCATTAAACAAGCATGATCATAGCTCTTTAATTAACAATTCCCACTCACAAACTTGGCGAGATCGAACACTTGGATCACTCGCCCACTTGATCTTTACCCTTGCCTTTAGATCCACCTTCTTGAAGCCATTAACCATCCAAGAAAAAAAACAAGAATCAATCACAACCTTATCCAATCAATAAGAGAGGAAAGAATGCTCCAAAATTAGATCTCAAGGCTTCTAGGGTTTACTAAGTGCTCTAGATTCAAGAATTAACAATAATAGAATCCTTAAACCCATAAAATCAAAATGAAATCAAGAACATCCTAATTGGGTTCGGATCTACAAGAATCAAAGGTTTAGAGATCAAGGATCTCCTCCATTCTTCACCAAAACATGAAATCAAGGCTCCTATACCATTCAAACATTAGATCCATGGCTAAATTCCAATTAAATAATAGATCCATGCTAAATCCACACTAATTCTCCATGGATCTAAAAAGAAGTGAATAAAAGAACAAGGAATTGAAGAAGAGAAGAAAACCTACCTCAATTCTTGCTAGAACTAGAGGAGATTCACCACCAATGGAGAAGAGGGGAAGATCAACACCTTTCTCCTTTCTTGGAGCTCAAGAATGGAGATCTAATGGAGGGGGAAATGGGGATTCAAGATGGGGAGAAAAAGAGAGGGAAATGGGGTCTTATATAGGCCCTAAGAGTTTGAAAACGCGTAACTATCGACCCAAAACGCGGGAGGGCTTGCGGGCTCCCTTGCGGGCGCAAGGGAGGCCGCAAGGCCTCCACCAGGGAGCCATGCGGGCGGCCTTGCGCCCGCATGAGCGGCCGCATGCGGGGCCGCAAGGCCCCCTGTTTTGGTGGTTTCTCGCGGCTTGAAGCACGCTTACTCGCTCCACTTAAAAGCCCTCTCCCCCAAAGATTTTCCTCCTCTTTAACACTCTAAAAAGAGCCTTAACTAAGATCCCAACAAAAAAAAATAAAGCTCGACAAAAACTTAAACACACAACTTCTACACAAGAAACAAAGCACAAGAGAAGCGAAAAAGATCGAACTTCCACAGACACGTCCCCTTTCCCCTCCGGTGTGGTTTTCCCTACCTTCTTATTCCAAGTATTACCTTCGATCTCAAAGAGAGTTAGGCGTTGAGAGAGGCCTTTCCGCCGGGACTTATTTGTGATTAGGGATCTTTCGCCTGGACCAAAGGGATTGATCTATAGTTGGGAATAGGGTTTACCACTTGGAATCCCTAGAGCATAGCGCAGTCTTACGTGGTGTGAGGCGTCGAGAGTCTTCTCTCCCCCGGGACCTCGTATCTTTGGATTCCACGACTCTTGAAATCTTCATTGAATAAGAGTATTTGAAGTCTTGCACTTGAAACAAGGATTCTAGGGGGAACATCGTCCGACTACCCTATCTTCTTAATTGATCTATTTCTCCGACCTAGCTTTCATTTTCAGCACTTTGTTTCTACTTCTTTCTTATTTTATTTTCTTATTCATTCTCTATTCCTTTCTGTACAGTTCACCTTGTGAGTGGAACATGGCAGACCTGAACATCTAGTTGGAAGATGACATACACAGATTGGAAGGCTAGATTAATTGACAAACTCAAAGAACATTTTTCACACCCTCCGCATGCCTATATTTATACACACTTCCGCTATCAAGGTATTCTAGCATATCTTATGAAGGTGGCAATTGGCAAACAAGTGTTCGAGACCTTTATGGAAAGTGGAACACCATCAGTGATTAAAGGAAGCAAATTACCAATTGAGCAGCTTTGTTTTGACTACCGAGGGCCGACAAGCGTGTTACCATGAATCCCATCCTAGAGGACCGTGGCCGAGGTGGGCCAGTGTGTTAGCCAAGATACAGGAGTTCGACTTGGAACATCGCATGGGCAAGAAATGACGATCCGTAAAATGATGCCGAATGCTTTGAGCTCCATGACCATAGTACACGCAACGGCTCGTATGAAAGTGTTGGGTCTGCAGAAGAAACAGGGTCCGAACATGGTGATGGGCTATGGAAGAGAGGTTTGATGCCGTCGATTGAGGAAGCACCAAATTTGGAGTTGAAAACACTACCTGAACACCTTGAGTACGCCTTTTTGGGAGAAGGTACACAACTTCTAGTTATCATCTCTTTGAACCTAACGGTTGAGCAAAAGAATGGATTGGTGGATGTGCTAAAGAGGCACAAGAGGGCAATTGCTTGCAAGATAGCTGACATAAAAGGGATAAATCCATCTGTTTGCACTCACAAGATTCTAATGATGGATGAACACAGACCCAGAGCCTTGCCAGAAAGAAGACTCAATCTAAATATGAAGGAAGTGGTACGGGCAGAAATCATCAAGTTTCTTGATGTGGGCATTATCTACCCGATATCAGACAGTGAGTGGGTAAGCCCCGTGCAAGTGGTTTCAAAGAAAGGGGGAATGACTGTGATCACTGACACACCCTTGCGTGTGTATTCCGCAAGTGCACAGGTGTCGAAGTAATAAAGTACCCAAACGGGTGGGTAGTCGAATCCACAGGGAGTAGACGTAAGAACAATCACACTTTGTTAAGTAATCAAAGATAAACCAATTGTTGATGTGAAAGAAAATAAAATAGGAAAGAAGTAGAAATAAAGTGCTGAAAATAAAAGCTAGGGCGTAGAAATAGATCAATAAGAAGATGGGGTACTCGGATAATGTTCCCCCTAGAATCCTTGTTTTAAGTGCAAGACTTCAAATACTCTTATTCAATAGAGATTTCACGAGTTGCGGAATCCAAAGATCCAAGGTCCCAAATCTAAGGTCAACCTTGACTAGTCCCCTACGAGGTCCCGGCGGAGAGAAGACTCTCGACGCCTCACACCACGTATAACTGCGCTATGCTCCATGGATTCCAAGTGGTAAACCCTATTCCCAACTATAGATCAATCCCTTTGGTCCAGGCAAAAGATCCCTAATCACAAAGAAGTCCCGGCGGAAAGGCCTCTCTCAACGCCCAACTCTCTTTTAGATCGAAGGTAATACTTGGAATAAGAAGGTAGGGAAAATAACACCGGAGGGGAAAGGGGAAGTGTCGCTACCTCTCAACTCACCCTCTCAACCCCCTCCAATCTTGATTAATCTAATCCTAATGGTGATGGTCACTCGTCAAAAGGATGATTGGATTAGCCCTTGATAAGTGCTTGCATGTATATAATTCTGGAAATGTTTTCCACGCATGAGCATCACATTTTTCAGACTTTATTGCTAATTTCGTGTGTTTTGGTGTTCTTTCACGCAATCAGGGTTGTGGAGACATGGTACGTGAGTAAAGGCAGGATTAGGTCAGAATGGTGCCAAGTGGAGATCTTTTGTGCAATTACGAAGTTCAAGACACAAATCGGGTTCCAACGAGGGGGCATGTGCCAACTTCTAAAGACTTCAAGACAACTCTTGTAGAAGGACACGAAGGCAGTCATGCTCGCTCGTTCCGATTGGTTCAAAGATTTCAAAAGCTCTCCAAGGTTTTGCCATCATCAAGAAATGCCACTTAACCTTTCACATGGGCGTGTGTCCGTCCATGTGACCTCAGGAGAAGAAACGGGCGAAATCGGGGACTAGTATGAAGATTCCACAAGGCAGAAACTCCACATGGGCGTGTGGAATTTCCACACGGCCGTGTGGCTTATCCACACGCCCGTGTGGATCCTCGAGATGGCCAATTATAAAGCCGTTCTGAAGCGTTATTGAGGGGATCTTCTTCCAACTTTGAGAGGAGGTGACGGCTAGGGTTCAGGAGGTTCTTGCTACACTTTGGGGGCGCTTCTTCACCGATTTCATCATCATTCCCTTCCAAGGAGAGCTATTGGGGGAGCCTTCGACTACTCGATTCGACGAGGTGTGCCCTAGGCTTGGAGGAAGGGATTCTTTGAAGAAGAAGAAGAAGTTCCCATAGTCTATCAACACGAAGCTTAAGGGGGTTTTCTTTATGGATTTCTTGCTCTTGTCTTCATTTATTTTGATGAACTTGTATTGCTCCATGGAGAGCTAAACCCCTAGTGGGTACTTTGACTTGTAAACCCTAGATTTCCTATGTTTCATTGACTTTAATGCTTTTATTCAATTTGAGTTGAATTTGAGTTTCAATCTTGTATGCTTAATTGTTTCTCCCTTAGAGTGACACTAGGGTTGAGGGCTAATCCAATCATCCTTTTGACGAGTGACCATCACCATTAGGATTAGATTAATCAAGATTGGAGGGGGTTGAGAGGGTGAGTTGAGAGGTAGCGACACGTCCCCTTTCCCCTCCGGTGTGGTTTTCCCTACCTTCTTATTCCAAGTATTACCTTCGATCTCAAAGAGAGTTAGGCGTTGAGAGAGGACTTTCCGTCGGGACTTATTTGTGATTAGGGATCTTTCGCCTGGACCAAATTGATTGATCTATAGTTGGGAATAGGGTTTACCACTTGGAATCCCTAGAGCATAGCGCAGTCATACGTGGTGTGAGGCGTCGAGAGTCTTCTCTCCGCCGGGACCTCGTAGGGGACTAGTCAAGGTTGACCTTGGATTTGGGACCTTGTATCTTTGGATTCCACGACTCTTGAAATCTTCATTTAGTAAGAGTGTTTGAAGTCTTGCACTTGAAACAAGGATTCTAGGGGGAACATCGTCCGAGTACCCCATCTTCTTATTGATCTATTTCTAC
Source organism: Dioscorea dumetorum (assembly GCA_902712375.1). Classification (NCBI taxonomy): domain Eukaryota; kingdom Viridiplantae; phylum Streptophyta; class Magnoliopsida; order Dioscoreales; family Dioscoreaceae; genus Dioscorea; species Dioscorea dumetorum. The sequence continues at coordinate 4,471,003 of CACTHL010000490.1, read as the reverse complement.
ATCCTAATCTTTATTTTCAGCACCCTATTTTTACTTCTTTCCTATTTTATTTTCTTTCACCACAACAATTGGTTTATCTTTGATTACTTAACAAAGTGTGATTGTTCTCACGTCTACTCCCTGTGGATTCGACTACCCACCCGTCTGGGTACTTTATTACTTCGACACCCGTGCACTTGCGGAGTACACACGCAAGGGTGTGTCAAGTTTTTGGCGCCGTTGCCGGGGAGTTAGGCGTTTTAGGAATTTTTACACTTTGTTTCGCTAGTCATTTTTCGTACATCCTATTTCACACTTCTTTTACTTCCATCGTTCTGACTTTACTTTCTTTTTCTTGATTTCAGCTCCAGGTTATGACCCGTGGACATCCTTCGACATTAGTGGAAGGTGATCCGGAAATAGAGAGGAGATTGCACAGACGGGGAAGACAACCCGAATTGGAACAGCTTTGATCAGCCGAGATAGAAGTTGAAGAGTCCGCAACCATGGCCGAACAGTAATGAGCAACAACGGAGCCTTTCCGATTTTGCTAGGCCGTCTCGTTCGTGGTACACAGCCAAGCATAGTCGGACCACCAATTTCAGCTCATAACTTTGAGCTTAAGTCGGGGTTTATTCAGATGGTCCAACAGTCCGCACAGTTTAATGGGTTAGCAGATGAAGACCCAAACAATCACATAGAAAATTTCTTGGAAGTGTGCGACATGTTGAAGATCAATGGAGTCACGGACGACGCCATCAGATTGGGAGCCTTCCCATTTTCCTTGAAGGGGAAAGTAAAACAGTGGTTGCAATCTTTACCTAGAGCATCAATTACCACTTGGGAAGAAATAGTTGAGGCCTTCCTTGCCCGATATTTCCCTCCTGGGAAATCGGCAAAGCTCAGAAATGAAATTTCTTCCTTCATGCAGTCGGAATTGGAGTCTCTTTTCGAGACATGGGAAAGTGCTCGTGTGCGTGACACACAGACTCCGTAAGTGCACGAGTCGCCAAGTAATACCCTGTGCGTGACACAGGGGTCGTATTCCCAAGGGGGCCCGAAGAGCTACCTTTACTCACTCTTTGCTTGTTGTTTAACTAATCATGTTCAGTTTAAGCAAGTAATTTAATGCAAAGCAATTTAAAACTCAAAATAACAAAATAGCAAGAAACTCGCAACGGGATCGGATCAAGGTAGAGAATTGGTCACGGATGTGGCTCACCAAGGGGGCTACTAAAGTGCAAAGGAGGCTAAGATTATCATGCTTTTGGCAATTTGGACCGATAGAAAACCCTAAGCTAGGTCAACCCGATGGTCACGGTGTTGACCCCAAATCCAATAGAAGTAGTGGATGAAGAACTCCTTCCACCCCACATCCTTCCATGATTGCAAAGAGAGTAGTGGCTTTCACAAATTAGCGTTAAAACTCCACAAAGAAGCCAACCCTAAAACGGAGGGGTACAAGTACCCGATGATCACGGTATACTTATACGACTTCCCTTCCAAGCTTGAATGTGTCTACAACTAGGGCAATGTTCATGCAATCCTAGTAGAAACAAGGAAATGATAAACAAGATTCTCATGCATATCAAGGCAATAATTCTCATCAAGCAAGGATTCACAAACCAACCAAAAGCATAAATAAATCAAAGCATCCAAAAATACACAAGTTCACCCCCAAGGTTCACCCACATCCGGTGACCTTGGGGGTTTAAGTGTTCATCTCAAGTCTACAAACAAGATTCATCTTGAAAACAACCAACAAAGACATAGAAAAACTCCCTCAAAACCCGGAGGCCGGATGACGTTTGGAATTCTTTAAGAAGTGGCTTCCGAAGACGCCACTCAAGGTGTGGTTTCCCTTGTCTTCTACTGATGCTTTGATTGATGATTATGTGCAGGAAATCTTTTGCCCGGATCCACTAGCTGATTTGTTGGATCAAGAGATGGATGATGATCACATTTCATCGCTTGACCCCGGAAAACAAGGATACATCTACCACGGGTACGGTCAACAAACTAATGAAAAAGCTAAAGAGGGTAAGACATCGCCGCAAGAAGCAAACGAATGAACCTGCGGACGTTCCTTCATGGTCTAAGGATGATATCCCTCCATCTGGTAACAAATTCGATCACTCATTTTCTAAATTCCAGAACTTATGCTCTTCATGTTTCACATTTCCAAGCAGCGAAGTGCTTTCGACCCATGAACCCCCTTGAGTCTAGAGAGGTAGGTACGTCAAGCTAGTGACGTAAAACAAGCGCTTATTGGGAGGCAACCCAATTTTTAAAACTCTTTGCTCGTGTTGTAGTTAGTTTTATTTCTGCATTTTTTGTTTTGTTTAGTTTGTAGTGTGTGGATTCATTGCTGGTAGTGCATTTTTTATGTGTTCATCGTTTATGGCAAGTTAGGTGGTATTCCTGTGAATTTTGCGAGATTTTAAGTTTTAAACGTGTTAGTTTTCAACTTCTGCAGTCGTTCCATGTGTTTTCATTAATTTCTGCAGAGTTTGGACTATTTTTGAGTTGAAGAATGGAAACACACGGCCATGTGGAATTTCCACATGGCCGTGTGGATGAATTTGTGAAGGAATTTTCTCATCCAGAGAATCCCCACGGCCGTGTGGAAATTCCACACGGCCATGTGGATTTATTTAGTACAAACCTTCACAATACAGAGAATCCACACAGCCGTGTGGAAATTACCCACGGCCGTGTGGAATTTCGCGGAGTTTGATAAGGCCATACAGAGAATCCACACGGCCGTGTGGAATTTCCACACGGCCGTGTGGGGTACCTAAACATGAAAAGGGGCCTTTCTCTTTATATTCCCCCCCAAGCAACCCTTCATCTTCAAACGCTTCCTCTTCAAAGGTCGCGACGGTTGCTCCTCCCCTTCCATTCTCTCGCTTATTTAAGGGATTTGTGAGCCTTACTCGTTGCTACATTGTTAGATTGGACTCATCTTCTCCGGTAAGCCTTCTTCCCCTCTTCTTGCCATGAAATCTTCATTATTTGTTGTGGATGTTGAATCTTGTGTTTTTGCATGCTATTTTCATGTTTAATACTTAGATTATTGCTTAAGACACTTGTGCTCAACTGTGTGGATGATTGTATGAAATGGTGTAGATTCACCATGGCACTTTGGCCATGGTCGAAGATCCACATGGCCGTGTGGATTATCGGGGTGCCCCCTCTGAATTCCAGAGGAGACACACGGCCGTGCGTATTTCCCCGTTTCTTTGTTTTAGGCAACCCGCAGGAGACACACGGCCGCGTGGAATTTCCACACGGCCATGTGGAATTCCCGGGAACCTATTTTAAGCTCGAATTAACTTGTTTACTTCTCTTATGCACAGGAATGGCCCCACGAACGAAGAAACTCGCTCATAAGCGCCCTCGTGAGGCCCGTGAGGTCCGTGGAGTCCCGTGATCTCTCGCCCGCACCATTCGAGTTCGCCGTGCCCGAACATCAAGCACGGCTTGATCGACTTTCCAAGTTGAAGTTTGGCCGACGCGAATCCCCGACTTGCAAGCTTTGGAAGCGATAGAACACGCGCGTGCGGCCGAGTTGGCGGATGAAGTCCTTGAGCTTATTGCTCGTGGGCGGGTGGGAACGACTATTGTGCATCAAAGACCCAGCCACTTGCGATCTTACTCTCGAAGTCCTCGCGACATTCGAGTTTGATCGCTCCCACACCGACTACCACCGGCCGACACCGTTCGATTCCGCATCTTTGGGCAAGCACCACAGCATGAGCTTGACAGATTTTGCCGTCGCCCTTGGCCTCGTACGATCGAGACTTCATCCACACGGAGGAGTACGCGCAGCCTACCATTCGACTACCCCCTTCCGCGTCACCCAAGCCGAGTTTGCCGGATGCCGTGTGGAGATATACAAGCACGAGCCCGGGTTGACCAAGGCGTCTCGCTCATCCGCCCCGCCCACAGTACATTCATGCCATCCCGAGCAGGTCTATTACCGGGCGAGGAGATAGCACCGGCGTATTGGGGCGGCTAGACCTCCTCTACTTACACTCTATGGTCCGCAGCCCGCCCCCGCACTCCGGGTTACGTGGTAGCTGATTTTCCGAGGCACCGGGGATAGTACGCGCGGATAGGAGTTCTTTTCTCTCGGTCCCTACATCACCCGACTCATCCGAGAAATGGGACCGATTGATGCCGTTCGGGAGCCGACAAGGTTATTGTTCCCTCTCAACTTGGCCTTGATACCTTGCGTATGATGGGCATGGTGAAGAGGGCCGCCCCCGGCAGTACGTACTTGTTGCTCCATACCCGCATGAGTCCGAGGAGTCTCGAGGACGAAGATGAAGACTCGGAGGAGACCCGGGCAGGGGCCATCATCACAACCCGCACCCATGGCGGCGGAGGACACCCCGCCAGACGAGGAGGTGCCACCGGTGTCGCACTCCGCATCTCCCCCGGCACAGAGCGCATAGACAGACTTGAGGCCGCCGTGGGGACCCTCCAAACCGATCTCGCCGCCATGCGGGTGACTCGAGCAAACGAACCACACCGAGGTTCTCGCCGCATGGCCGAGTACCACTCAGAGATGATGGCGCGCATCACTTCACTCCACCAGCTGATGGCGAGAGGTAGCGACTCCACTTCGCCATCCACACCCAGAGCACCCCACGCATCACCAGCTTCCCCAGCAGCTCCAGCAGATGTCGATGCTTGATGCGTCTTTTATTCTTCCTTTTTATTCCCTTGTACTTTCTTTTGTGTTGAGTCTTTGTGTACTCAGAAAGGTTACACCTTCTGAGAGTTATCTTACTGCTTTCTTTTCATGTTCTTTGTTGAGTTTGTGTTTGGTTTGTTTAATTTTTGTACTCTTTTAATCTTAGCTTTTGTTGAAATCCACTGAACCCCTTTTGTGATGTGCAGATAGACTTATCAACTTGGTTTTGAGAAATGGTCATAGGCACGACCGTGTGGAATTTTCACACGGCCGTGTGAGCTTCACAACCCTACGCAACTCCACTTCCCGCTTTCACACCTCCATTCAAATACCACACTCGGAGATCAGGGGAATGTTGTTTTTAATACCCACGCCCTCATGTTTTTATTTGCGTTCTTATGTTGCATGTTTGTATGAGTACATTGAGGGTAATGTACAGCTTAAGTGTGGGGGGGAGTTCACACTGCACACGTTCTTTATTCTTGATCATCACTTTCATGCTCATCTAGCCAATGACAGTTCACCCTAAGGAACATGAGTGTATTTTCGAATTTAGGAGAAATTTAAACTTCGGTTGTTACCATGCTCTAGTTTACTTGAAAAACTTAGAAATGTTTTGTCTGATTGCATTTCTTGCACTTTACTTGCTCTGTTAACCCTGATAACACTAGTTCAGTGTGAAAGGACATTAGTTTCATTTTTCTTGAGCAATAAAAAAAAAAATGGTGCTCCTTTGTTCTTGGGGTGGAAAGAGCTACCACCTATTCTCAGTATCCAACTACTCTCATAAGTCGGATACTAGCTATGCCCTAATGAGAGAAAGAGCTATCTAATAGGTTGCGTGAAAGCTAACACTCCCTGGTGGAAAAAGCTACCACCTTAAAAGGGTGAAAGCCGCCTAGGAGGCATCTTAGGAAATGGCTACCTTTGAGGTTGTGTGCAGCTACCACCGATTTCTTTTTCCTAAATAAGTCCTTGTTTTAATAATGTTCAAGCGTAGACTTGGGGTTGGCATGAGTAAGTGTACACACACACACGCTTTCAGATTTTATTTTCTTCGTAATTTGAGTTTTTGCTAAAGTTTTGGTTTTTATCTATCTATGTTTAAATTCTCCCTTTTTGAGAATACTATCGTTGTACTCTTTTGGTGAACTTAAGGCCAAGAATTTTCATCACTCAACCTTTAATTCTCATGGTATGAACTTTGCTTGAGGACAAGCAAAAGCTTAAGTGTGGGGGAGTTTGATAAGTGCTTGCATGTATATAATTCTGGAAATGTTTTCCACACATGAGCATCACATTTTTCAGGCTTTATTGCTAATTTCGTGTGTTTTGGTGTTCTTTCACGCAATCAGGGTTATGGAGACATGGTACGTGAATAAAGGCAAGATTAGGTCAGAATGGTGCCAAGTGGAGATCTTTTGTGTAATTACAAAGTTCAAGACACAAATCGGCTTCCAACGAGGGGGTATGTGCCAACTTCTAAAGACTTCAAGACAACTCTTGTAGAAGGACACGAAGGCAGTCATGCTCGCTCGTTCCGATTGGTTCAAAATTTCAAAAGCTCTCCAAGGTTTTCCCATCATCAACAAATGCCACTTGACCTTTCACATGGGCGTGTGTCCATCCATGTGACCTCAGGAGAAGAAACGGGCGAAATCGGGGACTAGTATGAAGATTCCACAAGGCAGAAAATCCACATGGGCGTGTGGAATGTCCACACGGCCGTGTGGAATTTCCACACGGCCGTGTGGCTTATCCACACGCCCGTGTGGATCCTTGAGATGGCCAATTATAAAGCCGTTCTGAAGCGTTATTGAGGGGATCTTCTTCCAACTTTGAGAGGAGGTAACGGCTAGGGTTCAGGAGGTTCTTCTTCTTCTTCACCGATTTCATCATCATTCCCTTCCAAGGAGTGCTATTGGGGGAGCCTTCGACGACTCGATTCGACGAGGTGTGTCCTAGGCTTGGAGGAAGGGATTCTTTGAAGAAGAAGAAGAAGAAGTTCCCATAGTCTATCAACACGAAGCTTAAGGGGGTTTTCTTTATATATTTCTTGCGCTTGTCTTCATTTATTTTGATGAACTTATATTGCTCCATAAAGAGCTAAACCCCTAGTGGGTACTTGGACTTGTAAACCCTACATTTCCTATGTTTCATTGACTTTAATGCTTTTATTCAATTTGAGTTGAATTTGAGTTTCAATCTTGTATGCTTAATTGTTTCTCCCTTAGAGTGACACTAAGGTTGAGGGCTAATCCAATCATCCTTTTGACGAGTGACCATCACCATTAGGATTAGATTAATCAAGATTGGAGGGGGTTGAGAGGGTGAGTTGAGAGGTAGCGACACGTCCCCTTTCCCCTCCGGTGTGGTTTTCCCTACCTTCTTATTCCAAGTATTACCTTCGATCTCAAAGAGAGTTAGGCGTTGAGAGAGGCCTTTCCGCCGAGACTTATTTGTGATTAGGGATCTTTCGCCTGGACCAAAGGGATTGATCTATAGTTGGGAATATAGTTTACCACTTGGAATCCCTAGAGCATAGCGCAATCATACGTGGTGTGAGGCGTCGAGAGTCTTCTCTACGCCGGGACCTCGTAGGGACTAGTCAAGGTTGACCTTAGATTTGGGACCTTGTATCTTTGGATTCCACGACTCTTGAAATCTTCATTTAGTAAGAGTGTTTGAAGTCTTGCACTTGAAACAAGGATTCTAGGGGCAGCATTGTCCGAGTACCCCATCTTCTTATTGATCTATTTCTACATCCTAATCTTTATTTTCAGCACCCTATTTTTACTTCTTTCCTATTTTATTTTCTTTCACAACAACAATTGGTTTATCTTTGATTACTTAACAAAGTGTGATTGTTCTCACGTCTACTCCCTGTGGATTCGACTACCCACCCGTCTGGGTACTTTATTATTTCGACACCCATGCACTTGCGGAGTACACACGCAAGGGTGTGCCAGCCCTCAACCCTAGTGTCACTCTAAGGGAGAAACAATTAAGTATACAAGAATGAAACTTAAATTCAAACTCAAATTGAATAAAAGCATTAAAGTCAATGAAACATAGGAAATCTAGGGTTTACAAGTCCAAGTACCCACTAGGGGTTTAGCCCTCCATGGAGCAATACAAGTTCATCAAAATAAATGAAGAAAAGTGCAAGAAATCCATAAAGAAAACCCCCTTAAACTTTGTGTTGATAGACTATGGGGACTTCTCCTTCTTCTCCAAAGAACTCCTTCCTCCAAGCCTAAGGCACACCTCGTCGAATCAAGTCGTCGAAGGCTCCCCCAATGGCTCTCCTTGGAAGGTATTGATGATGAAATCGGTGAAGAAGCGCCCCCAAAGTGTAACAAGAACCTCCTGAACCCTAGCCGTCACCCCCTCTCCAAGTTGGAAGAAGATCCTCCAAATAACGCTTCAGAACGGCTTTATAATTGGCCATCTCGAGGATCCACACGGGGGTGGATAAGCCACACGGCCGTGTGGAAATTCCACACGCCCATGTGGATTTTCTGCCCTGTGGAAACTTCATATTAGTCCCCGATTTCGCCCGTTTCTTCTCCTGAGGTCACATGGACGGACACACGCCCATGTGAAAGGTCATGCAGCATTTCTTGATGATGGGAAAACCTTGGAGAGCTTTTGAAATCTTTGAACCAATCGGAACAAGCGAGCATGACTGCCTTCGTGTCATTCTACAAGAGTTGTCTTGAAGTCTTTAGAAGTTGGCACATACCCCCTCGTTGGAACCCGATTTGTGTCTTGAACTTCGTAATTGCACAAAAGAGCTCCACTTGGCACCATTATGACCTAATCTCGCCTTTATTCACGTACCATGTCTCCACAACCCTAATTGCATGAAAGAACACCAAAACACACGAAATTAGCGATAAAGCCTGAAAAATGTGATGCTCATGTGTGGAAAACATTTCCAAAATTATACACATGCAAGCACTTATCAATCACCAATGAGAAGAATGAATTAATCCCGACTCGTACAACTACCGGGTGGAGAGTATGCATCGATTATAGGAAGTTAAATGATGCCACCCGAAAAGATCATTTTCCCTTACCACTCATTGACCAGATGCTGGAGCGACAAGCTTGCCATCCCTCCTATTGTTTTTTGTATGGGTTCTCTGGTTATTTCCAAATTCCCATCGCCGCCGAAGATCAGGAGAACACTACGTTCACTTGTCCGTATGGCATATTTGCTTATCGCCGCATGCGTTTCGGACTATGTAACGCCCCGGCGACCTTTCAGAGATGCATGACGGCCATTTTTGAGGACATGGTAGAAGATTTTATGGAAGTGTTTATGGATGACTTTTCTGTCTTTGGTGATTCTTTGGATGTGTGCGTCAAAAACCTTGAGCGGGTCCTCATTCGATGTGAAGAGACTAATCTTGTGCTGAGTTGGGAGAAATGCCATTTCATGGTTCAAGAGGGGATAGTCTCGGGTCACAAAATTTTGAAAGAAGGAATTGAGGTCGACAAGGCGAAGATTTCCACCATCGAAAAACTACCACCTCCAAATTCTGTGAAGGCCATAAGAAGTTTTTTGGGTCATGCCCGATTCTATAGAAGGTTCATCAAAGATTTTTCAAAAATTGCTAGGCCCCTGACAAGGTTGTTGGAAAAGGATGCCCCATTCGAATTCGATCATGATTGCATGACGTCCTTTATTGCACTCAAGGAGAAACTAATTCAAGCGCCAATCATGGTAGCTCCAGATTGGGACTCCGTCTTCGAGTTGATGTGTAATGCGAGTGACTTTGTAGTTGGGGCAGTGCTTGGTCAGCAGAGAGACAAACATTTCCATCCCATTTACTAGGCAAGTAAGACTCTAACGGGAGCACAAGCAAATTACACTACAACTGAAAAAGAACCACTTGCCGTGGTATTTGCCTTTGATAAATTCTGGTCATATTTGGTTCTTTCTAAAGTGGTGGTATACACTGATCATTTAGCTTTGAGATACTTACTTAGCAAATCAGATGCCAAACCACGTTTGATAAGGTGGGTCTTATTGCTTCAAAAATTTGAATTTGAGATTAAGGACAAGCGGGGAGCAGAGAATCTTGGAGCTGATCAGTTATCCCGTTTAGAGAGCTCTGTCACTGAAACTATGAGAGATAAGGACATTAATGACTCATTCCCTGAAGAGCACTTGTATAATATCCAGGTAGTAGAAGAGAAGGAACCGCCCTGGTTTGCCGATTTTGCTAATTACTTGGTTGGTGGGGTCATCCCGAAATGGTTGACATATCAATAGAGGAAGAAATTTTTCTCTGACCTTAAGCGCTACATTTAGGAAGATCCCTACCTATTCAGAGTTTGTTCCGATCAGGTTGCTCGAAGGTGTGTCTCTAGGGCAGAGGGTCTAAGCATCTATAGGCATTGCCACTCAGGATCCACTGGTGGCCATTATGATGCAAACTGAACAACAAAGAAAATTCTTGATGCAGGTTTCTATTGGCCATCGGTATTCCAAGACACCCACAAATTTATTCAAGCTTGTGATAGATGTTAGCGGGTCGGCAACATTTCTCGCCGGGACGAGATGCCCATAATTAGAACCAAGCCTGTGATGTTTTTGATGAATGGGGGATTGATTTCATTGGACCTTTCCCAGCTCCCATGGATACAAGTTCATACTCATTGCGGTAGATTATGTGTCTAAATGGGTGGAGGCTCAAGCCTTGTAAACAAATGATGCGAGGGTGGTCATGAAATTCTTAAAGAAATTATTTTCCAGGTTCGGCGCACCACGTGAAATCATTAGCGACAGGGGCACCCATTTCTGTAACGCCCAATTTGCAAAAATTTTGAAACGCTATGGAGTCTCCCATAAAATGGCAACACCATACCATCCACAAACTAGTGGACAAGTTGAAGTGTCTAACAGCGACTTAAAGTAAAACCGAAGAGATTGCGCAGAACATCTAGATGATGCCCTCTGGGCCTACAGAACAGCTTACAAGACTTCTACTGGCATCACTCCGTATAGGCTAGTCTATGGAAAAGCTTGCCATCTACCTGTTGAGCTTGAGCATAAAGCTTATTGGGCTATCAAGTTTCTAAATCTCGATTCTTCTCTTGCAGGTTGCAAGAGAAAACTCCAACTAAATGAACTTGATGAGTGGCGCTCCACGGCATATGAGAGTTGGAAGCTCTATAAAGAAAAAGTAAAAGAGTACCACGACAGACGCATCAAGCACACTAAACAATTTCACTAGGGAGATCAAGTCCTACTGTTCAACGCCAAGTTGAAATTATTTCTGGGGAAGCTAAGATCACGTTGGTCAGGTCCATACAAGGTCACTCATGTCTTCCCATATGGGGCGGTTGAGGTAACCCACCCGGAAAGCGGCACTTTTAAGGTCAATGGGCATCGATTGAAATTATACTTCAATAACAACATTACAAGGGAAGCCGGGGGTGGCTTCAAACTCTTTGAACCAACGTGAGGTAAGGAATGAAGTACGTCAGGCTCGTGACGTAAACAAGTGCTTCTTGGGAGGCAACCCAAGCATTCGGGGGAGTTTTCTTGCATTTTTCATATTTTTAGATCGTAGTCCTTGTCACTTTTCGTATTTCTTAGGCTTGTTTTGTTTTTTTTTGAATAAGTTCATGCTCACACACTTGGCACATTGTTGTCATCATTTTAATTGTGGTGTATTTGTGTAACTTCTTGAGAAATGATAAGCGTCTAAATACACCGTTTTGCAACGGTGCATTACTTGTACTTTCATGCATTATTTGAATAAAACCGGTGCCCTTTAATGTGTTTTTGTTGTTTTTCTATTTCAGGTCATGTACAAGCCATATACGTGAGGAGGAGCATTTAGAGGATGAAAATCGAGGCCAAGGAGCGAAGAAACAAAGGTTAAACGAGCTCAGGATGTCATTCGGGCACTCCTACACAAAACGGGCCTATTCAGTGTGCACTCCTACACTGGCCCGCACACCACTCGGGTATTTAAGCCCGTTTAGTGCTTTTTCGCAAGGCATCTTGCTACCGGCGCCTCCAAGCACCCCCACGCTCAAATCTTCATCGGAGGAGGTCATTTTGGAGTGGAATCAAGTCGGAGAATAGGGAAGAACATGTAGATCTTTATCTTAGGGCTTGCCGACGCGGATTCAGCAAGTTGCTCCATCCCCCCTTGTCAACATCTTCAAGGGGAAGTTCTTACTTTATTTGCGATTAATCTTGTATATTGTAGCTTCCCTTTGCTTGTAATGTTGAACTAACCTCCCAAGGCCGCCGGGCAACCGGTGAACCTTGGGAGGAATACTTGTATTGGATGTTGCACTCTTAATTCAATGAATGCATGGTGTATCATTTGGTTTCATATTTGTGTACTTAATTGTAGTAATTTGCATGAGAACTCTGCATTTCATATTATCGATAGTGCTTGGTCGCGCGAGGTGCACTCTCGCATTAGATCCACATTGTATGAAGAGGGATCCAGTGTACCGGTGTACCAGAGGTTCGGGGTGCCGGTAGCCTCTCGTAGGTTGTAGAGTTTATCTTAGCGCTATTGCGTATAGATAACTCTAACCAAGGCTCCTTAGTCCCAATGACATCGTGTGAGTATCCTTAGGATAAAGGAACTTGTACTGGATTAGGGCTACTGTCACGCCCCGACCCTCGGGTCCCGGTCCATGGCACTACCGCCACGACAACCCAGGGGAGGTCAACACCTGCCTCAACCCCAGTCGCCGTAAGGTTAACCCTGTTACCTGTACGATATTAACATTACCACAATAATACTCTAAATCTAAGGTATTCAATCACAACCCTGTACAAGATCAACAGACTCACACATATATGTACATATATCCCTGGAAATCACAACATCAATGATCATGGACACAATCATAGTTTTTCACAAACACTGGATGTAGACTCATACAACCTAAGGTCCTGACTGAACCAATCAAGATTATACAAGATCAAATGGAAATACGAAAACATAGGTCCTAGTGGATCCATCTTATGCATGACGACAATGTTTATGAATCATACACTAGTCAAAGGTAAATGCAAGAATAGATGCCAAGCACTATCACTTCTACGCCCGCCCCGTGCTAACACCCGAAAAGGGGAGAAGAAGAATGGGTGAGTAACTAAGTTACTCAATGAGGGGTTGAACATGGAGCTATAACTCATACAAAGCGTAAAGAATGGTATGCCGAAAACATATGTAAATCTTTAACAATCACAAATTACAAAATGCTTTAAATACCCATTTCAATATAACAAGCTTTCCAACTTTCTCAAAGAAAGGCATCAATAAAACTTTGAAAATCTTTTGTAAAGAGATTCAATACTGAAAATTCAAGTTAAGAATACTCATCAAAAGATCAAAAGATCAAACCCATCGAATCAAGAATTTATAGTGCAACGCATGCAGAAATCCTTTATCGATAGCATCATCAATAGCCTATGAAAACCCTCCATCACTAACCATTGCCGTGGTTAGGTCAAGAGCCACCAAGATGCGCGTATCTTGGCGTTGGCCGTTGAGTATCCCGTGTGGTGACTCCGGGATCCCAACACAGCACCTTCAGGTTCACTCCGCGCCTCCTGTAAAGGGCTCGTCAGCCGAGAACTCCACGCCACCCCATTGGTCGGTCCGTGGAGACTCGCTTCTGCAGAAGACGGGGATCCTCCCCAATGTCACCATCAAAACATTTGGGATATCCTATCCCGCCCATAGGCTCATCATGAACACATCATATATCTCATCAAGAGATCACAACTAGTTTGCCCGTAGGCTCATCATAAACGTATCGTTATAAAATCATATATCTCATCAAGAGATCACAAATAGTTTGCCCATAGGCTAATCATAAACGTATCATTTTAAAATCACATATCTCAACAAGAGATCACAAATTCGCATAAAATACAACTCTTAATCGAAGAGTAAATCCTTTTGCGAAAGCATCGACAATAATGTCATTTTCATCAAGAATATCAACACAAGAGTATTCTTTGAAAACTCATTTCAAATACGATAACATCGTGGAGAATCTCAATCTGGTTTACATAGACCCTTATTCGGTTAAAATAACAAGGACATCGAATTCTCAAATTCACAAATCTTGAAAACATGTAGTTCAAACCATAGGATTATCCAATCCTCATCAAATATAAATAATCAAGAATTTAACAAGATCATAAACTATCATGGTTTCTAGGCCTCAAGGAAATCATCTCATGAGCCTTTGTAATAGAATCAATAGTTAAGCAAAATCACAAATATCATGGTTTCTAGATCTCAAGGAAATCATCTCATGAGTCTTTTGTAATAGAATCAATAGTTAAGCAAGATCATAAACATCAAGGTTTCTAGATCTCAAGGAAATCATCTCATGAGTCTTTTGTAATAGAATCAATAGTTAAGCAAGATCATAAACATCAAGGTTTCTAGATCTCAAGGAAATCATCTCATGAGTCTTTTGTAATAGAATCAATAGTTAAGCAAGATCATAAACATCAAGATTTCTATATCTCAAGGAAATCATCTCATGAGTCTTTTGTAATAGAATCAATAGTTAAGCAAGATCATAAACATCAAGATTTCTAGATCTCAAGGAAATCATCTCATGAGTCTTTTGTAATAGAATCAATAGTTAAGCAAGATCATAAACATCAAGATTTCTAGATCTCAAGGAAATCATCTCATGAGTCTTTTGCAATAGAATAAATAGTTAAGCAAGATCATAAACATCAAGGTTTCTAGATCTCAAGGAAATCATCTCATGATTCCATTAAGATGAAATCAAGAATTAAAAGGATCATATAGTATCATAATTTCAGTTTTCAAGAAACACTTCAAGAATCCATTGAAATCAAGAATTTCTCATTTCAAGGCATGCATCATTAAACAAGCATGATCATAGCTCTTTAATTAACAATTCCCACTCACAAACTTGGCGAGATCGAACACTTGGATCACTCGCCTACTTGATCTTTACCCTTGCCTTTAGATCCACCTTCTTGAAGCCATTAACCATCCAAGAAAAACAAGAATCAATCACAACCTTATACAATCAATAAGAGAGGAAAGAATGCTCCAAAATTAGATCTCAAGGCTTCTAGGGTTTACTAAGTGTTCTAGATTCAAGAATTAACAATAATAGAATCCTTAAACCCATAAAATCAAAATGAAATCAAGAATATCCTAATTGGGTTCGGATCTACAAGAATCAAAGGTTTAGAGATCAAGGATCTCCTTCATTCTACACCAAAACATGAAATCAAAGCTCCTATACCATTTAAACATTAGATCCATGGCTAAATTCCAATTAAATAATAGATCCATACTAGATCCACACTAATTCTACATGGATCTAAAGAGAATTGAATAAAAGAACAAAGAGTTGAAGAAGAGAATAAAACCCACCTCAATTCTTGCTAGAACTAGAGGAGATTCACCACCAATGGAGAAGAGGGGAAGATCAACACCTTTCTCCTTTCTTGGAGCTCAAGAATGGAGATCTAATGGAGGGGAGAATGAGGGTTCAAGATGGGGAGAAAAAGAGAGGGAAATGGGGTCTTATAAAGGCCATTTAAGTTTGAAAACGGGTATTTATAAACCCAAAGCGCGGGACGGCTCGCGGGCTCCCTTGCGGGCGCAAGGGAGGCCGCGAGGCCTCCACCAGGAAGCCATGCGGGCGGCTATGCGCCCGCATGAGGGGCCGCAAGGCCCCTTGCGGCCTCCCATGCGGCCCGCATGGAAGGCCGCAAGGCCCCCTGTTTTTGGGGGTTTCTCGCGGCTTCTTGAAGACTTACTCGCTCCACTTAAAAGTTCTCTCCCCCAAAGATTTTCCTCCTCTTTTACATTCTAAAAAGAGCCTTAACGAAGATCCCAACAAAAAAAATAAAACTCGACAAAAACTTAAACACACAACTTCTTCACAAGAAACAAAGCACAAGAGAAGCGAAAAAGGTCGAACTTCCACAACCTACCCCCCTTAAAGAAATTTCGGCCTCGAAATTTTTGGCATACCTCAAGATTCAAACAAAAGGGGATACTTTCTCTTCATCACTTCCTCAGGTTCCCAAGTTACCTCTTCTACCACATCATTTCTCCAAAGCACTTTAACCATAGGAATAATCTTTCGCCGAAGGGTTTTCACTTGAGAATCAAGGATCTCTACCGGTTGCACTTCAAATTTCAAATCTTCTCCAAACTCTACCGGCGGAGCTTCAAGACAATGAGAAGGGTCAGGGATATACTTCTTCAACATGGAAACATGGAACACATTATGAATCTTCTCCAACTCAGGCGGTAATTCTAATCGGTATGCCACCGGTCCGATCCGCTCTAGGATCACAAATGGACCTATAAATCGGGGATTCAACTTTCCCCTACCTCGAAACCGAATTACCCCTTTCCAAGGAGAGATCTTCAAGAATACTCTATCCCCAACCTGAAACTCCAAAAATCTTCTACGGTTATCGGCATAACTCTTTTGCCTGTCTTGAGCTGTTTTCAATCTACCTCTAATCACTGCTACTTTCTCAACCGTTCGATCAATCAACTCCACACTTTGAAGTTTCCTTTCTCCCACTTCATCCCAACAAAGAGGAGTTCTGCACTTTCTTCCATACAAAGCTTCATACGGAGCCATACCAATGCTTGCTTGGAAGCTATTATTATAGGCAAACTCCACTAATGCCAAATGTTGCTCCCAACTCCCTTGGAAATCTATCACACAAGCCCTCAACATGTCCTCGATGGTCTGAATGGTCCTCTCAGACTGACCATCTGTTTGAGGATGATAAGCAGTACTGAACTTCAAAGTCGTACCCAAGGCCTCCTGAAACCTAGGCCAAAAACGGGAAGTAAATCTGGGGTCTCGATCTAAAACTATCGAAGTTGGCACCCCATGCAACCTTACTACCTCATCAATGTACAACTTTGCCAATTTCTCCAAAGAGTACTTAGTATGCACTGCTAAGAAATGTGCCGACTTTGTTAGTCTATCCACTATCACCCACACTGCATCACAACCTCGAGGCGTTCGCGGTAAACCAACCACAAAATCCATCGTCACATGATCCCACTTCCATTCTGGGATAGGAAGAGGTTGTAAGAACCCAGATGGCCTTTGGTGTTCTGCCTTAACTTGCTGACACACCAAACACTTAGCCACAAACTCTGCTATCTCCCTCTTCATTCCAGGCCACCAATAACTCTCCTTAATGGTTCTATACATCTTGGTACTCCCAGGATGAACCACATAAGCTGAAGAATGAGCTTCCTCCAAAATAGCTTTCCTCAGCTCAGAATCCGATGGAACACAAACACGTCCTCGAAACTCCAAGGTCCCATCATCTCTCAATCTAAATTCACTAGTCTCCCCGGCCCGTAACTTCTTCACCTCTTGCACCAACTCTTCACTAACACTCTGAAGCTCCTTAATACGTTCCAACAGCGAAGGTCTCACCACAAAACTGGCCACTAAGGCTCTACTATCCTCGCCTCTAGTTCCAACTTCAAGCTCTTCATTGCCGACAAAATTTACAAATAGGACACCCTCAAAACAGCCACCGAACTATATTTCCTACTCAAAGCATCGCCTACCACATTGGCCTTTCCTGGGTGATAATCGATTATCAAATCATAATCTTTTATCAATTCCAACCATCGCCTCTGCCTCAAATTCAAGTCCTTTTGAGTGAAAAGATACTTCAAACTTTTATGGTCTGTGAAAATCCGACATCTTTCCCCATAAAGATAATGCCTCCAAATCTTCAAAGCAAACACTACCGCAGCCAACTCCAAATCATGAGTAGGATAATTCAACTCATGTTGCTTCAACTGTCTAGAAGCATAGGCAACTACCTTTCCTTCTTGCATCAATACACAACCTAAACCCTGCCGAAAGGCATCACTGAACACCACAAACTCTTTCTCATTCTCTGGCAAAGTAAGCACAGGAGCTGATGTCAATCGATCCTTTAAAATCTGAAAACTCTTCTCACACTCATCATTCCAAGAGAACTTCACTTCCTTACGAGTTAACTTTGACAAAGGTAATGCAATCGCAGAAAACCCTTCCACAAACCTCCTATAATAACCCGCAAGACCAAGAAAACTTCGAACTTCAGTAACATTCTTCGGCCTTTCCCAATCAACAATGGCTTCCACCTTCTTTGGATCTACCGAGATCCCTTCTCCTGACACCACATGCCCAAGAAATCCCACTTCATAAAGCCAAAACTCACACTTAGCAAACTTAGCAAACAACCGCCTCTCCCGGAGAGTTTGCAGTACAATCCTCAAATGTTGAGCATGCTCCTCATTGGAAGGTGAGTACACCAAAATATCATCAATAAACACAATGACAAATTTGTCCAGATAAGGCCTAAACACCCTGTTCATCAAATCCATAAAAGCTGCAGGAGCATTAGTCAAACCAAATGGCATCACCAAAAACTCATAATGTCCATAACATGTCCGAAATGCCGTCTTCGGTACATCTTCTGACCTAATCTTCAACTGATGATACCCAGACCTCAAATCAATCTTGGAGAACACCTTTGCCCCTTTTAATTGATCAAACAAATCATCAATCCTCGGCAATGTGTACTTGTTCTTAATTGTCACCTTATTCAGTTGTCGATAATCAATACACAGCCTCAGAGATCCATCCTTCTTCTTCACAAAAGGACAGGTGCGCCCCAGGGTGATATACTTGGTCGTATAAAACCCTTGTCTACCAGATCTTGCAACTGAGTTTTCAACTCCTTTAACTCCGCAGGCGCCATCCTGTAAGGTGGTATAGAAATGGGAGCTGTACCAGGCAACAAATCTATAACAAACTCCATGTCTCTGTCTGGGGGTAAACCCGGTAATTCCTCAGGGAAGGCATCTTGAAACTCCCTCACCACAGCCATCTCCTCCAACCTTGGCTCTTTAACTCTTGTGTCCACCACATGAGCCAAAAACACAGAACAACCCTTACTCACCAATCTTCTAGCTTCCAAGGACGAAATCAAACATGAAGGTAAAGCCCTTCTCTTCCCCTTCAACACTACTGCAGGTCTTGAGGACCTAGGAAAAGTTACTTCCTTCAAGAAACAATCAATGGAAGCATGATGCCTATCCAACCAATCCATACCAAGAATGGCATCAAAATCCTTCATCTCTAAAGGAATCAAATCTGCCTCCAACACTTCTCCACAAACTATCACAGGACATTCTCTAAACACCAAACTCCGAACTACCTCCTCACCAAGAGGGGTTTGAATCACCAACTCACACCCTAAGAAGGAAGGCTGTCTATCCGCATGGCATGCAAAAATAGTGCTAACAAAGGAACGTTCTGACCCAGAATCAATCAAAACATAAGCATCAAGCTGAAAGATAGAAAGTATACCGGTGTAGCATCAGCAGAGGGAGTAACTCTCCCTTGGCGAGTGCGTGAGCGTAGTGCTAGCATTTTACTGAGATAGGAACATAAGACAATTCTTAGGAATGGTTATATATGCATCAAATGCAATAAGTCAGACTCTATTTGGATCCATTGGATACAAGAATCAAAAGATCAACGTTTTGACCCAATCAGGGAACAGTTGCAGAAAACAAAAGCTCACTTTCCGACCCAATCAGAAGACAGTGGTAAATAACAGAAGATCAACTTCCTGTCCCAATCAGAAGACTGACTTTAAGTCAAGATTATATTGACAAAATCCATTTCTAAACTCTAAACTGGTTACTGACCCAATCATGAAATCTCGTACCGACCCAATCATGTAACTTTATACTGACCCAATCATTAAACTATATACTGACCCAATCATGATAACCTGGGCTCTCATACCACTAAAGTAGTGTCACGCCCCGACCCTCGGGTCCCGGTCCATGGCACTACCGCCACGACAACCCAGGGGAGGTCAACACCTGCCTCAACCCCAGGTCGCCGTAAGGCTAACCTGTTACCTGTACGATATTAACATTACCACAATAATACTCTAAATCTAAGGTATTCAATCACAACCCTGTACAAGATCAACAGACTCACACATATATATACATATATCCCTGGAAATCACAACATCAATGATCATGGACACAATTATAGTTTTTCACAAACACTGGATGTAGACTCATACAACCTAAGGTCCTGACTGAACCAATCAAGATTATACAAGATGAAATGGAAATACGAAAACATAGGTCCTAGTGGATCCATCTTATGCATGACGACAATGTTTATGAATCATACACTAGTCAAAGGTAAATGCAAGAATAGATGCCAAGCACTATCACTTCTTACGCCCTGCTGCCGTGCTAACACCTGAAAAGGGGAGAAGAAGAATGGGTGAGTAACTAAGTTACTCAGTGAGGTGTTGAACATGGAGCTATAACTCATACAGGTGTAAAGAATGGTATGCCGAAAACATATGTAAATCTTTAACAATCACAACTTACAAAATGCTTTAAATACCCATTTCAATATAACAAGCTTTCCAACTTTCTCAAAGAAAGGCATCAATAAAACTTTGAAAATCTTTTGTAAAGAGATTCAATACTGAAAATTCAAGTTAAGAATACTCATCAAAAGATCAAAAGATCAAACCCATCGAATCAAGAATTTATAGTGCAACGCATGCAGAAATCCTTTATCGATAGCATCATCAATAGCCTATGAAAACCCTCCATCACTAACCATGGCCGTGGTTAGGTCAAGAGCCACCAAGATGCGCGTATCTTGGCGTTGGCCGTTGAGTATCCCGTGTGGTGACTCCGGGATCCCAACACAGCACCTTCAGGTTCACTCCGCGCCTCCTGTAAAGGGCTCGTCAGCCGAGAACTCCACGCCACCCCATTGGTCGGTCCGTGGAGACTCGCTTCTGCAGAAGACGGGGATCCTCCCCAATGTCACCATCGAAACATTTGGGATATCCTATCCCGCCCGTAGGCTCATCATGAACACATCATATATCTCATCAAGAGATCACAAATAGTTTGCCCGTAGGCTCATCATAAACGTATCGGTTATAAAATCATATATCTCATCAAGAGATCTCAAATAGTTTGCCCATAGGCTAATCATAAACGTATCATTTTAAAATCACATATCTCAACAAGAGATCACAAATTCGCATAAAATACAACTCTTAATCGAAGAGTAAATCCTTTTGCGAAAGCATCGACAATAATGTCATTTTCATCAAGAATATCAACACAAGAGTATTCTTTGAAAACTCATTTCAAATACGATAACGTCGTGAAGAATCTCAATCTGGTTTACATAGACCCTTATTCGGTTAAAATAACAAGGACATCGAATTCTCAAATTCACAAATGTTGAAAACATGTAGTTCAAACCATAGGATTATCCAATCCTCATCAAATATAAATAATCAAGAATTTAACAAGATCATAAACTATCATGGTTTCTAGGCCTCAAGGAAATCATCTCATGAGCCTTTGTAATAGAATCAATAGTTAAGCAAAATCACAAATATCATGGTTTCTAGATCTCAAGGAAATCATCTCATGAGTCTTTTGTAATAGAATCAATAGTTAAGCAAGATCATAAACATCAAGGTTTCTAGATCTCAAGGAAATCATCTCATGAGTCTTTTGTAATAGAATCAATAGTTAAGCAAGATCATAAACATCAAGGTTTCTAGATCTCAAGGAAATCATCTCATGAGTCTTTTGTAATAGAATCAATAGTTAAGCAAGATCATAAACATCAAGATTTCTAGATCTCAAGGAAATCATCTCATGAGTCTTTTGTAATAGAATCAATAGTTAAGCAAGATCATAAACATCAAGATTTCTAGATCTCAAGGAAATCATCTCATGAGTCTTTTGTGATAGAATCAATAGTTAAACAAGATCATAAACATCAAGGTTTCTAGATCTCAAGGAAATCATCTCATGAGTCCATTAAGATGAAATCAAGAATTAAAAGGATCATATAGTATCATAATTTCAGTTTTCAAGAAACACTTCAAGAATCCATTGAAATCAAGAATTTCTCATTTCAAGGCATGCATCATTAAACAAGCATGATCATAGCTCTTTAATTAACAATTCCCACTCACAAACTTGGCGAGATCGAACACTTGGATCACTCGCCTACTTGATCTTTACCCTTGCCTTTAGATCCACCTTCTTGAAGCCATTAACCATCTAAGAAAAACAAGAATCAATCACAACCTTATACAATCAATAAGAGAGGAAAGAATGCTCCAAAATTAGATCTCAAGGCTTCTAGGGTTTACTAAGTGTTCTAGATTCAAGAATTAACAATAATAGAATCCTTAAACCCATAAAATCAAAATGAAATCAAGAACATCCTAATTGGGTTCGGATCTACAAGAATCAAAGGTTTTGAGATCAAGGATCTCCTTCATTCTACACCAAAACATGAAATCAAAGCTCCTATACCATTTAAACATTAGATCCATGGCTAAATTCCAATTAAATAATAGATCCATACTAGATCCACACTAATTCTACATGGATCTAAAGAGAATTGAATAAAAGAACAAGGAGTTGAAGAAGAGAATAAAACCCACCTCAATTCTTGCTAGAACTAGAGGAGATTCACCACCAATGGAGAAGAGGGGAAGATCAACACCTTTCTCCTTTCTTGGAGCTCAAGAATGGAGATCTAATGGAGGGGAGAATGAGGGTTCAAGATGGGGAGAAAAAGAGAGGGAAATGGGGTCTTATAAAGGCCATTTAAGTTTGAAAACGGGTATTTCTAGACCCAAAGCGCGGGAGGGCTCGCGGGCTCCCTTGCGGGCGCAAGGGAGGCCGCGAGGCCTCCACCAGGAAGCCATGCGGGCGGCTATGCGCCCGCATGAGGGGCCGCATGGCCCCTTGCGGGCGGCCATGCGCCCGCATGCGGGGCCGCATAGCCCCTTGCGGCCTCCCATGCGGCCCGCATGGAAGGCCGCAAGGCCCCCTGTTTTTGGGGGTTTCTCGCGGCTTCTTGAAGACTTACTCGCTCCACTTAAAAGTTCTCTCCCCCAAAGATTTTCCTCCTCTTTTACACTCTAAAAAGAGCCTTAACGAAGATCCCAACAAAAAAAATAAAACTCGACAAAAACTTAAACACACAACTTCTTCACAAGAAACAAAGCACAAGAGAAGCGAAAAATGTCGAACTTCCACAGCTACACTACGGAGGTTCCGGGGTAGTCGACTTCCGACCCTAGACAGACCAACGTATCACACCCCATGCATGCATTACCTCTTATCACATCATCCTTACTTGTATTTTTCCCGGGGGAATCCTAGCCCGGGGGCCGTATTTTTTATACTTGTTTTTACTCTAGGTGCTTTTAACCTATTGGTTGCTTGATTACTCTTATTACTTTGTTTTCATACTTAATATTATTATAACAAAACCCTTGTTTGATCAGACTAAATAGCTAACCTAAGAGGAAGTAATAGTAGATCTCGGGACCCTAGCGGTATACGACCCTCTCGTGCTCGCGTAAGAGGTACTACTTGACGACCCGTGCACTTGCGGCCGGGGAGCTATGTGCCTGCTTTTTAGCGACGCGCGCGGCCACTATCAGGAAACTCAAGTTTATTCATTTCATGTGCTAGATCATTGTTTTATTCATTTCATTCATTTTTGGAGAAGTCTTCGAGCTTGCCATTTTATTTTTACGTCATTTGAAGCAGGATTTCGATGTTTTGAGTGAGTTTAGAACTTATACGGCCATTCGAGGGCGTATGGAGGCCGTCTGAGATGATCACAGAGCCAATCCAGTGGCTCTGTGCCGTCTCAAACGGCCCCCCATATGGCCCCTATACTGGGTCGTTTGGGACACCATCAAGAACGCTCGAGAAGCCTTCCCAGGCCATACGGCGGGGCCGTATGGCCCGGTTCTTGCCCATTTAACCCTCCTCTCTCTCTCTCTCTCTCTCTTTCTTCCATTCTTTTCTTTTCTCTCTTCTTCCACCGATGTTTCTCTTCTTTCTCACTCATTTCTTGGCCAAATCTCCTCATTTTTTTCTCCTAAATCTTTTCTTCATCCATTTGAGACATCGATCTAGTAGTTTTCCTCAAGTTTAACGCTAGTTTTTTTAAGATTTCTTCGGTATGCTTTTTCAATGCCCTAGTTTTATCTTATTCATTTCTTGGGCATTCTTGGAGCTTTTGTGTGGAATTTCTTTAGGATTTTGCTAGGTTTGGATGGTGTGATTGTTATGGATGAAGTCTCCCTTTAATTTATGTAAACAATTTTTCGATTTTCATGTTTTTGGGGAGGTTCTGTCAAAATGAACAGTACCTATACGACCCCCATAACGGCCGTATGGACACTATACATCATATTTTTCATTGTTTCTTCATCTCTTATACTACATTTTGAATCATATTGGATTCCTCTATACTTGATTGGGTTTTTCATGGTTTGTACGAATTTTGGGGATGAAGAAAATTGACAAGCAACCATGGAGTGATATTTACACCACACGGGGTGACCACATAGAACAAGATGTCATTTTGTGATTAGAGACTTAATTCTAAGGAAAAGGATGATGATAAGTGCTTGATTATATATATTTTATAATATCAGTTTACATGCATTGAGCATCACTTTTATCATGTTTTAGCATTAACAAGGTGTGTTTTGTGTTCTTTTGTGCAAACAGGGCTTTGGAGACATGACGTACATGAAGAAGCAAAGATAGGGTGTGATGACACGTTTCAAGGCCACAATCAGAAGTTGTGTTCATATACATGGGGGTGTTGCCAACTTTCGAAGGAGTACAAGTCATTACACAAACCGAAAGGTCACAAATGCAGTACTACGCCCATGTCCCAGCTTCCGTACAAAGCAGAAGAAGGTTCTTGAGGATTTCAAAGTATAGAAAGCCACACACCCTACCACACGAGCGTGTGCCCGACAAAGTGTGGACTCCAAGGAAGACTTCGGGGGAAAATCACCGTAGTATTCACCGTAGCAACGCACCGTAGCAAGCATCGTAGCAAGTGATGCCCGTGTGGATGCCCGCGTAAAGCCCCGAATTCAAATTATAAAAGCCGCCTTGTGATAATTTTTGGGGATCTTTTCGGCCACTTTCGAGAGACAAGGCGGCTAGGGCTTGGAAGGAGTTCTTTACGGCTTTGGGAAGCTTTCCTCACCAACTTGGATCGATTCCTCCTCCGTCATCGCATCAAGGAAGCCATCGGTGACCTAACTTCGGAGTGGATTCAATCCAGACGTGGAAACTACCCATCAAGACTATCATCACGGATTTAAGGGGGTTATTCTTTATGTCTTTGGAACTTTATTCTCAATTTATTATTTGTTTTGTGACTCGCTCCATGGAGAGCTAAACCCCTAGAGGGTATTCGGACATGTAAACCCTAGGATTCTTAATTTCATTAGATTTACATAGTGTTTCTATTCGAATTTATCAGTTTGAGTTTTACTCTTGAGTTCTTAATGCTTGTTTGTGCTTTTGATTTCATTATTAATTGCCTTGCATGTTTTATTCAATCTAGTGAAGAGAGAGATCACCGCTAGGTTTAGAATTACCAAGAGTAAAGAGGGTTGAGAGGGTGAGCCGTGAGATAGCGGAGTGTCCCCTTTCCCTTCCGACAGATATTTCCTATCTCCATATTCCCTAAGTGTCAAGCAACCATATGTGGTGTGAGGCGTCGAGAGAATTCTCCGCCGGGACCTCGTAGGGGGTTAGGGATCTTTCACCTGGAGGCAGGGTTAGATCTACTTTTAGGAATTGGTTATATCTTTGGGATCCCTAGAGTTTTAAGCAATCATATGTGGTGTGAGGCGTCGAGAGAATTCTCCGCCGGGACCTCGTAGGGGACTAGTTATCGGCGACCTGGAGGCAGGGGCCGTTATAAGTTTGGATACCCACGACTCATTGTTTTCGTTTAGAAACACTTGTAATCTACATCCAACACCCGAATCCTAGGGGGAGCATCGTCCGGATACCTCACTTTTATTGATTGAGAACTCTTTTCCTTTTTATTTCCTGCGCACTTGTGGTGACACTCTTAGTGTTGGCCATTAGATCATCACACACTACACTCATTAGGCTAGATAACAAAAGAGGGGCTATTACTAGTACTTCTGTTCCCTGTGGTTCTACAACCCGACCCTTTGGGTCCACTTTTATTACTTGACGACCCGTGCACTTGCGGTAACGCAAGGGGTTGACACACATCACCCTGTTTTGTTGTTGCGGAGACGCATCAGATGAGCATGGACACTTTATTTTCTAATTTTTGTGTTCTCTTTGTATTTTGTTTTAGTTTTTGCATGATTACTTCCCATCTCTCCTTTGTAAGTTTTTGTGGAATGATGATGTCCTCTTTTTGCCTCGTAAGGCATTGAGGGAATTTAGTGAGCTTTCCTAGTTGAAATGAAGGTCGGACAAGACATGTATTGCTCACTACGCCTTTTGTCGAGTCACACCTCCCCACAAGCACAAGAGTAACCGGGGAAGTTCCATTTCACCCTCCTCTTTTACTTTCATTACCGATTTGCCATGTTTTTCATGATTAGTGTACATTGAGGGCAATGTACAACACTAAGTGTGGGGATGTGTGTATTTCATGTATTAGGACCATCTGTTACATGCTAGTGTTACCTATGATGGCTTTGTTCATTCTTGTAAGATTCTTTTAGCTTGGATTAATGATTGATGTGAGTTACTTGTTTCTATGCTTTATTGAATCCTGTTTTACCCCTAGTATTGTCATGTGCACTGAATTTTTTGTCGATGCCCTAGAAATAGCCAATGTGACTACTCTAACTCTCTTGTATGTGTAACACACTACTTTGAGTACTTGGCCTTAGAACACTAAGTTCTATCCTTCAATGGACTCTTAAGAACTTCGAAGTATTGTTGTGCTAATCCTAGTTTTGTGTCATGTAGTGTACTTTGAAGATGTGATCTAGGTTGAATGTGAAAAAAAATGAAAAAAATGAAATGAATGAAAAGAAAAGAGGGAAAGAGAGAAGAAAAAGAAAAGAAAAAGAAAAAAAATGAGTCTATGTCAGTATTCCTCTGCTTCTGAAGCATGAATGCGTCTATGTAGACTGTAATCGAGTAGTTGGGTGGCTCTTGTGCCTAACCAGCATGTGCACCCTCCAGGAAGATTTCAAAATGATGTTGGTGCAGTCTACGTTAGTCGGACTCGAAAAAATGAAATGAATGATGAAATGAAAATAAAATCCTAGTGATCTTTTTGAGTACCTACCAAAGGTTTTGAGATGAAAGTGGATCTAGTTTCGAGCTATAGAATTAGAAGGATCTTACTTGGCCATTGAAGTAGCATTTAGTAGTTTAAGACTTAGTATTCTTTGTAAGTGGAGTGATTAGCATCTAGAGCTGTACTGATTGAAGTCCTTAGGCTAGACCAGATCAGGGCAAATGAGATATAAGATTCACTTACACGGCACATACATATAAGGGGTGAGACAGGATATTTTTATTATGCTTATTAACTATGACTCAACATCTATGTATCATTGTCCATTGCTTTTGTAATCTTATATTTGCTTGATGCCAGAGGTAATGCATTTAGCCACTTTTCAATCTCTTTGTTTTTCATGAGTTGATTGTGATAAGTGTCTAAATACAACGTTTTGTAATGGTGAATTACTTGTACTTTCATGCATTATTCGAATGAAACCGGTGTCCTTTAATGTGTTTTTCATGTTTTTCTATTTCAGGGCATCTATGAGCTGTCTACGGTAGGAGAAGCATTTGTAGCATGAAAATCGAGACCAAGGAGCAAAGAAACGAAGGTTAAACGAGCTCCGGACGTCATTCGGTCACTCCTACATGAAACGGGCCTATTCAGGCCCTGTGCGGGCCTGTGTGCCCCGCACACCCTTGGCAGAAGGGTGTGCGGCCTCATGTGCGGCCCGCACAGAGCTCGGGTTTAAAAGGGTTTCTAGGGTTTTTTCGAGAGATATCTTGCCACCGGCGCCTCCAAGCACCCCCACGCTCAAATATTCATCGGAGGAGGTTATTTTGGAGTGGAATCAAGTGGGAGAAGAGGGAAGAACGCATAGATCTTCATCCTAGAGCTTGCCAACGCGGATTCGGCAAGTTTCTTCATCAAACCTAGTCGACACGCTCAAGAGGGAGTTCTTAATGCTTTTGTTGATGTACTCTTTATTGTTTGAACTTTCCTTCTTATTCATGTCGAACTAAACCTCCCAAGGCCCCCGGGCAACCGGTGAACCTTGGGAGGAATACTTGTATTGGATGTTGTACTTTTAATTCAATGAATGCATGGTTTGTCATTTGGTTTCATACTTTGTGTACTTAATTGTAGTGATTTGCATGAGAACTCTGCATTTCATCTTATTGATTGTGCTTGGTTGTGCGAGGTGCGCTCTTGCATTAGATCCACTTAGTATGAAGAGGGATTCATTGTACCGGTACACAGGAGGTTCCGGGTGCCGGTAGCCTCCCGTAGGTTGTAAAGTTTATCTTAGCGAAATTGCTTATAGATAACTCTAACCAAGGCTCCTTAATCCCAATGACATCGTGTGAGTATCCTTTGGATAAAGGAACTTGTACTGGATTAGTGTCACGCCCTGACCCTCGAGTCCCGGTCCATGGCACTACCGCCACGACAACCCAGGGGAGGTCAACACCTGCCTCAACCCCCGGTCGCCGTAAGGCTAGCCTGTTACCTGTACAATATTAACATTACTACAATAATACTCTAAATCTAAGGTATTCAATCACAACCCTGTACAAGATCAACAGACTCACACATATATGTACATATATCCCTGGAAATCACAACATCAATGATCATGGACACAATCATAGTTTTTTCCCCAAATACTGGGTGTAAACTCATACAACCTAAGGTCCTGTCTTAACCAATCAAGATTATACAAGATCAAATGGAAATACGAAATCATAGGTCCTAATGGATCCATCTTATGCATGACGACAATGTTTATGAATCATACACTACTCAAAGGTAAATGCAAGAATAGATGCCAAGCACTATCACGTCTTACGCCCTGCTGCCGTGCTAACACCTGTAAAGAAGAGAAGAAGAATGGGTGAGTAACTAAGTTACTCAGAGAGGGGTTGAACATGGAGCTATAACTCATACAGGTGTAAAGAATGATATGCCGAAAACATATGTAAATCTTTAACAACCACAACTTACAAAATGCTTTAAATACACATTTCAATATAACAAGCTTTCCAACTTTCTCAAAGAAAGACATCAATAAAACACTGAAATTCTTTTGTAAAGATTCAAGATTTAAAACTTCAAGTTATGGAAACTCGTTAAAAGCTCAAACCCATCGAATCAAGAATTTATAGTGCAACGCATGCAGAAATCCTTTATCGATAGCATCATCAATAGCCTATGAAAACCCTCCATCACTAACCATGGCCCTGGCTAGGTCAAGAGCCACCAAGATGCGCGTATCCCGTGTGGTGACTCCGGGATCCCAACACAACACCTTCAGGTTCACTCCGCGCCTCCTGTAAAGGGCTCGTCAGCCGAGAACTCCACGCCACCCCATTGGTCGGTCCGTGGAGACTCGCTTCTGCAGAAGACGGGGATCCTCCCCAATGTCACCATCGAAACATTTGGGATATCCTATCCCGCCCGTAGGCTCATCATGAACACATCATATATCTCATCAAGAGATCACAAATAGTTTGCCCGTAGGCTCATCATAAACGTATCGTTATAAAAATCATATATCTCATCAAGAGATCACAAATAGTTTGCCCATAGGCTAATCATAAACGTATCATTTTAAAAATCACATATCTCAACAAGAGATCACAAATTCGCATAAAATACAACTCTTAATCGAAGAGTAAATCCTTTTGCGAAAGCATCGACAATAATGTCATTTTCATCAAGAATATCAACACAAGAGTATTCTTTGAAAACTCATTTCAAATACGATAACATCGTGGAGAATCTCAATTTGGTTTACATAGACCCTTATTCGGTCAAAATAACAAAAACATCGAATTCTCAAATTCACAAATCTTGAAAACATGTAGTTCAAACCATAGGATTATCCAATCCTCATCAAATATAAATAATCAAGAATTTAACAAGATCATAAACTACCATGGTTTCTAGGCCTCAAGGAAATCATCTCATGAGACTTTTGTAATAGAATCAATAGTTAAGCAAGATTAAAAACATCAAGGTTTCTAGATCTCAAGGAAATCATCTCATGAGTCCATTAAGATGAAATCAAGAATTAAAAGGATCATATAGTATCATAATTTCAGTTTTCAAGAAACACTTCAAGAATCCATTGAAATCAAGAATTTCTCATTTCAAGGCATGCATTATTAAACAAGCATGATCATAGCTCTTTAATTAAACAATTCCCACTCACAAACTTGGCGAGATCGAACACTTGGATCACTCGCCTACTTGATCTTTACCCTTGCCTTTAGATCCACCTTCTTGAAGCCATTAACCATCCAAGAAAAACAAGAATCAATCACATAACCCAAACAATAAACAAGAGGGGAAAGAATGATCCAAAATTAGATCTCAAGGCTTCTAGGGTTTACTAAGTGTTCTAGATTCAAGAATTAATAATAATAGAATCCTTAAACCCATAAAATCAAAATGAAATCAAGAATATCCTAATTGGGTTCGGATCTAAAAGAATCAAAGGTTTAGAGATGAAGGATCTCCTTCATTCTTCACCAAAACATGAAATCAAGGCTCCTATACCATTCAAACATTAGATCCATGGCTAAATTCCAATTAAATAATAGATCCATACTAAATCCACACTAATTCTACATGGATCTAAAGAGAATTGAATAAAAGAACAAGGAGTTGAAGAAGAGAAGAAAACCCACCTCAATTCTTGCTAGAACTAGAGGAGATTCACCACCAATGGAGAAGAGGGGAAGATCAACACCTTTCTCCTTTCTTGGAGCTCAAGAATGAAGATCTAATGGAAGGGAGAATGAGGATTCAAGATGGGGAGAAAAAGAGAGGGAAATGGGGTCTTATAAAGGCCCTTTGAGTTTGAAAACGGTTTAAATAGGCCCCAAAGCGCGGGAGGGCTCGCGGGCTCCCTTGCGGGCGCATGGGAGGCCGCGAGGCCCTTTCCAGAAACCCATGCGGGCGGCCATGCGCCCGCATGCGGGGCCGCATGGCCCCTTGCGGCCTCCCATGCGGCCCGCATGGAAGGCCGCAAGGCCCCCTGTTTTTGGGGGTTTCTCGCGGCTTCTTGAAGGCTTACTCGCTCCACTTAAAAGCTCTCTCCCCCAAAGATTTTCCTCCTCTTTTACACTCTAAAAAGAGCCTTAACTAAGATCCCAACAAAAAAAACATAAAACTCGACAAAAACTTGAACACACAACTTCTACACAAGAAACAAAGCACAAGAGAAGCGACAAAGGTCGAACTTCCACAATTAGGGCTACACTACGGAGGTTCCGGGGTAGTCGACTTCCGAGTCTAAACGGACCAACTTGTTACAAACCATGCATGCATTATTTATTTATTTTATCATCCATACTTGTGTTCTTCCCGGGGGAATCCTTGCCTGGGGCCTTATCTGTGATACTTGTTTTCTCTCTATATGCTTATTGTTTTTTGGTGGCTTGATCACTTTTATTGCTTTATTTTCATACTTCATTTTATTATAACAAAACCCATGTTTTGACTTGACTAAACAGCTAATCTAAGCAGAAGTAATAGTAGATCTCGGGACCCTAGGGAATACGACTCTCTTGTGGTCGCACAAGAGGTATTACTTGACGACCCATGCACTTGCGGCCGGGGAGCCGTGTGCCCGCTTTTTAGCGACGCGCGCGGCGACCATCAAGTTTTTGGCGCCGTTGCCGGGGACACCGAGAATACTTGGAAAAGTCCTAGATGCTGGCTTAGTTGTTTATTTTTTTTAATTTTAATTTTCTTTATTTATTTTTTTTTCTTTCTTTCTGTCCATATATACATTTTTATTTTGTTTTGTTTTCTTTGATGCCTTAATTTTTTTTATTAGTTTCTTTGTACACAGAGGCCATGGATTTTCAAGAAGCTATGGTGGCCGCAAAAATTTATGCACTTAAAGAAAAGTTGCACCAATTTATGGCCATGCAAACAAACGAAGGAGATAGGGATAATAATGTTCACAACCCATTTTGGAGGGGATACCAAAATTCTCCAAGATATTCTCAAGAACAACAATGGAACTACCCTCGACAAACAATGATAGAATATCCCCCATATCAAGAACGGTGGCACTATCATCCTCCAGTTATTCGACGTGAGCAACACTGTCAAAGGAAAGACATAGTTGTGGAGGCGCTAGCAAAGTTTATGGTTGCCACAGAGAACAATTTTAGGAATATTCAAGCATCTATTCAGAAGATTGAGAAACAAGTGGCGGAACTTCAAAAGGCAAACGCAGAGGCTGAAATGATTGAGGAACAAACAATCGAAGTTCTACCAAAAGATGCTATTGAAGAAGAAAATGGGGAGGCAAAAAGCATGGTTGCAGAAGAATGTGAGGAAGTAGAAGAAACTAAATCGATCATAACAGAAGAAGCTACTTGTCTCAACATCAGTCAATCCATCAACCTTTCAATATTGTTCAAGTGCTAGAGAAAAATTCTGAGAATTGTATTTGAAGATGTGGGTATGAAACTAGAGCCATACATGAACCCACCTATGCCCGGCTTGGACAATTCTCACCCGAAGATTTTCCCTTGGAGACCCAAGCTAATGTTGTGGGCAATTAGAGTTCATCAACCAGAGGTTGAGAAAAATCATGTGGATAGGATGTTGAAGCTACCCAATAATCCACCTATGCCAAGCTTGACAAATTCTCAACCCAACTTGTTCCCTTGGAAACCCAAACAACACTTGTGGGTAACTCAAGGCAATTCACAAGGAGTCGAGGAAGAAAATCTGGGTAGAAGGTTAAAGCCATCTCAGGACCCACCCACGCTGAGCTTGAACAATTCTCGACCCAAATTATTCCCATGGAGACCAAAATGTAATTCTTTCATGATCTCCATCTTGACATTCTCTCGGCAGGTATGTTTTGTATTTTTTGGTAGCTCTTATGCCACCTCTAGCCGGGAGGAGCACACTCTCTTCAAACCTCCATGAGGTAAGAAAAAGGTCCGTCGAGCTAATGACGTTAAATAAGCCCTTCTTGGGAGGCAACCCAAGCTTTTAAATTAGTTTTCTTACTTTCCTAGTTGTGTGTTTTTAGTTTTCATAGCTTTCATGCTTGTTTTTGTTTTTGTTTTGTGTGAGTATCTCAATTGCACATTTTTGTCGTTTGATGTGTTGGCATGAGTATTTATTGTTGAGGTCGACGATTCTTGATGTGTTATCTATAGTTCTATGATCATACTTTGCATTGTGATGAGGATTATGCATGTAACGATGAGTTTCAAGGTTTTATGGGGCTGTGCGGGCTGTCTACCACCCGCACAAGCAAGGGCAGGGGGTGTGCGGGCTATATGCGGGCCGCAAATCCATGTGCGGGCACAGCCCGCACACAACCCCCATTCAGCACAAAATTTCAGCCTGTTTAGCACACAAGAAATTCTGTTTCTCTTTCTCTCTTTGGCTGATTCTAGTGCAGTTTTTTTGTGAATTTTTATGTAGGAAACCCTCTTTATTTTTCCAACTTAACCTTGATCTTCAAACCCCTTATCATTTTGAGTTTTAATTTTGTCGATCTATCACTTTTCATCAAGTTTTCAACGACACCGTTAGTTTTTGCCATCAAGCTTTGGGTGTGAATTTCTCTCTTATCTTTCTAGATTTTATTGCTTAAATCTTTATCAAAGCCCAAGAAAAAGAAGGTGAGAATGCTTTAAACTTGAAAATTCATGTTCATATATCTTTTCTTTACAAGTTCTCACCAAGAGACGACGATTGAGACAATTATGCTTGAGTACTCACACATTGTGCATCCTTAATCATATTTCCTTTTGTAGCTCAAGTTGGAAAGAGCCTAACTCTTCCAAACTCATGTTTTTCTTTTTTTTATTATCTTATTTATTAGATCTTTAATAATTTTTGTGTGATGATGATGGATGCCTTGATCTAATGTCCCGTTCTACCTCGCAGGGGTAGACGTGGGCATTGTTTTCTTCTCTCTACTATCATTAGGAAAACGATGATTACATGATCTTATCCATTCATGTGCTACCACTCTAACTCATGGAAGTTCACCTACCCCTCATCTATGCTTTATACTTCTTATCATTTGTTTTGCGCCGCTGACCATGTACATTGGGGACAATGTACGACTTTAAGTGGGGGGTGGCATGCATGCACATATGTTCTTTATCATCAAAAGATTTTGTATTACTTGTGCATGACTGGTTTGGTGAACATTTATGACACTTATGCATGATTGCAACCTATGATGGTGATGATACCTAAGTGTACATTAGAGTAGGAGAATGATAGGTGCAAAGCTTTGCACATAACCTTATACTTAATGAATTTTGATCATTCACGGCATTCCATCACGTACCTTCTAGCTTGGACCTTGGATATCTAGGTTAGGTTAAATGATAACCTACGTGACCCTCTTAGTAGCTAACCCATTTTAGTGATACCGTACCTTGACGTGTTGGCTTCTTCCTAATGAGTTATCTGAGGGCTTTTGTCTCTCTCTTTAAATTGGCAAAAAAAAAAAAAAAAAAAAAGAAATAAAGTGTGGTCATAAAAAGAGTTTTGTATAGCAATAAGAATGACAATGCTCCTCTACTTGAATAGCAAATTAACTTAGGTTTTGGGCTCCTAAAAAGAGTGTTTCCTAAGCTAAAAGCTAGAAAAACACGAGCATGTTCATGTGAACTTGTAATCTTCTAAATAAGTTGGGTTTTTTGGTGCCTGATCAGCATATTTACCCTACCAAAACGAAGACTACAGGTCATGTTAGCCAAAAAAGAAAAAAAAAATAGAATTAAGCCAATTATGTATAGATGAGAGACAAAAGTGCCTTGTGAATTCATTAGGGGGTTCCCTACTATTTCAAGGTTCGTTACCGCTATAAGTGGTGTGATATGCTTCAAGAAGTGGTCCTCAGGGTGTCATCTTTTCCTATCTAGGTTACAAGAACCCAGGTGAATAAGGTTGCACACACACAGCATCATCTTGCCGAATGAATGTTTCAAAATTTCGTTTATGGTTGTAGCTTAGCATCTAGAGTCTTACACTTGCTATTGTATACTTATATTTGAGCAGGAGGTTGTGTATTTAGCCACTTATCAATTCCTCTTGTTCTTCATGTTTGTTTGCTTGGGGACAAGCAAACCCTCAAGTGGGGGGAAGTTTGATAAGTGTCTAAATACACCGTTTTGTAACGGTGAATTACTTGTACTTTCATGCATTATTTGAATGAAACCAGTGTCCTTTAATGTGTTTTTCATGTTTTTCTATTTCAGGGCATCTATGAGCTGTCTACGGTAGGAGGAGCATTTGTAGCATGAAAATCGAGGCCAAGGAGCGAAGAAACGAAGGTTAAACGAGCTCCGGACGTCATTCGGTCACTCCTACATGAAACGGGCCTATTCAGGCCCGTTTTCAGGCCCTGTGCGGGCCTGTGTGCCGCCCGCACACCCTTGGCAGAAGGGTGTGCGGCCTCATGTGCGGCCCGCACAGGGCTCGGGTTTAAAAGGGTTTCTAGGGTTTTTTCGAGAGATATCTTGCCACCGGCGCCTCCAAGCACCCCCACGCTCAAATATTCATCGGAGGAGGTTATTTTGGAGTGGAATCAAGTGGGAGAAGAGGGAAGAACGCATAGATCTTCATCCTAGAGCTTGCCGACGTGGATTCGGCAAGTTTCTTCATCAAACCTAGTCGACACGCTCAAGAGGGAGTTCTTAGTGATTTTGTTGATGTACTCTTTATTGTTTGAACTTTCCTTCTTATTCATGTCGAACTAAACCTCTCAAGGCGCCCGGGCAACCGGTTAACCTTGGGAGGAATACTTGTATTGGATGTTGTACTTTTAATTCAATGAATGCATGGTTTGTCATTTGGTTTCATACTTTGTGTACTTAATTGTAGTGATTTGCATGAGAACTCTGCATTTCATCTTATTGATTGTGCTTGGTTGTGCGAGGTGCGCTCTTGCATTAGATCCACTTAGTATGAAGAGGGATTCATTGTACCGGTACACCGGAGGTTCCGGGTGCCGGTAGCCTCCCGTAGGTTGTAAAGTTTATCTTAGCGAAATTGCTTATAGATAACTCTAACCAAGGCTCCTTAATCCCAATGACATCGTGTGAGTATCCTTTGGACAAAGGACTTGTACTGGATTAGGGCTACACTACGGAGGTTCTGGGGTAGTCGACTTCCGAGTCTAAACGGACCAACTTGTTACAAACCATGCATGCATTATTTATTTATTTTATCATCCATACTTGTGTTCTTCCAGGGGGAATCCTTGCCTGGGGCCTTATCTGTGATACTTGTTTTCTCTCTATATGCTTATTGTTTGTTGGTGGCTTGATCACTTTTATTACTTTATTTTCATACTTCATTTTATTATAACAAAACCCATGTTTTGACTTGACTAAACAGCTAATCTAAGCAGAAGTAATAGTAGATCTCGGGACCCTAGGGAATACGACCCTCTTGTGCTCGCACAAGAGGTATTACTTGACGACCCATGCACTTGCGGCCGGGGAGCCGTGTGCCCGCTTTTTAGCGACGCGCGCGGCGACCATCAGATTGCTTGGGGGCAAGCAACGTTGAAGTGTGGGGATATTTGATAAGTGTCTAAATGTTGGTGTTTTCATATATATATATATCGTATTCACTTTGCATGTATTTTGTGAGGTTTGATGCCTGTTTTTCGCTTAATTGTTTATTATTTGCTTTGTAGGGCATAAGGAAGCCATGGAGAACAAAAAGATATCATTTAGGCGAAAAGAGAAGAAAACAGGAATTTCATACCACCCCCATACTACCCAGTATGGGGGCCGTATGCACTGTAGCAGCGGAATGATTTGGAGTTGTCTGAACAGATTTCCATACTACCAAGTATATGGGCGGTATGGAGGACGTATGCACCTTGTATGAATCACAAATCTAGGTTTTTTGAGTGCTATATGACCCCCATATAACCCCTATACGGCCCGTATGTCATGGGGGGTATAAATACTGACTTTTAGGGCAGAATTGGAGGACTTTTTCTGGACTTTTTCTGGGCCGATTTTGGGAGACCACTTGGGAGGTTTTGGGCGACCTTGGGAAGGAGAAGAAGGGTAAGGAAGCTAGGAGATCATTCAAGCCCAAGGTCCAAGGCTCATCAAGGCAAGAAAGCAACATCATTCAAGGGGAGATCTACCACGATTTGAAGGAAGGAGACCCGCGGCTAGAGGAAGCGTCATTCGGCATTCCTTTGACGGTGGAGGCATCATTTGGCATATTTTCTACCTCCTCCACCATTTCATTTAGGGAGTGTCATTTATGCTTTTCTTGTGTGTTTACTTGATTGTATTGCTTGTTGTGGGATGATGACACACTAGACACCCAAGGCCACCGGGTGTTGGTGAATCTTGGGGGCTTTATCATGTATTTTGGATGATTACTTGTTAATTCCATGCTTGGGTAATTTTGAGATCTAATCTATTGTTTTAATGTAAGTGCTACACTAAGGAGAAATCCGTAGCTTTTTTATAAGTGATGTTTGTAGATGTGACTTGCTCGCATATATTAGATCTTGAATTTATTAGAAGGGGACACATGTATCATCACGCAAGAAATCGGGTGTTTGGTACCCCTCCATGTAGGTTTAATCCGAAAAGAGTAGGTTTACCCCTAAATGAGATTTCCTCGTACTTAATGCAATCGTAGGAATGTGGATTTGGAAGAAATTCCTATCTATGTTCGTATGGAATTAGGGTTCAATCCCCGAGAAATTGGGGTTGTTCGAATCTTGGAATCTCATGGTCCACTTTACCTTTGCATCTTTTGTTCATCATCCATGTTTCATGATAACCCCTCAAGGGGATCCACATCCATAGGCCTTTGCAACCTTCTTCCACCAGCTCCGTGCTGGGGACAGCTTTCCCTCTTTTGGTGATTGGATTAACTCCCTTACCGTAGGTGTTGGAGCAACAACCGGCTCACTACCGGAAGCGTTAGAATCATCGGGAGGCTCCTCCCCCAAGATCTCAATCACTTTTTCCTTCCAAAACGTTTCCCGCACAAAATCATTAACAACATTATCAATAACATCCAAGGCATATCACGTATCATCATAGCTCATTGGGTGTTTTATAGCGTCCTTCAGCCGAAACACCACCTCTTCACCATTCGACCATCCTTAACATCAATTAGTGCTTGTGAAGTTGCAAGGAATGCCTACCCAAGATTAAGGGCACCTCTACTCGATCGTCCAAATCTAAGATCACAAAATCCACTGGGAAGATAAATTTGTTTATTTTCACCAGGATATCTTCCACAATTCCCAATGGTTGGCGAGCAGAACGATCAGCCAGTTGAAGAGTCATTTGAGTGGGTTTTAGCTCCCCAAGGCCCAATTTCTAAAAAATTGTATATGGCATTAAATTTATGCTTGCCCCCAAATCAGCTAATGCTTTCTCATTCATCATTCCCCCAATTGCGAAAGGAATGATAAAACCTCCTGGGTCCTTCTCTTTCTTGGGGATCTTGTTAGAAATGATGGCTGAGCACTCCTCACTCAAAGTTTGGGACATTGATGTGCAATGTCTTGAACATTTCTAGAGATGTCTTGAACTGAGCATCTTGTTGATCTTTTTTCAACTTGGCAGGATAGGGCAAGGTGAGATCATATTCTGTCACTGACTCTTTTTCCTTGCCCTTCAATTTCTCCCTTAATACTGAGTTAGCATTTTTCTCCACAGCCTCCACCCCAGGTTCATCATGAATAACAGGCTGCACTAGAGTGGGTAGTGACTCGAGTTCTTTCCCACTTCTAAAAGTCACGACCTTAAGAGATTCCTGGGGATTGACTTCCGTATTACTTGGTAAAGAACCAAGGGGCCATTCAGTAAGATTCTTGGCAATCTGTGAGTTGGGCGCCATTTGATTGAATATATTTCACGAGGAGGGGTTCTAGAGTTCGGCCCTTATGTTCTTGAGGTGGGGCCCTCGGGAAGTGAGATTGTGACTGTTGTTGTTGCTGCTGCTGCTATGGACGCCACTACTGTCCTTGCATCACTGACTCCATGAGAAATTCGGGTGATTCCTCAAACTAGGGTTGTACGTGTTGCTGTAGGGTTGTTTTGGTACCTCTGATTCTGACCAATGAAGTCCACCTGCTCAGTACTCTGACCCCCTTCAGAAGAACTACTAGGCCCAGCTTGGCCTCCCCAACTGTCACCACTCAACAGTGAAGTGGGTGGCTGCAACCTATGCTGCTAGAGTGGTGAGTGCATCCCTCTCATAAATGCCTGCAGCCTTCACTGGTTTGTTTCTCTCTAAGCTCCATTGGTATCCATTCGAGGCCATGTATTCGATCAAATTTTGTGCCTCTTCAGGTATTTTGCTACACAATTGGTATGCCCCTTGTGTATCCGCATATGCACGGGTCATACAAGTAGTATAATGTACCCGAGGGTAGGGTAGTCGATTCTACAGGGACTGGTATATCTCCTAATACTATCTTCCTACTTAATATCTAATCAACTAGAATTAGGGTGAATTGACTCTATTTTGAGAAAGAGAGAAGTTGAGGGAAGAGGAATCACACTAGAGGGAGAGAATTGGGATTGCTCAATGGAGGAGATGGGGCACCGGGTCGATCACTTGGTGCTACCTAACTTAGATTCTTACAGCACTTATCTGGAGTGTCTCTCACGAACCCTAAATTCTAAAATCTTGTTGTGCTATATAGAGGATACATGTGGTGTAATCGAACCCCTGAGTTGAATTTTAACTTCTTGCATCAATCTAGAAGATATGCAGGCTAAGTCGAAATCAAGATCTCAACGTATTCAAAACACTCAACAACCATCAATGAAGCCAACAACCAAAGATTTAAAAAGAGAAACAAAGATATCCATAAATGCTGTGATAGAAGAATTCAAGTTCAAAAATACACACACATGTTCTCAACCCGGGGCTCCCAAGAAGAGTTTAGCCCCTCATAGATTCAAACAAAAAAAATAATTGAAAAAGCAAATACAAAAAAATCAATGACTCCCTATTTGCTTTCATCCTTGTTGCCGTTTGAGGTCCTGATGTCGGTGGATCCTCTCATCCAAATTGGCCTACAATTCGCACGCGGTTATCTCTCCGATCGTCGAAATGATTATATCGGCCTCTCCCCTAAGATTTCTCCATTTTTCCCCATCGAAAAAGTCCCTCAAACCCAAACTTTCAGCGTGTTTTAACACTCTCCCCATGTGAACATGGCCGTGTTCTAAGCCGTGCAGATTGCTGCAGATGAGTGCATTTTATATAGATATATTTTCATTGTGTACCAGTGTTTCATAAGTATTTTTAGTAGTAATTCTCCCATTTCAGTGCTATTCGAGGTATTTCTAGTTTTCTATGCAGATATCGAAGCCCCGAAGCAAGAAGAAACAATTTTGCGTGATTTTAGTAGCTAAGGGACTTAAAAGAAACCTCACCAAGCTAAGCACGGCCTCAACATGCTTGTGTCCCAAGGCTTGCAATTCACAGGAGCATTCAGCCAAAGTCAGCACAGCTTCGGGTCTTTAAGCACGGTCATGCAACTCGCAACACGGCCGCAACACGCTCGTGTTGAACCCCGTGCAGATTACAGGCAACTAGAGTTTCAGAGTTTCATTTGGCAGTAATCTGCACGGCTTAGAGCAAGGCCTAAGCACGGCCGTGTTGACATCAGGAGAACATTATAACACCCCGAAACTTAGGGTTTTGGGGGACTTTTCGTAGAGGGAAAAAAAGGCAAAGAAGGGGAGAAGCCAGGGGAGTATTATGAACCATTGTAGAGGGAGCTTAGCGCGAATTGTAGGCCAATCGGAAGGAGAAGATCTATCGGCAACAAGGATGGAAGCAAATAGGGAGTCTTTGATTTCTGTTGTATTTGCTTTTTCAGTCATTACTTCGTTGTTTGAATCCATGAGGGGCTAAACCCTTCTAGGGAGCCTCGAGTTGAGAACTTGTGTATATGTTTTGAACTTGGATTCTTCTATTCAGCATTTATGGATGTCTTTGTTTCCCTTATTAAATCTTTGGTTGTTGGCTTCATTGATGGTTGTTGCGTGCATTGATTACTTTGAGAACTTGATTTTGGCTAGGCTTGCATGCCTTCTCGACTGATGCGAGTAGTTAGAATTCAACCTAGGGTTTTAATTACACTACAGGTATCTTCCAAGTAGCACAAAAAGATTGTAGAATTTGGGTTTGTGAGAGACACTTCAGATAAAAGCTGTGAGAATCTAAGTTAGGTAGCACCAAGTGATTAACCCGGGGCCCCATCTCCTTCATTGAGCAATCCTGACTCTCTCCCTCTAGTGCGTTTCCTCTTTCTCTTCATTCTCGCTTTCTCAAGTCAGAGTTAATTCACCCTAATTCGGGTTGATTAGATACTAAGTAGGACGATAGTATTATGAGATATAACCAGTCCCTGTGGAATCGACTACCTGACCCTCGGGTACATTATACTACTTGTACGACCCGTAGACTTGCGGTTACGAAAGAGGCGTATCAAGCTTTTGGCGCCATTGCCGGGGACTGGCAACTTCAAGGAATTCTTATAATCTTAGTAATCTAGTCGTTTATTTGTTGTTCAATTTTAGATTTTAGTTCTTTTCTTATTTTTGTTTTTCTTGTTTGAGAATCGAATCTTCAATTCTAATATTTTTTTATTATACGCAGGTTTAGTATATAACCCGAAGCAGTTCGTCACCACTGCCTAGCCCTGACCACGATATCGATCACACATTTCATCAAAGGTTGAGACAAGTCAATCAAAGGGAGTACATTCAGTTAGCTAGGCCTAATTTGGATTGTTCACGCGCATTCTATAGTAGATCCAACAGGGAACTGTGATACGCCCCATGCGTATCCGCAAGTGCACGGGTCATACTAGTAATAAAGTGTACCTTAAGGTCGGGTAGTCGTATCCACTGTGACTGGTGTATCTTCTAATACTCTCGTTCTGCTTAGAATCTAATCAATTGAAGGAGGGTTCAACTGACTCTAGGTTGGTCTGAAAGAGATTTAAGAGGAGGGAATGCACTAAGGGAAAGGTAAGCATTGGCTCGATGGGGGAGATGGGGCCCCGGGGTTGTATTCCTGATGCTCACTAACTTGGACTCTCTCAGTACCTATCAGAGATATCTTCAGTTCTAAAATCTAGTCGTGCTAGGTAAATAATGCTCACAGTGCTGTTGAACCCTAAGTTGAAATCTCACTTGTTGCAACTATCAATAAGATTCCCAAGATAAGTTAAGATAACCAAACATTCAAGCATTCAACCACTCAACAAGCATTCAAGATAGCCAACAACCAAGATTTAATACAAGGAACAAGACATTCATAAATACTGCAAGTAGAGTAATCAAGTTCAAGCTACAACATCAGAATATTCCCCTCGGGGATCCCTAAGAGAGTTTAGCCCCTTATGAGGTTAGACAAGAAGATAAATGCCAAAGAAATTAATACACAAGAAGTTGAAAACTCCCTAATTTCTTGCATCCTTAAGACTATCCGAGGCTTTATGATGTAATTTATTCTCCTCTCGATCGACCTACCATTCGCACAACATTTCCCTTGTGATGGTGAGGACGGCTCCCCAAAGCTCCCTCCTTCTTCTTTCTTCGTTCGCAGTCAAAAAGTCCCCCAAAAATTTAAGTTTCTGGGGTTTTAAACTTTTCCCGATGTGAGCACGGCTGTGTTGAAGCCATGCTCCAAGCCGTGCAGATTACGGCCGAATAAAACTCCTGAAACTCAAATTCCTGTAATCTGCACGGGGGTACAAGATGCCCGTGTTGCGGCCGTGGTGAAGGTTGCACGGCCGTGGTGAAGGTTGCACGGCCGTGCTTAGCGCCCATAACGCGTGTTGCTCTCGGCCGAATTCTCCAAAGAATTTGCACGGCCTGAAGCACGGCATGCCGAGACCGTGTTGAGCTTGATGAGGTTTCTCCTAAGTCCTTTAGCTCCTAAAATTACTCAAAATCACTTCTTCTTACCTTAGGACTTTGATATCTGCGTGGAAAGTAAGAATACCTCAAATAGCACTGAATTTGGAGAATTAATGCCGATAAATTGAAGAATCATGGGAGTAAGACATAAAATAAATATATATGAAATGCACTCATCAAATACCCTCAAACTTGAATCGTTACTTGTCCTCAAGCAACCTTAATTACCTAATAAAGTGATGAGTGCATGACCTCTGATCTCAGCTAAGTTAGAAAATTCCTAAAGTTTGAGGAGTCCAGAGTAGCTAGTATCTTAGTCTATTGAAAGCTCTTGAAAGATTTTACTATTACTTCATACTATCGTGTGTGTGTGCCGCCTCACCAAGTGTATCAAAACTGTCTTTGAGGGGGTCTAGTTCAAGCTATGATTTCTCATTTTTTCAAGATGACTCCTAAACTAGGCATTAGCTTCGTACACCCTAGAGGCAGCTCACTTGGTAGGTCATCAAAAATGACATTTGTGATGCCTAAGATCCGAATACTCAAGTGCGGTTTTCGCTTTTTCTAAGGTGATAGCTCTTTCTACCATCTTTCTAACAGAATTCGACAGGGCATTGACACACCCTTGCGTGTGTACTCCGCAAGTGCACGGGTGTCGAAGTAATAAAGTACCCAAACGGGTGGGTAGTCGAATCCACAGGGAGTAGACGTAAGAACAATCACACTTTGTTAAGTAATCAAAGATAAACCAATTGTTGTTGAAAGAAAATAAAAATAAGAAAGAAGTAGAAACAAAGTGCTGAAAATGAAAGCTAGGTCGGAGAAATAGATCAATTAAGAAGATAGGGTACTCGGACGATGTTCCCCCTAGAATCCTTATTTCAAGTGCAAGACTTCAAATACTCTTATTCAATAGAGATTTCAAGAGTCGTGGAATCCAAAGATACAAGGTCCCAAATCTAAGGTCAACCTTGACTAGTCCCCTACGAGGTCCCGGCGGAGAGAAGACTCTCGACGCCTCACACCACGTATGACTCGCGCTATGCTCTAGGGATTCCAAGTGGTAAACCCTATTCCCAACTATAGATCATTCCCTTTGGTCCAGGCGAAAGATCCCTAATCACAAATAAGTCCCGGCGGAAAGGCCTCTCTCAACGCCTAACTCTCTTTAAGATCGAAGGTAAAACTTGGAATAAGAAGGTAGGGAAAACCACACCGGAGGGGAAAGGGGACGCGTCGCTACCTCTCAACTCACCCTCTCAACCATCTTCAATCTTGGTAACCTAATCCTAATGGTGATGGTCACTCGTCAAAAGGATGATTGGATTAGCCCTCAACCCTAGTGTCACTCTAAGGGAGAAACCATTAAGTATACAAGATTGAAACTCAAATTTAAACTCAAATTGAATAAAAGCATTAAAGTCAATGAAACATAGGAAATCTAGGGTTTACAAGTCCAAGTACCCACTAGGGGTTTAGCTCTCCATGGAGCAATACAAGTTCATCAAGATAAATGAAG
Source organism: Dioscorea dumetorum (assembly GCA_902712375.1). Classification (NCBI taxonomy): domain Eukaryota; kingdom Viridiplantae; phylum Streptophyta; class Magnoliopsida; order Dioscoreales; family Dioscoreaceae; genus Dioscorea; species Dioscorea dumetorum. Next base: position 4,426,671 of record CACTHL010000490.1, on the reverse strand, counting down.
ATAAGTGCAAGAAATCCATAAAGAAAACCCCCTTAAGCTTCGTGTTGATAGACTATGGGAACTTCTCCTTCTTCTTCAAAGAATCCCTTCCTCCAAGCCTAAGGCACACCTCGTCGAATCGAGTCGTCGAAGGCTCCCCCAATGGCTCTCCTTGGAAGGGAATGATGATGAAACCGGTGAAGAAGCGCCCCCAAAGTGTAGCAAGAACCTCCCCGAACCCTAGCCGTCACCTCCTCCCAAAGTTAGAAGAAGTCCCCCCAAATAACGCTTCGGAACGGCTTTATAATTGGCCATCTCGAGGATCCACACGGGCGTGTGGATGAGCCACACGGCCGTGGGGAAATTCCACACGGCCGTGTGGAAATTCCACACGCCCATGTGAAATTTCAGCCCCGTGGAAACTTGCTTATTGGTCCCCGATTTCGCCCCGTTTCTTCTCCCCGAGGTCACACAGCACGGACACACGGCCATGTGAAAGGTCATGTGGCATTTCTTGATGATGAAAAACCCTTGGAGAGCTTTTGAAATCTTTGAACAAATCCGAACAAGCGAGCATGACTGCCGTCGTGTCCTTCTACAAGAATTGTCTTAAAGCCTTTATAAGTTGGCACATACCCCCTCGTTTGAACCCGATTTGTGTCTTGAACTTTGTATTTGCACAAAAGAGCTCCACTTGGCACCATTATGACCTAATCTTGCTTTTCTTCGCATAAACCTTCTTCACAACCCTAATTGCACGAAAGAACACAAAAACACACGAAATGAGAAATATAACCTGAAAAATGTGATGCTCATGCAAGGAAAAACATCTCAAATAATATGTACATGCAAGCACTTATCAAACTCCCCCACACTTAAGCTTTTGCTTTCCTCAAGCAAAATTTATACAATAAAATCCACAAGTAGAGTGATAGAAGTGCTTAGCCTTAAGTTCACCAAAAAGTATGTAAGGAGAGCATTCTTAAACAAAGGAACAATTTGCAACATAGAAAGATAAAAACCACTGCTCTAGCAAAAACACGAAGCACAAAGAAACTAGAATCTGACTGCGTGTGTGTGTGTATGCTTACTCATGCCAACCCTAAGTTCACTCTTAAAAGTTCTTATTGAAAAGGACTTATTTATGGACAAAAAATAGGTAGTAGCTGCACACAACCTCGAAGGTAGCCATTTCCCAAGATGCCTCCTGGGCGGCTTTCACGCTTTGAGGTGGTAGCTCTTTCCACCTTGGAGTGTTAGCTTTCACACAGCCTATTAGATAGCTCTTTCTCTCCTTAGGGCATAGCTAGTATCCGACTTATGAGAGTAGCTGCATACAACATAGGTGGTAGCTCTTTCCACTCCGAAAACAAGTAAACAAATAAAGGCATTTTTCCTTTTTTTTTTTTCAAAAAAAAGAAAACTAAGGTCCTTTCGGCACTGAACTAGAGTTATCAGGGTTAATAGAGCAAGAAAGGTGTAAGCAATGCAATCAGACAAAAAATTTCTATGTTTTTCGAGTAAACTAGAGCATGAGTACAAACGATGTTTAAAATTCTCCTAAATTCAAGACTGCAATCCTTGTCTTTTAAGGTGAACTATCATTGGCTAGATGAGCATATGAGTGATGAGCATACCTACATAGAGAACGTGTGCAACGTGAACTTCCCCCCACACTTAAGATGTACAATGCCCTCATTGTACTCATGCAAGCATACAAAAACAGAATATAAATAAAACATGAGGGCGTGGGGATTAAAAACGACACTCCCCTTGGCTCCGAATGTAGAATTTGAGTGGAGCTGCAAACGGGGGAAGTGAAGCTGCGACGGGTTGTGAAGCTCACACGGCCATGTGGAAAATCCTCATGGCCGTGCCTATGACTATTCCTCAATACAGGACTGACATGACCAACTGCACATCACAAAAGGGGTTCAGTAAAGCTCAACACAAAAGATAAACAACGAGAGTTTATAAGCATGACGTACACGCTTAAACTCGAAACAAACAAACTACAACTAAAAATAGTAAGATAGAGCTCAGAAGGTAAACCCTTTCTGAGTAACAGAGATAAAGTGACATGAAAATAAACTAGTACAAAAAAAGAAACAACTAAAAGAAAGACGCCTCAAGCGTTATCATCTGCTGGTGCTGCTGGTGATGCGGGTGATTCACGTGGTGCTCGGGGTGCGGGAGACATGGTGGAGTCGGTGTCTCTCGCCATCATCACGTCTGCCAACTCTTCCACTTGTTCATGGTCAATCGCGGCCAACGCTTGCGAGTCAAGGGTCCGTATCTTGCCGAACTTGAGCCTTGAGAGGTGCTCAAGTTCGATTTGAAGTTTGGTTACGGGGAACTTCAACGGCTTAGGCGAGGGCTCACGAGGCCCATAAGGACGCTTATGTGCACATTTTCTTGTCCTTGGAGGCTTTTCTCGCGCAAAAGAGAGGCAAACGAGTCATTTCAGGGTAAAAAACTAAGTGCCGAGGGATCCACAGGGCCGTGTGGACCCTCTAGATGAGAAAACCTCCCCTTTATGATCCACACGGCCGTGTGGAATATCCACATGGCCGTGTGGATCTTCGGCCATGGCTATACGGCCATGGTTGATCCACTTTGACGCGTGCAAAGTTGCCATACTTCCACCATTGGTGTTTATAGCATAAAAGCAAGTATTTCCCATGAAAATAGCATGCTAAAACACAAGAATCATCACCCAAATCCAAGAAAGAAAATTCATGGCAAGAAGAGAGAAAAGAGGGCTTACCAGATGATGGTCCATAGCATGATAAAACTCCGATTAAAACACCCAAATCCTATAAATAAGCGAGCAAATGGAAGAAGAAGAAGAAGATGTATGGTCGCGATCCTTGATATTGAGGCGTTTGAATGTGAAGAGGCGCAAAGATGAAATGAAAGAAGAAGGGCTTCTTTCAAACTTAAGCAATCCACATGGCTATGTGGAAATTCCACATGGCCGTGTGGATTCTCTGGATCGCTTGGAAAAATTCTAAACAAATCCACATGGCCATGTGGAAATTCCACATGGCCGTGTGTCTTCTCTGGATTGGAAATCTGCAGCTCATGAATAGTACTCACATGCTCATGTGGAATTTTCACATGGGCATGTGAAAATTCAATCTTTGCCAAATGAGCTCCAAATTTTTCACATGGCCATGTGGTGCATACCCAGAAAACCCAACATAATCCATCCACATGGCCATGTGGAAAATCCACATGGCCATGTGGATCCATTTTCAGCCCAGATTTTGTTCAAAATCTGCAGAACTAATGGAAAACACATGCAAACACTGCAGAAAATGAAATCTAGCATAAACATGGCCGAAAACTCGACGAATTCACAGGATGAACACTCAAACTTGACAGAAACGATGTAAACATGGATTTGCATTTAGAAACGACTATGGTGCACTACACCGAAGATGAAACAACAGAAAACTAAAACAAAACAAAAACTACATTGCATAAATTAAAACTAGCTAAAACAAGTGCAATGAATTTTTAAAACTTGGGTTGCCTCCCAAGAAGCGCTTGTTTTACGTCACTAGCTTGACGTACCTTTATCCTTACTCATGGTGGGTTGAAAAGGGTGTGCTCCTCCCGACTATATCTTGCGTAGCTACTTCCCATGAGCACAATTGTATCTCGTCGGTGATTCACTTTTATTGGAGGCTTGAACAATTTTACTTTAGGTCTCCACGGAAACAAATGGGGGTAGGAATTGTTCATTCTCAACTTCGGTGAGTCCTTCGATGGTTTGAGCCTCCTACCCACATCATCTTCAATTCTTGAGACCTTTTTTGAAAATTTTGATTGTTGATCAATTCCAAGCAGAGGCACTTGTTCCATTGCCTTGGGGTTTGCTTCTTTGACGTTTTCAACTTGAACGAAATATGGTTTCAACAAACCCTCTCCCAAAGCTTCCTCCTTATAAGCATGTTGTCCATTCAAGCACTCGTTATTCTCAAATTGGGGCTCTTCTCCCTCCATTTGATTCTCGGCAACATCTTGTTCCTTCTCCCCCACTTGCTCATTGTTCTCGCATTCTTCCTTGTCATTTTCTAAAGAAACATCCTCAACAAGTCCCTCTGTTTTGGTTCTCGAAGTCATGAATAAAATCTTGTTGAGTTTGCTTTGTGAAATCTCGGAGGCTTTGATACCGGCTTCAAGTGTTCGGATAAACTTAGCCAACACATCATTCAAGTTCAAATTTTCGTCTTGAGATTCTTCAACTAGGGGAGCCTCAGATCTCTGAATAAATCCTGCCAATAGACTTTTTAGGCTATGATCTTGCTCATGTGATGGAATGTGCTCTTCAAATCCGGATTGTGGGGTTTGCCAATGTTGTTCACACACATTCCATGAGATGTTGGGGGAGTTCCTATGACTAGACCGATAAGTGTTACAATAGGAATAACTTCGCTGCATTGTTCCAAAACGTTTATCAGTCCCTGCATTGTAAGCTTCATTTTGTATGGAAAAAGATGTAATTGAATCAACCATCCTTCATGTTAGATATGTACAAAGAAAATAAAATAAATGAGAACGGTGAAAGTAAGAAAGATGAAATAGACAAACAATAAAAGATAAATGAATGACTAAAATAGCAAAGTATAAGAGTTCCTTAAACGCCTACTCCCCGGCAACGGCGCCAAAAACTTGACACACCCTTGCGTGTGTACTCCGCAAGTGCACGGGTGTCGAAGTAATAAAGTACCCAAACGGGTGGGTAGTCGAATCCACAGGGAGTAGACGTAAGAACAATCACACTTTGTTAAGTAATCAAAGATAAACCAATTGTTGTTGAAAGAAAATAAAAATAAGAAAGAAGTAGAAACAAAGTGCTGAAAATGAAAGCTAGGTCGGAGAAATAGATCAATTAAGAAGATAGGGTCCTCGGACGATGTTCCCCCTAGAATCCTTATTTCAAGTGCAAGACTTCAAATACTCTTATTCAATAGAGATTTCAAGAGTCGTGGAATCCAAAGATACAAGGTCCCAAATCTAAGGTCAACCTTGACTAGTCCCCTACGAGGTCCCGGCGGAGAGAAGACTCTCGACGCCTCACACCACGTATGACTGCGCTATGCTCTAGGGATTCCAAGTGGTAAACCCTATTCCCAACTATAGATCATTCCCTTTGGTCCAAGCGAAAGATCCCTAATCACAAATAAGTCCCGACGGAAAGGCCTCTCTCAACGCCTAACTCTCTTTAAGATCGAAGGTAAAACTTGGAATAAGAAGGTAGGGAAAACCACACCGGAGGGGGAAAGGGGACGCGTCGCTACCTCTCAACTCACCCTCTCAACCCTCTTCAATCTTGGTAACCTAATCCTAATGGTGATGGTCACTCGTCAAAAGGATGATTGGATTAGCCCTCAACCCTAGTGTCACTCTAAGGGAGAAACCATTAAGCATACAAGATTGAAACTCAAATTTAAACTCAAATTGAATAAGAGCATTAAAGTCAATGAAACATAGGAAATCTAGAGTTTACAAGTCCAAGTACCCACTAGGGGTTTAGCTCTCCATGGAGCAATACAAGTTCATCAAGATAAATGAAGATAAGTGCAAGAAATCCATAAAGAAAACCCCCTTAAGCTTCGTGTTGATAGACTATGGGAACTTCTCCTTCTTCTTCAAAGAATCCCTTCCTCCAAGCCTAAGGCACACCTCGTCGAATCGAGTCGTCGAAGGCTCCCCCAATGGCTCTCCTTGGAAGGGAATGATGATGAAACCGGTGAAGAAGCGCCCCCAAAGTGTAGCAAGAACCTCCTGAACCCTAGCCGTCACCTGCTCCCAAAGTTAGAAGAAGTCCCCCCCAAATAACGCTTCAGAACGGCTTTATAATTGGCCATCTCGAGGATCCACATGGGCGTGTGGATGAGCCACACGGCCGTGTGGAAATTCCACACGCCCATGTGAAATTTCAGCCCCGTGGAAACTTGCTTATTGGTCCCCGATTTCGCCCGTTTCTTCTCCTCGAGGTCACACGGACGGACACACGCCCATGTGAAAGGTCATGTGGCATTTCTTGATGATGAAAAACCCTTGGAGAGCTTTTGAAATCTTTGAACAAATCCGAACAAGCGAGCATGACTGCCGTCGTGTCCTTCTACAAGAATTGTCTTAAAGCCTTTGGAAGTTGGCACATACCCCCTCGTTTGAACCCGATTGTGTCTTGAACTTTGTATTTGCACAAAAGAGCTCCACTTGGCACCATTATGACCTAATCTTGCTTTTCTTCGCATAAACCTTCTTCACAACCCTAATTGCACGAAAGAACACAAAAACACACGAAATGAGAAATATAACCTAAAAAATGTGATGCTCATGCAAGGAAAAACATCTCAAATAATATGTACATGCAAGCACTTATCAGGCATCCATAGAAAAGGAATCCGACTTGTCAAAATTCGTTTCTTTTTCTCACTTTTTGACATTTCTTCTCGTTTTCTAGCTTTTATTATTTGAGTTTGGAGTCAACATCTAATTTTTCATAAGACTTAAAACTAGGCCTTCCTCTAACAGAGTGACCACACAACAGAAGCCTAAGTGTTCGCGTTAGGGTTTCCAAAGTAAGAGCGAAATGAATCCTTAAGTTCAACAAAAGTGCACTAGCATGCTCAATGATTCCTTAACTTAGTGATTTTCAACCAAAAATATCATAGATCATCCTAAGTCATGCACAACATCTAAACATATTGATGGTCGCCGCGCGCGTCGCTAAAAAGCGGGCACACGGCTCCCCGGCCGCAAGTGCACGGGTGTTCAAGTAATACCTCTTGTGCGGGCACAAGAGGGTCGTATTCCCTGGGGTCCCGAGATCCACTATTACTAACTCTTCGACAATTGTTTAGCCGAATCAAAACAGAGGTTGTTGTAATGAAATAAAATTTAAACTAACGATAGAAACGTTAATCAATGACAAGTTGCGCACAACGACGAGAAATCAAATAGAGAAGACAAGGCTCCGGGCGAGGATTCCCCAGGGAGAAATACAAGCAAGGATTCTATAAAAATAAGTAATGCATGCATGGAGTATTGTTTTGGTCCGTCTAGGCTCGGAAGTCGACTACCCCGGAACCTTCATAGTGTAGCCCTAATCCAGTACAAGTTCCTTTATCCAAAGGATACTCACACGATGTCATTGGGACTAAGGAGCCTTGGTTGGAGTTATCTATAAGCAATTTCGCTAAGATGAACTCTACAACCTACGGGAGGCTACCGGCACCCGGAACCTCCGGTGTACCGGTACAATGAGTCCCTCTTCATACTATACGGATCTAATGCAAGAGCGCACCTCGCACAACCAAGCACATTCGATAAAATGAAATGCAGAGTTCTCATGCAAATCACTACAATTAAGCACACAATGTATGAAACCAAATTCCACACCATCCATTCATTGAATTAAAAGCATAGCATCCAATACAAGTATTCTCCCAAGGTTCACCAGTTGCCCGGCGGCCTTGGGAGGTTTAGTTCGACATGAATAACAAGGGAAGTTTGCACAAATAAGAATACATCAACAAGAAAACTCAAAACTCCCTCTTGACCGTGTCGACTAGAGTTGATGAAGACACTTGCCGAATCCACGTCGGCAAGCTCTAGGATGATGATCCTCAAGTCCCACCGTCTTCTCTCCCTTGATTTCACTCCAAAACGACCTCCTTTGATGAAGCTTTGAGCGTAGGGGTGTTCGGAGTCGTCGGTGGCAAAAGTCCCTTCAGAAAAAGCCCTAACCGGGCTTAAATACCCGACCGGTGTGCGGCCTGTGTGCGGGCCACACACGTGGCCGCACACCAGGCCGCACACCCTTCTGCCAAGGGTGTGAGGGCTGTGTACAGCGCACACAGACCAAAAAATGGGCCTGGTTGTGTAGGAACGCTTGGGTGCCCTTCGGAGCTCGTTTAACCTTCGTTTTTTCGCTCCTCGGCCTTGATTTCTCATTGTAAACGTTCCTCTCAACGTAAATGGTCCGTGGATGCCCTGAAGTAAGAAAAACAAGAAAAACACATCAAAGGCACTTGTTTTATTCAATTAATGCATGAAAGTGTAAGTAGTTCACCGTTATAAAATGGTGTATTTAGACACTTATCACATATCATACACAAATAAACAACCCTCCTCCACACTTGAATGAAACATTGTCCTCAATGTTAAAAATAACACATGCAGCATAAAAACATTAAGCAAGTGCGAGGAAAGGAGGGTTGGGGAATTTTCACCAAATTGAAGGAGAGGTGCCCGTGATAAATAAGTCCATGACCAAAGAAGGGCATGTGTTGAGAACCATCAAGGGGAAGCCATTCGATACAGCCGCAAGATAAATATCCATACATCCTGAATTAAGCATGCAAGCATTAGAAAGAGATAAAACAGAAAACAATAAACAAGATAAAACTCACTAGAAAGATATCAGTTTAGTAGGGGACTCCCCTTGCTAACTGACTCAAAGAGAACAAAATAAAATGAGAATAAAAACAAAGTACTGAAAAGATAAAGAAAACAGAACAGAGACAAGAAAAATCAAAATCCGGCACTCTCGGAGTCAGTGTCAGACTCAGATGGGAGGTAGGTGGTATCAACCCTCACACTCCAGGAAGTAGAAGCAGCAGTAGAAGAGGGGCAGTGGTCAATGAGTTTCTAAAAACTCCGCAGCATCCACTGGCAGAAAGCACTATCAGAGGAAATATCGGAGGAGTCAGAGTCCGAGGTGCACCGGCGAGGTGATTCTGGAGGAGGTGTCGGCTGCGCTGGTGCATATGGAGGTTGAAGAAGTCCCATAACCCTCAAGGTGAACGAGTAGGATGCACCCGCCCACCGATGGTGAAATAGTTGTTAGAAGGGAGCAAGTGCATGCGATGTGCCAAATGAGTAATGTAGGGTCCGACAAAAATGGCTTTTGTGCGGCGATCCTTGGATTGGTGCTGAAAAGCAGTAGCGAGCACATAACCCATGTGAAATGGAATGCCATCCCACATACTGACCAAATAGGTGAATTCGGAGTTAGTGATCACCACCGTGCTCTAGCCCCGGCCCGTGATGGTCCCACTCAGGAGAGTGTGGATGACGCGTAATGCGAGAGATCTGAGCGTTGAAGCTCTAGACCGGGCCGGGTGATACAGGAGATAGTCGGAGATAGAACGTCAAAGACTAATACTCCGGAGATAAAGTGAATAGTTTGTCATAAAACCCCATCTAGATGGCAAATTCAGTAAAGCTTATGGTAAATTCCCTCCCCAACAACTGAAATTTCAAAGCATCTGGATCATCCCAACTAATTTGTCCCCGTTTCAGCTCGAATGTGGCTAGAAACTCGGCCATCACCTCACGATATGCAAGCTCAGTGATAGAAAACACCTTGTACCAAGGTCCCACATGGAGCAACCGGTGAATCTCCTCGGCCAAATTTGCTTCCCGTAGTGCCTGCCAAGCAAGCGTGCGAAAACCTCCAAACGGCTGTTGGGAGAGCCTCTGAAATCGCTGCCGTTGACATGGTGTGGAAAATGGAGGGATCCCATGGGTGGACGTGGGTCGAGGACTGTGGGACGCCGGTCGCGAGGCTAGCCATTTTGTGGGCATAGCTGAGGAGAGATGAAGATGACAGGGCGAAACTACGGAGGAGAACGGTGGATGAGAGACCAAAACAAAGTTAGGGTTGCCCAGCGTTGCTCAGATTAAAAAGGAGCCAAAAACATGCAAAAAGAATGGAACATGGACGTGCTTCGATCGAAGCACGCCCGTGTTGTTGACCTGCCCAAAATCAAAACTGAACACCTGTGAAATGCACGGGATGCAACACGGGCGTGTTCACCCCGTCCTTAAGAAAGCTGAAAAATAGAAACAAAGAAAACTAAATAAACACAAAGAAATTCAAAAACACAAAGAATTCACCGACTGGAATACATGGGTTGCCTCCCACCAGTGTTTGTTTTCCGTCTCGAGCCTGACTGACCTGAAATTCAGGGGGTTTGAATAAGAAGTAGGCTCTGCACACCCTCATCATCTGATAAAGCAGTGGGACTGATGTAATGCTTCAACCGGTGGCCATTCACGTTGAAGGTTCCGTGATCAGGATGAGATATTTCGATGGACCCATACGGGTAGACATACGTGACCTGGTACGGGCCTGACCAGCGCGATCTCAGTTTCCCAAGGAACAACCTCAAACGGGAGTTGAACAACAAAACTTGATCTCCAATCTCAAATTGATTATCAAACCGTAACCGCTTGTCGTGTAATTTCCGAGCCCGTTCTTTGTAATTTACAGAATTCTCATACGTTGCGTGTCGGAACTCGTCTAACTCATTTAATTGAAATTTTCTCTTTTCTCCTACCTTTTTCAGATCGAACTTTAGCTTGTTAATTGCCCAATAGGCTCGATGCTCTAGTTCGATAGGCAGATGGCATGCTTTACCATAGACTAACCGGTATGGTGTATGCCCCGTGGGAGTCTTATATGCAGTCTTATACGCCCACAGAGCTTCTTCTAACTTGTCGGCCCACTCCTTCCTCGCTGAACCGAACCGTCTTTTGTAAAATTCGCTTTATTTCCCGGTTGGTGACTTTCACTTATCCGCTCGTTTGAGGGTGATAGGTCGTGGCGACATGATGGGTCAAGCCTAGTCGTGATAAAGTTTTCTCGAACTGAGCATTGCAGAAGTGAGACCCGCGATCGCTAATAATAGCTCTTGGATAACCGAAGCGAGCAAACAACTTTCTTAAAAATTTCACAACGACCCTTGCATCATTAGTAGGAAGTGCTTGGGCCTCCACCCATTTAGACATGTAATCAACAGCAACAAGTATGTAGCGACATCCATTTGAGGACGGAAATGGGCCCATGAAATCAATGCCCCATACATCAAAAACTTCACACTGTTGAATCGGCATTTGCTTCATCTCATCTCGTTTAGACAAATTGCCACTCCGCTGACAAGCGTCACAAGATTCTATCATAACCTTGAAGTCTCGAAAAAGCGAGGGCCAAAAGAAACCGGCCGCTAACACTTTCTCCACTATTCTGTTCTGCCCAAAATGCCCTCCAAGCACCCCTGCATGGCACTGTGATAAAATATGCCATCCTTCATCTCTTGAAACACACCTTCTTACCATTTCATCAGAACATAGCTTATATAAACATGGATCATCCCAAACATACTGTTTGACATCTGATATGAATTTTTTTCTTTGTTGATATGAGAAGGTTTCGGGATCACCCCCATGCCAAATAATTTGCAATGCCGGCGAACCATGGGACGGATGCATCCGGAGGCTCTCTTGTTTCTACGAGATACGAGATGTTCCTCCCGGGAAGGAGTCATTTACAACTTCAGATTTGCCCCCATTATTACCAGAATGATCTAAGCGGGATAAATGATCTGCCACTATATTCTCAATGCCTCTCTTATCCCGTATCTCCACATCAAATTCCTGCAGAAGCAAAATCCACCGTATTAACCTTGGTTTAGCATCTGTTTTAGTCATCAAGTATCACAATGCTGCATGATCGATGAATACTATCACTTTAGAGAGAACTAAATACTGCCGGAACTTATCAAAGGCATAGACAATGGCTAGCAGCTCCTTCTCTGTCCTCGTATAGTTTTCTTGGGCTAAAGTCAACATTTTGCTCGCGTAAGATATTGGGTGAAACTGCTTCTCATACCGCTGTCCAAGTACAGCTCCTACAGCTCGATCACTAGCATCACACATTAGTTCAAAGGGTCGATCCCAGAAGGGTGCCTTTAAAATAGAAGCTTCCACTAGCTTTTGCCTCAGCAACTCCAAAGAGGCTTGACAATTGACATCAAAATTGAAAGGAGCATCTTTCTCCAAAAGTTTTGTCATGGGTGCTGAAATTCTTGAAAACCCTTGAATGAAACGCCTGTAGAAACCCACATGTCCCAAGAAACTTCTGATGTCCTTCGTAGTGGTAGGGATGACCAACCCTTCAATTGTGGCAATCTTCGCTTTGTCTACTTCTATTCCTGATTTTGAGATCTTGTGACCCAACACTATTCCCTCCTGGACCATGAAATGACATTTCTCCCAACTGAAATGCCAAGACCTTCTTCAAATTAGCCAGACAGCAATCAAATAAATTACCGAAAACCGAAAAATCATCCATGAATATTTCCATAATATCCTCGATGAATTAGTCAAAGATGGACATCATACATCATTGGAATGTGGCAGGGGCGTTACATAAACCAAACGGCATGCGACGATAAGCGAAAGTGTCGTAGGGACATGTGAAAGTGGTCTTCTCTTGATCTTCAGGTGAAATTGGAATCTGTAAGTACCCTGACATCCCATCTAGGAAACAGTAATACATGTGTCCTGCGAGCCTCTCTTGCATTTGATCAATAAATGGAAGAGGAAAGTTATCTTTCCTAGTGGCATCATTCAACTTACGGTAATCAATGCAGACCCGCCATCTAGTAACCGTGCGAGCAGGTATCACTTCATTCCGATCATTACGGGACAACCGTCATACCTCCCTTCTTTGGTACCACTTGTACAGGACTAACCCACGGGCTATCCGAGATGGGGTAAATGACTCCGAAGATCTAAGAGTTTCTTTACTTACTGTCTTGACCACTTCCTGCATATTGGGGTTCAACCGCCGCTGTGGTTGCACCCTCGGCTTAATTTCATACTTCTTAAGGATTTTATGCGTGCAGAATGCTGGATTGATTCCCTTGATGTCTGAACTTAAGCAAGCTATAGCCCTTTTGTGTGTGGTAAGTACCTGTAATAATTTCGCCTTTTGCTCATCTTTTAAAGTCGTTGAAATTATCACTGGGCATTGTTTATCCCTCCCCCCACAAGAAAGCATATTCCAAATGATCAGGGAATTTTTTAGTTGAGTTTTTACAATTCCGGTTCCCAGGGATGGAAGGCTTGTTTCCTTGTCCGGTTATGAATCTAATGTGCATATTGATTGATCCTCCCAATTTAGACTGTCCAGACTGTCCAAACTATACTAGGAGGCCTTTCTTAGCGTGAATTTATCTTCCAACAAATGTAAACCATCACACCCTTCCACTGGTCCACTGTACAAATTTACTAACATGAACTCCTCGCTATGTCATGGTTGCCGCGCACGTCGCTAGAAAGCGGGCACACGGCTCCCCGGCCGTAAGTGCACGGGTCATCAAGTAATACCTCTTGTGCAGGCACAAGAGGGTCGTAAAAGGCCAAAAGAAAAAAAGGCAGGGGTCCAAGGCCCAGACATGGTGGAAAAAGGTAGAGGAAAGGAAGAAACAACAAGCCTCTGACCCGAAAGGCAATCCCACTAATGACCTCAGCTTTGGTGAGGCATTTCTGATAAATTCTTTTTGTCCTTTCATAGAATGTTGGTTTGCAGAGCACCAAGAGGAAAGGTATGTCTTTGAACCATCCTAAGATAAGACTAGACCCGTCAAGCTAGTGACGTTAAAAGAGCGCTTATCGGGAGGCAACCCGATTTATTTCTTTTCTTTGTTAAGTTCCTTGTGGTGGTTGTTGTTTTGTGTTTTTCTGTTTTTGGTTGTGTTTTGTTTCGATTCCGGTGTGTTTTTCTCCATTAGGGAAGGTTCCAGGCCCAACACGGGCATAACACCCCCGTGCTGATGGGGGTGCAATTCACAGGCTTTCGAGGTTTGAACATTTCTAGTCAGCACGGGGAGAAGCACGGCCATGCCGTGGCCGTGCTGAATCCCGGAGCACGCTGCCCGTGCACGCGTCACGGACATGCTGCGTTCTTCATTTTTCGTTGAATTTACTTAAGCACGGGCACAGCACGGCCGTGTTGAGGCCGTGCTCAGCGCGATGGTCCCTCTTCCTGCGATTTTCTCCTTTTTAAACGCGCCGTTCATCCTTTCTTTCTTTTTACCGGCGACTCTCTTCCCTTGTGCTTTCATTTTCTTGCGTTTTCGCGAATTTTCGGGTGGTTGTCGTGGTTTCTCGGAGTTTCATGGCTTCTACCCCTTCTTCAACACTTGTGGTAAGTCGACAAGCCCTAGATTCGTGTTTTATTTATAAATCTTTGCCTTTATGCTATTATTCTTCTTGGAAACATCTAAATTCATCATTAGAGACATCTAGGGTGCTTTTGATTTAGTTTAAACAATTTTGTTCCGTCGATTTTTGAGTTAGAGTCCGTCGGAGCCGGAGATGGATTTTGGTAGCACGGCCGTGTTCAGCCAAGCACGGCCGTGCTCGGGTTTTAGATCTGGAATTACACGGAAGCACGGGCGTGCCTGTTCAGCACGCCCGTGCTCGTTGGAAACCCTTTATTTTAAATTACATGGGCGTGCAGATTTGAAGCACGCCCGTGTTTCATTGTTCATCTTAACTGTTTATTATTTTTCTCTCGACAGATCATGCCGAGGAAGGCTACTGCGTCTGGTCCTTCTTCGAAGAGGGCTAGAGGGGAGTCGTCGACCCCAGCCGCTCCCCCTGTGCTCACCCTCGGTACTCCCATCCACCATTAGCGCCACGACCGTTTGAGCGCGAAGCGGTTTGGCGAGATGCGAGCCATAGATTGGGTGGTCCTCCGCGAGGTGGGCTTGGAGGTAGACATGCGCCCCTACCTCGGCGGGGGCGCCTGGACGAGACTGCTGTCGATCACAGACCCCGCTTACCGGGAGTTTTCTTTGGAGGTCCTTGCGACCTTCGAGCTGTCCCGAGGCCCCGTCAGCTACCACCGCGCCAGTACAGTACAGTTCCAGGCTATAGGCGAGCTACATCGGATGAGTCTGACAGAGTTTTCTGTCAGACTGGGCTTGTACGATGAGGAGTTCACCAGGACACCGGAGTACGACGCCCTCCTCGTAGCCCTAGGAGGCTTGTTGGCAGTGACTGAGCACGGACCGAGAGTACAACCCCCGCCGGTCCAAGGCCTCATCTCTTCGTCTCCCAGCCCTCAGGTACATTCACTATATTCTCAGTCACAGGGAGGGGAGACAGCACCGGAGTCGTTAGTCGCCGCGACTTCGACTTCTTGTTGAGCATGCTGGATGGATTCCAGATGCACCTCAGCTACGAGGTGGCTTTTAGCATCCAGCATCAGGGGCAGGACTCCCGAGTCGGCGCAATTTTTTGCGGGTCCTACATCACACGGCTGATTCGGGGGATGGGACTCCAGGCAGGCACACGTGCGATGCGGATGGTCGGTGGCGTCCTTCCCGTCTCCGTGGACATACTCCAGGCGATGGGGATGCTGCGATCCACGTCCACCTCCCAGGGCACCAGACACCAGGTTCCCCCTACCACGAGTGTCCCTGATTCTCCCCCCGCTACCGGCCCATCCTCTCCTCGCACCCCACGCACTCGAGCTTCCACCCACACTCAGGACTCTCCTCCAGCGGGCTCTCCTTCTTTCCGGCGATGGATGATCCGGAGCATGCAGCGGTTGGCCTCTCACCTCGACGTCAAACTGTCTCCACCTCCTCGTCGTGCCGCTGGACCTTCTACGTCCCGGAGTGTCGGCGTCGACACCACCGACCTGCCATCGGAGTCTGACTCCGATTCTGAGAGCGCCGGGTTTTGATGTTCTATTTTGTTGTTGTTTTGTTTTATTTTGTGTTCTTTGTTTTTACTTCTGTTGTCGTTTGTCTTCTTGAGTCAGTTAGCAAGGGGAGTCCCCTACTAAACTGATCTCTTTTTAGTGTGATTTTTGTCTTTTTGTTTATGTTCGTTCTCTAATGCTTGCATGTGTATCTCAGGATTCATTGATTGTCTTTCTTGATGGTTGTCTCAAACGACTCATCCCTAATCGGCGATCAACACCCGCCCTTGTGTGCCATCGAATTTTTCTTCGGCACCTCTCCTTTAACTTGGTGAAAATTCCCAACCCTCACTTTTACTTGCACTTATTTTCTTTGCTTTGCATGCTTACATCTTTAAATATTGAGGACAATGTTTCATTCAAGTGTGGGGGAGGGTTGTGTATTTGTCACCTAGATGTTGTGCATGACTTAGGATGATCTATGAAAATTGTTTTGGTTGAGAATTGTTAAGCTAGGAGTTTTTGGGTATACTAGTGCACTTTTGTTGAACTTAAATTTTTATTTTGCTTTTACTTTGGAAACCCAAATGCTAGCACTTAGCCTTCTGTTGTGTTGTTACTCTGTTAGAGGAAGGGCTAGTTATAAGGCTGAAAAATTAGAAGTTGACTCCAAACTCAAAATAAATAAAAGCTAGAATTTTGTGACAAGTCGGATTCCATTTTGGATGCCCTGTCAATTTTTCTGTGAAAGATGGTAGAAAGAGCTATCACTTTAGAAAAAGTGAAAGCCGCACTTGAGTAGTCGGATTTTAGGCATCACAAATGTCATTTTTGATGACCTACCAAGTGAAATGGCTGCCTCTAGGGTGTATGAAGCTACTACCCAATTTAGGAGTCAATAGTGAAAATTTTGAGAAGAAAGAGCTTGTACTAGCCCCCTCAAGAACAGTTTTGACATACTCCAGGAGGCGACACACACACGGTAGTACGGAGTATGAGTAAAATCTTTCACAAGCCTTCAATTGACTAAGTCACTAGTTCTCAGAAACTCCTTAAAGCTTCAGTAACTCTTTTAATTTGTTGAGATCAGAGCTCATGCACTCATCACTTTATGAGGGGAATAAGGTTGCTTGAGGACAAGCGACAATTCAAGTTTGGGGGTATTTGATGAGCGCATTTCATATATATATATTGCATGCTTGACCTTCATCATTATTGAATATTTTGGCTATAATTCTCCAAGTACGGTGCTATTTGAGGTATTCGTTGTTCGTCATGCAGATATCAAAGTCCTGAAGTAAGAAGAAGCGCTTTTGGAACAATTTTGGAAGTTAAAAGACTTAGAAGAAACCTCATCAAGCTCAGCACGGCTTCAGCACGCCCGTGCTGTTTCCCGTGTAAAGTGCAGAAGAATTCAACCACGATTCCGCACAGCCTGAGTCCGCTGAGCATGGGTGTGAAAACCTCAGCACGGTCGAAGCACGCCCGTGCTGCTTCCCGTGAAAATTACAGGAGAATGCAGCCATAGATCAACACAGCCAGAGTTCGCTGAGCACGGTCGTGCAAAGCCTCAGCATGGCCTAAGCACGCCCGTGCTGTTCCTCGTGCAGATTACAGGTTTGTGAGTTTTCTGAAGAGTTATTTGGCCGTAATCTGCACGGCTTGAAGCACGGCTTCCGGCACGCCCGTGCTCACATCGAGAAGACTTTAAAACCCTAGACTTTAAGTATACAAACACACATGCAAGCACTTATCAAACTCCCCCACACTTAAGCTTTTGCTTGTCCTCAAGCAAAGTTCATACCATGAGAATTAAAGGTTGAGTGGCCTTAAGTTCACCAAAAGTGTGTAAAGATAGCATTCTCAAACAAGGGAAAATTTTAAACATAGATAGATAAAAACCAAAACTCTAGCAAAAACTCAAATTGCGAAGAAAGTAAAATCTGAAAGCGTGTGTGTGTGTATACTTACTCATGCCATCCCCAAGTCTACGCTTGAACATTATTAAAACAATGACTTATTTAAGGACAAAGAAATCGGTGGTAGCTGCACGCAACCTCAAAGGTAGCCATTTCACAAGATGCCTCCTAGGCGGCTTTCACCCTTTCAAGGTGGTAGCTCTTTCCACCCGGGAGTGTTAACTTTCACACAGCCTACTAGATAGCTCTTTCTCTCATTAGGGCATAGCTAGTATCCGACTTATGAGAGTAGCTGCATACAGAATAGGTGGAAGCTCTTTCCACCCCAAGAACAAAGGAACACCATTTTCTATTTTTTTTTTTTTTTTGAAACTCAAATAATGAAACTAATGTCCTTTCAGAACTGAACTAGTGTTATCAAGGTTAACAGAGCAAGTAATGTGCAAGAAATGCAATCAAACAAAAAATTTCTAAGTTTTTCGAGTAAATTAGAGCATGGTGACAAGCGATGTTTAAATTTCACCTAAATTCGAAAATACACTCCTTTTTCCTTAAGGTGAACCGTCATTGGCTAGATGAGCATGAAAATGATGATCAAGAATAAAGAACGTGTGCAGTGTGAACTCCCTCCCACACTTGAGCTGTACATTGCCCTCAATGTACTCATACAAGCGTGCAACATAAGAAAACAAATAATAACATGAGGGCGTGGGTATTAAAACAACACTCCCCTGATCTCCGAATGTAGTATTTGAATGGAGGTGTAAAAGCGGGAAGTGAAGTTGCGTAGGGTTGTGAAGCTCACACGGCCATGTGAGACATCCACATGGCCGTGCCTATGACCATTTCTCAAAACCAGGTTGACAAGCCCATCTGCACATCACAAAAGGGGTTCAGTGGATCTCGACACAAACAAAGATTAAAAGAGTTTAAAAGTAAGCAAACCAAACTCAAACTCAACATAAATATAAGAAATGAAAACAGTAAGATAACTCTCAGAAGGTACAACCTTTCTGAGTACAAAATGACTCAACAGAAATGAAAGTACAAGGAAATAAAAGGAAATAAAAGACGCGTCAAGCGTCGTCATCTGCTGGTGCTGCTGGGGATGCTGGAGATGCATGGGGTGCTCTGGGTATGGCCGACACAGTGGAGTCGCTACCTCTCGCCATCATCTACTGGAGTGAAGTGATGTGCGCCATCATCTCTGAGTGATACTCGGCCATGCGAGCGAGAACCTCAGTGTGGTTCGCTGCCTGGGTCATCCGCATGGCGGCGAGATCAGTCTGGAGGACCTATACAACACTCTCAAGTCTGTCTATGCGATCATATGCCGGAGGAGATGGATGTGCTGACATCGGTGGCACCTCCTTGGCTGCTGGGTTGTGCTCTGCCGCTATCAGTGTGTGCTGTGATGACGGCCCTGTCCGAATCTCCTCTGAGTCTTCATCTTCATCCTCAGACTCCTCGGACTCATCTGGGGAAGGAGCAACAAGAACATACCTGCCGGGAGCGGCCCTCTTCACCATGCCCATCATACGCAAGGTCTCAAGGTTTAGTGGAGAGGGAACGATGACCTTATCAGCTCCCCGGACAGCATCAATCAGTCCCATCCCTCTGACAAGTCGAGTGATATATGGACCAGAGAAAAGGACTCCTATCCACGCATACTGTCCCTGATGCCTCAAGTAGTCAGCCACCATGATGCGTCTCCGCAACAACACAACAGGGTGATGTGTGTCAACCCCTTGCGTTACCGCAAGTGCACGGGTCGTCAAGTAATAAAAGTGGACCCAAAGGGTCGGGTTGTCGAACCACAGGGAACAGAAGTACTAGTAATAGCCCCTCTTTTGTTATCTAGCCTAATGAGTGTAGTATGTGATGATCTAATGGCCAACACTAAGAGTGTCACCACAAGTGCGCAGGAAATAAAAGGAAAAGAGTTCTCAATCAATAAAAGTGAGGTACCCGGACAATGCTCCCCCTAGGATTCGGGTGTTGGATGTAGATTACAAGTGTTTCTAAACGAAAACAATGAGTCGTGGGTATCCAAAGGTATAATGGCCCCTGCCTCCAGGTCGGCGATAACTAGTCCCCTACGAGGTCCCGGTGGTGATCCCGCAAGCGCACGGGGTCGTCAAGTAATAAACCACTCGCGCACGCACGAGTGGGTCGTATTCCCAAGGGCCCAAGGAGCTACTATTACTCCCCTTTCGTCTATTTCATAGCCTAACACTTCAAAAGATAAACAGTGATTGCAAAAAGATAAAAAAACTATTAAAATGAAATCCGGGCTACTACTACACACATTTAGCGAACAAGGGAGAATCAAACACACGAAGAGGTGATTTGAACAATGAATTCTCCTAGGGTTGTCATTAGGTCCTGAATTTAGGATGAAATATTGAGATGGTAGCTGGGCCAAGAGACTCCTAAAATAGGTCAACCCCGATGGTCACGGCGATCAACCCCTAATCCGGTAGAAGTATTGGATCGGAATCACATCCGCCCAAATCCTCCTATGATTGCATTAAACTTAGGGAAATCTCTAATTAGGGTCAAACACAATAT
Source organism: Dioscorea dumetorum (assembly GCA_902712375.1). NCBI lineage: Eukaryota > Viridiplantae > Streptophyta > Magnoliopsida > Dioscoreales > Dioscoreaceae > Dioscorea > Dioscorea dumetorum. The sequence continues at coordinate 4,406,679 of CACTHL010000490.1, read as the reverse complement.
CTATGTTCATCCTTAATGGTTGGAGGGGTACGAAATACCCGATGGTCACGGTGTACTCATACATGAATCCCTTTCAAGCTTGGTCAGTCTAATACTAGGGCAATGGTCATGCAACCTAGCATTTCCTAGAATTGGCGCACTGAGTTCTCATGCATACCAAGGCATTAAAATACACCAAACATGAACCACAAACTATAAGATTCCATAAAAGAAATACAACATCCAACAATACATCACAAGGATGATCATCCAAATTACAAACAAACAACCCTAGAATTCATCATGTCCAAACCACAAATAAGTTAGTTCCTCATGAAAGAGGAACACTCAAACAAGTTCAAGGAGCAAATATACAAGAAAAGAAGGAAGAAACACTCCCTCTAGCTTTGGAAACCCTTGAATGGATGAAGACCTTCAAAATACACCTTTATGTCTTGGATCTTCCCTCCAAATCTTCTCCTTCGATGTGTGCCTCCCTCTTGGTGAAGCTTGCGCCGTAGATCGCCGGAAATGGCCGGTAAAGAAGGTGGGGCGCCGGCCCTAAAAGAGTAGATGATGATCCCCTCAAAGAATGCCCTAACTTTCCTTTATAAACCTCTTTTTCGGGCATCCATACGGGCTGCCTTGCGGGCGCATGCTTGCCCGCAAGGCTCCCAGCCTTTTTCCAGAAAATCCCGTTTCGATGCTACAGTGCACCGCTACAGTGATAGAAACTCGAAAACGTCGTATTTGATACGGATTTCTTCCCAAATACGTTCTTGAGCTCATTTTGGCTTATTTAGGGTCTGCAGCACAAAATAAAGAGATTTAGACCATAAGAAGGTCATCGGCTCATAAAAAGATAATAAAATAATACAAATTAATACGTATAAAATACGTATACTTAGGCGTTTATCAACGCCTCACACCACATATGACTGCTTAAAACTCTAGGGATCCCAAAGATATAACCAATTCCTAAAAGTAGATCTAACCCTGCCTCCAGGTGAAAGATCCCTAACCCCCTACGAGGTCCCGGCGGAGAATTCTCTCGACGCCTCACACCACATATGGTTGCTTGACACTTAGGGAATATGAAGATTGGAAATATCTGTCGGAAGGGAAAGGGGACGCTCCGCTATCTCACGGCTCACCCTCTCAACCCTCTTTACTCTTGGTAATTCTAAACCTAGCGGTGATCTCTCTCTTCACTAGATTGAATAAAACATGCAAGGCAATTAATAATGAAATCAAAAGCACAAACAAGCATTAAGAACTCAAGAGTAAAACTCAAACTGATAAATTCGAATAGAAACACAATGTAAATCTAATGAAAATAAGAATCCTAGGGTTTACATGTCCGAATACCCTCTAGGGGTTTAGCTCTCAATGGAGCGAGTCACAAAACAAATAATAAATTGAGAATAAAATTCCAAAGACATAAAGAATAACCCCCTTAAATCCGTGATGATAGTCTTGATGGGTAGTTTCCACGTCTGGATTGAATCCACTCCGAAGCTAGGTCGCCGATGGCTTCCTTGACGCTATGACGGAGGAGGAATCGATCCAAGTTGGTGAGGAAAGCTTCCCAAAGCCCCAAAGAACTCCTTCCAAGCCCTAGCCGCCTTGTCTCTCGAAAGTGGCCGAAAAGATCCCTAAAAATTATCACAATGCGCCTTTTATAATTTGAATTCGGGGCTTTACGCGGGCATCCACACGGGCATCCACACGGGCGTGTGAAGTACTCTGCTACAAGATCGCTACGGTAATGCTGCTACGGGATTCCCCCCCCGAAGTCTTCCTTGGAGTCCACACGGTCGGGCACACGCTCGTGTGGTAGGGTGTGTGGCTTTCTATGCTTTGAAATCCTCAAGAACCTTCTTCTGCTTTGTACGGAAGCTGGGACATGGGCGTACTACTGCCTTTGTGCCCTTTCGGTTTGTGTAATGACTTGTACTCCTACGAAAGTTGGCAACATCCCCATGCATATGAACACATCTTCTGATTGTGGCCTTGAAACGTGTCATCACACCCTATCTTTGCTTCTTCCTGTATGTCATGTCTCCAAACCCCTGTTTGCACAAAAGAACACAAAACACACCTTGTTAATGCTAAAACCTGATAAAAGTGATGTTCAATGCATGTAAACTGATATTATAAAATATATATAATCAAGCACTTATCACACCACGTATCCCAGGTGCAGGGGCAGACTCTGGACCATAGAGTATAAATAGAGAAGGTCCAGCCGCCCCAATACGCCGGTGCTGTCTCCTCGCCCATTGATAGACCTGCTCAGAATGGCATGAATGTACCTGTGGGCAGGGCGGAGGAGCAGAGAGGCCTTGGTCGTCCCGGGCTCGTACTGGATGTCTTCACAAAGCATCCTGCAAACTCGGCTCAGAGTTACGCGAAAAGGATAGTCAAACGGTAGCTGCGGGCGAGGGCGACGGCGAACTCCTCAGTGTGGATGAAATCTCGATCGTACAGGCCGAGGGCGACGGCGAAATCAGTTAGGCTCATACTGTGGTACTGCCCAAAGATGCGAGACCGAACTGTATCTGCCCGGTGGTAATCAGTGTGAGAACGATCAAACTCGAACGATGCGAGGATCTCGAGAGTGATATCGCGAGTGGCTGGGTCTTTAATGCACAACAGTCGATTCCACCCACCCACGGTGATCAACTCTCGGACTTCATCCGCCAACTCGTCCGCACGTGCATGTTCTATCGCCGCCGAGCTTGCAAATCAGGAGTTCGCGTTTGGCAAAATTTAAGCTTTGAGAGCCGATCAAGCCGTGCTTGATGTTCGGGCACGACGAACTCTAATGGTGCGGGCGAGAGCTCACGGGACTCACGAGGACGCTTATGAGCGAGCATCTTTGTCCTTGGAGCCATTCCTGTGCATAAGAGAGGTAAACGAGTCAATTCGGAGCTTAAACTAGGTTCCCGAGACTTTCACATGGCCGTGTGGAAACTCCGCACGGCCGTGTGTCTTCTCTCGGGTTACTCGTAACAAAAACAGCCAATACACACGGCTGTGTGGAATTTCCACACGGCCGTGTGTCTCCTCTCGGGAATCCGGAGGGGGCACCCCGACAATCCACACGGCCGTGTGGATCTTCGACCATCGCCAAAATGCCATGGTAAGTCCACATCGGTTGATACAAACATTCACACAGTTGAGCACAAGTGTTTTAAACAATAACCTAAGTGTTATCCATGAAAATATTATGCAAAACACAAGATCTATCATCCACATCAAAGAATTGAAATTTTCATGGCACGAAAAGGGAAAGAGGGCTTACCGGAGAAGATGAGTACAAATCTCACAATGTAGCTACGAGTAAAGCCCACAAATCCTCTAAATAAGCGAGAGAATGGAAGGAGAAGAGAAAATGTCCTGATCCTTGGAGAGGAGGTGCTTGAAGATGAAGGGTTGCTTGGTGGAATATGAAGAGGAAGTGTTTTCTCACATTTAAGTACTCCACATGGCCGTGTGGAAATTCCACACGGCCGTGTGGATTCTCTGGATGGCCCTCACTCAAACTCCCCATTTTTCACATGGCCGTGTGGATTCTCTGGATTGCGAAAGCTTTACTGAACAAATCCACATGGCCGTGTGGAATTTCCACACGGCCGTGTGTCTCCTCTGGATTAATTTTTTTCAGTTCAAAAATAGTGCTCACATGGCCATGTGGATTCTCTGGATGAGAGAAATCCTTCAAAAATTCATCCACATGGCCATGTGTTTCCATTCTTCAGCTAAAAAATGATCTAAAATCTACAGAATTCATTGAAAACACATGGAACGACTGCAGAAATTGAAAACTAACACGATTAAAGCCGAAATCTCAAAAAATTCACAGGACTACCACCTAAACTTGCCAGAAACGATGAAAACACTAAATTGCACTACACCAACAATGAATCCACACAAACTACAAACTAAACAAAAACTAAACTGCAGAAATAAAAGCTAACTACAACACGTGCAATGAATTTAAAAATTGGGTTGCCTCCCAATAAGCGCTTGTTTTACCTCACTAGCTTGACGTACCTGTTTCTCTAGACTCAAGGGGGGTCATGGGTCGAAAGCACTTCGCTGATTGGAAATTTGAAACATGATGAGCATAAATTCTGGAAATTAGAGGATGAGTGATCGAACTTGTTACCAGATGGAGGGGTATCGTTCTTAGACCTTGAAGGACCGTCCGCAGGTTCGTTCGTTTGCTTCTTCCGGCGATGTCTTACCCTCCTTTGCTTCTTAATGAATTTGTTGACTATACCCGTGGGAGGTGTACCCTTGTCCTTCAAGTCAACTAATGAAATATGATCATCTTCCATCTCTTGATCCAACCAACCAGCTAGTGGATCCGGGCAAAAGGTTTCCTGCACATAATTATCAATCAACGCATCAGTAGTGTTAAGAAAATACAAAGCATCATCAAAGTTAAGAGAGTGTCTCATGGCTTCAGCAAGGCGGTAGGTCAGCTTCTCATCTCCTATCCTCAAAGTACGCAGAAAGGGTCTTCCAAGTATCAGCGGCACGTCGACATTCTCATCTACATCTAGCACCACGAAATCTGCAGGAAATATATACTTATCCACTTTCACTAAGATGTCTTCAATGATGCCTCTCGGGTGACGAATCGACCGGTCAGCTAGCTGTAAAGTCATCCGAGTGGGCCTTGGCTCTCCTAGACCCAATTTCTTGAAGAAAGTGTAAGGCATTACATTGATACTGGCTCCTGCATCTGCCAATGCTTTCTCCTCTCCTAAATTACCAATATTGCAAGGGATGATAAAGCTTCTCGGATCTCTCATCTTGTTTGGTAAATTTTTCTGCAGCACTGCCGAGCACGATGCATCTAAAACCACTGCTGCACTCTCCTCCAATTTCCTTTTGTTGGTCAAGAGGTCCTTCAAGAATTTTGCATAACGGGGCATTTGTGATAATGCCTCCACAAATGGGATGTTGATGTGTAATTGCTTGAACAGCCCAACAAACTTCTTGTATTGCTCATCGTTCTAATCATTCTTCAATCTTGAAGGGTAAGGAATTCTTGGCTTATAAGGTCGAGGTGCCACCCCCTTTTCCTTGCCCTCTCCTTTCAGATCCTTCTCCACATGTTTCTCATGAACGGGAGCATGAGCAATCTCCTCAGCGGGAAGTCTATCCTCAATCTCACGACCGCTTCTCAACGTGATCGCCTTTAGTTGCTCTCTCGGGTTTGTCTCGTTATTCCCTGGGAGACTTCCTTGCGGTCTCTCTGACAGTGACTTCGCAATCTGTCCCACCTAATTTTCTAAATTATGCAACGACGCTGTATGGTTGCGAAGTGTGCTTTCCACGCCTTGGAAGCGCGTGTCTGAAGACTGAATGAACTTGGTCAAAGCTTTCTCCAAGTCCGTCATCCGGCTCTCAAGCCCTGAAACTCTACCGTCCATGTTGGGTTGCTGTGTTTGCTGAAATCCGGGTGGTGCAGACGGTCTCTGCAGACCTTGATTACTCTGTGAAAAGTTCGGGTGATTTCGACACACCGGATTAAATGTGTTGCTGTAGGGGTTGCCTTGGCCCCTTCCTGCATTCCCTACAAAATCAACCTGCTCAACAGGTGTTGCTCCGACCACAGAGATAGGGCAATCAGAAAAAACATGCCCTCCTCCACAACTATCACAACTCAATACTGCTGCCACTAGAGAAGAAGATGTCAAATTGTCGAGCTTCTTTCTCAAGGATTCAACTTGGGAAGCCAAAGATGTTACCGCATCCACTTCATGAATACCTGCCACCTTTCTCTTATCACGAGCATTCCACTGATAGCTATTCATGGCCATTTCCTCTATCAGTTGGCGGGCAGCCTCGGGGGTTTTGCTTCCTAAGATACCTCCTGCTTCGGCATCAAGTAACTGTCTTGTGCTTGGGTTCAGCCCGTTGTAGAATGTGTGGATGATCATCCACTCGGGGAACCCATGTTGAGGACACTTGCGCAGGAGATCCTTGAACCTCTCCCATGTCTCAAAAAGAGACTCCAATTCCGACTGCATGAAGGAAGAAATTTCATTTCTTAGCTTTGCCGATTTCCCAGGAGGGAAATATCGGGCAAGGAAGGCCTCAACCATCTCTTCCCAAGTGGTGATTGATGCTCTAAGTAAAGACTGCAACCACTGTTTTGCTTTCGCCTTCAAGGAATATGGGAAGGCTCTCAATCTGATGGCGTCGTCTGTGACTCCATTTATCTTCAACATGTCGCACACTTCCAAGAAATTTTCTATGTGAGTGTTCGGGTCTTCATCTGCTAACCCATTAAACTGTGCGGACTGTTGAACCATCTGAATGAACCCCGGCTTAAGCTCAAAATTATGAGCTGAAATTGGTGGCCTAACTATGCTTGATTGTGTACCACGGACAGACGGCCTAGCAAAATCAGAAAGTGTCCGCTGTTGCTCATTTTGTTCAGCCATGGTTGCGGACTCTTCAACCTCTATCTCAGCTTGATCAAACTGTTCTTGTTCAGGTTGTCTTCCCCGTCTGTGCAATCTCCTCTCAATTTCCGGATCACCTTCCACTAATGTCGAAGGATGTCCACGGGTCATAACCTGGAGCTGAAATCAGGAAAAGGAAGCAAAATTAGAACAATGGAAGTAAAAGAAGTGTGAGATAGAATGTGTGAAAAATGACTAGCGAAACAAAGTATAATAGTTCCTAAAATGCCTAACTCCTCGGCAACGGCGCCACAAACTTGACACACCCTTGCGTGTGTGTTCCGCAAGTGCACGGGTGTCGAAGTAATAAAGTACCCAAACGGGTGGGTAGTCGAATCCACAGGGAGTAGACGTAAGAACAGTAACACTTTGCTAAGTAGCGAAAGACAAATCAATTGTTGTTTTGATTGAAAATAAAACAAGAAAAACAGAAATAAAGTACTGAAAGTAAAAGCTAGAGTGTAGAACAAGACCAATATAAAGATGGGGTACTCGGACAATGCTCCCCCTAGAATCCTAGTTTCTAGTGCAAAACTTAAGTTGCTCTTCTTAAAATGAGAATCAATGAGTCGTGGAAATCCAAAGATACAGGGTCCCAAACCTTAAGGCAACCCTGACTAGTCCCCTACGAGGTCCCGGCGGAGAGAAATACTCTCGACACCTCACACCACGTATGACTGCGAAAACCTCGTGGGAATCCAAATGATAAACCCTATTCCGAAGTATGGACCAACCCCTTTGGTCCAGGCGGAAGATCCCTAATCACAAATAAGTCCCGGCGGAAAGGCTTCTCTCAACGCCTAACTCTCTTTGGGATCGAAATTATCTCGTGGAATGAGAAGGTAGGGTAAATCACACCGGAGGGGAAAGGGGACGTGTTGCTAACTCTCAACTCACCATCTCGACCCTCTTCAATCTTGATTGATCTAATCCTAATGGTGATGGTCACTCGTCAAAAGGATGATTAAATGTGATTCTCAACCCTAGTGTCACTCTAAGGGAAAATCCAAGAAGCATACAAGATTGAAACTCAAATTGAAACTCAAATTAAAGAACAGCAATAAAGTCATAGAAACATAGTAATTCTAGGGTTTACATGTCCAAGCACCCACTAGGGTTTCAGCTCTCCATGGAGCAATACAAGATCATGAAAGTAATGAAAATTAAATGCAAACAATCCATAAGTAAAACCCCCTTAAGCTCCGTTCCGATGGTCTATGAGGGCTTCTCCTTCTTCTCCATAAAATCCTTCCTCCAAGCCTAGGGCACACCTCGCCGAATCGAGTCGTCGAAGGCTCCCCCAATAGCTCCCCTTGGAAGGGATTGATGTTGAAATCGATGAAGAAGCACCCCCAAAGTGTAGCAAGAACCTCCTGAACCCTAGCCGTCACCCCCTCTGAGGTTTTGAAGAAGTCTTTCTTCAAATAACGCTTTAGAACGGATTCATAATTGGCCATCTCGAGGATCTCAAGGGCGTGTGGATGAGCCACACGGCCGTGTGGAAATTCCACACGCACATGTGGAATTTCAGCCCTGTGAAAACTTGCGTATTGGTCCCCGATTTCACCAGTTTCTTCTCTTGAGGTCACACGGACGGACACACGCCCATGTGAAAGGTCATGTGGCATTTCTTGATGATGAAAAACCCTTGGAGTGCTTTTGAAATCTTCGAACAAATCCGAACAAGCGAGCATGACTGCCTTCGTGTCCTTCTACAAGAATTATCTTGAAGCCTTTAGAAGTTGGCACATACCCCCTCGTTTGAACCCGATTTGTGTCTTGAACTTTGTATTTGTACAAAAGAGCTCCACTTGGCACCATTATGACCTAATCTTGCCTTTATTCACGTACCATGTCTTCACAACCCTAATTGCACAAAATAACACAACAGCACACGAAATTAGCGACACAACCTGAGAAATATGATGCTCATGCGTGGAAAACATTTCCAAAAATATGTACATGCAAGCACTTATCAAGTTATTTTTGAGGAGTTTCGTGAGGAGGTCCGCTCTCAGATTCAGAGTCTTGAGAGATTAAAGCAGGAGTGCATTGCCGCCCACCACAGTATGGAGCGCGACTTGGCGGAGATACTCAGTCTTGCGCGAGGATCTTCTTCATCTACGAGCACTGTTTCTGCTGCGACCACCCATTCAGCACCATCCTTCACTCCAGATCCATAGACCCGCATCTTGCTATTATTGAGACTTGTTGCTGTTTATTTTTCTGCACACTTTCTATTTTATTGTTTGTATTGTGTGTACTTTTGGAGTTTGTAAAGGCCTTGTCCTTACTAAACTCTCTTTATTTTGGTTCTTGCTTCTCTCCATTTTATATGATATTTAAAACAACTTTGGTTTGTGATAAGCTTCTTGTTCATTTCAGGGCATCGGGTTTACTTGGAGCTACACATTCCTTCGCTCTCATTTAGCTACTTCCCCCTGTCCATAATGAACAAGTACTTGGTACACCAACAATTCAGGGAAGTTTCTTTTCTCCATCCTATGCATTTCATTATATATATGTTTATTTTTCACCCTGTGCTGCTGAGTGATGTACATTGGGGACAATGTACAACTTTAGATGTGGGGATGGAGAACCCTATTTCATTGCATACTTGATCAACCTATGATAGCTATGATTTCACTGTTAAGAACTTCCTAGCTTGGTAGACCGATAGTTGTGAGTTGTACTTTTACAGTGCTTGAATGTAGTTCTATTTCATCTGTAGTGCACACTTATGCATGCTCACTGTACTTCTACTTTTGATACTCTAACCAACCCATCTTGTTGATTTTAGTGTTAGATTGTTAAACTCTACTTTCAATGGTTGTTTAAGAACTTTTGTGTCTCTTGTTTTTGCTTTAACCCTAAGTGAAGTTTTTTAGCAGGGGAGTTTATCATGCGACATGAGATAGGATGTATATATTTGTATATGAAAAAAAAAAAAAAATAAAAAAAAGAAGAGTAAATGATGAAAAATGAGTCTATGTCGGTATTCCTCTGCTTGGTAATAGCATGAATGAGTATATGTAGCCTTGTAATCAAGTAAGTTGGGTGGCTCTTGTGCACCGGCCGACATGTGCATCCATTTGAAAGATTGAAAAAAAAAAAAAGTTTTGTGTGCGGGCTATGTGAGGCGGACTCAAAAAAAAAAAAAGTGTGCCTGAATAACCTATTGATCGCCTGGAACCTGTCTCGTTTACTTTTACTCAAGGTTAAAGTTTTCTGTAGAGACCAAAAGATTCTTACTTGACCATTGAAAGGGTTTTTAGCTGTCTAACACTATTTTTAACTTGTGTGGGGTGAATGGTTGTCCTGGGGTAATCCGGGATATGGAGGTCAAGGTAGGAGCTAGCACACACTCACATGAGCACTTTGGATGAAACAACGCTATCATTACTTGACTATTCATTGAACAACTCACTTCTTGATTTCGTCCATCTCGTGCTTGTGGAGTTCTTTACTATTGAGCTTGAGGTCGTGCATTTAGCCATTTATCTTCTTGCCCCTGTTTCTCATGTGTGTTTGCTTGGGGACAAGCAAATGCTTAGGTGTGGGGATGTTTGATAAACGTCTAAATGTACGTATTTTATACGTATGTATTGTGTTTTATTGATGTGTTTTATTAATGAATCGATGCCCTTTGATGGTTTAATTGGGGATTTTTCTTGTTTCAGGCACAAAGAAGCTTAGGGGAGCTCGACGACGCGATTTGAGAAGAAATCGGCATGGAAAAGGGCGTTTTAGGGCCTCGAGCATTGTAGCAAGACCGTAGCGACCTCGAATGAAGAAATTTGCTAAGTTTGGAATTCTATGCGGGCGAGTATGCGGCCTGTATGCCGGGCGAGAAACAGGGTTGCTTGCGGGTTCACCGTAGCGCGATTCTTGTAGCAATCACCGTAGCACTTACGGGAAAATCGGCAACCTTCCAATGGTTCTATACGGGCAGGTATACGACCCGCATACCTAGCCGCATAACCCCCCGACTGGGCTTCTAATTAGGATTTGAAGGGCATTTAAAAGGGGAGGAGAAAAAAAAAGGGAGGAAAAAAAAAGAGGGGAAAGCCTAGGGTTTTGGGGGAGCTTTTCTTCCAACTTTTGATCAGACCTTAGGGACGACGAGGGGAGCGATTCTAAGGTGGAAAACGACGGGGAGAACAAGATTTGGGCAAGATCTACTCCGAATTTCATCGATTAAGGAGGTAGAAGACAAGGGAAGCCACCCCTTGAGTGGCGTCTTCGGAAGCCACTTCTTGAGGAATTCCAAACGTCATTCGGCCTCCGGATTTTGAGGAATTTTTTCTGTCTTTGTTGGTTGTTTTTATGATGAACGTTGTTTGTAGACTTGAGATGAACACTTAAACCCCCAAGGTCACCGGATGTGGGTGAACCTTGGGGGTGAACTTGTGTATTTTTAGAGGCTTTGATTTATTTATGCTTTTGGTTGGTTTGTGAATCCTTGCTTGATGAGATTTATTGCCTTGATATGTATGAGAATCTTGTTTATCATTTCCTTGTTTCTACTAGGATTGCATGAACATTGCCCTACTTGTAGACACATTCAAGCTTGGAAGGGAAGTTGTATAAGTATACCGTGATCATCGAGTACTTGTACCCCTCCGTTTTAGGGTTGGCTTCTTTGTGGAGTTTAAACCCTAATTTGTGAAAGCCACTATTCTCTTTACAATCATGGAAGGATGTGGGGTGGAAAGAGTTCTTTATCCACTACTTCTATTGGATTTGGGGTCAACACCGTGACCATCGGGTTGACCTAGCTTAGGGTTTTCTATTGGTCCAAATTGCCAAAAGCATGCAAATGTTAGCCTCCTTTGCACTTTAGTAGCCCCCTTGGTGAGCCACATCCGTGACCATTTTTCTACCTTGATCCGATCCCGTTGTGAGTTTCTTGCTATTTTCTTATTTAGAGTTTTAAATTGCTTTGCATTAAATTACTTGCTTAAACTTAACATGATTAGTTAAACAACAAGCAAAGAGTGAGTAAAGGTAGCTCTTCGGGCCCCCTTGGGAATACGACCCTTGTGTCACGCACAGGGTATTACTTGGCGACCCGTGCACGTGCGGAGTCGGTGTGTTACGCACACGACCAAGTTTTTGGCGCCGTTGCCGGGATTTTCACCGAAGGATACTTGGAAAACTTGAGCGGGTTGATTTAAAATCATCCCCTATGTAAACCTTGCCATTATATTTTGAATCTTACCCTATTTACTCTCTTTATATTACCTTATCAAATACAACTTGCCTATTTGCACAAGTTATGGCAAGATTTACCATCGATTATTTCTACGCAATGACCGTGATGTTTAGATGATATTGGACTGTCATAAAAAATTTTCTGATATTCAAGTTCTTGAATTGTGCGTTGAGGTAGGTGTTTCCACTTCCATTGGTGGTTCCTCTCAACTACATATCAACAGAGATACAAACATTCAACATACTATGCAATGGGAGTGAACTACATCCGCGTAGCCAGTTAATTAAACTGAAAGGACCTCAATAGAATGGAGGGCATGTGATGTTCCACCATGTAATATTGGGTTCACTACCCCACAATAACCATCAAAAACAAGTGCAAGGAAGTAAACAGTAAGCGAATGAGGAAATCAGTGTAATGCGAAGGCCTATGGATGTGGATCCCCTTGGTGGGGGTTATCAATGTATATGAATAAAGAACAAAGGATGCTAGGGTAGTTGATAAACGTCTAAAAGTACGTATTTTACATGTATATATTGTGTATTATTTTTGTATCTTATTGTTGAATCTATGCCCTTTTAGGTCTAAATTGCTTTATCTTTGTATTTCAGGCCAGCCAGAAGCCCTGGGGACTCGACGACGAGATGGGGAGCGAATTCGACACCGAAACAGCGTTTTCGAGACGGGATACTGTAGCACGGTACTGTAGCATTCACTGTAGCTCATCGCGGACTTCTTGGCAGAAAAGTAGAAATCCCGAGGGGTCAGCATACCGGCAGTATGCTGACTGATAAACGTCTAAATATACGAATTTTATACGTACTTGTGTATAGTTTATTCTCTCTTTATGTTAATTTGTTTTCTATTTTCTTGTTTAATGTGGTTTTACTTGTGTTACAGGCCCGAAATAAGCTCAAGAACGTATTCATGAAGAAATCGACACCAAATACGGCGTTTTTGGGATTCATTACTGTAGCAGTACTGTAGCGGAATTACTGTAACACAATTACTGTAGTAGGGGCACTGTAGCTCTGAATGGAAAAATTCCTGAGAAACTCTCTGGATGCCTTGATTTAAAGGGCTTTTCTAGGGCATTTGAAGGGGAGTTAGTCTTCTTCCTTGGAGCTCCACACAACCATCTAAAAATCCGGCTTGGAGGAGGGCTTTGAGGGCGTTTTCAAGGCAAGATCTTGGAGGAGAGTGCGTTTGGGAGCAAGATCCTACTCTAGGGCATCATTGAAGGAGGGTTGAAGACAAGAGAAGCCACCTCTTGAGTGGCGTCTTCGGAACTCCATTTTCGTATTTGAGGGAGTGATTATGCTTTCTTTAGTTGTTTTCATGCTTTTGAGTATGTATTTTGATATTATGAACAACTAAACCCCAAGGTCACCGGATGTAGGTGAACCTTGGGGGTGAACTTGTGTATTTTGGATGCTTGGTTTCAATTAATGTTTGTAGACTTGTTTGTGATCCTTGTTTGGTGCTTTTGAATGTTAGGGTATGCATGAGAACTCTGTGTATCCATACTTAGCCAATACTAGGTTGCATGACCATTGCCCTAGTGTTAGACTCACCAAGCTTGGAAGGGAAATACGTATAAATACGCCGTGACCATCGGGTATTTGTACCCCTCCAATTCTAGGGTTAATTGCTTATTTGTGATTCAACCTTAGTTTGAGAAAACCACCTCACCCTTTGCAATCGTATGAGGATTTATACGGGTAGAGCCCGTATTCAATACTCGTACCGGATTAGGGGTCAACTGCCGTGACCATCGGATTGACCTAATCTAGGGTTTTCTCGGTCGAACAAGCCATTTACATGTTAATCCAACATCCTGTACATTTCAGTAGCCCCTGAGGGGATCCTTATCCGGGACCGCTTTCTCACCCTTATTTCACACTTTCTATTGCCCTGGTTATTTAGCTTTCTGATTTGTATTATTTCCGTGTATTTGCATTTTCATCTTTTACTCTCGAGTTCGATCGGCTAGACAATATTGCGAGAAGGAAGTAAGGATAGATTCTCGGACCCCAGGGAATACGACCCTCTCACGCGTGCGTGAGAGGTATTACTTGACGACCCGTGCGCTTGCGGGACGACCACCAAGTTTTTGGCGCCGTTGCCGGGGACCTTCGAGAAATATTCAGAAAACTTTTAGCGTATTGATTTGGCTTTTGTTTTGCCGTTTTTGCCATTCTTGTTTATATTCCGTTATTTTATTCCCTGCATTTTTCCTCGTTTGTTTTTCTTCAAGTTTTGACACCCGCCTTGAATTTTCTTGCGAGGTACCTATCTTATGACACGAGCGAGTCACACAAATTTGGTTGATCCTGACGACGAGATTGAACGAACCTTGCATCAACGTTTGAGAGAAGTTACTGAAAGCTCACGGCAACAAGAAATTCGGGTCGAATCTAGTGAGCCTCTCTGTCATGGCCGAGCCAAGAAGAACTCTATCTGATTATGAAAGGCCACAGTTCACCGGGGACGAGTTCGTGTGTTGGGTTCCTACCGTGCTCCGCAAATAACTTCGAAATAAAAGCAAGCACAATTGGGATGGTGCAAAACTCGGTTCGGTTTGATGGTCCGGGCTGATGAAGACCCGCATGCCCACTTGTCCAAGTTCCTTCAGATATGCTCAACCTTCAAGATCAATTCGGTTTCGATTATGCAATAAGGCCGAGATTATTTCCTTTCGGTTTAAGGGGAGCAAGATATAGATGGCTTACTTCTTTGGCTCCGGGATCGATCACTTCATGGAAGGAAATGGTGGAGAAGTTTCTTGCCCGATATTTTCCACCAAGCAAGGCAGCTAGGTTGAGGCAGGAAATATCAGCATTTCGGCAAGGAGATTCTGAGACCCTGTTTGAAGCTCATGAAAGATTTAAGGATCTCCTAAGAAGATGTCCTCATCATGGGTTCCCTGCTTGGATGAGGGTGTAGACATTCTGTAATGGACTGAATTACGCTACAAGGCAGCTCATTGATGCAAGGCGGGGAGGATCTTTGAGTAACAAACTTCCCGAAGAAGCCGAGGCTTTGATTGAGAACATGGCTAGTAACGAATGTCACTGGAGTACTAGACGAAGCCGGTTCGAGGGCAGGGGACTGTATGAGGTGAGTGAGACTACCGCCTTGGCGGCAAGAGTGGAAGCCCCGAACAAGAATGTTATTGACAACAATGCTAAGGTTGAAGCTTTAACACGAAAACTTGATCAATTCATGTTGGGCTCCAGTTCAAGCTCAAAGGCGTGGATGTCATGTGAAACATGTGGTGCTGGGCATGCAACAAACCAATGCCCCATTCTTGTTACTCCCCCTGCACAAATGGAGTCAGTTGACTATGTCAGTGGAGGTCGAGAGAGGACCGGGTAATCAATATGGCAATACATATAACCCGGGGTGGAAGAGCAATTCAAACTTCTCGTGGAACCAAGGCCAATCACAACAAAGGCCACCCCAACCTCAAGGTCCTCAGTATCAACCTCCTCAACAACGGGAGAGAAAATACACAACCGAAGATGTCCTGGCTAGATTCATGATTAACACCGAATCAAGATTTGTGGCCCAAGATAAGAAATTTGATGAATTTGGTGCTGTTTTCGAGAAATGTGCGGGGCTTCTATTCAGTCTTTAGAAAATCAGGTCGGGCAACTTGCTAGAGCGCAAGCGTAACGTCCTTCGGGTAGTTTGCCAAGTAACACTGAAAGCAACCTGAGGGAACACTTAAAAGCTGTGACACTGAGGAGTGGGAGACAGTTGGAGGCAAGGGCCGAGGAGAGCCCAAGTGCTTCTAATGACGGGGTAGCCATTCGGGAAGACCCCAATGTGATTAAAAACACAAGTGAAGAAAAAGGGAAGAAACTTGATGATGATGCTTCAAAATCCTCCACTCATAAAAGCCCCGAATAAAAGCCTGTGGTGCCATATCCCTCAAGGCTCAAGCAAGACAAGGATGAAGCCCAATTTAAAAGGTTCCTCCACATGTTCAAGCAGCTTCATATTAACATTCCCTTGGTTGAAGCTCTATCTCAAATGCCCAAGTATGCGAAATTCATGAAAGACCTTCTTACTAACAAGAGGAAATTAGAAGACTTGGGCATTGTAACTCTATCGGGGAATTGTTCTGCTGTAATCCAAAAGAAGCTACCGAAGAAACTGACTGATCCGGGCAGCTTTATTATCCCTTGTGTACTTGGAGAAGGGATGGAAGAAAATGCTCTAGCTGACTCGGGGGCAAGTATTAACGTGATGCCCTATAAATTATTTCTGAAGCTAGGGCTGGAGGAATTGAGACCTACAAGGATGACCTTACAGCTCGCAGACCGCTCAGTGAGAAAACCTAGAGGAGTTGTCGAGGATGTTCTTGTGAGAGTTGATAAACTTATCATCCCGGTGGACTTTGTGATACTAGATGTGGATGATGATGTAGAGGTCCCATTGATCCTTGGCCGCCCTTTCCTTAACACTTCCGGAGCTTTAATTGATGTTAAGGGAGGGAAGATGACAGTGAGAGTTGGGGATGAACAAGTTGTCTTCACTCTTCCAGAGGCTATGAAGCACACACTAGACCATGATGATACGTTATATTACACGGATGTAACTGATGTGATAATTTCTGATTGTGTGCAGGAGGTTCTTTCGTTGAATCCCTCAGACGAGTACCTAGAAGGAACCGAGGATGAAGAACTGGAAGTAAAGGACCCCTCGCCTTCGCCAACACCACAAATAGCTCAAGTAGAAGTTGTATCACCTCCGCACCATAAGAAAAAGGGAACTTTGAAGAAGGCATGGCGAAAGGTGAATGCAAAAATGAAGAAAAGCATGAGTATCTCCACGTTACCACCGAGTGAGGTAGACCGCCTATATTTTGGAAATGAAGGTAAATTTTGCATTTTCTCGTGTCTTTCCATGAATTTTCCAGGTAACAACCCCCCACCAAGAAATGGAGGTAATTCTCCACCATTTGACCCACCATGAATCAAGGTATGATAAGTCGAGCTAACGACTTTAAACAAGCGCTTCTTGGGAGGCAACCCAAGCTTTTAAAATTCCTTGCACTCTAGTTTTCGTATTCTTTAATTTTGTAGTAGCTAGATGTTGTCTTTGTTTTAGTTATTTTGTTCTTTTTCTTTGTCATTTCTTTGTTGCTTGATGTTGTGATTCTTTGAGTTGTTTGTTATGTTGATGCCATGAAGCTTGCTTCTTGTGTGTTTATGGGATTATATCGGCTTTGTTTTCATTGTTTTTAGGGTTTAAAGGAGGTTATGTTGATGCTAAACAAGTTTAGAGCCGTTTTATGACCGTTAGAGAAGGTTTTGGTCGGATTTGGCAAGCTTGCGGCAAGCTTGCGCCCGCAAGCTTGCCCGTGAACCATCCAGAGGGCCTTGCGGGTGGGCTTGCGCCCGCAAGCCCAACCGCAAGGCTTCCCGAGGATCCTTGCGGGCAACCTTGCGCCCGCAAGGCCACCCGCAAGGATGCCCGATAAAAGCCCTAAAAAGGCTTCTTCCCAACTTTTTCTCTCATCTTCACACTCCCATCTTCTTCCTCTCATTTCTCACTCATTTCTCCACCAAATCACCTCA
The DNA here is from genome assembly GCA_902712375.1 of Dioscorea dumetorum. NCBI lineage: Eukaryota > Viridiplantae > Streptophyta > Magnoliopsida > Dioscoreales > Dioscoreaceae > Dioscorea > Dioscorea dumetorum. Next base: position 4,389,409 of record CACTHL010000490.1, on the reverse strand, counting down.
TTTTTTTTGCTCTAAATCACTCTCATCCTCCACTAAACTCTTTTGTGGAAAGATTTTGGAAGATTACAACCTTTTCAAGCCGTTTCAAGCTTTTGATTCATCCCACATTGACACACCCTTGCGTGTGTGTTCCGCAAGTGCACGGGTGTCGAAGTAATAAAGTACCCAACGGGTGGGTAGTCGAATCCACAGGGAGTAGACGATAGAAACAAAAACACTTCGCTAGGTAGCCAAAGAAAACCAATTTTTGATGAGATTAAAAAGTAATTTAAAACAGAAATTAAGAACTGAAAGTTAAAGCTAGAGTGTAGGAAAAGATCGAGATAAGAATGGGGTACTCGGACACTGCTCCCCCTAGGTTCCTTGTTTCAAGTGCAAGACTTCAAAGACTTTTACTAAATAGAGATTTCAAGAGTCGTGGAAACCAAAGATACAAGATCCCAAATCTAAGGTCAACCTTGACTAGTCCCCTACGAGGTCCCGGCGGAGAGAAGACTCTCGACACCTCACACCACGTATGACTGCGCTACGCTATAGGGATTCCAAGCGGTGAACCCTATTCCCAACTATAGATCAATCCCTTTGGTCCAGGCGAAAGATCCCTAATCACAAATAAGTCCCGGCGGAAAGGCCTCTCTCAACGCCTAACTCTCTTTGAGATCGAAGGTAATACTTGGAATAAGAAGGTAGGGAAAACCACACCGGAGGGGAAAGGGGACGTGTCGCTACCTCTCAACTCACCCTCTCGACCCTCTTCAATCTTGGTTAATCTAATCCTAATGGTGATGGTCACTCGTCAAAAGGATGATTGGATTAGCCCTCAACACTAGTGTCACTCTAAGGGAGAAACAATTAAGCACACAAGATTGAAACTCAAATTTAAACTCAAATTGAATAAAAGCATTAAAGTCAATGAAACATAGAAAACCTAGGGTTTACAAGTCCAAGTACCCACTAGGGGTTTAGCCCTCCATGGAGCAATACAAGTTCATCAAAATAAATGAAGATAAGTGCAAGAAATCCATAAAGAAAACCCCCTTAAGCTTCGTGTTGATGGCCTATGAGGGCTGTTTCTTCTTCTCCACGGATCCTTCCTCCAAGCCTAGGGCACACCTTGCCGAATCGAAGTCGTCGAAGGCTCCCCCAATAGCTCTCCTTGGAAGGAATCGGTGTTGAAATCGGTGAAGAAACGCCCCCAAAACGAAGCAAAAACCCTCTTAAACCCTAGCCGAACCTCTCCCCAAAGTTAGGAAAAAGTCCCCCAATATAACGCTTCAGAACGGCTTTATAATTGGCCATCTCGAGGATCCACACGGGCGTGTGGATGCGCCACACGGCCGTGTGGAAATTCCACACGGCCGTGTGGAAATTCCACACGCCCATGTGAAATTTCAGCCCTGTGGAAACTTGCTTATTGGTCCCCGATTTCGCCCGTTTCTTCTCCTGAGGTCACACGGACGGACACACGCCCATGTGAAAGGTCATGTGGCATTTCTTGATGATGAAAAACCCTTGGAGAGCTTTTGAAATCTTTTAACAAATCCGAACAAGCGAGCATGACTGCTTTCGTGTCCTTCTACAAGAATTGTCTTAAAGCCTTTAGAAGTTGGCACATACTCCCTTCGTTTGAACCCGATTTGTGTCTTGAACTTTGTATTTGCAAAAAGAGCCCACTAATGGCACCACTTATGACCTAATCTCGCTCTTCTTCGCATAAACCTTCTTTCACAACCCTAATTACTAATAAAAATGTACAAAAAAACACAAAAACACACGAAATGAGAAATATAACCTGAAAAATGTGATGCTCATGGAAAGAAAAACATCTCAAATAATATGTACATGCAAGCACTTATCACACATACTCTAGGGTTAAGGTTTGGTTTTCATTCTTTTACTTTATGTTTTAATGAATTGTGGGGATGTAATCTTTGTGTTTTTGGTTCTCTTTGTTTAATATAGCATTGTGAGATTGGTTTTGTATGATTGTAGAAATTTTTGGCTACTTTTTCAAGCAAAACTCTTGCCAAAATTTCTCGGATTTACTGTAGCAATGAACCATTCTCCTTAATTTTCATTCCATGAAGCCTCAATTTCTTTATAATTTGGTTTAATGGTGTCCCCTTGGTCTTGTAGGTATGAGGACCAAGAAAGTGGCTCATAAGAGGACACGGAGAGACCGTTCTCCGCCCGGCGACGGACCACGATTTCGAAAGGACGATCACAAGACCCGATTCGCCCTTTTGTCAAGGAAACAATTCGGCACCATACGAAAAATTGATTGGAATGTTTTGAGAGCCTTGGGGTTAGATGAAGTCATCTTGGAGCTTATCTCTCATGGTGGGTGGGACAAATTGTTCTCCATTGAAGAACCCACCTACAAAGAGCTCACATTAGAAGTCTTAAGCTCCATTGAAGTTGCAAAGCAATGGTATGCCGGCCGACCGAGTGTGATTACATTTCAAGCATTTGGGGAGAAACACCGAATCTCTCAAGATGAACTGGGCGTATACATGAGATTCTACACAGAAGCATACACCCACACTCCTGAGTTTAAAGCCCTAGGCTATGACTTACCGCACCCCGTTACAAATGAGTCCTATTGGTGTTCTATAGCAAATCGCTCGGGGACAAGGAAGGCATCCCAACTACTGAACCCTGCCCATCGATACATCCATGCACTGCTGACTAGAGGCATTGGGGGTAGACTGGACTCGACAGGGGTTGTCTCGCGCACAGACCTACTGATGCTGTACAGCATTATCGAGCGCTATCCACTACACATGGGGCATCTTCTTGCGGAAGTCTTAGCACACCAGGGCCAGTTTGTTCGCCTTGGAGCAATTTTCGCCGGGCCATATATCACAAGAATGATCAAAGGCATGGGCCTTCTTGAGCACACTCAAGGCATGACAGTCGTTGGTTCTATGGCACCACTTAGCATGCAGACTCTGACTTGCATTGGTATAGTTGAGAAGCGGGGTACCATACACAGGCTTGCACAATACCAAGGAACACACGCAGAAGACCCTCATTCTTCGCATGAGACGGACACCGGTTCAGAGTCTGAGTCCGAGCCGAGTCTAGAGAGCGAGAGACCATCACTTGAGGCACGGTTTGCGAATTTCGCACCGAGGTCTACCAACAATGCAGACACTTGAGAGAGGACATAGAGAGTTAGCTGCATCGGTGAGTCACATTGAGAGTGCCACCACCGAGATCCCGACATTCCTACGCAGCTCTTCATCTTCGGCGGGCACCACCTCCGCAGCCTACCACCCGTGCCGCATCATCACGGCCATCCGACTCTTAGACTCCCAAAGATCACGGCACTTGTTGTTGTTCTTGTTGTTCTTTTTATTTATTTTGCCTGCTCTTATTGTTGTTTGCTTTAGTGTTACTTTTTAAGTTAGTTAGGGTTCCGACCCTACTAAACTTTCTCTGTTTATTTTGCACTTTCTGTTTTTGCACTCTTCTCTATCATTCTCATTATGGAGTTGTGATCGGTGTTTGTCTCTTTTTCCAGGAATTTCTTTAGGAATGCTTCACACTCCCACCCTCACCACATGGACCCCCCAGCCACATGCATTTCATCGACGGATTGGGGAAGTTTCTTACTCCATCTTTTAATTCTTGTTATATTTATTTCCCACCCTGTACTGCTGATTTATGTACATTGGGGACAATGTACAGCTTTAGGTGTGGGGATGGAGTATTTATACTGTATTGCATGCTTGTATTTTACCTATGATAGCTATGATCTTTTTGTTAAGGATTTCCTAGTTTGGTAGAATGACAGTAGTGAGTTGTACTTTACATGTGCATGAATGTAGTTCTGTTTCATCCTTAGTGCATATTTATACCTGCTCACTATAACTCCCAATTCTGACGCTCTAACCCATCTTATTGATTTTTGTGTTAGGATGTTAAATTTTTCTTTCAATAGTCCTTTAAAAACTTTTGAGTCTCCTGTTTTTGCTTTAACCCTCGAGTGAGGTTTTTAAGTGAAGTTTTTAGCAAGTTTTGATCGGGCGTTGTGAAAAAAAAAAAAAAAAAGAAAAGAAAAAAAAGAGTCTATGTCAGTATTCCTCTGCTTATAAAAGCATGAATGCGTATATGTAGATCTGTAGTCAAGTAAGTTGGGTGGCTCTTGTGCCTGGCCAGCATGTGCATCCTGCTGAAAGATTTTTGTGTAGTCTACGTTAGGCGGACTCGAAAAAAAAAAAAAATTATATTATATTAAAAAAAAAAAAAAAAAAAAAAAACGCCTGAAACCTGTTCTATCTTCACTTGATGTTAAAGTTCCTTTTTGGAGACCAGAAGATTTTTAATTGACTATTGAGAGGGTCTTTAGCATTCCTAACACCAACTTCAATCTGTGTGAGGTGAATGGACATCCTGGGGTAATCCAGGGTGTGGAGATCAGTGTGGGAGTCAGCACACACTCACGATGACACTTTGGATGAAACAGAGCTGATATTTCTTGTCTATACACTGAACAGCTCACTTCCTGATTTCTAACCACCTGTGCTAGTGAAGTCCTGTACATTTGAGCTTGAGGTCGTATATTTAGCCATTTATCTTCTTGCCCCTGTTCTTCATGTTTGTTTGCTTGGGGACAAGCAAACGCTTAGGTGTGGGGATGTTTGATAAACGTCTAAATATACGAATTTTATACGTACTTGTGTATAGTTTATTCTCTCTTTATGTTAATTTGTTTTCTATTTTCTTGTTTAATGTGGTTTTACTTGTGTTACAGGTACGAAATAAGCTCAAGAACGTATTCATGAAGAAATCGACACCAAATACGGCGTTTTTGGGATTCATCACTGTAGCACAATTACTGTAGCAGGGCACTGTAGCTCTGAATGGAAAAATTACTGAGAAACTCTCTGAATGCCTTGCGGGCAACCTTGCGCCCGCAAGGCCACCCGCAAGGCATCGCGATGTCTTGATTTAAAGGGCTTTTCTAGGGCATTTGAAGGGGAGTTAGTCTTCTTCCTTGGAGCTCCACACAACCATCTAAAAATCCGGCTTGGAGGAGGGCTTTGAGGGCGTTTTCACGGCAAGATCTTGGAGGAGAGTGCGTTTGGGAGCAAGATCCTACTCTAGGGCATCATTGAAGGAGGGTTGAAGACAAGAGAAGCCACCTCTTGAGTGGCGTCTTCGGAACTCCATTTTCGTATTTGAGGGAGTGATTATGCTTTCTTTAGTTGTTTTCATGCTTTTGAGTATGTATTTTGATATTATGAACAACTAAACCCCAAGGTCACCGGATGTAGGTGAACCTTGGGGGTGAACTTGTGTATTTTGGATGCTTGGTTTCAATTAATGTTTGTAGACTTGTTTGTGATCCTTGTTTGGTGCTTTTGAATGTTAGGGTATGCATGAGAACTCGTGTATCCATACTTAGCCAATACTAGGTTGCATGACCATTGCCCTAGTGTTAGACTCACCAAGCTTGGAAGGGAAATACGTATAAATACGCCGTGACCATCGGGTATTTGTACCCCTCCAATTCTAGGGTTAATTGCTTATTTGTGATTCAACCTTAGTTTGAGAAAACCACCTCACCCTTTGCAATCGTATGAGGATTTATACGGGTAGAGCCCGTATTCAATACTCGTACCGGATTAGGGGTCAACTGCCGTGACCATCGGATTGACCTAATCTAGGGTTTTCTCGGTCCAACAAGCCATTTACATGTTAATCCAAAGATCCCGTACATTTCAGTAGCCCCCGAGGGGATCCTTATCCGGGACCGCTTTCTCACCCCGATTTCACACTTTCTATTGCCCTGGTTATTTAGCTTTCTGATTTGTATTATTTCCGTGTATTTGCATTTTCATCTTTTACTCTCGAGTTCGATCGGCTAGACAATATTGCGAGAAGGAAGTAAGGATAGATTCTCGGACCCCAGGGAATACGACCCTCTCACGCGTGCGTGAGAGGTATTACTTGACGACCCGTGCGCTTGCGGGACGACCACCACTGACCCGTTTACCCATCGGGATTTGGGGTTTAAACGGCGATCTAGGGCATTTTGAAAGGAACTTTTGCATCTTCTTGGAGAGAGCTTTTGGGGGAAAAGAATGCTAGGGTTTGGACATCATTTCGACACCATTTTGGAGGGCAAAAGGAGAGGAAATTCAGGTTTTCAAAGGAGAGGAGAGCAAAATCTAGGAGGATCTACTTCAAAAGCTTCATTGTTTGGAGGTTGAAGACAACGGGAAGCCACCCCTTCGAGTGGCGTCTTCGGAAGGTTTTCTCCGGGGATTCAAGCGGCATTCGGCCTTCACCATTTGAGGGAGTGTTCCTCATGTTTATTTTAGTTATTTGCATGGTTTGTGTGGTGGATTTGTTGGACATGAACAACTAAACCCCAAGGTCACCGGATGTAGCTGAACCTTGGGGGCAAAACTTGTGATGTTTTGGATTATTTGAATTATCTATTGTATGATTGGCTTGTTGTGATCCTTGTTTGGTATTCTTAATTGTTTTGGTACATGTGCTTAATTGTTGTATCAAATGCTTGGTAGCACTTTGTAGCATGACCATTGCCTTAGTGCTAGACTCTACCAAACTTGGAAGGGATTATTGTATAAATACGCCATGATCATCGGGTATTTGTACCCCTCCATTTCTAGGGTTGAAAACTAACTAGTGTTTCCACCCTAATTTGAGGAAACCATCATTCTCCTTGCAACCGTGTGAGAGGTTGAGTGGACGAAATTCCTTATTCAACACTTGTACCGGGTTAGGGGTCAATTGCCGTGACCATCGGGTTGACCTAAGTTTAGGTTTTCTCGGTCCAACTAGCCAAATACTTAATTTCTCAATTATCCTACTCACTTGAGTAGCCCCCTTGGTGATCCTCATCCATGACCGTTTTCCATCCCTGAGCATCTCCCGTGTTTTAATTCAGTCACATTTATTTAAAAAATTTCTCTCGTTGTTATTTGTTTTCTTTCTTATTTATTCTTTTGAAATGGAATCGGTGAGCTAAACAACAAGTGAGAAGTGAGTAAGGTAGCTCCTCGGGCCCTGACACACCCTTGCGTGTGCGTTCCGCAAGTGCATGGGTGTCGAAGTAATAAAGTACCCAACGGGTGGGTAGTCGAATCCACAGGGAGTAGACGATAGAAACAAAGACACTTCGCTAAGTAGCCAAAGAAAACCGATTGTTGTTGAGATTAAAAAGTGATTAAAAACAGAAATTAAAAACTGAAAGTTAAAGCTAGAGAGTAGGAAAAGATCGAGATAAGAATGGGGTACTCGGACACTGCTCCCCCTAGAATCCTTGTTTCAAGTGCAAGACTTCAAACACTCTTACTAAATGAAGATTCAAGAGTCGTGGAATCCAAAGATACAAGGTCCAAATCTAAGGTCAACCTTGACTAGTCCCCTACGAGGTCCCGGCGGAGAGAAGACTCTCGAGGCCTCACACCACGTATGACTGCGCTATGCTCTAGGGATTCCAAGTGGTAAACCCTATTCCCAACTATAGATCAATCCCTTTGGTCCAGGCGAAAGATCCCTAATCACAAATAAGTCCCGGCGGAAAGGCCTCTCTCAACGCCTAACTCTCTTTGAGATCGAAGGTAATACTTGGAATATGAAGGTAGGGAAAACCACACCGGAGGGGAAAGGGGACGCGTCGCTACCTCTCAACTCACCCTCTCAACCCTCTTCAATCTTGGTAATCTAATCCTAATGGTGATGGTCACTCGTCAAAAGGATGATTGGATTAGCCCTCAACCCTAGTGTCACTCTAAGGGAGAAACCATTAAGCATACAAGATTGAAACTCAAATTTAAACTCAAATTGAAATAAACGCATTAAAGTCAATGAAACATAGGAAATCTAGGGTTTACAAGTCCAAGTACCTACTAAGGGTTTAGCTCTCCATGGAGCAATACAAGTTCATCAAAATAAATGAAGATAAGTGCAAGAAATCCATAAAGAAAACCCCCTTAAGCTTCGTGTTGATAGACTATGGGAACTTCTCCTTCTTCTTCAAAGAATCCCTTCCTCCAACCTAAGGCACACCTCGTCGAATCGAGTCGTCGAAGGCTCCCCCAATAGCTCTCCTTGGAAGGGAATGATGATGAAACCGGTGAAGAAGCGCCCCCAAAGTGTAGCAAGAACCTCCTGAACCCTAGCCGTCACTTCCTCTCAAAGTTAGAAGATGATCCCCTCAATAACGCTTTAGAACGGCTTTATAATTGACCATCTCGAGGATCCACACGGGCGTGTGGATAAGCCACACGGCCGTGTGGAAATTCCACACGGCCATGTGGATTTTCTGTCTTGTGGAATCTTCATACTAGTCCCCGATTTCGCCCGTTTCTTCTCCTGAGGTCACATGGACGGACACACGCCCATGTGAAAGGTCAAGTGGCGTTTCTTGATGATGGGAAAACCTTGGAGAGCTTTTGAAATCTTTGAACCAATCGGAACGAGCGAGCATGACTGCCTTCGTGTCCTTCTACAAGAGTTGTCTTGAAGTCTTTAGAAGTTGGCACATACCCCCTCGTTGGAACCCGATTTGTGTCTTGAGCTTCGTAATTGCACAAAAGATCTCCACTTGGCACCATTCTGACCTAATCTTGCCTTTATTCACGTACCATGTCTCCACAACCCTAATTGCGTGAAAGAACACCAAAACACACGAAATTACCGATAAAGCCTGAAAAATGTGATGCTCATGCGTGGAAAACATTTCCAGAATTATATACATGCAAGCACTTATCAAACTCCCCCACACTTAAGCTTTTGCTTGTCCTCAAGCAAAGTTCATACCATGAGAATTAAAGGTTGAGTGATGAAAATGCTTGGCCTTAAGTTCACCAAAAGTGTACAACGATAGTATTATCAAAAAGGGAGAATTTAAACATAGATAGATAAAAACCAAAACTCTAGCAAAAACTCAAATTACGAAGAAAATAAAATCTGAAAGCGTGAGTGTGTGTACACTTACTCATGCCAACCCCAAGTCTACGCTTGAACATTATTAAAACTAGGATGTTTTTTGGAAAAAGAAATCGGTGGTAGCTGCACACAACCTCAAAGGTAGCCATTTCCCATGATGCCTCCTAGGCGGCTTTCACCCTATTAAGGTGGTAGCTCTTTCCACCAGGGAGTGTTAGCTTTCACGCAGCCTATTAGATAGCTCTTTCCCTCATTAGGGCATAGCCAGTATCCGACTTATGAGAGTAGCTGCATACAGAATAGGTGGTAGCTCTTTCCACCCCAAGAACAAAGGAGCACCATTTTTTTTTTTTTTTTTTTTTATTGCTCAAGAAAAATGAAACTAATGTCCTTTCACACTGAACTAGCGTTATCAGGGTCAACAAGAGCAAGTAAAGTGCAAGAAATGTAATCGACAAAAAATTTCTAAGTTTTTCGAGTAAACTAGAGCATGGTAACAACCGAAGTTTAAATTTCTCCTAAATTCGAAAATACACTCATGTTCCTTAGGGTGAACTGTCATTGGCTAGATGAGCATGAAAGTGATGATCAAGAATAACGAACGTGTGCAGTGTGAACTCCCCCCCCACACTTAAGCTGTACATTGCTCTCAATGTACTCATACAAACATGCAACATAAGAACGCAAATAAAAACATGAGGGCGTGGGTATTAAAAACAACACTCCCCTGATCTCCAAGTGTGGTATTTGAATGGAGGTGTGAAAGCGGGAAGTGGAGTTGCGTAGGGTTGTGAAGCTCACACGGCCGTGTGGAACACGGCCGTGCCTATGACCATTTCTCAAAACCAAGTTGATAAGTCTATCTGCACATCACAAAAGGGGTTCAGTGGATTTCAACAAAAGCTAAGATTAAAAGAGTACACAAATTAAACAAACCAAACACAAACTCAACAAAGAACATGATGATAAGTGCTTGATTATATATATTTTATAATATCAGTTTACATGCATTGAGCATCACTTTTATCAGGTTCTAGCATTAACAAGTTGTGTTTTGTGTTCTTTTGTGCAAACAGGGCTTTGGAGACATGACATACAGGAAGAAGCAAAGATAGGGTGTGATGACACGTTTCAAGACCACAATCAGAAGCTGTGTTCATATGCATGGGGGTGTTGCCAACTTTCGAAGGAGTACAAGTCATTACACAAACCAAAATGGCACAAAGGCAGTAGTACGCCCATGTCCCAGCTTCCGTACAAAGCAGAAGAAGGTTCTTGAGGATTTCAAAGCATAGAAAGCCACACACCCTACCACACGAGCGTGTGCCCGACCGTGTGGACTCCAAGGAAAACTTCGGGGGAAATCACTGTAGCATTTACTGTAGCAAAGTTATGTAGCAAAAGTACTGTAGCAGAGTACTTCACACGCCCGTGTGGAATTTCCACACGGGCGTGTGGATGCCCGTGTGGATGCCCGCGTAAAGCCCCGAATTCAAATTATAAAAGCTGCCTTGGGATAATTTTTAGGGATCTTTTTGGCCACTTTCGAGAGACAAGGCGGCTAGGGCTTGGAAGGAGTTCTTTGCGGCTTTGGGAAGCTTTCCTCACCAACTTGGATCGATTCCTCCTCCGCCATAGCGTCAAGGAAGCCATCGGCGACCTAGCTTCGGAGTGGATTCAATCCAGACGTGGAAACTACCCATCAAGACTATCATCACGGATTTAAGGGGGTTATTCTTTATGTCTTTGGAACTTTATTCTGAATTTATTATTTGTTTTGTGACTCACTCCATGGAGAGCTAAACCCCTAGAGGGTATTCGGACATGTAAACCCTAGGATTCTTATTTTCATTAGATTTACATTGTGTTTCTATTCGAATTTATCAGTTTGAGTTTTACTCTTGAGTTCTTAATCCTTGTTTGTGCTTTTGATTTCATTATTAATTGCCTTGCATGTTTTATTCAATCTAGTGAAGAGAGAGATCACCGCTAGGTTTAGAATTACCAAGAGTGAAGAGGGTTGAGAGGGTGAGCCGTGAGATAGCGGAGTGTCCCCTTTCCCTTCCGACAGATATTTCCTATCTCCATATTCCCTAAGTGTCAAGCAACCATATGTGGTGTGAGGCGTCGAGAGAATTCTCCGCCGGGACCTCGTAGAGGACTAGTTATCGGCGACCTGGAGGCAGGGGCCGTTATACCTTTGGATACCCACGACTCATTGTTTTTGTTTAGAAACACTTGTAATCTACATCCAACACCCGAACCTAGGGGGAGCATTGTCCGGATACCTCACTTTTATTGATTGAGAACTCTTAGTGTTGGCCATTAGATCATCACATACTACACTCATTAGGCTAGATAACAAAAGAGGGGCTATTACTAGTACTTCTGTTCCCTGTGGTTCGACAACCCGACCCTTTGGGTCCACTTTTATTACTTGACGACCCGTGCACTTGCGGTAACGCAAGGGGTTGACACACATCACCCTGTTGTGTTGTTGCGGAGACGCATCAAGTTTTTGGCGCCGTTGCCGGGGAACAGGATATTAGGAACGCTAGTATTTTGTTACTTTAGCCATTCATTTATTTTTACTGTTTTTCTATTCCATCCTCTCTACTTTCATTGTTCTCATTTTTTTTGTTTATTTGATTGCAGCTCCAGCTTATGACCAGAGGGAACCTAATAAGTGCTTGCATGTATATAATTCTGGAAATGTTTTCCACGCATGAGCATCACATTTTTCAGGCTTTATCGCTAATTTCGTGTGTTTTGGTGTTCTTTCACGCAATTAGGGTTGTGAAGACAGGGTACGTGAATAAAGGCAAGATTCGGTCAGAATGGTGCCAAGTGGAGATCTTTTGTGCAATTACGAAGTTCAAGACACAAATCGGGTTCCAACGAGGGGGTATGTGCCAACTTCTAAAGACTTCAAGACAACTCTTGTAGAAGGACACGAAGGCAGTGATGCTCGCTCGTTCCGATTGGTTCAAAGATTTCAAAAGCTCTCAAAAGTTTCCCATCATCAAGAAATGCCACTTGACCTTTCACATGGGCGTGTGTCCGTCCATGTGACCTCAGGAGAAGAAACGGGCGAAATCGAGGATTAGTATGAAGATTTCACAAGGCAGAAAATCCACATGGGCGTGTGGAATTTCCACACGGCCATGTGGACTATCCACACGCCCGTGTGGATCCTCGAGATGGCCAATTATAAAACCGTTCTGAAGCGTTATTTGAGGGATCTTCTTCTAACTTTGGGAGGAGGTGACGGCTAGGGTTCAGGAGGTTCTTGCTACACTTTGGGGGCGCTTCTTCACCGGTTTCATCATCATTCCCTTCCAAGGAGAGCCATTGGGGGAGCCTTCGACGACTCGATTCGACGAGGTGTGCCTTAGGCTTGGAGGAAGGGATTCTTTGAAGAAGAAGGAGAAGTTCCCATAGTCTATCAACACGAAGCTTAAGGGGGTTTTCTTTATGGATTTCTTGCACTTATCTTCATTTATCTTGATGAACTTGTATTGCTCCATGGAGAGCTAAACCCCTAGTGGGTACTTGGACTTGTAAACCCTAGATTTCCTATGTTTCATTGACTTTAATGCTTTTATTCAATTTGAGTTTAAATTTGAGTTTCAATCTTCTTTGCTTAATGGTTTCTCCCTTAGAGTGACACTAGGGTTGAGGGCTAATCCAATCATCCTTTTGATGAGTGACCATCACCATTAGGATTAGGTTACCAAGATTGAAGAGGGTTGAGAGGGTGAGTTGAGAGGTAGCGACGCATCCCCTTTCCCCTCCGGTGTGGTTTTCCCTACCTTCTAATTCCAAGTTTTACCTTCGATCTCAAAGAGAGTTAGGCGTTGAGAGAGGCCTTTCCGCCGGGACTTATTTGTGATTAGGGATCTTTCGCCTGGACCAAAGGGAATGATCTATAGTTGGGAATAGGGTTTACCACTTGGAATCCCTAGAGCATAGCGCAGTCATACGTGGTGTGAGGCGTCGAGAGTCTTCTCTCCGCCGGGACCTCGTAGGGGACTAGTCAAGGTTGACCTTAGATTTGGGACCTTGTATCTTTGGATTCCACGACTCTTGAAATCTCTATTGAATAAGAGTATTTGAAGTCTTGCACTTGAAATAAGGATTCTAGGGGGAACATCGTCCGAGTACCCTATCTTCTTAATTGATCTATTTCTCCGACCTAGCTTTCATTTTCAGCACTTTGTTTCTACTTCTTTCTTATTTTTATTTTCTTTCAACAACAATTGGTTTATCTTTGATTACTTAACAAAGTGTGATTGTTCTTACGTCTACTCCCTGTGGATTCGACTACCCACCCGTTTGGGTACTTTATTACTTCGACACCCGTGCACTTGCGGAGTACACACGCAAGGGTGTGTCAGAACCCATCGACATTAGTTGAAGGAGACCCTGAAATTGAGCGAAGACTTCACAAGAGAAGCAAGGATCCTGAAGTTGTTCAAGAACAGCAAGTTGAAGTTGAAGCTGAAGGATCTGCGACCATGGCAGACCACGAAGATGAACCAAGGACACTTGCTGATTTTGCTAAACCTTCAGCCCGAGGAACACAGTCGAGCATTGTTAGACCGCCCATCGCGGCTAACAATTTTGAGCTGAAGCCGGCATTCATCCAGATGGTTCAGCAGTCCGCGCAGTTTAATGGGCTGCCTGATGAAGACCCCAATGCCCATGTTGAAAACTTCTTGGAGGTTTGTGATATGCTCAAGATCAACGGGGTATCGGATGATGCGATTCGATTGAGGACCTTCCCATTCTCATTGAAGGGACGAGCCAAACAATGGCTCCAATCATTGCCAAGAGCGTCCATCACCACTTGGGACGAGATGGTGGAAGCCTTTCTTGCACGATATTTCCCTCCCGGGAAATCAGCGAAGCTCCGCAATGAGATCTCTTCCTTCTTTCAGAATGAGTTGGAGTCTCTATTCGAGACATGGGAAAGGTTCAAGAACCTTCTGCGGCGATGTCCCCAACATGGATTCCCGGATTGGATAATTATACACACGTTCTATAATGGACTGAATCCAAGCACTAGGCAACTCCTAGATGCGGCCGCAGGTGGGACTATGGGTAACAAGACCCCAGAAGATGCAAGGCAGCTCATTGAAGACATGGCTCTCAACAGTTGCCAATGGAGCTCGAGGGAGAAGAAGAAGGTTGCAGGAATACATGATGTTGATGCCGTTACATCACTAGCAGCCCAAGTTGAAGCACTAAGCAAGAAGCTAGACACCATTACAACTTCAAGAGTAGCTGCCATTAGCACTTGCGATAGTTGTGGAGGTGGGCATAGCTCTACAGATTTCCCTATCTCAGTGGGGGTGTCGGCACCTGTGGAAGTTCGATCTTTTTTGCTTCTCTTGTGCTTTGTTTCTTGTGTAGAAGTTGTGTGTTTAAGTTTTTGTCGAGTTTTATTTTTTTGTTGGGATCTTAGTTAAGGCTCTTTTTAGAGTGTAAAAGAGGAGGAAAATCTTTGGGGGAGAGAGAGCTTTTAAGTGGAGCGAGTAAGGGTGCTTCAGGCCGCGAGAAACCCCCAAAATCAGGGGGCCTTGCGGCCTTCCATGCGGGCCGCATGGGAGGCCGCAAGGGGCCATGCGGCCCCGCATACGGGCGCATGGCCGCCCGCATGGCCGTCTGGAAAGGGCCTCGCGGCCTCCCTTGCGCCCGCAAGGGAGCCCGCGAGCCCTCCCGCGCTTTGGGGCTTATTTTAAACGTTTTCAAACTCTTAGGGCCTATATAAGACCCCATTTCCCTCTCTTTTTCTCCCCATCTTGAATCCCCATTCTCCCCTCCATTAGATCTCCATTCTTGAGCTCCAAGAAAGGAGAAAGGTGTTGATCTTCCCCTCTTCTCCATTGGTGGTGAATCTCCTCTAGTTCTAGCAAGAATTGAGGTGGGTTTTATTCTCTTCTTCAACCCCTTGTTCTTATATTCATTTCTTTTTAGATCCATGGAGAATTAGTGTGGATTTAGTATGGATCTATTATTTAATTGGAATTTAGCCATGGATCTAATGTTTGAATGGTATAGGAGCCTTGATTTCATGTTTTGGTGAAGAATGGAGGAGATCCTTGATCTCTAAACCTTTGATTCTTGTAGATCCGAACCCAATTAGGATGTTCTTGATTTCATTTTGATTTTGAGGGTTTAAGGATTCTATTATTGTTAATTCTTGAATCTAGAGCACTTAGTAAACCCTAGAAGCCTTGAGATCTAATTTTGGAGCATTCTTTCCTCTCTTATTGATTGGATAAGGTTGTGATTGATTCTTGTTTTTCTTGGATGGTTAATGGCTTCAAGAAGGTGGATCTAAAGGCAAGGGTAAAGATCAAGTGGGCGACTGATCTAAGTGTTCGATCTCGCCAAGTTTGTGAGTGGGAATTGTTTAATTAAAGAGCTATGATCATGCTTGTTTAATGATGCATGCCTTGAAATGAGAAATTCTTGATTTCAATGGATTCTTGAAGTGTTTCTTGAAAACTGAAATTATGATACTATATGATCCTTTTAATTCTTGATTTCATCTTAATGGACTCATGAGATGATTTCCTTGAGATCTAGAAACCTTGATGTTTATGATCTTACTTAACTATTGATTCTATTACAAAAGGCTCATGAGATGATTTCCTTGAGGCCTAGAAACCATGATAGTTTATGATCTTGTTAAATTCTTGATTATTTATATTTGATGAGGATTGGATAATCCTATGGTTTGGAACTACATGTTTTCAAGATTTGTGAATTTGAGAATTCGATATTCTTGTTATTTTGACCGAATAAGGGTCTATGTAAACCAAAGTGAGATTCTCCACGATGTTATCGTATTTGAAATGTGTTTTCAAAGAATATTCTTGTGTCGATATTCTTGATGAAAATGACATTATTGTCGATGCTTTCGCAAAAGGATTTACTCTTCGATTAAGAGTTGTATTTTATGCGAATTTGTGACCTCTTGTTGAGATATGTGATTTTAAAATGATACGTTTATGATTAGCCTATGGGCAAACTATTTGTGATCTCTTGATGAGATATATGATTTTATAACGATACGTTTCTGATGAGCCTACGGGCAAGCTATTTGTGATCTCTTGATGAGATATATGATGTGTTCATGATGAGCCTACAGGCGGGATAGGATATCCCAAATGTTTCGATGGTGACATTGGGGAGGATCCCCGTCTTCTGCAGAAGCGAGTCTCCACGGACCGACCAATGGGGTGGCGTGGAGTTCTCGGCTGATGAGCCCTTTACAGGAGGCGCGGAGTGAACCTGAAGGTGCTGTGTTGGGTACCCGGAGTCACCACACGGGATACTCAACGGCCAACGCCAAGATACGCGCATCTTGGTGGCTCTTGACCTAACTACGGCCATGGTTAGTGATGGAGGGTTTTCATAGGCTATTGTTGATGCTATCGATAAAGGATTTCTGCATGCGTTGCACTATAAATTCTTATTTCGATGGGTTTGATCTTTTGATCTTTTGACGAGTATTCTTAACTTGAATTTTCAGTATTGAATCTCTTTACAAAAGATTTTCAAAGTTTTATTGATGCCTTTCTTTGAGAAAGTTGGAAAGCTTGTTATATTGAAATGTGTATTTAAAGCATTTTGTAAGTTGTGGTTGTTAAATATTTACATATGTTTTTGGCATATCATTCTTTACACTCGTATGAGTTATAGCTCCATGTTCAACCCCTCACCGAGTAACTTAGTTACTCACCCATTCTTCTTCTCCCCTTTTCAGGTGTTAGCACGGCAAGAGAGGCGTAAGAAGTGATAGTGCTTGGCATCTATTTTTGCATTTACCTTTGACTAGTGTATGATTCATAAACATTGTCGTCATGCATAAGATGGATCCACTAGGACCTATGTTTTCGTATTTCCATTTGATCTTGTATAATCTTGATTGGTTCGATCGGGACCTTAGGTTGTATGAGTCTACATCCAAGTGTTTGTGAAAAACTATGATTGTGTCCATGATCATTGGTGTTGTGATTTCCGAGGATATATGTACATATATGTGTGAGTCTCGTTGATCTTGTACAGGGTTGTGATTGAATACCTTAGATTTAGAGTATTATTGTGGTAATGTTAATATCGTACAGGTAACAGGTTAGCCTTACGGCGACCTGGGGTTGAGGCAGGTGTTGACCTCCCCTGGGTTGTCGTGGCGGTTGATAAACGTCTAAATATACGTATTTTATACGTATTTATTTGTATTATTTTATTATCTTTTTGATAAGTCGATGCCCTTTTTATAGTCTAAACCCCTTTATTTTGTGTTGCAGACCCTAAATGAGCTCAAGAACGTATTTAGGAAGAATTCGACACCAAATACGACGTTTTTGGGTTCTTCACTGTAGCAGGGGGGTACTGTAGCAGAAATACTGTAGCGAAGCCACTGTAGCAGGGTTACTGTAGCACCCCGAGGTGAAATTTCGTGCAGAACTTTCTGGATGCCTCACGGGCAACCTCACGGCCGTGAGCCAGCCCGTGAGAAGTCGCGATTTTCACCCTTTTAAGGGCTTTTAGGGCATAAAAGAATGGGGACCTTGCCTCTTCTTGGAGCTTGACACCACCTCTTCCAAATCCGACCAAGAAGGAGAGCTTGGAGGGCATTTCCACGGTAGAATCGGCGAGGAGAGCGCGTTCTTGTGCGGGATCTACCTCTAGGGCTTCAAATCTTGAGGTTGAAGACGACGGGAAGCCACCCCTTCGAGTGGCGTCTTTGGAAGCTTCTTCGACTCTAATCTTTGGAGGGAGGTCTTTTATGTTGGGTTTAGTTATTTTCATGCTTTTATTCATGTATTTGGAGACTATGAGCAACTAAAACCCCAAGGTCACCGGATGTGGGTGAACCTTGGGGTGAACTTGTGATGTTTGGATGTTTTGGTTTAATTCATGCTTGTTAGCTTGTTTGTGATTCATGTTTGGTGTTTTTGAATGCTTGGGTATGCATGAGAACTCTGTGTATCCATACTTAGCCAATACTAGGTTGCATGACCATTGCCCTAGTATTAGACTCACCAAGCTTGGAAGGGAAATACGTACAAATACGCCGTGACCATCGGGTATTTGTACCCCTCCAATTCTAAGGTTAATTACTCATGTGTGATTCAATCTTAGCTTGAGAAAACCATCTTGCCCTTTGCAATCGTAGGAGGAATTGTACGGGTATAACCCGTATTCAATACTCGTACCGGATTAGGGGTCAATTGCCGTGACCATCGGGTTGACCTAATCTAGGGTTTTCTCGGTCCTTCAAGCCACTTGCATGTTAATCCAACATCCTTCGCACTTTAGTAACCCCGAGGGGATCCTCATCCGTGACCATCTTCTCACCCTAATTTCCTCCCGTTTATCGCCCTTGGTATTTAGCATTTTAATTGCTTTGTTTTTACTTCTTTACTTTCACTTTCCAAATCTCAAGTCTGATCGGCTAGACAACATTGCGAAAAGGAAGTAAGAATAGATTCTCGGGCCCTTGGGAATACGACCCACTCGTGCTTGCGAGTGGTTTATTACTTGACGACCCCGTGCTCTTGCGGGACGATCACCAAGTTTTTGGCGCCGTTGCCGGGGAGCCACGAGAAATATTCGGAAAACTTTGAGCGTGTTGATTTGGCTTTTGTTTTGCCGTTTTTACCATTCGTGTTTATATTCCGTTTTTTTTTATTCTCTGTATTTTTCCTGTTTGTTTTTCTTCAAGTTTTGACACTCGCCTTGAATTTTCTTGCGAGGTACCTATCTTATGACACGAGCGAGTCACACAAATTTGGTTGATCCTGACGACGAGATTGAACGAACTTTGCATCAACGTTTGAGAGAAGCTACCGAAAGCTCAAGGCAAGCAAGAAATTCGGGTAGAATCTAGTGAGCCTACTTGTCATGGCCGAGCCAAGAAGAACCCCGTGTCGATTATGAAAGGCCACAATTCACCGGAGACGAGTTCGAGTGTGTTGGTTCCTAGTGTGCCCGCAAATAATTTTGAAATAAAAGCCAGCACAATTGGGATGGTGCAAAACTCAAGACGCTTTGATGGTCTAGCGATGAAGACCCGCATGCCCACTTGTCCAAGTTCCTTCAAGTATGCTCAACCTTCAAGATCAATTCTGTTTCGAGATGATGCAATCAGAGTTGAGACTATTTCCTTTCGGTTTAAGGGGAGCAGCCTATAGATGGCTTACTTCTTTGGCTCCGGGATCTATTACTTCATGGAAGGAAATGGTGGAGAAGTTTCTTGCCCGATATTTTCCACCAAGCAAGGCAACGAGGCTGAGGCAAGAAATTTCAGCATTTCGACAAGGAGATTCCCGAGACCCTATTTGAAGCGCATGAAAGATTTAAGGACCTTCTAAGAAGATGCCCTCATCATGGGTTCCCCGCATGGATGAGGGTGCGGACATTTTGTAATGGTCTCGAATTATGCTACAAGGCAGCTCATCGACGCAGCGACAGGTGGCTCCTTAAGTAACAAACTCCCCGAAGAAGCCGAAGCATTAATTGAGAACATGGCTAGTAATGAATGTCACCGGAGCACTAGGCGAAGCCGCTTAGAGCAAATGGGACTGTATGAGGTGAATGAGACTACTGCTTTGGCGGCAAGAGTTGAAGCCCCGAACAAGAACGTTATTGATAACAATGCTAAGGTGGAAGCTTTGACTCGAAACTTGATCAATTCATGTTAGGCTCCAGTTCGAGCTCAAAGGCCGTGATGTCATGTGAAACATGTGGTGCCGGGCATGCAACAACCCAATGCCCTATTCTTGTTACTCCCTCTCGCACAAATGGAGTCGGTTGACTATGTTAGTGGAGGTCGAGGGGACCGGGTAATCAATATGGCAATACATATAACCCGGGGTGGAAAAACAATTCAAACTTCTCTTGGAACCAAGGCCAATCACAACAAAGGCCACCTCCACCTCAAGGTCCTTCTTATCAACCTCCTCAACAACAAGAAAGAAAATACACAACCGAAGACGTCTTGGCAAGATTCATGATTAATACCGAATCCAGATTTGTTGCTCAAGATAAAAGGTTTGATGAAATCGGTACTGTGTTGAGAAATGTTCAAGCATCTATTCAGTCTCTCGGAAAATCAAGTTGGGCAACTCGCTAGAGCACAAGCGAGCGTCCCTCGGGTAATTTACCAAGTAACACCGAAAGCAACCCGAGGGAACACTTAAAAGCCGTGACACCGAGAAGTGGGAAACAGCTTGGAGGCAAGGGCCGAGGAGAGCCCAAGTGCTTCCAATGACGGGGTAGCCATTCGGGAAGACCCCAATACAAGTAAAAATGCAAGTGTAGATACTGCGAAGAAACGAAGGAGGATGTTCCAAAACCGCCCACTCATAAGAGCCCCGAATACAAGCCTCGTGGTGCCATATCCCTCAAGACTCAAGCAAGACAAGGATGAAGCCCAATTCAAAAAGTTCCTCAACATGTTCAAGCAACTTCATATTAATATCCCCTTGGTCGAAGCTTTATCGCAGATGCCTAAATATGCCAAATTCATGAAGGACCTCCTCACTAACAAGAGGAAGTTGGAGGATCTAGACACAGTGACACTTACGGGAACCTGTTCAGCTGTAATTCAAAAGAAATTGCCAAAGAAATTGACAGACCCGGGAAGCTTCATCATACCCTGTGTACTAGGTGAGGGGATGCAAGAAAATGCTTTGGCCGACTCAGGAGCCAGTATAAACGTGATGCCATACAATCTATTCCTGAAGTTGGGGCTAGAGGACTTGAGACCCACGCGAATGACCCTCCAACTTGCAGATCGCTCAGTGAGAAGACCAAGAGGAGTTGTCGAGGACGTTCTTGTGAGGGTTGATAAACTCATCATTCCGGTGGACTTTGTGATATTAGACGTGGATGATGATGTAGAGGTCCCGTTGATCCTTGGCCGCCCTTTCCTCAACACCGCAGGAGCCCTAATTGATGTTAAGGGAGGGAAGATGACATTACGAGTGGGGGATGAACAAGTTATCTTCACTCTTCCAGAGGCTATGAAGCACACTTTGGATCATGATGATGCTTTATATTTCACGGATGTAACTGACGTAATAATTTCTGATTGTGTGCAGGAAGTTCTTTCGTTGAATCCCTTAAACGAGTACCTAGAAGGAACCGAGGATGAAGAACCGGAGGTAAAAGACCCCTCGCCTTCGCCAACACCACAAATAGCCCAAGTAGAAGCTGTATCATCTCCGCATTATAAGAAAAAAGGAACTTTGAAGAAGGCATGGCGAAAGGTGAATGCAAAAATGAAGAAAAGCATGAGTATCTCCTCATTACCACCGAGTGAGGTAGACCGCCTTTATTTTGATAATCAAGGTAAATTTTGCATCTTCTCTTGTCTTTCCATGAACATTCCAGGTCACAACATCGCGTCAAGAAATGGAGGTAATTCTCCACCCTTTGTCCCACCCTGATTCGAGGTAAGAAGAGTCGAGCTAACGACTTTAAACAAGCGCTCCTTGGGAGGCAACCCAAGCTCTTAAATTTGTTGCATTTCTTCTTTCTTGTTGTTTGTTTGCTTAGTGTGTTCTTTTTCCGTATTTTCGGTGTGTTAGTTTTCAAGTTGCTTTTCATTTTGTGGTGGTTTTGTTCATCATTTTTGTCCAAATCCCTTTGCATGATCTTGTGTTTCCTTGAATGATTTGTAAATTAGATGCCATGAAAATCATGTTTTGAGTGTTTCCATGCTTAATTTGTCATTGTTTTAAACGTTTTTGAGGGTTTGGAAGAGGTTAAGTTGAGAAAATTTCGGATTTTGGCCGTTTTTGGCCCGTGAGTGCACCCTTGAGGGAATCGGGGGAGCTCACGGGTGAGCTCACGGGCGTGAGCTCACCCGTGAGCCATCCAGGGGATTTCTCACGGGTGGGCTCACGGCCGTGAGCCCACCCGTGAGGCTTCACGGGGTGGGGCTTTAAAGGCCCCCCTTTCAAGCAACTTTGGTCCATTCTTCTTCTCCAAACTTTCTCTCATTTCTCCCTCCATTCTCCACGGATTTTCATCATTTTTGTTCTTCTAAATCCCTCTCCTCCTCCCCTCAACTAATTTGGTGAAGAAATTTTGAAGAAAAAACACTCCTTTGGCCGGATTTTGCAAAGGGATTGCTCCACATATCCTAGGGCTAGGTAAATGTTCTTTCTCTCAAGGGCTTGATTTCTTTTGAGTTTGTGGGGTATTTTAAACTTGGATCTTGCTCTCTTTTGTTGCAAGAGTATCTTAAGTATGATTTGGTATGATTGTAAAAATTTTTGGCTACTTTTTCAAGAAAAACTCTTGCAAAACTTTTCTCGGATTTACTGTAGCAATGAGCATTTTCCATGAAATCTTCATTATTTTGCTAGTGCTTTTCTTGTAACTAGTTGAATTGATGACCCTTTGGTTTTGTAGGATGCCGGTAAAGAAAGTAGCACACAAGAGAGCCCGAAATCCCCGTACTCCACCCCGCGACGAACCAAAGTTTAAAATTGAACATCACGAATCTCGTGTCGCGCTTCTTTCACAAAAGGGCTTCGGCATCATTAGAAGGATAGTTTGGGTTGTGCTCAAGAGCTTGGGCCTAACATTACCACCACCTTGTTTCTTTTGTTCTTTTCTTCGAGCTTGTTTGTTGTTCTTTTCTTTTGCCGTCTGTTGTACTTTTAAGTTAGTCGGGGCTCCTGCTCCGCTAAACTTTATGTTGGTCTTTGTGAACTATTTTTGTACGCGCTCCTCCTTTATTATTTTTGTCTCTGGAGTTGTGATCAGCTTTTGTTGTGATTTCAGGATGATGATATAGCTATTCCACACTCCAGGCCCTCACCACATAATTTACCCCAAGTCCACACGCACATGTCTTGCACTTCATCGACGGATTGGGGAAGTTTCTTACTCCATCTTTAAATTTTTGTTCTGTATTTATTTCCCACCCTGTGCTGCTGACTTATGTACATTGGGGACAATGTACAGCTTTAGGTGTGGGGATGGAGTATTTTATTTTAATGCATGCTTGACTCACCTATGATAGCTATGATTTTATTGTTAAGGACTTCCTAGCTTGGTAGAATGATAGTAGTGAGTTGTACTTTACATATACTTGAATGTAGTTCTGTTTCATCTTTAGTGTACATTGATACCTGCTCACTTTAACTTCCACTTCTGACACTCTAACCCATCTTATTGATTTTGTGTTAGGATGTCAAATTTCTCTTTCAATAGTCCTTTAAAAACTTTTGAGTCCCCTATTTTTGCTTTAACCCTAAGTAAGGTTTTTAAGTGAGGTTTTTAGCAGATGGTTGATCAGGCGTCCTGAGTTAGCTTTTTTTTAAAAAAAAAAAAAAAAAAAAATTAAAAAAAAAATTGAGTCTATGTCAGTATTCCTCTGCTTCTAAAAGCATGAATGCGTATATGTAGATCTGTAATCAAGTAAGTCGGGTGGCTCTTGTGCCTGGCCAGCATGTGCATCCAGCTGAAAGATTTTCGTGCAGTCTACGTTAGGCGGACTCCAAAAAAAAAAAAAAAAAAAAAAAAAAAAAAAAAAAAAAAAAAAAAAAAAAACCTTTGGGCGCCTGAAACCTGTCTTATCTTCACTTGATGTTAAAGTTTCGTTTGGGGACCAAAAGATTTTTAACCGACTATTGAGAGGATTTTTGTTTGGCACTCCTAGCACTAATTTCAATTTGAGTGAGGTGAACAAACATCCTGGGTAATCCAGGGTGTGGAGGTCAAGGTGGGAGTCAGCACACACACACAGGAACACTTTGGATGAAACAGAGCTAATATTACTTGACTATACATTGAACAACTCACTTCTTGATTTCTGTCCATTTGTGCTTGTGGAGTCCTGTACAGTTGAGCTTGAGGTCGTATATTTAGCCGTTTATCGTCTTGCCCCTGTTCTTCATGTTTGTTTGCTTGGGGACAAGCAAACGCTTAGGTGTGGGGATGTTTGATAAACGTCTAAATATATGTATTTTATACGTATTTATTTGTATTATTTTATTATCTTTTTGATAAGTCGATGCCCTTTTTATAGTCTAAACCCCTTTATTTTGTGTTGCAGACCCTAAATGAGCTCAAGAACGTATTTAGGAAGAATTCGACACCAAATACGACGTTTTTGGGTTCTTCACTGCAGCAGGGGTACTGTAGCAGAAATACTGTAGCGAAGCCACTGTAGCAGGGTTACTGTAGCACCCCGAGGTGAAATTTCGTGCAGAACTTTCTGGATGCCTCACGGGCAACCTCACGGCCGTGAGCCAGCCCGTGAGAAGTCGCGATTTTCACCCTTTTAAGGGCTTTTAGGGCATAAAAGAATGGGGACCTTGCCTCTTCTTGGAGCTTGACACCACCTCTTCCAAATCCGACCAAGAAGGAGAGCTTGGAGGGCATTTCCACGGTAGAATCGGCGAGGAGAGCGCGTTCTTGTGCGGGATCTACCTCTAGGGCTTCAAATCTTGAGGTTGAAGACGACGGGAAGCCACCCCTTCGAGTGGCGTCTTTGGAAGCTTCTTCGACTCTAATCTTTGGAGGGAGGTCTTTTATGTTGGGTTTAGTTATTTTCATGCTTTTATTCATGTATTTGGAGACTATGAGCAACTAAAACCCCAAGGTCACCGGATGTGGGTGAACCTTGGGGTGAACTTGTGATGTTTGGATGTTTTGGTTTAATTCATGCTTGTTAGCTTGTTTGTGATTCATGTTTGGTGTTTTTGAATGCTTGGGTATGCATGAGAACTCTGTGTATCCATACTTAGCCAATACTAGGTTGCATGACCATTGCCCTAGTATTAGACTCACCAAGCTTGGAAGGGAAATACGTACAAATACGCCGTGACCATCGGGTATTTGTACCCCTCCAATTCTAAGGTTAATTACTCATGTGTGATTCAACCTTAGCTTGAGAAAACCATCTTGCCCTTTGCAATCGTAGGAGGAATTGTACGGGTATAACCCGTATTCAATACTCGTACCGGATTAGGGGTCAATTGCCGTGACCATCGGGTTGACCTAATCTAGGGTTTTCTCGGTCCTTCAAGCCACTTGCATGTTAATCCAACATCCTTCGCACTTTAGTAACCCCGAGGGGATCCTCATCCGTGACCATCTTCTCACCCTAATTTCCTCCCGTTTATCGCCCTTGGTATTTAGCATTTTAATTGCTTTGTTTTTACTTCTTTACTTTCACTTTCCAAATCTCAAGTCTGATCGGCTAGACAACATTGCGAAAAGGAAGTAAGAATAGATTCTCGGGCCCTTGGGAATACGACCCACTCGTGCTTGCGAGTGGTTTATTACTTGACGACCCCGTGCGCTTGCGGGACGATCACCAGCGGTAGTGCCATGGACCGGGACCCGAGGGTCGGGGCGTGACACTACTTTAGTGGTATCAGAGCCAGGTTATCATGATTGGGTCAGTATATAGTTTAATGATTGGGTCAGTATAAAGTTACATGATTGGGTCGGTACGAGATTTCATGATTGGGTTAGTAACCAGTTTAGAGTTTAGAAATGGATTTTGTCAATATAAGCTTGACTTAAAGTCAGTCTTCTGATTGGGACAGGAAGTTGATCTTCTGTTATTTACCACTGTCTTCTGATTTGGTCGGAAAGTGAGCTTTTGTTTTCTTCAACTGTTCCCTGATTGGGTCAAAACGTTGATCTTTTGATTCTTGTATCCAGTGGATCCAAATAGAGTCTGACTTATTGCATTTGATGCATATAGAAGCATTCCTAAGAATTGTCTTACGTTCCTGTCTCAGTAAAATGCCAGCACTACGCTCACGCGCTCGCCAAGGGAGAGCTACTTCCCCTGCTGATGCTACACCAAGAGTTTTGAGAGATGGGAGGCAAGGAGAACCAACTCCTCGCCCATCTCCATCGCCACTTGGGCAGGAGGGTAGTTCAGGGCATGATCCTGAGGTGGCAGCTTCTGTTCATGCTCCGGATGTTCAGGGTACTGGTCCAACTCCTGAGGCACTTGAAGCTTTTAGGGCTCATTGGGCTACCAAGGGGAGGCAGCCTACCTATCAGGAGTACCAGGACTTTCTCGGGTTTTGGAGGGCTTTTGGGGGTCAGGCTCAGGCAGACCCAAGGCCTGCCCCAGCACCTCCAGTGCCAGTAGTTCATCATGTGCCAGTAGAGGCCGGTGGATCTAGTCAAGCCTTGGTTTTGTCTAAATTTCTGAAGGAAGCCCGACAGCTTGGTTGTAGTTCTTTTGATGGCACAAGTGATGCCATGATTGCTAAGGAGTGGGTCAAGAGGGTAGTTGCTACTTTTGATGACATGAGTTTAGGTGCTGAGATGAGACTCAGGGTGGCTACCAGACTACTGGAGAGTCGTGCTCGGATTTGGTGGGAGAGTCTGAGGAGTCGATCTTTTGGGCAGGTTACTTGGTCTGATTTCCTGAGAGAGTTTGATGAGGAGTACTATACCCGGTTCCATCGGGATCAGAAGAGGCTTGAGTTTATGAGGCTTGTTCAGGGAGATAAGACAGTGGCAGAGTATGAGACAGAATTGAAGGATTTGGCTAGTTTCGTTCCAGAGTTGGCACCTTCTGAGGAGGTTCTTTGTTCCAAATTTGAAGTTGGGTTGAATCTGGGCATTAGGGAAAGGATGGCGGTCTTCAGTAAGCAGAGTTTCCAGGAATTAGTGCAGTCAGCTTTGAGGGCAGAGCAGTTGGTTAGAGAAGGCAAGAGAGTTCGGGAGAACATTGCTAAGAGAAGGAGTTTGGAGTCGGGTCAGCCCTTAAAGAACAGTAGAGGTGAAGGTTCTTTTAGAGGCACTTCTGTGTCAGGCCCTGCTATACCTCCACCATCTCAGAGTGGTTACCAGCAGAGGCACTCTCGTGCTGACAGTGCTCCCAGTGTTAGAGGTCCAGATTTCGGCGCCAAGTGTAGGAACTGTGGGAAGTCACATAGGGGGCCGTGTCTTTTACCTCGCAAGTGCTTTCAGTGTGGTCAAACTGGGCACATGAGATCTGCTTGTCCAGAGCTAGGACAGGGTGGTTTTGCACCTTCAGCTTAGGGTCGTCCTTTTCAGTCCAGGGGTCCTCAGCCGGTTGTTTCTACTCCAGCTGCTGCGAAGTCTGGAGCTGGTAGTAGTGTCCCTCAGCCGGGTTCTCAGCGACCTCAGCCTAGAGCTCAGACCCGAGTTTTTGCCATGACTGAGGAAGAGGCCGAGTGTAGGCCTAATGTGATCACAGGTATACTTTCTATCTTTCAGCTGGATGCTTATGTTTTGATTGATTCTGGGTCAGAACGTTCCTTTGTTAGCACTGTTTTTGCATGCCATGCCGATAGACAGCCTTCCTTCTTAGGGTGTGAGTTGGTGATTCAAACCCCTCTTGGTGAGGAGGTAGTTCGGAGTTTGGTGTTTAGAGAATGTCCTGTGATTGTTTGTGGAGAAGTGTTGGAGGCAGATTTAATTCCTTTAGAGATGAAGGATTTTGATGCCATTCTTGGTATGGATTGGTTGGATAGGCATCATGCTTCCATTGATTGTTTCTTGAAGGAAGTAACTTTTCCTAGGTCCTCAGGACCTGCAGTAGTGTTGAAGGGGAAGAGAAGGGCTTTACCTTCATGTTTGATTTCGTCCTTGGAAGCTAGAAGATTGGTGAGTAAGGGTTGTTCTGCGTTTTTGGCTCATGTGGTGGACACAAGAGTTAAGGAGCCAGAGTTGGAGGAGATGGCTGTGGTGAGGGAGATTCAGGATGTCTTCCCTGAGGAATTACCGGGTTTACCCCCGCAGCGGAGACATGGAGTTTGTTATAGATTTGTTGCCCGGTACAGCTCCCATTTCTATACCACCTTACGAGGATGGCGCCTGCGGAGTTAAAGGAGTTGAAAACTCGGTTGCAAGATCTGGTAGACAAGGGTTTTAAACGACCAAGTATATCACCCCAGGGGCGCACTGTCCTTTTTGTGAAGAAGAAGGATGGATCTCTCGAGGCCGTGTGTATTGATTATCGACAACCGAATAAGGTGACAATTAAGAACAAGTACCCATTGCCGAGGATTGATGATTTGTTTGACCAATTAAAAGGGGCAAAGGTGTTCTCCAAGATTGATTTGAGGTCCGGGTATCATCGGTTGCGAGATTAGGTCGAAGATGTACCGAAGACGGCATTTCGGACACGATATGGACATTATGAGTTTTTGGTGATGCCATTTGGTCGACTAATGCTCCTGCAGCTTTTATGGATTTGATGAACAGGGTGTTTAGGCCTTATCTCGGACAAATTTGTCATTGTGTTTATTGATGATATTTTGGTGTACTCACCTTCCAATGAGGAGCATGCTCAACATTTGAGGATTGTACTGCAAACTCTCCGGGAGAGGCGGTTGTTTGCTAAGTTTGCTAAGTGTGAGTTTTGGCTTTATGAAGTGGGATTTCTTGGGCATGTGGTGTCGGGAGAAGGGATCTCGGTGGATCCAAAGAAGGTGGAAGCCATTGTTGATTGGGAAAGGCCGAAGAATGTTACCGAAGTTCGAAGTTTTCTTGGTCTTGCGGGTTATTATAGGAGGTTTGTGGAAGGCTTTTCTGCGATTGCATTACCTTTGTCAAAGTTAACTCGTAAGGAAGTGAAGTTCTCTTGGAATGATGAGTGTGAGAAGAGTTTTCAGATTTTAAAGGATCGATTGACATCAGCTCCTGTGCTTACTTTGCCAGAGAATGAGAAAGAGTTTGTGGTTTTCAGTGATGCCTCTCGGCAGGGTTTAGGTTGTGTATTGATGCAAGAAGGAAAGGTAGTTGCCTATGCTTCTAGACAGTTGAAATAACATGAGTTGAATTATCCTACTCATGATTTGGAGTTGGCTGCGGTAGTGTTTGCTTTGAAGATTTGGAGGCATTATCTTTATGGGGAAAGATGTCGGATTTTCACAGACCATAAAAGTTTGAAGTATCTTTTCACTCAAAAGGACTTGAATTTGAGGCAGAGGCGATGGTTGGAATTGATAAAAGATTATGATTTGATAATCGATTATCACCCAGGAAAGGCCAATGTGGTAGCTGATGCTTTGAGTAGGAAATATAGTTCGGTGGCTGTTTTGAGGGTGTCCTATTTGCAAGTTTTGTCAGCAATGAAGAGCTTGAAGTTGGAACTAGAGACTGAGGATAGTGGAACCTTAGTGTCCAGTTTTGTGGTGAGACCTTCGCTGTTGGAACGTATTAAGGAGCTTCAGAGTGTTAGTGAAGAGTTGGTGCAAGAGGTGAAGAAGTTGCAGGCCGGGGAGACTAGTGAATTTAGATTGAGAGATGATGGGACCTTGGAGTTTTGAGGACGTGTTTGTGTTCCATCGGATTCTGAGCTGAGGAAAGCTATTTTGGAGGAAGCTCATTCTTCAGCTTATGCGGTTCATCCTGGGAGTACCAAGATGTATAGAACCATTAAGGAAAGTTATTGGTGGTCTGGAATGAAGAGGGAGATAGCAGAGTTTGTGGCTAAGTGTTTGGTGTGTCAGCAAGTTAAGGCAGAACACCAAAGGCCATCTGGGTTCTTACAACCTCTTCCTATCCCAGAATGGAAGTGGGATCATGTGACGATGGATTTTGTGGTTGGTTTACCGCGAACGCCTCGAGGTTGTGATGCAGTGTGGGTGATAGTGGATAGACTAACAAAGTCGGCACATTTCTTAGCAGTGCATACTAAGTACTCTTTGGAGAAATTGGCAAAGTTGTACATTGATGAGATAGTAAGGTTGCATGGGGTGCCAACTTCGATAGTTTCAGATCGAGACCCCAGATTTACTTCCCGTTTTTGGCCTAGGTTTCAGGAGGCCTTGGGTACGACTTTGAAGTTCAGTACGCTTATCATCCTCAAACGGATGGTCAGTCCGAGAGGACCATTCAGACCCTCGAGGACATGTTGAGGACTTGTGTGATAGATTTCCAAGGGAGTTGGGAGCAACATTTGGCATTAGTGGAGTTTGCCTATAATAATAGCTTCCAAGCAAGCATTGGTATGGCTCCGCATGAAGCTTTGTATTGAAGAAAGTGTAGAACTCCTCTTTGTTGGGATGAAGTGGGAGAAAGAAAACTTCAAAGTGTGGAGTTGATTGAGCGAACGGTTGAGAAAGTAGCAATGATTAGAGGTAGATTGAAAACTGACTCAAGACAGGCAAAAGAGTTATGCCGATAACCGTAGAAGATTTTTGGAGTTTCAGGTTGGGGATAGAGTATTCTTGAAGATCTCTCCTTGGAAAGGGGTAATTCGGTTTCGAGGTAGGGGAAAGTTGAATCCCCGATTTATAGGTCCATTTGTGATCCTGGAGCGGATCGGGCCGGTGGCATACCGATTAGAATTACCGCCTGAGTTGGAGAAGATTCATAATGTGTTCCATGTTTCCATGTTGAAGAAGTATATCAATGACCCTTCTCATTGTCTTGAAGCTCCGCCGGTAGAGTTAAGAGAAGATTTGAAATTTGAAGTGCAACCGGTAGAGATCCTTGATTCTCAAGTGAAAACCCTTCGGCGAAAGATTATTCCTATGGTTAAAGTGCTTTGGAGAAATGATGTGGTAGAAGAGGTAACTTGGGAACCTGAGGAAGTGATGAAGAGCAAGTATCCCCTTTTGTTTGAATCTTGAGGTATGCCAAAAATTTCGAGGCCGAAATTTCTTTAAGGGGGTAGGTTGTGGAAGTTCGATCTTTTTCGCTTCTCTTGTGCTTTGTTTCTTGTGTAGAAGTTGTGTGTTGAAGTTTTTGTCGAGTTTTATTTTTTTGTTGGGATCTTAGTTAAGGCACTTTTTAGAGTGTAAAAGAGGAGGAAAATCTTTGGGGGAGAGAGAGCTTTTAAGTGGAGCGAGTAAGGGTGCTTCAGGCCGCGAGAAACCCCCAAAATCAGGGGGCCTTGCGGCCTTCCATGCGGGCCGCATGGGAGGCCGCAAGGGGCCATGCGGCCCCGCATGCGGGCGCATGGCCGCCCGCAAGGGGCCATGCGGCCCCTCATGCGGGCGCATGGCCGCCCGCATGGCCGTCTGGAAAGGGCCTCGCGGCCTCCCGCGCTTTGGGGCTTATTTTAAACGTTTTCAAACTCTTAGGGCCTATATAAGACCCCATTTCCCTCTCTTTTTCTCCCCATCTTGAATCCCCATTCTCCCCTCCATTAGATCTCCATTCTTGAGCTCCAAGAAAGGAGAAAGGTGTTGATCTTCCCCTATTCTCCATTGGTGGTGAATCTCCTCTAGTTCTAGCAAGAATTGAGGTGGGTTTTATTCTCTTCTTCAACCCCTTGTTCTTATATTCATTTCTTTTTAGATCCATGGAGAATTAGTGTGGATTTAGTATGGATCTATTATTTAATTGGAATTTAGCCATGGATCTAATGTTTGAATGGTATAGGAGCCTTGATTTCATGTTTTGTTGAAGAATGGAGGAGATCCTTGATCTCTAAACCTTTGATTCTTGTAGATCCGAACCCAATTAGGATGTTCTTGATTTCATTTTGATTTTGAGGGTTTAAGGATTCTATTATTGTTAATTCTTGAATCTAGAGCACTTAGTAAACCCTAGAAGCCTTGAGATCTAATTTTGGAGCATTCTTTCCTCTCTTATTGATTGGATAAGGTTGTGATTGATTCTTGTTTTTCTTGGATGGTTAATGGCTTCAAGAAGGTGGATCTAAAGGCAAGGGTAAAGATCAAGTGGGCGAGTGATCCAAGTGTTCGATCTCGCCAAGTTTGTGAGTGGGAATTGTTTAATTAAAGAGCTATGATCATGCTTGTTTAATGATGCATGCCTTGAAATGAGAAATTCTTGATTTTAATGGATTCTTGAAGTGTTTCTTGAAAACTGAAATTATGATACTATATGATCCTTTTAATTCTTGATTTCATCTTAATGGACTCATGAGATGATTTCCTTGAGATCTAGAAACCTTGATGTTTATGATCTTGCTTAACTATTGATTCTATTACAAAAGGCTCATGAGATGATTTCCTTGAGGCCTAGAAACCATGATAGTTTATGATCTTGTTAAATTCTTGATTATTTATATTTGATGAGGATTGGATAATCCTATGGTTTGGAACTACATGTTTTCAAGATTTGTGAATTTGAGAATTCGATATTCTTGTTATTTTGACCGAATAACGGTCTATGTAAACCAAAGTGAGATTCTCCACGATGTTATCGTATTTGAAATGTGTTTTCAAAGAATATTCTTGTGTCGATATTCTTGATGAAAATGACATTATTGTCGATGCTTTCGCAAAAGGATTTACTCTTCGATTAAGAGTTGTATTTTATGCGAATTTATGACCTCTTGTTGAGATATGTGATTTTAAAATGATACGTTTATGATTAGCCTATGGGCAAACTATTTGTGATCTCTTGATGAGATATATGATTTTATAACGATACGTTTCTGATGAGCCTACGGGCAAGCTATTTGTGATCTCTTGATGAGATATATGATGTGTTCATGATGAGCCTATGGGCGGGATAGGATATCCCAAATGTTTCGATGGTGACATTGGGGAGGATCCCCGTCTTCGCCGAAGCGAGTCTCCACGGATCGACCTATGGGGTGGCGTGGAGTTCTCGGCTGATGAGCCCTTTACAGGAGGCGCGGAGTCAACCTGAAGGTGCTGTGTTGGGTACCCGGAGTCACCACACGGGATACTCAACGGCCAACGCCAAGATACGCGCATCTTGGTGGCTCTTGACCTAACCACGGCCATGGTTAGTGATGGAGGGTTTTCATAGGCTATTGTTGATGCTATCGATAAAGGATTTCTGCATGCGTTGCACTATAAATTCTTATTTCGATGGGTTTGATCTTTTGATCTTTTGACGAGTATTCTTAACTTGAATTTTCAGTATTAAATCTCTTTACAAAAGATTTTCAAAGTTTTATTGATGCCTTTCTTTGAGAAAGTTGGAAAGCTTGTTATATTGAAATGTGTATTTAAAGCATTTTGTAAGTTGTGGTTGTTAAAGATTTACATATGTTTTCGGCATATCATTCTTTACACCTGTATGAGTTATAGCCCCATGTTCAACCCCTCACTGAGTAACTTAGTTACTCACCCATTCTTCTTCTCCCCTTTTCAGGTGTTAGCACGGCAGCAGGGCGTAAGAAGTGATAGTGCTTGGCATCTATTCTTGCATTTACCTTTGACTAGTGTATGATTCATAAACATTATCGTCATGCATAAGATGGATCCACTAGGACCTATGTTTTCGTATTTCCATTTGATCTTGTATAATCTTGATTGGTTCAGTCAGGACCTTAGGTTGTATGAGTCTACATCCAGTGTTTGTGAAAAACTATGATTGTGTCCATGATCATTGGTGTTGTGATTTCCAGGGATATATGTACATATATGTGTGAGTCTGTTGATCTTGTATAGGGTTGTGATTGAATACCTTAGATTTAGAGTATTATTGTGGTAATGTTAATATCGTACAGGTAACAGGTTAGCCTTACGGCGACCTGGGGTTGAGGCAGGTGTTGACCTCCCCTGGGTTATCGTAGCGGTAGTGCCATGGACCGGGACCCGAGGGTCGGGGCGTGACAGCACCAATGGAGCAAGTGGATTTTGTTGGAAATCCAGTGAGGGGACAAGGGAACCCTTATTCAAATACCTACAATCAGGAATGGAGGAACCATCCGAACTTCTCATGGAGCAATCATAGCCAGCAGAAGCAAGCAGCTCCTCCGGGTTTTCCATAACAGCCTTCTATTCCAGAGAGAGTTTCTGAACTTGAAAAGGTGCTTTCTAAGTTTATTCAATCTACTGACATCAGGTTTCAGAACGTGGAGGCGACGCTGCGCAACCACACTGCGTCATTGCACAACTTGGAGACGCAAGTGGGCTAAATAGCAAAATCCTTGGCCGATAGACCTCAAGGA
Organism: Dioscorea dumetorum; assembly: GCA_902712375.1. Classification (NCBI taxonomy): domain Eukaryota; kingdom Viridiplantae; phylum Streptophyta; class Magnoliopsida; order Dioscoreales; family Dioscoreaceae; genus Dioscorea; species Dioscorea dumetorum. The sequence continues at coordinate 4,355,592 of CACTHL010000490.1, read as the reverse complement.
AGCCTGCCGAGCAATACAGAGACAAACCCAAGAGAGCACGTGAAGGCGATCACGTTGAGAAGCGGGCGAGAGGTGGAGAATAAAGTGCAAGAAAAGAAGACTGCGCAAGAACCAGAGCAAGTGCAGCCTAAGGCCCAGGAAAAAGAGAAGGAAGCTGCAGCATTACCTCCTGCTTACGTACCTCGAGTACCATACCCTTCACGGCTGAAGAAGGACCAAACGGAGGAGCAGAACAGGAAATTTCTGGAGTTGTTCAAACACTGCACATCAACATCCCTTTTGTCGAGGCATTATCACAAATGCCCAGGTATGCAAAATTTTTGAAAGATCTTTTGACTAACAAAAGGAAAATTGAAGAAAGTGCAGCTGTGATATTGGATGGGAGTTGTTCAGCAATACTCCAAAAGAACCTCCAAAGCAAGAAGAAAGATCCTGGGAGTTTCATCATCCCATGTGTCATGGGGGGTTTAGGCCAAGAGAAAGCGTTAGCTGATTCAGGAGCAAGCATCAACGTGATGCCATACAAATTTTTCCAGAAATTGGGGCTAGGAGAGCCACGGCCAACTCAAATGACGTTGCAGCTAGCTGATCGCTCAATTCGACATCCTAGAGGTATCATTGAAGATGTTTTGATTAAGATTGACAAATATATTTTTCCTGCAGATTTTGTAGTACTTGATGTCGATGAGGATGTGGAAGTGCCGTTGATTTTGGGGAGGTCATTCCTTCGAACCTCCAAGGCACTGATAGACATGGAGGGAGGCGAATTGACGCCGCGCATTGGAGACGAAAAGATCACTTATCGCCTTACGATGCTATGAAGCACCCTCACGAATTTGATGACACATGTTATTTTGTTGATGCTAATGATAAGCTTGTTGATGAGTATATGCAGGGAGATGTTCTACCCCGACCCATATGAGGGGTGGCCTGAGTTTGAAAAGGATGAATCAAGTCTCGCGGGAGGTTCGAGTGATAGAGGAGCAACCACAACCGGGAATTCTGAAGAGGATTTTCCGTAGATTGACTAGATCAAGGCGTCACCGCAAGAAGCACCAAAAGAGTGTAAAAGATACACATACACGAGAAGAAGGTGATGGCTTTTCAAGAGGTAACAAGATCTCTCATCACTCGCCTCCCACGCAACCATATTGTCTGAATTGTCAGGTAAAGGCTGCCAAGAACACATCTCACTTGCATGAGCCCCCATAGAGGAACAGGTACGTCGAGCTAATGACGTAAAACAAGCACTTCTTGGGAGGTAACCCAAGTCATTTTATTGCTTTCATAGTTAGTTTTTCAATTCTGCAGTAATAATTGGCTTGAGTAGGCGACTTTGCGTTAATTCTGTCGTTGCTGTGTTTTTATTGTTTATTCTTGGTGTTTCATGATAATTATACATGTGTGGCTTGATCTAGAATGATTTAGAGATTTAAAGTTAAGGAATTGGCCATGTACTTAACTGTTTCATGTTAGGCTGAAAATCCACAAGGGCAGGCACAAGGGGGTGTGAGTGCCCCTGTGCCTTGCTGGAAAACTGAAAAAAACATGAAACAGAAGGGCACAAGGGCACCCACACGGGCGTGTGGGTGCCCCTGTGGCCCTCCTGAGGAGCCACACGCCCATGTGTCTCATCCACATGGGCGTGTGAGACCTGAAAATTTAATTTTCAGGTCTCCAGAGAGGCACAAGGGCACCCACACGCCCGTGTGAGTGCCCCTGTGGCATTCTGTCTCGACTTTTTTAATCCACACCGGCACTCACACGCCCGTGTGAGTGCCCTTGTGGCGTTCTGGCGTCGAATTTCGAAAGCACAAGGGCGTGTGGCTCATCCACACGCCCATGTGGCCATCCACAAGGGCGTGTGAGACCCTCACACGCCCATGTGGCTTATAAAGGAGATGAGAAGGCCTCGAACACTCATTCAAACCTTCGCGCCTTTTCTCCTTCCGACGCCTCCACGAGAAGAAACGCACCTCTTGGGTTCCTAACGCCTCTCCTTAGCTTATTTAAGGATTCTTGGGTGTTTTTCCGGCGATTTCCATCTTCTTCTTCATCAAAAAGCTCCGGTAAGCTCCAAGTTTTCATAGTTCTTGCCATGAATTTTGAATTTCAGATCTGGTGATTTGTTGATGTTTTATGCATGAATTCTTCATGGAAACTATCATAGTGTGCATGCTTGTCGATTTAGGGTTGTTTTAAGGTGTGCAAACCACCCGACCATGGCCTTTTGGCCATGGTCGGGCATCCACACGGGCGTGTGGCCCATCCACACGCCCGTGTGGATGATGAGGATGATCCACAAGGGCGTGTGGATCATCCACACGCCCATGTGGATTTCTGCATAGTGGAATTTTGCACTAACTTGCCATGATTTTCACAGATATGGCCCCTAGGACCAAGAAGGTCGCCCACAAGCGCTCTCGCGCCGCTCGGGAGCCTTCTCCTCCCGAGGAATTGGAGTTCGCCGTCCCTGAGCATCAGCAGCGATATGAGCGCTTACAGCGTCTCAAATTCGGACAGGCGCGCATGATCGATTGGAAGGCACTCGAGGAGATTGGTTTGGTCGATGAGGTGCGCGAGCTTACCGCCGTGGGAGGCTGGGACCGGCTCCTCACTATTCGTGATCCCACTTATCGTGAGCTCACACTGGAGGTCATGTCCTCATTCGATTTCGACCGTGCTCGCCATGATTTTGAGAGGGAGGACACGATCCGCTTCAAGTTATTCGGTCAGTACCACTCCATGAGCCTCACGCAGTTCTCTGTTTTTCTCGGTTTATATGACAGAGACTATGTTCACACGGGGGAGTACGAGCAACTCATCGTCGATTACCCTATTGGACTCACCCCGAGTCGTGCGTACGGGTCCATATGCGGAGGCTTCCAGTACGTGCCGGGATCTTCCAAGGCCACCATGCTCAGCCGTCCGGCCTACAGGTATATACATTCTATTTTCAGCAGGACCGTGACGGGACGAGGCGACAGCACTGGAGTTTTGAGCCGCCTCGACTTGCTTTACCTATACACCATGGTCCAGAACATCCCCATGCATTTAGGCTTTGTTGTGGCGGATTACCACCGCCATCAAAGCCATTACGTGCGGGTCGGTGTGATCTTTTCAGGAGTATACATTACCCGACTCGTTCGAGGCATGGGGTTGTCCGAGGCACTTCGAGGGATGGAAAGGATCAGCATACCAGCACCCTTGGGGCTTGCATCCCTCCGAGCCATGCGTATGGTGAAGAAGACGAGCACCGGCCGTTATATACTCGCAGTGGAGGCTGAGGAGGAGGAGTCAGAAGAGGAGACAGCCGACCCAGCAGACGCTCCTGATTCGCCGGCACCCACAGCTGTGCCGATGGACACCGAGGCCCCTGCATCCGAGCCAGAGCCAGAGCAGCCCTCCACTCGAGCCCGTGACCGTTTGGCGAGGCTCGAGGTGGCAGTTGGAGCTCTCCAGGGGGACATGGCGACTGTGCTCGCCAACCAGTCCATGATGATGTCGCAGTTGTCCATCATTTGACATCTTCTGGAGAGCGACACAGCATCTGAGGCGACGACATCAGCACCACCGGCACCACCAGCAGAGTTTCCTGACGCATGAGGCGTCCTTGAGTCATTTTATTTTATCTTCTGTATTTTTATTTTCTGCACTTTTATTTTCAGCATGCTCGTTGAGACTCTGTCTTTTATTTCTGTCATTTTTATGTTTTGGTTCTAGTTGTTTTTCGTTGTTTTCTTTTCTAATTTTGTTGAGCTTCATTGAACCCCCTGAATCCGCAGATAGTCTTGAGAGTCTTGGGAAATGGAAATCAAGTTATGTACATGGCCGTGTGACTAGGTCACACGGCCGTTTCACCTCCAAATGCCCGTTGAGCCAAACACACCCTTGTACAAGATTCCACCAACTATTTCACCTGGAATTCAGGGGAGTATTATTTTGATTTTTGCACACCCTCACATGCTTTGTGTTCAGAATTTATAATTTTATTGTGCTTGCATGTGTACATTGGGGACAATGTACATCTTAAGTGTGGGGGAGGGATAACTTTATACACCACTTTATTGTCTGCTTTCACTATATATGCTCATGCAACCTATGAGGGTTCACTTTAAGGTTAAGAGTTAGATTCTCGACTATAGGAGAGCTTCGAACACTAGATTTCATCATGCTCTAGTTGTCATCCAATTTTTTGAGAAATTTTTGTCCGATTGCCATTTATACACTCTACTCACTCATTAGACCTATAGAAGCTCTAGTTTAATGTTTTTGAGACTTGTTAGTAGTTGTTTTATTTGAAAAAAAAAAAAAAAAAGATATATATAGTTTAGCAATTGTGAATTCTTTCGTGTATATAGGGGGTGAAAAGAGCTACTACCCTTGATTGTATGCAGCTACTCTCATAAGTCGGATACTAGTTATGCCCTAATAAGAGAAAGAGCTATCACAGGGGATATGTGAAAGCTAGCACCCTCGGTAGAAAGAGCTACCATCTCTTAAGTGTGAAAGCCACTTGGGAGGCCACCTGAGAAAGGGCTACCTTGGAGATTGTGTGCAGCTACTACCATTCTTTTTGCTATTATATAAGTCTCGAACAATAAAAACTGTAAGTAGTGGACATAGAGTCGAACTGAGATGAGTTTTTCCACACACACACGCTTTACTGTAGCATTTACTGTAGCGAAAGTACTGTAGCAGTTTACTGTAGCAGTACTATAGCAGAGTACTTCACACGCCCGTGTGGATGCCCGCGTAAAGCCCCGAATTCAAATTATAAAAGCCGCCTTGTGATAATTTTTAGGGATCTTTTTGGCCACTTTCGAGAGACAAGGCGGCTAGGGCTTGGGAGGAGTTCTTTGCGGCTTTGGGAAGCTTTCCTCACCAACTTGGATCGATTCCTCCTCCGTCATAGCATCAAGGAAGCCATCGGCGACCTAGCTTCGGAGTGGATTCAATCCAGACGTGGAAACTACCCATCAAGACCATCATCACGGATTTAAGGGGGTTATTCTTTATGTCTTTGGAACTTATTTCTGAATTTATTATTTGTTTTGTGACTCGCTCCATGGAGAGCTAAACCCCTACAGGGTATTCGGACATGTAAACCCTAGGATTCTTATTTTCATTAGATTTACATTGTGTTTCTATTCGAATTTATCAGATTGAGTTTTACTCTTGAGTTCATAATGCTTGTTTGTGCTTTTGATTTCATTATTAATTGCCTTGCATGTTTTATTCAATCTAGTGAAGAGAGAGATCACCGCTAGGTTTAGAATTACCAAGAGTAAAGAGGGTTGAGAGGGTGAGCCGTGAGATAGCGGAGTGTCCCCTTTCCCTTCCGACAGATATTTCCTATCTCCATATTCCCTAAGTGTCAAGCAACCATATGTGGTGTGAGGTGTCGAGAGAATTCTCCGCCGGGACCTCGTAGGGGGTTAGGGATCTTCCACCCGGAGGCGGGGTTAGATCTACTTTTAGGAATTGGTCATATCTTTGGGATCCCTAGAGTTTTAAGCGAGTCATATGTGGTGTGAGGCGTCGAGAGAATTCTCCGCCGGGACCTCGTAGGGGACTAGTTATCGGTGACCTGGAGGCAGGGGCCGTTATACCTTTGGATACCCACGACTCATTGTCTTCGTTTAGAAACACTTGTAATCTACATCTAACACCCGAATCCTAGGGGGAGCATTGTCCGGATACCTCACTTTTATTGATTGAGAACTCTTTTCCTTTTATTTCCTGCGCACTTGTGGTGACACTCTTAGTGTTGGCCATTAGATCATCAAGCACTACATTCATTAGGCTAGATAACAAAAGAGGGGCTATTACTAGTACTTCTGTTCCCTGTGGTTCGACAACCCGACTCTTTGGGTCCACTTTTATTACTTGACGACCCGTACACTTGCGGTAACGCAAGGGGTTGACACACATCACCCTGTTGTGTTGTTGCGGAGACGCATCAGCCCTCAACCCTAGTGTCACTCTAAGGTGGAAACCATTAAGCATACAAGATTGAAACTCAAATTTAAACTCAAATTGAATAAAAGCATTAAAGTCAATGAAACATAGGAAATCTAGGGTTTACAAGTCCAAGTACCCACTAGGGGTTTAGCTCTCCATGGAGCAAAACAAGTTCATCAAGATAAATGAAGATAAGTGCAAGAAATCCATAAAGAAAACCCCCTTAAGCTTCGTGTTGATAGACTATGGGAACTTCTCCTTCTTCTTCAAAGAATCCCTTCCTCCAAGCCTAAGGCACACCTCGTCGAATCGAGTCGTCGAAGGCTCCCCCAATGGCTCTCCTTGGAAGGGAATGATGATGAAACCGTTGAAGAAGCGGCCCCAAAGTGTAGCAAGAACCTCCTGAACCCTAGCCGTCACCTCCTCTCCAAGTTAGAAGAAGATACCCCCAATAACGCTTCAGAACGGCTTTATAATTGGCCATCTCGAGGATCCCCACGGGCGTGTGGATAGTCCACACGGCCGTGTGGAAATTCCACACACCCATGTGGATTTTCTGCCTTGTGAAATCTTCATACTAATCCTCGATTTCGCCTGTTTCTTCTCCTGAGGTCACATGGACGGACACACGCCTATGTGAAAGGTCAAGTGGCATTTCTTGATGATGGGAAACCTTGGAGAGCTTTTGAAATCTTTGAACCAATCGGAACGAGCGAGCATGACTGCCTTCGTGTCCTTCTACAAGAGTTGTTTTGAAGTCTTTAGAAGTTGGCACATATCCCCTCGTTGGAACCCGATTTGTGTCTTGAACTTCGTAATTGCGAAAAAGATCTCCACTTGGCACCATTCTGACCTAATCTTGCCTTTATTCACGTACCCTGTCTCCACAACCCTAATTGCGTGAAAGAACACCAAAACACACGAAATTAGCGATAAAGCCTGAAAAATGTGATGCTCATGCGTGGAAAACATTTCCGAATTATATACATGCAAGCACTTATCAAACTCCCCCACACTTAAGCTTTTGCTTGTCCTCAAGCATAGTTCATACCATGAGAATTAAAGGTTGAGTGATGAAAATGCTTGGCCTTAAGTTCACCAAAAGTGTACAACGATAGTATTCTCAAAAAGGGAGAATTTAAACATAGATAGATAAAAACCACAACTCTAGCAAAAACTCAAATTACGAAGAAAATAAAATCTGAAAGCGTGAGTGTGTGTACACTTACTCATGCCAACCCCAGGTCTACGCTTGAACATTATTAAAACAAGGACTTATTTAGGAAAAAGAAATCGGTGGTAGCTGCACACAACCTCAAAGGTAGCCATTTCCCAAGATGCCTCCTAGGCGGCTTTCACCCTATTAAGGTGGTAGCTCTTTCCACCAGGGAGTGTTAGCTTTTACGCAGCCTATTAGATAGCTCTTTCTCTCATTAGGGCATAGCCAGTATCCGACTTATGAGAGTAGCTGCATACAGAATAGGTGGTAGCTCTTTCCACCCCAAGAACAAAGGAGCACCATTTTTTTTTTTTTTTTTTTTTTTTGCTCAAGAAAAATGAAACTAATGTCCTTTCACACTGAACTAGCGTTATCAAGGTTAACAAAGCAAGTAAAGTGCAAAAAATGCAATCAGACAAAAAATTTCTAAGTTTTTCGAGTAAACTAGAGCAGGGTAACAACCGAAGTTTAAATTTCTCCTAAATTCGAAAATACACTCATGTTCCTTAGGGTGAACTGTCATTGGCTAGATGAGCATGAAAGGGATGATCAACAATAAAGAACGTGTGCAGTGTGAACTCCCCCCCACACTTAAGCTGTACATTGCCCTCAATGTACTCATACAAACATGCAACATAAGAACGCAAATAAAAACATGAGGGCGTGGGTATTAAAAACAACACTCCCCTGATCTCCGAGTGTGGTAGTTGAATGGAGGTGTGAAGGTGGGAAGTGGAGTTGCGTAGGGTTGTGAAGCTCACACGGCCGTGTGGAAATTCCACACGGCCGTGCCTATGACCATTTCTCAAAACCAAGTTGACAAGTCTATCTGCACATCACAAAAGGGGTTCAGTGGATTTCAACAAAAGCTACGATAAAAGATTGCAAAAAATAAACAAACCAAAAAAAAACAAACTGAAACAAGAACATGAAAAATAGAAGCAAGTAAGATAACTCTCGGAAGGTGGAACCTTGCTTGAGTACACAAAGACTCAACGAGAAAAGAAAATACAAGAAAATAAAAAGAAGAACAAAAGACGCATCAAGGGTCGGCATCTCGCTGGTGCTGCTTGGGATGCTGGGGAGGCGTAGGGTGCTCGGTGTGGGGACGGCGAAGTGGAATCGCTACCTCTCGCCATCAACTGGTGGAGTGAAGTGATGTGCGTCATCATCTCCGAATGGTACTCAGCCAAGCGAGCGAGAACCTCAGTGTGGTTCGCTGCCTGAGTCATCCGCATGGCGGCGAGAACAGTCTGAAGAGTCCCCACAGCAGCCTCAAGTCTGCCTATGCGATCGTGTGCTGGCGGGGATGCAGGTGCTGATACCGGTGGCCCCTCCTCGTCTACTGGGGTGTCCTCCGCCTCCATGGTTGCGGGTTGTGATGATGGCCCTGCCCGGGTCTCCTCCGAGTCTTCGTCTTCGTCCTCAGACTCCTCGGACTCATCTGGGAATGGAACAGCAAGTACGTACCTGCCGGGGGCGGCCCTCTTCACCATGCCCATCATACGCAAGGTATCAAGGCCAAGTGGGGAGGGAACAATAACCTTGTCGGCTCCCCGAACAAGCATCAATCGGTCCCATTCCTCGGATGAGTCGGGTGATGTAGGGACCGAGAGAAAAGAACTCCTATCCGCGCATACCGTCCCCGTGGGCGGGGCGGGGCGGAGGAGCAAAGACGCCTTGGTCAACCCGGGCTCAGATCTTGTATAGCTCCACACAAGCATCCGGCAAACCCGGTTTGGAGTGACGCGGAAAGGATAGTCGAATGGCAGCTGCGCGTACTCCTCCGTGTGGATGAAGTCTCGATCGTATAGGCCGAGGGCGACAGCAAAATCTGTCAAGCTCATGCTGTGGTACTGCCCAAAGATGCGGAATCGAACTGTGTCCGGCCGGTGGTAGTCGGTGTGGAAGCGATCAAACTCGAATGTCGCGAGCACTTCGAATGTGAGATCGCGAGTGGCTGGGTCTTTGATGCACAATAGTCGCTCCCACCCGCCCACAGCAATAAGCTCACGGACCTCATCCGCCAACTCGGCTGCACGCGCATGTTCTATTGCCTCCAAAGCTTGCAAGTCGGGAATGCGTGTCTGGCCAAACTTCAACTTCGAAAGTCGATCAAACCGTGCTTGATGTTCGGGCACGGCGAACTCGAATGGTGCGGGCGAGAGATCACGGGACTCCCGGACCTCACGGACCTCACGAGGGCGCTTATGAGCGAGTTTCTTCGTTCTTGGGGCCATTCCTGTGCATAAGAAAAGTAAGGAAGTTAATTCAGAGCTTAAAATAGGTTCCAAGAATTCCACATGGCCGTGTGGAATTTCCACGCGGCCGTGTGTCTCCTCTAGTTACCCAAAACAAAGAAACAGGCAATACACACGGCCGTGTGGAATTTCCACACGGCCGTGTGGATCTTCGACCATGGCCAAAGCGCCATGGTGAATCCACACCATTTAATACAATCATCCACACATTTGAGCACAAGTGTTTTAAGCAATAATCTAAGTATTAAACACGAAAATAGCATGCAAAAACACAAGATTCAACATCCACAACAACTAATGAAGGTTTCATGGCAAGAAGAGGGGAAGAAGGCTTACCGGAAAAGATGAGTCCAATCTAACAATGTAGTAGCGAGTAAGGCCCACAAATCCCTTAAATAAGCAAGAGAATGGAAGGAGAAGAGCAACCGTCGCGACCTTTGAAGGGGAGGCGTTTGAAGATGAAGGGTTGCTTGGGGGGGATATAAAGAGAAAGGCCCCTTTTCATGTTTAAGTACCCCACACGGCCGTGTGGAAATTCCCCACGGCCGTGTGGATTCTCTGTATGGCCTTATAAAACTCCCCGAAATTCCACACGGCCGTGGGTAATTGCCACACGGCCGTGGGGATTCTCTGGATGAGAAAATTCCTTCACAATTTCATCCACACGGCCATGTGGAAATTCCACATGGCCGTGTGCTTCCATTCTTCAACTCAAAAATAGTCTAAACTCTGCAGAAATTAATGAAAACACATGGAACGACTGCAGAAGTTGAAAACTCACACGTTTACAACTTAAAATCTCGCAAAATTCACAGGAATACCACCTAACTTGCCATAAACGATGAACACAAAAACATGCATTACCAGCAATGAAACCACACACTACAAACTAAACAAAACACAAAAAATGCAGAAATAAAACTAACTACAACACAAAAAATTGGGTTTCCTCCCAATAAGCGCTTGTTTTACGTCACTAGCTTGACGTACCTGCCTCTCTAAACTCAAGGGGGTTGATGCAACAAAAATACCTTTGCACCTTCAGCACTAACCTCACCACCAAAATATGGCTTCAGACGATGCCCGTTTACCTTGAAAGTACCTCTATCTGGATGAGTGATTTCAATTGCCCCCTGCGGTGATACTTGAGTTACGGTGTATGGCCCAAACCACCTAGATTTTAACTTTCCGGGGAACAGTTTGAGTCGTGAGTTAAATAACAAAACTTCATCCCCCACCTTGAACTCTTTCGGAGTTTTGATATGCTTATCATGCCACTTGCGTATCCTTTCCTTGTAGATTCGGGCATTTTCGTATGCTCTCAGTCTCCATTCATCAAGCTCATTGATCTGGTGCTTCCGTTGTTCCCCAGCTCGAGAAAGGTCAAAATTCATTGTCTTGAGTGCCCAATAAGCTCGGTGTTCTAATTCAACAGGAAGATGACAGGATTTCCCATAGACCAGATTGTAGGGTGTAGTTCCAATAGGAGTTTTATATGCAGTCCAGTAAGCCCATAACGTGTCATCCAACCGTTCCGACCAATCTCTTTTCCCATGTTCTACTGACTTGGTCAAGATCCTCTTCAGCTCCCTGTTAGTAAACCTCTACTTGGCCACTTGTCTGCGGATGTTAGGGGGTAGCGAGACGATGGTGCACTCCGTATCGCTTTAACACTTTTTCGAACCGCTATTACAGAAATGTGTTCCTCTATCACTAATAATGATCCTAGGTGTTCCAAATCGGGAGAAAAGCTTCTTGAGAAATTTAACTACAGTCTTCGCATCGTTTGTAGGTAATGCCTGAGCTTCCACCCACTTAGATACATAATCCACTGCTACAAGAATATATTTGTTCCCATTGGAGCCTGGGAATGGTCCCATGAAATCAATTCCCCACACATCAAAAACCTCGCAGAATTGAATAGGATTTTGTGGCATCTCATCACGCCGAGAGAGGTTCCCTGTCCGTTGGCAATTGTCACAACGAAGAACATACTGATGAGCGTCCTGAAATAGTGTTGGCCAATAGAATCCTGCTGCAAGCACCTTTTCTGGTGTTCTACCGTAAGCATAGTGACCCCCGGTTGGGCTCTGAATGACAAGTGTGTTAAAATATTCCAGCCTTCTTCCCGAGAGACACAGCGTCGGATTACATGATCTCGCACAAATCCGGAACGAAAGGGGTCATCCCGAAATAGTTCTTTAAGTCACCGAAAAACTTTTTCTTTTGCTTGAAAAGTAAGACCACCTTAAGAACCTTTCCCGACAAATAGTTGGCAAAATCCGCAAACCAAGGTGTTTCCTCTTCTGCCGATCCGCCACGAATTATGTATAAGTGCTCTTCTGGGAATGAGTCGTTAATCTCCGGCTTTGATGCCTTGTAACCCTCACAACCTTCTACCCTAGAGAGGTGATCAGCAGCTACATTTTCCACGCCCCTTTTGTCCTTGATTTCCATGTCAAACTCTTGTAGAAGAAGAACCCAACGGATCAACCTCGGTTTGGCATCAGTCTTGCTCATGAGATAACGCAAGGCGGAATGATCTATGAAGACAGTGACTCTGGATAAGATCAGATATGGCCTGAACTTATCAAATGCGTAAACCACTGCTAGCAACTCTTTTTCTGTAGTAGTATAATTTTCTTGTGCGCTTGTGAGTGTTTTACTCGCATAATAGATGGGCTGAAAATGTTTGTTCTTCCTCTGCCCTAGCACTGCCCCAATTGCATAATCACTGGCGTCGCACATGAGCTCAAAAGGAGCGTTCCAATCTGGTGTAATCAAAATTGGTGCTTGAGTCAACTTCTCCTTCAGCAGGTTAAATGCAGCTAAACATTCGTCCCCGAACTCAAAAGATGCAACTTTTTCAAGAAGTTTTGTTAAAGGTTGAGAGATTTTTGAAAAATCTTTAATGAATCGCAGATAGAAACCTGCATGCCCAAGAAACCTTCACATTAGTTGGCGGGGGAAGTTTCTCGATCACCTCAATTTTCGCCTTGTCCACCTCCATCCCATCTTTGGAAATTTTATGCCCTAAAACTATTCCTTCTTGGACCATGAAGTGGCATTTCTCCCAGTTCAACGCCAAATTGGTTTCTTCACATCTCTTGAGGACCCTTTCCAGATTCTCGTAGACAGTGTCAAATGAGTCCCCGAACAACGAAAAATCATCCATAAATACTTCCATGATGTCTTCCAAAAGATCGTCAAATATAGCAGTCATGCATCGTTGAAAAGTGGCTCGGAGCATTACACGCCCGAAAGGCATCCTTCGGTATGCAAAAGTCCCGTAGGGACAAGTGAATGTAGTTTTTTCTTGATCCTCGGGTGCAATGGGGATCTGAAAATATCCCGACATACCGTCAAGGAAGCAGTAGAAATTATGCCCAGCTAACCTTTCCAACATCTGGTCAATGAATGGTAATGGAAAATGATCCTTTCGAGTTGCGTCATTTAGCCTTCTGTAATCAATGCATACTCTCCACTCTGTGACTGTTCTGGTTGGGATTAACTCATTACGTTCATTCTTCATTACAGTCATTCCTCCTTTCTTAGGGACCACCTGAGTAGGACTCACCCACGCACTGTCAGAGATCGGATAAATGATACCTGCATCCAGAAGTTTAACTACCTCTGCCTTCACCACCTCTTTCATGTTTGGGTTCAAACGACGTTGAGGCTGGATCACTGACTTATAATTATCCTCCATCAATATTTTATGAGTGCAGAATGACGGATTTATACCTTTAATATCAGAAATTTTCCAAGCAATGGTAGTCTTATGCTTCTTCAACATATTCACTAATTTATCCTTTTGAGACACGGATAATCCCGAAGATATAATCACCGGGAGTTTTGATCCTTCACCTAAGAATGCATACTCCAAGTGTTCTGGTAGTGTTCAATGGATGGTTGTAACCTTTTCCCCTTCTGTCTATTAATTTCCTCAAAATGTTCAGATTCTTCTTCTGAGATTTCCTCTGAGCTCCCTTCTTAGATGTGTGTGCTTGTTGGGTTTTGAGATTTTCTATGTCTCCCACCCCACTTTCTTTGTAGGTTTCATTGGTGACACCCAAAGAGAAAATTTCTTGCTCTTCGCCTTTATTAGAAGAATCAAATCGATTAAGGGCCTCCTCTAAACTTTCCTCTACTTCTCCCTTTATACAACCCCGTGTTGCTTCTTCAAATTGAGTGAGTACTCTGAATAAATCACAATCTTGTCCCTCAGTAACTCTATCTATATCCAGGTTAACCTTTCTCACACAATAGTTTGTTTCAGCTGAATTTCGTAAGTAACTATGTGGAGATGATTCCTTGGTGAACCAATTCATTTTCTGCTCAACGTCTCTCACCATTCCGGTTATCTTCTCAAACAGTTCTGCTTCGTCGATCATGATTCCTACAGGATTGATAAAGAGTAACAACCTTAGAATAGCGGAGAATGAAGAAAATTGATTATGTATAAAAAAATAAAGATTAGAATAATGGAAGTAAAAGAAGTGTGAGATAGAATGTACGAAAAATGACTAGCGAAAAAAAGTGTAAAAATTCCTAATACGCCTAACTCCCCGGCAACGGCGCCAAAAACTTGACACACCCTTGCGTGTGTACTCCGCAAGTGCACTGGTGTCGAAGTAATAAAGTACCCAAATGGGTGGGTAGTCGAATCCACAGGGAGTAGACGTAAGAACAATCACACTTTGTTAAGTAATCAAAGATAAACCAATTGTTGTTGAAAGAAAATAAAATAAGAAAGAACTAGAAACAAAGTGCTGAAAATGAAAGCTAGGTCGGAGAAATAGATCAATTAAGAAGATAAGGTACTCGGACGATGTTCCCCCTAGAATCCTTGTTTCAAGTGCAAGACTTCAAATACTCTTATTCAATAGAGATTTCAAGAGTCGTGGAATCCAAAGATACAAGGTCCCAAATCTAAGGTCAACCTTGACTAGTCCCCTACGAGGTCCCGGCGGAGAGAAGACTCTCGACGCCTCACACCACGTATGACTGCGCTATGCTCTAGGGATTCCAAGTGGTAAACCCTATTCCCAACTATAGATCATTCCCTTTGGTCCAGGCGAAAGATCCCTAATCACAAATAAGTCCCGGCGGAAAGGCCTCTCTCAACGCCTAACTCTCTTTGAGATTGAAGGTAAAACTTGGAATAAGAAGGTAGGGAAAACCACACCGGAGGGGAAAGGGGACGCGTCGCTACCTCTCAACTCACCCTCTTAACCCTCTTCAATCTTGGTAACCTAATCCTAATGGTGATGGTCACTCGTCAAAAGGATGATTGGATTAGCCCTCAACCCTAGTGTCACTCTAAGGGGGAAACCATTAAGCATACAAGATTGAAACTCAAATTTAAACTCAAATTGAATAAAAGCATTAAAGTCAATGAAACATAGGAAATCTAGGGTTTACAAGTCCAAGTACCCACTAGGGGTTTAGCTCTCCATGGAGCAAAACAAGTTCATCAAGATAAATGAAGATAAGTGCAAGAAATCCATAAAGAAAACCCCCTTAAGCTTCGTGTTGATAGACTATGGGAACTTCCCCTTCTTCTTCAAAGAATCCCTTCCTCCAAGCCTAAGGCACACCTCGTCGAATCGAGTCATCGAAGGCTCCCCCAATGGCTCTCCTTGGAAGGGAATGATGATGAAATAGGTGAAGATGCGCCCCCAAAGTGTAGCAAGAACCTCCTGAACCCTAGCCGTCACCTCCTCTCCAAGTTAGAAGAAGATACCCCCAATAACGCTTCAGAACGGCTTTATAATTGGCCATCTCGAGGATCCACACGGGCGTTTGGATAGTCCACACGGCCGTGTGGAAATTCCACACGGCCGTGTGGAAATTCCACACGCCCATGTGGATTTTCTGCCTTGTGAAATCTTCATACTAATCCTCGATTTCGCCCGTTTCTTCTCCTGAGGTCACATGGACGGACACACGCCCATGTGAAAGGTCAAGTGGCATTTCTTGATGATGGGAAACCTTGGAGAGCTTTTGAAATCTTTGAACCAATCGGAACGAGCGAGCATGACTGCCTTCGTGTCCTTCTACAAGAGTTGTCTTGAAGTCTTTAGAAGTTGGCACATACCCCCTCGTTGGACCCGATTTGTGTCTTGAACTTCGTAATTGCACAAAAGATCTCCACTTGGCACCATTCTGACCTAATCTTGCCTTTATTCACGTACCCTGTCTCCACAACCCTAATTGCGTGAAAGAACACCAAAACACACGAAATTAGCGATAAAGCCTGAAAAATGTGATGCTCATGCGTGGAAAACATTTCCAGAATTATATACATGCAAGCACTTATCAACTAGGTGAGGAACCCCCAGATGAAGAGCTCATAGACCAAGAGGAAACCATCGCTGTTACACCCTCGAGCATTGGTCAACCAGAATTGAAGGCCAAAAGAAAAAAAGGCAGGGGGTCAAAGGCCCATACTTGGTGGAAAAAGGTAGAGGAAAGGAAGAAACAACAAGCCTCTGCCCCGAAATGCTGTCCCACTCATGACCTCAGCTTTGGTGAGGCATTTCTGATCAATTCTTTTTGTCCTTTCTGCACCAAGAGGAAAGGTATGTCTTTGAACCATCTTAAGTGTGACTAGACCCGTCAAGCTAGTGACGTTAAAAGAGCGCTTATCGGGAGGCAACCCGATTTATTTCATTTCTTTGTTATTTCTTTGTTTTGGTTGTTGTTTGGTGTGTTTTTGTGTTTTTGTTGCGTTTTGTTGTGAATCCGGCGTGTTTTTCTTAATGAAGGAAGGTTTCAGGCCCAACACGGGCATAACACCCCCGTGCTGATGGGGGTGAAATTCTGACACACCCTTGCGTGTGTGTTCCGCAAGTGCACGGGTGTCGAAGTAATAAAGTACCCAACACGTGGGTAGTCGAATCCACAGGGAGTAGACGATAGAAACAAAAACACTTCGCTAAGTAGCCAAAGAAAACCGATTGTTGTTGAGATAAAAAAGTGATTAAAAACAGAAATTAAAAACTGAAAGTTAAAGCTAGAGAGTAGGAAAAGATCGAGATAAGAATGGGGTACTCGGACACTGCTCCCCCTAGAATCCTTTTTTCAAGTGCAAGACTTCAAACACTCTTACTAAATGAAGATTTCAAGAGTCGTGGAATCCAAAGATACAAGGTCCCAAATCTAAGGTCAACCTTTACTAGTCCCCTACGAGGTCCCGGCGGAGAGAAGACTCTCGACGCCTCACACCACGTATGACTGCGCTATGCTCTAGGGATTCCAAGTGGTAAACCCTATTCCCAACTATCGATCAATCCCTTTGGTCCAGGCGAAAGATCCCTAATCACAAATAAGTCCCGGCGGAAAGGCCTCTCTCAACGCCTAACTCTCTTTGAGATCGGAGGTAATACTTTGAATATGAAGGTAGGGAAAACCACACCGGAGGGGAAAGGGGACGCGTCGCTACCTCTCAACTCACCCTCTCAACCCTCTTCAATCTTGGTCATCTCATCCTAATGGTGATGGTCACTCGTCAAAAGGATGATTGGATTAGCCCTCAACCCTAGTGTCACTCTAAGAGAGAAACCATTAAGCATACAAGATTGAAACTCAAATTTAAACTCAAATTGAATAAAAGCATTAAAGTCAATGAAACATAGGAAATCTAGAGTTTACAAGTCCAAGTACCCACTAGGGGTTTAACTCTCCATGGAGCAATACAAGTTCATCAAAATAAATGAAGATAAGTGCAAGAAATCTATAAAGAAAACCCCCTTAAGCTTCGTGTTGATAGACTATGGGCACTTCTCCTTCTTCTTCAAAGAATCCCTTCCTCCAAGCCTAAGGCACACCTCGTCGAATCGAGTCGTCGAAGGCTCCCCCAATAGCTCTCCTTGGAAGGGAATGATGATGAAACCGGTGAAGAAGCGCCCCCAAAGTGTAGCAAGAACCTCCTGAACCCTAGCCGTCACCTCCTCCACAAGTTAGAAGAAGATCCCCCTAATATTGCTTCAGAACGGCTTTATAATTGGCCATCTCGAGGATCCACACGGGCGTGTGGATAGGCCACACGGCCGTGTGGAAATTCCACACGCCTATGTGGATTTTTTGCCTTGTGAAATCTTCATACTAATCCTCGATTTCGCCCGTTTCTTCTCCTGAGGTCACATGGACGGACACACGCCCATGTGAAAGGTCAAGTGGCATTTCTTGATGATGTGAAAACCTTGGAGAGCTTTTGAAATCTTTGAACCAATCGGAACGAGCGAGCATGACTGCCTTCGTGTCCTTCAACAAGAGTTGTCTTGAAGTCTTTAGAAGTTGGCACATGCCCCCTCGTTGGAACCCGATTTGTGTCTTGAACTTCGTAATTGCACAAAAGATCTCCACTTGGCACCATTCTGACCTAATCTTGCCTTTATTCAGGTACAATGTCTCCACAACCCTAATTGCGTGAAAGAACACCAAAACACACGAAATTAGCAATAAAGCTTGAAAAATGTGATGCTCATGCGTGGAAAACATTTCCAGAATTATATACTTGCAAGCACTTATCAAATTCACAGGCTTTCCAGGTTTGATCTTTTCCATTCAGCACGGGGAGAAGCACGGCCGTGCCATGGCCGTGCTGAATCCCGGAGCACGCTGCCCGTGCACGCGTCACGGACGTGCCGAGTTCTGCGTTTTTCGTTAAATTTACTTAAGCACGGGCACAGCACGGTCGTGCTGAGGCCGTGCTCAGCGCGACCGTCCCTTTTCCTGCGTTTTTCTCCTTTTTAAACGCGCCGTTTATCCTTTCTTTCTTCTTACCGGCGACTCTCTTCCCTTGTGCTTTCATTTTCTTGCGTTTTCACGATTTTGCGGGTGGTTGTCGTGGTTTTTCGGAGTTTCATCGCTTCTACTCCTTCTTCAACACTTTTGGTAAGTCGACGAGCCCTAGATTTGTGCTTTCTATATAAATCTTTGTTCTTATGCTATTATTCTTATCGAAAACATCTAAGTTTACTGTTAGAGACCTCTAGGGTGATTTTGATTGAGTTTAAATACAATTGTTCCGTCGATTTTTGAGTTAGAAGCCGTCGGTGCCGACGCTGGGTTTTGTCAGCACGGCCGTGTTCACTTAAGCACGGCCGTGCTTTGATTCTAGATCTGGAATTGCATGGAGGCACGGGCGTGCCTGTTCAGCACCCCCGTGCTCGTGAGAAACCCTATATTTTGAATAACATGGGCGTGCCGATTTGAAGCACGCCCTTGTTTCACTGTTGACCTTAACTGTTTAGCATTTTATCTCTCAACAGATCATGCCGAGGAAGGCTACTGCGTCTGGCCCTTCTTCGAAGAGGGCTAGGGGGGAGTCGTCGACCCCAGCCGTCCCCCCTGCGCTGACCCTCGGTACCCCCATCCACCAGGAGCGCCACGACCGTTTGAGGGCGAAGCGGTTTGGCGAGCTGCGAGCGATAGATTGGGAGGTCCTCCGCGAGGTGGGTCTCGAGACTGACGTGCGCCGCTACCTCGGCGAGGGTGCTTGGACGAGGCCGTTGTCCATCACCGACCCCGCCTACAGGGAGCTGTCTCTTGGAGGTCCTTGCGACCTTCGAGCTTTCCAGAGGCCCCATCAGCTACCACCGCGCCGGCACAGTACAGTTCCAGGCGCTCGGCGAGCTACATCGGATGAGTCGACGAGTTTTCTTGTCAGACTGGGCTTGTAACGATGAGGAGTTCACCGAACTCCAGAGTACGATGCCCTCCTCGTAGCCCGACCACCCGGCGAGTCCCAGGAGGCTTGCTGGCAGCGTCTGAGCATGGACCGGGAGTACAACCCCCGCCGGGCAAAGGCCTCCTCTCTTCGTCTCCCAGCCCTCAGGTACATCCATTTCATTCTCAGTCACTCCATCACAGGGCGGGGAGACAGCACCGGAGTCGTTAGTCGCCGCGACTTCGACTTCTTGCTGAGCAGGCCGGACGGATTCCAGATGCACCTCGGCTACGAGGTGGCTTTTAGCATCCAGCACAAGGGACAGGACTCCCGAGTCGGCGCCATCTTCTGCGGATCTTACATCACACGGCTGATTCGGGGGATGGGAGTCCAGGCAGCCACACGCGCGATGCGGATGGTCGGTGGCGTCCTTCCCGTCTCAGTGGACACACTCCGGGCGATGGGGATGCTGCGATCCACGTCCACTTCTCATGGCACCAGACACCAGGTCCCGCCCGCCACCAGTGTCCCTGATTCTCCACCTGCCGCCGGCCCATCGTCCCCTCGCACCCCACGCACTCACGCTTCCACCCACGCTCAGGACTCTCCTCCAGCAGGCTCTCCTTCTTTCCGGCGGTGGATGGTCCGGAGCATGCAGCGGTTGGCCTCTCATCTCGACGTCACCCTGTCTCCACCTCCTCGTCGTGCCGCTGGACCTTCTACGTCCCGGAGTGTCGGCGTCGACACAAACGACCTGCCATCGGAGTCTGACTCCGATTCTGAGAGCGCCCGGTTTTGATGTTCTTGTTTTTGTTGTTATTTTGCTTTATTTTGTGTTCTTTGTTTTTACTTCTATTGTCGTTTGTTCTTCTTGAGTCAGTTAGCAAGGGGAGTCCCCAACTAAACTGATCTCTTTTTAGTGTGATTTTTGTCTTTTTTTTTTGTTCGTTCTCTAATGCTTGCATGTGTATCTCAGGATTCATTGATTATCTTTCTTGATGGTTGTCTCAAACGACTCATCCCTAATCGGCGATCAACAACCGCCCTTGTGTGCCATCGAATTTTTCTTCGGCACCTGATAAACGCCTAAGTATACGTATTTTATACGTATTAATTTGTATTATTTTATTATCTTTTTATGAGTCGATGCCCTTCTTATGGTCTAAATCTCTTTATTTTGTGTTGCAGACCCTAAATAAGCCAAAATGAGCTCAAGAACGTATTTGGGAAGAAATCCGTATCAAATATGACGTTTTCGAGTTTCTATCACTGTAGCAGTACCGTAGAAGGATTACTGTAGCTGTTACTGTAGCGGTTACTGTAGCATCGAAACGGGATTTTCTGGAAAAAGGCTGGGAGCCTTGCGGGCAAGCATGCGCCCGCAAGGCAGCCCGTATGGATGCCCGAAAAAGAGGTTTATAAAGGAAAGTTAGGGCATTCTTTGAGGGGGTCATCATCTACTCTTATAGGGCAGGCGCCCCACCTTCTTTGCCGGCCATTTCCGGCGATCTACGGCGCAAGCTTCACCAAGAGGGAGGCACACATCGAAGGAGAAGATTTGGAGGGAAGATCCAAGACATCAAGGTGTATTTTGAAGGTCTTCATCCATTCAAGGGTTTCCAAAGCTAGAGGGAGTGTTTCTTCCTTCTTTTCTTGTATATTTGCTCCTTGAACTTGTTTGAGTGTTCCTCTTTCATGAGGAACTAATTTATTTGTGGTTTAGACATGATGAATTCTAGGGTTGTTTGTTTGTAATTTGGATGATCATCCTTGTGATGTATTGTTGGATGTTGTATTTCTTTTATGGAATCTTATAGTTTGTGGTTCATGTTTGGTGTATTTTAATGCCTTGGTATGCATGAGAACTCGGTGCGCCAATTCTAGGAAATGCTAGGTTGCATGATCATTGCCCTAGTATTAGACTCACCAAGCTTGAAAGGGATTCATGTATGGATACACCGTGACCATCGGGTATTTCGTACCCCTCCAACCATTAGGTATGAACATAGATATTGTGTTTGACCCTAATTAGAGATTTCCCTAAGTTTAATGCAATCATAGGAGGATTTGGGCGGATGTGATTCCGATCCAATACTTCTAGCGGATTAGGGGTTGATCGCCGTGACCATGGGGGTTGACCTATTTTAGGAGTCTCTTGGCCCAGCTACCATCTCAATATTTCATCCTAAATTCAGGACCTAATGACAACCCTAGGAGAATTCATTGTCCAAATCACCTCTTCGAGTGTTTGATTCTCCATTGTTCGCTAAATATGTGTAGTAGTAGCCCGGATTTCATTTTAATAGTTTTTTATCTTTTTGAAATCACTGTTTATCTTTTGAAGTGTTAGGCTAGGAAATAGACGAAAGGGGAGTAATAGTAGCTCCTTGGGCCCTTGGGAATACGACCCACTCGTGCGTGCGCGAGTGGTTTATTACTTGACGACACCGTGCGTTTGCGGGATCACCACCAGCACCTCTCCTTTAACTTGGTGAAAATTCCCGACCCTCACTTTTACTTGCACTTATTTTCTTTGCTTGCATGCTTACATCTTTAAACATTGAGGACAATGTTTCATTCAAGTGTGGGGGAGAGTTGTGAATTTGTCTCCTAGATGTTGTGCATGACTTAGGACGATCTATGAAAATTATTTTGGTTGAGAATTGCTAACCTAGGAGTTTTTGGGTATACTAGTGCACTTTTGTTGAACTTAAAGTTTCATTTTGCTCTTACTTTGGAAACCCAAATGCTAACACTTAGTCTTCTATTGTGTTGTTACTCTGTTAGAGGAAGGGCTAATTATAAGGCTGAAAAATTAGAAGTTGACTCCAAACTCAAAATAAATAAAAACTAGAATTGCGTGACAAGTCGGATTCCATTTTTGGGATGCCCTGTCAATTTTTGTGTGAAAGATGGTAGAAAGAGCTATCACTTTAGAAAAAGCAAAAACCGCACTTGAGTAGTCGGATTTTAGGCATCACAAATGTCATTTTTGATGACCTACCAAGTGAAATGGCTGCCTCTAGGGTGTATGAAGCTACTACCCAATTTAGGAGTCAATAGTGAAAATTTGAGAAGAAAGATCTTGTACTAGGCCCCTCAAGAACAGTTTTGACATAATTCAGGAGGCGACACACACACACGGTAGTACGGAGTATGAGTAAAATCTTTTACAAGCCTTCAATTGACTAAGTCACTAGTTCTCAGAAACTCCTTAAAGCTTCAGTAACTCTTTTAACTTGTTGAGATCAGAGGTCATGCACTCATCAATTTATTAGGGGAATAAGGTTGCTTGAGGACAAGCAACAATTCAAGTTTGGGGGTATTTGATGAGCGCATTTCATATATATATATTGCATGCGATACCTTCATCATTATTGAATGTTTTGGCTATAATTCTCCAAGTACGGTGCTATTTGAGGTATTCGTTGTTCGTCATGCAGATATCAAAGTCCTGAAGTAAAAAGAAGCGCTTTTGGAACAATTTTAGAAGCTAAAGGACTTAGAAGAAACCTCATCAAGCTCAGCACGGTTTGAGCACGCCCGTGCTGTTCCCCGTGCAAAATGCAGAAGAATTCAACTGCGATTCAGCACAGCCTGAGTCCGCTGAGCACGGGTGTGAAAACGTCAGCACGGTCGAAGCACGCCCGTGCTGCTTCCCGTGAAAATTACAGGAGAATGCGGCTATAGATCAGCACAGCCAGAGTTCGCTGAGCACGGTCGTGCAAAGCCTCAGCACGGTCTAAGCACGCCCGTGCTGTTCCCCGTGTAGATTACAGGTTTGTGAGTTTTCTGAAGAGTTATTTGGCCGTAATCTGCACGGCTTGAAGCACGGCTTCAGCACGCCCGTGCTCACATCGGGAAAACATTAAAACCCTAAAAATTTAGGTTTTTGAGGGACTTTTGGTGGGCGAACTTTGGGAGAAAGAAAAGGAGAGCTTTGGTTGTTGATCCTCTACTTCATCAAGGGAATGCCAAGCGTATGGTAGGCCGATCGGAGGGAGATTACACGACATCGTAGATCCTTCGACAACCTCAAGGATGCAAGAAATTAGGGAGTTTTCAATTCCTTGTCTTGTAATTTCTTTGGCATTGTGTTTGTTGGTTGTTATCATGAGGGGCTAAACTCTTAAGGGAGCCCCGGGGTTGGTTGTATGACGTTGTAGCTCGAACTCGTAGTCTTTACTTGCAGTTTTTATGATTGTCTTGTTCATTTCAATAAATCAAGGTTATTGGCTATTTTGTATGTTGTTTAGTGCTTGATGCTTGGTAGTTTGGTTCTCCTATCTAGGTTTGTGATTCTTTAATGATTGTTGCAAGCTGATGCGTCTCCGCTACAGTAAATGCTACAGTGATTTTTTCCCGAAGTCTTCCTTGGAGTCCACACGATCGGGCACACGCTCGTGTGGTAGGTGACACACCCTTACGTGTGTACTCCGCAAGTGCACGGGTGTCGAAGTAATAAAGTACCCAAACGGGTGGGTAGTCGAATCCACAGGGAGTAGACGTAAGAACAATCACACTTTGTTAAGTAATCAAAGATAAACCAATTGTTGTTGAAAGAAAATAAAATAAGAAAGAAGTAGAAACAAAGTGCTGAAAATGAAAGCTAGGTCGGAGAAATAGATCAATTAAGAAGATAGGGTACTCGGACGATGTTCCCCCTAGAATCCTTGTTTCAAGTGCAAGACTTCAAATACTTTTATTCAATAGAGATTTCAAGAGTCGTGGAATCCAAAGATACAAGGTCCCAAATCTAAGGTCAACCTTGACTAGTCCCCTACGAGGCCCCGGCGGAGAGAAGACTCTCGACGCCTCACACCACGTATGACTGCGCTATGCTCTAGGGATTCCAAGTGGTAAACCCTATTCCCAACTATAGATCATTCCCTTTGGTCCAGGCGAAAGATCCCTAATCACAAATAAGTCCCGGCGGAAAGGCCTCTCTCAACGCCTAACTCTCTTTGAGATCGAAGGTAAAACTTGGAATAAGAAGGTAAGGAAAAGCACACCGGAGGGGAAAGGGGACGCGTCGCTACCTCTCAACTCACCCTCTCAACCCTCTTCAATCTTGGTAACCTAATCCTAATGGTGATGGTCACTCGTCAAAAGGATGATTGGATTAGCCCTCAACCCTAGTGTCACTCTAAGGGAGAAACCATTAAGCATACAAGATTGAAACTCAAATTTAAACTCAAATTGAATAAAAGCATTAAAGTCAATGAAACATAGGAAATCTAGGGTTTACAAGTCCAAGTACCCACTAGGGGTTTAGCTCTCCATGGAGCAATACAAGTTCATCAAGATAAATGAAGATAAGTGCAAGAAATCCATAAAGAAAACCCCCTTAAGCTTCGTGTTGATAGACTATGGGAACTTCTCCTTCTTCTTCAAAGAATCCCTTCCTCCAAGCCTAAGGCACACCTCGTCGAATCGAGTCGTCGAAGGCTCCCCCAATGGCTCTCCTTGGAAGGGAATGATGATGAAACCGGTGAAGAAGCGCCCCCAAAGTGTAGCAAGAACCTCCTGAACCCTAGCCGTCACCTCCTCCCAAAGTTAGAAGAAGATCCCCCAAATAACGCTTCAGAACGGCGTTATAATTGGCCATCTCGAGGATCCACACGGGCGTGTGGATAGTCCACACGGGCGTGTGGATAGTCCACACGGCCGTGTGGAAATTCCACACGCCCATGTGGATTTTCTGCCTTGTGAAATCTTCATACTAATCCTCGATTTCGACCGTTTCTTCTCCTGAGGTCACATGGACGGACACACGCCCATGTGAAAGGTCAAGTGGCATTTCTTGATGATGGGAAACCTTTGACAGCTTTTGAAATCTTTGAACCAATCGGAACGAGCGAGCATGACAGCCTTCGTCTCCTTCTACAAGAGTTGTCTTGAAGTCTTTAGAAGTTGGCACATACCCCCTCGTTGGAACCCGATTTGTGTCTTGAACTTCGTAATTCCACAAAAGATCTCCACTTGGCACCATTCTGACCTAATCTTGCCTTTATTCACGTACCCTGTCTCCACAACCCTAATTGCGTGAAAGAACACCAAAACACACGAAATTAGCGATAAAGCCTGAAAAAATGTGATGCTCATGCGTGGAAAACATTTCCA
This sequence comes from Dioscorea dumetorum, assembly GCA_902712375.1. Taxonomy (NCBI): domain Eukaryota; kingdom Viridiplantae; phylum Streptophyta; class Magnoliopsida; order Dioscoreales; family Dioscoreaceae; genus Dioscorea; species Dioscorea dumetorum. Next base: position 4,330,349 of record CACTHL010000490.1, on the reverse strand, counting down.
GAATTATATACATGCAAGCACTTATCAAACTCCCCCACACTTAAGCTTTTGCTTGTCCTCAAGCAAAGTTCATACCATGCGAATTAAAGGTTGAGTGATGAAAATGCTTGGCCTTAAGTTCACCAAAAGTGTACAACGATAGTATTCTCAAAAAGGGAGAATTTAAACATAGATAGATAAAAACCACAACTCTAGCAAAAACTCAAATTACGAAGAAAATAAAATCTGAAAGTGTGAGTGTGTGTACACTTACTCATGCCAACCCCAGGTCTACGCTTGAACATTATTAAAACAAGGACTTATTTAGGAAAAAGAAATCAGTGGTAGCTGCACACAACCTCAAAGGTAGCCATTTCCCAAGATGCCTCCTAGGCGGCTTTCACCCTATTAAGGTGGTAGCTCTTTCCACCGGGGAGTGTTAGCTTTCACGCAGCCTATTAGATAGCTCTTTCTCTCATTAGGGCATAGCCGTATCCGACTTATGAGAGTAGCCGCATACGAGAATAGGTGGTAGCTCTTTCCACCCCAAGAACAAAGGAGCACCATTTTTTTTTTTTTTTTTTTTTTTTAATCAAAAAAAATGAAACTAATGTCCTTTCACACTGAACTAGCGTTATCAAGGTTAACAGAGCAAGTAAAGTGCAAAAATTGCAATCAGACAAAAAATTTCTTTGTTTTTCGAGTCAACTAGAGCATGGTAACAACCGAAGTTTAAATTTCTCCTAAATTCGACAATACACTCATGTTCCTTAGGGTGAACTGTCATTGGCTAGATGAGCATGAAAGTGATGATCAAAAATAAAGAACGTGTGCAGTGTGAACTCCCCCCCACACTTAAGCTGTACATTGCCCTCAATGTACTCATACAAACATGCAACATAAGAGTGCAAATAAATAAAAAAAAAAAACATGAGGGTGTGGGTATTAAAAAAAACAACACTCCCCTGATCTCCGAGTGTGGTAGTTGAATGGAGGTGTGAAGGTGGGAAGTGGAGTTGCGTAGGGTTGTGAAGCTCACACGGCCGTGTGGAAATTCCACACGGCCGTGCCTATGACCATTTCTCAAAACCAAGTTGATAAGTCTATCTGCACATCACAAAAGGGGTTCAGTGGATTTCAACAAAAGCTACGTTTAAAAGATTACAAAAAATAAACAAACCAAAAACAAACTAAAACAAGAACATGAAAAATAGAAGCAGTAGGATAACTCTCAGAAGGTGGAACCTTTCTGAGGACACAAAGACTCAACAGAAAAGAAAATACAAGAAAATATAAAGAAGAGCAAAACACGCATCAGGCGTCGGCATTTGCTGGTGCTGCTGGGGATGCTGGGGAGGCGTAGGGTGCTCGGGGTGTGGATGGCGGAGTGGAATCGCTACCTCTCGCCATCAACTGGTGGAGTGAAGTGATGCGCGTCATCATCTCCGAGTGGTACTCAGCCATGCGAGCGAGAACCTCAGTGTGGTTCGCTGCCTGAATCACCCGCATGGCGGCGAGATCAGTCTGGAGAGTCCCCACAGCAGCCTCAAGTCTGCCTATGCGATCCTGTGCTGGAGGGGATACAGGTGCTGATACCGGTGGCCCCTCCTCGTCTGCTGGGGTGTCCTCCGCCTCCATGGGTGAGGGTTGTGATGATGGCCCCGCCCGGGTCTCCTCCGAGTCTTCGTCTTCGTCCTCAGACTCCTCGGACTCATCTGGGAATGGAACAGCAAGTACATACCTGCCGGGGGCGGCCCTCTTCACCATGCCCATCATACGCAAGGTATCAAGGCCAAGTGGGGAGGGAACAATAACCTTGTCAGCTCCCCAAACAGCATCAATCAGTCCCATTCCTCGGATGAGTCGGGTGATGTAGGGACCAAAGAAAAGAACTCCTATCCGCGCGTACTGTCCCTGGTGCCTCAGAAAATCAGCTACCACGTAACCCAGGTGCAGGGGTAGGCTCTGGACCATAGAGTATAAATAGAGGAGGTCTAGCCGCCCCAATACGCCGGTGCTGTCTCCCCGCCCAGTAATAGACCTGCTCAGGATGGCATGAATGTACCTGTGGGCGGGGCGGAGGAGCAAAGACGCCTTGGTCAACCCGGGCTCGTACTGTATATCTCCACACAGCATCCGGCAAACCCGGCTTGGAGTGACGCGGAAAGGATAGTCAAATGGCAGCTGCGCGTACTCCTCCGTGTGGATGAAGTCTCGATCGTACAGGCCGAGGGCGACAGCAAAATCTGTCAAGCTCATACTGTGGTACTGCCCAAAGATGCGGAATCGAACTGTGTCCGGCCGGTGGTAGTCGGTGTGAGCGCGATCAAACTCGAATGTCGCGAGGACTTCGAAAGTGAGATCGCGAGTGGCTGGGTCTTTGATGCACAATAGTCGCTCCCACCCGCCCACAGCAATAAGCTCACGGACCTCATCCGCCAACTCGGCTGCACGCGCATGTTCTATTGCCTCCAAAGCTTGCAAGTCGGGAATGCGCGTCTGGCCAAACTTCAACTTCGAAAATCGATCAAACCGTGCTTGATGTTCGGGCACGGCGAACTCGAATGGTGCGGGCGAGAGATCACGGGACTCCCGGACCTCACGAGCCTCACGAGGGCGCTTATGAGCGAGTTTCTTCGTTCTTGGGGCCATTCCTGTGCGTAAGAAAGGTAAGGAAGTTAATTCAGAGCTTAAAAATAGGTTCCTAGAATTCCACATGGCCGTGTGGAATTTCCACGCGGCAGTGTGTCTCCTCTAGTTACCCAAAAACAAAGAAACAGGCAATACACACGGCCGTGTGGAATTTCCACACGGCCGTGTGTCTCCTCTGGAATTCAGAGGGGGCACCCCGATAATCCACACGGCCGTGTGGAATTTCCACACGGCCGTGTGGATCTTCGACCATGGCCAAAGCGCCATGGTGAATCCACACAACTTAATACAATCATCCACACATTTGAGCACAAGTGTTTTAAGCAATAATCTAAGTATTAAACACGAAAATAGCATGCAAAAACACAAGATTCAACATCCACAACAACTAATGAAGGTTTCATGGCAAGAAGAGGGGAAGAAGGCTTACCGGAGAAGATGAGTCCAATCTAACATTGTAGTAACGAGTAAGGCCCACAAATCCCTTAAATAGGCGAGAGAATGGAAGGAGAAGAGCAACCGTGGCGACCTTTGAAGAGGAGGCGTTTGAAGGTGAAGGGTTGCTTGGGGGGGGGGTTATAAAGAGAAAGGCCCCTTTTCATGTTTAAGTACCCCACACGGCCGTGTGGAAATTCCACACGGCCGTGTGGATTCTCTGTATGGCATTATAAAACTCCCCGAAATTCCACACGGCCGTGTGGAAATTCCACACGGCCGTGGGGATTCTCTGTATTGTGAAGATTTGTACTAAATAAATCCACATGGCCGTGTGGAATTTCCACACGGCCGTGGGGATTCTCTGGATGAGAAAATTCCTTCACAATTTCATCCACACGGCCATGTGGAATTTCCACATGGCCGTGTGCTCCCATTCTTCAACTCAAAAATAGTCCAAACTCTGCAGAAATTAATGAAAACACATGGAACGACTGCAGAAGTTGAAAACTAAGACGTTTACAATTTAAAATCTCGCAAAATTCACAGGAATACCACCTAACTTGCCATAAACGATGAACACATAAAAATGCACTACCAGCAATAAATCCACACTACAAACTAAACAAAACAAATGCAGAAATAAAACTAACTACAACACAAGCAAAGAGTTCTAAAAATTTGGGTGAGTGATTTCAATTGCCCCCTGCGGTGATGCTTGAGTTACGGTGTATGGCCCAAACCACCTAGATTTTAACTTTCCGGGGAACAGTTTGAGTCGTGAGTTAAATAACAAAACTTCATCCCCCACCTTGAACTCTTTCGGCGTTTTGATATGCTTATCATGCCACTTGCGTATCCTTTCCTTGTAGATTCGGGCATTTTCGTATGCTCTCAGTCTCCATTCATCAAGCTCATTGATCTGGTGCTTCCGTTGTTCCCCAGCTCGAGAAAGGTCAAAATTCATTGTCTTGAGTGCCCAATAAGCTCGGTGTTCTAATTCAACAGGAAGATGACAAGATTTCCCATAGACCAGATTGTAGGGTGTAGTTCCAATAGGAGTTTTATATGCAGTCCGGTAAGCCCATAACGTGTCATCCAACCGTTCCGACCAATCTCTTTTCCCATGTTCTACCGACTTGGTCAAGATCCTCTTCAGCTCCCTGTTAGTAACCTCTACTTGGTGATAAGTGCTTGCATGTACATATAATTTGAGATGTTTTTCCATGCATGAGCATCACATTTTTCAGGTTATATTTCTCATTTCGTGTGTTTTTGTGTTCTTTCGTGCAATTAGGGTTGTGAAGAAGGTTTATGCGAAGAAAGGCAAGATTAGGTCATAATGGTGCCATGTGGAGCTCTTTTGTGCAAATACAAAGTTCAAGACACAAATCGGGTTCAAACGAGGGGGTATGTGCCAACTTCTAAAGGCTTCAAGACAATTCTTGTAGAAGGACACGAAGGCAGTCATGCTCGCTCGTTCGGATTTGTTCAAAGATTTCAAAAGCTCTCCAAGGGTTTTTCATCATCAAGAAATGCCATATGATCTTTCACATGGGCGTGTGTCCGTCCGTGTGACCTCAGGAGAAGAAACGGGCGAAATCGGGGACCAATAAGCAAGTTTCCACAAGGCTGAAATTCCACATGGGCGTGTGGAATTTCCACACGGCCGTGTGGAATTTCCACACGGCCGTGTGGCTCATCCACACGCCCGTGTGGATCCTCGAGATGGCCAATTATAAAGCCGTTCTGAAGCGTTATAAAGGGGACTTTTTTTTTCCTAACTTTGGGAGGAGGTTCGGCTAGGGTTTGAGAGGGTTTTTGCTGCGTTTTGGGGGCGTTTCTTCACCGATTTCAACACCGATTCCTTCCAAGGAGAGCTATTGGGGGAGCCTTCGACGACTTCGATTCGGCAAGGTGTGCCCTAGGCTTGGAGGAAGGATCCGTGGAGAAGAAGAAACAGCCCTCATTGGCCATCAACACGAAGCTTAAGGGGGTTTTCTTTATGGATTTTTTGCACTTATCTTCATTTATTTTGATGAACTTGTATTGCTCCATGGAGGGCTAAACCCCTAGTGGGTACTTGGACTTGTAAACCCTAGGTTTTCTATGTTTCATTGACTTTAATGCTATTATTCAATTTGAGTTTAAATTTGAGTTTCAATCTTGTGTGCTTAATTGTTTCTCCCTTAGAGTGACACTAGGGTTGAGGGCTAATCCAATCATCCTTTTGACGAGTGACCATCACCATTAGGATTAGATTAACCAAGATTGAAGAAGGTTGAGAGGGTGAGTTGAGAGGTAGCGACACGTCCCCTTTCCCCTCCGGTGTGGTTTTCCCTACCTTCTTATTCCAAGTATTACCTTCGATCTCAAAGAGAGTTAGGCGTTGAGAGAGGCCTTTCCGCCGGGACTTATTTGTGATTAGGGATCTTTTGCCCGGACCAAAGGGATTGATCTATAGTTGGGAATAGGGTTTACCGCTTGGAATCCCTAGAGCGTAGCGCGATCATACGTGGTGTGAGGTGTCGAGAGTCTTCTCTCCGCCGGGACCTCGTAGGGGACTTGTCAAGGTTGACCTTAGATTTGGGACCCTGTATCTTTGGATTCCACGACTCTTGAAATCTCTATTGAGTAAGAGTATTTGAAGTCTTGCACTTGAAACAAGGAACCTAGGGGGAGCAGTGTCCGAGTACCCCATTCTTATCTCGATCTTTTCCTACACTCTAGCTTTAACTTTCAGTCTTTAATTTCTGTTTTTAATCACTTTTTAATCTCAACAACAATCGGTTTTCTTTGGCTATCTAGCGAAGTGTTTTTGTTTCTATCGTCTACTCCCTGTGGATTCGACTACCCACCCGTTGGGTACTTTATTACTTCGACACCCGTGCACTTGCGGAACACACACGCAAGGGTGTGTCAAGTTTTTGGCGCCGTTGCCGGGGAGTTAGGCGTTTTAGGAACACTTATACTTTGTTTCGTTAGTCATTCGCTTTATATTCTGTTCCACACTTCTTGTTCTTCCATTGTTCCGATTTTGTTTTCTTTTCTTGATTTCAGCTCCAGGTTATGCCCCGTAGACACCCTTCGACATTAGTTGAAGACGATCCAGAGATTGAGAGGAGATTACATAGACGGGGAAAACAACCTGAACAAGAACAGAATTATCAAGCTGAAATAGAGGTTGAGGAGTCCGCAACCATGGCTGAACAGAATGAGCAACAGCGGACACTCTCGGACTATGCAAGACCTACCCCTCGTGGCACACAATCCAGCATCGTACGGCCACCAATTACAGTTCACAATTTTGAGCTCAAGCCGGGTTTTATTCAAATGGTACAACAGTCCGCACAGTTCAATGGGTTAGCGGATGAAGACCCAAATAATCATATTGAGAATTTTTTGGAAGTGTGCGACATGCTCAAGATTAGTGGGGTTACAGATGATGCTATTCGACTGAGGGCTTTCCCATTTTCCTTGAAGGGAAGAGCAAAGCAGTGGTTACAGTCACTTCCTAGAGCTTCAATTACTACGTGGGAGGAGATGGTTGAGGCCTTTCTTGCTAGATATTTCCCTCCTGGAAAATCTGCGAAGCTTAGGAATGAAATCTCTTCTTTTATGCAAATGGAATTGGAGTCTCTCTTTGAGACATGGGAGAGGTTCAAGGACCTCCTGCGGAAATGTCCCCAACATGGGTTTCTGAGTGGATGATCATCCACACCTTTTACAATGGGGCTGAATCCGAGCACAAGACAGGTTACTTGACGCAAGAGGCGGGAGGTACCTTAGGAAGCAAAACCCCAGAAGCTGCCAGGCAACTCATAGAAGAGATGGCTATGAATAGTTATCAATGGAATGCTCGTGATAAGAAGAAGGTAGCCGGTCTTCATGAAATCGATGCTGTCACCTCCTTAGCAGCTCAAGTAGAAGCATTGAGCAAGAAGCTAGACACTCTAACTTCTTCAAGAGTGGCAGCAGTGATGAACTGTGATGGTTGTGGAGGTGGACATGCCTCATCTGATTGCCCTATTTTTGTGAGTGGTGCATCCCCTGTTGAGCAGGTAGACTTTGTGGGTAATGCAGTAAAAGGACAAGGTAACCCTTACAGTAGCACTTTCAGTCCAGGGTGGCGAAACCACCCGAATTTTTCTTTGAGTAATCCGGGACAGGAAAGACCTCTTGCACCACAAGGATTTCAGCAACCACAGCTTCCAAACTTGGAGAATCGAGTTTCAGGTCTAGAGAATCGGATGACAGATCTAGAAAAAGCACTGACTAGATTCATCCAGTCATCTGACACACGCTTTCAGGGTGTAGAGACTATACTTCGCAACCATACTGCGTCCTTGCATAATCTAGAGAATCAGGTTGGACAAATTGCGAAGTCATTATCAGAGAGACCTCAAAGAAGCTTTCCTAGCAATACAGAGACAAGTGTAAGTGAGCAGCTAAAAGCAATCACTTTGAGGAGTGGTCGCGACATTGAGAGTAAACTTCCAGCTGAGAAGGTTGCATATGGTTCGCCCCAAGAGAAAGAGATTGAGGAGAAGAGTAAGGAGAAGGAGGGGGTTCCCACACCTTACAAACCAAGGATCCCCTATCCTTCAAGGCTGAAGAATGACCACAATGAGGAGCAATACCAGAAATTTTTGTGCTTATTCAAGCAGCTGCACATCAACATTCCATTCGTGGAGGCATTATCACAAATGCCTCGCTATGCGAAGTTCTTGAAGGACCTCTTGAGCAATAAGAGGAAGCTAGAGGAGAGTGCAGCGGTGATCTTAGATGCATCATGTTCAGCAATATTGCAGAAGAACATGCCAAACAAGAAGAAGGATCCCGGGAGTTTCATCATCCCGTGCAATATTGGAAATTTAGGTGAAGAAAAGGCATTGGCAGACTCAGGGGCTAGTATTAATGTGATGCATTACACTTTCTTCCAAAAGTTGTGTTTGGGGGAACCAAGACCCACTCGGATGACGCTTCAATTAGCTGACCGTTCAGTTAGACATCCGAGGGGCATTATTGAAGATATACTTGTTAAGGTTGACAAGTATATCTTCCCTGTAGATTTTGTGGTTCTTGATGTGGATGAGGATGTCGACGTACCACTGATACTTGGGAGGCCGTTCCTGCGCACTTCCAAGGCACTTATTGACATGGAGGGCGGAGAGATGACATTGAGGATTGGAGACGAGAAAGTGACCTACCGCCTTGCAGAAGCCATGCGACATTCTCTTGATTTTGATGATGCGTTATATTTTCTTGACACCACTGATGAGTTAATTGATGATTATGTACAGGAATCACTATGTCTAGACCCATTAGCTGAATTGCTAGAGCAAGAGATGGACGTTGCTGAGGTGTCACCATTTGATATAGTGGATAAGGAAGAACCTTCCCCAAGCATAGTCAATAAGTTTGTCAAAAAGTTGAAGAGAGTGAGACATCGCCACAAGAAACAACCGAATAATTCTACGAATGAACAGTCAAAGTCTAAGAGCGATACACCTTCAGTTGGTAACAACTCCTATTACTCGTCCTCTAACTTGAAGAATTTTTGTTCATCATGCTTGAAGGTTGCAGGTAACAGAGAATTTTCACCTTATGATCCCCCTTGAGTTGAAGAACAGGTACGTCAAGCTAGTGACGTAAAACAAGCGCTTCTTGGGAGGCAACCCAAGTTTTTAAATTCTTTGCACTTGTTTTAGTTAGTTTTAATTTCTGCATTGTAGTTTTTGTTTAGTTTTAGTTTTTTTTTGTTGTTTCATCTTTGGTGTAGTGCATCATAGTCGTTTCTAAATGCAAATCCATGAATTTTCTTTCTTGGATTTGGGTGATGATTCTTGTGTTTTAGCATGTTATTTTCATGGGAGATACTTGCTTTTATGCTATAAACACCAATGGTGGAAATATGGCAACTTTGCACGCGTCAAAGTGGATCCACCATGGCCGTATAGCCATGGCCGAAGATCCACACGGCCATGTGGATATTCCACACGGCCGTGTGGATCATAAAGGGGAGTTTTTCTCATCCAGAGGGTCCACACGGCCGTGTGGAAATTCCACACGGCCATGTGGATCCCTGGCACTTAGTTTTTGACCCCGAAATGACCCGTTTGCCTCTCTTTTACACGAAAATGGCTCCAAGGACAAGAAAACGTGCACATAAGCGTCCATGTGGGCCTCGTGAGCCCTCGCCTAAGCAGTTGAAGTTCCCCATACCCAAACATCAAATTGAGCTTGAGCACCTCTCGAGGCTCAAGTTCGGCAAGATACGGACCCTTGACTCGCAAGCGTTGGCCGCGATTGACCATGAACAAGTGGAAGAGTTGGCGGACGTGATGATGGCGAGAGACACCGACTCCACCATGTCTCCCGCACCCCGAGCACCACGTGAATCACCCGCATCACCAGCAGCACACCGAGATGATAACGCTTGAGGCGTCTTTCTTTTAGTTGTTTCTTTTTCTTGTACTAGTTTATTTTCTTGTCGCTTTATCTCTGTTACTCGAAAGGGTTTACCTTCCGAGCTCTATCTTACTTGCTTCCAGTTGTAGTTTGTTTGTTTCGAGTTTAAGCGTGTACGTCATGCTTATAAACTCTCGTTGTTTATCTTTTGTGTTGAGCTTTCCTGAACCCCTTTTGTGATGTGCGAGATGGTCATGTCGATCCCCGTATTGAGGAATAGTCATAGGCACGACCATGAGGATTTTCCACATGGCCGTGTGAGCTTCACAACCCGTCGCAGCCTTCACTTCCCCCGTTTGCGGCTCCACTCAAATTCTACATTCGGAGCCAAGGGGAGTGTCGTTTTTAATCCCCACGCCTTCATGTTTTATTTATATTCTGTTTTTGTATGCTTGCATGCGTACAATGAGGGCATTGTACATCTTAAGTGTGGGGGGAGTTCACGCCGCACACGTTCTCTATGTATGTATGCTCATCACTCATATGCTTATCTAGCCAATGATAGTTCACCTTAAAAGACAAGGATTGCAGTCTTGAATTTAGGAGAATTTTAAACATCGTTTGTACTCATGCTCTAGTTTACTCGAAAAACTTAGAAATTTTTTGTCTGATTGCATTACTTACACCTTTCTTGCTCTGTTAACCCTGATAACTCTAGTTCAGTGCCAAAAGGACATTAATTTTCTTTATTTTGAAAAAAAAAAAAAAAAAAAAAGAAGAAAACAAAGGAAGAATGCCTTATTTGTTTACTTGTTTTCGGAGTGGAAAGAGCTACCACCTATGTTGTATGCAGCTACTCTCATAAGTCGGATACTAGCTATGCCCTAAGGAGAGAAAGAGCTATCTAATAGGCTGTGTGAAAGCTAACACTCCCAGGTGGAAAGAGCTACCACCTCAAAGTGTGAAAGCCGCCCAGGAGGCATCTTGGGAAATGGCTACCTTCGAGGTTGTGTGCAGCTACTACCTACTTTTGTCCTTAAATAAGCCCTTTTCAATAAGAACTTTTAAGAGTAAACTTAGGGTTGGCATGAGTAAGCATACACACACACACGCAGTCAGATTCTATTTTCTTTGTGCTTCGTGTTTTTGCTAGAGCATCGGTTTTTATCTTTCTATGTTGCAAATTATTCCTTTGTTTAAGAATACTCTCCTTACATACTTTTTGGTGAACTTAAGGCTAAGCACTTCTATCACTCTACTTGTGGATTTTATTGTATAAATTTTGCTTGAGGACAAGCAAAAGCTTAAGTGTGGGGGAGTTTGATAAGTGCTTGCATGTACATATAATTTGAGATGTTTTTCCATGCATGAGCATCACATTTTTCAGGTTATATTTCTCATTTCGTGTGTTTTTGTGTTCTTTCGTGCAATTAGGGTTGTGAAGAAGGTTTATGCGAAGAAAGGCAAGATTAGGTCATAATGGTGCCATGTGGAGCTCTTTTGTGCAAATACAAAGTTCAAGACACAAATCGGGTTCAAACGAGGGGGTATGTGCCAACTTCTAAAGGCTTCAAGACAATTCTTGTAGAAGGACACGAAGGCAGTCATGCTCGCTCGTTCGGATTTGTTCAAAGATTTCAAAAGCTCTCCAAGGGTTTTTCATCATCAAGAAATGCCATATGATCTTTCACATGGGCGTGTGTCCGTCCGTGTGACCTCAGGAGAAGAAACGGGCGAAATCGGGGACCAATAAGCAAGTTTCCACAAGGCTGAAATTCCACATGGGCGTGTGGAATTTCCACACGGCCGTGTGGAATTTCCACACGGCCGTGTGGCTCATCCACACGCCCGTGTGGATCCTCGAGATGGTCAATTATAAAGCCGTTCTGAAGCGTTATAAAGGGGACTTTTTTTTTCCTAACTTTGGGAGGAGGTTCGGCTAGGGTTTGAGAGGGTTTTTGCTGCGTTTTGGGGGCGTTTCTTCACCGATTTCAACACCGATTCCTTCCAAGGAGAGCTATTGGGGGAGCCTTCGACGACTTCGATTCGGCAAGGTGTGCCCTAGGCTTGGAGGAAGGATCCGTGGAGAAGAAGAAACAGCCCTCATTGGCCATCAACACGAAGCTTAAGGGGGTTTTCTTTATGGATTTTTTGCACTTATCTTCATTTATTTTGATGAACTTGTATTGCTCCATGGAGGGCTAAACCCCTAGTGGGTACTTGGACTTGTAAACCCTAGGTTTTCTATGTTTCATTGACTTTAATGCTATTATTCAATTTGAGTTTAAATTTGAGTTTCAATCTTGTGTGCTTAATTGTTTCTCCCTTAGAGTGACACTAGGGTTGAGGGCTAATCCAATCATCCTTTTGACGAGTGACCATCACCATTAGGATTAGATTAACCAAGATTGAAGAAGGTTGAGAGGGTGAGTTGAGAGGTAGCGACACGTCCCCTTTCCCCTCCGGTGTGGTTTTCCCTACCTTCTTATTCCAAGTATTACCTTCGATCTCAAAGAGAGTTAGGCGTTGAGAGAGGCCTTTCCGCCGGGACTTATTTGTGATTAGGGATCTTTTGCCTGGACCAAAGGGATTGATCTATAGTTGGGAATAGGGTTTACCGCTTGGAATCCCTAGAGCGTAGCGCAGTCATACGTGGTGTGAGGTGTCGAGAGTCTTCTCTCCGCCGGGACCTCGTAGGGGACTTGTCAAGGTTGACCTTAGATTTGGGACCCTGTATCTTTGGATTCCACGACTCTTGAAATCTCTATTGAGTAAGAGTATTTGAAGTCTTGCACTTGAAACAAGGAACCTAGGGGGAGCAGTGTCCGAGTACCCCATTCTTATCTCGATCTTTTCCTACACTCTAGCTTTAACTTTCAGTCTTTAATTTCTGTTTTTAATCACTTTTTAATCTCAACAACAATCGGTTTTCTTTGGCTATCTAGCGAAGTGTTTTTGTTTCTATCGTCTACTCCCTGTGGATTCGACTACCCACCCGTTGGGTACTTTATTACTTCGACACCCGTGCACTTGCGGAACACACACGCAAGGGTGTGTCAAGTTTTTGGCGCCGTTGCCGGGGAGTTAGGCGTTTTAGGAACACTTATACTTTGTTTCGTTAGTCATTCGCTTTATATTCTGTTCCACACTTCTTGTTCTTCCATTGTTCTGATTTTGTTTTCTTTTCTTGATTTCAGCTCCAGGTTATGCCCCGTAGACACCCTTCGACATTAGTTGAAGACGATCCAGAGATTGAGAGGAGATTACATAGACGGGGAAAACAACCTGAACAAGAACAGAATTATCAAGCTGAAATAGAGGTTGAGGAGTCAGCAACCATGGCTGAACAGAATGAGCAACAGCGGACACTCTCGGACTATGCAAGACCTACCCCTCGTGGCACACAATCCAGCATCGTACGGCCACCAATTACAGTTCACAATTTTGAGCTCAAGCCGGGTTTTATTCAAATGGTACAACAGTCCGCACAGTTCAATGGGTTAGCGGATGAAGACCCAAATAATCATATTGAGAATTTTTTGGAAGTGTGCGACATGCTCAAGATTAGTGGGGTTACAGATGATGCTATTCGACCGAGGGCTTTCCCATTTTCCTTGAAGGGAAGAGCAAAGCGAGTGGTTACAGTCACTTCCTAGAGCTTCAATTACTACGTGGGAGGAGATGGTTGAGGCCTTTCTTGCTAGATATTTCCCTCCCTGGAAAATCAGAAGCTTAGGAATGAAATCTCTTCTTTTATGCAAATGGAATTGGAGTCTCTCTTTGAGACATGGGAGAGGTTCAAGGACCTCCTGCGGAAATGTCCCCAACATGGGTTTCCTGAGTGGATGATCATCCACACCTTTTACAGTGGGCTGAATCCGAGCACAAGACAGTTACTTGACGCAGCAGCAGGAGGTACCTTAGGAAGCAAAACCCCAGAAGCTGCCAGGCAACTCATAGAAGAGATGGCTATGAATAGTTATCAATGGAATGCTCGTGATAAGAAGAAGGTAGCCGGTCTTCATGAAATCGATGCTGTCACCTCCTTAGCAGCTCAAGTAGAAGCATTGAGCAAGAAGCTAGACACTCTAACTTCTTCAAGAGTGGCAGCAGTGATGAACTGTGATGGTTGTGGAGGTGGACATGCCTCATCTGATTGCCCTATTTTTGTGAGTGGTGCATCCCCTGTTGAGCAGGTAGACTTTGTGGGTAATGCAGTAAAAGGACAAGGTAACCCTTACAGTAGCACTTTCAGTCCAGGGTGGCGAAACCACCCGAATTTTTCTTTGAGTAATCCGGGACAGGAAAGACCTCTTGCACCACAAGGATTTCAGCAACCACAGCTTCCAAACTTGGAGAATCGAGTTTCAGGTCTAGAGAATCGGATGACAGATCTAGAAAAAGCACTGACTAGATTCATCCAGTCATCTGACACACGCTTTCAGGGTGTAGAGACTATACTTCGCAACCATACTGCGTCCTTGCATAATCTAGAGAATCAGGTTGGACAAATTGCGAAGTCATTATCGAGAGACCTCAAAGAAGCTTTCCTAGCAATACGAGACAAGTGTAAGTGAGCGACTAAAAGCAATCACTTTGAGGAGTGGTCGCGACATTGAGAGTAAACTTCCAGTGAGAAGGTTGCATATGGTTCGCCCCAAGAGAAAGAGATTGAGGAGAAGAGTAAGGAGAAGGAGGGGGTTCCCACACCTTACAAACCAAGGATCCCCTATCCTTCAAGGCTGAAGAATGACCACAATGAGGAGCAATACCAGAAATTTTTGTGCTTATTCAAGCAAATTGCACATCAACATTCCATTCGTGGAGGCATTATCACAAATGCCTCGCTATGCGAAGTTCTTGAAGGACCTCTTGAGCAATAAGAGGAAGCTAGAGGAGAGTGCAGCGGTGATCTTAGATGCATCATGTTCAGCAATATTGCAGAAGAACATGCCAAACAAGAAGAAGGATCCCGGGAGTTTCATCATCCCGTGCAATATTGGAAATTTAGGTGAAGAAAAGGCATTGGCAGACTCAGGGGCTAGTATTAATGTGATGCATTACACTTTCTTCCAAAAGTTGTGTTTGGGGGAACCAAGACCCACTCGGATGACGCTTCAATTAGCTGACCGTTCAGTTAGACATCCGAGGGGCATTATTGAAGATATACTTGTTAAGGTTGACAAGTATATCTTCCCTGTAGATTTTGTGGTTCTTGATGTGGATGAGGATGTCGACGTACCACTGATACTTGGGAGGCCGTTCCTGCGCACTTCCAAGGCACTTATTGACATGGAGGGCGGAGAGATGACATTGAGGATTGGAGACGAGAAAGTGACCTACCGCCTTGCAGAAGCCATGCGACATTCTCTTGATTTTGATGATGCGTTATATTTTCTTGACACCACTGATGAGTTAATTGATGATTATGTACAGGAATCACTATGTCTAGACCCATTAGCTGAATTGCTAGAGCAAGAGATGGACGTTGCTGAGGTGTCACCATTTGATATAGTGGATAAGGAAGAACCTTCCCCAAGCATAGTCAATAAGTTTGTCAAAAAGTTGAAGAGAGTGAGACATCGCCACAAGAAACAACCGAATAATTCTACGAATGAACAGTCAAAGTCTAAGAGCGATACACCTTCAGTTGGTAACAACTCCTATTACTCGTCCTCTAACTTGAAGAATTTTTGTTCATCATGCTTGAAGGTTGCGGGTAACAGAGAGAATTTTCACCTTATGATCCCCCTTGAGTTGAAGAACAGGTACGTCAAGCTAGTGACGTAAAACAAGCGCTTCTTGGGAGGCAACCCAAGTTTTTAAATTCTTTGCACTTGTTTTAGTTAGTTTTAATTTCTGCATTGTAGTTTTTGTTTAGTTTTAGTTTTTTTTTGTTGTTTCATCTTTGGTGTAGTGCATCATAGTCGTTTCTAAATGCAAATCCATGAATTTTCTTTCTTGGATTTGGGTGATGATTCTTGTGTTTTAGCATGTTATTTTCATGGGAGATACTTGCTTTTATGCTATAAACACCAATGGTGGAAATATGGCAACTTTGCACGCGTCAAAGTGGATCCACCATGGCCGTATAGCCATGGCCGAAGATCCACACGGCCATGTGGATATTCCACACGGCCGTGTGGATCATAAAGGGGAGTTTTTCTCATCCAGAGGGTCCACACGGCCGTGTGGAAATTCCACACGGCCATGTGGATCCCTGGCACTTAGTTTTTGACCCCGAAATGACCCGTTTGCCTCTCTTTTACACAGAAATGGCTCCAAGGACAAGAAAACGTGCACATAAGCGTCCATGTGGGCCTCGTGAGCCCTCGCCTAAGCAGTTGAAGTTCCCCATACCCAAACATCAAATTGAACTTGAGCACCTCTCAAGGCTCAAGTTCGGCAAGATACGGACCCTTGACTCGCAAGCGTTGGCCGCGATTGACCATGAACAAGTGGAAGAGTTGGCGGACGTGATGATGGCGAGAGACACCGACTCCACCATGTCTCCCGCACCCCGAGCACCACGTGAATCACCCGCATCACCAGCAGCACCAGCAGATGATAACGCTTGAGGCGTCTTTCTTTTAGTTGTTTCTTTTTCTTGTACTAGTTTATTTTCTTGTCGCTTTATCTCTGTTACTCAGAAAGGGTTTACCTTCTGAGCTCTATCTTACTGCTTCCAGTTGTAGTTTGTTTGTTTCGAGTTTAAGCGTGTACGTCATGCTTATAAACTCTCGTTGTTTATCTTTTGTGTTGAGCTTTACTGAACCCCTTTTGTGATGTGCAGATGGTCATGTCAGTCCTGTATTGAGGAATAGTCATAGGCACGACCATGAGGATTTTCCACATGGCCGTGTGAGCTTCACAACCCGTCGCAGCTTCACTTCCCCCGTTTGCAGCTCCACTCAAATTCTACATTCGGAGCCAAGGGGAGTGTCGTTTTTAATCCCCACGCCTTCATGTTTTATTTATATTCTGTTTTTGTATGCTTGCATGCGTACAATGAGGGCATTGTACATCTTAAGTGTGGGGGGGAGTTCACGCTGCACACGTTCTCTATGTATGTATGCTCATCACTCATATGCTTATCTAGCCAATGATAGTTCACCTTAAAAGACAAGGATTGCAGTCTTGAATTTAGGAGAATTTTAAACATCGTTTGTACTCATGCTCTAGTTTACTCGAAAAACTTAGAAATTTTTTGTCTGATTGCATTACTTACACCTTTCTTGCTCTGTTAACCCTGATAACTCTAGTTCAGTGCCAAAAGGACATTAATTTTCTTTATTTTGAAAAAAAAAAAAAAAAAAAGAAGAAAACAAAGGAAGAATGCCTTATTTGTTTACTTGTTTTCGGAGTGGAAAGAGCTACCACCTATGTTGTATGCAGCTACTCTCATAAGTCGGATACTAGCTATGCCCTAAGGAGAGAAAGAGCTATCTAATAGGCTGTGTGAAAGCTAACACTCCCAGGTGGAAAGAGCTACCACCTCAAAGTGTGAAAGCCGCCCAGGAGGCATCTTGGGAAATGGCTACCTTCGAGGTTGTGTGCAGCTACTACCTACTTTTGTCCTTAAATAAGCCCTTTTCAATAAGAACTTTTAAGAGTAAACTTAGGGTTGGCATGAGTAAGCATACACACACACACGCAGTCAGATTCTATTTTCTTTGTGCTTCGTGTTTTTGCTAGAGCATCGGTTTTTATCTTTCTATGTTGCAAATTATTCCTTTGTTTAAGAATACTCTCCTTACATACTTTTTGGTGAACTTAAGGCTAAGCACTTCTATCACTCTACTTGTGGATTTTATTGTATAAATTTTGCTTGAGGACAAGCAAAAGCTTAAGTGTGGGGGAGTTTGATAAGTGCTTGCATGTACATATAATTTGAGATGTTTTTCCATGCATGAGCATCACATTTTTCAGGTTATATTTCTCATTTCGTGTGTTTTTGTGTTCTTTCGTGCAATTAGGGTTGTGAAGAAGGTTTATGCGAAGAAAGGCAAGATTAGGTCATAATGGTGCCATGTGGAGCTCTTTTGTGCAAATACAAAGTTCAAGACACAAATCGGGTTCAAACGAGGGGGTATGTGCCAACTTCTAAAGGCTTCAAGACAATTCTTGTAGAAGGACACGAAGGCAGTCATGCTCGCTCGTTCGGATTTGTTCAAAGATTTCAAAAGCTCTCCAAGGGTTTTTCATCATCAAGAAATGCCATATGATCTTTCACATGGGCGTGTGTCCGTCCGTGTGACCTCAGGAGAAGAAACGGGCGAAATCGGGGACCAATAAGCAAGTTTCCACAAGGCTGAAATTCCACATGGGCGTGTGGAATTTCCACACGGCCGTGTGGAATTTCCACACGGCCGTGTGGCTCATCCACACGCCCGTGTGGATCCTCGAGATGGCCAATTATAAAGCCGTTCTGAAGCGTTATAAAGGGGACTTTTTTTTTCCTAACTTTGGGAGGAGGTTCGGCTAGGGTTTGAGAGGGTTTTTGCTGCGTTTTGGGGGCGTTTCTTCACCGATTTCAACACCGATTCCTTCCAAGGAGAGCTATTGGGGGAGCCTTCGACGACTTCGATTCGGCAAGGTGTGCCCTAGGCTTGGAGGAAGGATCCGTGGAGAAGAAGAAACAGCCCTCATTGGCCATCAACACGAAGCTTAAGGGGGTTTTCTTTATGGATTTTTTGCACTTATCTTCATTTATTTTGATGAACTTGTATTGCTCCATGGAGGGCTAAACCCCTAGTGGGTACTTGGACTTGTAAACCCTAGGTTTTCTATGTTTCATTGACTTTAATGCTATTATTCAATTTGAGTTTAAATTTGAGTTTCAATCTTGTGTGCTTAATTGTTTCTCCCTTAGAGTGACACTAGGGTTGAGGGCTAATCCAATCATCCTTTTGACGAGTGACCATCACCATTAGGATTAGATTAACCAAGATTGAAGAAGGTTGAGAGGGTGAGTTGAGAGGTAGCGACACGTCCCCTTTCCCCTCCGGTGTGGTTTTCCCTACCTTCTTATTCCAAGTATTACCTTCGATCTCAAAGAGAGTTAGGCGTTGAGAGAGGCCTTTCCGCCGGGACTTATTTGTGATTAGGGATCTTTTGCCTGGACCAAAGGGATTGATCTATAGTTGGGAATAGGGTTTACCGCTTGGAATCCCTAGAGCGTAGCGCAGTCATACGTGGTGTGAGGTGTCGAGAGTCTTCTCTCCGCCGGGACCTCGTAGGGGACTTGTCAAGGTTGACCTTAGATTTGGGACCCTGTATCTTTGGATTCCACGACTCTTGAAATCTCTATTGAGTAAGAGTATTTGAAGTCTTGCACTTGAAACAAGGAACCTAGGGGGAGCAGTGTCCGAGTACCCCATTCTTATCTCGATCTTTTCCTACACTCTAGCTTTAACTTTCAGTCTTTAATTTCTGTTTTTAATCACTTTTTAATCTCAACAACAATCGGTTTTCTTTGGCTATCTAGCGAAGTGTTTTTGTTTCTATCGTCTACTCCCTGTGGATTCGACTACCCACCCGTTGGGTACTTTATTACTTCGACACCCGTGCACTTGCGGAACACACACGCAAGGGTGTGTCACTTGGCCACTTGTTTGCGGATGATAGGGGGTAGCGAGACGATGGTGCACTCCGTATCGCTTTAACACTTTTTCGAACTGACTATTACAGAAATGTGTTCCTCTATCACTAATAATGATCCTAGGTGTTCCAAATCGGGAGAAAAGCTTCTTGAGAAATTTAACTACAGTCCTCGCATCGTTTGTAGGTAATGCCTGAGCTTCCACCCACTTCGATACATAATCCACTGCTACAAGAACATATTTGTTCCCATTGGAGCCTGGGAATGGTCCCATGAAATCAATTCCCCACACATCAAAAACCTCACAGAATTGAATAGGATTTTGTGGCATCTCATCACGCCGAGAGAGGTTCCCTGTCCGTTGGCAATTGTCACAACGAAGAACATACTGATGAGCGTCCTGAAATAGTGTTGGCCAATAGAATCCTGCAGCAAGCACCTTTTCGGCTGTCCTACCAGAAGCATAGTGACCCCCGGTTGGGCCTGAATGACAGTGTGTTAAAATATTCCAGCCTTCTTCCCGAGAGACACAGCGTCGGATTACATGATCTGCACAAATCCGAAACAGAAAGGGGTCATCCCAAAAATAGTTCTTTAAGTCACTGAAAAACTTTTTCTTTTGCAGAAAAGTAAGACCCTGCTTAAGAACCTTTCCCGACAAATAGTTGGCAAAATCCGCAAACCAAGGTGTTTCCTCTTCTGCCGATCCGCCACGAATTATGTATAAGTGCTCTTCTGGGAATGAGTCGTTAATCTCCGGCTTTGATGCCTTGTAACCCTCACAACCTTCTAACCTAGAGAGGTGATCAGCAGCTACATTTTCCACGCCCCTTTTGTCCTTGATTTCCATGTCAAACTCTTGTAGAAGAAGAACCCAACGGATCAACCTCGGTTTGGCATCAGACTTGCTCATTGATAAGTGCTTGATTATATATATTTTATAATATCAGTTTATATGCATTGAGCATCACTTCTATCAGATTTTAGCATTAACAAGGTGTGTTTTGTGTTCTTTTGTGCAAACAGGGCTTTGGAGACATGACATACAGGAAGAAGCAAAGATAGGGTGTGATGACACGTTTCAAGACCACAATCAGAAGCTGTGTTCATATGCATGGGGTGTTGCCAACTTTCGGAGGAGTACAAGTCATTACACAAACCGAAAGGGCACAAAGGCAGTAGTACGCCCATGTCCCAGCTTCCGTACAAAGCAGAAGAAGGTTCTTGAGGATTTCAAAGCATAGAAAGCCACACACCCTACCACACGAGTGTGTGCCCGACCGTGTGGACTCCAAGGAAGACTTCGGGGGAAAAAGCACTGCAGCATTCACTGTAGCATTTACTGTAGCAGAGTACTTCACACGCCCGTGTGGAATTTCCACACGGGCGTGTGGATGCCCGTGTGGATGCCCGCGTAAAGCCCCGAATTCAAATTATAAAAGCTGCCTTGTCATAATTTTTAGGGATCTTTTTGGCCACTTTCGAGAGACAAGGCGGCTAGGGCTTGGAAGGAGTTCTTTGCGGCTTTGGGAAGCTTTCCTCACCAACTTGGATCGATTCCTCCTCCGTCATAGCGTCAAGGAAGCCATCGGCGACCTAGCTTCGGAGTGGATTCAATCCAGACGTGGAAACTACCCATCAAGGCCATCATCACGGATTCAAGGGGGTTATTCTTTATGTCTTTGGAACTTTATTCTCAATTTATTATTTGTTTTGTGACTTGCTCCATGGAGAGCTAAACCCCTAGAGGGTATTCGGACATGTAAACCCTAGGATTCCTATTTTCATTAGATTTGCATTGTGTTTCTATTCGAATTTGTCAGATTGAGTTTTACTCTTGAGTTCTTAATGCTTGTTCGTGCTTTTGATTTCATTATCAATTGTCTTGCATGTTTTATTCAATCTAGTGAAGAGAGAGATCACCGCTAGGTTTAGAATTACCAAGAGTAAAGAGGGTTGAGAGGGTGAGCCGTGAGATAGCGGAGTGTCCCCTTTCCCTTCCGACAGATATTTCCTATCTCCATATTCCCTAAGTGTCAAGCAACCATATGTCGTGTGAGGCGTCGAGAGAATTCTCCGCCGGAACCTCGTAGGGGGTTAGGGATCTTCCACCTGGAGGCAGGGTTAGATCTACTTTTAGGAATTTGTCATATCTTTGGGATCCCTAGAGTTTTAAGCAGTCATATGTGGTGTGAGGCGTCGAGAGAATTCTCCGCCGGGACCTCGTAGGGGACTAGTTATCGGTGACCTGGAGGCAGGGGCCGTTATACCTTTGGATACCCACGACTCATTGTCTTCGTTTAGAAACACTTGTACTCTACATCCAACACCCGAATCCTAGGGGGAGCATTGTCCGGATACCTCACCTTTATTGATTGAGAACTCTTTTCCTTTTTATTTCCTGCGCACTTGTGGTGACACTCTTAGTGTTGGCCATTAGATCATCACATACTACACTCATTAGGCTAGATAACAAAAGAGGGGCTATTACTAGTACTTCTGTTCCCTGTGGTTCGACAGCCCGACCCTTTGGGTCCACTTTTATTACTTGACGACCCGTGCACTTGCGGTAACGCAAGGGGTTGACACACATCACCCTGTTGTGTTGTTGCG
This sequence comes from Dioscorea dumetorum, assembly GCA_902712375.1. Taxonomy (NCBI): domain Eukaryota; kingdom Viridiplantae; phylum Streptophyta; class Magnoliopsida; order Dioscoreales; family Dioscoreaceae; genus Dioscorea; species Dioscorea dumetorum. The sequence goes on along the minus strand of CACTHL010000490.1, from coordinate 4,308,658 downwards.
GAGACGCATCAAGTTTTTTGGCGCCGTTGCCGGGGAACAGGATATTAGGAACGCTAGTATTTTGTTACTTTAGCCATTCATTTATTTTTACTGTTTTTCTACTTCATCTTCTCTACTTTCATTTTTCTCATTTTCTTTTGTTTATTTGATTGCAGCTCCAGCTTATGACCAGAGGGAACCCATCGACATTAGTTGAAGGAGACCCTGAAATTGAGCGAAGACTTCACAAGAGAAGCAAGGAGCCTGAAGTTGTTCAAGAACAGCAAGTTGAAGTTGAAGCTGAAGGATCTGCGACCATGGCAGACCACGAAGATGAACCAAGGACACGTGCTGATTTTGCGAAACCTTCAGCCCGAGGAACACAGTCGAGCATTGTTAGACCGCCCATCGCGGCTAACAATTTTGAGCTGAACCCGGCATTCATCCAGATGGTTCAGCAGTCCGCGTAGTTTAATGGGCTGCCTGATGAAGACCCCAATGCCCATGTTGAAAACTTCTTGGAGGTTTGTGATATGCTCAAGATCAACGGGGTATCGGATGATGCGATTCGATTGAAGGGACGAGCCAAACAATGGCTCCAATCATTTCCAAGAGCGTCCATCACCACTTGGGACGAGATGGTGGAAGCCTTTCTTGCACGATATTTCCCTCCCGGGAAATCAGCGAAGCTCCGCAATGAGATCTCTTCCTTCTTTCAGAATGAGTTGGAGTCTCTATTCGAGACATGGGAAAGGTTCAAGAACCTTCTGCGGCGATGTCCCCAACATGGATTCCCGGATTGGATGATTATACACACGTTCTACAATGGGCTGAATCCAAGCACTAGGCAACTCCTAGATGCGGCCGCAGGTGGGACTATGGGTAACAAGACCCCAGAAGATGCAAGACAGCTCATTGAAGACATGGCTCTCAACAGTTGCCAATGGAGCTCGAGGGAGAAGAAGAAGGTTGCAGGAATACATGATGTTGATGCCGTTACATCACTAGCAGCCCAAGTTGAAGTACTAAGCAAGAAGCTAGACACCATTACAACTTCAAGAGTAGCTGCCATCAGCACTTGCGATAGTTGTGGAGGTAAGCATAGCTCTACATTGTCCTACCTCGGTGGGGGGTGTCGGCACCAATGGAGCAAGTGGATTTTGTTGGAAATCCAAGTGAGGGGACAAGGGAACCCTTATTCAAATACCTACAATCGGGGATGGAGGAACCATCCGAACTTCTCATGGAGCAATCGGGGGCCAGCGAAGCAAGCAGCTCCTCCGGGTTTCCCACAACAGCCTTCTATTCCGAGAGAGAGTTTCTGAACTTGAAAAGGTACTTTCTAAGTTTATTCAATCTACTGACACCAGGTTTCAGAACGTGGAGGCGACGCTGCGCAACCACACTGCGTCATTGCACAACTTGGAGACGCAAGTGGGCCAAATAGCAAAATCCTTGGCCGATAGACCTCAAGGAAGCCTGCCGAGCAATACAGAGACAAACCCAAGAGAGCACGTGAAGGCGATCACGTTGAGAAGCGGGCGAGAGGTGGAGAGTAAGGTGCAAGAAAAGAAGACTGCACAAGAACCAGAGCAAGTGCAGCCTAAGGCCCAAGAAAAAGAGAAGGAGGCTGCAGCAACACCTCCTGCTTATGTGCCTCGAGTACCATACCCTTCACGGCTGAAGAAGGATCAAACGGAGGAGCAGAACAAGAAATTTCTGGAGTTGTTCAAACAGCTGCACATCAACATCCCTTTTGTCGAGGCATTATCACAAATGCCCAGGTATGCAAAATTTTTGAAAGATCTTTTGACTAACAAAAGAAAAATTGAAGAAAGTGCAGCTGTGATATTGGATGGGAGTTGTTCAGCAATACTCCAAAAGAACCTCCCAAGCAAGAAGAAAGATCCTGGGAGTTTCATCATCCCATGTGTCATTGGGGGTTTAGGCCAAGAGAAAGCGTTAGCTGATTCAGGAGCAAGCATCAACGTGATGCCGTACAAATTTTTCCAGAAATTGGGGTTAGGAGACCCACGGCCAACTCAAATGACGTTGCAGCTAGCTGATCGCTCAATTCGACATCCTAGAGGTATCATTGAAGATGTTTTGATTAAGATTGACAAATATATTTTTCCTGCAGATTTTGTAGTACTTGATGTCGATGAGGATGTGGAAGTTCCGTTGATTTTGGGGAGACCATTCCTTCGAACCTCCAAGGCACTGATAGACATGGAGGGAGGCGAATTAACGCTGCGCATTGGAGACGAAAAGATCACTTATCGCCTTACAGATGCTATGAAGCATCCTCACGAATTTGATGACACATGTTATTTTGTTGATGCTAATGATGAGCTTGTCGAGGAGTATATGCAGGAGACGTTCTACCCTGACCCATATGAGGGGTGGCCTGAGTTTGAAAAGGATGAATCAAGTCTGCAGGAGGTTCGAGTGATAGAGGATCAACCACAACCGGGAATTCTGAAGAGGATTTTCCGTAGACTGACTAGATCAAGGCGTCACCGCAAGAAGCACCAAAAGAGTGTAAAAGATACACATACACGAGAAGAAGGTGATGGCTTTTCAAGTGGCAATAAGATTTCTCATCACTTGCCTCCCACGCAACCATATTGTCTGAATTGTCAGGTAAAGGCTGCCAAGAACATATTTCACTTGCATGAGCCCTCATAGAGGAACAGGTACGTCGAGCTAATGACGTAAAACAAGCACTTCTTGGGAGGTAACCCAAGTCATTTTATTGCTTTCGTAGTTAGTTTTTAATTCTGCAGTAATAACTAGCTTGAGTAGGCGACTTTGCGTTAATTCTGTCGTTGCTGTGTTTTTATTGTTTATTCTTGGTGTTTCATGATAATTATACATGTGTGGCTTGATCTAGAATGTTTTAGAGGTTTAAAGTTAAGGAATTGGCCTTGGACTTATTTGTTTCATGTTGTGCTGAAAATCCACAAGGGCAGGCACAAGGGGGTGTGAGTGCCCCTGTGCCTTGCTGAAAATTGCAGAAATCATGAAACAGAAGGGCACAAGGGCACTCACACGCCCATGTGAGCGCCCCTGTGACCTTCCTGAGGAGCCACACGCCCATGTGGCTCATCCACATGGGCGTGTGAGACCTGAAAACCCATTTTTCAGGTTTCCAGAGAGGCACAAGGGCAGCCACACGCCCGTGTGGCTGCCCCTGTGGATTTTCCAGGTCCACAAGGGCACTCACACGCCCGTGTGAGTGCCCCTGTGGCCTTCTGTCTCGAGTTTTTAATCCACACCGGCACTCACACGCCAGTGTGAGTGCCCTTGTGGCTTTCTGGCGTCGATTTTTGAAGGCACAAGGGCGTGTGGCTCATCCACACGCCCATGTGGCCATCCACAAGGGCGTGTGAGACCCTCACACGCCCATGTGGCCTATAAAGGAGATGAGAAGGCCTTGAACACTCATTCAAACCTTCGCGCCTTTTCTCCTTCCGACGCCTCCACGCGAAGAGACGCATCTCTTGGGTTCCTAACGCCTCTCCTTAGCTTATTTAAGGATTCTTGGGTGTTTTTCCGGCGATTTCCATCTTCTTCTTCATCAAAAATCTCCGGTAAGCTCCAAGTTTTTCTAGTTCTTGCCATGAATTTTGAATTTCAGATCTGGTGATTTGTTGATGTTTTATGCATAAATCTTCCATGAGAACTATCATAATATGCATGTTTGTCGATTTAGGGGTAGTTTTTGATGTGGAAACCACCCAACCATGACCTTTTGGCCATGGTCGGGCATCCACACGGGCGTGTGGCCCATCCACACGCCCGTGTGGATGAGGATGATGACCCACAAGGGCGTGTGGATCATCCACACGCCCATGTGGATTTCTGCACAGTGGAATTTTGCACTAACTTGCCCTGATTTTCACAAGATATGGCCCCTAGGACCAAGAAGGTCGCCCACAAGCGCTCTCGCGCCGCTCGGGAGCCTTCTCCTCCCGAGGAACTGGAGTTCGCCGTCCCTGAGCATCAGCAGCGATATGAGCGCTTACAGCGTCTCAAATTCGGACAGGCGCGCGTGATCGATTGGAAGGCACTCGAGGAGATTGACTTGGCCGATGAGGTGCGCGAGCTTACCGCTGTGGGAGGCTGGGACCGGCTCCTTACTATTCGTGATCCCACTTATCGTGAGCTCACACTGGAGGTCTTGTCCTCGTTCGACTTCGACCGCGCTCGCCATGATTTTGAGAGGGAGGACACGATCCGCTTCAGGCTATTCGGTCAGTACCACTCCATGAGCCTCACGCAGTTCTCTGTTTTTCTCGGTTTATATGACAGAGACTATGTTCACACGGGGGAGTACGAGCAACTCATCGTCGATTACCCTATTGGACTCACTCCGAGTCGTGCGTACGGGACCATATGCGGAGGCTTCCAGTACGAGCCGGGATCTTCCAAGGCCACCATGCTCAGCCGTCCGGCCTACAGGTATATACATTCTATTTTCAGCAGGACCGTGACGGGACGAGGCGACAGCACTGGAGTTTTGAGCCGCCTCGACTTGCTTTACCTATACACCATGGTCCAGAACATCACCATGCATTTAGGCTTTGTTGTGGCGGATTACCTCCGCCATCAAAGCCATTACGTGCGCGTCGGTGTGATCTTTTCAGGAGTTTACATTACCCAACTCGTTCGTGGCATGGGGTTGTCCGAGGCACTTCGAGGGATGGAGAGGATCAGCATACCAGCACCCTTGGGGCTTGCATCCCTCCGAGCCATGCGTATGGTGAAGAAGACGAGCACCGGCCGTTATATACTCGCAGTGGAGGCTGAGGAGGAGGAGTCAGAAGAGGAGGCAGCCGACCCAGCAGACGCTCCTGATTCACCGGCACCCACAGCTGTGCCGATGGACACCGAGGCCCCTGCATCCGAGCCAGAGCCAGAGCAGCCCTCCACTCGAGCCCGTGACCGTTTGGCGAGGCTCGAGGTGGCAGTTGGAGCTCTCCAGGGGGACATGGCGACTGTGCTCGCCAACCAGTCCATGATGATGTCGCAGTTGTCCATCATTCGACATCTTCTGGAGAGCGACACAGCATCTGAGGCGACGACATCAGCACCACCAGCACCACCAGCAGCACCAGCAGAGTTTCTTGACGCATGAGGCGTCCTTGAGTCATTTTATTTTATCTTCTGTATTTTTATTTTCTGTAGTTTTATTTTCAGCATGGTAGTGGAGACTATGTCTTTTATTTCTGTCATTTTTATTTTTTTTTTGTGGTTCTAGTTGTTTTCGTTGTTTTATTTTCTAATCTTGTTGAGCTTCATTGAACCCCCTGAATCCGCAGATAGTCTTGAGAGTCTTGGGAAATGGAAATCAAGTTATGCACATGGCCGTGTGACTAGGTCACACGGCCGTTTCACCTCCAAATGCCCGTTGAGCCAAACACACCCTTGTACAAGATTCCACCAACTATTTCACTTGGAATTCAGGGGAGTATTATTTTGATTTTTGCACACCCTCACATGCTTTGTGTTCAGAATTTATAATTTTATTGTGCTTGCATGTGTACATTGGGGACAATGTACATCTTAAGTGTGGGGGAGGGATCACTTTATACACCACTTTATTGTCTGTTTTCATTATATATGCTCATGCAACCTATGAAGGTTCACTTTAAGGTTAAGAGTTAGATTCTAGACTATAGGGGAGCTTCGAACACTAGATTTCATCATGCTCTAGTTGTCATCCAATTTTTTGAGAAATTTTTGTCCGATTGCCATTTATGCACTCTACTCACTCATTAGACCTATAGAAGCTCTAGTTTAATGTTTTGAGACTTGTTAGTAGTTGTTTTATTTGAAAAAAAAAAAAAAAAAAAAAAAAAAAAAGGATATATATATAGTTTAGCAATTGTGAATTCTTTCGTGTATATAGGGGGTGAAAAGAGCTACTACCCTTGATTGTATGCAGCTACTCTCATAAGTCGGATACTAGTTATGCCCTAATGAGAGAAAGAGCTATCACAGGGGATATGTGAAAGCTAGCACCCTCGGTAGAAAGAGCTACCATCTCTAAAGTGTGAAAGCCACTCGGGAGGCCGCCTGAGAAAGGGCTACCTTGGAGATTGTGTGCAGCTACTACCATTCTTTTTGCTATTATATGAGTCTCGAGCAATAAAAACTGTAAGTAGTGGACATAGAGTCGAATTGAGATGAGTTTTTCCACACACACACGCTTTCGGATTTCTTTTTCTTTCTTGTCATTGGATTGTTTTCTAGAGCATTGACTGAGCTGTTTGGTGTTAAATAGTTTTTCCCTTTTGTTATAGAATCATACTCTCATACTTTCTAGTGAACCTGAGGCCAAGCACTTATCCGTTATACCTTTGGAAACCCACGACTCATTGTCTTCGTTTAGAAACACTTGTACTCTACATCCAACACCCGAATCCTAGAGGGAGCATTGTCCGGATACCTCACCTTTATTGATTGAGAACTCTTTTCCTTTTTATTTCCTGCGCACTTGTGGTGACACTCTTAGTGTTGGCCATTAGATCATCACATACTACACTCATTAGGCTAGATAACAAAAGAGGGGCTATTACTAGTACTTCTGTTCCCTGTGGTTCGACAACCCGACCCTTTGGGTCCACTTTTATTACTTGACAACCCGTGCACTTGCGGTAACGCAAGGGGTTGACACACATCACCCTGTTGTGTTGTTGCGGAGACGCATCAAGTTTTTGGCGCCGTTGCCGGGGAACAGGATATTAGGAACGCTAGTATTTTGTTACTTTAGCCATTCATTTATTTTTACTGTTTTTCTACTCCATCTTCTCTACTTTCATTGTTCTCATTTTCTTTTGTTTATTTGATTGCAGCTCCAGCTTATGACCAGAGGGAACCCATCGACATTAGTTGAAGGAGACCCTGAAATTGAGCGAAGACTTCACAAGAGAAGCAAGGAGCCTGAAGTTGTTCAAGAACAGCAAGTTGAAGTGGAAGCTGAAGGATCTGCGACCATGGCAGACCACGAAGATGAACCAAGGACACTTGCTAATTTTGCGAAACCTTCAGCCCGAGGAACACAGTCGAGCATTGTTAGACCGCCCATCGCGGCTAACAATTTTGAGCTGAAGCCGGCATTCATCCAGATGGTTCTGCAGTCCGCGCAGTTTAATGGGCTGCCTGATGAAGACCCCAATGCCCATGTTGAAAACTTCTTGGAGGTTTGTGATATGCTCAAGATCAACGGGGTATCGGATGATGCGATTCGATTGAGGACCTTCCCATTCTCATTGAAGGGACGGAGGAGGAATCGATCCAAGTTGGTGAGGAAAGCTTCCCAAAGCCGCAAAGAACTCCTTCCAAGCCCTAGCCGCCTTGTCTCTCGAAAGTGGCCAAAAAGATCCCTAAAAATTATCACAAGGCGGCTTTTATAATTTGAATTCGGGGCTTTACGCGGGCATCCACACGGGCATCCACACGCCCGTGTGGAAATTCCACACGGGCGTGTGAAGTACTCTGCTGCAGTGCTTTTTTTCCCCGAAGTCTTCCTTGGAGTCCACACGGTCGGGCACACGCTCGTGTGGTAGGGTGTGTGGCTTTCTATGCTTTGAAATCCTCAAGAACCTTCTTCTGCTTTGTACGAAAACTGGGACATAGGCGTACTACTGCCTTTGTGCCCTTTCGGTTTGTGTAATGACTTGTACTCCTCCGAAAGTTGGCAACACCCCCATGCATATGAACACAGCTTCTGATTGTGGTCTTGAAACGTGTCATCACACCTTATCTTTGCTTCTTCCTGTATGTCATGTCTCCAAAGCCCTGTTTGCACAAAAGAACACAAAACACACCTTGTTAATGCTAAAATCTGATAGAAGTGATGCTCAATGCATATAAACTGATATTATAAAATATATATAATCAAGCACTTATCAATGAGCAAGTCTGATGCCAAACCGAGGTTGATCCGTTGGGTTCTTCTTCTACAAGAGTTTGACATGGAAATCAAGGACAAAAGGGGCGTGGAAAATGTAGCTGCTGATCACTCATGAGATAACGCAAGGCGGAATGATCTGTGAAGACAGTGACTCTGGATAAGATCAGATATGGCCTGAACTTATCAAATGCGTAAACCACTGCTAGCAACTCTTTTTCTGTGGTAGTATAATTTTCTTGTGCGCTTGTGAGTGTTTTACTCGCATAATAGATGGGTTGAAAATGTTTGTTCTTCCTCTGACCTAGCACTGCCCCAATTGCATAATCACTGGCGTCGCACATGAGCTCAAAAGGAGCGTTCCAATATGGTGTAATCAAAATTGGTGCTTGAGTCAACTTCTCCTTCAGCAGGTTAAATGCAGCTAAACATTCGTCCCCGAACTCAAAAGATGCATCTTTTTCAAGAAGTTTTGTTAAAGGTTGAGAGATTTTTGAAAAATCTTTAATGAATCGCCGATAGAAACCTGCATGCCCAAGAAAGCTGCGAATTCCCATCACATTAGTTGGCGGGGGAAGTTTCTCGATCACCTCAATTTTCGCCTTGTCCACCTCCATCCCATCTTTGGAAATTTTATGCCCTAAAACCATTCCTTCTTGGACCATGAAGTGGCATTTCTCCCAGTTCAACGCCAAATTGGTTTCTTCACATCTCTTGAGGACCCTTTCCAGATTCTGCAGACAGCTATCAAATGAGTCCACGAACACCGAAAAATCATCCATAAATACTTCCATGATGTTTTCCAAAAGATCGTCAAATATAGCAGTCATGCATCGTTGAAAAGTGGCTGGAGCATTACACAGCCCGAAAGGCATCCTTCGATATGCGAAAGTCCCGTAGGGACAAGTGAATGTAGTTTTTTCTTGATCCTCGGGTGCAATGGGGATCTGAAAATATCCCGACATACCGTCAAGGAAGCAGTAGAAATTATGCCCAGCCAACCTTTCCAACATCTGGTCAATGAATGGTAACGGAAAATGATCCTTTCGAGTTGCGTCATTTAGCCTTCTGTAATCAATGCATACTCTCCACCCTGTGACTGTTCTGGTTGGGATTAACTCATTACGTTCATTCTTCACTACAGTCATTCCTCCTTTCTTAGGGACCAAGTGAGTAGGACTCACCCACGCACTGTCAGAGATCGGATAAATGATACCTGCATCCAGAAGTTTAACTACCTCTGCCTTCACCACCTCCTTCATGTTTGGGTTCAAACGACGTTGAGGCTGGATCACTGACTTATAATTATCCTCCATCAATATTTTATGAGTGCAGAATGACGGATTTATACCTTTAATATCAGAAATTGTCCAAGCAATGGCAGTCTTATGCTTCTTCAACATATTCACTAATTCATCCTTTTGAGACACGGATAATCTCGAAGATATAATGACCGGGAGTTTTGATCCTTCACCTAAGAATGCATATTCCAAGTGTTCTGGTAGTGTTTTAAGCTCCAGATCAGGTGGGTCTTCAATGGATGGTTGTAACCTTTTCCCCTTCTGTCTATCAATTTCCTCAAAATGTTCAGATTCTTCTTCTGAGATTTCCTCTAAGCTCCCTTCTTAGATGTGTGTGCCTTGTTGGGTTTTGAGATTTTCTATGTCTCCCACCCCACTTTCTTTGTAGGTTTCATTGGTGACGCCCAAAGAGAAAATTTCTTGCTCTTCGCCCTTATTAGAAGAATCAAATCGATTAAGGGCCTCTTCTAAACTTTCCTCTACTTCTCCCTTTATACAACCCCGTGTTGCTTCTTCAAATTGAGTGAGTACTCTGAATAAATCACAATCTTGTCCCTCAGTAACTCTATCCATATTCAGGTTAACCTTTCTCACACAATAGTTTGTTTCAGCTGAATTTCGTAAGTAACTATGTGGAGATGATTCCTTGGTGAACCAATTCATTTTCTGCTCAAACGTCTCTCACCATTCCGGTTATCTTCTCAAACAGTTCTGCTTCGTCGATCATGATTCCTACAGGATTGAATAAGAGCAACAACCTTAGAATAGCGGAGAATGAAGAAAATAGATTATGTATAAGGAAATAAAGATTATAATAATGGAAGTAAAAGAAGTGTGAAATAGGATGTACAAAAAATGACTAGCGAAACAAAGTGTAAAAATTCCTAAAACGCCTAACTCCCCGGCAACGGCGCCAAAAACTTGACACACCCTTGCGTGTGTGTTCCGCAAGTGCACGGGTGTCGAAGTAATAAAGTACCCAAACGGGTGGGTAGTCGAATCCACAGGGAGTAGACGTAAGAACAATCACACTTTGTTAAGTAATCAAAGATAAACCAATTGTTGTTTAAAGAAAATAAAATATGAAAGAAGTAAAAATAGAGTGCTGAAAATAAAAGTTAGGGTGTAGAAATAGATCAATAAGAAGATGGGGTACTCGGACAATGCTCCCCCTAGATTCCTTGTTTCAAGTGCAAGACTTCAAGTACTCTTACTAAATGAAGATTTCAAGAGTCGTGGAATCCAAAGATACAAGGTCCCAAATCTAAGGTCAACCTTGACTAATCCCCTACGAGGTCCCGGCGGAGAGAAGACTCTCGACGCCTCACACCACGTAAGACTGCGCTATGCTCTAGGGATTCCAAGTGGTAAACCCTATTCCCAACTATAGATCAATACCTTTGGTCCAGGCGAAAGATCCCTAATCACAAATAAGTCCCGGCGGAAAGGCCTCTCTCAACGCCTAACTCTCTTTGAGATCGAAGGTAATACTTGGAATAAGAAGGTAGGGAAAACCACACCGGAGGGGAAAGGGGACGTGTCGCTACCTCTCAACTCACCCTCTCAACCCCCTCCAATCTTGATTAATCTAATCCTAATGGTGATGGTCACTCGTCAAAAGGATGATTGGATTAGCCCTCAACCCTAGTGTCACTCTAAGGGAGAAACAATTAAGCATACAAGATTGAAACTCAAATTCAAACTCAAATTGAATAAAAGCATTAAAGTCAATGAAACATAGGAAATCTAGGGTTTACAAGTCCAAGTACCCACTAGGGGTTTAGCTCTCCATGGAGCAATACAGGTTCATCAAAATAAATGAAGATAAGTACAAGAAATCCATAAAGAAAACCCCTTAAGCTTCGTGTTGATAGACAATGGGAACTTCTCCTTCTTCTTCAAAGAATCCCTTCCTCCAAGCCTAAGGCACACCTCGTCGAATCGAGTCGTCGAAGGCTCCCCCAATGGCTCTCCTTGGAAGGGAATGATGATGAAACCGGTGAAGAAGAGCCCCCAAAGTGTAGCAAGAACCTCCTGAACCCTAGCCGTCACCTCCTCCCAAAGTTAGAAGATGATCACCCAAATAACGCTTCAGAACGGCTTTATAATTGGCCATCTCGAGGATCCACACGGGCGTGTGGATAGTCCACACGGCCGTGTGGAAATTCCACACGCCCATGTGGATTTTCTGCCTTGTGAAATCTTCATACTAATCCTCGATTTCGCCCGTTTCTTCTCCTGAGGTCACATGGACGGACACACGCCCATGTGAAAGGTCAAGTGGCATTTCTTGATGATGGGAAACCTTTGAGAGCTTTTGAAATCTTTGAACCAATCGGAACGAGCGAGCATGACTGCCTTCGTGTCCTTCTACAAGAATTGTCTTGAAGTCTTTAGAAGTTGGCACATACCCCCTCGTTGGAACCCGATTTGTGTCTTGAACTTCGTAATTGCACAAAAGATCTCCACTTGGCACCATTCTGACCTAATCTTGCCTTTATTCACGTACCCTGTCTCCACAACCCTAATTGCGTGAAAGAACACCAAAACACACGAAATTAGCGATAAAGCCTGAAAAAATGTGATGCTCATGCGTGGAAAACATTTCCAGAATTATATACATGCAAGCACTTATCAACGTACCTGCCGGGGGCGGCCCTCTTCACCATGCCCATCATACGCAAGGTATCGAGGCCAAGTGGGGAGGGAACAATAACCTTGTCAGCTCCCCGAACAGCATCAATCAGTCCCATTCCTCGGATGAGTCGGGTGATGTAGGGACCAGAGAAAAGAACTCCTATCCGCGCGTACTGTCCCTGGTGCCTCAGAAAATCAGCTACCACGTAACCCAGTGTGCGGGGCGAGCTCGGGACCATAGAATATAAATAGAGGAGGTCCAGCCGCCCCCAATACGCCGGTCTTGTCTCCCCGCCCAGCAATAGACCTGCTCAGGATGGCATGAATGTACCCGTGGGCGGGGCGGAGGAGCAAAGACGCCTTGGTCAACCCGGGCTCGTCAGCGTATATCTCCACACAAGATCCGGCAAACCCGGCTTGGAGTGACGCGGAAAGGATAGTCGAATGGCAGCCGCGCGTACTCCTCCGTGTGGATGAAGTCTCGATTGTACAGGAGCCGAGGACGACAAAGAAAATCTGTCAAGCTCATGCCGTGGTACTGCCCAAAGATGCGGAATCGAACCGTGTCCGGCCGGTGGTAGTCGGTGTGAGCGCGATCAAACTCGAATGTCGCGAGGACTTCGAAAGTGAGATCGCGAGTGGCCGGGTCTTTGATGCACAATAGTCGCTCCCACCCGCCCACAAAGAATAAGCTCACGGACTTCATCCGCCAACTCGGCCGCACACGCATGTTCTATTGCCTCCAAAGCTTGCAAGTCGGGAATGCGCGTCCGGCCAAACTTCAACTTCGAAAGTCGATCAAACCGTGCTTGATGTTCGGGCACGGCGAACTCGAATGGTGCGGGCGAGAGATCACGGGACTCCCGGACCTCACGAGCCTCACGAGGGCGCTTATGAGCGAGTTTCTTCGTTCTTGGGGCCATTCCCGTGCATAAGAAAGGTAAGGAAGTTAATTCGAGCTTAAAATAGGTTCCCAGGGATTCGCAATGGCCGTGTGGAATTTCCACGCGGCCGTGTGTCTCCTCTAGTTACCCAAAAACAAAGAAACAGGCAATACACACGGCCGTGTGGAATTTCCACACGGCCGTGTCTCTCCTCCGGAATTCGAGGGGGCACCCCGATAATCCACACGGCCGTGTCGAACTTCCACACGGCCGTGTGGATCTTCGACCATGGCCAAAGCGCCATGGTGAATCCACACAACTTAATACAATCATCCACACATTTGAGCACAAGTGGTTCAAGCAATAATCTAAGTATTAAACACGAAAATAGCATGCAAAAACACAAGATTCAACATCCACAACAACTAATGAAGGTTTCATGGCAAGAAGAGGGAAAGAAAGCTTACCGGAGAAGATGAGTCCAATCTAACAATGTAGTAACGAGTAAGGCCCACAAATCCCTTAAATAGGCGAGAGAATGGAAGGAGAAGAGCAACCGTGGCGACCTTTGAAGAGGAGGCGTTTGAAGGTGAAGGGTTGCTTGGGGGGTTATAAAGAGAAAGGCCCCTTTTCATGTTTAAGTACCCCACACGGCCGTGTGGAAATTCCACACGGCCGTGTGGATTCTCTGTATGGCATTATAAAACTCCCCGAAATTCCACACGGCCGTGTGGAATTTCCACACGGCCGTGGGGATTCTCTGGATGAGAAAATTCCTTCACAATTTCATCCACACGGCCATGTGGAATTTCCACATGGCCGTGTGCTTCCATTCTTCAACTCAAAAATAGTCCAAACTCTACAGAAATTAATGAAAACACATGGAACGACTGCAGAAGTTGAAAACTAAGATGTTTACAATTTAAAATCTCGCAAAATTCACAGGAATACCACCTAACTTGCCATAAACGATGAACACATAAAAATGCACTACCAGCAATAAATCCACACACTACAAACTAAACAAAAAATGCAGAAATAAAACTAACTACAACACAAGCAAAGAGTTCTAAAAATTGGGTTGCCTCCCAATAAGCGCTTGTTTTACGTCACTAGCTTGACGTACCTGCCTCTCTAAACTCAAGGGAGTTGATGCAACAAAAATACCTCTGCACCTTCAGCACTAACCTCACCACCAAAATATGGCTTCAGACGATGCCCGTTTACCTTGAAAGTACCTCTATCTGGGTGAGTGATTTCAATTGCCCCCTGCGGTGATGCTTGAGTTACGGTGTATGGCCCAAACCACCAAGATTTTAACTTTCCGGGGAACAGTTTGAGTCATGAGTTAAATAACAAAACTTCATCCCCCACCTTGAACTCTTTCGGCGTTTTGATATGCTTATCATGCCACTTGCGTATCCTTTCCTTGTAGATTCGGGCATTTTCGTATGCTCTCAGTCTCCATTCATCAAGCTCATTGATCTGGTGCTTCCGTTGTTCCCCAGCTCGAGAAAGGACAAAATTCATTGTTTTGAGTGCCCAATAAGCTCGGTGTTCTAATTCAACAGGAAGATGACAAGATTTCCCATAGACCAGATTGTAGGGTGTAGTTCCAATAGGAGTTTTATATGCAGTCCGGTAAGCCCATAACGTGTCATCCAACCGTTCCGACCAATCTCTTTTCCCATGTTCTACCGACTTGGTCAAGATCCTCTTCAGCTCCCTGTTAGTAACCTCTACTTGGCCACTTGTCTGCGGATGATTCTCAGTCACTCCATCACAAAGCGGGGAGACAGCACCGGAGTCGTTAGTCGCCGCGACTTCGACTTTTTGCTGAGCATGCTGGACGGATTCCAGATGCACCTCGGTTACAAGGTGGCTTTTAGCATCCAGCAACAGGGACAGGACACCCGAGTCGGCGCCATCTTCTGCGGATCTTACATCATACGGCTGATTTGGGGGATGGGACTCCAGACAGCCACACGTACGATGCGGATGGTCGGTGGCATCCTTACCGTCTCAGTGGACACACTCCGGGCGATGGTGATGCTGCGATCCACGTCCACATCTCATGGCACCAGGTCCCACATCTCTAGGATTTCTTGCACTTATCTTCATTTATTTTGATGAACTTGTATTGCTCCATGGAGAGCTAAACCCTTAGTGGGTACTTGGACTTGTAAACCCTAGATTTCCTATGTTTTATTGACTTTAATGCTTTTATTTCAATTTGAGTTTCAATTTGAGTTTCAATCTTGTATGCTTAATGGTTTCTCCCTTAGAGTGACACTAGGGTTGAGGGCTAATCCAATCATCCTTTTGACGAGTGACCATCACCATTAGGATTAGATTACCAAGATTGAAGAGGGTTGAGAGGGTGAGTTGAGAGGTAGCGACACGTCCCCTTTCCCCTCCGGTGTGGTTTTCCCTACCTTCATATTCCAAGTATTACCTTCGATCTCAAAGAGAGTTAGGCGTTGAGAGAGGCCTTTGATCTATAGTTGGGAATAGGGTTTACCACTTGGAATCCCTAGAGCATAGCGCAGTCATACGTGGTGTGAGGCGTCGAGAGTCTTCTCTCCGCCGGGACCTCGTAGGGGACTAGTCAAGGTTGACCTTAGATTTGGGACCTTGTATCTTTGGATTCCACGACTCTTGAAATCTCTATTGAATAAGAGTATTTGAAGTCTTGCACTTGAAACAAGGATTCTAGGGGGAACATCGTCCGAGTACCCTATCTTCTTAATTGATCTATTTCTCCTACCTAGCTTTCATTTTCAGCACTTTGTTTCTACTTCTTTCTTATTTTATTTTCTTTCAACAACAATTGGTTTATCTTTGATTACTTAACAAAGTGTGATTGTTCTTACGTCTACTCCCTGAGGATTCGACTACCCACTCGTTTGGGTACTTTATTACTTCGACACCCGTGCACTTGCGGAGTACACACGCAAGGGTGTGTCAAGTTTTTGGCGCCGTTGCCGGGGAGTTAGGCGTTTTAGGAATTTTTACACTTTGTTTCGCTAGTCATTTTTTCGTACATCCTATTTCACACTTCTTTTACTTCCATTATTCTAATCTTTATTTCCTTATACATAATCAATTTTCTTCATTATCCGCTATTCTAAGGTTGTTGCTCTTATTCAATCATGTAGGAATCATGATCGACGAAGCAGAACTGTTTGAGAAGATAACCGGAATGGTGAGAGACGTTGAGCAGAAAATGAATTGGTTCACCAAGGAATCATCTCCACATAGTTACTTACGAAATTCAGCTGAAACAAACTATTGTGTGAGAAAGGTTAACCTGGATATAGATAGAGTTACTGAGGGACAAGATTGTGATTTATTCAGAGTACTCACTCAATTTGAAGAAGCAACACGGGGTTGTATAAAGGGAGAAGTAGAGGAAAGTTTAGAAGAGGCCCTTAATCGATTTGATTCTTCTAATAAGGGCGAAGAGCAAGAAATTTTCTCTTTGGGCGTCACCAATGAAACCTACAAAGAAAGTGGGGTGGGAGACATAGAAAATCTCAAAACCCAACAAGGCACACACATCCAAGAAGGGAGCTTAGAGGAAATCTCAGAAGAAAAATCTGAACATTTTGAGGAAATTGATAGACAGAAGGGGAAAAGATTACAACCATCCATTGAAGACCCAACTGATCTGGAGCTTAAAACACTACCAGAACACTTGGAATATGCATTCTTAGGTGAAGGATCAAAACTCCCGGTCATTATATCTTCGAGATTATCCGTGTCTCAAAAGGATGAATTAGTGAATATGTTGAAGAAGTATAAGACTGCCATTGCTTGGAAAATTTCTGATATTAAAGGTATAAATCCGTCATTTTGCACTCATAAAATATTGATGGAGGATAATTATAAGTCAGTGATCCGGCCTCAACGTCGTTTGAACCCAAACATGAAGGAGGTGGTGAAGGCAGAGGTAGTTAAACTTCTGGATGCAGGTATCATTTATCCGATCTCTGACAGTGCGTGGGTGAGTCCTACTCAGGTGGTCCCTAAGAAAGGAGGAATGACTGTAGTGAAGAATGAACGTAATGAGTTAATCCCAACCAGAACAGTCACAGGGTGGAGAGTATGCATTGATTACAGAAGGCTAAATGACGCAACTCGAAAGGATCATTTTCCGTTACCATTCATTGACCAGATGTTGGAAAGGTTAGCTGGGCATAATTTCTACTGCTTCCTTGACCGTATGTCGGGATATTTTCAGATCCCCATTGCACCCGAGGATCAAGAAAAAACTACATTCACTTGTCCCTACGGGACTTTCGCATACCGAAGGATGCCTTTCGGGCTGTGTAATGCTCCAGCCACTTTTCAACGATGCATGACTGCTATATTTGACGATCTTTTGGAAGACATCATGGAAGTATTTATGGATGATTTTTCGGTGTTCAGGGACTCATTTTTATAGCTGTCTGCAGAATCTGGAAAGGGTCCTCAAGAGATGTGAAGAAACCAATTTGGCGTTGAACTGGGAGAAATGCCACTTCATGGTCCAAGAAGGAATAGTTTTAGGGCATAAAATTTCCAAAGATGGGATGGAGGTGGACAAGGCGAAAATTGAGGTGATCGAGAAACTTCCCCCGCCAACTAATGTGAAGGGAATTCGCAGCTTTCTTGGGCATGCAGGTTTCTATCGGCGATTCATTAAAGATTTTTCAAAAATCTCTCAACCTTTAACAAAACTTCTTGAAAAAGATGCATCTTTTGAGTTCGGGGACGAATGTTTAGCTGCATTTAACCTGCTGAAGGAGAAGTTGACTCAAGCACCAATTTTGATTACACCAGATTGGAACGCTCCTTTTGAGCTCATGTGCGACGCCAGTGATTATGCAATTGGGGCAGTGCTAGGTCAGAGGAAGCACAAACATTTTCAGCCCATCTATTATGCGAGTAAAACACTCACAAGCGCACAAGAAAATTATACTACTACAGAAAAAGAGTTGCTAGCAGTGGTTTACGCATTTGATAAGTTCAGGCCATATCTGATCTTATCCAGAGTCACTGTCTTCACAGATCATTCCACCTTGCGTTATCTCATGAGCAAGTCTGATGCCAAACCGAGGTTGATCCGTTGGGTTCTTCTTCTACAAGAGTTTGACATGGAAATCAAGGACAAAAAGGGCGTGGAAAATGTAGCTGCTGATCACCTCTCTAGGTTAGAAGGTTGTGAGGGTTACAAGGTATCAAAGCCGGAGATTAACGACTCATTCCCAGAAGAGCACTTATACATAATTCGTGGCGGATCGGCAGAAGAGGAAACACCTTGGTTTGCGGATTTTGCCAACTATTTGTCGGGAAAGGTTCTTAAGCAGGGTCTTACTTTTCAGCAAAAGAAAAAGTTTTTCAGTGACTTAAAGAACTATTTTTGGGATGACCCCTTTCTGTTCCGGATTTGTGCAGATCATGTAATCCGACGCTGTGTCTCTCGGGAAGAAGGCTGGAATATTTTAACACACTGTCATTCAGGCCCAACCGGGGGTCACTATGCTTCTGGTAGGACAGCCGAAAAGGTGCTTGCTGCAGGATTCTATTGGCCAACACTATTTCAGGACGCTCATCAGTATGTTCTTCGTTGTGACAATTGCCAACGGACAGGGAACCTCTCTCGGCGTGATGAGATGCCACAAAATCCTATTCAATTCTGTGAGGTTTTTGATGTGTGGGGAATTGATTTCATGGGACCATTCCCAGGCTCCAATGGGAACAAATATATTCTTGTAGCAGTGGATTATGTATCGAAGTGGGTGGAAGCTCAGGCATTACCTACAAACGATGCGAGGACTGTAGTTAAATTTCTCAAGAAGCTTTTCTCCCGATTTGGAACACCTAGGATCATTATTAGTGATAGAGGAACACATTTCTATAATAGTCAGTTCGAAAAAGTGTTAAAGCGATACGGAGTGCACCATCCTAAGCTAGGTCAACCCGATGGTCACGGTGTTGACCCCAAATCCAATAGAAGTAGTGGATGAAGAACTCCTTCCACCCCACATCCTTCCATGATTGCAAAGAGAGTAGTGGCTTTCACAAATTAGGGTTAAAACTCCACAAAGAAGCCAACCCTAAAACGGAGGGGTACAAGTACCCGATGATCACGGTATACTTATACGACTTCCCTTCCAAGCTTGAATGTGTCTACAACTAGGGCAATGTTCATGCAATCCTAGTAGAAACAAGGAAATGATAAACAAGATTCTCATGCATATCAAGGCAATAATTCTCATCAAGCAAGGATTCACAAACCAACCAAAAGCATAAATAAATCAAAGCATCTAAAAATACGCAAGTTCACCCCCAAGGTTCACCCACATCCGGTGACCTTGGGGGTTTAAGTGTTCATCTCAAGTCCGCAAACAATGTCCATCATGAAAACAACCAACAAAGACATAGAAAAACTCCCTCAAAACCCGGAGGCCGAATGACGTTTGAAATTCCTCAAGAAGTGGCTTCCGAAGACGCCACTCAAGGTGTGGCTTCCCTTGTCTTCTACCTCCTCAATCGATGAAATTCGTAGTAGATCTTGCCCAAATCTTGTTCTCCCCGTCGTTTTCCACCTTAGAATCGCTCCTCTCGTCGTCCCTAAGGTCGGATCGGAAGTTGGAAGAAGAGGCTCTCCAAAACCCTAGGTCTCTCCCCCAAAAAAAACTCCTTGTTTCTCTTTTTAAAAGCCCCAGTCGGGGGGTTATGCGGCCCGGTATGCGGGCCGTATACATGCCCGTATAGAACCATTGAAAGGTTGCCAATTTTTCCCGTAAGTTCTACAGTGATTGCTACAGTACCTGCTGCAGTGTTCGAGGCCCTAAAACGTCTTTTTTCATGTCGATTTCTTCTCAAATCGCGTTGTCGAGCTCCCCTAAACTTCTTTGTGGCTGAAACAAGAAAAATCCCCGATTAAACTATCAAAGGGCATCGATTCATTAACAAAACACATCAACTTGGAAAGTTCATGCAACATCATTAGGACAATGACATGTTCAAACAACATCATCAGGACAATGACATGTTCAAGCAACTCAATAATTAATCCCTATAAAAGCTAAATCTGGTCTCTATGTCAAAATAATAAACAAAGACTCCATGTGAATTTTCAATATACTATATTTATGTAAAATAATATTTCTTTTTAAAATTAAATCATTTTCTATTAAAAAAAGATTAAATATCATGTTGTTTTTTTTAATAAGTGAAGCAGGGTGAGGGTGCATAATACGTTAGGTGTCTCTATGTCAAATTGGTTTGTTTATATTCTTTAAAAAAATGAATACAAATACTACATCTAAACGTGCATTTGTTCTGACAAAGTTTAAAACCCTTAACTTAATTAATTAGCTAATCAAACATGAACAAAGAAAGCAAACTGGCCATGTTCATGAAATGCATACAAGTCATGCATGTAAGTCATGCCAATGGTTGACAAAAATATTTTTTATTTTCTGAAAAATACATGTATTTTCTGAAATACATACAAGTCATTCCAATGAAACTATTTTTTCATGAAAAAAGCCATGATTTCTGAAAATCAAGCTGGTTCTCATCTAAACTCCAATGGTTGACAAAAATTATTTAGCCCAATCTATAGCACATCATCATGAACAAAGAAATCTAAAATCAAACCACCCATGTTCATGATACATCTCCTTTACCCAGTTCTTCAAACCAAAATCTCCACCCTTACAAGTTTCACTCTAAATAATGATATAAATAAATCCAAAGCAACAACAATTTAACACAACAATGGCAAAGGTTGGAAAAGATCATCATCACTGACCTGCTGCAGGTGAGCACAACAAGATGGTGAAAAAGATAGAATATTGATGAAGAACTGGCTATTGAAGGTTGATGAAGCACAAGAATAAAGCTTTGAGATCTAAAGAGTGAAGAGAGGAGAAGGAGCTGGAAATGGGAAAGTGGAGACGAGAATTCAGTCACTCTACAAGAAAGCCTCACATGATAAAGATTCCAAATCCAGTCAAACCCCATGTGAAGAAGTCTCAAGTTCAGTATTTGGAACTGCACTCAATTTTGGCGTAGTTCCAAATTCACCCACACACAGTAGATGAGTAGTTCCAAATCTAGCTAACTTTTTAAATCCATCAAACCAAATAAGGTATTTTGAGAAACTTTGTAATTCCAACTACACTGAATTTTCAAATTCACCAAAACAAACACACCATCAATGTTCTGGTTTTTTTTTTAAATATTGTTTTGAATTTAAATACTCCCCATCCAAACCATTGACAGACATCGCGGATAAGTGTTTTCCTGGTAAGAAAGATCTTGTGTGAAAAGGCAAATTCTCCTTGTGTAATATGGGTCATCTCCTAAATTAATATTTCTTGGTTTGGAAAGAACATTCTACTGTGGTGGTGAGTGTCACTTGCGTTTTCCACGGAACTTCTTGCCGTCATCTGTTACGCATTAGAAGATGAGGGAAAGATAGGGGGAAGAGAGCATGATGAATTGAAGAAGAAATGAAAGAAACCGAAGAAATGAAGATGAGAGGAGAGATTCAGATGGAAAATGACATTAGTTACCCTCGTCTGTTATAGTCGTTACTAATATAACAGAGGGGTGACTTGGTAATTACAACTGAACTGCAGAAGGGGAAATTACATAAGTTAACCTTGTCTGTTATTAGCTGCTTCTCTGTGGACCAAGGGGTGAACGAGTAAAATGCATTCAAGAGTATCAGATGGCATCCGTTAGCTGGTGGGTGGGGAGGAGTCAGCAACAAGCTGCAGCTTATGTGGAGGGGGGCAGAGTTAAAAAGGCTGGAAAAAGACTACATGGTTTTTAAGCTGAATTAGAACCTAACTTTCCCTTCATATCTCTCGATCTTTGTCTTTTTCCCTTCGCTGGAGCTAGGGTTTTTTTTCAGATTCACCAGGCCAGGCCTCTGATTCTGAAGTTAATTTATGTATTTTAAAGAACCTTGCTAGTAATTGAAAGTTGTTTTTGTTGGAGAGTGGTCCTTGAATTGAATTTGCAGGTTGCTCAGAGGGGAGACGGCATCATCATCCATGGCGTCCTACCTCAAGTACGCAACCCGGCGACGAAATCCAAACCCTTTCTCGGCTGCACTTCTCGTGATCGACATCCAGAACCACTTCGCCACCATCGCAGCGCCCATTCTCCCATTCCTTCGCATGACGATCGATCTCTGCCGTTCCGCCTCCATCCCCATCTTCTTCACCCGCCACCGCCATCGTTCCCCCGCCGACCATTCCATGCTCGCTGAGTGGTGGCCTGGCGACCTCATTCTTGACGGCACGGTGGCCGCTGAGCTCCTTCCCAACACTGGCCGCCGACCTGATGATCGTGTTATCGAGAAGGACACCTACAGCGCGTTTAGAGGTACTGGATTGGAGGAAACTCTGAAGGAGATGGGGGTGGACGAGGTGATTGTGAGTGGGGTGATGACGAACTTGTGCTGCGAAACGACGGCGAGGGAGGCGTTTGTGAGAGGGTTCCGGGTTTTCTTCTCTACAGACGCCACGGCAACCAGCAACAGGGAGTTGCATGAGGCCACTCTTAAAAACATGGCTTACGGCTTTGCTTATTTGGTGGATTGCAAGTCGCTTGAAGTGGCTCTTGCCAACATCACTCAAGGGAATATCGTTTGAACGCTCTCTATTATATGTATGTGTATGTGTTTTTAACTTGAATACTAATCTGAATGTGGTTTTTTATTGGATTTTGTTGTTATCTTTGTGAATTTGACATTGTTGAATGATTTCAACTTCATCTTGTTTTCCATGTAATTATTATGTCCCTTTTATTAAATTTATGATAAATGAGTTATGGGTTGTTGGGCAGTTATAGAGCATCTAAATGTTTCCTTTTCAACTGATTTCCACTTCTGAATTATTCTCCGTAAGCCCTGTTGTTAGCTCATTATTTTTCACCAATTGTTTATACCCGAATTATCGCCTAATTGTTCTATGGAATGTTATATTCTATTTGTGAAGGTTACATCTCTTTTGATTCTGTTTTCTGCAATAATGGCATTCTTCTGCTTCCTTTGATATTTCTACTATAGATTAGTGTTCTGATATTTTAACTTTCTGAGTGAAATTGATTTAGTTCTTGTACTTAAGTTTTCATATGTTCACAAATGTGTGAATGTTTTGCTAACTACATAGATTCTTCAATAAATGTACATTTTTCTCTACAGAGGTGGTTTAGGTTCTTTTTATTTTACTCTAGAACCAATTGCGTAATTATGTTTTCTACTTTGGCCGTTGTCCATTTGAACTCTTTAATCCTAATTTGGATTATTATTGATAAATTGTAGGGTACATTCACTTCAGCATTTTTCATTTTTAGAAGCAGTTTGGGAGAGATGATAACTGTCCGGAAAATATTTTTACTAAGCTCTACAGCTGGTTTAAAAAAATTCCCTCAAATTTTCAGTTAATAATAAAATTAAAACACTCACTCACACAAACTCTCTCTCTCTCTCTCTCTCTCTCTCTCTATCCATTCACTCACAAAAGCACTCCCTCACACTGAAGCACTCCCTCCAATGCCGGAGCTCGATGCTTTCTTCCACCTGATCGGCTTCAAGATCATTGAGTCTGGCGTAATGCCGACATATTACCGGGGTGAAGGGTTATTCTCCCACACTTAGAATATTTTTGAGTAGATAAAAATACGAAATACGAAATTTTATATCTTGTAAACTAGAATTATCATGAAGGTTCATGATTAGTGTGGAGCCTTCATGAAGCATGTAGAAGTATCTAGAGAGTCCTCAAAATATCATGAGAACTCATAATGAGTATGGAGTTCTCATGAAGGATTTGGAAGCCTCTAGAGGGCTAATGAGGGCCGTCCGATCAAATCGATCTCAACCGTCCATTGAGGAGGTTGGGGGCTATAAAAGGGCAAGGAGTCTTGCCATTGTAAGCAAGAAGTTAGCAAGCAAGTGTTTGCAATAAGAGTTCTCTTTCCACCAACAAGCTCTCTCAAAGCTTTCTTTCCTTCAAGCCTCCAAAATCATATTCTTGCCTAAGTGTGGGAAGTAAGGCTGACTTGATTAAGGCGAGGTGATCAAGTGCCGCACGAGTCGTCGGTGAAAGTCCGAGTTCGTGACAAAGGTCACCGACTCTTGCTGCCAGGTATTCAATGAAAACCTATAATGGTTTCAATTTAGAGTTCAAATTTGATCGATCTGTGCTGATTTTATTCTTTGGGATGGTAGCTACTCAAGGTCTTTCATGTTGGTGTGTCAGCACTTGATCTTGGAGGCTCTGGCCAACATCAGGGCAAACATTGCTTCGTTGTTCAAGAGGATCGCTGGAATCTAGCTTAGTATCAACCATCACTGGCCTGCTCGTTCTAGAGAACTCATCTTCGCTGAGGCCATGCCTGTTCATCCTAGCAAGACCATCTAGGTCCCTTTTTTTGTCTGTTGCTTTGGTTTTCTCCCTAATTTTAATGCAGCCAATCAAAAATTGTCCATTGCCATGCTGCGTTAGCTCGCTGCAACTGTGAATTTTTGATCTTATGAATATATATCATGACTAATTGATGATCATCTTTTATATCAGAAGATATGGAAACTTAAAATGGTTTGGATTATTGGCCTTCCATATGCTAGATAACATTGGATAATGAAAGGTAATTTAAGCCATCTAAGCTCTTCCATTGCAATCTGAAGAAAATAGAGGTATTGGTAAGTTTGCAACATATTGATGGACATCAGATTGGCCAGAAATTGGTGCTTGAATTAGTTAATGCTATTCAACATGTAACAGTTAATTGGACATCAGATTGGCCAGAAATCGGTGCTTGAATTCTTCAATAATGTGCTTGATAAGGAAACTTCCTTTTTAATGTGCCTTATAATGGCTATTTTGAATTCGTCATTTGGGAATTTTGCTCAAGATGATGAATTCATTTTGGCTTTAGATGTTGGCCTCTCAATCAGAATGATGCTTTCTCTTTATACACCAAAGATTTCACATTTTCACTAACTTTGCAGATCGTTTGAATTTTTCTAGCAATGTTGTCATCATGCTTATCTTTTATTGGAACAAAAATAGTGAATTATGAAGTTTGAGTAGGAATTAGAATTATAAAATTTTCTAGTTATCTTTTATATTTTATTAGTTTAATGAAAACCAAGTCGCAGTTAGTAACAACATTGTTCTCAACCACATTGCCTTATATGTTTGATATTTTGTTAGTCTCTTGATATGTGAACGCAATTGAGTTTTGTCGGGTTGTTTATATGAGAACCTTCATTTTGCTTGGAGAACATTATGAAATTGTATGTCTCTCTTTTTTGTTGGCAATAGAATAATTTTTTTTTATGTTTTTGCATGTACTAGTGTAGCCACCTGAAGTTTATCGAATTCCATGAAATTCTCTTAACGGGTGACCTAATTGATCTGTCTTTGGTCGTCATGTCCAGTATTTCACTTGTCCTGCATTGCTTTGGCATTTCTTTTATTCTCAGCACTTGTGATAGCACCTGAAAGTTGTGTATAACTTTTGTATTTTGGCAGTATATCTCTACCAGGCTCAGTCATGGGTTCACAAACACATCTTTATTGACGGCATGGAATTTGGTTAGAATGGTTCAAGCTTCAATGCTCATCCACATCCGTGATAGTTCAGGTTTTGTTCCCATAAAAGTAATTTGTTTCCTTTATTTCAGTACTGTTATGTTTCCTGCGGCAGGGTATAAGCACATGATGCCAGATGGATTATAGGGCACAATTTTCTTATCGCTGTCTTGTTTCAGTTGTAGGTTTAGTTATAAATCTATGCATGCACCTAATGGTTACCTGGAGAAATCTTAGAATTACTTCTATGAGATCAAATATTCATCTGTGTTGAAGGCTGGTTTGTCTTTTAGACAATTATTATTTAGCTCACAAAATGAAATGCATAAAGTAGTATGAGAGTATATACATTCAGAATGTATCATGATCTTTTTCACTATGAGAGTCTGGAGACTGCCAGTGCTGGTGTCCATCAATTTTGGCAGCATCTGTGTCTTGTATATCTAAAGCCCTCTGTGCATTCAGATCTTATGTTTTATTGGACAAAGCACTAGAGTGAGCAGTAGACGATCTGTTGGATACGAAATTGAGTTATTTATTAGTAAGTTGATAAGATACAAGCATCTTATCAACGGTTAACTCTCATTGGAATGTCACTGTTTATATGATTTCATATTCAACTCATATTATGTAATATGTATGTATATACAGACACATTGCCATTTGATGATCAGCAGCTTGTTTTTGTTATCCTCCAATATATATATAGATACATTGCCATTTGATGATCGGCAGCTTGTTTTTGTTATCCTCCAATATATATATAGATACATTGATACACCCATTAGAACAAGATTTTTAACTGTAAATGGAGGACCAATGGATGGAACCTTTCTCAGAATTTTCAGTAAATTTCATCAGAAAGTTACAACTGAACTTGTAAATTTGCTATACAAGCATCAGGTTGGATTGCTGGGAGCACGGGCTTATATAGGAAAACCGTCCCGAATTTTTTCAGCAATAATGGAGGGACTAGCATTGAATGTCATTTGAACAACATTGTGGAGCTCCTCATCCCATGTGTGTGGCACCTGTTGAGTGAGCTTATAGTTCTCTGAAATATCAACTTATAATATCTGATTTCAGCTATAAATAGGGACCGTGAATGTTTGTATTGTTAATTAATAGTTTTGGAAACGCAGATGAATATCATTTGAATTTCTAGGAAGAAAAAAGATCGGTCAAGCTGGAATACCTGAGGGGGGTTAACCATTTCAGAATTCCCAGTTTCGATAAATCCTTTTTGAGATGGATGATACTGAGGACGAATCATATCTTGCTGAAAAGCCACCTTGCAATTGGAGCAGCTGAATTCGAAAACAAATAACATTGAAAATTTAGAACAATTGATGACAATTATCTTGCAACTTCATTGAACATAAAACTTTGGCCGGTCCTTTCAATGTTGAAATCAAGCCTTGGATTGACAGCAGCAAGCTTCACCGACAGAAACTGAAAGCAAAACTAGTTAAACAGTTAACTGCATCTGTCATTCCTCCGATGAGGATTTGTTTGATGGAATAAGTAGGAAAGCATACTTCGAGTAGCTGTTGTAGCTATTGAATGTGAGATGAAAGGTCATTAAGATTGTAGAACCAAAAGTGTCTAGGAGAAAAAATGACATACCTCAGGTAAAACAGACATGTGCTAATAGGAAAAATAGTTTGTATATAATATTAAGAAAAGAGTACAAGGGTATATATAAAGGAATATTAGGGTTTTGTGGTATGGGCCCAATATGGCCCATTAACCAATGTAAACTATAACATAACTCTAATACTCTCCCTCAAGCTGGAGCATACATATCGAACATGTCCAGCTTGTTACATAGATTACTAAAGACTTTAACATTTAAACCCTTGATGAAGATATCCGCTAGTTGCTCAGACGACTGGGTATATGGCGTAGAGATGACTCCCTTCAGTACCATATCACGAACATAGTGACAATCAACCTCCATATGCTTGATATGCTCATGGAATGTTGGATTATTTGCAATGAAGATGGTGGCCTGGTTATCACACAACATCTGCAGAGGTATCGTGATGGAGAATCCCAACTCAGATCAAAGAGATTGCACCCAAACCATCTCACACGTCGTCTGTGCCATCGATTTGTACTCTACTTCGGCACTTGATGTCAGGAGTCCAACTACGTAAAATATATTAGGACGAGTAATTGTTTGATAAATGAGCTTGCCAATCAGACATCTGTATTGACCCGGATCTTTGAGAGATAGGGAAGATGTCTCCCAGAAAGGTGGTGACTGCTCAATAGGTGTATATTCTCGTTTACAACCCAATAAACCAGTCTCCTCAAGTAAGGCCAACGCATACTTCCGCTGTGAGCGTCATTTTTCTTTGAGCATATGCAAACTCAATACCAAGGAAGTATCTGAGTCGTCTAATGTCTCGTGTAACGAAATGCTTCGATAAATGCTCTTTAGTTCTCTAAATGCCTAACGATCGCTACCCGCCAACAAGATATCATCGACATATACCGCAAGTATAACACATCCAGATGACATGTTTTTATAGAACACCGAATGATTCACATTGCACCTATGAAAACCATCTGCAACTGCAATTACAATAAACTTTTGAAACCATGCACAAGGATTCTGTTTCATACCATAGATCGCTTTCTTAAGCTGTTAGACTAGATTCTCTCACTGAGCAACATACCCTGGAGGTTGCTCCATAAACACTGTCTCAACTAAGTCTCCATAGAGAAAAACATTTTTCACATCGAGTTGACAGAGTGCCCACGGTCGATTCATAGCTACCGACAATAGGATGCGGATGGAATTCAAACGAGCAACCGGTGAAAAAGTCTCAGCATAATCGACACCATAAGTCTGAGCAAAACCACAGGCCACCAACCGGGCTTTGTAGGGATCAACTGTACCATCGGTTTTGTGCTTAACAGAGAAGACCCATCGGTAAGTGACGACGCTGGCATCAGCAGGGTGAGGCATGAGCTCCCATGTACCACGAGACCTCTAGGCTTCCATTTCCTCATTCATTGCCGTCTGCCATTGTGGAAACAAACGCGCATCCTGATAATTGATGGGAATTGATTCAGCAGACAAGGAAAGAGCAAAGGTGCGGAAGGACGAGTGAAGATGATCATAAGAAACAAAAAGTGAGATGGGATGTTTGGTACAAGAATGAATACCTTTGTGAAAGGCAATGTGAAGATCAAGAGACGGATCTACATGGTCCGAGGAAACGACCGAAGGGGGCGGATCGGGCGGTGGTACATGTTCGTGGCGATGATAAACCTATCTAAAACGGCCATCATTTGTAGCTATTGGAAAAGGCGTCACACTAGGTATAGGCATTGGCGGAGGGACCCAAACAGAAATGGGGAGAACAATATCAGACGACGTAGTCAATATATCGTGAGAAATCGAGTCAGAAAAGAATGATTGAGACTCAAAAAACGTGACATCCATAGACACATAGTGCTTCTGACTAGTATGGTATTACAAACGGTATTCACGTTGGGTGTGGGAATATCCAACAAAGACACATTTAAGTGCACGCGGGCGTAACTTATCCAATTAGGAGTTAAATCTTGAACAAAACCAACGCAACTGAAAACACGAGGGGACAAGCGAAACAACTCAGTATCAAGTAGAAGACAACATAGAGGAACCTCTCCCCCAGGGGTGCAGAAGGCATACGATTAATAAGATATATTGCAGTTAAGATAGCATTAGACCAACAATAAATAGGAACATTAAGCTCTACCAAGAGAGTGCGCGCAACATCTAAGATATGACGATGCTTTCTTTCAGTAACCCCATTCTGCTGAGTGGTGTGTGGATAGGTGGCTTGATGAATAATCCCAAAGGACGCACACAAAGAATTTACTACATAAGATGTAAATTCTAAAGCATTATCGATGCGAAGACATTTGGGGACAGTGGAAAACTGAGTTTTTACTTCCAAATGAATGTTTTAAGGACATCAGCAATAGACCGACGGTCTTTTAACAAATATACCCAAGAAACTCTCGAAAAATCATCAACAAACAAAACATAGTAACAATGACCAGAAATAGCTGCGACCTTAGAAGGCCCCCAAATATCACAATGAACTAGATCAAATAATGACCGAATAGACACTAGAGTAGAACGTTTAAAGGTAGCACGATGATGTTTATCCAACTGACATGACTCACATTGAAACGACTCGACCCGAATCCAAGGCAAAGTCTGTTGAAGACGACTAAGAGAAAGATGACCTATTCTGCAGTGCCATATGAGTGATGATTTTGAGTTAGAAATAGAAGCTGCCAAACCACGAGGAATATTATCACGCACCAACGTATACACATCGTCACCATGATTACGCCCTAAACCAATTCTCTTCCCCGTCCGCAGATCCCGAAAATGCAAAGGAAAAGGAAAAAAGGTCACACTACAATTCAAATGTTTAGTGATCGCAGAAACGGATGGCAAGTTGAGAGGAAATTCAGGTACGAAAGAATATCATTTAGTCTAAGCTGAGAGGAAGCCTGCACAACTCCCTCTCCTGACACTAAGTACGATCGTCCATTGGCAATTGCCACAGAACGAAAAACAGACGAAGAAAGATATGTAAAAAAGGTTTTGTACTTGTCATGTGAGAGAATGTCCCGGAGTCAATAATCCAGGAACTATCCCTGGAAGCAAGAAAGACATTACTTGAGGAAACCAAAAAAGGACTGTGGCATGAGAAGCTATACACTCGTAGCTGCTGGAATCATGCAAAGTCGCCTGAGAGATAGTGACTAATTGTTCAGCCGAAAGTGGGTGACGGATCAACCACCTCAATACTAGCATTGGCCACTGCCGAGTGACCATGCTTATCCCAACAACGATCCTCAGTGTGGCCTATTCGTCGATAGAAGTTACACACAAACCTACCTGAGAATCACCACGGCCGGCTCCTCGACCACCATGAGAGGAGCCTTTACCACACCCACAAGAAGCTAGGAAAGGGGATTGATTAGAGGATACAACGAGCGATGAAGATGTGGATTTTAAAAACAGGCGAAGCACGCGAGCATAAACAGCAGCAAGATCAGGCATTCTCTCAAAACTCAGAATATAACCCTTCACCTGGTTTTGCACTTCAAGAGAGAGTCCTGAAAGATATGCGATGACCGCAAGTTCATTCCGGTAACGACGAAGGGTGGCCAGATCAAGAACTGAGCGAAGATGTGAGTAAAGAACTGAGAAGCGGTACAATCGCCTTGACGGGTTGTAAACAGTTGCTCATACAACTCAAAAACGCAGGAGATGTTATTTTCATTTCTATATGTTAATCTGCACATCTTCCAAATTGTTTTTATAGTAGTCAACATCATTACACTTCGGGCAATATCCGGCTCTATACTACCGGTCAACCATGAGCGAACTACAGCATCCTCAATAAGCCAATCAGTATACTTGGCATTCCTACAGTCCGGTGGATTTGCCGTGAGGTACGACAATTTCTTATGAGCCATAAGGAACTGCTCAAAAGTCTGTGCCCAAAAAACATAGTTCCTCCCATCTAACTTTTGCGAGGTACAATGAAGATTCTTAACTAAAGAATTATGACACGAAGACATGACGATGAAGAGACAAAAATAGAGAAAAGAAAAGGAAATATGAAACAACCACTCTCTTGTGCTTGTGTTTGGTCAGACTAGATAGAAAAAGTTTTCAAAGTTTTTAATCAAGAGCTATTTACTCTCTTGGATTTTTAATTCATGTTCAAAAAAGCATGAATATATATATAATATAAATCATTTTTAGAGATTTATTATTGCTTTTGCAGCAGTTGTGCAGTTTTGACAACAAGAACAATTTGATCATCTAAAGCTCCACCCTTCCAAAAAGGTCAAGGTAGCCAGCTTTCTCTGTAGCCTCTATCATTTTCTCTTCACTTTATTTACCTTCACTTATCATCATAAACATTTCTACCTACTTTCATATATTGATTATGCGTTTGGATCACGGAATGGGAATGGGGGAATGAAAATGGGGGGAATGGAAATAGGGTGAATGGAAGTAGGGTGAATGAGAAAACAATGTTTGGTTTGAAGGAATATGTATTGGGAATGGGGAAAAGTATGAGAGAGAAACTGTGTAAATTACTTATATGCCCTTTAGTTAATTAATGGTTGTAATTATCATATAAGATAATGAATTAATAAGAAACTACAAATAAATATCGTATAAGCATAATTAAAAATAGGAATAATTATTAATTTATTATAATTTAAATAATTGAATTAGAAATAATTTTTAATAATAATAATTATTAATTTAAATTATTATAACTATTAAGTTAAATTATAAAATTAACTTTAATAATTATTGTATAAGTATAATTAAAACACGAATAATTATTATTCGTTATAATTTTAAAAATGGAATTTTAAATAATTTTAAATAATAATAATTATTAATTTAAATTATTATAACTATTAAGTTAAAGAAACAATTAACTTTAATAATTATTGTATATATAATGAATTAATAAGTAACCATAGATAATTATTGTATAAATAACCATAGATGGGCAAAAAGGTAATTTTACCCCACATGAATCACATTACCCCCAAATTTGGGATCAATGGGACTCCTCTACTATTGGGCTTACCATTACTTGGTCCTATTCATTCCCCTCAAACAAACATGGGATAAGAGTTGTGTAAGGAGTCCCATTACCATTCCTTGGGAGTCAAAACTCCATCCAAACGCCCCCTAAATATATATAGAGAGCATGTAGTTATATTGATTATCATATCTTTCATGATTATAATAATTATAGAAGATCTTTGGATTTGAAATGTTTATGTGTGGATGTAATACAATGGTGGTGATCTGAATTTCATGTTCTCTGCTGACTATGCAAAACTGTAACCTTTTTCCTTATATATCTTTCTGTTGAGTATATCATGTCTACTTTTTTTGTGTACTGGTGCTGAACCTAAGCAATTGGCATTTTCTATTGCTCTTGGATTTACTTTGGGTGTGTTCCCAATTTGTGGCATGAGGACTGCAACTATACTGATCTTTGCGCTTATGGGGTGAATTATGACATTTTCCATTTTTGGTATTTCTTTGCTTTTCCTCTATTTTACTCTCTGAAATATTTTATAGTGTGAATTCAAATTAGTGTACAATTTATGCGGTTTAAGTGTATTTCGATTAATGTGATTGTTCTATGGGGAGAAAAAAAATAAAATTTAACAGTGGCATGCTGTGAATGGCATTTTGTCCCCAATTTAATAGATGTTGTGGACTGGTCTTGAAGAGTTATTGCTAAAATTTAAGACCAACTGGAGTCTCTGCGCACAACCAGGGATATGCATAAAAATTTATTATATTCAGTAATTAATTTATTAAAAATAATGCAGGGCATGTCTGAAGCATAGTACATAATTGTTTTTCTTTCTCCTAAGGCGGGCATGTTTTGAAGCATAGTACATTATCTGACAGCTGTGTTCCTTTGTTCTTCTTTGCTTGTGTTACAATATCAATTTATGATGTATTAATCATCCATCACACCTCTCTAATTTCAAGTTTGTTGCATAGAAGCATGACATTGTGTAGTGTGGAACAAATATATGAAGCTAACATAGTACATGTTGACATTAATGACAACTATTTTTTCCCTCCATTTTTCATTTTTTGTCATGCTTGGAACTTTTAAATCAGGTACTACCAGAACTAATAATATCTTCTCTTGATCATTCTTTTGTCATGAGCAGAAATGCTGCTGCCATTCTTCTTGATAGATGCACTTGTTCTCCTGTTTTTTTGTGCTTCACTTCTATTCCTGTGATGGATTGCAAAAGTGTTAATTTATTGTGTTCATTCTTGCTATTATTTTTTTATAATATTTATGAAACAACAAATTGCAAATGCAGAAAAGAAAAGGCCTCTTGATTCCTCTCAATTTCAATACATTCACCAAGTCTTCTACGTTTCTAAGAAAGGAAATTTCTGTTATTAAGAAAGAGACATAGCTAATCTGCAGATTTTCTTTAAAAATTTATTAATGACCTGCAAACACTTTTTCTGTAGGAAACATCACATATATAGGGGCCGTTTTGTTCGGAAGTGATGGAAGTGGCCATCTCGGCCACTTCGGTGCCCACTTCGGTGAAACAAACGGCCTCATAACATCATACCTTAAGCAGGAAGAACAGACTGCAGATTCCGGCGCCACTGTTCATTAGTATTCAACACTGCATTCTCCCTGAGCTTAAAAGCACAGACTCAGAATACTGAAGATGATGAACAGATTGCGTAACTTTGGAGTAGAAATTTGATAGGAAGTCAAGAGGTTCCCTAGTTTTGCAAATAGATTTAAGTGATAATTAGAAAGCTATTCGCATCGAGATGTTTAACCAATATTTTGATCCTGCACTTGGGTTGAGCCATTAACATTTCCTGTCGTAGACTTGATTGTTTTTGTTTTCATTGCATTTATTCTTGTTTGAAGAAGGGTAATAACCACTCTAAACTGAGTACAGTACTCCCCTTTGACACATTTTCTTTACTTATGAAGTGCATAGAAAGAGATGAAGACCAATTGTTTTATACTATGTAAAACCTCAATCCTTGAGCTTATTTGCTACATGGCAAGTTCTTCATTTTTTGTTTATGGTGCAAGTCATAAGTATTCAATTCTTTCATGTTAGGGAGATTCTGTAAAACTAGTAATCTAATACTAGAGATCTTTCATGTCCTACCACACAATTATTTATATATTTAGGGTGTGTTTGTTTCACCGGAAATGGGGTTGAAGTGGCTGAGGTGGGGAGTTCAGCCCCATTTTCGGTTGTTTGGTTGGCGGAGGTGTATCCGGAAGTGGGGAAGTCAGCACTTCTCCCCCACCCCACTTCCCCATTTCAATTCCCTTTCAAAATCCCTGAAGCCACCTTTTTAGCCCCTCACTTCCGTTCACGCGCTCTTCACGTGAGGTGTTTTATTCCCATCCGGAAGTCCACACTTCCTCCCATCCCGACTCCTCGTTCTAGGGTTCCTTCGCCTCCACCTCCGCCGCTTCTCATCGGCGATCCTCGACGCTGAAAGAACCCCATCTCGTCCCGAAACCTGCCATCCCACTCCTCCGCCGGTGTTTCCCGTCGTGAAGTCCACCATCAAACTATCCTCGGATTCGGTGGGGTTTTCCCGTTCTCGAACCCGTGTTTTTGGTCGATCTGCTCCACCCCGGCCGGATCTGGTAGGTTTTCTCCTTCGTCGTCCCTTTTCCCCAAAGATTTCATCATTTTCCAACTTATTTGTTCATTTCCCGTTCGGTGAATCACAGGAACTACTTTGTTTTGGCCGATCCTTTCCCCTCAGCCGGATCTACTTGGTTGTGTGCTATTTCGTTCCATTTTCGGTAAGATTTCATGACTTCCCAAAATTCTTTCATGATTTCCTCTTCAATCCAAAGGTATCTACGCTTGAGGGGGGGTTTATATGATTCATTTCATGAATTTTCCAGTTAGTTTTTTATTCTTTGTTCCGATTTAATTTGATTGATTTTCCATTTGGATGCTGTTTGTTCTTGATTTCAGTGCTTCTTGTAATGTTTGTGTTGTTCGTAGGGCATTTGCAAATCCGAAAATTATCGTTTGAAGTTTGGAGGATTTTAATAGGCATTTGATTTGATTTTTTTTTCTTTTTTTTGCGAACTGTGACAAACGCCTATCAGTCATGTGCACATGTTTGTGCACTTGTGCTCTCATTAGATGTGATTTTTGGGTTTGACCTTTTTTTCAAAACAAACACATTATACAAGTGATCTAATACAAACACATAAGTGATTCAGTGCAAATAGACTGAGAGAACCTTGGTCGCATTTGATTTTTCATAGAGGTGCCAAGTTATGATACTATATTAACTTTGGTATTGGATTTACATGTCCTCCTATGCTAAATAATTGTTCTGCAGAAATTGGAATTTATTTTGTTTGAATAGCAATCACAATTACCAATTTACCATCCCATCGATCAGAAGGGGTATTTGTTTGGGTTGTATGTTAGAATAATAGGCCATTCCGGGGGTTGACACCTCAATTTGAAGCTGAATATTTTGTGAAGTTTGCCTCAATTGTGTTAGATTTGTTTTCATCACGATCAAGGTGATCCACACCAAATGACCCACAATCTTAAAAGACCACATTATATGCTCACAAAGTTATCTATGGTTTATGATTGATCACTCATGTTTTTATACTTATTTCTTCTTCATGGAATTGTGATTAAATTATATTGTCCCGTATGTACTTATTTGTTCTTCATGCATTTGTGAGTAAATTATATGTTCACAAAGGTCTTGCTGCAGGTTATTTTATCTTTCAACAAAGTTTATATACTTAGTGCAAATAGACTGAGAGAACCTTGGTCGCATTTGATTTTTCATAGAGGTGCCAAGTTATGATACTATATTAACTTTGGTATTGGATTTACATGTCCTCCTATGCTAAATAATTGTTCTGCAGAAATTGGAATTTATTTTGTTTGAATAGCAATCACAATTACCAATTTACCATCCCATCGATCAGAAGGGGTATTTGTTTGGGTTGTATGTTAGAATAATAGGCCATTCCGGGGGTTGACACCTCAATTTGAAGCTGAATATTTTGTGAAGTTTGCCTCAATTGTGTTAGATTTGTTTTCATCACGATCAAGGTGATCCACACCAAATGACCCACAATCTTAAAAGACCACATTATATGCTCACAAAGTTATCTATGGTTTATGATTGATCACTCATGTTTTTATACTTATTTCTTCTTCATGGAATTGTGATTAAATTATATTGTCCCGTATGTACTTATTTGTTCTTCATGCATTTGTGAGTAAATTATATGTTCACAAAGGTCTTGCTACAGGTTATTTTATCTTTCGACAAAGTTTATATACTTAGTGCAAATAGACTGAGAGAACCTTGGTCGCATTTGATTTTTCATAGAGGTGCCAAGTTATGAGATTATATTAACTTTGGTATTGGATTTACATGTCCTCCTAAGTCATGGTAATTGTTCTGCAGAAATTGGAATTTATTTTGTTTGAATAGCAATCACAATTACCAATTCACCATCCTATCGATCAGAAGGGGTATTTGTTTGGGTTGTATGTTAAAATAATAGGCCATTCCGGGGGTTGACACCTCAATTTGAAGCTGAATATTTTGTGAAGTTTGCCTCAATTGTGTTAGATTTGTTTTCATCACGATCAAGGTGATCCACACCAAATGACCCACATTCTTAAAAGACCACAGTATATGCTCACAAAGTTATCTATGGTTTATGATTGATCACTCATGTTTTTATACTTATTTCTTCTTCATGGAATTGTGATTAAATTATATCGTCCCGTATGTACTTATTTGTTCTTCATGCATTTGTGAGTAAATTATATGTTCACAAAGGTCTTGCTGCAGGTTATTTTATCTTTCGACAAAGTTTATATACTTAGATGTACCTCTTGCATTTGTGATTAAATTATAATATGATGCTATTTAATTTATCGGTTGACAAGTATTTCTATGCTTCATTTGATATGAATCAAATCTGCAATAACACATGTCCTTCATGTAATATCCATTAAATCATATTGTCCTGATCTTTAATTTATCGGTTCGCAGACCTTCCTATGCTCGAAGGCGTATAGGACATCTACCAGGCTCGGTCTTGCCCTTGCCCTCAAACCTTAAAGTACTCACTCCTTTGCTTGAATAAGGCCATGTTTTGTGAGTTCAGATTCTTTCAAATGGATCACACTTTTGAAATCCCTTGGTGGATTTTCTTTTGTTTTTTTTGTTTTGGATAAATTATTGAGGACCAAAACTCAATTTTGAGAAAGTTCTTCCCCGAAGTTAAAGGGAAGATCTTGTTATATCATTGTATCAGTACACCTTGAGCTAAAGCTCTCAAACTAACTTATTGCAAGCACAGCCTTGTCAATTGAGACTCGTTCTTCAAAGTTCTTTTCTCCTTGCTTTGTTTGATCTTCATTATTGAAAGTATGAAACCCTAATCCAATTTGGTCCTTGAAAAAAATGGTAATTGCCGATATACCCTTCGGAAATGCCCCGTTTTTGTCCCGGTTGGTTATTGTTCGTTTTCTTGAACTAAATTTTTTTCCTTTTTATGTTTTAGAAAAAGCCCGCCCATGTTTACCGATACACCTGGGGATGTTTACTGATACATATCTGCTAAAAAAAATAAATTCTTTCAATAGATAAATATATTT
This sequence comes from Dioscorea dumetorum, assembly GCA_902712375.1. Lineage (NCBI taxonomy): Eukaryota > Viridiplantae > Streptophyta > Magnoliopsida > Dioscoreales > Dioscoreaceae > Dioscorea > Dioscorea dumetorum. Next base: position 4,271,070 of record CACTHL010000490.1, on the reverse strand, counting down.
AGAAAAAAAGATTTTTTTTTGCTTTTTTTGAGTATCTTTATTATGAAAATTTTGATAAAAAAATAGTTATATGAATAGTAAATATCCCAAAAATATATTTATTTTATAATTATGAATTGAAACAAAAAATGATGTTCCCTTTATTTAGGATAATTTATGAAACTTCAACGCTTGCTTTCCAACTTAAAAAAATAATTATGAAATAATTTGAAGACCGAATATGTATAAGAAAAGAGAATTTATTAATAAGTTCATATGCTGCCCTAATTTCTTACAATCAAAGAGGAGAAATTTTTTCCCACTTTCAAGTATTTGGAACATGGTAATAAATTATATTAGGGTGTGCAATATTGTTTAAAGATTTAAAGTAGTTGTTACCATGGTAATGAAATAATAAACTAAACCCTAAACTCTAATTAATATTTAAGCGTGACATATTAACGGTTTTACTTAATTTAATCGAAAAAATTAGAATATATGTTGTGCAAAGGTTTCACAGTAATAAATAAATTATTGTCAAATTAATAATCGATGTGCAATATTTTTTTATAAATAATAAATTATTTCTTGTAATGGTAATAAATTAATTAATTCACTTACGCATTCCTCAATATCATAAGCAAATATCATAATTTATCACCATGATAATAAATTGATATTGGATGTGCAATATTTTCCTAAGAACAATAAATTATGTAGGTGAATCTCATAATTTATTAGTATGGAAATAAGTTAATATTCCATGCACAATCTTTTTTTTTAAATAATAAATTATTTAATAACATTGTAATAAATTACATAATGTAAATATCATAATGTAATTAACAAATAAACTACAAAAGGTATGGGGGGTAACCTTACCCCTTCACCGAAGTGGTGATTATATCCCCACTTCGGTGATACCAAACACCAAAAAGTGACTGAAGTGGGATTTTCCATATATCTACTTCAACCATCCAAACATCGGAAGTGGACACTTCCACTGAACTGCTCACTTCCACAGAAGTAAGCACTTCTAGACTTCCACCACTTCGGCAATACACTTCCGAACCAAACGGCCCCTTAGTTTTTCTTTTTTTTTTTTTATGTAGACTTGAATCTGCTATGACAGTGTTGGACTCTAATCAATAAGAAGCAACAAGCTTTAGCTTCTGCTAGTTATTCTTTTTGTTCTTTCTGAATAGCACAAATATTAGAGGTGGTGGTTGACGCTACTGATAGAGGAAACATAGCACACCTGATTAAATTACTTGAGAAACTTTTTTTTTTTTTGTCAAGAAGAACGAAACCCTAATGGGCCCGCTAAACTAAGACAGGGGCGTGCGCATGCCTCGACTGCGGCCTGTGGGGCCGCGCATACATGGGCGCTGGTACCACCCACAGTTCGTGCGCACAATTCTCAGACATGCACCATCACCCCGAGAATTCGAACTCTCGCCACTTGCGAAGCGTCCTCACGGGGGACCCAAATGCCAATTGACCCACAGGCCGTTGACTACTTGAGAAACCTTTTTCGGCACAATGTCATTTGCTCTAGGTCATTTCTTCTGTGCTTTTAATTTGAATCTATTTCTAGTTAGTTTTATCATGAGTTAGCTCTATGAAAGTAGTGACAATGATTGAAATGAAGTAGAAAGAAATAAATCAAACTAGAGATGATGTGTCACATTAGGACCACAGAATTTAAACAATAAAGCAGTGGTCCTCTTATTCTGCATATGAATTATTTATGGCTAAACAGATGATGCAGAATCCTTAGTTACATGCGATGCAAAAAAACAAAATTAACATTTATAGTTAATCTGATTTTTACAAGTATAGACTGGACTGTAATCTAGCCAAAGTGTGCGTTCCTTGTGAACATACATGGAATTTGTGAAGAAGTCTAGGTATATGAAACAATAAGTATGCCACAGAAATGCTTCTGGACAAAGTGATGCTCTTTCCATCAATAGGAGTATATTTAGTGCATAGATTGAGATAAGACGTGATGAGAACTCAAAAATTAAGTGAACAAGAAATAACTTGCTATTGGTTTGGTCCAATCTTAGCAAATAGATGATAGAAGAGAGGTTTACATCCAACATCTTGTTAATGATTAAGAGAGGTTTATGGAGGAAAATTATAAATATACATGTATATGTATATACAACTAACACCCCCTTCAAACTCAAGACGGATCAAAAGTCTTGAGTTTGAATAGCAAAAAATGATGCTGATCGCGTGTCTGTGCCTTGGTGAAGAAATTAGCCACCTAGACCTCTGTGAGAAGATAGTGAAGGAACACGGACTGGGTGCGAACCTAACATCGGGTGAAGCGAGCATCCAGATCAATGTGTTTGCTCAATTCATTTATGACTGAATCGGTAGTAATCTAAAGTGCACCAGTACTGTCACAGTGAAGAGGAGTAGGAGCAGGAAGCAGCACACCAAAGTCCTGAAGAATAGAACTAAGCCAAAGCACGAACCTTAGCCTCAGCATTGGACTTGGCAACAGTCGTCTATTTCTTGGTCTTCCAAACAACAAGAGAAGACCCAAGAAAAACACAATAACTAGTAAATGTAAAACTCGATCATCAGAGAATCGGCCCAAGTAGCATCGTAGTATGCTTGTAGTTGGAGAGTGGATACTCAAGGATAGAATAGACCACGGGATGCAAAGTGTCATGAAGATATCGCAGTACCCAAAGAAGATAAGCATAATGAATGGATGTAGAGGCTGCAACGAACTGACTAAGGATGTGAACAGCATGAGAAATGTCAGGACGGGTGAGAGCCAAGTAGACCAGACTGCCAACCAAATGTCGATAGCGTGATGGATCAGATAGAGGAATACCATCAGAAGCTTGGAGCTGCAAATGTAGCTCCATCGGTGTAGCAGCTTTACGGGTATTAGTCAAACCAGATCGAGCAAGAAGATCAAGAGTGTAGCGCTGCTGCGAGAGTCGATAACCATCCGGATTAGAAGTGATCTCAATACCTAAGAAGTAATGAAGCGGACCTAGATCAGTCATCAAGAAGGTGTCACAGAGTTTCTGCTTCACAAAGGTAATGTGAGCAGAGTCATCTCCAGTAAGTATCATGTCATCCACATACAGAGGAATAATGGTACGGCCTCAAGGGGAGATATGAACAAAAACTGCTGGATCATGAATGCTGGCAGTGAAACTAGCAGCCTCAACAACTGTGCTGAACTTCTCAAACCAAGCCCGTGGAGCCTGTTTGAGACTATACAAAGCATGATGTAGACGACAAACAAACGCTGGAGGCACCTGAAGACCGAGAGGCGTCATATAGACCTTGCTGCTGAAGAGTCGACCCATGAATAGCCACTACAGCAATCAAAGTGCTGACAGTGTGCATATGGGCCACTGGAGCAAAGGTCTCCTCATAGTCACAACCGTACTCCTACTGGAAACCACAAGCAACCAAACACCCTTTATAGTGCTCAAGAGACCCATCAGAATTGGATTTCACCCGGTAGATCTAGCGGTAGGTGATAGGAACAACATGACAAGGGAGAGGAACTAGATCCCACGTGTGAGTACGAGATAAGGCATTATGTTCCTCTACCATGGCGTTCCGCCACTCAGGTAACTAAACCACCACCCTATAGGTTCTTGGCTCAATCACATTGGAGACACTAGTGCTAGCAGAGGCGTAACATTCAGGAGGATGTAAAGAAGGGTGATCACATAAAAAATAAGTATGAGATGGTACCCCAGAGACGAGATCAGTAGGAGTGGCCTTAGAGAAGACCGGCCGAGGTAGAGATGCTGCGGGCACCCTACGGTGATAAGAGAGACGGTGATAAGTGCTTGATTATATATATTTTATAATATCAGTTTATATGCATTGAGCATCACTTCTATCAGATTTTAGCATTAACAAGGTGTGTTTTGTGTTCTTTGGTGCAAACAGGGCTTTGGAGACATGACATACAGGAAGAAGCAAAGATAGGGTGTGATGACATGTTTCAAGACCACAATCAGAAGCTGTGTTCATATGCATGGGGGTGTTGCCAACTTTCGGAGGAGTACAAGTCATTACACAAACCGAAAGGGCACAAAGGCAGTAGTACGCCCATGTCCTAGCTTCCGTACAAAGCAGAAGAAGGTTCTTGAGGATTTCAAAGCATAGAAAGCCACACACCCTACCACACGAGCATGTGTCCGACCGTGTGGACTCCAAGGAAGACTTCGGGGGGAAAAAACACTGTAGCATTCACTGTAACATTTACTGTAGCAGAGTACTTCACACGCCCGTGTGGAATTTCCACACGGGCGTGTGGATGCCCGTGTGGATGCCCGCGTAAAGCCCCGAATTCAAATTATAAAAGTCGCCTTGTGATAATTTTTGGGGATCTTTTTGGCCACTTTCGAGAGACAAGGCGGCTAGGGCTTGGAAGGAGTTCTTTGCGGCTTTGGGAAGCTTTCCTCACCAACTTGGATCGATTCCTCCTCCATCATAGCATCAAGGAAGCCATCGGCGACCTAGCTTCAGAGTGGATTCAATCCAGACGTGGAAACTACCCATCAAGACCATCATCACGGATTTAAGGGGGTTATTCTTTATGTCTTTGGAACTTATTTCTGAATTTATTATTTATTTTGTGACTCGCTCCATGGAGAGCTAAACCCCTAGAGGGTATTCGGACATGTAAACCCTAGGATTCTTATTTTCATTAGATTTACATTGTGTTTCTATTCGAATTTATCAGATTGAGTTTTACTCTTGAGTTCATAATGCTTGTTTGTGCTTTTGATTTCATTATTAATTGCCTTGCATGTTTTATTCAATCTAGTGAAGAGAGAGATCACCGCTAGGTTTAGAATTACCAAGAGTAAAGAGGGTTGAGAGGGTGAGCCGTGAGATAGCGGAGTGTCCCCTTTCCCTTCCGACAGATATTTCCTATCTCCATATTCCCTAAGTGTCAAGCAACCATATGTGGTGTGAGGCGTCGAGAGAATTCTCCGCCGGGACCTCGTAGGGGGTTAGGGATCTTCCACCTGGAGGCAGGGTTAGATCTACTTTTAGGAATTGGTCATATCTTTGGGATCCCTAGAGTTTTAAGCAAATATATGTGGTGTGAGGCGTCGAGAGAATTCTCCGCCGGGACCTCGTAGGGGACTAGTTATCGGTGACCTGGAGGCAGGGGCCGTTATACCTTTGGATACCCACGACTCATTGTCTTCGTTTAGAAACACTTGTAATCTACATCTAACACCCGAATCCTAGGGGGAACATTGTCCGGATACCTCACTTTTATTGCTTGAGAACTCTTTTCCTTTTATTTCCTGCGCACTTGTGGTGACACTCTTAGTGTTGGCCATTAGATCATCAAACACTACATTCATTAGGCTAGATAACAAAAGAGGGGCTATTACTAGTACTTCTGTTCCCTGTGGTTCGACAACCCGACCCTTTGGGTCCACTTTTATTACTTGACGACCCGTACACTTGCGGTAACACAAGGGGTTGACACACATCACCCTGTTGTGTTGTTGCGGAGACGCATCAGACGGACATGTGGATAAACAGGAGGAAGAATCAATAGATAAAGGAGAAGATGGGATAAGAGAAGAATGTGAGATAAGCTATGGAGAAGGGGCGAGAGAGGTAGGAGAAGAAGATACTAAAGGAGCATCCTCTGCAAAAAAAAAAGTAGGAAAGAGAAAAGATAGGGGGACAGTGAGAGAAGATGACTCAGTGGATGGAGGAGAAGTATAGAAAGGTGTGGATTCATCAAAGATGACATCACGGGAGATGCGAATACGACGAATGACAGGATCATAACAACGATAGCCTTTATGCTTAACGCTATCCCAAGAAAACACAATAAACAGACTCGGCAGTAAGTTTTGTCTGTTCCTGAGGTGAGAGCAAGACAAAGCAACGACACCCAAAACCACGAAGGTGATCATAGCGAGGAGGTGTGCCATATAGACATTTACCGTGGCTATGATGCTGAAGTTAAGAAGAGGGTTGTAGGTTAATGAAATAAACAACAGTATTTACCGCATCTGCCCAGAAATGAGGGGGAAGAAAGGCACCAAGTAGAGCACGGGCCGTCTCTAGGATGTGACGATGCTTGCTCTCAGCGACCCCATTCTATGGATGAGCCCCAAGACAAGATAACTGAGGCAAGGTGCCCTCAGAAGACAAAAAAGCATGACAGGGTCTGAGAAGTGTATTCACAGCTAGAGTTAGACCAAAAAGTCTTGATAGAGGTAGAAAACTGGGTGTGTATAATGGTCATGAAAGAACGATAGATTGATAATAACTGACTACGATTATGCATAAGATAAAGCCAGGTAAAACGAGTGTAGTCATTAATTAAAATATCATTACAACGATTGCCCCCTTTAGACACAAATGGGATTGGACCCCAAACATCAGAATGAATAAGTTCAAAGGGAGCAGTAGTTTGAGACACACTTAACGGATAAGGACACTGGAGCTGCTTCCTGAGCTTGCAGCCAATACAAACCATATCAGAAGGAGGAGAGATAGCTCTTAGGACACCATGACGAACAAGAGATGGCATATGAGAAAGATACAAATGACCAAGACGATGATGCCATATATGATGGGAAGAAATAGCGGCATTACAGTGAGGTACCTATCCAACGGAAGCAGGAATGCAAAGAGAGTTCAACGCATAAACTCCACTATAACGGCGGCTAGCTCCAATTATCGCTTCACTGTGATCCTGCACACGACAAGAGGTACAATAAAAATAACTTGACAATCATAATCAGTAATCTAACTAACAGACATAAGATTCATGGATAGGTGAGGAACATGAGAGACAGAAGGTACAAAGAAAGTATTAGAAGAAAGATGACCAGTAGAAGAAACAAGAAGCATTGTGCCATCAGCAATACGCACACAGGTGACAAGGAAGGGTGGATGGGAATGACGAAGATGAGTGGCATCATTAGTCATGTGAAAAGAAGCACCAGAGTCAAGAAGCCAAAAAGGTTAGGAGCTACCTAGAGTAGACGGAGTACCCTGAGCGAAGCAGACATGACCAAGAGAGGACTCTGCCATATGAGACTGCTGGAACTACCAAAACATCGCCAAGATCTGCTGATCTGTAGGTGATATAGGAGCAGGAGATGCTGTACAGAATGTGTCGGGGGAAAGTAAGGCGTGGGAAGAAGAGGAGGAGTCTAGAAAGAAGTACTATTAGAAGTGACATGGAAGTCCACGCTGTTTCTTCCGACAGTCACGCTCGAGATGGCCACAATGCCACAATAGTGACAAGTCACGATCCGTTTCAATCGTGGGGGTGGTTGAGAGGAAACAGGTGGTGGTAGTGGACAAGTGGACAAAGACAATAGAGATGCGGAAGTGAGGCGAAAGGCAGCAAGTGCACTGTCTCCCCCTGTAAAGGATGTCCAAAGACGAGTCTTGTCAGCACAAACAAAAGTGAAGGCTTCATTTAAAGAGTATGCAAATGGAGCGTCAAGAAGTTGGGCACGAGTTGACTTGAACTCGGGCGGAGATGCATGATGAATTTATACATACGATGAGTCTCTCCATGACGACGACGATGAGCACACAACTCGATTATGTGAGAAGTTGAGCAAAATGAGTAGTGCGATAAGGAGGTGTGAGAGCGTCTATCCGACGTCACAATCCACGCACTGTTGTAGAAACGATCGACGATGTCCTCCTTCTACTAGAGGCTACTAAGAGCCCCGTTACAAAATATACGACCGTACCGACTAGAGACACAATAACGACATTCTAGATACTCCCACATGTCACGAGCAAAGGGGAAGATCCACTATCTAGGTACGAATGTCAAACGTGATAGTCCGACATATAATCATTTTGGCAAAGGGAGTCATTGATAGCCTACTTCTCAAAATTCCGTTCAAATGTTGTTAGAAGAGCGCAGAGGTCTCCAAGGAGGAGCCGGTAGTGTTAGAAGGGACAAGAGCAATAGGAGCAAAGTGGCGGTGTCGTCAACATGTCTAAGCACACTAATACCATCAAGGATCCGCTTGATAGTGAGTCACTAGGGAAGTAATTGGTGCCATCAAGTACCACATCGCTGTGTTGAAGATTCCGGTGATGAAGCTCCGGGGGACTCCACTTAAACCAAAAATATCCATATTTTGTTTCTTTTTTTTTAATAAAATAATAGAATATTTAAACAAAGGTTATATAGCTGGCTGACATTCAGACAAAAAGAAGAAAAGTTTCACGGACTGATTGTCAGGAGTGGGGAATTACGACAAATAATGAGCTTCACGGGTTCTCACCACATTTTCCAAAGTTCGCCAGAGTTGACATTCGGCACTAGCAGCAGCGGTGGCGTTTTGCGCGCTTAGTAGCACGGGACAACAAAGAGCAAGGTTCTTCCGTCAGAGGGCGAGCACCACAAAGGGAGTTGACATTCGGTAGCGTTTGGCAGCAGCGATAGTTCTTCAACAGCATGCAACAGCTCTGGACAGTAGCAACAGCGAGTGTCGTCTGCAGCGGCGAGCACTCGGCAGCTTGACAGTGACGGGATAAGGAGATGGCCGATGATAGCTCTCAGCAGCAGCAGCAGGTCAATACTCACGACTGAGCTAGTGTGGATCATGGACCAGGGTAGCGGGTGCGGCAGTAGAGGAAGAAAAAGCCCCGGGAGGGGGAGGCCGGAGGCCGGAGATGATCGGAGGGGGCCGGAGATAATCGGAGGAGGCCGGAAGAAGGGTTTGCGAAGTTAGCCTGATACCATGATAGAAGAGAGGTTGACATCCAACATCTTGTTAATGATCAAGAGAAGTTTACATATAAGGAGGAAAAGTATAAATATACATGTATATGTATATACAACGAACAATAGAAACCTCAAAAGTTAAAAATTTGTTATCAGTAAAAGCAGGCAACGATCCTCAGATATGAGAGACTGCTATCATTCAACAAAATTTCCAACACCTTATTTGAGCAACTCCTTAGGGCCTACTTAGGTGGGAGGGTTTGGAAGGGTTTGGGAAGGTTTATAAAGTGTCTTTGAACCCATGCTTGGGGGGAGGGTTTAGAAGGGTTTGTAAGGATTTGGAAGGGTTGAAAACCTCCCATTTCCCTCCATTCCTCAACCCACCAAAATGGTGGGTTGAGGAGGGTTAAATATTTGTTTGGACAATTTTACCCTTCTAAGTTTTCTATAATTACAATCTTTGCCCTTTTTATTAAGTTTGATTCATTCTCTATGTTATGTATTTTGGTGGTTTTATGAAACTTGTTGTACTCATTTGTGGAGTTTTTTGATGCTGTAAAAATTTTATTATGTATTTTGGTGCTACAGTAATTTTGGCCGAATTTTTTTAAAATTTTGATGTAATTTTATGTTGGAATAAGAAATGCCCAAACCAAAAATTTTGATTAGTTGTGCAAAAACATAATTAAAATTAATCCAAATGCTTATGTTTTTTGTGTTTGAATTGGAGCAATGTAAGGGTATTTTGGTAATAATAACACATACCCTTACTTTCCTTTACTTTCAAACCAAAGACAAAATGGTGACAATCCTTACTTTACTTCCCCCCCCACCCCCCAAAAAGCAAAGTATGTATTCAACCCTTCATTTCCCTTCCCTTCCTTTCCGTTACTTTATGAACCCACCCCTCACTCCATCCAAGCAGGCCCTTAGATTACAAGAAGCAACTCTAAACAAGGAATTAAAATTAAGAAGGATGGAAATTATCTCCAAGGATTCAATAGCATTGTCAAAGAGAAACAAAAATCAATTATGAATTAAATCTTTTTTCTTTATGTTGATTTGTGGGGGTTTCTGTATGATTACAAAGGAAGTTCCAAAAAATGAAAAGCCAAAAAAAATCAAAAAAGTCTTTTTTTGTTATGGGAAAAGAAAAGTCAAATAATCTTACTTCAAATAATAACACAACAAAAGTAGGAAGTTAGAACTTATGGTTTACAATTAAATAAATAACTCCTGTAAATAAACTCTGATATTAGTGATATTAGAGTAGCTAATAGCCTTATTTATGTTTGTAAAGAAGAGGATATAAATGTGACTGGAGATGAGATAAATAAGGAAACTAAGGATCATAAATGTTAAAAAAAATAGATTCATGTTGCATCAATGATGCTGATTATAATACTAATAGTGCTTAATTTAATGATGCGCAATTTAAGATTTTTGGCCCTAGATGTGTAATTTTTCTCAAGATTTTCCTTCTCATCTTCCCGTGAATATGTTTCCTTGTTGAAAGGTCCTTATGCTATTGGAAATTTAGATAACATTGCTTACTGGTAGAGAGTTCGTCAGTGTTAGAGTATATTTATACATGTACATACTACTGTTTATATATACATATCATTGTACTATCTTTGTCTATTTATTGGGTGTTTTACCCTAATGAATTACACACATTCATATCACACTTATCATGGTATCAGAGCCCTAGGCTTCCTTTTCTCCGGCGATCATTGCTTCCGGCCTATTTTCCGGCCATCTACAGCCTCCCCCTTCCCCTTTCCCAGCCTATCTCCACCGCGAGGGTCTTTTCCCGCTTATCCCCATCGTGATCTTCAGCCGCCGCTTCGTTGCCTCGGACTCCCGGCTCGGTGAGCTTCTTCCTTTCCCCCGTCGCCGGTTTTCCTTCGCCGAGTTTTCACAAGAACGTTTCAAGATTATTCTCGCCCACACACGCTGTGTCCGCTGCTTCCGCCCACATGAAAATGTTCAAGAAGCCCCCCTTGACAAAGCAAAAATCATAAAAAACAAATCCCTGAAAACATTTACCTCTTCTCCAAAAGCCAGTCTTACAGCTCCTTCTCCATCTCATCATTCTCCTTTTAATTCTGTGGCGGTGAAGATCTCGGATGTGTCTCTATTTCACAGCCTTGGATACTCCACTGCTATGAAATCTGATCGCCACCAGCTTTGGCACAAGTATCAACCCATAGTCCACTTTGTCAAAGCACAAGTTTCAACATAGCCAACTTTGTCACTTTCCTTTGTTTGGATTTCAGCTGGAATCTATTGTCTTCTTTAGACTTGGATTTCAGCTGAGATGGTATCTTTTTTTTAATTTTGTTATTATATATATATAGACACACACACACACATATATATATTAAAAAAAATGGCCTCTTTATCATCCCCAAATTTTCTTACTCCCGTCGATGTCAAATTGAATGGCTCTAATTACAAGGAATGGTATACGACTGTTCATATCATTTTACTTGGATTAGAGTTACTTGATCATATAGACGGCATCTCCCCTCCTAAAGAGACCGACAGTTCGTCTACTTCATGCTTTACTGCTGATCATCGCGCCATGACTCTCATCTCTCAGTGTTGTGAGGTTGACATCCATATGGAGATTGGGCATCTTCCAACTGCCTTTGCTATGTGGGACCACCCACGTCATATGTTTGAGCAATCCAGTTCTGCTCACCAATATGCTATATTACAGGATTTCACTTATATCCAAAGAAAGGGAACGTTCGTTCGAGACTATGTAACTGAGTTGCGATCTTTGTGGAGATAGCTTGACTCTTTAGAGCCTTCCACTTGTATGACGTGCAAGTGTTTCAATGCTCGTTTTCAGTCCGGCCGCATACAGCGGACTTTTGAGTTCTTGATGCGCCTCCGTCCGGATTATGAAGCCGTTCGTAGCCAATTACTTAATCGCGATCCTATTCCATCATTTGACTATGTTGTGCGCAAAGTTATGGCCGGGGAGACTCGGGTACATGCACTTTTATCTTCTCGTCCCGAGTCCCACTAATACAGCTTATGACTCGTGACATCTTCGCGCTCTTCTCGGATATCTACACCTAGTACCCAGCTTCTCCTCCTCCGGATCCTCTTTCTTCGCCGTTATCGCAAACGGCGGGGACATGTGAAGACTACTTGCCGTAAGCTTCAAAGACCGACAACCGCAAAGATTCGCCTTCTCGTCCTTCTCTCGAGATCCTCTCGGAGTCTCTTCTTCACCACATGCTGCTACTGTTGAGGTTGTACCTTCTGATTCCTCTGGGGCTCTTGCTTCTCAGATTGCTCAGCTTACAGAGCAACTTCATGCTATGCAGCGAGCTATGCAGTCCGACTCCTTTATTATGTCTGCTGCTTCTAGTATGTCTTCCTCATCATGGATTTTAGATTCTAGTGCTACTCATCATATGACTGCAGATGCTACTACCCTAGTTAACCTTTCTAGCACTCACCATTTACTAGTGTTCGTACTGCTGATGGAAGTCTTCTTGCTGTCACGCAGTTCGGTCACCTTCAGTCTTCTTCTTTCACTATTCCCACAGTTCGCCATGTTCTTGGTTTAGCTTTAAACCTCATTTCTGTTAGTCAGCTTACTGATCATGGTTTGACTATTACCTTTTCTTCCTCTCGACTGTTCTATGCAGGACCATCTTACAAAGCCGAGGATTGGGACCGGACGTAGAGTTGGCGGACTTTATCATCTAGACTCTCTTCATCTTCCAGTGCCTCCCTCTCTTTCTACTTGTACTCCTACTAGTATTGCTTATGTTTGTTCTTTAGATCGTTGGCATTCGCGATTAGGTCATGTATCTAACGATCGCCTGAAACTCCTGCCTAGTTCAAGTCGTCTTGGTTCTGTCTCTTCAGGCTCGTTATCTTCTTGTATGGGTTGTAAACTTGCTAAACAATCGGCTCTTCCTTTTCCCACTAGTGACTCTTTATCTGTTTCAGCTTTTAATTTAGTTCATTCTGATGTTTGGGGACCTGCTCCCTCTTCTTCTCTTTCTGGCTTCTCTTACTACATAAGCTTCATTGATGATTTCTCTCGCTATACCTGGCTATATCTTATGCGTTCTCGATCTGAAGTTTTTACCATATACTCTCAATTCACACAGATGGTGCATACTCAGTTCGGTAAACAGATTAAAGTTCTTCGAACTGACGGAGCTAAAGAATATCTCTCTACTTCTTTTCGTGACTTACTTTCCTCTCACGGCACCCTTTCTAAACAGTCTTGTCCTTACACACAGGCTCAGAATGGTGTTGCTGAGCGCAAGCATCGCCATATCCTTGACACCACTCGTGCTCTTCTTTTCACCTCGTCAGTTCCCTAACAATTTTGGGTTGAGGCCGTTCTTACTTCCACCTATCTCATTAACGTAACACCTTTATCTACTCTCTCCCGGTCTTACTCCTAATGAGTGTCTTTTCTCTTCTCCTTCTTCTTATGGTCATCTTCGCATCCGTGGTTATGTCTACTTTGTACTTCTACCTTCCATTGAGCGCACTAAACTCTCTCCACGTTATGCGATGTGCATTTTTCTTGGCCACAGCCCTGAACATAAGGACTATCGTTGCTATGATCCTTCATCTCTTCGTCTTCGTATCTCTCGTCATGTTACCTTTCTTGAAGACACATCTTTCTTTTCCTCTCCTTCTCCACAGTTTTCCATTCTTAAGTCTTCCCCTTTTTCTCCTACACCTCTACCTTCTATTATTTTACCCGCTTCTCCTATTCTTGATGCCTCCTCGACTTCCTACACCACGTCGTCTAATACCACTGCTGCCCCCTGCCTATTCCCATCATTTCCTCTTCTACCCCCTCTACCGCATGTTCTGATGATCTAGGTGACTCTCCCGCTTCCTCTTCCACTCCCACCTCTCCTGCTGTCCCCCGTCGTTACTCAGATCGTGTTCGTCATCCTCCAGCCCGGTATGCTCTCTCTACTTCCTCTACCTACTTTCCATCTTTTCGTACATTCTTTGTCGCCGTTCACACCAACCATGAGCCGCAATCCATATCGTGAGGTCCGTCCAAAGATCCCCATTAGCAGCAAGCTATGACAGAGGAACTTGGGGCTCTTCAGTGCATGCATACCTGGGATCTCGTTCTCCTCCCTTATGGTGTTACGCCTATTAGTTGTCGGTGGATCTATCGGGTTAAGACCGGAGTTGATGGCACTATTGAGCGCTATAAGGCACGTCTTGTCGCTCGTGGTTTTACTTAGGAGTATGGCATTGATTATGAGGAGACTTTTGCTCCTGTGGCCAAGTTGACTACCGTTCGTCTTCTTCTTGCTATTGCTGCAACACGTCACTGGCCACTCTATCAGTTAGATGTGACCAATACCTTCTTACATGGGGATCTTTCTGAAGAGGTCTATATGACTCCTCCTCATGGTTTCTCTCATCCTCCTCATCTTCGTCGGGCTATTTATGGGCTGAAAAAGGCTCCCCGCGCATGGTTTGAGCGTTTTTGCAGTGTGATTCTTGCTCTTAGATTTACAAAGAGCTCTCATGATTATGCCCTCTTCACTCATCAGACTTCTCGTAGTCTCACTATTCTTTTTCTCTATGTCGATGATATGGTTATTTCTGGTGATGATGCTGACACTATTTTTTCTCTGAAACAACGATTGCACACCGAGTTTCAGATGAAAGATCTGGTTCCTCTTCATTATTTTCTGGGTATAGAGATTGCTTATTCTCATCGGGGTTATTTGGTATCTCAGCAGAAATATATTTCTGACATTTTCTGCCGATTTGGTTTTTCTGATCTTCGTACTGCTTCCACTCCAATTGAGTTGCATCATCGTCTCTCCTCTTCTGATGGTGAGCCTTTGACTGATCCCACTCGTTATCGCGTACTTGTTGGAGCTCTTGTTTATTTTACTATCACTCGACCCGACATTGCTTATGTTGTTCATGTTCTTAGTCAGTTTGTGAGTGCTCCTCCCTCTACTCATTATGCTGCACTTATATGCATTCTTCGTTACCTTCGTGCCACTCTCACTCGATCTCTGTTTTTCTCGGCCACGTCCTCCTTGGAACTGCGTGCCTACTGTGATGCTGATTGGGCAGGTGATTCTACTGATCGGCGATCTACCACTGGTTTCTGCATTTTCCTTGGTGATTCTCTTATCTCCTGGAAAAGCAAGAAACAATCTACAGTCGCTCTACTGCTAGGCACACAGCTGCGTGGATTTGGTAGCGCGCACGAGTGGCGCGGCGCTTGTGTTGTGTCGGGACCAAGGGCGGGTGAAATATCCAGCATGATCATTGGCTGAGACATTGAGGCGCGCGGGCACGCTAGACCGTGGGCGTGCGCGTGACCGATGAGCGCGTGGGGCAGGCGCGCCCATACCAAGAGTCAAGTGTTGCAGGACTTCATCATGTAGAGTGTTGGATCTCTAGCAAGTCTAGGCGGGGCGGGACACTTGATCAGGCCGGGTGACCGAGAGCTGATTTCGGATATGATACGGTATTACGCAGGCGTATGCAAGTGGGCACGTGGTCGGGAGCGTTGCCGAGCCAAGGGCAGGGATGGCACGCGGTATTATCGCGCGTGACTAGTACTGCTGCGCGCTGTGACCAAAGATAGCTGGTTAAAGCTACAGTCGAGTCAGAGGACACTGCAAACTAAGTGAAGTCAGGGAATTCACGCCAGACCTGTATTGGGCATGGAGCTCAATCAACTTTGGATTTGGGGTAGCTCTTGTAATAGGGTCAAAGGCCACTTGGTGTTGGTTTTGGCCATGGTTGTAAACATTTCTCAATCTAAGAGAGTTTTATGTTTTTCTCTCTCAAAATGGGTTTCCTGTGTCGTGTTTCTCGTATCGAGGGGTTTTCCGGATTTGCTTGCTTCTTCTTATTTTCGTTGTGCTTTGTAATGCAAACAGGAATTAACTAACTGTTCTTGCAAGGAAGGCTGACCTGTCGCTATGGTGCATGTCAGGTGCCGCACGGCCGAAGGTGATCGGTTGAGGCCGTGACAGCTCCCAAGGCCACCTAGCATCCAATGAACCTTGGGAGAAGAAATTGTTTGGATGATGTTATTTGTTTATGAATGAATGTTGGTTTGTTGTGTAGTTTCATTTTATGTGTACTTGATTGTAGTTGATTGCATGAAAACTCTGTGATTCATTTTGTCTATTGTACTTGGATGCGTGGGGTGCGCTATTGTATTAGATCCACATAGTTATTATGATAGTGTAAGATCTATTCCAAAAGCAAACTAGTCAAAGAGTCAAATAAATTGACAAATGAACTCTAGAGTTTCAAGATGTCAAAAAACCACGACAGGAAGGAAGTTTCACAAGTTAAAGACTATAAGCCTTTATAAGCATGAAATGCTAAGGTTTCCAAATATCAAATGAAAAGATATCAAGTTGTGACTCACAAACATAGGGAGATCATAATTTGTCTCTCAAATCATGCCTAAGATGCAAAACTTAAAAAATTGAGAAAAATTTAAGTCAAGAGAAAAAATATTCCAATATACTATTCACCGAAGGAATTGAGAAAAGTTGAAGCGTCGCGATATCTATTCACAAAACACAATGAATTCATGTTGTGTGAAAATAAATTTTTTTAAAAAGAATAGGACTAGGAAACTTGAGTATGCTGTCTTTATACTCATAATTAAATTCACGTACCCATGTTCTTTTTTTTCCATTGATAAATTTGATTTTATATTTCTCATTTACACTTGTTCTTAACGAGAGATTTTTGTCATCATATCTCGAGGTAATTAATATCCGGAGTTTACTTTTAATGGAAGTCATGAATCCACAATTATTTGAAATTATAAAAAAACTAAATTTTGATTTGTGATATGTTTATTTTTAACGGGTTATCTCAATTAAAAACCGAACAAAGTAATAAATATCATAATATATTTAGTAAGTTGTTCCTTAAAAAGGGCTGCTAGTTTGAAGTCTTGAACAGCATGGAAATGTTCAAAATTAGATTTTTAATAATATTATTATTTTAATTATTTCCCGTGGAAAGCTGCAGGTAGTCTAGGCTGTCAAGCCAATGTTCCAACAACAAGTCATAACTTTTGCTTTCTATATACATATGTAGTCCCATAAAGTTTGCAATGAAGTCCTCTGGCAATATTTTGTAATATAAGATTAACTAATTATTTTTTTACTTCAGTTGTGTTATTTTTATTTAATGGATAAGAATTGGATATACAAGCCTAAACAATCTAAAGAATATCAAGGAAGAGTTTATCAATTTCTCTAGTTTCTCTCTAATAATGAATCTACTGGTTTAATAGGGTTTCAATCATCTTTGATATATACATCTTTAATCAGCGGCATGTGTCACAGTAAATCGTGTACATATTCAACCTAAAAGTGAGAGAGAGTCAAAAAGTTGAATATTTCTTGCCGTAAAATGAACTTGTTAAATGATCACATGGAGTTGTTCATTTTCATGAAATGATGGATCTGGTATTATTAATTTATACTTTACCTAAAAGCTAACAAGAATGAATTGAATAATATATCCAATAAAACAGTAGAATTATAATTTGCATAGAAACTTTATCCATGAGCCATAAGAAGATGGATGTATGTCTCACATAAAATTTTATGTTTCCAAGGAGATTGATTCCTTGCCAAATATTGCACAAGTTTAATCTAATAAAACTGTTGTATGCTTGCTTTCTTGCTTGTTGTTTTAATTGAAGTTGAGATGGTTGATGTATGACTTTGTATTTTGTATTGCATGGTTGATTACAATAGTTGCAATGCTCTTATTAAATGAAAGAAATTCCTTTTTTGTTCATTTCGTCAATTGTCCTGTGCGCAATGTTTTGTTTGCAATGGAATTAGAAAGCTGAAGAGTTGATTGCCTTTGAGTTGGTTTAAACTCATGAAAGTTGGTTTTTTCACTTACCAGACAAGTGATACGGAGTCAAGAGTGACTTGTTTCACTTCAAACTGTGAACTTGATTTATCTCAAATTCAAATACCTGTAAAATTTTAGCCAGCCTATACATGTATTTTCAGCAAAACTTATTTACTTTTAGTTTTCTCTGTGCATTAATAGTAGTTTTCAAACATTTATTGTTATTACTTTATTTTCAATATAATGCTGAAACACTAATATATTATTTGAATTTAATTTTATCTAAAGGTTTATATGATGTTTCATCAATAAACCAAAAAAACCTTTGAGACGTAGCTAGGTTTGCATGTTTTGATTTGTACTTGTCACCAGTGGAATGTATTGTCCATCTTGTCTTGATGAAATATGACACATGTTCAAACCGTGTTTGGTTCACCGAATTTGGGCTTGAAGTGACAAGTGGTGAGATAAGAAGGTTGTGTGATTTTTTTCTTGTGCATAACATTCACATGTTTTAGTCCTTAGAGCATTAGAGAACTTAGGGATTATGTCATGAAAACTAATTAGTCTATTTAATGTATTCATGCCACTATGTCCTAAAAAAAATGCTATAAAGAGCTAGACAAAGCATCAACAAAATAAGCATAATCACCGGAAATTTTATTAATGTTGAACACATACATATTGTTCTTGTCATATGCCTTTACCACGAAAACATCTTCCTTGGTTAATATGACTGTGTGGGACTCAAATACAAGTCTGAAATTATTTCCATCAAAATCAAATTTTTTTCCTAAAATTTTTGGGTTCTCTGTCATCATGACCTCAGTTACCACTCCAACAAAATCCTCCTCTTGGATGGTGTTGGTCTCTTCCTTCATAGTCTCTTGAAAGCCGCACAATTTTTGCCATAGTGGTCCATCTTTCCACATAAAAAGGAAAGATTCTTTTTCTTCTTGAACTTGGACTTATTTTTACATTCACCATTGAATTTCCCCTTTTGACCCTTGTCCCAATTGAGATTAGAAGGCCCCTCCACACTATGGACAACATATTCTTTGATCCTCATGGTGGAATCAACCCTTGTCATTGCCTCACATTCTATTAGAATGTGTTCCAAATGTGTATCCAAAGAGAATGTTTTCTATTCATGTTTAAGTTTCACTTGGTAATTTCTTCAATTAAGATGGAAAATTACCAATGATGGTAGAGGCTTGAAAGGTTTCAGAAATGGTCTCTCCCATTTCTTGACACCGATTAGCAATATTATGAAGGGCATAATTTTGATTCATAATAGGTGTAGAATCACCCATTTAAATTCCACATGCCTATGCATTAAAAGGCTTTGTTTTTTTTTTTTTTTTTTTTAGAGTAATTAAAAGGCTTTGTTACCCGCATCCTCACTCTCATATCTCTTCCCTATGGCATTCCACAACTAAGTCCATGTCTTGTGGTGATGGAAACTGTCAAAGAGATTGTGGACAATAAGGGGAGGATCTCATCTTCCAACCATTTCTCTTGCTTACCTAACAAGCCTCGATTGTTGGTAATGGTTTGAGTGCCCACACTATTCGATCCTTCTCTACCAATGTTGTTTGACAAGTGGCTTCTCTCTTCATTGTTATTGTTGTTGTCATTCTCGAACAGATCATACTCATGGAGAATATATACCACCTTCATCAAAGATAATTAATATTAAATCTTTATGCTCCACGACTTGTAGTTTATCCCATTCAACTGCTTTAACTTTTTGTCACAGCCTCAATTGATCACCTTCAGCCGTGCGGCAGCTGACATGCACCATAGTGACAGTCGCCCTTCCCGCAAGAACAAGCTTAGTGAATTCATGTTTGCAAGTATAAAGCACAAATAAATAATAAAAAGCGAGCAAAACCGAAAACATCCGCGGTACGAGAAACACGACACATGAAACCCATTTTGAGAGAGAAAAACATAAACTCTCTTAGATTGAGAAATGTTTACAAC
Organism: Dioscorea dumetorum; assembly: GCA_902712375.1. Classification (NCBI taxonomy): domain Eukaryota; kingdom Viridiplantae; phylum Streptophyta; class Magnoliopsida; order Dioscoreales; family Dioscoreaceae; genus Dioscorea; species Dioscorea dumetorum. The sequence goes on along the minus strand of CACTHL010000490.1, from coordinate 4,251,479 downwards.
CATGGCCAAAACCAACACCAAGTGACATTTTCTCCTCCCAAAAACACATTAGACCCTATTACAAGAGCTACCCCAAATCCAAGGTTATTTGAGCCCCATGCCCAATACAGGTCTGGCTTGAATTCTCTGACTTCACTTGGCTTGCAGTGTCCACTAACGCAACTGTAGCTTTAACCAGCCACCCTTGGTCACAACTTGCAGCAGTACCAGTCACGCGTAGTTATACCGCGTGCCATCCTCGCCCCTGGCTTGGCAACGCTCTCGACCATGTGCCCACTTGCATACGCCTATGTAAAACCTTGTCAAATCAGGAATCAGCTCTCAGTCTCCCGGCCTAATCAAGTGTCCCGCCATGCCTAGACTTGCTAGAGATCCAACACTCTACATAATGAAGTCTTGCAACACTTGACTCTTAGTATGGGGGCGCCTGCCCCACGCGCTCATCGGTCACGCGCACGCCCACGGTCCAGCGCGTACACGCCTCACGATCTCAGCACATGATCGTGCGGGATATTTCACCCGCTCTTGGTCACGACACAACACACGCCTCGCCCAAACCGCGTGCTACCCAATCCACGCAGCTATTCGCCCTCGTGGCTTGGCCTATGTGAAAATGTACGCCCGCTGACCGAGTGTAAGGCCATCAACCCTTGCACCTTTCCACTTCATAAGAGAATTAATGGTGTGATTGAAGAAGTTGCCATTGTCGGACGATATTGTTAGATGTATATACATATACTCATACGCTATACATATATATTTCTACATATATGTACGCATATCGTATCATTTCTTTCTATATGTAATCTTCAACCATTCATGTTATGTAAGCAATCTGAGATCTATCTATCATGTTCTCTATCATGGTATCAGACGCCGAGGTTTGATTCCTCCGGCTTTCTCTCCGGCAGTCCTCCGTCAACCCGACCAGAAGCTCACTATCTCTCTCTCTTGCTGCTGTCGAAATTGAGCACCTCTCCGGCAGCCCATCTTTCTCCCTTCCTCGTGCTGCCACCGCCGAGCACTCCACTGGCCTCCCTCACCATCTTTTGAAGTGCTGCCATTGTTACTATCCGTAGAGCGCCATCACAAGTTGTCATGCCGTTGCTGACCGTGAACTTCGGCGAACTTTGGAAGCCGTGCCAAGAATCTGTGACTTCCCCACGTGGTGCAAATTCCCACCCGACAAACCTCATCCGTCATAATCACCTTTAAAATTTTTTATTATTTTTTTTTAAATGCTTATGGCAACTACATAGCTTTTCATATTATTATTAGTATTATTACTTAAAAAAAGAAAGAAATAAAAGGAAAATAAAAAGAGAGAGAGAAGGAAAAAAAAACTTTTCAGCCCATGAAGCTTCCCCCCCTTCCCTTGGCTCATACCTTTTCTGTTTAAATATATATATATCTATATTTATAATTAAAAAAAAAAAAAGAAAACTATGAAGGTGATATCAGATCAGCATGAAGGTATATTGATTGTATTTTAAAAATAAAAAAAACTATGTATGCTTTTAGTGGCGCGTTACCAGATATTCAATACCGGAAGCCCCACCTATCACATGAAGTGCTTGATGCTACTCATCTTACTCCCTATGTTCCCTTTCGATCTTCCCCCCAATTGAAGCATAACATCATGTGTCACTACTGTGGCATACTCGGCCACTTTCAACTTAATTGTCGGAAAAAGCAGCATGGACTTCAGGGCGTTGTTCCTCATATTACTTCTCCAACAACTTTATCTTCTACGTCATACACTATACCCAACTCTCCTACTTCGTTATCTCCTGTGGATCAGCATTTAATAGCTATGTTCCGCCGCTTCAGCAGCCCATTTGGCGGATTCCTCTACTAGCCATGCGATTTCAGCTCATGTCTTTCCATCTGCTTCGTGTAGTTCCCCGTCCTCTTTGGCTTCTTGACTCGGTGCTTCTCTCCACATGACCCCCGATGCTACTTATTTTCACCATTCTAATTCATCACCTCTTGTCTCACATGTTCGCATTGCCGATGGTTCACTCCTTCCGGTCTCCTCTACTGCCCATCTCTCATTAAGTGCTTTCTCTGTTCCTTCTGTCTCTCATGTTCCTTCTTTATCTATGAACCTTATGTTTGTTAGCCAACTTACTGATTATGGTTGCCAAGTTATTTTTGACAGTACCTCTTATTGTGTGCAAGATCACAGTGGGAAGGTCATTGGAACTGGTCGTCGTCATAATGGAGTTTATGTGTTGGATTCCCATCGTCTTTCATCTCCAGGTACACCTATTCCTCACTGTCATGCTGCTTTTCTGTCTCATCATCTATGGCATCATTATCTTGGTCGCTTGTCTCCCTCTCGTATGTCCTCTCTTGTTCGTCATGGTGTCTTAGGATCTGTCTCCCCTCCTTCTGATGTTGTCCGTTTTGGCTGTAAGCTTGGCAAGCAGCTACAATATCCTTATCCTCTTAGTGTGTCCCAGACTACTGCTCCCTTTGAGCTCATACATTCTGATGTATGGGGTCCTGCTCCTTTTGTTTCTAAAGGAGGTAATCATTATTATGTTATTTTTATTGATGACTACATCCGCTTCACTTAGTTTTATTTCATGCATCATTGTAGTTAGTAATTATCTATTTATCGCTCATTTACTGCTATGATGCACACAATTCTCTTCCCCTATCAAGACTTTTAGGTCAGACTCTGGCGGTGAGTATACTTCTTAAGCCTTTCGTGCCTTCTTATCTTCTGAAGGCACCTTACCTCAGTTATCATCCCCTGGAACTCATCCCCAGAATGAAGTTGCTGAGCGTAAACACCGTCATATCTTAGAGACAGCCCGTGCTCTTCTTCTCGGTGCTTTTCTTCCCCCTCACTTCTGGGCTGATGCTGTCAGCACTGCTATTTATCTTATTAACCTACAACCCTCCTCTCATCTCCATGGTCGTAGCCCAGGTGAGTGTCTCCATGGGACCCCTCCCCCGCTATGACCATCTTCGTGCCTTTGGTTGTCATTGTTTTGATCTACTCTCACCTCGGGAAAAGACTAAACTCACTGCCTAGTCCGTTTCTTGTGTTTTTCTTGGGTATAGTCTTGAGTATAAAGGTTATCGTTGCTATGATCCCGTTACTCAATGTATTCTTATTTCTCGTGATGTCACATTTGATGAGTCAACTCCCTTCTATGCCTCTCCATTTTCCGCTTCCCCTACTTCTCCCTTAGTTCCTCTATCCTTTCTTTTCCCCACATCTTCCGCCTCCGGGTCCCGCCCCAATATCTTCTCCTCCCACTCTTGAACCTTCTCCTGAACTTCTCTCTCATTCTTCTCCTCCTTTATCTATTGAGTCTCCTGTAGTATCCTCCCCTTCTTCCTATCTTCCTCTTGCTCACCCCCTATACGTTTTACTTATAATCGTTGGGAACCCACAGGTCCTCCATCTCGACCGGTCTCCTCTGACACATCTCCCACTATTGATCCACCACCTGAGGTATCCTCCCACTCTTACTCTCTACGTGATCGCTCCACTTTACGTCCTCCTCATCGTTATGCTTCTGCTAGCACCAATGTTTCAGATGCCTTTGAGCCAGGTACCTATAGAGAAGCAGTTAAGTTGCCTGAGTGGCAGAGTGCCATGGCCGAGGAACTTGATGCTTTATCTCGGACTCATATATGGTATCTAGTTCTTCTTCCCTCCCATGTTGTTCCCATTACCTGCCATTGGATATACTGGGTTTAAACCCGCTCTGACAGGTCTCTTGAGCGCTAAAAAGCGCGTCTAGTCGCTCGTGGTTTTCAGCAGGAGCATGGTCGTGATTATGAGCAGACTTTTGCCCTTGTGGCCCACATGCATACTGTACGTACCTGACACACCCTTGCGTGTGTACTCCGCAAGTGCACGGGTGTCGAAGTAATAAAGTACCCAAACGGGTAGGTAGTCGAATCCACAGGGAGTAGACGTAAGAACAATCGCACTTTGTTAAGTAGCAAAAGATAAACCACTTGTTGTTGTGAAAGAAAATAGGATAGGAAAGAAATAGAAATAAAGTGATGAAAATAAAAGCTAGGGTATAGAAATAGATCAATAAGACGATGGGGTACTCGGACAATGCTCCCCCTAGAATCCTTGTTTCAAGTGCAAAACTTCAAGTACTCTTATTCAATAGAGATTTCAAGAATCGTGGAATCCAAAGATACAAGGTCCCAAATCTAAGGTCAACCTTGACTAGTCCCCTACGAGTTCCCGGCGGAGAGAAGACTCTCGACACCTCACACCACGTATGACTGCGCTATGCTCTAGGGATTCCAAGTGGTAAACTCTATTCCCAACTATAGATCAATCCCTTTGGTCCAGGCGAAAGATCCCTAATCACAAATAAGTCCCGGCGGAAAGACCTCTCTCAACGCCTAACTCTCTTTGAGATCGAAGGTAATACTTGGAATAAGAAGGTAGGGAAAACCACACCGGAGGGGAAAGGGGACGTGTCACTACCTCTCAACTCACCCTCTCAACCCTCTTCAATCTTGGTTAATCTAATCCTAATGGTGATGGTCACTCGTCAAAAGGATGATTGGATTAGCCCTCAACCCTAGTGTCACTCTAAGGGAGAAACAATTAAGCATACAAGATTGAAACTCAAATTCAAACTCAAATTGAATAAAAGCATTAAAGTCAATGAAATATAGGAAATCTAGGGTTTACAAGTCCAAGTACCCACTAGGGGTTTAGCCCTCCATCGAGCAATACAAGTTCATCAAAATAAATGAAGACAAGTGCTAGAAATCCATAAAGAAAACCCCCTTAAGCTTTGTGTTGATAGACTATGGGGACTTCTCCTTCTTCTCCAAAGAACTCCTTCCTCCAAGCCTAAGGCACACCTCGTCAAATCGAGTCATCGAAGGCTCCCCCAATAGCTCTCCTTGGAAGGAATTGATGATGAATTCGGTGAAGAAGCGCCCTCAAAGTGTAGCAAGAACCTCCTGAACCCTAGCCGTCACTCCCTCTCAAAGTTGGAAGAAAAGATACCCAAATAACGCTTCAGAACGGCTTTATAATTGGCTATCTCGAGGATCCACACGGGCGTGTGGATGAGCCACACGGCCGTGTGGAAATTCCACACACCCATGTGGAGTCTCTGCCTTGTGGAAAACTTCGTATTCGTCCCCGATTTCGCCCGTTTCTTCTCTTGAGGTCACACGGACGGACACACGCCCATGTGAAAGGTCATGTGGCATTTCTTGATGATGAGAAAACCTTGGAGAGCTTTTGAAATCTTCGAACAAATCGGAACAAGCAAGCATGACTGCCTTCGTGTCCTTCTACAAGAATTGTCTTGAAGTCTTTAGAAGTTGGCACATACCCCCTCGTTGGAACCCGATTTGTGTCTTGAACTTCGTATTTGCACACAAGAGCTCCACTTGGCACCATTATGACCTAATCTTGCCTTTATTCACGTACCATGTCTTCACAACCCTAATTGCATGAAAGAACACCAAAGCACACGAAATTAGCGATAAAACCTGAGAAATGTGATGCTCATGCGTGGAAAACATTTCCAAAAATATATACATGCAAGCACTTATCAAACTCCCCCACACTTAAGCTTTTGCTTGTCCTCAAGCAAAGTTCATACCATGAGAATTGAAGGTTGAGTGATGAAGATGCTTGGCCTTAGGTTCACCAAAAGTGTATAAAGATAGTATTCTCAAAAAGGGAAAATTTAAACATAGATAGATAAAAACCAAAACTCTAGCAAAAACTCAAATTACGAAGAAAATAAAATCCGAAAGCGTGTGTGTGTGTATACTTACTCATGCCAGCCTCAAGTCTACGCTTGAACATTATTAAAACAAGGACTTATTTAGGGAAAAAGAAATCGGTGGTAGCTGCACACAACCTCAAAGGTAGCCATTTCCCAAGATGCCTCCTAGGCGGCTTTCACCCTTTCAAGGTGGTAGCTCTTTCCACCCGGGAGTGTTACCTTTCACACAGCCTATTAGATAGCTCTTTCTCTCATTAGGGCATAGCTAGTATCCGAGTTATGAGAGTAGCTGCATACAGAATAGGTGGTAGCTCTTTCCACCCCAAGACAAGAGAACACCATTTTCTAAAATTTTTTTTTTTTTTATATTGCTCAAAGAAAATGAAACTAATGTCCTTTCAAACTGAACTAGCGTTATCAGGGTTAACAGAGCAAGTAAAGTGCAAGAAATGCAATCAGACAAAAAATTTCTAAGTTTTTCGAGTCAACTAGAGCATGGTAACAATCTGAAGTTTAAATTTCACCTAAATTCGAAAATACACTCCTTTCCTTAAGGTGAACTGTCATTGGCTAGATGAGCATGAAAGTGATGATCAAGAATAAAGAACGTGTGCAGTGTGAACTCCCCTCACACTTGAGCTGTACATTGCCCTCAATGTACTCATGCAAACATGCAACATAAGAACATAAATAAAAACATGAGGGCGTGGGTATTAAAACAACACTCCCCTGATCTCCGAGTGTAGTATTTGAATGGAGGTGTGGAAACGGGAAGTGAAGTTGCGTAGGGTTGTGAAGCTCACACGGCCGTGTGGAAATTCCACACGGCCGTGCCTATGACCATTTCTCAAAACCAAGTTGACAAGTCTATCTGCACATCACAAAAGGGGTTCAGTGGATCTTAACAAAAGCTAAGATTAAAAGAGTGCAAAAGTAAACAAACCAAACACAAACTCAACAAAGAACATGAAAAATAAAAACAAGAAGATAACTCTCAGAAGGTGTAACCTTTCTGAGTACACAAAGACTCAACAGAAAAGAAAGTACAAGGGAATAAAAAGGAAGAATAAAAGACGCATCAAGCGTCGTCATCTGCTGGTGCTGCTGGGGATGCTGGGGATGCGTGGGGTGCTCTGGGTGTGGACGGCGAAGTGGAGTCGCTACCTCTCGCCATCAACTGGTGGAGTGAAGTGATGCGCGCCATCATCTCCGAGTGGTACTCAGCCATGCGAGCGAGAACCTCAGTGTGGTTCGCTACCTGGGTCACCCGCATGGCGGCGAGATCAGTCTGGAGGGTCCCTATAGCAGCCTCAAGTCTGTCTATGCGCTCCTGTGCCGGAGGAGATGCAGGTGCTGACACTGGTGTCACCTCCTTGTCTGCTGGGGTGTCCTCCGCCGCCATGGGTGTGGGTTGTGATGATGGCCCTGCTCGGGTCTCCTCCGAGTCCTCATCTTCGTCCTCAGACTCCTCGGACTCATCTGGGAAGGGTGCAACAAGCACGTACCTACCGGGGGCGGCCCTCTTCACCAAGCCCATCATACGCAAGGTATCAAGGACTAGTGGAGAGGGAACAATAACCTTATCAGCTCCCCGAACAGAATCAATCAGTGCCATTCCTTTGACGAGTCGAGTGATATAGGGACCAGAGAAAAGAACTCCTATCCACGCGTACTGTCCCTGGTGCCTCAAAAAATCAGCTACCACGTATCCCAGGTGCAGGGGAAGGCTCTGGACCATAGAATGTAAGTAGAGGAGGTCCAGCCGCCCCAATACGCCGGTGCTGTCTCCTCACCCAGTAATAGACCTGCTCAGGATGGCATGAATGTACCTGTGGGCGGGGCGGAGGAGCAAAGACACCTTGGTCAACCCGGGCTCGTACCGTATATCTCCACACAGCATCCGGCAAACTCGGCTCGGAGTGACGCGGAAAGGGTAGTCGAATGGTAGCTGCGCGTACTCCTCCGTGTGGATGAAGTCTCGATCGTACAGGCCGAGGGCGACAGCGAAATCAGTCAGGCTCATGCTATGGTACTGCCCAAAGATGCGGAACCGAACTGTGTCTGGTCGGTGGTAGTCGGTGTGAGAGTGATCAAACTCGAACTTCGAGAGTGATATCGCGAGTGGAGAGCTTTTGATATCGCGAGGTCACACAGACGGACACACGCCCATGTGAAAGGTCATGTGGCATTTCTTGATGATGAGAAAACCATGGAGAGCTTTTGAAATCTTCGAACAAATCGGAACAAGCGAGCATGACTGCCTTCGTGTCCTTCTACAAGAATTGTCTTGAAGTCTTTAGAAGTTGGCACATACCCCCTCGTTGGAACCCGATTTGTGTCTTGAACTTCGTATTTGCACACAAGAGCTCCACTTGGCACCATTATGACCTAATCTTGCCTTTATTCACGTACCATGTCTTCACAACCCTAATTGCATGAAAGAACACCAAAGCACACGAAATTAGCGATAAAACCTGAGAAATGTGATGCTCATGCGTGGAAAACATTTCCAAAAATATATACATGCAAGCACTTATCAGTACCTTAGTTGCTATTGCTGCTATTCGTGGATGGGTCCTTCATCAACCTAATGTGAAGAACGTGTTTCTTCACGGAGACTTGAAGGAGGAAGTTTACATGACTCCTCCCCCTGGTCTTCGAGTTCCTCCCGGAATGGTTTGCCGCCTTCGTTGTGCTCTTTATGGTCTCAAACAGGCTCCACGGGCCTGGTTTGAGCGTTTCAGCACCGTAGTTGAGGCTGCTGGCTTCACTGGTAGCATACATGATCCTACAGTCTTTGTTTATCTTGGGATCGAACCATTCTTCTTCTATATATGGATGATATGATCCTTACTGGTGATGACTCTACTCACATTGCATTTGTGAAGCAGAAGCTATGTGAGACTTTTCTGGTGACTAATTTGGGTCCGCTTCTCTACTTCCCCGGGCATCGAGATCACTTCTCATTCTAATGGCTAGCGGCTCTCTCAAAGAATAAGCTACTTACACCCTCGATCTTCTTGCTCATTCAGGTTTGACTGATACCTGTACTGCTGTCACACTGATGAAGCTACATTTGTAGCTCCTTGCTACAGATGGGATCCCCTTATTAGAACCTTCTCGTTAACGCCATCTTATGGGTAGTTTGGTTTACTTGTCTGTCACTCGTCCTGATATTTCTCATGTTGTTCATATTCTCAGTCAGTTTGTAGCAGCTCCAACTTCGGTTCACTATGCTCACCTTCTACGGGTGTTGCGTTATCTTTGTGGTACTTCTTCTCGTGGTATGTTCTTTCCTCAATAGTCCACTCTCCAGCTACAAGCTTATTATGATGCTACATGGGCTAGTTCTCCTAATGACCGGGTCTTTGTCACTGGTTATTGTATTTTTCTAGGGTCCTCTCTCATTGTTTGGAGGACTAAGAAATAGCATACTGTTGCCAAGTCCAGTACTGAGGCTGAAGTTCGTGCTCTGTCTTCCACTGTTTAGGAGATACTCTGGCTTCGGTCGATTCTACAAGATTTTGGGGTATCGATTTCTTCTTCTACTCCTCTTCATTGTGACAGTACTGGGGCTCTTCATATTGCTACAGATCCGGTTAAGCATGAGTTAACCAAACATATTTGTGTGGATGGCCACCTCACCCGATGCCATGTGCGTGCACAAGCAGTGTCCCTTCACTATTTCCCCATAGAGATCCAGGTGGCAGACTTCTTTACCAAGGCGCAGACGCGTGATCAGCAACGTTTCATGTTATCTAAACAAAAGATATATGATCCGCCTTGAGTTTGAGGGGGTGTTAGATGTATATACATATGCTCATATGCTATACATATATATTTGTACATATATGTACGTATATCGTATCATTTCTTTCTATATGTAATCTTTAACCATTCATGTTATGTATGCAATCTGAGATCTATCTGTAAGGGTTGATGACCTTACACTTGGTAAGCGGGCATACAGTATCACATAGGCCAAGCCACGAGAGCGCACAGCTGCGTGGATTTGGTAGCGCGTGCGGTTAGCGCAACGCGTGTGTTGTGTTGGGACCAAGGGCGGGTGGAATATCCCGCATGATCATAGGCTGAGACCGTATGTGGAACCAAACACGGTGTTTGTAGTGAATCCTATGGTGGATCACATTGTTCACTTGAAGCAGGGATTATCAAGATGGAGGGAGAGACAACTGTATGTGAAGTTGGAGAAATATCATTTCTGGGGGTGAAGTCCGTATGGTCGGGCTAAGGTGGCGGCGATTTTGGACTGGCCTGCAACGTCCAAGGTACCAGAGTTACGATCTTTCCTCGGCTTAGCCAACTACTATCGCCGGTTTATCAAGGGATATTTAAGGAAGGTCGTGTCGCTCACCGACTTGTTGAAGAAGGACCAGCCGTGGGGCTGGACCGAGAGGCAGCAGGCTGCTTTTGACAAGATCAAGAGTGCGATTGCAAGTAAACCAGTCTTAGCCTTGCCCAACTTCGAAGAACCTTTTGAGGTGCACACCGATGCGTCAGACAAGGCTGTTGGCGGTGTCCTTGTTCAGAACAGGCATCCGATGGCGTTCGAGAGTTGGAAACTGAAAGACGCGGAGCAGCGCTATTCGGCGCATGAGTGGGAGATGCTCGCCGTTGTTCATTGCTTACAGGTATGGAGAGTGTACCTTCTGGGCACTAAGTTTCTTATCAAAACAGATAATATTGCCAATACATTCTTTGCTACTCAAAAGAAGCTGTCGGCTAGACAAGCTAGTTGGCAAGAGTTCTTGCAGGAATATGACTTTGAATAGCAGCACAAACCGGGGAGATACAACCAGGTAGCTAATGCGTTGAGTCATAAGCAAATGGTTGAGTACGTGGCTGCATTGGCGCAAGTGGAGAATGACTTGCAAAGTCGTATTGAGGAGGTAGCAAAGACGGACAGTCAGTATTTGACGCTGATCAAAGATGTCCAAGACGGAGTCGTGCGCAAGTACTGGGTGGAGAATGGGCTTCTCTACGCCAAAGGCAACAGACTCTATGTGCCGAAAGGAGGGAAGATTCGGTAGGAGTTCCTTAGAGAGCATCATGATGTTCCATGGGCGGGACATCCCGGTCGTGAGCGAATGAAGGCCTTGCTCACAAGACATTATTATTGGCCGGATATGGGCGAAGAAATTGAAGCATATGTGAAGACGTGTTTCGTGTGCCAACAAGACAAGTCGGAAAGAAGACGGGAGGCCGGTCTTCTAAAGCCGTTGAGTATTCCGGAAAGGCCATGGGCGTCAATTTCCATGGACTTTATCACCGGATTTCCTAAGGTGGAAGGGATGTCGACAGTGATGGTGGTCGTGAACCGATTCATAAAGTATGCGGTATTCATACCCGCACCGATAGTTTGTCCGGCAGAAATGGCTACTGAGCTGTTCCTGAAGCATGTGGTGAAGCACTTTGGGGTACCGGAAGACATCGTAAGCGATCGAGATGCTCGTTTTACTGGGCGGTTCTTGACGGCGTTGTTCGGGTTGTTGGGCACAGAGTTGAAGTTTTCAACAGCGAATCATCCACAGACGGATGGACAGATGAAGAGGATCAATGCTCTGTTGGAAGAGTATCTCCGGCACTATGTTTCGGTTTCGCAGAAGAATTGGCTAAGTCTGTTTGATGTGGCGCAGTTTAGCTACAATCTTCATCGGTCTTCATCAACGGAAAAGAGTCCGTTTGAGCTTGCATACGGATACCAACCTATTACTCCTTCAGAGGTGGCGAAGAGGAGGACAGGAGGAAAATGTCCTGCCGCGTATCATTTTGCTATTGATCGGCAAGAGATGATGGAGAGTGCTCGGGATAGCCTCGCCAAGGCGGCTCGCCGGATGAAGAAGTATGCAGATCAAGGGAGACGTCCTTTGGAGTTCCAAGTAGGGGACAAGGTTTGGTTGAAGCTCACTCCACAGGTGTGGAAGAAGTTACATCGGAAGGATGTACACAAAGGCTTAATCGCGAGGTATAATGGGCCTTTCGTTATTGTCCAGCGGCTGGGAACGTGGCATATCGTTTGGATCTCCCCGATCTGCTGAAACTCCATCCAACTTTTCATGTGAGTTTCTTGAAGCCATGCCACGAGGACCCCACAGATCCATCGAGGGCGAAGAAGAGTCAGGCTCCACCGACTATTCGCAAGGAGTTCAGCAGGGTAGCTGAGCGGATCCGAGACCGAAGAGTAGAAGGCCAAAGCAAGAAGAACCGCAGGGTGTTATTGTCTAGTGGAAGGACTTGCCTATGTCGAAGGCAAGCTGGGAGCGTGATACTACTCTTTGGCAATTCGAGGAGTTGGTGGAAGACTTCTTGAGCTCGAGACCGACGAGGACGTCGGGTTCAACTAGTGGGGATGGTTTGTAAGGATTGATGACCTTACACTTGGTCAGCGGGCATACAGTATCACATAGGCCAAGCCACGAGAGCGCACAGCTGCGTGGATTTGGTAGCGGGTGCGGTTAGCGCGACGCATGTGTTGTGTCGGGACCAAGGGCGGGTGGAATATCCCGCATGATCATAGGCTGAGACCGTGAGGCGCGCGCGCGCTGGACCGTGGGCGTGCGCGTAGCCGATGAGCGCGTGGGGCAGGCGCGCCCCTAACCAAGAGTCAAGTGTCCAGGACTTCATCATGTAGAGTGTTGGATCTCTAGCAAGTCTAGGCGGGGCGGGACACTTGATCAAGCCGGTTGATCGAGAGTTGATTCCGGATCTGACAAGGCTTTGCGCAGGCGTATGCAAGTGGGCACGTGGTCGGGAGCATTGCCGAGCCAGGGGCGAGGATGGCACGCGGTATTACCGCGCGTGACCGGTACTGCTACGCGCTGTGACCAAGGGTGGCTGGTTAAAGCTACAGTCGAGTCAGAGGACACTGCAAGCTAAGTGAAGTCAGGGAATTCATGCCAGACCTGTATTGGGCATGGGGCTCAATCAACCTTGGATTTGGGGTAGCTCTTGTATTAGGGTCAAATGAGTCTTTGGGAGGAGAGAATGCCACTTGGTGTTGGTTTTGGCCATGGTTGTAAACATTTCTCAATCTAAGAGAGTTTTATGTTTTTCTCTCTCAAAATGGGTTTCATTGTGTCATGTTTCTCGTACCGAGGGGTTTTCCGGTTTTGCTCGCTTGTTATTATTTCGTTGTGCTTTGTACTGCAAACAGGAATTCACTAACTGTTCTTGCAAGGAAGGCTGACCTGCCGCTATGGTGCGTGTCAGGTGCCGCACGGCCGAAGGTGATCGGTTAAGGCCGTGACACTATCTATCATGTTCTCTATCAGATATAATATTCAAGAATTATTGCCTTCAAGTACTTTTTGAGTATCCATCTATTGAAAAAGGAAAAAATGTAGATGAAATTGGTTCAAATTTGCCCAATTGAAAAATCTGGAGATACTATTTTCTTTTCAAATTTTTTCATACAAATCCAAAGAGAGTTTTATTCTAGTTTTCTATTCTTCATAAATCCAAGTTTTCAATTTTTACATAAAAATGAGAATAGATCCATAGGTTCCATAGTTTGTTATATAACCCGTTCTTTAGAAAAATATCAGATAGAGTCAATGAATTTGATGGAAAATCTAGACCAAGTAAAGAATGAAAGAAGGTATTTTTAAAGTTCAGAAACCTCTAAGGGGCCGTTTGGGTCCCGGATTGGGAATGGAAATGAGTGAAGGAGTAATGGAAATAAAGGGGAGTGAAGGAGGATTGAAAATGAAAGATGTGTTTGGTTAGTAAGGTATGAGAGAGATTTATATTATTATTTTAATTGTTAATTATTATTATTTGAATAAAATTGTTAGTTTAATTGTTAGTTTAATTGTTAGTTATTATTATCTATTTAATTATTATTTAGTATTAAAATTATATATTTAATTATTATGTTAATTAATTATAGCTTTACTTATTAAATAAGGGGGCAAGTTTGTAATTTCACCCTCAAGGAGTGGAGGAGGAATAAGTAAGGATTGCCACTCTCCACTCAATCCCCCCTCATCCCTCACCCAATTCTCTCTCACTCCCATTGATAACCATCCAAACAAAGGAGTGGAATGAGAGAGTAATGACTCCCATTCCACTCCTTACAAACAAACACCCCTTAAATAAACACAAGTTCCAACAGTTACAAAGCAAATGAATTTGAGAATGTTAATAAAACAACCATGAAATTTTATTTTATTATTTTATTATTACTATGATTTTATTTTTTTTTGGGAAAATTTATACAACAGCAAACACTTGTCTATCTTTGCCATCTCCATCTATGTCACCAGATAAGTGTATTTCTCATTACATAAAACATAGTATCAAAGTACCATTAAATCAGCCCAATCAATATAGTTAAGTTAAATAAGATGATTTGGATATAACCAAACCCTATAGAACTCTTGCGGAGCTTAGTCATAATAGATATTTCACAAGGATTCTGATCGCACTTCATTCTACCCAAGATAATCTTCTTCTGCTATTGAGATAACAGCACATGAAAGAGAAGTCCGACCATTATCATACTCCATTAAATTTATGAAAACTTGCATGTTGTCGGTAATATGAAGAGAAACGTTTGCGCTCATAAATGAACATGCCATCCTTAGCACAAGCTAATGCTCCGCTTAGAATCCTGGTTTCAAGCAAATAGCCATCCCTAAGAATTTCCCCAAAAGTAAAAATTAAAAAAAAAAATAAAAAAAAAAGAGATAATTAGGAGTAGAATAACATAATAGATGTATTATTTCTAATCACATGCATATTACCTGATGAGGACATCACGCCCATGCCAACTATACCATCTATGGATAGTAATACTTCAATTGGTATAGAGGATGAAGCATATCAAGGACCAATTACATGAAGCCGTGCTTAATAAATCCAAAACCAGATGAATGCTAACTTTATTCTTAAATTATATTGATATGGTGGTGTTTCCAATTTCTTCTACTTTAATTGTATTTAGGTGTACCGGAAGTGAGGACATAATTCCATAGGATAGCAAAAAAGAAGCATTTGGAGCTACGCCACATCTGGGCCTCACACTCAATTGCACGCCCAAAAAAAAGACTGCCTATCTTTGCTGGCCCCACGCAAACAGAGAGAGATGTGGTTTCTTTTTATGACAAATCAGCTCAAAATATCTTTCCTAAACCAACCCAATTTCTAGAAGGAAACAAAATCAAATCCCAATTAACCAGAAAATCAAGTATTCCAAGTTTAGGGATGGAGAGATTGTGCTTGCCATATTCGCGTGCTACATTAACAGTGGCATACTATTTCTATATTTAGATTGATTTTTAGCCAACTTTATTTTCATATTTTTAGATTGTTTTCCTAGCAAATTTTAAATTGCTATTTTGAAATTGATTCCCTAGCCAATTTCAATAAGATAGTTTCTTGTATTCTAAGTTTAAGTTGGCTATAAATAACCTTGTACCTTTTCATTGGGGACATCAAACTTTGATTATTATTCACAAAATAAAAGTTGTTTTACTACCATCGTCCAAGTGAGTTCTCCCGGATTCGCGAGAGAAAAGTTTCGGCTTTCTCCTAATTCGTGCTCTACAGTTCCGGGTTTTTTGTGTGGATTAGTTTCTAGTTTGTGGTTATGCGATTGTTCGGACAGTGGGTCGGAGTTCTTGAAGCTTCGGATCGTCTCTCCCCAACGTATAGGTCGCATTCATCCCTGGCTGTTCGCAGATAGTTATCCCTCAACCTGAATCCTAAGCCATGAAGATCGGGCCATCATCTAGATCTCCTTCTTTTTCACCAAGTTGGAGCCTATCATTACTAATCGTAGAAACATAAGATGGCAACATATTGAGATGAATGCACTTGTTTCTTTCTCAATATAATGAGGAAAGAAAAAAAAAGTACAAAGGAATGGCATACATGAGAGGAAATAATGAATTTACAAATTTTGTTGACTACAGCATTTTAGACGAAAGACATCATGCATTCTTTCGGGTTATTATACAAAAAAAAAAAAACTCGTTCTAGCCAATCAAGCATCATTAAGACTAAGGCATAGAACTCTGCCTATGAATAAAAACTCAGAGTTCACATATGTAAACGTTATCAAATTCAAGATGGCTGAAGTCAGTATGACGTTGACCTGCTGATTAAGTAGAA
This sequence comes from Dioscorea dumetorum, assembly GCA_902712375.1. Classification (NCBI taxonomy): domain Eukaryota; kingdom Viridiplantae; phylum Streptophyta; class Magnoliopsida; order Dioscoreales; family Dioscoreaceae; genus Dioscorea; species Dioscorea dumetorum. The sequence continues at coordinate 4,235,601 of CACTHL010000490.1, read as the reverse complement.
AGACTCAAATATGACTGGAGCATAACCAAAAGAGGAGCTATTTGGTTGTCGGTAAGTGAATTTACATGTAAATAAAATTACAGTGTAACTAGAAATACTGTATTTTAATTTACATCACAACTGTTTTCGATTTGAAATGCTGTATTGTTTTGTATGGTTTGATGTAAGTTGAGGGGTATAATTACCATTTAAGTGAAATGATAAAATTACCTCTATCACATATTGTTAACACTAGTTATTTAATATTGCTTATAAAATTTTTAATTATATACTATCCTTAAATTTTATCCCTAAAAACTATTAATTATATTAACTCTTATTATTTAGAATTAATACTAATTTAAAAAATTAATTAATTCAATGGTGATTTTTTAAATTTAAAAAATATAATATAATTCAATTGAATGTCATAAAAATAATTTTTTCAATATAAATTAAATAGGAATTGATATTTTAAAATACAATATTAAATTAAATAAAAGCATAAATAATAATTTTTGTAATCATGTTAATACTACTAATTATGTTAATATGACTTCAAATTATTTAATACTTTCCATAATAATTTATTTATTTATCTAAAATATATTAATGATAAAAATCTTTTTTAAGAATATTAAATATTTTAAATTTAATATTTTTTAAAATTTATTACTTAAACATATTTTTATAATTAATTTTAAAAATATTTTAATTAATTAAATATTTTTATAATTATATTTAAGATAACATGGTAGTGAGTGGATATCATTTACTTTACTCCATTTCAACTTACGACAAATTTTGATATAAATTGAAATATTGTAAAAGTAAAAGATGTAAGTTCACTTACATGTAAGTGGAGCTTTTACATCAAACGAAACAACCAATTACCCGTAAAACCACTTATATTACAGCTACTTACAGCTAACCAAACAAGCCACATCTTATTTTAGTTGATGAATTAAGTACAAATCCTTGGCCTCACCTAAAGACCTGGACTGAAATTAGTGGACTAAAAAAGGGATGAGTAGACAACCAATGAAGTTTTTTTTTTTGTCAAGAAGAACGAAACCCCCAATGGGCCGCTAAACTAAGACAGGGGCATACACACGCCTCGACTGCGGCCTGTGGGGCCTGCACACACGTGGGCGCTGGGACCACCCACAGTTCGTGCTCACAGCTCTCAAACATGCATCCTCACCCCAAGGATTTGAACTCTCATCACTTGCGAGACGTCCTCATGGGGGACCCAAGTCCCAATTGACCCAAAGGCCGTTGACCAATAAAGTTAATTCCCACACTAGAACGATTGCCAGTGAAGAGGCAAGTGGGACAAATATGAAAGTGTCAGGAAGTACTGCTTACGGAAAGAAAGTACCAAAACCTTAAAAGATAAACAAATCCTGCCATGCTTCACTTCGCCCACATCTCTGATGACTTTTGAGCCAACCCTTACCGAAGTGAATTGGTTGAAAGGCAAATTTCACAATTTCCTTCAAACATGCCCTGGAAGTCAATGAAATCAAGCATCTTCCCACTTATCCTCGGTTCCTTCACAAAAGCACACCTTTTTTTTTTTTTGTTGAAGGGAACTCTAAAAGAGTTAAAACAGTAAAACAAACACAGTCCTTAGAAACAAAAGCCAGCCAAGCTGACTAATTCTTCAAGCCATCTAGGACGGTCATTCCCACTGTGGAACAGGGATAAACGTGGGTTGTTCCTTCCGAAATCCGCCAATGAGTCGGCCACCAAATTGAATTCCCTTGGGCAGTATGCTACTTCAATCTCCCCTCCTTGTTGGATGAGTCTCTTGATCTCCTGTGATATCCCATCATTGGTGGTTACTAATTCCCCTTCCTTCAGGTTTTCCAATGCCATTATACAGTCAGTGCACACCCTAATCGGCTTCAATCCATGTGAGCTACATTGCTCCAAAGCTGCTTTAATTGCCATCAATTCTGCTTGGACACTTGTGCTTGCTCGCACTGCCATTGCTCCAGCTAGTAAAATTGAATTGCTCCCCTTTGTTATGATAAAGCCTGCACCACCATTCACACCATCATTAATCCAAGAAGCATCACTAAAAACATTAATTTGATTGCCAAAGACTAGGTTCTGCATGTACTCCCTGATGTTTCCTTTAAGTTATCCAAAGTAATTATGAGTTAGACGCAAGGCTTGCTTGAAAATCTGCCAGGCCTGCAGCTTCTTATGGTTGAAAACAAGCTCGCAACGAGCCTTCCACATACTCCAGAGCACAGCAGCTATCAAACTTTTGACAGCTTGCCGATTAATTCTATCAGTGTTCCAGTCCAGCGTAAGCCAGTTACCATCCAGCAAGTTGCCCAAGATTTCACAATTGAGACTAGTGTGAGCAGTTACCAACTGCCAACATTCCTTAATCACCCGACAATCATTGACCAGGTGATCCAAGGTCTCGTCAACAAGGCTACAAAACGGACAGCCACTTTGAGGACCTATATTAATTGAATGAAGATAAGCAAATGTAGGGATTTTTCCATGTAAAACTCTCCAGAGGAAGGTTTTGACCTTTGGAGCTGTAGGCAATTTCCACATCATATTCCAGCCATTCCAACTATCCTCCTCATCCACAAGACTGGTATTAAGAGAATTGTAGATATGGCAAGCAATTTTCCCAACTGGAGCACTCTTTCTCCAGGTCCAATAATTCATCTCATTGTCATTAAACTTAATATCACCAACCAAACTCCATTTAAAATGCTCACCAAAGACTCTTTCAATGCTGGTCTTATCAAGGGCATTATCAGTCATAAAAAAACTGACACTAAGATAGGAACTTATCATGTTAACATCACAATAAGTAGGTTTCATAGATATTGGAATTTCAAAAATCCAGGGTTGCTGCACCCAATCAGTATCTCGTGGGTTACAAGATTTCATGACAATGTTATGCCTAATTTGATGGGCATGCTTAAACATCATTCTATAGAACCAAGAAGTCTTGCCATGATTGCAGCTGCCCCAGACATTAAAATCCCCATACTAGAGATGAATAATTTGAACCCAAAACTTATCCTCCCTATTAAGAAGCGAAAAAACATTTTTAGCCAATAGGGAGGTTTTTGCGATCTTTAGGTTCCTAATTCCCAGACCCCCCTCAGATTTGGGAAGTGTAGTAACGCTCCAGCTTATAGAGTGATGACTGCCACCAGCAGTGCCTTTACCCCATAAAAAATTCCTAGCTAACTTGGAAATAGAGTCCAGAGTTGAATCAAGTATAGGGTAGTAAGACAGGGAATAGACTGGAATGGACATGAGAGAAGTGTTAACAAGAATTGATCTACCAGCAAGGGAAATGGCATTAGCATTCCAAAAGCTCAGAGCTTGTTTGGTTCTAGCAATTAAATGCTGAAAATGGTGAACATTTAGTCTATTGGAGGAAATCAGAGCTCCGAGGTACTTAAAAGGGAAAACCCCTATTTTCATATTAAGGATACTTTCAATGCTCTTTCTGATTCTCCTATTACACCACTGGGGACAAAAAAGACTTATGCAGGTTGATTTGCTGACCAGTGAGCTGCTTGTAAAAATCAAAACTCAACTTGTAATTTCTAGCAGCCTTTCTAGTGGCTTTAGTAATTACAATTAGGTCGTCCGCAAACATCAAATGATTGAAGTTATTTAAGTCCAGGGTCAAAGCCTGGAATCAAATTTTGCCTCAGGCCATAATTGAAAACACAGGAAAGGTTTTGGGACACTAGCGGAAAAAGGAAAGGGGATAGTGGATCCCCTTGCCTTACCCCCCCTATGGCTCTCAAACCACTCAGTAGGCTGACCATTAATCAGGAAAGAAAAAGTGGGAGAAGTGAGACAACTCTGGACCCAAGAAATCCAAATTTCAGGGAATTTCATAAGAGTAAGGGTGGCAAGGATAGCATTCCACTCTAAGGCATCATAAGCCTTTTCCACATCAATTTTAATAAGCACCCTAGGGTGGGACTGGGTATCATGCTCTAAAGAATGGGCAATCTCTTGAATGGCAATGATATTATCGAAAATGGATTTGCCCGCAAGAAAACCAGTTTGCTCTGGCCCAATGAGTTTGCCAATAACTAGTTTAAGTCTATTGCTCAAAAGTTTGGAAATGATTTTATAACAAACATTACAAAGAGAAATTGGCCTATAATCACTAACTTTACTGGGGGACATCTTCTTAGGAATGAGCACAATAAAAGTCTTTCCCCTCAGCATGGAGTTAAGGGTTTTAAAGATTTCAGCCATGGAAATGGGCTTAGTGAGAAGATACCTATCCTCATCATTAAGCCCAGGCAGATCGTTAGGCAATCTATTGACTAAATCATAAACAGAGAAGTTATTGGAGGAAGTCCACAACCTCTCATAGAAACCAGAAAAAGTATTAGCAATGTTCTGGAAATCATTATGAGTAATGCCAAGATCATCAATAATAAAGTTGATTCTGTTTCTGTGAGTTCTAATCTTAGCATGAGTATGGAAAAACTTGGTGTTAAAATCCCCTCTTGAGCCAAAGAAATTTAGCCCGCTGGGCCCACTTAGTAGCATTTTGCCTTAAAAGAGCAGTATGTTTATTATAAAGAATTCTAAGCAGGCCATTGTTAACATCAAGATTAATATTGGAACTTTCAACACTTTCAAGCATCAGAATTTCATGTTCAATAGCAGCAATTACAGTGTCCAAGGGAGTAAGATCTGTATTTCTCCAGCTCAAAATATTTTTCCTAGTTTGAGCAATAAGATGACTAAAAGCATGCATCAGAGAACAAGCATTGCGAAAATTCCAGGTATTAAAAACTTTCTGATGACAACCAGCATAATCAAACCAAAAATTTTCAAACCAAAAATTTTCAAACCGAAAAATTTTTTCTTAGAAGCAGCCGAAAAGTATTGACAGTCGAGGAACATGGGAGCATGATCAGAAGTAGTCCTAGGGAGATGTCTGTTATGATAAGAACCAAACCGGGACAACCAGTCACTATTAGCAAGGAAACGATCCAAACAGGCCCAACGCCTGGCTAGACCCGTTTGATTGTTACACCAGTTAAATGGAGTGCCCTAGAACCCTAGGTCAATAAGCTGATATTCAGACACAAAATCTCTAAAATACTTAGATTTGACATTGTAGTAATCTGACCTGCCACCCTTATGTTCAGAGGAATCTAATATAGCATTAAAATCCCCCATCAAAATCCAAGGGAGCTCAAGAATTGCTATAGACGATAAAACATGCCAAACATATTTTTGAATGTGAACAAGTTGGGAATTGTAAACCACAGTTAAAACCCAATTCCTAAGTTGATCATTAGAAATAGCAAGGTGCAAAGAATGAACATTGTAAGCTATAGGAGTGACCTGACCAACTTCCCGTTTCCATAGAGTAATGATCCCTCCCGACAAGCCGGTAGCTGGTATAGCGGCCCACTCCCAACCTTTGGAAAATTTTTCACAAAAGCGAAGAGAACGATCAAAATTGGCTCTCGTTTCCACAAGACAGACAATAGCGGGATTAAGAGATCTCATAAGATGTTTAAGCCTGAAAACTTTCTCCATCCTGGTGGTTCCCCTGCAATTCCAGCACAAGATTCGTAAGTGATACTTCTTTCGGTGTCTTATTCAATGAGGTTATGAGAAGAGATGGAGCCGGAATCAAGTAGCCACTCGACTGGCCCTCCTCGGTAACTGGATGATCATGAACCACTGAATCTCCAACGGGCAGCTGAAGGTTGGGAACCAGATCTAGATTTAGGTTTCTGTTGGGAGATGACAGTACTTCGGCGGAGCTTGAGGGTTTTCCAGAGTTCTTAGGGTTAGGGGCCATCAAACCATTTTGTTCTCCCATGTGGGCCTCAGGATAAGGAGTCGCTCTATCCCGAGGCACCCCTGTCCCTCCACCCCGTATTGACCGGTCTCCTCCACGTAGGCTTCGGTCAACGTTAAACTTCTCCACGTGCCTCCGAGAGCCACCCAATTCCCCGGTCTTCGGGATTCAGCCAGCCGACGGAGTTCGAAATCCTCCTCGGCCGAAGCTCCTTCCCCTTCCCCGGCGAGGTCCAACTACCAAGTACCGAATTCATCTCCATTCTTTATCTGCTCCGCAGTCTCCCCCTGTCCCAATGCTTGAGATGATTCTTCATCATCTGGAGCTGGTGTTTTCCCGTCTACTTGCATACTGTAGACACCTTCAGCAATTTTCTTGCCATGTGAAGAAGCTCCTTCCTCACTCTCATCACCCATATGAGAGCAGGAATTGCTTATATGCCCAACTCGCCCACACTTGTAACAAAAGGAAGGAAGCCGTTCGTATAAAATCGCCACCAGAGCTTCATCCAACCCTTCTCCGATCCAGTCCTGTTTGCAGAGGCTTTGAAAGATCTAATTCAATACATAATCGGGCATACTTCGCTCTGCCAATATTCAACGAGGGCTTATTCACATTCGCCGTATGATCATCAATTCTCAGAACACAACCTAGAAGGGAACCCAAATTCTCCAACGTTTCTTCTTCCCAGTACTCCATTGGAAGGTGGTGTAGTTGTACCCATATGGCGGCCGTGTCCAACCGTTCAAACGCCGGCTGGAAATTTTCACGCCATGGCATAAGTTGAAGTACCATACCGTTGATCGTCCAAAGACCATCCCAGAGGAGCTTATCGGCCGTCTCCGCCGTCTGACATTTAATAAAATAAAAGCCGCTAGGTAAATCGGAGACTGAGAAGCTTCCCAACTCCTTCCACTGTCTGGTGAGCTCCAATCGCACTTGATCAAGGGGCAAGGACCTTCCCAAAAACTTCCCAAAGAGCGTCCCCAGCATTCGATCCTGAAGCTGCATGTAAAAGTCCCCATCCGGCTTAAACCTCTTATGCCGGAGGGTCTTAAGTCGGTCGAGGTTCTCCTTAGTGTTGATGACATCGTTCCCGAAAGTCTTCTCTGTCACCTCTCCAGACACGACTTTAGCCCAGGACTTGCCCAAGGATTTGGGCATCCCGTTGCGGGAATCAACTTGATTCTTGTTTTGAGCAGCCGAGGATGGCGGTTTTCCTCCCCCACTTGCCATTGCAAGCTGGGGGAGACTTCCGGCCGTGCGGTGGCCTAAAGGAGAAGGAGGGCAAATGAGGTGTTCAGAGCTTCAGAGCTTCAAACTCTAAGTGGTGTTCAGAGCTTCAGAGCTTCAAAATCAATCCTTAGCGAAGTGTTAAGTTGAACATAGAGACTGGAAGCCAAAAACACACCTTGGAGAAGTTTTAGATGGATGGAGATAATGGAGGCTCACTTGAATCTAAAATTGGGGATGGTTTCAGATGGTAAGTCTAATAAATGCCCAGTACCAAATAAATGGGCTACTTGTTAGCGGTGCATGTGAAAATCCCTTTTTATTACTGTGAAATACGCAATACAATCCTACATAGGTATTCCATCATCACCACCTTCACCATAACTCAGGAGTTTTCCTTACGCGGCAGTAGTATAAAGAAGATATGATTTGAGACAGAAGTTGTACACAGCAACGAGGATAATCATGCAGATAAAAGTCATCCATCAAATGTCCCAACTTCCAGCTTCAGAAGGAAAGTAATTACATATATGTTGAACTTTGGCATACATTCAAAGAAAATACAGATTTTCTATGATACAATCTAACAAATTTTAATGCATGGCTAATGAGATTCTGAAGTTTTTTTTATTTCCTTACACAGCATGTTCTATTTCTAGTTATTGTTATTTCTAAAGTCTGTTAAATATACCTTGATGGTCATTTCAACACCTTCACCTGACGTTGTAGGAAGGAATGGGCAAAACTTCTATGAGAGAGTAGAAACGCATTGGATGTAAAGTCTTTGCAGCACTTTGGAACTTGGAGAGCTTGGTATGTGAGTGCCATTTGATCAGAATATGAACCTGTAATTTATTCATCCTACTCTCCAGGAAGCCACTTGCCTCATTTATCATGGAGAATGGATTGAGGAAGAACTTTGTAAGGATTCATTATGCCATTGGGGTCCAATAACTTCTTAACAGAAGCCATTAGCCGCACCTGCATACATAAATAGTATACAGAACTAAGGATAAAGAATCTGACAAGACAAAGCCGAAAACGAAGAACATTAGAGAAGTAAATGCCACAAAATTTGCACCATAAGTTCTCAAACATAAAATAATCTTCTATCTAGCCATTCTGGTGATTGGGAAAAAGCAAAGGAAAAATAAATGTTCAATGTATTTTTCACTAAGATTCACCCAAAGTTCTGGAAGAAGGCAAGAATACAATGTTCTATCACAATATAAATATAAGTTGAGTAGGCCAGTGGCACTGATTAGCAAATTTATTTTTCACATGATGTGGTAAGAGCAATGTTTGGGCCGCATAATACTTATCTAAAGTTTGACAGAAAGAAACTTTAAATTTTTTGTAGTGAACTAGTTAAATGACAGATTAATCTGTCATATGCTGTACTGCAGACTATATGTCAGGAGTGAAGTCAAGTGATATTGATTTTCAGATTTGGCATTTGCCAAAATTACACTCATATCCACTTCTGGTGGACCCTTTATGTAAATTATTTCCTCACCTGTTCCAAGTAATGGATGTCACATGCAAAACTTTCTACTTAATCAAGAACAAAAAAAAAATGTGTTTAAAATCCCTACAATATTAGGCTAGCAGTATTCACCCCATCACAGAGAAGAGATTAGTTGCTCAAATCCTCCTACACATAACGGAATCATCTATATTCTTGAAGAAATAAAAACCAAGCAAAAGGTAATTATTATCATTGCTAATTTGGGTGTGAAGGAAAAGGCCAGGATAGATAGCTCTTACAATTTCTGCAGACTTGCTGTAATGCAATTTATCAGCTTTCATCAGCCCTAAGCCATGCTCTGCACTTATACTTCCCCTATGCGCTGCAGTCCATTCATAGACAAAGGGTTCTATCTGAGCAAGGACCTGTAGCATCCAGAATGTAGAGAAAAACATCCATAAAACATCTACTTTTCCATAAAATCTGCAAAAAATAAAGCAAAAAGGATCTACATTGTCATCATAATTAGGCGTTGAAATATTTAGGTGCAAGTTACCATCCCCAAGGTGACCATGCCCACATACCTTTGCAGAACTTCCTGAAAATGTGGTTTAAAATATCTAAGAATTTTATGTACTTGATAAGAGGATGTTGAGCTTCAAGGTGCTCAGATTCCTAACAAAACAAATGAATATAATATCACTGAAATGATAAATACAGATAAAAAGTCAACAACCAAGCCGAAGTCGCATCTCTTCAACAATGTCATAGAGCTTTTCAACAGGCAATGATAAGTCATACTTGTAGACAGCTCCAGCTTTCATTAGAGCTTCTGGTATACCCTGCCAACAATGCAATTATCATAACATTTACTTCAGAATTGGCATTTTTAGCTTAGTAAATTCTAGACTGATAAAATGTCCTTATACAAGGGATAATTATGCAAATAAAGTCAGTCCAATAGTTAGAATAATTAACGTATTACCTTGCTTAAAACAAAATACAAACTTAGATTTGTTTAGTCAACAAAATGTAGACCAACACACAGTTGATGTAGTATATTACATGGGTCTCTCACATATTTTTTTCATTAGTTGCAACTCTTTTCAGTAATGACCATTTCTGTAGTTTATGCGAAGCATAATCACAAAATAGCATGTTGATTGATTGTTTGCAAAGTTAGCATGCATATTTCAATGCAACAAATGTTTTAGAATCTAGTAGTATATTATGGTAAGATCTATTAAATCATATACATCAGTGGCTATTTATTCCAATAGATAATGGCTTAGTGAACCAACTATACTCTGGATCTAGGAAATCTTGCAACAAATTAAAAGGGCAACAGCAAATCAGTCAACTTATTAATTAACTAAAACTTAATGACATAGATAGCAGGTCTGTAGCCAAGTGTAAAGACAAAATAAATCATCAACCACAATTCAAGCTTAACTAAACTTAAGGAAAGAGTAGTCAACATTCAGGCATAATTCTTTACCATCGACCTCTAGATTAGAACTTGCAACTAGGCAATTTGTAAAGACACATTTCACATACATCTAAACTTAAAATGATTAAGAACCACAATATCCTATGCACTGAAATTTATATATCCTCCTACCTGAAGTATATAATTTGTTTTCATGTGCTCACTCGCAAACTGTAACAACTTATTCAGACATGAAATTTTGCCAAAGTATTCCATATATTCTGGCTGATTACGAACATCACAACATGCATTTTGTTTGTTTTAACGGCCATGTGCACATGCACCTTAGAAGAAAGAAACATTATCAAAATTAAAATAAATCATGTGAATCATTCTCACTGAAATATTCAAATAGACAAAAGAACTGCTACGATCCCCTTGAATGTGTTAATTGAAAAAATTATACAATTCAGAGCCATTCAAAAAATATTTTACCTCTCTAATACGCCAAAAAGATGATGCCTGGTTGATATCCTGAGCAATAACACCATCTGAAATAAGACCTCCTTCCATAGAATTAACCAGGAAAGTTTCAAGTTTTGCTCTGCACAATGCAATGACACTAGCAAACTAGAATATAGTAGCATTTATGGCCTAAGAAGGCCTAAAATATCAAGGTAATTAATAGATAATAATAATAAACAACAGGCACCTATGTTTACATGGCATCACACCCATCAAAAAGCATGAAGTGAAAACATGCACACAGACAATTTGCAAGAAACATACAAATTATATAAATTTATGCCAATCAAAGCAAATAAAAGAGCCTTTCCTCAGACAAGTAGTTATCCAGGCCATTATTCCTTCAATGAAGGGAGCATACTCAGTAGCATGACTTGATCTGCATAGAGTTTCAGTTTTCAAACACAGTCTACACGAAGTTGCTAACCTCATGAGAAATAGTGACAGTAGTTACCACACTTGTTAAAAATATCTTGTAACCCACTCTAATTTTATTTTACTTGCCACTCACTGAAATAATTTTTCACATTTTAACTTTGGTGATGATATATGTAACTGAAAATTTTACACCTTTTGTTATATAAAATCTCCTCTACGATGTATATCATTCAATATCAAAAAATTGATTTTTTATCTTTATAATGAAGAAATAATGGATTTTAAATAGAAAATAAAGAGCATTTCTCATATCATAAGGTGGAAAATTTTTTTTATTAAAATTAAAACATACAAAATTCCTCCAGATTTTGAAAGCACAAACAAAAATTACCCAGACAACTAATAATATGAAAGAAATTCTACTATTTTAAACATGGAAGTGCTTGCACAAATCTAGGCAAGAATTGAAAATCCATAATTTAGACAAAATGACCACTAATTATTAAGCTCAAATAATGTCTCACTATACACCAATTTTCAAATGGAAAAACAAGTTCGACGTTTCATAATAACTGGCGAAAGACACCATAGAAATATAAACTAATCCAACATGGTGCATATTGTAGTACAAGAAAGAATATACCCACTAAAGCAATAAAATAAATTCAGTTTGATGTGGCATTGATGAAATTAGCCTATGTAATTATCTGATTTATTATTAATGGCGAGCTTGTTCTGTGCAATAACAATAATTAGCATGTACACATATTTAGTCTAGCAATTGCTCTGTAAATTAAGTTATGCAAAGAATTATGAGCAAGTGAAAAAAATAAAGTGAAAAATCTTCCACTTACTTATTCCCTCCAAACTGGTATCAAAGCTTTTAGGGTGATTTATTAGTGGCTGGTCAGAGGTGGTTGCCCATGTAAATCCTCAGTATTTCTTAATCCCCTAACACTGTTACTGTTATTTTTTGGTCATTTGTTTTGCCATACATCAGCTAATCGCTGAAGGGCTAGTGAGGTTTTTTTCATTTGTTATTATATTTTTAATTACTATTTATTACCTCATCGTTCCCACTAGTGCTTGTTTGGTGTGTTATACAGTATCGCTAGATCGTCCAAAGTTACTCAGGAAAATCCCAGACTTCTGATTGTACTATAAAGTTAAATGGAAGAAATTTAATGGAATGATCTCAACTTGCCAAGATTTTTCTAGTGAGTAGAGTGTGATTCAAGTATGAGAATGGTCCCATGGCACCACCACTTGTGGCCCTGATAAGTCTTATTAAGACTAGGGAGTTTGATAATGCCATTGTGTTGTCTTGGTTATTTCATTCTATGCAACCAAAAATAAGTCTGGTATATTTATTGCTACCAACAGACAATGATGTTTGGATCGCAGCTAATAAAACCTATTCAAAATTGGGTTTTACTTTCCAAGTGTTTGAGATTAAGGAAAAAATATTCCAAGACAAATCAAGTTCTAATGTTATGTGGTATTATAACAAACTTCAAGGGTCTTTTATTGAACTTGATATGGATCAGGATGTGAAGATGGAACCTGCTGCAGATATGATAAGGTTGCATGAGATGGTTAAGAAAGAGGGGTTCCAATTTTTACTTTGCCTCAATCTTGAATATGAACAAGTGTGTCACCGTGTTCTAAGGAAAGAGCTTTTTCCTAGGTTTACTAAGCCTTCACTGTTGTCCTGGGAACGTAAACCTTAGCAAGGACTTTTACGAGAAAAAACAAACTCGAAGAAATGTTAAAAAGGAATGGTTTTCTGAATTGTAGGAAGAAAAGTTACGAAAGAAAAATTGTGCACAAGTCTTCAAACATAGGCAACACTTTCCTTTAGGCTTAATTTGTTTCCACTTATTTTCTAACCTTGAGTGCAGCTTGGATTTCATTACCTCTTCAATAAAGAATTATAACCTCTCAAATAAACAAACACAGAATTTCACCAAGAGTATTACAAATGGTGGTTATAGGACCTTTTCATTTTATATTCTTTCAAAGTGTCTATTGGAGTTATAACTACCCTTGGTGGTTTTGTGTTGAGTCCTCCAGAAAGGGCATAGATAACTTGCTATATGAGCCTGGAAAAAGAAACAAAATGGAGTAAAAGATGTTTCTAGTTTCTCAAAAACTCCATTAAACACTAGATACGAGACTTCCTTTTATAAGACTATGCATTTCTCATTTATGTACCTACTTTTAGAAGTAATACAAATTAGAAACAACTATACAAATAAATCAATGATATGTAAATCAATCAATGACAACTATACAAATCAATAAAACAATATAATGTAAATCAATCACTGATAGCTAATCAATTATCAAAAGTTTTCCATATTTTCTACAGAGCCTTAATTTCAAAGGGAATGACTAAGAGATACATCTTTTTATATATAGCTCTTCATTTTTAAAATCCTTTAACAGGAAACACATTCCAGACACTCTTACACTAGTCAGTCATAAGACTGGGCTTACTAGGGGCTAAGATATTGATCTTCTGCCAGAAATAGAAAGAAAGATATTGATCCATCAACAGACTTACTAGGGGCTAAGATTGTATAGCAAAATTTTTTCGATCTCATTGTGAATTTTAGGATGCCACCCAGGGAAGATGAGTAGCAGTGCTAGTGGAGTTGCTCAACTCTAATCGAGCATATTAAAAGAAGTATCAACTTTTTAGTAGACTTTCCTAGCAGAAAAAGTGCTCAAAGTTCAACTATCTAATTTGTTTAACTGGATATCATCTTGTTTTGATAGATAGGCTGAATTGCATGAGACCCAAAAAGAAAATTACAGTGTCATGTCTTATGTTGGACAAGCTTACATTTTTGGGGGTATTTCTATTATTGTTGTTGAGATACTACGAAGTCTACAGAGATCACCCTATAGATATGACACAGATTTCTTTTAGTTGATTTTAATCCTATTTATATCAGAGTTGATTTCTATAAATAGCAATGGCATAATTTTAAGAGATTTGCAGTAATAAGGACCATATTTGTTCTTTTATTATTTTTGGTTCTTGTATCTATATATTCATGTATCTTTTGTACGGTTATCAATCAATCAAAAACATACATATTCTTCAATCTTCTCCTCATGTTTCTAGTTGGCATCAAAGAACCAAGTTTCGAGTATGAAAAATCCTAGTCGTCTAAGCCTCATCCACTCACGCTTCAATGACCTCACCACCGGCATCACCTTACTCATCTGCGTCTCCCAACTCTGTTGTGGTCCAGTTTGATCACAAGTTATTGTGAAGGTGGATGTCATTGTTGTGGCCATGGAGGTGGCAGAGGAGATTGTAGTGGAAAATGCCCTCAGTGCAAATATTGTAAGCACTTTGGTCATACTCAAGAAAATGACATTCACTAATTGGCTTCCCAAACAATTCAATTAATGTGACTCATCTTCCAAATAATGGAAAAAAACCTGAGCCCAATAATACAAAGTAAAATATGTCATCTAACGACGAGTATAAGTACTTGTTCTTGCAATACAAGGCATCCCAAGCCTCATCATTAACCGTAGTTGCTCGTACTGGTAATTCTAAAAGTTCTCCCTCAAGCCTTGTCTATTGGTCTCTGGATGATAGACTCTGGTGCTTCTAATTATGTAACTGGTAATCCTTATTTCTTTTTAACAATAACCCAAACCAAACTCCTCATCATATTACAATTGCAGATGGGTTAAAAGCTAACACTATGGCATTGGTTAAGCCACTCTTCCATATTTACCTCTTGATTCTATTCTTTTTTCTAATTGTCATTTCAATTTGAAATCTGTTAGCCATCTAACTCGCAGTCTAAATTGTTGTATAACCTTCACTTCTAACTTTTTTCTAATACGGGATCGGAGTACGGAGCAAACAATTGGTACAAGATATGAGTCAAATGGGCTTTATTACCGTCAGTCTTTAGTTGCTTGTATAATTACGTAGTCTCCTAGTTTTCTTCATCAAAGGTTGAGTCATCCGAACCTTAAAACGTTATAGAGAATGGTTTCTCATTTGTCTAATTTATACTCCTTAGAGAGTGAATCCTGTAAATTGGGAAACATGCCCAGTCACATGTTCACGCTCCTTTTAATGTTTTTCATTCTTGCGTACGGGTCCAAGTCGTGTCACTTCTATTTTTAAGGACAAAGATATTTTGTTACCTTCATTGATGAGTTTTCTAGGTGTACGTGTTTTCTTGCTTCAAAATTTCTTTTATGAAATTTAAAATTAGTTTGGCCGTTATATTCATATTCTGCGTACTGATAATGCAAGACTTTTTCTCAATTCCTTTTAACTATTTTTGGTCAATAATGCAGTCATGCATCAGCCTTCTTGTCCCCATGTCCATTAACAAAATGGTATTACTGAACATAAACAGTCATATTACTAAACATAAATGCTGCCCTTGCGACAGTTTTTTTTATAAATAGAATGCCACATTCTTCTATTCAAGAAAAGATGCCTCATTCCGCGTTGTTTGCTAATGAACCTTTATTTCGCAATCCTACGCGGTTTTTGGTTCCAGTTGCTTTGCTCATGATCTTACTCCAAGACTTAGGTAACGTGCGTTTTCCTTGGGTATTTACGAGTACAAAAAATGTTTCGGTGATATTGTTCCTCCCTATATTGTTTCCACATGTCAGCAACTGTCACTTTTCTTTAAAGTTACATCTTTCTTTACATCATGTTAGCTGTCAATCCTAGCTGTCTTTCTATTTTAGGAATTTCTTAGTTTAAGATTGACAGATATGTGCCTAATTCATAAGCTAACTTATAGCTATTTCCAAATTACTAAACTTCCTATTAGGACTCTTGTTTACATGTAATATATAAATATCCCTAAATATGTAATTGATATTGAAAAAAAAATACAGCTTACTTTTCTCCACAATATTGCTTGTTTACATGGTATTAGAGAAGGTTTATTCTAAACTTAAAAATTTCTTTTCTTATAAGGGCTAATCAATCCCCTCTTGTGTGATTGATTTCTTGTATCTCTGGGTTTGAGGTTGTACCCCTGTTTGAGATTCTGTATTTTTTATACTTTGAATTTGTAATTCAAGATGACAGATAACATGAGCAACTCTGATTTATGTGATTCTGTTGGAACTAACGTAAAGTTTAATGGCAGAAATTAAGCCCTTTGGTCTCAAGCGTTTCATACCTTCCTTGGTTCTTAACACCGTCATCATCATCTAGTTTAAACAATAGCAGACACTTAGGATTCCAAATATGTGGCCTAGCAACAATCTGATTATGCAGCAAAAACACGGTTGGTGAATTCCTTAGAACTTAAGATTGTTGCCTCCGTTGGATTGATATTGACTACTAAGGAGATGTGGGACTCTATCAAAGAGATGTTCTCTAATGATGGTAACAATTCTTGTATTTTCTCCGTGTTTCAACTTGTTGATAATAAATAAGATGAAAAATTCCTTCGTAAATTTTTTGCTACCCATAAAGGAATTATCAATGAATTTCGAGAATTGCAGCTCCTCTCTACAGATTTAAAAACTCAAAGACGTCAATGTGAAAATCTCTTTGTTTGCGGATTTCTTATGAATCTGAATGACCAATATAATACTCTCATAAGTCAATTACTTGGAGATAGCACTATGCTTACTCTTTAAGCAGCTTTCTCTCCCTTGTAATCGGCCTCTTTAGCTCTGCCATCTCCAGCTGTTAATTCTGTTATGGTTGGGACAAACATGGCAAACCTGATTAGACTACCAAAGGCACCAAAAGACACAATACTCCTAAGGCAGCTGCTATTACCTTAACTTCTAATGGATCAGCTTCTTCAGCTGGACTTGAGGATGTTATTCAGATTTCTAAAGTGGAGTATGTACGGTTAATTCACTCACAACCTAATTATGTTACCTCTCATACTCCCCAAACAGGTATCGTTGTAGTTGCAACTCTTTCCAATAATTCTTGGTTAATAGATTCAGGAGTATCAAATCATATGACTGGTAATCAGTACTAATTTCATAATTTTTCTTATCAGTCACTGTTGCCTATTGTTGTTGCTGATGGGTCTATTTCCACTATTTGGATTTGGTACTGTTCATACCCCTTCCCTTACATTTAACCAAGTCTTACATGTTCCTAAATTATCATTCAATCTCCTTTCAATGAATTAAATCACAAAAGCTTTAAATGGATCTATAACCTTATTTCCCACTTATTGTATTTTTTAGGATCTACAGACGAATACATTGATTGGACATGGCTTTGAATTAGGAGGTGTTTACTATTGTATTTCTTCTGTTGTTGTTGGTGGTGGTGGAGTGTCTCCTTATGATTGGCATTGTCATCTAGGATATCCAAGTTTTTCTAAACTTAAAAAATTGTGATGCATGTCAATTAGGAAAACATCACAGAGCGTCTTTTCCTTCTAAAGGGAATTGAAGTTTAAATCCTTTTGATCTAGTTCACACCGATGCATGTTAGTTAGGAAAACATCACAAAGCGTCTTTTCCTTCTAAAGAGAGTCAAAGTTTAAATCCTTTTGATCTAGTTCACTCCGATGTATGAGGTCCTTGTGGTTATCTTACTGTCTGGTCATAAGTATTTTATTACTTTTATGGATGATTATTCTCGTATGAGTTGGAATTATTTGTTAAAAGGCAGGCCTTTTGTTTTGGATGTACTTCAAACCTTTACAATGAAATAAAAGCTCAATTTCCTACTAGTATTCGTGTTTTATGATCTGATAATGCTTTGGAATATATGAAAACTGACTTCTCTCGTTTTTGTTCTGCTAATGGCATTATTCACCAAACATCATGTGCTCATACTCCACAACAGAATGGCGCGGCAGAACGTAAAAACAGACTTCTTCTGGATGTTTATGATTCAAATGGATATACCCAAATATCTTTGAAGTGATGTTATTCTCACCGTTGGATTTCTCATTAATCGAATGCCATCTTCTATTCTTGGAGGTGACATTCCTTTTGACTATCTATTCCTAAATTCTCCATTATTTTCTTTAATTTTCTTAAATTTTTGGGTGTGTCTGCTTTGTTCATTTATTTGAAACTGGTATAAATAAGTTATCTTCTAGAGCTGTCAGTTGTATTTTCTTAGGGTATTCTCGAACTCAAAAAGGTTATAAATGTTATGATCCATTGTCAAAAAAAAGTATTTGTTTCAACTGATGTCACATTTTTCAAGTCAAAATCATTTTCCCAAAACTCTAAAGTCAAAGAACCAGTTCTTCTTCCTACCATAGTAACACCATCTCCCGTAAATCTTCCTCCTTTTAAACCTTTACAAGTCTACACCAGACGAAATAATTTGCAAACTCCTCCTGTCTCATAGCCATCTCCTTCATTGCATTCTGCTAATGATCTTAATGATTTGCTCATAGTTCTCCGAAAAGATAAACGTTCTTGTACTCAACCTTCTATTACTACTATTGTTTCATTTTGCAGCTTGGTTTTGTTTTTCATTGTTTCACTTTATCCCTGTCATCTATATCTATTCCTAAGAATTATCTAGAGACAGTTCAGGATCCTCATTGGAAACAGGTCATGAATGAGGAAATGTCCACTCTTCTCAGCAAACACACATGGGACTTGGTATCTTTACTTGAAAGAGTTTCACCTGTTGCCTGTTGTTGGGTCTTTTCTGTCAAATACAACACTAATGGCTCTATTGATCGATATAAAGCTCGACTGGTTGCCAAAGGATACATGCAGACACCAGGCATCCATTTCTTTGAAAACTTTTCTCCTATTACTCGACTGAATTCTATTTGTGTGCTCATCTCTATTGCACTCAATCATGATTGGCCACTCTATCAACTAGATGACAAGAGTGTGTTTCTATACGAAGACTTAAATGAGGAAGTTTATATGGAGAAATCGTCTGGCTTTGTTGCTAAGGGGAAGACTCACTTAGTATGTAACAGGATTACAGCAGAGTCCTAGAACTTGGTTTAATAAATTCAGTCAAGTTGTTTTTGCAACAGGATTCAAGCGAAGTTAAGCTGATCATTCAGTATTTGAGAAACATAGTTCATCAGGAATTGTAGTACTTGTTTATGTTGATGATATACTCTTGTCAGGTAATGATGCAAATGGCATTTAAGTAGTCAAGAAGCACTTACAACAACAATTTGTCATGAAAGATCTCGGTCAGTTAAGATACTTTCTTGGTATTGAAGTTGCCGGTGGTAAAGAAGGTGTAGTACTATCTCAAATAAGTATGCAACTAATCTATTACAAGAAGGTTTACTAGGTGCAAAACCATTAGATACTCTAATGGAACCTAATTTAGACTTGTGGAAGGAGGATGACAACTTTGCAAACTATGGACAATGTAGAAGATTCGTTGCAAAGCTTATCTACTTAGTAATTACTAGACCGGACATTATGCATGCCGTGCTTGATTAGTCAATTTATGGATAAACCTAAGAAGGGTCATTAGGAGTCTGCTTACAACATTGAGATATATAAAGAAATGTCCAGGAAAAGAATTATGGTTTAGAAAGAATAAGCATGTGAAATTTGTTAGCTATTCTGATGCTAACTATGTTGATGATAAGAGTGGCAGAAAATCTACATCAGGTTATTGTATCTTTGTAAATGGGAATCTAGTAACTTGGAAAAGTGAAAAGCAAATAGTTCTATCAAGATCTAGTGCTAAAGTAGAATACCATGTCATGGCACATACCACATGTGAGCTGATTTGGATGAAAGCTCTCGTTAAAGATCTCAATATCACCTATTCAGATCCGATAATTTTTGCTCACTTACACATCACCAATGGGATCCGAGCCGGTTTCTCAGGTACTACCAATTCCTTATCTAATCCCGGTAGCTCAATCTACTTTAGTCCTAGATAAGCCAAATCTATCAGGGCCTCCTAGTCTTTGTCCCCAGATAACTTATCGGCGTGGTCCGTATCAAATCCCTATTAATGCCACCACCAACAGAAAGCTCTAGTGACCAATCTCTAGTCCTCGTCTAGTCTCCCACTCTGAATCCTCCCGAATTGTCAGATGTTCTTCCAATTACACTTCATAAAAGTGTATGTCCTACTCAAATCCCCATCCCATTTATAATTTCCTTAGTTATTATCATCGTTTTATCTCTTTCACATTACACCTTTGTCTCAACCTTTTCTTCTGTCACTATTCCTAGGTCTCCACAAGAAGCTCTTTCCTACCCAGGTTGGCGACAGGTTATGACTGATGAGATGACAACTTTAGAATCTACCTAGACATGGACCCTTGTTCTTTTTCCTCTGCAATATCTATTGTTGAATAATGATGGGTTTTTACTATCAAAGTTGGTCAAGTAGAGTAGTTTGATAGGTTGAAAGCTCACTTGGTAGCTTGGTTGTTGCAGTACTTTCTTGGAATTAAGGTAGCTTGGTCAAAGGTAGGAATTGCTATATCATAGAGAAAATATGTTTTAGACATTTTAGAGGTAACCGGTATACTAGATTGCAAGCTAATTAAAATCCCTATAAATTCAAATGTCAAGCTTTTACTTGATCAAGGAGAGTCTTTTCTAAATCTAGGAAGATATCAAATGTTAGTCGGAAAATTGAATTACCTGACTGGCCAGATATTTCATTTGCTATAAGTGTTGTCAGTCACTTCCTTAATTATCCTTGTGAGTCATTAGGATGCTGTGGTTAGGTTGTTAAGATACATTACAGGATCCCCTCGAAGAGGTTTAGTATACATACGTAAAGGTGATTGTGACATTTTTGCTTATACAAACACAGATTGGACATGCTGCCAAATGGATATATGGTCTACATAAAAATTTTTGTCTATATTAAAGGTAGTTTGATCTCCTGGAAGAGAAAGAAGCAGAATGTTGTTGCAATGTCCAGTGCGGAAGCCAAGTATCAAGCTATATGGCTTTCACTGCATGTGACCACATTCAGCTGAAACAACTTCTCCAAGAATTATGCTTCTGTGAAGTGCACTCTATGAATCACATATGTGAACCAAGCAAACTTGCATATTGCCTCTGATACAATCTTTCATGAGCAGACAAAGCATATTAAGATGATCATTATACTCAAAAGAAGGTTACTCGGAGAAATTACTACGTTGTTTGTTGGTTCTAATAAGCAATTAGTAGCTATTTTCACTAAGTCTCTTCGAGGACTGAAGATAGCATACATGTGTGGCAAGCTTGATGTATACAATCTATATGCTCTCACTTGAGTGTTGAGAAATTACGAAAATTACAAAGATATTTTTCTGGAGATATGATGCAAATTTAATTTAGTTTTGTTCCTATTTATACCCGATTGGATTTCTACAAATAGCGATTGCTTAATTATAAGAGATTTGTTGTAATTAGGATCATATCTGTTTTTTTTTTTTTGCTTATTTTTGCTTCTTGTATCTATATATTCATGTATCATTTGTACAATTATCAATTAATCAGAAACACATATTCTTCAATATTATCCTCTGGTTTCAAATATTCCTTTCTTCACTTTTTTTCTGCCCTAAGGCCTACTCCCAAGCGTTGAGCAACAAGCACAAGGTTGGCATAGCACCATCAGAGGCTAGCATGTGCCGATCTTTTTCCTAGATGTCATTCTTTTTTCCTGCTACTTGTGTAATTGACCGAATGATTTGAAGCACTTGTTTATCACTCTTCTGCATCTCACAAACCATTACATTTGTCAATGATGGCAGATTCTTCATCGTCATCAACTACTCGTGGTGACTCTAATAAGGACGACTGTAAGGGTTAGTGCCCTTACACTTGGTCATTAGGAGGACAACTTAACATAGGCCAAGACATGAGGGCGCACAGTCGTTTGGATTGGGTAACGCGCGGGGGAGCGCGAGACATGTGTTGTGTTGTGTCGTGACCAAGAGCCGGTGGAATATCCCGCACAATCATGTGTTGAAACCGCGAGACACGCGCGCATTGGACAGTGGGCGTGCATGTTGCTGATGAGCACGTAGGGCAGGCGCGCCCATACCAAGAGTCAAGTGTTACAGACTTAGATTATTTAAATAGTGGATCTCTAGTAAGTCTAGACGGGGCGGGACAGTTAATCATACCGAGAGAGCCAAATACTGATTCCGGATTTCCCAATGGATTATATAGGCATATGCAAGTAGGCAGCGGGTGGGAGCGTGGCCAAGCAAGGGGCGAGGATGGCATGCTGTATTACCGTGCATGACCGGTACTGCTGCGCGCTGTGACCAAGAGTGGCTGGTTGAAGCTACAGTAATGTCGGAGGGCACTACAAGCTAAATGGAAGTCCGGGACTTCTCGCCAGACCTGTATTGGGCAAGGGGCTCAATTAATCATGGGGATTTGGGGTAGCTCTTGTATTAGAGTCTAATATGTCTTTGAGAGGGGATAAGACCTCTTGGTGAGGATCTTTGGCCATGATTGTAAACTTTTGTCAAATCTAAGAGAGTTTATGCTTCTCTCTCTAAAACTGGTTTCTTGTGTCATATCTCGTACCGTGGATATTTTCCGGTTTTACTCTTTTTTTTTATGTGTTGTGCTTGTGTTGCGAACAAGTGTTGTTTCACTGTTCTAACAAAAAAGGCTGACCTGCCACTTGGTGTGTGTCAAGTGCCGCACGGCCGAAAGTGATCGGTTGAAGCCGTGACAACGACTATCATAAGCACTAATTCCTATATGCAAATTACCTTCATTAAGCTTAATGGTACTAACTTTCGTTTTGGGACACTTCTTTTGAGCACATTATGTGGTCGTATAAAAAGAAAAATATTCTCTAAAAAAGGGTTTCCGCTGCGAAGACAGAAGACTAGAAAACTGATAAAACTAGGTGGCCACATGCATGTTAAAAAGAATGAATAAATCCATTATTAAACAAGTTATGCCTTATTCTTCGGTGAAAAAAATGTTGGCTGCTTTTCATGATTTTCATTCACGTAAGAGCAACATTACAAGGCATTACAAGGTTATCAAGTACATTCACACAGTCAAGAATGGTTCTATGTCACTAGCAGAATGTTATGGATTCTTTAGAAATCCATGAGATGAGCAAGATAATTATCGATCTATGTTAGGAGATGTCAACAAGAAGCCATTTGGTCTATTTAATTTCTTCCTACTCTTTGACTCGAGTACTGTCTTGTGAAAGATCAATTGATGACTCCAGAAGGGTTTCATACACCAGCACAGCTATATACACGTCTGCCTTGACTAAAGATTGCCGAAATTGTCTCAAGCAAACACGTCCGCTATGGCAACAAGCAAAGGTTGTGGAAGTGAGGACTCCTCTAGTAGGGGAAAAAACGCCAAAATTTTGCTTTAAGAAAGTAGACAAGGTCATGAAGGTTTATTCTCGAACCATTATCATAGGATGATGTCCTCGACCTCAGTCACGTCGGAACAAAGGAGAGACTACCTGCAAACAAAAAAGCTCAAATAAATTGAATAACGTGTTTTTCCAACTAACCTTAGAGAAACTTGACAAAAAACACTTTTAACAAGGATCCCAATCAATCACGCTTGTGATTGAGAACAAAGGGAAACTAGGATATCTAATTAAAAACTCAAAGCTCTCCTCCACTGATTCTATCACCTTGCAAAAAAAGATGTAGTGATTACATGGCTCATCAACTCCATGCAAGCCATCATCAAAAATACCTACCTCTTTTTGCCAATTGCTAAAGATGCGTGGGATGCTATCTACCTTACACAAGTGCAAAATAGAAAAGGTACTTGCACAACGAGTCATTCCAAGGAAGAGAACACATCCGGGTAATATTGAGAACTTTGCAAGAAAACAAGCCAAGTTGGGAGCATAAGCTTACTCCAAGAAATTATAATCACAAAGATCGAAGACTTAAAAAGAAGACATGACGAGTGCATCACCGAGATAGGTGAATGAGGATGTCACGCCTAACCTATTCTCTACTAGCCAAGAAGGCCCGACAATTGCTAAAATTTTGATTAGGAGAGTCTAGAGTGAGTTATGGTATGGGTTAAAAAAAATAGAGATCATTGGGAAGTTGCTTAGGAGCAAATGTAAGCCACTCATTATGTGAACAGTTATAAATACCCTTAAAATCCACTCTTGTAAAAAATAGAAAGAACTTAAAACGTTTAATAAAAGCTTTCCAAGTTTTTCTCATCTTTCAAAAATCTTGTTTCTTGTTTAAACTAGCAGTTTGCCTAGCTTAGTACAGGAAGGTGTTGAGGATCGGGCAATCTGAGCAATAACCTACATCCATGACAGCACTAATATCAATTTATTTCACTCACAGCAAATTAGGGTGTTACAATTATAGGACTATTTATAAGGAAAAATAACAGGATATCTATAGGAGAAGATAATAAGATATCTATAAGGAGAAGATAATAGGGATATTTAAGAGGAAAGTTAAACACTAATCAAAATTCCCATATGGGCTTTGGGTTTGAAAAAATAAGCACTAATCAAGGCTCCACATACCCAACAATCTCCCACTTGGAGATTGATTACATTAACTGCAATCCACACCTGTAAAACCAAAACCTGTAACGATCAACTTCTACTAGTGCGGTGCTTTCTCATCAATCAACTCAGAAGGCTAGTTGAAGCTTTGCAAAACTTCAACTTTTCTGCAGTAATTAACTTGGTCAACATATCTGTAGGATTGTTTGAACCAAAGATTTTTATCAAGAACAAGACACCACCACTAATCAATTCTTTGATAAAATGATAACTCGACTGAATATGTTTCGTCCTAGCATGAAACACAGGACATTTTGCAAACTGAATAGCACTTTAACCATCACTATAAAAAACATAATCAACCTGTTTCTTATCCAACTTTTCAAAAAAGCTCTTCAACTAAATCATTTCTTTACCAGCCTCCAAGACAACCATGTACTCTGCTTATGTTGTTGAAAAAGCAACGCTCTTTTGAAGTCGAGACATCGAACTCACGGCTGTGCCACCCACTGTGAAAATATACAATGCAGTGTTTTTTCTTGTATCCAAAAAACAACCCAAGTTTGAATCAAAAAATCTTTCCAAATAACATCTCACTTTCTGCAACACAAGGCAAATTTGGAAGTACCTTTTAAATAACGTAATAGTCGAACTTTAGTCATACATTTCCTGTCTTCATCCGTTTGAAGTGGTTGTTTTTTCGTGAGATTGAAGTGACTTCCCAAAAGTATACTTCTGATCATAGCATCATGAAGACTAAACATTTCCAGCACCCTTTGATTATATTTCTCTTGGGATAATTTAAGTGTCCTTCAGCTTTATCCCTATTGATGCTCATACTAAGGATTTGTTTTGAAACACCCAAGTCCATCTCAAACACTTCAAACATTTGCCTTTTTCATTTGTAGATTTCATTCATGTCAGCTCCTGCAATTAACATGTCATCAACTTACAACAGTAATATAATGGAAGATGAATCATATTTCTTCAAGTAGCAACAATAATATAATGCACATCTTTTTTACCCACTCCTAATAAAATTGTCGAATTTCAAATACCACTGTCTTGGATCTTGTTTCAAGTCAAATAAGGTTTTTCCAACTTGCAAACCAAGTTTTTTTTCCCAGATACCTGAAAACCTTCTCGTTATGCCATGTAGATATTTTCCTCAAGATTACTGTAAGGATTGGTGCCCTTATATTTGGTTATTAGAAGGACACTTAACATAGGCCAAGACACGAGGGCACACAACCACGTGGATTGGGTATCGCGCAGAGGAACGCGAAACATATGTTGTGTTATAACCAAGAGCGAGTAGAATATCCTGCACGATCATGTGCTGAGACCGTGACCCGCGCATGCTAGACCGTGAGTGTGCGCGTGGCCGATGAACGTGTGGGGCAGGCACGTCCATATCAAGAGTCAAGTGCGTGGACTTCGATTATTTTAGAGAGTGAATCTCTACTAAGTATAGGCGGGGCGGGACATTTGGTCATACCGAGACACGCGGGCGGCACACTTAATCATACCGAGGCACACGCGCGGGGACGTGGCCGAGCCAAGGGCAAGGATGGCACGCGGTATTACCGCGTGTGACTGGTACTACTACGCGCTGTAACCAAGGGTGACTAGTTAAAGCTACAGTAACGTCGGAGGACACTGCAAGCTAAGTGGAAGTCCAAGACTTCTCGCCAAACCTGTATTAGGCAAGAGGCTCAATTAACCTTAGGTAGTTGGGGTAGCTCTTGTATTAGAGTCTATTATGTCTTTGGGAGATGATAAGACCTCTTGGTGAGAATCTTTGGCCATAATTGTAAACTTTTCTCAAATCTAAGAGAGTTTATGTTTTTCTCTCTAAAAATGGTTTCTTGTATCTTCTCATACCGTGGATGTTTTCAAGTTTGCTCGCTTTTTTTATGTGTTGCGAATAAGTGTTGTTTCACTGTTGTTCTAACAAGGAAGGCTGACCTGCCACTTGGTGCGTGTCAGGTGCCGCACGGCCGAAGGTGATCGGTTGAGGCCGTGACAATTACCTTGCAAGAAAAAAGACTTAAACATTTAGCTACTCTAAATGTAAGTCTTTTGTAGCCAGAATACTTAGCACAAGTCTAATAGAAATCATCTTAACCACGGGAGAGAAAATCTCATTGTAATCAATACCTCTTTTCTACTAAAACCCCTTGACCACTAGTCTTGCCTTGTACCTTTTGTTGCTATCAAGATTTTCTTTGATCCTATACACCCACTTGTTTTGCAAAACTTTCTTCTCTGTTGCTAATCAGTCAATAACCAAGTCTCATTATTTTCAAAAGAGCGCATCTCTTCACCATGGCCAACTCCCACTGAACTGAATCATCCATCTGCATTAGTTCGAGATGACATTGAGGCTCACCAACCTTAGTAAAAACCAAATGGTTTGCTAAATAAGAATATCTTCGTGGAGGTCGCGAAACTCTATTAGATCTTCTGACTTCTGTTTATGGAGGAATTGAAACATCTTCATTTGTGCACTTTGAACGACCACTATTTCATGCAAGATCAGCTTATTGAATATTTTCCAACACGATATTTTCTTTTTATTCTATTTTTCTGCAACCTCATATTCCATTGCAAGACTATCCTTATACGTCACATTCTCATTGAAAGTGACATTTTTGTTTTTGATGATTTTCCTACTCAACTCACCCCAAAAGTAGTACCTTAGTCATCTGACCCATAGCCAAGGAAAACATACTTCCTTACCTTTGAATCAAACTTGTCTTTGTCAAAATCTTTAATAAGAAGATAGAAAACACATCCAAATACCTTCAAGTGTGAAAGAGACTATTTTGTAACGTCACTCCTCCTTATCAAATCTTGAATCCCAAAGAAACTGAGGGTCTTTGATTAATGAGATAAGCTGTTGCACTTACTGAATATGCCCAGAACATCTTCGGCAACCCTGCATGAAATCGCATACACTTTGCCTTCTCATTCAAGCTTCTATTCATTCTTTCAGCAATGCCATGATGTTGTGGTGTTTCAGGAATAATTTTCAGCATCCTTATTCCATTTTCAGCACAGTAATTTATAAATTCAGCACTACTATACTCACCGCCATTATCAGGCATCAAACACTTGAATTTCAACCATGTTTCATTCTCAATAACAGTTTTTCACTTCTTGAGGGTAGCAAAAACATCAAACTTATGGTTCAAGAAGTAAACCTATACCTTATTAGTGGAATCATTGATGAATGTAGCATAATAGTGCGATCCTCCCATCGAGGCAACTGATGTTGGCCCATATACATCTGTATGAACTAGCTCCAGCTTTTCAACCTTGGGTGTTTTCCTCAATTTTGCAAAAGTAACATTTTTCTGCTTCCCATGCATACACGGTTCACAGAAACATATTTCCATTCTTCAAATTTGGAATCTTCCCATATGAAACTAGCATCTTCATGCCCTTCTCACTCATATGACCAAGTCTTTGGTGCCACAAAATTCAAGGATCACCTCCACTAGTAACTTCATTAGCTTCATCTGACAGTAATGTAACTATGTATACAGTCCCTTTTTTTCAACCATTACCAACAACCAAATTTCCTTTGACTATTTTCCATCCCCGTTTCCAAACATGATATCCCTGATCATCTAACTATCCGACAAAAATCAACATTTTATTGAGACCGGGGATATATCTCACATCCTTCAACATCGAAACAGTACTCAAGGAGGTTTTTCAAAATTATGTCTCCCATACCCGCAATCTCCACACTGTCATCATCAGCAAAGTGTACTTAACCAAAATTTCCACTTTTGAAATTCTGCATTATATCCTTACAAGAAAAAACATGGAACGAAGCACCAAAATCCATGATCCAAGATTCGATCAGACACCAACGTAACATATCAATGTGTCGTCTACCTCTTCTGTTACTGCACTAACAGACTTATCTTTTTTCTTTTTGGGAACTGAGGGAGCCATACACTCATTTCTAAAGTAGCCCATCTTCTGGTAATTCCAATATATTATATCCTTATGATTTTTGGATTAGCCCATCTTTTTTAACTACGATCTACAACGCCGTTGATTCAACCCCTTTTTAAGTTTTCTGACTCTGCTCTCTATATTCCGCAAAGAACCTGATGACTCCCCTGAAGTTTTCCTCTGAATATATTATACAAGGATTAAATCCCGAATCCCTTCGAAGGTCAACTTAACAGTTCCGGCTGAACTACTAACGACTGTGACTGTCCTAGACCAACTCTTAGGCAACGAAGATAACAGCAGCAAATCTTGTACTTCACCATCAAATATAATATCTACCGAGACCAATCTAGTCAAAATAGAGTTACATTTATTCACATAATCCGTGACAAATGCACCTTCCTTCATCTTTGTATTGGCTAATTGGCAAATCAGGAATACATTGTTCGAAGTAGATGGCTTTTCGAACATATTCAACAATGCCTTGAGTAAACCATGAGTGGTCACTCCATGATAATGTTCTAAGTGACGTTCTTAGCCAACGTCAATCAAATCACGCCAAGAACTTGACAATCTAATAATTCCCATTTTTTCTTGCTCATCTGGTCTGTTTTTTGCCTTGACATAAGCTCATGTAACTTCTTCTGATATAGATAATTTTCGATCTGCATCTTCCAAAACCCGAAGTTGCTGCCTTCGAACCTATTGATCTTGATTTTCTTTTCATTAGCCATAGCTCCCACTCGAATTAGAACCTATAGCTCTAGTACCACTTGCTGAAAATCAAGCAATCTGAGCAATGATAAGAAGAGAAAACATACAAGAAAACACAAGAATTTTACGTGGTTCGGTCTTCAAGACCTACGTCCATGACCGCACTAATATCAATTTATTACACTCACGGCAAATTAAGGTGTTACAATTATAGGGCTATTTATAAAAAAAATAACAGGTTATCTATAGGAGAAGATAGCAGGATATTTATAGTGAAAAGATAACAAAGATATTTACGAGAAAAGATAAACACTAATTAAAATTCCTATATGGGCTTTGGGCCTGAAAAAATAAATGCTAATCAAGACTCCACATATCCAACAGAAGGCTGCTATGATTGAGAGAAGCAAGTTAGTGACAACAAGCATACAACAATGCTATAACAGGCTATCACAAATTCAACTCAAGAAAAGATCTCATAATTGATAACAGGGACAAGTGAAGACAAAAAATGGTTTATCCACATTTCTTACAAAAAAAATATATTACAATATAAACATTTCCTGAGTACA
This sequence comes from Dioscorea dumetorum, assembly GCA_902712375.1. Classification (NCBI taxonomy): domain Eukaryota; kingdom Viridiplantae; phylum Streptophyta; class Magnoliopsida; order Dioscoreales; family Dioscoreaceae; genus Dioscorea; species Dioscorea dumetorum. Next base: position 4,206,057 of record CACTHL010000490.1, on the reverse strand, counting down.
ACTAAAGCAATACTGCGATATGAACATACTGAAAATCAACACCATATTTGAAAAGAACTGGATAACCAACAAGTGGGGAGTAAAACACATATTTCATGTTCATAAAGAATATTATCTTTATAAAAATCTAATGCATAATAACAAACAATGCGGTATAACATTACAAAAAGAAATAAAACTTTAGGCTTTGCTTGGATGGAGGTAAAAGAAGATTTTGTAAAGTAAGGTAAAGTATGGTAATGGGAGGTAAAAGAAAGCTTTAAACCCTTCTTTACTTGGGGTAAGGTAAAGTAAATTGAGATTTTGAATCCTTGTTGTGTTTGGTTTGAAGGTAATTTGATGTAAAGTTATATAGTATTATTACTAAATTACCCCTAGAATAAAAGAAAAAGTTATAACTTCGCTTGCTAAATTGCATAAAACTTACGTAATCCTCTCTATCGTTTCCATAAATCTCTCCCTCGATTATGATAAGATTTCATTTTGTAGAATGAAATTGATTAATTAATATCCTTACTAAATTAATAAATATTACTATATAGTTTGATAATATTAACTACCAACTAATAAATACTTAATATTTTTTAAAACAAATAAAATAAAATAACTTATGATAAAGTAAACATTATTTTTTAAAAATATAAGGTATATTTTGGTCCAAAAAAAATATAAATTCCCTCAAAACCTCCCCCAACACACCACTTTGGAGAGTTGAGAGATGCGGGTTCAATGGAGGTTTTAAAACTTCCATCTAACCCCCTAAACTCTAACCTCCCTCAAAAACCCTCCTCCCAAACATGGGTTTTTAAAAACCCTTAGCTTATCTTACCTCCATCTACCTCCAACCAAGCAGACCCTTAAGGTCAATTATTATTTAGCATTTCTTTATGGTGCATAATTAATTGGTCCAAAAATCAAATATGCTCCACCAAGACTCATCAGACACAATGCAAATAGTACAACTCAAAAGTCTATACTTAAAAACGTAAATTGTGTGAGTGTGCACATGCATTTGTGTGTAAAATTATTTGAACTCTAAAAAGCAAATTTTGATTTTCAAGTGTGTTTTCATGAACCTAGAAACTCATGCAATTATTCATCAAGAAAAGAACCTTATTAAGCCATGTCTATTAACATCCATTTCTAGTTTTCCTTTTCCTTCAAAACTGGAAATTTAAAGAAACATATTTGGCGACCCATTTCGAAAAATAATCTTCAAAAATGTCTCCTTTCCCCTAGTTTTCTAAGTTTAGTTGTTACAAACCAATTTACTCATTTTCTCCCTAATTTAAAATATGTTCATGTCTATTAGCAAACCTTATCCTGCAGATTATCAAAGAAATTTTTAGCCTTGCATTTGTTGATTGGATTGTAAAAATGTACGTTTTAGCCTCTCCACCTACAAGCTTAAGATTTTGGTGTGAAGCAACCAGCAAACAATAGATTAGGTTATTTGCTCGGCAGATAAGTAATAGTGTACTATATTAACTTATAATCCTACATGGGCTAATTTAGTAATATTAGGATTCGAATGTATGATTTTGGGTCTCTTTTCCCATCAACTTAAAATCTTGGCTTAGATAAATGCTAGGCAATATAAGTTTGTCACACATCTAACACTGATAAAAGCTATACTTTTAAATTATATGTTTATTAAGGCTAAAGTCAAACGCTCATAATTTACACTCTTGGATCTAATAGTTTTCTTTATTTCAAATAAACTATTTTTATTTATTTTTTACTATAAAAAATTGAAGAAATTTTGTTTTATCTACGGTGATCCCCATCCGATGTCCTAATTTGACCCTTTGTTTTGGCCATGCTTTTCTTGTTCATTGTAAGTAGTACCTTAAAAAATACTATATATACAAATATCAGAAATCAGAATAAAAAAATATATAGTGGGTAATTGCGGATATGCCCATATAAAAATCATATTTGCAAATGATTGTTGATTAAGTATAAGCAAATGTTTAAAACTATATGTTGCTTATGGATATTTCATTTGACTATTGATCATTGGGTATATAAATAAATTGTATCACTAATATGGGTATATAATCAAATTTGAGTAATAGATACACCCAAATTTTACCATGACCACCATCATCTTAAGTAAAATATTATATCAATAATCTTACACTAATTGTTTCGTTTTGATGATAATATATTAAACTCGTGTCTAATTATATTGTAGGAAATGATCTTATTTTCATCTTGGAAACTTATTGTGAGAAATCCTGTCAATATTAGCTGTGATTAGTTTATATATGGTTAGTAAATATTTGATGAGTGTCATATTTAGGTGACTGTATATTTTTATCTCCTTTTCTTTCTTCTAGGATTGGATTGGCCTAGATGGTATACAGCTATATAAGCCTTTGTAAAGAGATCACATAAAACAACTTTTTCCTGCTTAGTATTCTTCACAGTAGTGTTCTTCATTGTCTCTTTCCTTCCATTATCTTTTATGGTATCAGAAGAACAACAAAGATTTTGGCAAGTAGAGAGAGGCATAATGCCAAGAACAAGCGGGGATACGATCTTTGAGGTGCCTTCTGTCACATCCAAGTCCTGCACAATTGTTCCCGATACTATGGTTGAAAGTTCTTCTCCAACACTCCAAATCACCACAGAAAAACTGAATGGCCCAAATTACCTTCAATGGTCCCATTCAGCTACACTTGTTCCGTTCTTTATTCAAGAATAGCAGTTTGTCTTTCCAATGTGATGTTTGTCAATTGGCTAAGCATACTCGGACGTTTTTACCATCACAATCATATTGTCCCTCCCAACCATTCGCTTTGATTCATAGTGGCATTTGGGGCCCCTCTCGTGTTAATACTCTTACATCTTGTCGTTGGTTTCTCTCTTTTATAGATGATTATACACGGGTGTCTTGGGTTTTATCTTCTATCTAACACTGCAAATGTTTTTAAAGAATTTTATAAAATGGTTTATACTCAGTTCAATGAACAAATTAATATGGTCCACACTGATGTACGGAGTATTTTAATTTGATTCTTGATTTTTTTAAGAACAATGGGATTTTGCATCAAAGTTCTTGCATTGATGCCCCTAAACAAAACAATGTTGCTGAGAGAAAAAATCGCCATTTGCTCGAAGTAGCAAGGTCTCTCTTGTTCTCTGCCAACTGCATGCTATTTAATCAACCGATTACCAACGAAAATTCTAAACTTCAAAACACCACTTGATTTTTTCTCAAACTTATTTCCAACATACAAAAACTTCTCCTCGTTAGAGCCACATGTCTTTGGGTGTGTCGCTTTTGTACATGTGCCAAACAACGTCCCTCCAAATTGGACCCACGGTCTCATAAATGTGTTTTTGTAGGGTATTCAGCCACACAAAAAGGATATAGATGATACAACCCTAACAAAAAAAAATATTTCACATCTATTGATGTCACTTTTTTTTAAAATCAAGCATATTTTCTTTGTAATTTGTCTCAAGGGGGAGAGTTTGTGTGATCCCAATTTCAAAAATCAGTCTTTTTCCTTAAATGGTTTGAATTTTAACAATGTTAACTTGGGGCCAAATTTGGAGGTTTCAAATTCCAAAATTTCAAATAAGGAAACAGATTTTTGAGAATTTTTTTGAGATCTCCGTCCACAAAATATGAAACACTCCAAGTTTTGAATTTATAATTGCAACAACCAGATTTATTTGAAGAATATAAAAAAAGGAGCTCACCCAATCTCCAAAAGATAGAATCTCATCCAGACCTTCATAAACCTAGTCCTGATGAGCCAAAAACTTCTTTGATAATCCCCAGTAATCATCAAATACAGCTTGAAAGCACTCCAAGTTTTGAATTTATAATTGCAGCAACCAGATTTATCTGAAGAAGAGCATAACAAAAGGAGCGCACCCAATCTCCAAAAGATAGAATCTCTTACAGACCTTCATAAACCTAGTCCTGATGAGCCAAAAACTCCTTTGATAATCCCTAGTAATCATCAAATACAACCAGAAAGCACTCCTAAAGTCAAAGAACTACAAACCTATTCACGAAGAAAACAAGTAAAAAATGTGAAGGATAGTAAGCTCTTGCATTTTCAAGAATCTAACTCGTAATCAAGTTCAAAAAAACATGATTTGGAAGCTCCTACTACGTTGAGAAAAGGAACTCGATCTTGCACAAATCATCCAATTTAAAGGTTTATCGACTATGGTCATCATTCCAAACAGATGAAGGCATTTATGACTAATTTGTCAACGGTAGAAGTTCTGAAAACAGTAAATGAGGCTATGAAGAAACCAGAACGGAAGGCTGTAGTTATGGAAGAAATTCATGCCTTGGAGAAAAATGGAAGATGGAGGGTGGTTGAAAAGCCAAAATATAAAGCCACAATTGGTTGTAAATGGGTATTTACAGTTAAATACAATTCTGATGGAACGATAGAACGATATAAAGCCATATTAGTGGCAAAAGGATATACTCAAACTTATGGAGTTGATTATCAAGAAGCTTTTGCTCCATTAGCAAAGATCAATACTATAAGGGTTCTTTTATCCTTGGCTGCCAATTTGGATTGGCCATTACAACAGCTAGATGTCAAAAATGCTTTCTTGAACGGTGAGCTTGGAGAAGAAATTTTCATAGATCTTCTTCTTGGATTCAATCGAGGTGGACAAACGAAAGTGTGCATATTGTGAAAATCTCTATACGGGTTAAAATAATCTCCTCGTGCATGGTTTGACCGATTCATGAAAGCCATTAAAAAGCAAGGATATGTGCAAGCTCAAACTGATCACACCGCATTTTACAAACACAAAGAAGAGAAAGTAACCATTCCAATTGTGTACGTGGATGATATTATTCTTACAGGTGATGATGTTGAAGAAATGACACGAGTAAAGAAGGTTTGGCTTCATAATCTAAAATGAAGGATTTGGGAAACCTTTGATACTTTTTAGGAATGAAGGTTGCAAGAAATAAAACAGAAATCTCTGTCTCTCAAAGAAAGTATATCCTAGACTTCTTAAAGGAGACCGGTATGTTAGAATGCAAACCAGCAGAAACTCCCATGGATCCTAATGTGAGGTTGGGTGATCAAGAGACAAGCATTCTTGTGGATAGAGGAAGATCCCAAAGGCTAGTTGGTAAGTTGATCTATCTTTCATATACTCGACCTGACATTAGTTTTGCTGTGAGTTGCAGTAACCATTTGATGCATGCTCCGACGAAAGAACACATGGCAGCAACAAGCAGGGTGTTAAGGTACCTTAAAGGAACTCCATGTCGGGGGTTATTTTTCAAAAAAAAAACACTAATCGCGGAATTGAAGAAGATACAGCTGCAGACTGGGCTAGCTCTATTGTGAATAGAAGATCAACTTCTAGATATTGCTCTTTTATTTGCGAAAACTTAGTTACTTAGAGAAGTAAGAAACAAACAGCGGAGGCAAAAAGCAGTGCAGAAGCAGAATTAAGATCACTACTCATGGTTTATGCAAAATACTGTGGCTAAAACATTTACTTGGCGAACTAAGAATTCCGGCACAAATACCACTAAAGACATTTTGCGATAATAAGGCCGTGATAAACATTAGTCATAGCCTTGTTCATCATGATAGAACAAAACATGTGGAGGCGGATCGACACTTTATTAAAGAAAAGATGGAAGATGGAACAATTTGCATTGTGTATGTTCCAACCTCAAGTCAAGTAGCTGATGTCCTGACTAAAAGCCTTTGGAAACCTGATTTTGAGAAAATGATTAACAAGCTCGAACTGCTTAATATGTATAGTTGAGCTTGAGGAGGAACGTGAGAAATCCTGACAATATTAGTTGTGATTAGTCTATATATGGTTAGTAAATATTTGATGAGTGTCATATTTAGGCAATTGTATATTTTTATCTTCTTTCCTTTCTTCTAGGATTTGATTGGCCTAGATGGGACACAGCTATATAAGCCTTTGTAAAGTGATCATATAAAACAATTTTTCTTGAGAAGTATTCTTCATAATAGTGTTCTTCATTGTATTTTTCCTTCCATTATCTTTTACTTGTTCTATAACATAATCTAAACAAGCATGTTTTTCAAAATCAGAGAGTAAAAGCATTTTTAAGAATCAGATATTGAAAATTATTTCAAAACAAACAAAGCCTAAGTAATTGGAAAGCAGTAATTACCTGTCATATGAATCATCAGTGCCTATTGTCTCAATCAGAACATAAAATTTATGCAATAAGGATGGCAAAGGATTGCGAATGCCCTCAAGTTTATCCAAAACCTGATTAGGTCAAGAGAAAACAAGAAAAAGATAAGAACTACTTTGAAAACCGACAAAATTCAACTTCTGCTGTAGCATGTTCTCCATCTGGTTAAAATTAAGATATTGACAAGATTGAAATTGCTGCAAACAAGATATAGGTTGGTTGAATAATAGTACAAGGACATGTTTTGTTGAGGGTTAAGAATGCTAGGTTAGGGGATCTTTCCAAAATGTGTTAAAAGGAACTAAATATTTTAAAATTAAAAATTTACTTTTTAAAAAATAATGAATACTTATTAATAATAATAACTTATTTAAAATAACTACTTAATATATTTACTTTAAAAATTAAAATTTTTCTACAAAAACAGGTTTATAAGTTCTCCTAAGTTATTTGGTTAGTGGTATCAAGACAGTGCAAGAGCAACATTTTGCAGCTAATATAATTAATAATTATATAGGGAAATGATTCAAGGCTAACAGGTGAACCACTCATGTTTTGTCATAGAAAAAAGATTTCACAGATAGCTTATAATGAGTTTGTATGTAACATATTCTAAACTACTCCTGTACTAAAGAGAGATGTTTTTGGTGACATGAAAGAATGGCCTGAAATAAATAAATAGATATATAAATAAATACATAGATAATTGGTGAGATATTGTTAACTAGTTGATAATGGCAATGGCGGAGCCAGTAATTGCAAACAGGAGAGTAAATAAACTCAGTAAATAATGATGATGCTTCCAAAATTTAATATCAACCACTTCTTATAGGCCTCTGGAAGACTCCAAAGTTGATATTTGAGACAAAAAATAAATTGAACTGGTGGAAAAAAGCATGCTCAAAAAAGTTTTTTTTTTTTTTTGTTTTCTTTATTTTTACTTGAAGATATTAATTAATATCAAATGAAGTTAAAATTAAAAAAAAAAAAAAAAAAGGGTTTCTTCTTTAGTAAGGTATATGCAGATGAGTCACATGATTGACAGAAGGGCCACATCCCAAGTTACCTCTTACACAAGTACTAATACTAATTTTTTCTAGTTTTCCAGTCCAACCTTATATTTTTTTCCCAAAAAAAGTTGTCTTTTTATTTTAGTTATATTTTATAAAACAAAGACTAAAGGTCAATAGTCACAAAAAAATGGGACGCAATATAGAAATATTAAATAAAAAATTATTAAATATATTCAAGAGAAAAAATAGAATCCCCTTCCCAAATAAACCCCAAGTCATTTAACAAGCTTAAAATAGCTAGAAAATTTTATCAAAGAAACCATGGTTCAAAGAGAATCAAAATGAGCGATATCAACATATATTCTTTCAAATTGAAAAGCTCAAACTACATGATTAGACAAAATAATCTAATTATTTGAGCAGGTGTCTGATTTTTAGGAGAGACAATTCAACCTCAAGGTCAATCCTAACTTGGATGTGGTTGACAAAGTGTAAGGCAATGCGCTGAAGCTAGATAAATCAGTAACCATGATTAATTTTTCATTTCTAACCAATCCATTAAAGCCTTTTCAGGAAACAAAGAACCAAAAACAACCATGGTCAATGCTTGAATCACTTCCAATGATGGCCATACAAACTGCCATGGCCTGCCCAAAGTCTAAAGAATCACATTAGAAACCTGAACAAAATGGCATTGAGTACTTGTCTTGCTTGCAGGAAGATATTAACATGTCCTTTCATTTGCAGGTCATAATTTTATTCATAGCGTAGCTCGAAGAATATATTTTACATTGTGTTAGTATTCTTTTCTTTAAAGATATGATATTGGCACTTTTAGCCATATAAGTTTACACGAACTCAAGTAATTCATACATAGGCGACCATCTCCTTCAAGAAAAATGGTCCATGTTAGCTGACAAACATGAAATTCTTGTTAGTGGACCTCAATAAACAAAAGATTGCAATTGGCTAGGAACATAGAGAATTATGGTATTTTATTTATAGAATTATGATTTGTAAATATGCGAACACATGTAACTAAAGAACCCAACAAGATAAACTCAAAACTATCATAAAGATTCTAAAACCAGTTAAGAACTACAAAATAACAAAGACAGAGAGCAAATTATCGAGATAAAAAAGATCTAAGTTAACCACAACAAACATCTAGCTATATAAAAGCTTACCAGATCCATAGAATTGGTGTCAAAAAATTCAAAAGCAGAAAGAACCTCGCCTAAGCCTCTCTTTGCTTTAAACAATACCTCCTGAAAATGAATGACAAATCATATCAGCAAGTATGGATTCTGGAACAAATCAAATCCACAAGAATCTGCACGCATCATATACCATGTAACAAAAACATTGAGACATGAAAAGCTACTAAAAGATCATGTAAGGTGACAGTTGTAGAGAATCATGCATTTAAAGAGGTTGGTAAAGTTAAGTTTGAGAATTAGCCCATAATTAAATATGTGGACAGATAATTTGAGACATGAAAAGCGTCTAAAAGTGGATACTTATAATGGGACGGAAGGAGTATGTTGATGAGAGTTATGGTCTAAGCTGGGTCCACTCCAAGTTCTGTTTATAAGTAACAAAGCAATGAACTATGTATATGTATATGGAATGAAGAAGATCATAAGAATCCATTTCTTCTCCTTTCCCTTCCACCGCCAACACAAACCGTATAACAAAACCTAACCAAAATCTTGGCAAAGTAAAAGCCTACATAAATGGTATCAGAGATAAAGATTGCAAGTTTTGTAGTGGAGACCACCATGGCAACACAAAGAGGTCTATTTGGGTCACTTAAGCCTTGCAACTTATCTTTGATGATGGAAACTACAACTATTGGAATCTAAAGATGAGGACCCTATTAATTTCACAAGATCCATGGGAGATTGTGGAAGATGTCTATAAGGAAAAAAAGACAGTGGAAGTCGAAAGATCAGACAAGAAAGATGCCAATGTTTTATTCTTGATTCAACAATACATATCTGAAAAGATTTTTCCAATAATAATCAGTGCAAGAAGTTCTAGGAAGGTATGGGGGTCATGCAAAAAAAAGTTTCAAAAAAGGAACAAAATAAGATCAGTAACAGTTTTGACTCTAAAAAGATATTTTCTAAATTTGCAAATAAGAGAAAATGAAGCCCTAAAAGATTATTTCTCAAAGGTGGTGGATATAGTAAACCAAATTACGAGTTTGGGTGAAAATTTAACCAATAAATCAGTACATGGGTAAATCCTTATTAGCCTTTCTCCAACATACAACCACATTGCTGCCATCATCGAAGAAACCAAGGCCCTCTGATGCAGGAGCATTAGTTACATCCGTTACAATTTCTCTTTGCCTTCATTTTACTTTAAGTTTCATAAGTTATTAACCTAATAAATGATACTCGTCTTTTAAGTTTCTTTTAGGTTACTTGGTGATTAAGCCCAGTATTAATGCAAAAGGCTAAGGGCTACTATAAATAGCCTTCTTGTTAGAAAATAAGCAAATTGTATCTTTCTATTCCATAATATTAAAGAAGTTTTCTTCAAAATCTCTGTTATCTATCTTGTTTCCAACCACAATCCTCTTCTCTTTAGCCTAAGTCTTGTAGACTGATTGCCCATAAACTTTTCTGCGCCAAGTTTTGGTATCAAAGCCAGAAAGCTCCTACATTCCTAGAGGACTTTTTGCTTTGAAACCATGGTTGGCCGAGGCAGAGGACGAGGTAGAAGCAAGCAGCCCCAACAAACAGAAATGGCAGAGATGCGAAGAATGATTGCGGGCTTGACCCGGGCTGTACAAGCCTTACAACGTCAGGAAACTGTGGGAACCCAAATGGAGAATCCGGCCTGTGATCACAACCACTCTGAAATTCCTGATCTAGAAGATGAAGATGTAGTTGAGGATGAAAATCTTTTCCATGATGTTGGAGACGCAAATGGAACGGCACGAGATGGATTAGATGAAAGGTTACTCCATACCCTTGATCTGAATGGTGGAAGAATCAAAGTTAAAGTAGCTGACTTTCACAAAAAGACGCATGCAGAAGACTTCCTTGATTGGGAGAGCAGCTTGAAGAATTATTTTGCATGGAAGCCTATGGTGGAAAATCGAAAAATGCTATTTGTAAAGCTTAAATTGAAGAGTACTGCACTTCGATGGTGGAAGAGAGTTGAAGAACAGTAAACTCGACAAGGTAAGCCAAAAGTTAGCACTTGGGAACAGATGAAAATCAAGCTGCGGAAACAATTTTTGCCAGCTGATTATACAATGGAATTATATGAGAAATTTCATTGTTTGAAGCAAAACAAGTTTGTCAAGGAATACACGGCTGAATTCACCAACCTGTCAATTCGTGTTAGATTATCTGAGAGTAATGAACAAACTGTTTCTCGTTATCTTGCCGATTTGAATCAATCAATCAGAGATGAAATGGGAGTTGTTCTTTTGTAAAATATTGAAGATGCTAGGCAATATGTTTTGGCGGCTGAAAAGCGAGTCCCGCGTTATGGTGCTCGAAAGCCTTTATTCAGCAGTAATTGGCAAAACAAACTTGAAAGGGAACTTGGCTATCCTTCAACCTCACGAAACTATCAGGAGGCTGCTACAAATAGCAAAACTAGTGAAGGTACAAGCAATGTTGACAAGAGTAATAAATGCAAGAGCAAAATGCCTTATGGTGGACCAAACAATTATAATTCTCAAAGAGGTAACAATTCTCAAGTTCAATGTCTCACTTGTGGTGAAATCAGACACACTTCTTTTACTTGTCCACAATGAAGGGTGATACTTTGCCAAAGTTGAGGAAGAGTTAGAACCAGTTTATGATTTATATGACGAAGAACTAGAAGAAGTTGATGTTCGTCCAACTCAAGGCGAGTCATTAGTGGTGCGTAGAGTGATGACAACTACCATTAAAGATAAAAAGGAAGACTAGAGGCGGCGTAGTATTTTTTGAACTCGTGTTGTGTGTGGAGGTAAATTATGTGATCTTGTTATTGATGGAGGTAATATGGAGAATATCATTTCAAAGGAGGTTGTTGAGAAATTAAAGCTTCCAACAAATAAACATCCTCATCCATAAAAGATAGGATGGCTACAAATGGGACATGCGCTACCAGTGACTTCTCAGTGCTTGATGAAATTCACCATGGGCGGTAATTTGGAAGATGAAGCCTTATGTGATGTTGTACCTATGGATGTTGGGCATATTCTTATTAGTAGGCCTTAGTTATTTGACCATGATATGGTTCATAAAACTAAGCCTACTACTTATTCCTTCTCCAAAAGCAACAAAAGGTATACTTTGTATCATCTTAAGGAAGAAGAGAAGAAGTTGACTAAAGGGAGTCCTAATGACAAAATGAAGAAAATCAATGGGTATTTATCTGCTGAAAGTGATGAGATGGGAATTGTGTATGTTTTGGTGAACAAACTATCTGAAAATGGCAAGGAAAATTCTCAATATTCAGCGAAGGTTCGGTAATTATTGGAAGAATTTAGAGAATTGGTTACTGAGGATGCACCCAAAAGTTTAACGCCTTCAAGAAATATTCGACATGCCATTGATTTGGTACGTGGAGCACCTTTACTAAATTTACCCGCATATAGAATGCCACCAATGCAGCGAGCCAAGATACAAAGGCAGATTGGCGAGCTGCTGGAGAAGGGTTTGGTACGTGAAAGTAGAAGTCCATGTGCTTGCCTAGCTTTATTGGCTCCAAAGAAAGATGGTTCGTGGAGAATGTGTGTGGACAGGCGTGCAATAAACAAAATCACAGTCAAATATCGTTTCCTTATTCCTCATTTGGAGGAGATGCTTGATCAACTAGCATGGTCTATTGTATTTTCTAAACTTGATTTGAAAAGCGGGTATCACCAGATCAGAATGAGGAGTGGAGATGAATGGAAAACTGCCTTTAAGACTCCAAATGGATTATTTGAATGGTTGGTAACGCCATTTGGCCTTTCCAATGCTCCAAGTACATTCATGCGAGTGAGGACAGAGATACTCAAGCCTTTCTTGAATTCTTTTGTTGTAGTTTATTTTGATGACATTTTGATCTATAGTCGCACGAAAGAAGAGCATTTGAAACATTTACATCAAGTTCTAGATGTGCTTCAAAGGGAGCAACTCGATGTAAATTTGAAGAAATGCAGCTTTATGCAGTCAGAAGTGGCATTTCTTGGTTTCATTGTGTCAGAAGTAGGTTTGAAACCAGATCCAGGAAAAGTTCGTGCAATCATGGCATGACCAGCACCACAATCAATCAAAGAAGTGAGAAGTTTTCATGGGTTGGCATCTTTTTATAGGAGATTCATTAGGCATTTCAGCTCCATAATGAATCCTCTAACTGTGGCATTTAAGAAGGGTGAATTTGAGTGAACACAATCTGCATAACAAGCCTTTGAACGAGTGAAGGCTTTGATGACAAAAACACCAATTCTTACATTACCAGATTTTGCGAAGTTGTTTGTTGTTGAACACGATGCTTCACATGTGGGAATTGGAGCAGTTCTTAGCCAAGATGGGAGGCCCGTGGAGTTTTTCAATGAAAAGTTGTCTGATTCCAGACAACGATATTCCACTTATGATTTGGAATTCTATGCTTTGGTAAAAGCTATTCGTCATTGGCAACAGTATTTCGCTTATCGTGAGTTTGTTGTTTGCTCTGATCATCTAGCTTTAAGGTATTTACATTCTTAGAAAAAACTTAATGATCGACATGCCAAATGGTGTTCTTTTCTTGATGAATTTAAGTTTTCATTGAAATACAAGTCGAGACAATCTAATCTTGTAGCTGATGCCTTGAGTAGACGATCATTACTTTTAACAGTTATGAGCACTTAAGTTACAAGCTTTGAGGAATTGAATAATCAGTATAGCATTGATCCCCATTTCAGTAAAATAGTAGCTGCGGTGCAAGATTTCTCACAAGCTAGTCATCTGCCATACAAATTGCATGCTGGTTACTTGTTTAAAGGCAATTGGTTATGCATTCCAGAAGGTTCTTTACATTAACAAATCATCAGAGAACTTCATGGAAATGGCTTAGGAGGACATTTTAGCAAAGACAAAACATTCGCTATGGTGACTGATCGCTATTATTGGCCTAAAATGCATCGAGATGTCAAGAGATTAGTGAAGAGATGTGCAACTTGTTGTTTGGTAAAGGAAATGCCCAAAATACAAGTCTGTATACTCCCTTACCTGAACCAGATTAACCTTGGATTCATTTGAGTATGGATTTTGTTTTGAGTCTTCCTAAGACGGCTAGAGGCTTTGATTCTATTTTTGTGGTGGTGGATCGGTTTTCCAAAATGGCACACTTTATTCCATGTTTTAGAACTTCTGATGCAATGCACATTGCTGAATTATTCTTTCGGGAGATTATGAGATTGCATGGTGTTCAATCTTCTATTGTTTCTGATAGAGATGTTTATGGGACACTTTTGGAGAACCTTGCGGTGGAAATTCGGGACAGAATTGAAGTATTCTAGTACTTGTCATTCTCAAACAGATGGTCAAACAGAAGTTGTGAATCGGAGTTTGGGTAATTTGTTGAGATGTCTTGTTGGCAACAATGCGAAGACTTGGGATATAGTGGTACCATAAGCTGAATTTGCATACAACCATTCTGTCAACCTAAGCATTAAGAAGACACCTTTTGAGGCCGTTTATGGATTGAAACCTCAAAATGTACTTGATTTGGTGCCATTACCGCAGGAGCTAGAGTGAGTGATGAAGGGGAAGCATTTGCTAATCACATTCAGGGACTCGTGAAGAAGTAAAAACTGCTTTGAAAGCTAGTAATGCAACATACTCTTTTGCAGCAAATCAACATTGTCCTGTACAAGAATTTAAGGAGGAAGATCAAGTATTAGTGCACTTGAGGCGAGAAAGATTTCCAAAGAGTACTCACCATAAGCTCAAGTCTAAGAAGTTTAGGCCATGTACAGTGGTGAAGAAAATCAGTTCTAATGCTTACTTAATTGAATTGCCACCAGAGTTGCAAATTAGTCCCGTATTCAATGTTTCTGACTTATATCTATTTGATGGATGTGATGGCATTGCACCTCCCATTGATGCTCAAGTTCAGCAGTTACCAATTGCAAAGGCAGATGTCATTGAAGATGTATTAGATGTGAAAGAGGACAGAATTAGACGAGGTAATTCATACAGAAAATTTTCAGTGAAGTGGCTTGGTAAACCAACAACTGAGAGCCCTTAGATAACTGAAGAAGATCTAAACCGCGTCGATCCTAACATCTATGAGGAATATGTCAAAGCTTACTCACCAAAGACCAGTTTTTTTCTGACCCAGGGAGAATGATGCAAGAGCATTAGTCACATCTGTTACAATTTCTCTTTGCCTTCATTTTACTTCAAGTTTCATAAGTTATTAACCTAATAAATGATACTTGTCTTTTAAGTTTCTTTTAGGTTATTTAGTGATTAAGTCTAGTATTAATGCAAAAGGCTAATGACTACTATAAATAGCCTTATTGTTAGAAAATAAACAAGTTATACCTTTTGCAAGTTGGATACAACCAACATTACTCAAATCACTATAGGTAATGGTGTAGTTGTAAAATCGAAGGGTAAGGGCACAATTACCGTTGCAAGAAAAGGCTAAATGTTGGTTCACAAAGTACTATATGCTTTGGATTTGGCACAAAATCTTCTAAGTGTTGAGCAACCAACTGATCATGGTCATATTGTTCATTTTTAAAGTGGTTGTGGCACAATATATAACAAAATTGAAACCAAAAGAGAATTAATGACTAGTGTGCGAATGAAGAAAAATAGACACTACTTTTTCTCTTAAGCCCGACAAGAATATTGCTTTGAAGGCATATGTTAAAGATTTGTTGTGGATATGGCACAAACAACTTGGACATGTAAAATATGAAAGCTTCAAATTATTGAGCAAGAAAAATATGGTATATGGCTTGCCAATTATTAAAGAAAAGCATAATGTTTGCGAAACATGCCGCTTAGTAAAATACACTAAGACTCATCTCCAAAAGAAAAAGGGATGGAGAGCCAAAGTGTCAATGGAGCACATTAATTTTGATGTGTGTAGTCCCATGAAGGGACCTTCTCATGCCGATAATCTATTTTATCACTTTTATTGATAACTATGCAAGAATGTGTTGGGTCTACTTCATGAGGCAAAAGTCAAAGGCAATCTCTATAATCAAAAAAATTCCAAAATATGGTTAAAAGGCAAAGTGGGAGGCTTATTAAAAAATTGAGAAATGATAGATGTGGCAAGTAAACTCCAAGGAATTTGGCAGATTTGGTGAAGACATTGGACTAGAAAAACAATTGACCATAAGTTTTACACTAGAGAAAAATGGTGTTACTAGAAAAAAAATATAGAACAATTGAGAAAATTGCAAGAACAAGGATGCAAACGAAAAGTCTTCCATCAACTTTTTGGGCAGAAGCAACCTACACCATGGTTTATGTCACAGCCTAAACCGATCACCTTCGGCCGTGCGGCACCTGACATACACCATTGCGACAGATCAGCCTTCCTTGCAAGAATAGTTAGTGAATTCCTGTTTGCATCACAAGCACAACGAAATAAAAGAAACCGAGCAAAACAGGAAAACATTCACGGTACGAGAAACACGACACATGAAACCCATTTTGAGAGAAAAAAACATAAACTCTCTTAGATTGAGAAATGTTTACAACTATAGCCAAAAACCATCACCAAAAGGCCTTGTCTCCTCCCAAAGACACATTAGACCCTAATACAAGAGCTACCCCAAATCCAAGGTTAATTGAGACCCATGCCCAATACATGTCTGGCATGAATTTCCTGACTTCACTTAGCTTGCAGTGTCCACTAACGCGACTGTAGGTTTAACCGGCAACCCTTGGTCACAGCACGCAGCAGTACCGATCACGCGCGGTAATACCACGTGCCATCCTCGCCCCTGGTTCGGCCACACTCCCAACCACGTGCCCACTTGCATACACCTGCATAAAATTTTGTCAAATCTGGAATCAGCTCTCGGTCTCCCGGCCTGATCAAGTGTCCCGCCCTGCCTAGAGTTGCCAGAGATCCAACACTCTACATAATTAAGTCTTGCAACACTTGACTCTTGGTATGGGCGCGCCCGCCCCACGCGCTCATCGGTTACGCGCACGCCCACGGGCCAGCGCACGCGCGCCTCACGGTCTCAGCACATTATCGTGCGGGATATTTCACCCGCTCTTGGTCACGACATAACACATGCCTCGCGCTAACCGCGCGCTACCTAATCCACGCAGCTGTGCTCCCTGGTGGCTTGATCTATGTTGAAATATATGGCCGCTGACCAAGTGTAAGGTCATCAACCCTTACAGTTTACTTCTTAAACCAGTGTCCCACAAAGGGGATTAAAAATAAAACTCCATTTGAACCATAGTCCAAAGATTGGATACCATCAGTGGATTACTTGAGAACTTTTAGCACCATTTGCTATGCTCCTATCCCGGAAGAAATGGGGCACAAACTGGAAAAAAAAAGGTGAGAAATGTGGTTTTATAGGCTACAACTCAAAATAAAAAAGATATAGGCTCTTTACTTTGAAAAGAAACAAAGTGATAAATAGTCGACATGTGGTCGCTAATGAAAGTGGCCAGTAATATTGGAAAGGAAAAAGTGTACAAAGTGTGCTAGAGTAGATTCAAGAAATGCAAGAGGCACCAAGTGTCCAAGATGAAAATCATCATGAAGAAAAAGAGTAACATTAATCTTCTCCAACAAATGCCACATCAAGTTTATCTACACCAAACTGAACACCAATAAGAATGAAAAATCTAAGTGAAATTTGTGCTACATGTAATTTTTGTTTTGTGGAACCAGAATGCTTTGAGCAAGCGACTTAAGAGAAAGTTTGAGGAAAACAATGGATGAAGAGATAAAAATGATTAAGAAAAACAACACTTGAAATTAGTGGAGAAACCAAAATAAAAAATGTGATCGGGTTGAAGTGAATCTACAAAACCAAAACAAATCTAGATGGTTCAGTGCAAAAATACAAGGCAAGATTAGTGGTGAAAAAGACTCACAACAACTCAGAGTTAATGATCAAGAGACATTTGTGCTAATAGCAAGACATGAAACAATAAAGATGTTGATTGCATTAGCCGCACACAAGGGTTGAAAACTATATCAACTTGATGTTATTCATGTGAAATTGGTAATCTTGAATGAAGTGTTGAAGAAAGTGTAGGTTAAGCAACCGCAAAGCTTCATGGTTGAATAAGAAGATAACAAAGTGTACAAGTTAAAGAAGGCCTTATATGTTCTAAAAAAAGCACCCCATGCATGGTATAGCCAAATTGATGCCTACTTTATCAACAATGGATTTAGAAGAAGCCCCAGTGAGCCAATACTCTAAACAAGCATAGCAAATCCAGTATGTTTATTGTTTCTCTTGAAGTTGATGATTTAATTTTTACCGGAAAATGATGGGAAAATGATGAATGACTTCAGAGATGAGATAATGAACATGTATGAGATGAATGATTCGGGCCTGCTTTATTACTTCTCGGGCATTGAAATTAATCAAGGAAAAGATGGTCTATTCATTTCTCAAAAAAGTATGCCCAATCCATTCTTTCAAATTCAAGATGGAGAATTGCAATCCAATAACTACATCATTATTGGTGAGTAAAATATTGATGAAAGAAGAGAGAAGTGGTGATGCCAATACCATACTCTAGAAGTTTGGTGGAAGTTTATTATATTGTACTACTATAAGGCCCGATAGTATGTATGCTTCTGCATTTTTGTCTCGGTTCATGCATTGACTGAGCAACATGCATTTTGGAATTGCAAAGAGACTGTTGCGATAGATTCAAGTTACTAAAGTTTTTGGGCTCATGTATGAGAGGAAAGAGTGAGAAATTGGAGTTATTTGGTTTTTGTGATAGTGATTGGGTCAGTAGTGTAGATGACATGAAAAGCACACCCAGTATACATTTACACTTGGATCGGGTTGATTCTCAAAGGCATCCAAGAAGCAAGAAAGAGTGGTGTGTTCCTTCAGGGAAGCCGAACATGTGTCGGCAAGTGAAGCTACAAAACAAATTGTATGGTTGGGAAAGATTCTTGAAGGCATAAGGGAGAAGCAAGGCATGCTCACTATTCTATTTTTCTGACGTCAAAGAATTTTGTCTTCTATAACCACACAAAAGATATAACCTCAAGCATCACTACATTCAGAAGATTTAAGTTCTCATCAAGCATGTCAAGACCAAAATCAAGTTGTGAACATCTTCACGAAAACACTTTCAAGTGAGAAGATAATTTCTTTAAAAGAATTATTGGGTATGACATACAAAACCATTAAGGAGGGTGTTAAAATTAAAGCTTTTGCTACAAATGTGTATGTTTGAGTGTTAAAAAGTATTGTGATGTAATGTGTTGAAATAGTGGACGCATGGCTAATATGCCTATTGGGCTTAGAAGTATTTAGATGGTCTTTCAATGTTAAGTTGTTAAGAGTATGGCCCATGTTGGGTCTATTCTGAATTTCAATTATATGTAACAAAACAATGAAATATGTATGTCGAATGAAGAAGATCACAAGACTCCCCATCTACATTTTTCTCTTCCTTCACCAACACAAACCCTACAAACCCAACCTAACCAAAATCTTGGCCAAACAAGGCCAACACCACTATCTAATTCAGAAAGTCTTTTTTTTTTTATTTGATTAATTTAAAATTAAAATGACTATATAATATGCCCCTTGAATTTGATTAATTTAAAATTACAGTGTTAACGAACACATTTGACCATAGATCCCACTGCCCCAATGCAGGCATAGCTTATGGGTTCAGACTTTAACAATATACAAAACCACAACATTTCTTTCTTTTTTCTTTTGGCTTTTCAAGGGACTTCCTAACAATAATAAAGTCAAGTACAATGCCAATCGCAATTTTCAACATCTACGAACAAATTTCACAATCCTTATAAGCATCCAAATAAGCCATGTTAGTTGTCCTCTAATCATATAGTGATCTAGAAGATAATCAAGCAAACGAAAGCAATTTCTAAAGGCGCAGCATGTGGAGAGAAAGGATGAAAGCTATTTTCCTTGAATACTAGAAGTGAACCTAAAGCTTAAGATACAACATTCAGTCTAACGACTAAAGTTTACAAAAACGGAAATAATGAGTCATTTTTCCTATTTCATCCATTTGTCACCATGAATATGTGCAAAGCCATTTTACACATGCTCTCTTAGTAAGGACATGTCGACTTAAATCTACCTAAATACCATGTTTGTTTAGGGATAAGCACTATCCCCTAACAAAACATCTTATAGTTTGTTATAGAATAATTTTTTTAGGAGATTTAATAATTTAAATAAATATTATTGACAAGTAAAAATATATATTAATATTAATAAACACATTATTATTTAGAAAAGTAAAATTTCAACTTTTCAAAAAGGAGGAATACATAAAAAAAAAAAGGAATACATGCCTTGGCAGTATTGATTTAATTAACAGAGGAAAATGGGGAAAAAAGAAACCAGAGTTAGGTGATCATGAGTTATAAAGGGACATAAAATTTATTTCATGATTCTTTGAGCATTTTCACATTTCAATATATGTTTGGTTTTGGTATATATTTTAATAAAGTAAATAAGAAACCAGTTTAAAGGGAAGAAAAGACCTGACAACTAGAATAATCTTCACAAGCAAGAAATGCAAGGTTGGTTGATGATAGCCTGGCAGGAGTCAGGATTGAAACCTTTGTGATGATTCCCAGGGTACCTTCACTTCCTATCAAGATGACAACATACATTTAATTCTTGTATATGGCAAAGAATAATCTTTATTCACAAAAAGCAAGACATAACCAGAAAACGGTTTTGCATCTACCAATGAATAAGTGCTTCAAATCATATCCTGTATTGTCTTTTCGTAAACTTCCAAGCATGTCTAGGACAGTCCCATCAGCTAAGACAACTTCAAGCCCTGAAAAGGAATATAATTTTCAAAAAGAATAAATTCAGTAAATACTTATATGAAGGATTAAAATTATCAGTTGGGAACTTTAAAAGAAACCAAAAGATTACCTCAGATACCATAAATTAAACAATTAGTTTATTATTCCCAATATCATTTCCAAGCGATAGTTCCATTAGCCTTTAAGAAAACCTAAACTAACACAATTGATAATATACCTTCCTCAAATAAGCTCGAATCAAGTTCATCCAAAAAGCTATGATATGGTTCATGAGATGAGTGTTCAATTAAGCTTGGTATAAAAGTTTGCAAGATTTAAAAAATCTTTATATTTAAACATAAAATGAACCAAAGCCAATCGTGGCCTTCTAATGATCACAAACAAAATAAAGAAAGAAAGACAGAAAAGATCATCAAATTCAGAAGAATGAAGCAACAACTTGGTGCTTAAAAGAGAAGTACAGAAACCAGACTAAAGTAAAATTAGCATTTTGAACTACATAATGGATTTAGGATCCAAGCCCGTGCTCCCTAATAGATACCAAGCACTCCTTAATTTCATGCTATCCTTAAACCAGGATACAAAGTAGGCTCGGACTTTGATCTCAAACAATTTATTTGCTTTACAAAATAGAAAACTAGGTCAGAGATATAGTAAACCAGGAAGTCCAAGGATTAACTTTAAGCAATCAAAAAGAACAAAGCTTATGGCTCTTGAACACTATTAAAAGACCAAATTGATATAGTTTGACATCACATATGGTTTTGACTAAAACCATATGATGGGTTGAAGAAAAAGGATGAAACTATATTCCATTCACATGAAATTCAACATTCTTGCACTATTGAGAAGAAAATTCATATTTAATTTCGATAGCTTTCAAAACAGAGAGGAAAACTCTAATTAATACACAATAATAATGTTAAGCAATCTAATCCACACGAAATTATAAACACTCTGATAGGACTGGAAAAGAAGTTTCTAACTAATAAGGATAGAAATAATCAGACAAGTGTAGCATTCTTACTAATGACAAGCATCCACCCAAGCTATGGTATTCAAGTTCCACATTCCTTTATCCTAAATCAAATTGTTTCCCGCATACTAATTTTGCTTTTGTTCTTAGATAAATTTATGTCATCAAGAAACAAGGAAAAAAACTAAAAAACAAGAAAACCATCTTATCATCTATATTTTTAAATAGTAATTAAAATTATTATTATTTTCATAACACAACACAAGGAACCAAGCCTCCACACTCTTTCCCTAATCCTTTCACATGTTTCATCCCTTATGAGTTTCCAGTGTTGTTGTGAAAAAGGAGGTGCTATAGAAACTGAAAGAAATAAAGGAAAAGATGAGTACGCTAATTGGAAAGCAGTTTACAAAGTAAGATCATTGACAAATGAAAATGTAAAACGAGGAAAGTGAAAGAAAGAAAATGATGAATGGCATGTTCTTTGGATGAAACTTCAGAGACAAAAAACAATGATCGCTAATATGTTGTTACATGGGGAAAGGAATGGCTAACCAAAAAAGTAGCAAGTTAAACTGTCCTAATGTCTTCAGCTTCTTTTTCCTTTTCTTTTTTTTTTAATATTTCAAAATTACCATCATAATTCCTAAACCACCTCATTTTAAAAATACCTCCAAGAATTTTCCTACATGATCCATCTCATCAAACATAAGCCAAAGACATATATTAACCAAAATATGTGACTAACATGCCTCATATCTTGTGTTGTTCTTCCTATATAAAGTTTCATCTTATACATGTCACATTATTCGCATTAGCTTACATATATAGCATCTACGTAACCATCTTATAAGACAACATATTCAATTTCTTAATATAACATAAAAAACAGCACGTCCTTACCTAAAACATTCCCATGAAGTGATCCATAGCGCACAAAGTGCAAACCACCAGCATTAGTTGAAACATTTCCACCAATCTGACAGCTTCCTTTTGCCCCCAGATCAATAGGCATTAAATAACTGGAGAAAAAACCAATTCAAATAATATACAAGTTTCTTTATTATATGTGTGTATGGTATATTCGTGTTAGATGCAAATCAAACCAAGCAAATCCAGAAAGATGGAAAGAAAGAAATTGATCACAGAAATCCAAACTCAAAATTAGTCTTCTAAATTACAAACTAAAAAGTCTCCATACTCTAACAAAGCAAACCAGAGAAGTTGCGTCATCAATATAACCATTAAAGAAATTATTACCCTTTCAAACTGAAGTATAAGCACCTAGTAAAATACAAACACATAAATAACCACAATATTAGATAAACTAATTCAACAATTTGTTTGTGAACTATATATACAGGATATTGGCCAAATCTATGATAGGGATAGTGTTGGTCATGGTTCGACAAACCTTAATTGTGCTAATTATGTGGATGGCACAATTGGCGTGATGTTCCTTATCCTGATTGATAAATAACCACCAAGCTCCAGTTGAATTTATGATGTTAAGTTAATTTCAAGAATAACTCAAACATGGGTTAGCTTGTTCAAGATCAGCTTGCAATACCTTGGTTCACCATCCATCATAATATCAATTACATCAGATATGCATAGTAATACCTTCCCATCACAAAATCATAAGTAATGGGGTGTAGGTTTGCAAGTCAGTATTATTAGATGCAGACCAAACTAAGCAAATAAAAGTAAAAAATATGGTCCACGTGAAGACAAAACCATGGATGAAGGAATACAAAGGCAAAAACTAATCAAGAAAATAACATATTCAAATAACCAAAACATACTACATTAGGTCTTCCACATCCAATATAGTAGTAAACTCATGCTTGTATAGACAACGACAATGACAACAACGACAAGTTGTTAGTCCAAATTATTTGAGGTTGGTTGCATGAATCTTTTCCTTACACATTGCTTAGTTGAGGACCAAAAAAACTAGATAAACCAAGCTCAAACATATCAATTCATAAAATATTTGCTAAATATTTTTTACGTCTGTCTTCTTCTCTTCTACGGCCCTCCACCTAAAGAACTTCCACATTTCTTACAAGGGCATCAATCGATCATCTAGGACATGTCTATACCATCTTAATCAATACTCTCTTTGAACGTGTCAGCAATAGGTGTCATTCCTGATCTATAATCATTCATTAATCATACCTTGTAATGTCTGACACACATCTCAACAATCACATTTCAACCACCCATCTTTTGGCTATGTTGTTCTTAACTACCCAACTTTCTCACCCGTATATCATAGTTGGCCTAACAACATTCTATAAAACTTGACTTTCAATATAAAAGGTATTTTATGAGCTAAAAGGTATTTTATGAGCACAGGGAACATGATTGGCAGTGTTAGAACGATGGATGGTCTTTATTAACTTTATAGACAATCTTATAAATAAGCAAGCTCAAGGCTTAAGCACTAGTATGAGTTCTCTTTCTGTTTGCAAAAAAATTATGATTTGGCATCTTCAATTAGGACATCCTAGTTTTCATATTTGAAATACTTGTTTCCATATTTTTTTTTTTTTTAAGAATGTGGTTCATTCATCTTTTACATGTGAACATTGTCTGTTATCAAAAAGTCATTGTTCTACTTACAAACCAAAACCATATTATACCACAAAACCATTTAATTTGATTTATAGTGATGTATAGGACCCTTCTAGGATCACCACATATTTAGGAAAAAATTAATTTGTAACTTTTACATATGATCACACTCATTTGTTTTAGATATATTTGAACAATGATAAATCTGAAGTACAATTATCTTTAAAAACTTTTCTAATATGGTGGAAATCAATTTAAAACAAAGATAAAGATAATTCGTTCTGATAATGGAACATGATATTTCAATCAAAAGGGGATTCAACATCAATCTACTTATAATGACACTCCTCAACAAAATGGTATTTTCAAAAGAAAAATAAGCGCATGCTTAAACTTGCATGTGCTATTATGTTTTCAATGAATGTAGCAAAATACTTGTGAGGGGATGCAATTATAACAACATGCTACGTAATAACTAGGATGCCTACTCATGTGTTAAAAAATTCGACACCCTTAGAGAGTCTCAAAAAAATTTAATGAAATTGTAGACTTATTTCTGATTTACCCTTAAAAATCTTTGGGTGGACTGTATTTGTCCACATAGCTAAAAAACTTCAATCTAAACTTGATCCTTGGGCAGAAAAAGTGTCTTTATTAGATATGCTCCAAATAAGAAAGGGTATAAGTGTTATAATATTCAAACAAAAGAGATTTTTGGAAGTATGAATGTCTCCTTTGTTGAAAATCAACCATACTTTGGAAAAGACTGTTCATGGGAAGACAGGAAATGAAGATTATTTTTGGTACCATCTATTCCGATGCCTAACATATTATCCTATCTCAGAGTTCCATATTTATGGTAGAAGACGCACTCATCAAATTAAAAATTTATCCACTACTCTTGTACAAAACCAACCACTATCTTTAGGTGATGGTTCATCCACTAATTCAAGTAATTCTGATCTTTCCCTTTTGACAAATTCAATTCCTGCTACTGTTGAACTTGATGTTCCTATACCACTTAGAAAGGGAGCCCAAATCTATACTAAGACATCCCATTGCTAAACTTGTGTCTTATCATCATCTCTCTGCTTCTCATAAAGCTTTGACCTCCAACATCTCTAATCTATTTATCCTGGGAACCATTCAGGAAGCCTTAGATAGCCTGAATTGGAATTCCGCAGTTTTGAAAAAGAAAAATGCTCCAAACAATAATGGGATATGGAAGATAGTTGATCTACTAAAGGAAAAGAAAACAGTATGATGTAAAAGGGTGTTTACAATTAAATGTAAAGCTAATGGTAGTACAGAGATGCACAAGTCATGTTTAGTGGCAAAAGGATTTACAAGACACATTGTCAAAAATGCATTCTTAAATAGGAAGTTGGAAAAAAATTCAATCTGTGACTTGGTTTCCTTAGTTGTGAATTTTGACTGGCCATTTAGATTACAAAAAATGCATTCTTAAATGGGGAGTTGGAAGAGGAAGTCTTTGAGTCCACCACCAGGTTTTGAAAATATTTTTGTAAAAGGAAAGTGTGTAGACTAAAGAAATCCTTGTGTGGACTTACACAATCTCCTAGAGCTTGGTTTAGAGATTTAGGATAGCTGTAAGGGCGCATGGATGTACACCAAATCAAGCAAATCATACAATGTTCTATAATCATTCAAAGAAGGGAAAAGTTGCTATTTTGATTGTTTATGTTGATAGCATCATATTAACAGATGATGACCATGATGAACTCAAATGACTCGAGAAGATTCTTGCGAAAGACTGAAAATACAGACGTGAGGAAAAGATTGAGGTAGAGTTTTATCTGAAAAGCAAAAGTTTAGGACTCAGGTTGGGAGTCGATTGTTCAAGTAAGATGTAATGAATATGGCTTCCCCAAAAACGATTTGGAACATGAGTAGTGAACATAAATACCCGGGCAACATTTATGCCAAAACCTAACCTTTTTGGAATCAAAAGTAGATGAGTAAATAACCAAATCAATTTGAAGATTCCGAAAAGGAACATAATCTATCAGATAATATAAGCCATCATGCGTCTCAACACTGCATCATCTTCCCCATAACAAATCCTAAAAAACACAGCAAGAAGGGAAAAGTTTAGCATTCAGATATAGAGTCAACTTCCTAATCGAAATAAGATTACAAGTGAAATTAGGAACATGAGGCACAGATAAAAGTTCCATATTAGGGTACGTATTGTTCCTTTTCCAGCAACAGTGGAGATAGTTTCATCAGCCACTCTAATTTTGACATGACTGGGACACGAACTACATGAAGAGAACCAACGGAATGAGCCAGTCATATGGCCAGATGCCCCAATGCCTATGATCCAAGTCTTATTCAGGTCCAATTTAATATGAAGTACTGACGATAGTTTACCTTCCCAAGCAATTGAGCAACTTGGCTTTCCAGATGAGGTGTGAGGTGTGATATGAGTTTGGAATTCTGCAGTTGCTCATGTTGTTAGACTATGAGCATCGCTCCATAAAATTTCAGTTGCAGCCACAGCAAGAAATGCTCCACTAGCTCCCAATCTTTTGGTCTTCTGTGGATCTTCCAGCATATATCCTGCTTATGGTAGGGTTTTTGGCGATGGTCACACCATTCCTTAATCTTTGGCCTTGATCCTTTAAAACCAGACTTATTTGCTCCAACCTATGAGGAAGCAATTTATAAACTCTAAGAAGACAGATTGAGATCGGTATCTAGAGGGCCACCAACCTCACTCGCTTGTGACACTCCGTTCAGATTGCAGCAAAGACTTCGTGAACACTTGGACATGGTTTGATTTTTCAAAGTATATGGCCTCTAACCTCATCAGGATCCTTGTTTAGACCATAAAGAAAGTCAAAAACTCTTTTTTCCATCAGCTTTTTATACAAGTGATCCTCCAAAGAACCTAATTCAACTCATAAAACAAATCCTTCTCCTGCCAAAGTTCTGCGAGTAAGTATCAAGTGTAAACTTTGCATAACAATTTGGCCCACATTTTATTTTATTTGTTAGTATATCACCCATGTATATTCACGTTTTGTATAAAATTTTACTCCTCAAGTTCAGACTATTGCTCTTTGATGTTTTATTTGCAGACAAGTGGAATTCAGCCTTAAATCCATGATTATTAAAGCATTTCCACTGGTGAACCAAAAGCTCGAACATGGAGCACAGAAAGAAGCATTATATGGATTCAAGAAAGAAGTATGGCTTACCTGTGGCAGCTGGCATGTGTGTGTCTCACTAAACAATATGGCGCATAACCTACCCTGGTAGATGGCACAATTTTCGCCACCTTCAAAAACCCCAACACATCTTCTCACTATAAAAAGCCCGAAGTGACTCTTTAAGGCATTTTTCAGTAAAGAGGCAAGGGTTTGACATCTTCAAGACTTGATATCATCTAAAGAATCATCATCTAAAGAACATTAAAAAGAAGGAGAAAGTGAAGATCAAGGGAAGATTCGTGGATCCACAAGAACGTCATGCGTGAAGGGTCAAGAGTTTCTTTTTCTCTCTGCTTTTCTATCTATTTGTCTCATGTTTAGATTTATGTTTAAACTAAATCTTATGGCTTGTAAATCAAACATGAGTGAGTAGATCTTTTATTCTGGGTTTAGGATTAGCCCGATGTTTTAGACAATTGACAATGCATTGACTTTTATTCTCATATTAATGCATAATTATTCTTTGATTCAATTATGTGGTTATTAATACTTATCAATAAGTAGGATCCTGTATTTGCATGAATTTAGACATTGAGGGAATAATTGAATGGTGAACTAAAGTGTTGGAAACCCAAAAATTGAACTTTAAGCCATAGTTAGGATTTCTTGAGGATAACTGTTATCAAAAAGCTTAAGGGACTAATTAGCTTCAATCACCCTGAAAGTAAGAATTGATCTAACTTTAATACCTCATTATGTTCTAAAAGGAAATAACGAGTACATTCAAATATTCCACCTTCAAGGATAATTAATCTCAGTTAAAAAGGAGTCAATACAAAATCATCTATCTAACGTTGTGGTGAACCCTAATCATAGAAACCCTTAAATTTAAAGTAATCATACCAAGCCATCGCTTACCCTAATCATAGAAAACCTAAAATTAATCCAATGAAGAATGAGAATAATTCCAATCTTCAACAATTTTCCTAGTAAATATAGCTTAATGAAAACTTAAAATGATGCAATTAGAAAAGACATGAAATTTGAACGAAGATACTTTTATCAATGTGCAAGATTTGGAAAAGTTGCACAGAAAGTACTTATTCTAGATTAAGTGGAATCATAACCAATACCCATCATATGCACAAGTTCACATCTGACTCTTCATCTATGCAAAAATAAATAAATAAATATAAAAATAAAATAAAGCATTAATGCCACAAAAGATGTATTACAATATTATAAAGAAAATGAAAATATCTTATTATGTTTTGAACCGTGGCAAACTTTTGAGGCTAAGACATGAAATATATTTTGGAAAAAAAATGTAATTTACTACAAACTGTATTGGTGTTGTACTGACAAAAACTTTGCAATAAAAATTGGCAAGTTGATTTATGTCACCAAACAGTAATAACACAAATTAGACACTAGATTCTCTACAGAAAATATAATGCCACTGATACAAGAAAATCAATAAGCATAAGAAAAAAACAATTAATAGAAGACGCTACAGGAAATACATACCCTTCATTTGCTAAGAAACTATCCAAATTCTCTAATATGCATCCTGCTTCACATTTAAGAATACCACTGACCTGAAACAATGAATGAGTTTTACACACATATCTAACTCGATTTACTGAAAAATCAAATAGGATTTACCGCAAAAGGAAATAGATCATGTTAAAGGAAAATTTGAAGATAAAAACCTCACTCAGATAAATAACTATCTAGTATTCTTCAAATTATATAGGTTCTTTTGAGTTAATTTCAATCATGAACTTCAATCCTGATATCCAATAATGTGATAAAATAGTCATGCCAGGCCACAGTGGCCTTTGCCAGTTAAATTCAGGACTGAAATGTATCAGTTTAGGCCTTTAACAAAGAGCTAATTGATTACCTCATAAAGGGACAAAGATGGCTTCTTAGAAAATTGCAGCTTGCTAAGGAAAATCACTTGAGCGTAAGTCAAGCACTGAAATTCTTGATTTTTTAAGTAAAACTCAAAAAAGAAAATAATAAAATAAAATAATTATATTTCATTAGAAGGGCATTCCTCCTTCACATGATTACGATGGAAATAGTGGAGTGAAATTCAATCAAACATTAAAGGTACTGTCAATTAAAAGCAAACTTCTTGGTATGTTTCACAAAGACATTGAAAACTTCAGACAATTAAGCTCTAGATGTAAATTAGCCACTAGAAAAGTAAAATGAATGCAAATAACAATGTACTTCAGTGGATTATTGTCTAAATTACAGCTTCAAATAAAATCCACTTTGTTCTCAATTGTATCCCACAAATAGTATTAACCACAGTAATATTGCACGCTGAAACCAGATGAATAAATCTTACTTTACAATGCACAAGCAACAATTTAATATACATATATACAGAAAATTAAAATTTTACCTTATCAAGAGAGATTATCTTATTCATCGAACCAACATTAACAATTATCTGAGAAGAAACAAAGGGGTTCACATCAAAAAGACTGGATCAATATTTACAGTGCATTTATGTGTCAGTATCTTTAATTTCTACCATCCTGTAATGCTTATTCAAATGTAAATATGACTCCGATTACCAATTGGAAAATTTTCATTATTATGTACCAGTAACTTTCAGATGGTAATTCTTCATGATTTGTGTAGAAATTATATATACATTTTTATAAATGAAACCAAGTAATGGCTGCAGTACTTCATAACATAAATTACACAATTAGAATCAAAATGTGAATGAAAAGTAATAACTAAAACTGAAGCACAAAACAAACAAGCAAATGCTATTCAGGAAGATGTCAGAAAGTATAATTTGACTTCAGCTATAATAAGGGTAGAGATTCATAGGTAAAGGATCTTCAGATTAATGATTACGTCAAACACTGCTCTTGCATCATTGCTTAGTTAGACCAAAAGGAGTAAGCAACTAAAAGTGCAATATAGCTGAGCAATATATTCTAATAAAATTCATCTCATTGAATAGGTAAAATGAAAAATATTCTGGTGGTTGCACATTTACTACCTAGCAATTAAAAAAAAAAATCATGTTTCAACATTGGCAAAACTTACTTCTTTCTTTTTTATATTTTGATAAATTAAAATACACAGAAGTGTCATAAAGAGTCGTAAAACACCTTGAAGTATATAATAACTTAAGTGCATTATTTCTCATCTTGAGTTTAAAAATAACTTTGATGTGAAAATGTTCTCATAATCCCAAATTAAGAGAAAAAATATTGTAGTCCCCGTTTAAGAGAGTTTATCTCTACGATCAAAGTGTAACCATTGTTTATTATTTCTATAGCCATGCATTCAATAATTATTAGTCATCACAGTGAACATAAAAGGAAAAAATTACAACACGATAGAACTGATACCTCATCATAAACTGGCACGCTTCCTCCAACAAGACCAGTATTACCACCTTGAGGGACAACCGCCAACCTCCTAGAGTTGCAATAACGGAGAATCTTAGATACCTGAAATGTTTGTGTATATAAGAAAATAAATCTAAACAATGTTAACAAGGGTAGATAGTCACTAGAATGCTTCTAGAAATAAACATCACTAAGACAACAATAGTCATGACCATTATTATGATTCCAGATAAGCAATAAAATGATCAAAGTATTTTACTATATAATAAAATTTTCAGTCAAAATGATTCAAACTAAAACCACAACTTTTGAGACATCACCAACTTATGACAAATATATATATATATATCGGAATGGTAGCTTGTGCCAGATCCTAGACAAGTTGGCAAGAGTATATGAACATCTCAAGGCATAGATCTCCACCACTCACACTGAATGATGTCCCAAACTCCCTAAGAAAATTATGACATTAACTAAAAAATGATGTCAACATACAATAACACTTCTCATTTCAAACGTCGAAGTCAATTAAAGGACCACGAGCTGAAGTGAACAAGTTAAAACTATAAATATATAAATGGTATGCAGCAATTTTATAAGAAGCTTAGATTGAGGATATCAAACATGGGAAGGCATTTATAATATAAGCTTCTGCAGATAACCAAATAAGTGAAAAATTAGGAGAAAGTATGACGGAAGAACTAGGGCATGCTAACAAATATAATAGAAAGAGCAATGGAAGAATAAATAATTATATGCAATATAAACCTAAAAAAAACTTTGTATGTTTATACACAAGCATAGATCATATCACGAATTAATGAAATAGCATTCCACATTATCACAATTGTCAGCTGAATAACATACCACTGAAGCAAGAATAGGTCAAATACGCAAAAAAAAAAAAAAAAAACAACAACAACAACAAGAACACGAGACCAATGAAAAACTTTTAATGGCAAAACTAATTTCTAGTTTAGAACATATCCCATTGTATTTCAAAATTTGTTTTAATATTAAGGGTATTGTGTTGACAAGTAAAATAATACAGAATTTTTAAGAGGGATACAAGAACCACAAGAAACTAATTTTGTATATTGATCTTTGTGAAGAAATAACATAGGAGCTGAGGTAATAAATTAGAAATTTTGCAGTGGGATACAAGAACTTAAAGAAACTAACTTTGCATACTGAACTTGGTGGAAAAAAATAACAGCAGATAATCCTATTAATGATTAAAGAAATCAAGTCCAAGAATTCATAGCCTCTCTATAAATTATTATTTGTCTCCACCCAATGAGGTAGCACGCAAAGAACTTTGTAGACAAGAAATAGAAGGGGCCCTTTCACTAATAAAAATAAAACACTTAAAAGCATTTATGATGAGCCATAAAAAAAGTGTGCTTTTTCCATATGAATGAAAGCAGGAAAGCTATCGAAAGTATCAAAGTACTTCATAAGAAGGAAGTTCAATGAGGCTATCAAGAAAAACCTCATCACGGTCCTGTGGTAGGAGTAACAGCTTGCTTGAACCTTTATACTTTCGCATCCAATCTATATTTGCAGATGAGAGCCTATCCTCATCCTGGATAACATTTTTATCACCCAATAGATCTCTGAAGAAGCTGATGTCATCAGAATTAATAATGGAAAATGATGGATTTCGCTGGAGGTTTATGCATGTGGAACCAAATGACCGTTGATGGACTCTGGAAGTAGCAGTCAAGCTTTGTTTGGTCAGCCTATGTAGCACTCCCCCACGTGAGGTCCTCGGGCAAACATGTCTCAAAGGATTAAATTTATCATAAGATTTTAAATCTGGTTCTGGATAATGTACTAGAGCAATTCTTGATGCCTGAAATATGCCTGCACATAGCATATGTGTTAGTAATGACTTAAATTATGTTATTTTGTTCAGTTTATTTAAAGAAAAATATAAATCATGCTTTCTATAATAAAAAATTTAATAATGAAATTCATTTTTGTAAGAAATATTCATTTTACAAGGGAAGTAGGAGTTCAATACAACATAACCATCAACGCTAAAGTGAATGTAAATCAATAATTATGTCTGAAACATCTTTCTATTTAAGGAGAAAACATATAGCGGACATTATTATTTCAATGGCTAAGTTTGAACCACACTCTAATTAAGGAGATATCATTCAAAATAAAGTAATTATAATACAAGATGATTTAATCTTTGTTTTTAAGATGTGAAACTTTTGTCTGGAAATAGGGAAGGGTGTAGGCGCGAATGGTACCCCAATAGAACTTCGCAAACCTTTACAAGATAAGATGTCATGGTTGACTAGATTGTTTAATAGGATACTACCTTCTATAAAATGCTACGTGAATGGAGAAAGAGTATTTCAGTACCCGTCTATGAAAATAAAGATGGCATTCGATGTTATAATAACTATTGTGGAATTAAACTTATGAGTCATACTACAAAGCTTTGAGAGAGAGTAATTGACAAAGGTTGAGACATGAAACAAATATTTCTTTACATCAATTTGCATTTTTGTTTGGAAGGTCAATATAGAAGCAATTTATAATTTTTTATATTAAGACAATTGAAGGAGAATTGCAAAACACAAAAAAAGTTTTGCACATCTTAAAAAGCATACAGTAGGATACCTAGGAAGGTCCTTTGGTGAGTTTTAGAAAAGAAGTTTATTACTAGGTACATAGATCTAATAAAAAACGTGCATGATAGCTCTATCAGTAGCAATAAAGCTGTAGGGGGGAAACTAAAGAGTTTACCATTACTATCGGCATCAAGTTTTAGCATCAAATCCATGTTTGCTTTAGTCATACATGAATTGCAAAGTATATTCAAGATCAGACCCCTTATGTATGCTTTTTGCCAATGACGTGGTCTTAGTTAATAAAAGTAGGGAAGGTGTCAACCAAAAGTTGGAAATGTGGACAAACACTTTAGAAGTTAAGGGTTCCAAGTTAAGTAGGGTAAGGACGACACATCTAACATATAATTTTAGTAATAAAGCGAGTAAAAGTGAAAGGGATTAGGATAGATGATATTGAGCTTGGTAAAAGTAAAAGTTTTTGGTACTTCAGAACTACAATCCAAGATAACGAACTTACAGAAGAAGTCACAAATAGGATTAAGATAAGATGGGTAAAACGGATGAGAGCATGTAGAGTTTTATTTAATAGTAGAATACCTCTTCAATTAAAAGACACGTTTTATAGAATGGTTGGTAGGTCAGCCATGATGTATGGAAGAAAATGTTGAGCGGTTAAATAACAACATATTCAAAGGATAAATGTAGCTGAGATGTGAATGTTTTCATGTAGCCATTACAAGGAAAAACTAATTAAGAAATGAATTTATCCAAAATAAATAGGGAATGGCACCTACCACTTACAAGTTAAGAGCGAATTGATTAAGATGGGATAGACATGTACTTAAACGACTATTAGATGCCCTCATAAGATAGGTGGAAGTTCTTCAATTGTATAATCGTAGAAGAGAAAGTGGAAGACCTAAAAAAAAAATTTAGCAAAACTTTTACAAAGTGATATGTCTAAGCTTGGTTTATTTAGTCTTTTGACTATTGATACAGCAACGTGGGAAGAAAGGATTCATGTAGGCAACCCCAAATAGTTAGTAGTAACAACTTCTTGTCGTTGTTGGATGATGATATGTAATATCATGTGGACAAGGGATGGCACATCCTTATCATGTGGACTAAAAATGTTCAAATTTTTCCCTTTTTTTGGCTTGCTATTACAAGAAAGGAGTTTGTCAATTGTCATGGCAACTTATACCATATCACCATGCCAAAAAAAATTGTTTTTCAAACAAAATCCACTTGGGTGGTGATGTCACATCCCTAACGAGCAGACAAGGATGAAAGTGCAATAAAAAATACACAAACATGTGTGAGCATTATGTTTTTTAACTTATTTTCTATAGAATCCTGCATATCCTCACACCTGGACACAAATAAAAAGTGATATGTACTAATGCAAAATAAGAATTCAGCTACTATATATATATATGCAGGATAACAAGGCTCAAACAAGGATCATAGCTTGATAGCTTGATACTTTGTTGGACCTTGTGTAATCTAGGCTTTACACCTATTCATATCTTGCAAGCATCCAGAGTTCATTAACATAAATAAGAATTCAATTTTTTCTGCATCAAAACAAAATTCTAGGATGTGTTACTTTGCTATTCTCCACCACTAGTTTCCTTGCAGCTAATGCCCATCATCCAGAGTTCATAGGCATTATCCTATCCTATCCTCGCACATAACAAGGCTCAAACATGGATCATAGCTTGTTAACTTGATACTTTGTTGGACCTTGTGTAATCTAGGCTTTACACCTATTCATATCTTGCAAGCATCCAGAGTTCATTAACATAAATAAGAATTCAATTTTTTCTGCATCAAAACAAAATTCTAGGATGTGTTACTTTGCTATTCTCCACCACTAGTTCCTTGCAGCTAATGCCCATCATACAAATTTGATTATTTTTGTTGCTTTCATGCATTCTCTTTGACTTTGGCTCTAAACAACATAAGAAGTTGATTTCCAGCTTTCCGCAACCTAGTGGATTAATTTTGATGTTTTCTAAGAGGACAACTACTAGGTTGGCCTCAACAAGACTATTCATAGGCACTCTTTATGGCCTCAACAAGGTTACTTCTATTCACTCTCCCACCATCAATACGACTACTCTCTAGGCACTCTTCCTGCTGTTGATTTTAAACAAGTACTATATCTTTTCCCGGTTCAACTACTATATACTTTACCAATTAGGATGCTACCTACTTAGTTCTCAATTCTACAAGTTGGACAATACAACAACCTCCACACCACAACTTGAGAAAGTGTGTTAGCATGTGCTTATCCAAGTTCTATTTGACTGTATATTAGTTTTAATTTATTTTATATTATCTTTATCCCATTAGTTTGAGAATTGTTTGTGGTTATCTGTTAGGCCTCCTATATGTCTAGCATATTCTAGAAGGGAAAAAGGAACTAAAAATCCACATGCCAATCAGTGTACCAGTTAGTTAGTAACCACTAAGGGGAGATCCCGAGGCATTATGAGAATCTTTAAGTGTGAAAAAATGGGAAAATTAGCCAGGCTGATACTTAATGTCACTTATTTCGAGGCAATTCTCCATTAATCTTCTCAGCAAATTCTCTCTTGCTATTTTATTTTGGTGCTTCATCACTCTCTTATCTGGGCTTTGTGCTATATATATAGATATATGTATACGAGGCCCAAGAGTTTAATAACAGAATACAAACTCAATTTTTCTACACTTGTAACATTTCCATTAGAATCTTCAGCCAAATAATGAATCAATCACCCAAAGTGACATATTCCTCTAATGGTCCATAATGTAGACATTAAAGTCACTTTTGAAATATTTCCATTAGATTCCTGTTCAGACACATGCACCAACCGACCCACAGTGCTATATGGCACTGATAGTTAATACTTTTGGTATGAAGCAAGTTATTTAAATATTTTTATTAGACTTTGGCTTCATATCATGTATCAATCATCTAAAAGTATGCTATATGAAATTAATAAACCCTAAATTTGACATCAAACTATTTTTTGAAATATTGATAGTAGCTTCTTTCAAATCATGCATCAAGCATCCAATAGTACTATATGACATAAATCCTCCACAAATGACAAGAAACTTGCTCTTAAAATGGTGGAACCAGAGTCAGGCTTAAATCATCCAGACAATCCATGAAAACCTATCTATGGCTCAAATTTAGTTTGGTACATGACAAATGTAAACATGAGAATTAAATACATACCTAAAGCAAAGTTTGGGATTTCTTGGTAGATGCAAGCTGAACGGTGGTAGAGATGGCAGCGATCAAGCAAATGGTTCAAACTCCTGCCTCTCGACATTGCCTGCAAGAGTAATCCAACACAAAGCTACAAACTAAATTTATTAATTGAAACGTAACACTACAATAATGTCATTTTTATATAGATAGTTGACTTTGAAGAGTAAGGGCCTTTACTTGCATATGTAACCTTATAAAAATAGCTAACTGAGAATACAACCCATAAAAACATTTTTACAGGCATAGCCCACAAGAATAAATAAATAAATAAATAAATATATATATATATATATATATATATATATATATATATATATATATATATAATTGGGTGAATGTAGACTACACTCATCTGACTTAAACAGAAATATATGTCATTTAATGAGTAGGAAAGTACTAATGATTTGTGGAGGTATATAGATACAATTTTGTGAGGTAATATAAAAAATTATATACTTCTACAGGGTTATGTTTCCAAAACACTGCCATCAAGTGTACTCAAGCTAAGCTTGAGCGAGCAGATCTTATGCCCATTCTACATTTTCAGTGGGGCCTGACCTTAAAAGATCATGAAATAAGAGAAACATAATGATGTGGGGCACAGCAATGAAATAGCCATATAAATTTATAGGAACATGATTTTGGGAAAATTACTTGAACCCTCAATAAGATACAGATTGTGCAATCTAAGTTCAAAAATTCACAAAACTCTTTATCAAGTAAAGTTTTGCAATTTATCCTAAATAAAATATGAAGGAAAAATATATACGTACACAACATTACAGTGAAAAGAACATAAAACATTCAATTGGTAACCACAATTTATTGACAAGATCACTGTTGAACATAGTTATTAATGGTGCGCCTCCAGCAAAAGGCTCCCTAGGCTCCAGCCTAGATGCCTTGGAGCCTCGAAGGCAAATGACATTAAAGAGTTGCCCTAAGACGCACACCTTACCTCGAGGCTCGAGGTGGTTTGAGGCGTGCCTAAATAATGTGCAGCCTTTTTCAGTTTTTAGGAGATAGATAATTATTTAGGCATGCCTCCTTTTTCAGTTTCAGTTTTTAGGAGATAGATAATTATGAGCCATTAAAGGATTATCAAATTAAATCTCAACCCTTGGTTTTTTTTTAGTTTTTAAGAGCTAGGAGCCATTAGATGATCATCAAATTAAATCTCAACCTTTATAAACAAAAGGGTTTTTTATATTTTCTTTCAGTTTTCCAGAAGTTGATGGTGATCAGGATTCCCTAGCATAATAGTATTTCTCAGTAGAAGAAGAGGAGTAGAATAATGATTTTTTTATGTTGAAGAGTAATAGTGTTTTAAAGTAAAAGCTCATTTTATAAGCTACAAAACCACCAAACTATCAGATCAATATGATGCCAAAAGATTTCAAGCAGCCCAAAATTCAATGTCTCATTCACTGCACATAGTCAGTCTCAGTAATTCACTGCTACTAGTGCATTTTGGCTAAAACATCTTCATTAATTAAATTTGCAAACACTCACGCTTTTCCCTCATTTAAAGACACTGAAAGGGAATTTAGGAACTTACCTTCTGTATGACAGCACAAGGCAAAAGAAAATTCAGTATATGAAAAAGAGGGAACTTTGAGCAATTGCTTGAATGCACTACCCTATAACATCAAGAAGGCTGAACCAAAATCTTCCTCGTATTAGAAAATAAAAGGAAAAAATCCAACAAAGAAACCAAGTATATCTAGAACTTCGTAGGCAATACTCCAGTTATTAAATAGAATTACAATATTAGAAAAAAAAAAAAAGGCCATACAAATTCATCAATGCAAACCAGAAACTAAACTAGTGACTTACTGAAGAAATTACCCAAAAGTTTAAGAAAACCCTAATTAGTTCAAAACTGATGGTTATATAGAAAAACATGAATCCAGTCAAACCGTGATACAATTCAGCACAATTTGAAATCAAGAACCAAGGGTTTCGCTTCAAGTTAGACATTCTCAAAAGGCATTAAATCTTCAAAATCAACAAGAACCATAACAAAATGTGGGAAATATGATTTAGTACCAGCACATTCAGGATGTAATCCTATGTTTCCTTCGCAGGTTGCAATCGAACAAGGAATGAAGGAATAAAAACCGCAACCGAAACCGACTCAAAATGGGGAAAGTCACGGCTAGCGATACTCGATGAAAGGAAAAGAAATGGCCTATATGGGAAAATGCAGTGATTTTACACGTGTGTACCCTTATAAACCAAAGAATTCTTCTTTTGTACATAGTGATTGGTAATCTTGTATACATCTCTCTTGATAAACTCTGTTAAGTCCTAACAAGGGTTGATATAATTAATGCACTCCTCTAATTTTATTATATTAAGCTAATTAAATTTTTAACATAGTGAAGTTGTAAAAACGTTGTTAAAATAATCAAACTACAACTTTTAAAAAAATATTTAAAAAATTAGACTAAATTCCCAAGCATATTTAAATAAAATTTCAAAACAAATCCCCCTTCTTTAAAATCTTAACATTAACCTTCCTAGCAGTGGTTATTGAATTTTAAAATGATAAGACTATCCCTTTAAACAATTAAATAAAAAATAGGTTTCTACAATGATAAATTATTTTTTAAAAATACATTTCATAAAATAAAGATAAATATGCAAGAAAGCAAATATGAAATAGGCTCTTTATAGGAATTTACTTTTAACTATTTTTAATTTTTACATAAATTATTATATATTCACTCAACCATTTGTGCATTTATATTTGAGTTATCAAATTATAAAAAATTTCAATTGAGTACCCCAACTTTAAATTTACTTTCAATTAAGTCACTCATGCTCTCGCCTTTAACAGAGACTGATGTGAAATAATTTCACACAACTTATATCACGTCAGCTATGTTCATGGACGGAACCAAGGGGGGGGCTAGCAGGGGCTTCAGCCCCCCCTCAGCTACCTCCATATATATATATATATATATAATATGCATGCATGTGTGTTGTTATGGTATAGGATATTAGCAAACAGGCAGTCAACACAGAGATCTAGAGTGAGAAAACTGCAGTATATTTCAGAACTTGAATGTAGTGTCACAACATTACAGGTGTATATATAAATATCTGTGTGTGTGTGTGTGTTGATTTATTAAGAAAATGTTCATGTTATAATGTGATGTATGTTATATGTTTGATTGATTAATAAAGAGTGAGGTATCAACAAATGAATAATTTTAAGTCGCAAATGATGATATTTTCAACTTTTTGTGATTGTTTTAATTAAATGTCACAACATCTCACTATTTTGTATCGAATACAATTGTTATGTTGACTAAAAAAGTTTGTTGACATTTTGCCCTCAACCCCCTATTAATAAGTGCTGGTTCCGTCCCTGGCTATGTTACATTATGTTTTTTTTTTTTAAATGTGAGATTTCAACTTGTATTTGAAACTATATTACTTTTAATGATATGATCATACTCTTAATTCTATTATCAAGTTGGAATCTTATAATAATATTATATTATGTCATATGGCATGGCAGATGTTCCATAAGTTGTGTAACATGTCATTTCACGTTAGCTTTCCATTAACAACATAAGCACAAGTGACTGAATTGAATGTGAATCTAGAGTTGGGTTACCCCAAATAATTTTTTTAATTTGGTGACTCAAATAGAACTACATGAATAGTACTATTTAAATAATGTATCCTAAATTTTTATTGGAATATGCTGCTTTATAAAATTTGATAACATTGGAGAGGTTGTATTAAGATTTCAAATGCAAGGAATTTATTTTGTCATGCCTGGATCTATCGGCCGAGCACATAACAATTGTAATAATACGTTGAAGTAGATAACCCACGTGTTCACTTAACTCTAAGATGCTATAAGATTTACCAAAATTCTGCTTATAGTTATTTTAATCAATATTCGAAACTCATTTGATATAGGAAATTAGATAGAAAGCACATTGAACCCATAATGACATAAGCGATTTATATATTGAAAGTTACATAAATCTATATTTTAGATGCTATTGGATCTGTTTGAAGATAGACAACACAATGTTTATGAACACACAATAGGCTCTAAGAGTGACAACCTTGAAGAACATCAATATTGCAAAATCAAACAAGGTTTGAGCAGAGCAAAGGTCTAAAGCACATTTTCCAAACAATTTTTTCCCTTTTTACTCACAAATCACGTAGCCATCACTAACATTGAGTACATATCATATTAACAAAACTCAAATATAAAATATAGTAAACAAAACCTTTTCTTTGAATATAGTAAATAAAACTTATATATATAATATAGTAAATATAACGTAAGACCTACATATTGAAAATAAAGTTATCGACTTTGCTCAGAAACCACCTCATACTTAGCTGTGACCACAGCTAAGTACCGAATCCACCAAGGTCGTGTTATGTACAATAAACTAAAGTAGGGTTAAGCTTGTCTTGTCGTTGTCCTAAGCTTAATTACAAGTGTAGTGATGCACTGTATCCTAGCCTATCTTCTCACTCTCAATTAAGTTTTCTCCACGCTTGATCAATGGGTAAAATCATAATCTCGGGCAATGATGCTGCATCTCACTAGGCTATTTCACAGAGATAATTGTTACATGCAATAGGAGAATTCAAGCTCATTGTCACCAATGTAATCAAAGTATCAAAATAAAATGTATAACATTGTTGGCATGCATATAAGTACAATCTCACATTCACAATAACATACCCACCCATGTAAAATACCTGTCATCATTCTTAATAATTATCAAGTCACAAGAAACTCATTTGCAAAACAAGTCTTTTAACAATTTGTTTCTCAATAAATATCAAGTTACAAAGAACTCATTTGTAGGCTATTTATTAAATTATTTCTTATAAAATAAAAGGCATTTCATAAAAAAATCGATATCTTGTTTAGAAATTTCTTTTTTTTTTACCATAGATACTCCATTTGTTTCATATTATCTATCATTTTAAATAATTTTTTTCGCTTCAATTTATCTATTTCTTTAGAAAATGAAATAAGTAATTGTTATTTTTACCAATTTTGCCTTCAATTATTATACATAGTGTGTAATTTCAATTAAATATAATTTAGTTTAGAAGTTGTGTGCATATAAATATAATAAACAATCATTTTTTCAAAGTACATTCTCTGAATTTTTAAAAGCATATTAATGACACTAGATATACACTAATAAATATGGTGGGAAAAATAACATTAATGGAGTATGGAAAAATTAAGAGAGACTCTTGACATTAATGGACCATAAGAAAATCAACCGAGCTAATTCCTAACATTAATAGAGTATGGAAAATTAATAATAGCCTCAACGCATTTTATGGAAACCCAGCTAGCTCTGGGTTCAAGTGGCATTTTACCCGTCACTACAAGTCATCTGCTGAATCTCCAACAAATTAGTTATAAAAGGAATTTTTATGAACACAAATATATTTCAATCATTTCCTTATTTGGGGTGCACTTTTGTCAAAGCGACACATAGTATGCAATAAAGGGATTAAATACTTTGAAATGGTTATCATTTGTCCAATCATTACTTACATTGAAAATCTCACATACTCTAAAATATTTAGAAATATTTTTATAAAACAAGTTATATAACATTATAAAATGAGGTGTAAAACATTATAAGACAAGCAATATAAACATTACATAACAAGTAGTAAAAACATTATAAAATATTATAAACCAAATTATAAAACAAGTTATAGAAGCATTATAATACTAGTTATAAAGACATTATAAAACATATTCCCCTAATAGGTTTAAGCAATGAAAACCAACGACTCCTAGTGCCATGGAAGCTAATTATAGAAAATGCAAGCATGGCTATTTTGTGACTCCTTTGCCTTTGTCCAAGGTCTCACCTCCTATATAATTCCCACTTGTTATAAAGTTGACTTATGGAACATATATACATGAGTAAATATGCATTATTAATCCCATATGCAATATATGAAATAATAAGGTAACTATTAAAGTCTTTCAAGTTTGAAATGGACTATATGGAACTTTGAACTTAGTCAACCCTTTACTCAATTAATCCAACATTTCAAATGATGCTTCAAACATATTAAACTTATATTTCAAAACTTTAAATAACTATAAAACATATTTACAATTTGGATCTAAAAACCTCAAAGTTGTAGTCTTTCACCAAAGCCATTTAAATCATACAAATCAAGCTAATTTAATTCCATCCAAGATTAACACTTCTCACAGTTTGCCCATTTCAAAACATAATTTCACTCAAGTTCTTCAAGTTTTCAAGATCAAAATTCAAGGCTTCAAGTGTAAAAAGCAAATATTTGTATAAAGATATTAAAATGTAATTAAAAATCCGCAATTTTGACTTCAATCATCTTCAAACTTGGATAAAAACTTTGGGTGTGCATTATAACTCTTCAAACTTAGTGGTGTTAAAAGGAGAAAATAGGGTGTTTGAGGTTTAAACGGGAAGATCTAGCTTAAACAAAGGTTAAATTCCAAAAGAGCACTCTTAATTTACTAGAAATCTTAGGGTTTTAGAGTTTTTGTCTTGAAACCTAGAGCAAAGAGAAAGAAGAAGATGGCCGACCTTTGAAGGAAGAATGAGCAAATGTAATAACAAACATTGGAATTCTGTAGAGAGATGTGGATTTATAGGGATAACGGGGCAAAATCACTCAAATACCCCTATACATTCACAAAAATTACCAATCTTGTCATTAGTTGAAATTTCCATTGAAGTGGCACTGAATGGTGCACTTCCATTAGATCATGGTCATTTACTCATGCTTTTAAAATTCAAAACCCTTTTCTAACTAATACTTGTTCTGAATACAAAATACAAAATTACCATTTCACGTTTGAACGGCCTTGAAATTTACTAATACACCCTTGAACCTATAACTTCCATCCTTCTACTCTACATATTCAAACACTTAATTTTAAACTCATAGGGTAGCTCTTGCAAACATGTACAAGTTTTATGGTGTTTCAGTTTTCTGTGCGTGTGTTGTAGGTGTTTAATTTGCTTTAAATTTGTTGTGTCTTAAGTTTTGACTTGATTTTTGGTCATTTTGGATTGAAAACTAGTCAAAATATGAGTTTTGAGAAAGTACATGGGCTGAGCTAAAAGTACACGGCCATGTACTTGCTCGAGTAACTTCTAAATGTTTGTTTTTCTTTCATCCTGGGAGATACACGGCTACGGTTTGATTTACACGGCGTGTAACTCCCCAATTGCATATTTCTCCCAGTCCTAGGAGATACACGGC
This sequence comes from Dioscorea dumetorum, assembly GCA_902712375.1. Lineage (NCBI taxonomy): Eukaryota > Viridiplantae > Streptophyta > Magnoliopsida > Dioscoreales > Dioscoreaceae > Dioscorea > Dioscorea dumetorum. Next base: position 4,162,600 of record CACTHL010000490.1, on the reverse strand, counting down.
CAGGATTTGATTTATACGGCCGTGTAACTCCCCAATTACATATTTCTCCAATCCTGGGAGATACACGGCCAAGGTTTGATTTACACGGCTGTGTAACTCCCCAAATGTATATTTTTCCTCGTCCTGAAATTACACGACCAGGGCATGATTTACACGCCTGTGTAACTCCCCAAACGTATATTTTCCCTCATTCTGTAAGATACATGGCCAGGACGTGATTTACACGGCCGTGTACCTCCACTGCTATATAAATCCTGATCTTGGAGCCCTAAGCACCACGATTCTTCTTCTTCTTCTTCTCCCCTCGGATCCCAATGCTTTGATTGAGATGAAGGAACCAACCCTAGACCTTTTCCTCCTCCCTTGGTTGGAGATTTTTGAAGGTAAGCCTTTCTTCTTCTTTTTTTCCCCCTGTATCATGTTGCTTGAAGGATCATACTTGTCCTAGATTTAGATCTTGAATCTTGGTCAGTTTTTGTTGAAATTATTGTGCTATTTGATTTCTTTCTTCCATTCTATCTTGTTTATTGAATTGATCATAGAAATCAACATTTTTTTCTACCTTGTTGAAATTGTCTCCTCTAATCATGAAATCCGGGGTTACTGTAGCACTTAGGATTTCATGGTTAAACTTAGCCGCGGCCACGGTTAGAGTTTAGAGAGGCTTTTAGACCAATGTTCGACTGTTTGAAATTGAAAAACAACTAAGAATACCAAGTTTAACCATGAAATCCTAAGTGCTACAGTAACCCCGAATTTCAAGATTAGGGAACAATCTCATCAATGTAAAACATTGTTGATTTCTATACTCAATTCAATAAACAAGATAAAATATAGAAAGGCAAGAAAATGAAACAATAATTTCAACAAAAAATGGAGTAAGATTCAAAATCTAAATCTAGGACAACATGTTCCCTCAAAACAACATGAAACAAATTAATATGAAGAAGAAGAGAAACTCACCTTCAATAATCTTCAACTAAGGGAGGAGAAAATAGTCTATGAGTGGTTCTTTCTTCTCAATCATGGCAATGGTAATCAACGACAGAAGAGAGAGGAGAAGAGAAAATGGAGGGAATTAGGGCTTAAGTTCAGGATTTATATAGCAGTGGGAGTACACGGCCAAGTACACTGCCGTGTAAATCACGTCCTGACTGTGTATCTCACAGAATGAGGGGAAAAATGCACATTCGGTGAGTTACACGGGTGTATAAATCATGCCCTGGCCGTGTAACTTTCAGGACAAGAAAAAATATGCATTTGGGGAGTTACATGGCCTTGTAAACCAAACCCTGCCGTGTAAATCCCAGGACTGGGAGAAATATGCAATTGGGGAGTTACACGGCCGTGTATCTCCCAAGACTGGGAGAAATGTGCAATTGGGGAGTTACACGGCCGTGTAAATCAAACCCTGGCCGTATATATCCCAGGCTGAGGGAAAAACAAACATTTGGAAGTTACTCGAGCAAGTACATCGCCGCGTACTTTTAGCTCAACCCATGTACTTTCTCAAAACCCATGTTTTGACTAGTTTTCAATCCAAAATTACGAAAAACAAGTCAAAACTTAAGACACAACAAATCTAAAGCAAATTGAACACCTACAACACACGCACAGAAAACTGAAACACCACAAAATCGTCGCGGATTGAGCACAACGCCCGTAATACCATATTAAAATAACGACTTATTGTCTCCCCCGAGCGTAGGAATTCCACTCGCATTGTGCGATTTTTGGTGTTGTGGCCTACCACGTGCAGGAACATTGTGAGCTGCTCCTCTATCGATGTATGTCTGGTGTTCATCCTAAGGTAACTGACACAATAATCTACTCCATTTCTTAATATACGCTCCATGTGTTTTTTGCGGGTCAAGTCCCGAAATATTGACGGCTCCCTATATCTAGCGGACCTATCCTCACCTTCATCCTCGAGCAACACCGCGACAACGACAACCATGGTCGTGAACGCGGCTGCCAACATCAATGAAATTGATTCCGTTGCCGACAAGTCCATCAACCTAGTTATTGTGCATTTTGTGTGAGGAAAAAGGTAACATATTTTTAGCATGGTTATGGCGCGCCATGTAAGTTCACAAATTTCAGATGACATAACAACATGGTACACATAAGCAAGACTTATGCGACATTCAAGTTGCTTGCGTGGTGCGTAATATGTGTCATGGAAAAAAAATGAAGACATGCAGCTGCAAAAAACAGAATACGTAAAGGAAAAAATATATTTGGGCTCAGAACCAGCGCGTACGGAAAGTTCATTGCGTACGTGTTGCAAAATTTTAAGCCCTATCATGAGACTTTACACAAGGCTGCAGCAGTTTCCCTTCACATACGGAACTACAAATGGCATAACTAAATTCTTTAGGTTGAAAGTGACATGAAGTGGGGAGAGGGGGGGTGTCAACGGGGCACAACGCTATTTGTATGTACAATGCTGCCTGGCATCCATGCTGCCTCGCCACTGAGTAGTCTCCAGTAAGAGGATGTGTAAAAGGGCGTTGAATTTTGTGATGTTTAGGCAAACGTTAGAATGAATGCAACATGCAATCGTCATGGCCCAGAATTTTTTAGAACAGCATGTAGTTCACGGAATAAAAAAAATCACAAAATGAAAAAGGAATTGCTACATTACAGCATCATTTAAACCAGGAAGAAGGCAGAAAAAATTAAAAGAGCATGTAAAGTATATAATGAGGACAACCAACCGAGAATTAGGTCATAGAAGTTGCAAAAAACCAGGAAAATAGTTAGAAAATTGCAAGATGGCCATCATAATCCCTAAAATGAGTAAAAACAGCATGTTGATGAACAAGAAAATGAACAGGTACACAACTGCATCTTCTAGGACAGAACAATGATAAAAGCACCAACATTACTAGTAGGTATAGCATATAATACAGCAAAGCTGGCATGAATTAGGTCACACCACTAATAACAAGCAGGAAAAGACTTGAGGAATTTCAACATGTCCATCACAATGAGATAAATTAATAAAAACAGCATGAATCACAAAATGAAAAAGGGATAGCTACATTACTGCATCATTTAAATCAGGATGAAGACAGAAAAAATTAAAAGAGCATGTAAAGCATATAATGAGGTCAACAAACCGAGAATTAGGTCATAGAGGTTGCAAAAAACCAGGGAAAGAGTTAGAAAATTGCAAGATGCCCATCATAAGACTTATAAATAGTAGAATGTAAATTTCATGAGTTAAAACTGAACGGATGAAACTTAGCCAGAGGCAAGAAATCAACAGAAAAATATAAAATCCCATAGAAAACCAAATGGAAGCCAAGAATACGACAGTAGATGTGTTAATGGGAGCAGGAAACTCACAGAGAATGAAGAGATAACGAACCACGAAACCTAATAAATGATCATAGGAACATATCTGAAAACCCCAAAGAAAAAAACATATAGAACAAAATGAGTGACATACATTAGAATCAAGAAGAAATTACAACAGATCAAGAAACTTACAGAGAATGGATAACGGAGCACAAGATCTAAGTGGTCTGAGGAGAAAATCTGAAAAACAAAAAAAAATAATCAAATAGAAGAAATAAGTGAAATAGATTAGAATCGGAGGTCAACTAGAATAGATCATGAAACTCATAGAGAAGGGGTTAATGGAGAACAAGATCTAAGTGACCAGAAGAGCGGAACTGCAAAAAAAAAAAAAAAAAAACCAAACAAACCCAAGAAAAGTGAATATGTTAGAATCGAAGAACTATTTCACCGACAACCAAGAATCTCGCAGAGAATAATAAGAAGAGCATAACGAACCACACGAGTTGATCGATGAGAGGAACAGATCTGCAAACAAAACAAAAATACAAATCAAAGAAAAGAAAAATGAAATAAATTAGATTCAGAGGTAAAATTCAATGGATCAACAAACTCACTTTAAATCCGACGCACAGAAGACGTAGAAGATCAAAGTAATATATTTGCGCAGAAAAGAGTTTGGGAAAATCAATGATCAGGCCGGTCGAAGCATCGACTGCCGATGCTTTCCGACGACGATCTTCAATGACGGATGGGAAAGCGGCTCGAAGAGGCTGTGGATCCAGTGGCTGAGTGGTCGAGAGAGATGGAGGCTGGAGAATACCCTAGAGGGGTGGAGAGGTCGGGCTTTTCCGGAAGGGTGAGCTTAACACTCACGTGGCGCACACATGGGCTGAAGTGAAACACTGAAGTCTGTGCTTTAGGGTTTTTCAACCTGAAGTCCAACACTGAAGTGAAGGGGTTTGGAACTCATCACTTCCGGATTTTTGGCCACTTTTCAGGAAAACAAACATACTGAAGTGGGCTAAAAGTCCCCACTTCAGTCACTTTCGGCCATACTTCAGGGAACTAAACTGCCCTTAACCATGAAGTGAATAGATATAACCTTTGAGGTCTATGTGGGCTACACCCTTCTACAAAAGGGGGAAGGCGTAATCAAGCAAGGGGGGAAGAACATGACAAGCATGTGTCATTGAATTCTATATCGACGCTTTGGTTTGATTACTTCCTCAGTGCTCTATTATGTGTGTTTTAGATTTGTGATTTCTGTTTAGAGTTATTCTTCCTAGGTATTTATTTGTTAGCCTTACGACGACTCGAGGGTTGAGTGGCATGGGTGTCTCTTCTCGGGTTGTTGCATGCTGGTCTCCTGGAACAGGGCGTGACATGGGAGGCCGAACTCCCACTTTGGGGTTTTTAAAATGGAAGTCGTAGGCCGAGCTCAACTATATCCGTAGTTATTACATCGTCACTTCAGCGTCCACTTTTGTAAGCCAAACAGACGGAACTGGCTTGGAAGTCACTGATTCATCACTTCACCCCCACTTCAGCGAACCAAACACACCCTTAGTATGTTCAATTACGGCGTATCACCAATATTTGTATGAGCCGATTTTAATTTTTTTAAAAAAATTCATTTACTTTTTAGAATTTTATTATACATAAATTTATTCTTTAAATTATATATCAAATAATTATCAAAATGTTTGGTGTTTAAAACTAATATACCACCCGTGCAATTATTGTTTTTTAGAATATAAAAATTTTAGTTGGTTTCTAAATAATGGAAATATTTATTTTAATTTCTTGATCTCATGTCATTAGTTATATAATGATTTTCTCTTCCTTTAAATTAGATTAAGTCTAGACTAAATTAAAGTATTACACATATGTGCTCATCCCAAATTTTGTTTAATTTAAAAGGGCAAAGCAAATCAACGTTAGAATCCAATTATTTTTTTTTTTAAAAAAAGGGAACATATGTTCGCATGTGAAACTCAGAAATGTTTCCTTCTTGTCACCAAAGAGGTAAATGTTAGATAAGACATGAACCAACAATCCATAATATCGACATTATAGATATATCATAGGTGTATTAATAGGCAATCTGTTACTAATACGTTACACAAAATGTAAATATTAAGAGAAAGCAATTTAATCTATATTGCTATGTAGTTTTGGATTATAATGTTTTTTGGAATTTTACCAGTGTTCTTTCTTTATTATGCGATTAATGCACCTATATTCTTTGTTGCCTTCACTTTCCTCACTCTCTTGACTGCACATATAGAATGCATCCATGTGATAGAGAGCCAATTGTCCAATCTAAAATTATAAACTGCGGATTATTTCTATTTTTTAGTTTTCAGGTTTTTCAAGCTATTTGGAATTTTGCTATTGCTCCTTTTTTATTATGCGATTAATGCACTTATATTGTCACTACACTACAAAAGGGTTTTAGAGGAGGTTTTCAAAATCTACAGAGCCGGTTTTAACCGCCTCTATAGCTTTAGTGCTGGTTTTTTCAGCCGCTTCGTATCAAGCCAGCTCTACACTTTAGAGTAAGTTTCCACCAATCGTTGGGGTAAGGTTTAAATATGTAAGCGGTTTTTATCACAAATTTAGAGGCGGTTATAACCACCTAGAGTTATAGAGGCGGTTATAACCGCCTCTAAAACAATTAGAAAAAAATTAAAAATTACTAGCTATGGAGGCGGTTATAAGCTTATAATCGCTTCAAATTACGACGTATTCAAAGGGCACCTCTATAACTTATAAGCTTATAATCGCCTCAAATTACGACGTATTCAAAGGGCACATACAAACCGCAGATGATTGGTTACCTGTACAATTCTTTTCGGACAACAATAAATATATTGGAACATAGTTCGAATGACACATACAAGACCAGTGAATTTTCAAACATAATCACAAATCAACTCACTACAACAATCAAATTTATATCAACATTAATCACACAAAATTAGACTTCTTCGTTTACATCAATCAAAATTCATTTAAACATGACCAGAAATGTGAGCTCAAATTTAATTATATCACAAGAATTAGTACAAAACTAGCAAAAGCATCAAACGACAAAACTAGTTCAAAATCCCATTACATACAGAGCTGAGAGTTTCACAAATTACAGCAGTCAAATTAAGTAGTTTTTAGTAATTCCACCTCTGAAACTGCAAGTTGTTGTTGCTTCTACTACTGTTTCTTCTTCTTCTTCTTCTTCTTCTTCTTTGTTTTCAAAACTCTCCATAGCAATAAGATTCTGGTGACCACACTAGTACTTCACAGTAGTTGAACTCTCCTAAGCCAAATGCCTTGAATTTCTCTCAAAATGACCTAAATGCATGCATGAGAAGAACATTCATTCATGCATTAATGATCATTGAAAGTAAGTTTGTCAGGTAGTTAAAAAGAGGCATCAAGGCAGTGACGGTTGTAAATGGAACAGGCTCCTCCATGCACCAACAAATGTATATATATATATATATATATATATATATATATATATATGGAAAGGAATGTGAATATCTTTCTCTTGGGACCCAATTAAGACTCAGGTGATGATCTAACCATTGTAAGTGGACCAAAATTAGTGATTCAGGTTCGCTGTCATGAATTTGCTTGGAATAAAAGAAAAACATAGACCATGGTTTATCAGAGAATGGAGTTATGAGTTGGGGGGAGAAGAAAGAGATATATATATATATATATATATATATATATATATATATATATATATATATATATATATGTATCAAATAAATCAACATGATATTGTAATAAAGTGCTATATTCGTATAACAGAAAATGAATGCTTATATCTGATTTGATAACTGAGAATGAATTTTCCCACAATGAAAATGAAGAACAAGTGATAATTTGGCTGTGGTTTGGTCAAAGTTACAAAATTACTATATTTCTAAAACAAGAAAATCATGCTATATGTACTACAATTTATCCAAACATTACAGAAATACACTACACAAATGGGCATATGTTTGAAGAATTAATTAAATGCAAATGATAAATTAAAGACTAAACATGACATGATATGAGTAGTGATACCATAGGAGTTGGTAGGCCATATGGGTTATGGGTCACATTGGCCGGGGAATGGAAAGTGCTGGCCCAAGTCCATACCATATAAAAGTACTTTTGGATGCAAATCAGCGATACTGATTCAATCTACATAGAAAATATATAATTTAATCCATGCATCTCCAATAAATATGTCAGTGATTTCATCTTATTATGTCACTGATTAAGGATTTAAAACACAGGTAAATTAAAAGACCTTCATTTACCAATTGCTAAACAAAAATGATGATGAACAAGGAACTTAATTTCTAGCTCAAATTAAGTTCAACGAGTGGAAAAAATTAATCACAATCCACGATAAAGTACCCAATTGTAGTAAACCCAAACAATTAGAAATCCAGCAAAGAACGAGTCCCAAATCCTAAATCAAAGAACCAAATAAAGCCAACGCAAGTTCCTTCTTTTATTATTATTGTTAAACAAACAAATAAAATAAAGAAAAAGGCAATTAGTCTAGTTTCCTTATTTCTCAGAAATTAGCTTTGTTTGTTGCGCTTTCACAAAGCAACAACACCAGGAGCTACCCATCCCTCATCCAAACAAATAAATAAATTAATATATATATATATATAACATAGAAGTTATCAACTTTCCAAATGGGGAAACTATTTGATGAAGTGTTGTTACTCTATCACCAAGCTTTTCTTTCCTCACCTGCAACAAATGACAAAGTTAAGCTTGGGAGTTTAGAGATCATATAAACATGTTGGACTATGGATACATTCAGAAGAAAAAAAAGGAGAGAAGAGCCTTGAAAGTAGATTGAGCTGATGATAGGGCTTGAACTCTTCCCATGAAAAGTTCAGTCAAACATGTTCATCTTAGTATGATCCATGACGGTTAATGATGGCATCTATTGTAATTTTGTCTTGCTCTATGCTGTAATTATCTCAGAAGGTTTGTAAAATTGAAGTCGATTGACCAAAATCATTGTCTTCTATGGAGTGATAGTAATTTGACTCTTCAAAGAAAACAACATGACACAAAATAAGCCTTCTTTTGTTTTGAGGGTAATAACAAAACTAGACTTTTTGTTTATTTCCATATCCGAGAAAAACAAATTTTGAAGCTTTAGAAGATAATTTATTTCGTTCATCAAAGGAAGCAAGACAAAGCATGCACATCCAAAAACACCAAAAATTGAGAAGCCACACGAGACTCAATTAAGAGCGTTCTAGCAATTTCAGCTATATAAAAACAAATGAAAGTCAAATAAGGTGATAAATGAATAGTGACAAAGGAGACCAATTCTTGGCCTTTGAAAGACTTAATTAGTCATTAAAACTTTAACAAGTTTGTAGCAAATGGTACAGACATTAATGGTGTTCATCTAACATGCAAGGATTCATGAATAATATGACATTCAAATGAGATATTTTTCAGGTTTGACAAATGAGTGGACACCCTGCAATGCCACTTTTTAATTAATCTCAGTGAGAGAGAGAGAGAGAGCACCATTTTGATGTGCCATCTCAGTGTTCCTAGTACTTAAAAAAGAAAAAGAAAAAGAATAAAAATAATAAAAAGAATAACATAAATATATATGTGTACATATAATGTTGAGATATATATAAGGAGAAATATATAGATGAATGAATGGTTCATAATTCTTCTTTGCTAGCTTGTTGGGAGAAATTAATGGTGGTGAGAAAAGAAGCCGAAGGATAAGGGTGAGCACAAGCAAAGCATAAAGTTGAAAAACAAGATAGAAATTGATTTTAAGAGAGTCTTTTGGAGAACTATAACCTCTATTGTGAAGCTCAGTGCCTTACTGCTCCCCAAAGTACTTCTTGTACTGCCAAGCAATCCTTAATCCCTTCTCCTACAACCAATTAAAAAGAGATGTTTGGGAAAAAAAAAAAATGTGAGTTTCTCAGCAAAAATAGATCCATGAAAATTGCATGCTGCTCAACTTAAGGCCCTTTATTCTTAATTTCATGAGGACAGTGAAGTGAATCTTAAACGAACACATTTTGGTGTTTAATAAACTAAGGGTAAACCCAAGTCAAAATGTAAACACTTCATTAGAGAAAGCTAATTCATATAAAAGTACACAAATAATGTCATTTTATTAAATTACTTACCCAAGATAAAATTGATGTAACTTCCATTATCCTCTAAACACAGATCCCAGTAGTTATTAGACAAACATCATCCTGAGATATATAAACAGCACTAAAGATTCAAGGAAATTGCTGATTCTCAGTTTATAGACAGACCATTTGAGTGAGCATATCATCCATATGAGCTCAACACAATATAGTAGAACTTATCATCCAGGAGAAATAACTCAAAATCAGAAAGCTTGACAGACCCTCAAATACATACAGACTTTCAAGCAAGCCTTAATATCCAAACAATCAGGATTATCTCATCACTAGAACGCATAACATTTCCAATATCTTAAAAAGCCAGCTGACCCTTGCCCATGTTGGACACTTCCAATTTGTGAATAATGACAAGAAAATCTCAGGTCATATGTCACCAATATCACCATCAGTGTTTCCAATCTAGCAAACCAATTCTTCCTCGACTGATCTAATTATATACCAATTCTCCTTGTCTGATGTGTATTGAACATCATCATGCTTAAGCTTTACTATTACATGATGTCATTTTCACTTCATTGTCAAGGTATCTTGTCTGTTAATTCATTTTCTATTTTAAATTCCGACCCACTCCATTATCAACGTCATTATTGACTTGCACTATTTTATATTTAGTACCACCATGTGACAATATTTAAGCTTGTTTAGTTTGGTGCTAATCCACAAATGTCTTAATTAATTAATATTGGATTGGTGGTAATTATATCCAAATGCAAATTTATGAGGTTTGCTTGAAGGTGGTGGTTCAACCTTCTGTTGGTGTTTGGAGTGATAGATTCATTCAAAGTTTGGAAGGAGAAGACCATATATTCTTACATGCTGCCTTTTGATATGTATTTCTGTGAGAACATGCAAGATACATAAATAGATTTAGTTGTTTGTATTTGTATGAGTTCATCAAAAGACTTACAAATACAAACAGAAAATCCAAGATTTTAAAGCAGGATTATTTCTATTTTATTTGGTTGTCAGGCTCTTCAATAATTAAAAATCTCTTTCAAAGATTATTAAACAGAAAATGAAAACATCAATATATATATTTCATTTCTTTTTTTTTCTAGATGAGTAGTAGCAATATGGCCGAAAAAATCTTATCAGCCACTTCATTCATAGTTGCATGTTTCTATTGTCAATGATCCATAGAGAAAGTAAGGAAGAGAGATACATAGGGATCTAATAGATGGTGATGTTATGGCATGATGACTTATGTTCATCTTAATGCTAATAAAATTTTCAAACTTAGAAACAATAACTGTTAGAGAATATCGTAAAATTCTACAAAGTATTTAAAATCATACGGAAGCGAAATAAAATTGAACATTAACTATTTGATTTAATAAACATCTTAATAAATTAATTCTAATTTTAAGTAAAATTTAAAAAATATCTTTCGATGTTCTAAATCTTTTTTTTGATGGGCCAAATTCGTTTTTCGAATCATCCTAGATCTTCTAACGTTGAACAAAGGCCCACGTATCTAAATCACACGCTGGAACTCAGAAACAACGTCCTCCTTCTATCCGAAATAACAGTTATGATTAGAAAAGAAGAGAGATTAGGGAACTTTTCTCACAAAAATATAAAATTATTTTTCCACACCTTCTAGGGTTAGAAATGAGTCATTTATAGGGAATTTATGAAGCATGATAAATATTGTCCCATTATCATCAAGTTCTACTGGAAATATGAGTCCTAAAGTAACTAAAATCACTTTTGTCTTCAAATCTTTATAAATTTAATTAATTATTTGATTAAATCGAACTTTGATTAAAATCTAAACTTAAGACGAAATTTTAACACAATTTACAATAATACTTTATCCAATGAAGTATAATTGTAAATTAATAATTTTACCTCTATACTCAAAATGAGATCGATTTTGAATTCCTTTAAATGTGACACTCTAGATTAGTCCAAATTGGCAATGGGAGGATATCAAAGGATGTAGGCAACACCTAGCCAACCCCATGGCCTCATGTTATAACCCAATTGAGCATGATTGAACAGATCATTACAAACATTTTCGATTATGACTACCATATGTGTATAAACCTTTCCTTTCTATATCCCAACAGAGTGAGGGCCATGGATAATGTCAAAGTCACTAAACTCGATCATATGTCAATAACCATAGTAAAGTAAGATTACCAAACTACCCATGTGTCCCTACACAATTAGTTTGATTGCCTTCGCCAAGGTTTTCTAATCTCACTTATATATGATTGCATAGGATGCTAACTTGTTTATTTCTGGGAAAACAAATTCTTTCTTGGTGATCACTCACAATTGCCTCTTGTCTGACATAGCCCACTTCGATGTTGACTCTACCAAAAACTAAATTAGGCCTAACTACTCTAGTGGTAGACTAGATGTCACAAGTACATCATCATCATGATTCCTCATGTCAAAGGTCCACATATATGATTAAAATCAACAATTCCAATCATTGACAGTTAAAAAATAAACCCATGTAACTAGATTGTAATGAGTCATGTTTGAATACATTAATTGTGGTGTTTCAGTTTTCTGTGCGTGTGTTTTAGGTGTTTAATTTGCTTTAGATTTGTTGTGTCTTAAGTTTGACTTGTTTTTAGTCATTTTGGATGGAAAACTAGTCAAAACATGGGTTTTGAGAAAGTACATGGGCTGAGCTAAAAGTTCACGGCAATGTACATGCCCGAGTAACTCCAAAATGTTTGTTTTTCCTTCATCATGGGAGATACACGGCCAGGGTTTGATTTACACCGCCGTGTAACTCCCCAATTGCATATTTCTCTCAGTCCTGGGAGATACACGGCCGTGTAAATCCCCAAATGCATATCTTTTCTCGTCCTGTGAGATACACGGCCAGGGTTTGATTTACACGGCCGTGTAACTCCCCGATTGTATATTTCCCCTCATTCTGTGAGATACACGGTCAAGACATGATTTATACGGCCGTGTACTTGGCCAAGTACCCCCACTGCTATATAAATCCTGATCTTGGAGCCCTAGGCATCACTATTATTCTTCTTCTTCTCCCCTCGGATCACATTGTTTTGATTGAGAAGAAGGAGCCAACCCTAGACCTTTTTCTCCTCCCTTGGTTAGAGATTTTTGAAGGTAAGCCTTTCTTCTTTTTTTCCCCTTGTTTCATGTTGCTTGAAGGATCATACTTGCCCTAGATTTAGATCTTGAATCTTGGTCAATTTTTGTTGAATTGTTATGCTATTTGATTTCTTTCTTTCATTCTATCTTGTTTATTGAATTGATCATAGAAATCAACATATTTTTTCTACCTTGTTGAAATTGTCTCCTCTAATCATGAAATTGGGGGTTACTGTAGCACTCAGGATTTCATGGTTAAACTTTGTATTCTTAGTTGTTTGGGGAAGTTAATCCCATAGAAACCCCCTTGGAACCTCTAGGAACAAGTTCAAGGCATGTTCAAACCTAGTTGGGGTTTTAGGGCTTGTAGCATGAAGGTATTCATGCTTATTCTTCCTTTGTGTTTTTCTTTTGGTTTAAGCCCTTGTGGCTGGTATTGGCGTAGGTTGTGACAGCTCGGCCAAAGGCAAGGAATCGGCGGAGGAGTAGCCTTGTATAGGAGTCGATCTCCTAAGTTTGTGAGTGGGATTCTGATTTCAAATTCTTGTCAATTTTCTCTAAGTATATGTATAACTAGTTTTCATGAAAAGCTCATAATTTATGATGATGATTTAGTCGTTTGACAAGTATTCTTCATGCTTCGTATTTTGAGAGTAAAAATTTATGTTATTTGAAGGAAATGATTTATTTTATATTGTATATGTTGTTATGTTGGTTTAAACTGAAGAATTTCATACACGTGTTATACTTTTGATCCGGCGTATGCAAGTGTGAATATTGGTCCTGGACAAGGACCTTGTGCAATGATTTACTTGAATTGCATTACTTTTACTTTTGACAATATTTTGATGGTTATGGGGTTGTAACCTACCTGTTGCAGTAAGGGGTTCTCATGGTCCAGCCTTTAGAGGTGGTGTGGTGGACCCGGCTGATCTATCCATATCAGGTGGCGCGTAGAACCCTGACTGGACGAACATCGTATCTGGAGTCACCATACGGATTCGATGGGTCAACGTCAAGGACATGACCGCCTTGACGGCTCTGAACTTAGCCGCGGCCACGGCTATAGTTTATAGAGGTTTTTAGACCAATGTTCGGCTGTTTGAAATGGAAAAACTCGTATTTCATGAAAATTTACTTCTTTTGAAAAATTTAACCAGTTTCTAATGAGTTTTGTGAATTATCGGCCCCGGCATTTTCATAATTGTGTTTATATTTATTTTGGGTGTTCAAACCCATATGTATTACTACATGTTTGGACTCGGTTTTCTCTTTATATTTATCCTTGTTATATGAAACATTTGTACTTACCCATTCACTGAGTGACTTTAGTTACTCACCCTCTTCCTTTTTCCAAGCTTTACTCAGTAGTGGCGGTGCGGCGGACCAGAGTGCTGGGCATACATTGACTAGTCATTTTTTTTTAATTTTCTTTCATATAGGTTGTTTACTGAACCATATATATTGTGTAAGGATATGGATCCACTAGTGTGATTGTTCTCCTTAGAACTGGTTTGTATGTTCATTGACTGTATTTCTCTTTCAGACCTTTGTGGGATTTGTAGCATGAATGTCCTTTGACTCCTGTAGTCAAATCATTGCCTTGCAGTTTCTTCTAGGTATTCCTGTATTTCTTTATGTAATTGTCCAAGATGCGGTAAACCTTGCGGCGACTCGAGTGTTGAGTGACAGAAGCGTTCCTTCTCGGGTTGTTGCGGCGGTTGTCGCGTGCCGATCCTGTGGGACGGGGCGTGACAATTGTAGTGGTATCAGAGCTTTTGGTTTAGACTGATAGCTATCCCCCGATTTTGCTTTTGATTTCTTCCTATAGTAACTAGTGGATACAGTTAGAGTTGAGCATGTAGCATGTAGGTGAAATGCTAATACAAATTTTATATAAACATAAAAATAAATATTTTTTATTAATAATAAAAAATATAAAATATAGGTGAAATGCCATAATACAAATATTCTCAGTAACATTTGAAAATATACTCTCAACAATATCAACATAAGATATAGTCATTGTTAAACTTCATTCCCCGCAGCAGAATAGGAGAGACAACATGAACCATCCTTCCAAGTACACAAGACTATATATATATATATATATATTCCCGTGTAAATAAAAGCATACGATTTAATTTACGTAAAATTAATTATTAGTTTCTGGAAGTTTCCAAACATCCCGATCAGTCCCTCTAAAATTTGAATTTCACTGTCAGACCTCCCTTTTAAATTATCTTCCCTTTCAGTCCCTCCATCCAACTCCGTTAGCAGTATTTCTGCAGAATACCAACTTTGCCCTTAGCTTTGATGGGAAAAAGGCCCGGCCAACTTTGTCACAATTTGAAAAATCGTACGGCTGAAAGGGAGAACGCAGGCTTGTCAGGTATCTTTTCACTTAGCAATCATGCCTTTCGGGTATTTTAAATGCGATCCTCCCTTCTTCTTCTTCATCTGCTAGAATTCTTTTTGTTCCCTTTTGTCTCGCATTAGTGGTGGGTACGTTTGTCTCTTCGATCCGTGGTTGTTGCATTTGTCGCCCTTGAAAGAAGGTTTAGTTTTTTACCTTATGTTGATGAACGAGTTGCAAATATTTGTTTAATTGTAATGCATGATAGCGTCAGGGTTTTATGCAACAGGACTCAATAGATACCTCCTGCGCAATAGCTATAAGGGAGAAGGTTGAGTAATGCAGTTCATGGTATTACGTTCATGGAGTCAGTGCTGCAGGAGATATGTGAGAGATGGAGTATCGAAATTTCTAATGTTAGTGTGAGGTTTGTGACACCGGGTGCACACTGAACGGTCTACCCCATTAAATCTGACATTGATTTCAAGCGAATGTGCCACGTTCACCATATGTTCAACTGCTGGAATGTCGACCTTATTGTTGACTCAGCTGATGATGCCGTGGATGCGGACCCAGGCTCCTCTTTACTGTCATAAGTATCATATCTTTGCTTGTGCATACAACTAACATTATTACATTCTAGTTTCATTTATTTTTGGGAGTTTTTTTTAACCGTTGCGTTTTCATTTATATCTGAAGATTTACGCTTAGCAAGCCTAATTTCTGCTTATTTTTTAGAGTTTTCATTTAGCCGGCGCCGTTTGTGTTTAGATCTGAACTTTTCCGTTTAGCGAGTCTAGTTTCTGCTTACTTTTGAGAGTTTTCATTTAGAGGTCACTGTTTTTATTTAGATATGAAAGTTTTTGCTTAACGAATGTTGTTTCCGCTTACTTGGGAGTCAAATACTTATCTATATCATACATTTTGTCGTATATATCAGAAGTAGAGATTCAATTTCGGAGAGCTTACCATTCAGTCGACACACAGTAGGTGCCCTATCGATGCTCGTAGACCAACTTGAGAATGCAAGTCTGGAAGTTGGCCAATGATTTCGTGATGGCGACCACTTTAAAGACACACTGTGAAGTCTCGCCATAAGACGGAATTTTAACTTCACCTTTGTGAAGAACGACAAGCAGAGGGTAACTGTCCAATGTATATCTAACGATTGCCAGTGCCATGTTCACACCTCGAAGGATGGTAACCAGGACACATTTAAGATCAAGACGACGTAGCTGACACACACGTGCGCCGGGGGTATTGGCACTACCATGCACCCGAAAACTTTTAAAAAATGGGTAAGTGCTGAAGTGATGCAGAAGCTAAAGCATCGCCCTTTGTATAGGGCTGTCGACATTCAACGTGATATAATGCGCGGACACGGCATCCATCTATGTTATAAACAAGCTTGGTTGGGGAAAGAGGTTAACCGGGGTGTTCTCCACGGCAGTGAAGTTGGGAGTTACGACCTATTAAGATGGTATACAAGCAAGGTTTTGGAGACCAATCTTAGAAGTAATGCTATGATAGACCAAGAGGGTGATCGGTTTACACGCACTTTTTCCTCGTTCCATGCATGCATTGTTGGTTTCAAGTGGGGTTGCCAGGGAAATATGGGGGCACCTTACTGGATGCAACGGGGAACGATGACAAAGATGCTTTCTTTCATGTTACGTTACCATTGTCGACAACGAAACGGACGCCAATTGGGCGCGGTTCCATTCTAAGCTTAGTGATGCATTATATGGTGACAATGATTATACGAAGATTATAACATTTATGTCCGACAGGTCGAAGGGTCTCATCAACGCAGTCGAGAGGGTTTTCCCCTCATCTCCACATGCGTATTGTCTCAGCCACTTGGAGGCCAACTTTATGAAAGTGAACATCGGGATTTGAAAGGCATTGAAGGAACTATGTTGGTCCATAATCGTTAGGATTGCATTTGCATGCACGGAGAAGGAGTTCAATGATGCAACAAACAAGCTGTTGAATGCATCTTCGCACGCACATCTTTGGCTACTCCAAAAATCCGACCTTGCGCACTAGGCAAACTACATTTTTGAAGGCGAAAGATGGGGCGAGATGTATTCAAACGTTGCGGAATCATTCACTGCATGCATTAAAGAGGCATGGCACCTCCCCGTGACGAACATGGTGGACTCGATACGGTAAGCTTTTGTGGATGTTTACGCATTTTCATTCAGCTTTCTCACTTCCCATTTAAAACCATGTATTCCCGTTTACTTATGGGTGTTTCCACTTACGTTTACGAGTTTTTGTTTAGACCACTCACTTCCCATTGATATCTATGTATTTCCGTTTACTTAAAGATGCTTCCACTTACGTTTAGGAGTTTTAGTTCATACCGCTCACTTCCTACTTATATCTATGTGTTTCCATTTATGGATTTTTCCACTTACGTTTACGAGTTTTCATTCAGACCGCTCAATTCCCACTTATATCTATATGTTTCCGTTTACTTATTATGGATGTAGATTCAAGCTGATGAATATGTTGTGTAATCAGCATAAACAATCTCGCTAATGGGAGTCCCACCTGTGTTCGGACATACATAAGAGAGTGAAGGATCTTGTCGAAGAATCATGTATTTTACTTTTCGAGAGATCAACCGGTGAATGTTTCGAGGTTGTTAATCAGAACAGCTTCTCCCTCAGTCTGTTGTCAAGGACGTGCTCATACCGATAGTGGCAAGTTTACGACATCCTATGTAAGCAGGCATGCGCAGCTATCATGCAAACTGATACGAACATCCACTACTATGTTGATGAGTACTTCACTGCGGATGCGTGTTGTACGTCTTACGTGGAAGCCCTTTCAATATTTCTGATGATGAAAAACCAATGGATGACTATCGGCCGTTGGTCATCTAACCACCTATGACAAAGAGGCAACTGGGCGACCCGAAATTGAAAAGGATTGAGTTATAGCTATTTGTTATGCACGACTTGAGGTGTAGTAGGTATAGAGAGGTTGGCCATAACCGTAGGTCATGCAACGCATTCATCGTAGACTAACGAGTGTGTAAGCATAAGCGGAAAGTATTCAATTTAAGTAGAAAGTGGATCACCCAGTGATAGGCTCCAACTTGGGGAAAGAGAAAGATACCTTGAGGGTGGCCCAATTTTCACGACGTAGGATCAAGGTAAAAGGATAACTCGCTGCGAACAACCTGGGGTGGATGCGACTCGTGCGTTGGGGAGAGACGATCCGAAGCTTCAAGAACTCCGACCCGCTGTTCGAACAATCGCAGAACCACAAACCGGAACTAATCCACACAAAACGCCCGGAAGCGTAGAGCTCGAATTAGGGGGAAAGCCGAGGCCTTCCTCTAGCGAATCCAAGAGAACTCACAAGAACAATAGTAATAAAAACACTCTTATTTATGAAAAACAATGATCCAAAGTTTACTTCAAAAGAGAAAATACAAGACTATTTAAGGACAACTAAAATTTGGGATGCAAGAAAAGCATCTTATTACAAATTACTTAATAAAATAAATCTAAATATAGAGATACTAATGACGTGGTTACTGTAGCACTTATTGTAGTTATGTTTATTTTAGGTCGTAGTCTAAATATAGGTAGTAGCCGCGGTTACTGTAGCACACATATTGTAGGCAAGGTTATTTTAGGTTGTTCTCTCTCAATCTTGCAATACTTCCTTTCTTTGTTACCATGTTGATTTTGATTTGATTTCCCTTCTTTTTATTGTCTTCCTTTATTTCCTTCTCTTTCCATAAATAAGGTTCTTCAAATGCTCATATTTTGCTATCTTCTTCTTTTTCTAAGTCTTGAATGATGTCCTCACTTCCAATGCACCCAAGTACAATTAAAGTAGAACAAATTGGAAGCACTACCGTATTAATATAATATAATAATAAACTTAAGTTAGCGTTCACCTGGTTTTGAATTTGTTTAGCATGACTTCGTGTAATTGGTCCTTGATCTTGGCCTCAAGTGGTGTAGATTGTGGTGTAATAGCCATGGGTGTGATGTCCTCATCAATCATCCCTTGAATGTAGAGGTGTAAGCTGGGCCGTGCCGGCCCGAGCCCGGCACGGCCCAGTACGATTTGGGCCGTGCCAGCCCGAGCCCGGCCAGCTACAGTGGCGGGCCAGGCTGGCACGGCCCACATCCTTGGGCTGTGCCAGGCCAAGCCATGGCTGCCCGCCATGGGCTGTGCTGGCCCGAGCACGCGGGCCAGCCCGGCACGGCCCACAACAACTAGCCGTTGCGGGCCAGCCCGGCAGGATTTTTTCTTTATTTTTTTATCCAATTAATTTAAACATTAGAAAATGACATTTTTAGCCCCTTAACAACTATAAAACGGCTAGTTTTTAAGGGTATTTTAGACTTTAAAATATAATTACTTTTTTACCCTTTTCAACATCAATAAACGGCTAGTTTACAAGGGTATTTTAGACTTTAAAATATAATTACCTTTTTACCCTTTTCAACAACAATAAATGGCTAGTTTACAAGCGTATTTTGGGAATTAGAAAAATTAAAAAACCTATAAATACCCACAAACATTTACATATTTCTCCACACCAAATTACTCATTCTTATTCTAATCTCTCAAGCATGGAAGACTCGAAGCTCTCTTAATTCTCAATCTCTTCAAGTTCAAGATTTGAAGTTTGTCAAATTCGGCTCAAGCATTTCATTACTCCGGCAATTCCCTCACCTTTTCGTCAATTAATCAATTCGGAATTCTCAAGAAAAACCACGAATTAAATTTACATCATCAAGGTTGAGGTAACCCTAAACCTTTTTTTTTATTTTTTATAATGGTCGGCTCTCCTAATTTTTCTTTCGACACACCATTTTTTTTTAATGAAAACAATTCCGAAAATTTCGATGATTCACAACTTGAGCTGCTACAGAACCACCTAATATGGGACGATCTAGTAGCAGGCCTCAAACAAACAGCAAAAAAAGAACTTCGGGGGTATGGGAATTTTATGATATTGTTGAATTTCCAAACAAAGGGGCTCGTGCCGTTTCTAAAAAATGCAAAAAAGATTTTTCTTGTCAAACTTCGGGTGGAACGGGTCATTTGAAAAGGCATGCCGATAAATATGCTACTAGTCAAAATGATCCTTCCCAAACACAAATTAGTTTTACAAATTCAAGTATTGGAACTTTTTTTTTTTCTAATGAAAATGCAAGAAAATGGATTGCAAAATTTATTGTTCAAAATGAACAACCTTTTTATCTTGTTGAAAATCTCGCTTTTATAAAAATGCAAGTTAAAGGTTTTAATCCGAATTTTAAATCCCTTTCAAGGACTACTATGAGAATCCCTTTCAAGGACTACTATGAGAAAATATTGTCTTATTATTTATGAAGAATATAAACAAAACTTAATTTCCGAAATTTCTAAAGGTTTATTTAAAATTTCTCTTACTTCCGATATTTGGTCTTCTCAAAATAATTCCGATTATCTTTGTGTTACCGCTCATTATATTGATAATAATTGGAAAAAATTATCTTTCCTTGTATAATAATTGTATTCATGTAAATTTAGTATATTTAGATTTTTTTAAAAAAAATATTTTCTTAATTTTTAGTATTTTTTAAAGTATTTTTAATAAATTTTATAATATTTTTAAAAAATATGGGCCGGCCGGCCTAGCCCGGCCCAGATGGCCTGGGCCGGCCCGGCACGGTTGCAAGCCAATTATAAAGCGTTATTGAGGGGATGTTCTTCCAACTTTGAGAGGGAGTGACGGCTAGGGTTCAGGAGGTTCTTGCTACACTTTGGGGGCGCTTCTTCACCAATTCCATCATCAATCCCTTCCAAGGAGAGCTATTGGGGGAGCCTTCGACGACTCGATTCGACGAGGTGTGCCTTAGGCTTGGAGGAAGGGATTCTTTGAAGAAGAAGAAGAAGTTCCCATACTCTATCAACACGAAGCTTAAGGGGGTTTTCTTTATGGATTTCTTGCACTTGTCTTCATTTATTTTGATGAACTTGTATTGCTCCATGGAGAGCTAAACCCCTAGTGGGTACTTGGACTTGTAAACCCTAGATTTCCTATGTTTCATTGACTTTAATGCTTTTATTCAATTTGAGTTGAATTTGAGTTTCAATCTTGTATGCTTAATTGTTTCTCCCTTAGAGTGACACTAGGGTTGAGGGCTAATCCAATCATCCTTTTGACGAGTGACCATCACCATTAGGATTAGATTAATCAAGATTGGAGGGGGTTGAGAGGGTGAGTTGAGAGGTAGCGACACGTCCCCTTTCCCCTCCGGTGTGGTTTTCCCTACCTTCTTATTCCAAGTATTTCCTTCGATCTCAAAGAGAGTTAGGCGTTGAGAGAGGCCTTTCCGCCGGGACTTATTTGTGATTAGGGATCTTTCGCCTGGACCAAAGGGATTGATCTATAGTTGGGAATAGGGTTTACCACTTGGAATCCCTAGAGCATAGCGCAGTCATACGTGGTGTGAGGCGTCGAGAGTCTTCTCTCCGCCGGGACCTCGTAGGGGACTAGTCAAGGTTGACCTTAGAGTTGGGACCTTGTATCTTTGGATTCCACGACTCTTGAAATCTTCATTTAGTAAGAGTACTTGAAGTCTTGCACTTGAAACAAGGATTCTAGGGGAGCATTGTCCGAGTACCCCATCTTCTTATTGATCTTTTTCTACACCCTAACCTTTATTTTCAGCACCCTACTTTCACTTCTTTCATATTGTATTTTCTTTCACAACAACAATTGGTTTATCTTTGATTACTTAACAAAGTGTGATTGTTTTTACGTCTACTCCCTGTGGATTCGACTACCCACCCGCTTGGGTACTTTATTACTTCGACACCCGTGCACTTGCGGAACACACACGCAAGGGTGTGTCAAGTTTTTGGCGCCGTTGCCGGGGAGTTAGGCGTTTTAGGATTTGTTACACTTTGTTTCGCTAGTCATTTTTCGCACATTCTATCTCACGCTTCTTTTACTTCCATTGTTCTGATTTTACTTTATTTTCCTGATTTCAGCTCCAGGTTATGACCCGTGGACATCCTTCGACATTAGTAGAAGGTGATCCGGAAATAGAGAGAAGATTGCACAGACGGGGAAGACAACCTGAACTAGAACAGTTTGATCAAGCTGAGATAGAGGTTGAAGAGTTCGCAACCATGGCTGAACAAAATGAGCAACAGCGGACACTTTCTGATTTTGCTAGGCCGTCTGTCCGTGGTACACAGTCAAGTATAGTCAGGCCACCAATTTCAGCTCATAACTTTGAGCTTAAGCCTGGGTTCATTCAGATGGTCCAACAGTCCGCACAGTTCAATGGTTTAGCTGATGAAGACCCAAATAATCACATTGAGAATTTCTTGGAGGTGTGCGACATGTTGAAAATCAATGGAGTCACGGACGACGCCATCAGATTGAGAGCCTTCCCATTTTCCTTGAAGGGGAAAGCAAAATAGTGGTTGCAATCTTTACCTAGAGCATCAATTACCACTTGGGAAGAGATGGTTGAGGCCTTCCTTGCCCGATATTTCCCTCCTGGGAAATCGGCAAAGCTGAGAAATGAAATTTCTTCCTTCATGCAATCGGAATTGGAGTCTCTTTTCGAGACATGGGAAAGGTTCAAGGATCTTCTGCGCAAATGTCCTCAACATGGGTTCCCCGAGTGGATGGTCATCCACACCTTCTACAATGGATTGAACCCAAGCACAAGACAGCTACTTGATGCCGCAGCAGGAGACACCTTAGGAAGCAAGACCCCCGTAGCTGCCCGCCAACTGATAGAAGAAATGGCTATGAATAGCTATCAGTGGAATGCTCGAGACAAGAGGAAAGTGGCGGGTATTCATGAAGTTGATGCAGTGACATCTCTAGCAGCTCAAGTTGAAGCATTGAGCAAGAAGTTGGACACTTTGGCAGGCCCATCTAGAATAGCTGCAGTGATGAATTGTGATAGTTGTGGAGGAGGGCATGTTTCTGCTGATTGCCCTATTTCTATGGTCGGAACAGCACCTGTTGAGCAGGTTGATTTTGTGGGGAATGCTGGACGAGGTCAAGGAAACCCCTATAGCAACACCTACAATCCGGGGTGGCGAAACCACCCGAACTTTGCATGGAGCAATCAAGGGCAACAAAGGTCCTCTGCACCCCCCGGATTTCAGCAACCCCAACAACCAAACATGGAGGGCCGAGTTTCAGGGCTTGAGAACCGAATGACAGACTTGGAAAAGGCATTGACCAAGTTCATTCAGTCCTCAGACACGCGCTTCCAAGGCATGGAGAGTACACTTCGCAATCACACCGCTTCCCTACATAACTTGGAAAATCAGGTGGGGCAGATTGCGAAATCGTTATCTGAACGACCACAAGGAAGTCTCCCGGGAAATACAGAGACCAAACCAAGAGAGCAGCTGAAGGCAATCACTCTGAGGAGTGGTCGTGAGTTTGAGGGTAGATTTCCCGCTGAAGACGTTGTTCAAATTCCTGCTAAGGAGAAAGACAAGGAAAAGGGTAAAGAGGTTGTTCAAACTCCTGCCCTCTCCCTTTGCACTTGAAGCACTCAATGTCGTGGCTGCGAGAAGATGCCACAGGTGTTGCCAAAGTAGTGGAACGCCGGTCACTAGGGCAGGAGTCCAGTGAGGAAGCCGGCATAGTTGATGACCTGCCAATAGGTGCGGTAGAAGGGGCCATGGTCGGCCTACTGGTGGTGCCACCTCCTAAGGCACCTTGAGGGCGGCGCCAGGTGGGGGCAGCAGGGTGATTGGGTGTGGTGCGACTCCGACCCCCACGCAGCTGTTGTTGCTCCACTTTCGTTGCTTGATGCACTAGTTCTTGTTGAGTGTTGTAGGGAAACATCTCCACATGATCGGCAATATCAGGGTTAAGACCGTTCAAGAATCTCGACATGTTCGCCTCCGCACTTTCCCACATGTTAGTACGGATCATTAGGACCTCCATCTTTTTGTAATACTCGTCGACGGTTCTTGCACCTTGAACAAGCCGTTGTAGCCCGTTATATAGATCCCTTTGAAAGTGTGGTGGAACAAAGCTCTCTTCATAGCGTCCCACGTGCGAGTATAGCCATTACCCGCATAGAGCCTATCTTCTTGCAACTGGTTCCACCATATCAGTGCATAATCAGTAAACTCAAGAGAAGCAAGATTTATCCTTTTTTCATCAGAAAACCCATGGATCCGGAAATCTGATCACATCTTGCCTCCCACTCCAAGTAAACTTCGGGATTTGCTTTGCCGCTGAAAGGCGGTATGCTCATCTTGATCTTTGCCATACCATCTCATCTTGATCTTTGCCATACCCTCAGGGTCTTCTCTATTTCGACGACCGTGGGGGCTCACGTCATCACTGAAGTCAATGTCACGGCGTGCAAATAATTGTTGTCCATAACCAACATTACCAGGATCATGGGGGTCATGACGGCCATCAAGCCCAACTTGGGTCGGAATGCGTTCAGCGAGAGCCTTGTCAAGAGATTCACGCAAGGTATCTTGCATGACCTTCTGCATCTCCTCCTGCATTGACATAATTGATACTCTCAGTTCACGCTGAAAGTGACTCACCAATGCATCATACTCTGCCCATGTGACTGGTGCAACGGGCGCGTGGCGTGAACCAGAAAGGTCATCATGATGACCACTACCATTTGAACCTACCATGTTAGTAGATCTGAAAAAAAAATAGAGGAATATATGTGGAATCACACAAATCTCACCTCTTACTTACAAAAGTTCTTATGCCTTCTTGTTGAATCATGGTTGTGCTTGGTGGTAGTTCTTTGTATGTGATTAAGCGATTGAACAGCAGGAGTCAAAAGAACTAACTTCAGTTTTAAGTGGAGCTTGGTAGGCTAGAACAAAGAAAAAGTATAGTACTGAAATCTAGTATATGCAAACGAGTAATAATCTGAGTGAAGATAGTCTCTAGATTGCTGGTCTTAACACCAAAAAATAGAAAGTATAATCTGAATTTTTTTTTTTCGTTTATGGAAACTAGCAACAGCAAACAAATCTTTCTTTATTTCTTTCTTTTGCCTTTTATGGCAACAATAACAGCAACACACCTTTCTTTCTTTCCTCGTCTCTTTTTTTTTTCTTTTTTTTATCAGCAACTAAAGAAAAACAAAACAGATTAAAACTCAAAATACAATACTAAAGTAACAGTACTATTGCAAGGGCTAGGTTTTTTTTTTTTTTATTGTTTTAGGCTTGTGGACTTTGGGACTGAAAATATTAATGTTTAGGAAAAGACTAAGATTTAATGGAAAAAGCTAATTTAGGAAAGACTCACCCCACCGTGTCAACGGAGGCTCTGGTACCAAATGATTGGCTCCAACTTGGGGAAGAGAAGGATGCCTTGAGGGTGGCCCGATCTTCACGACGTAGGATCAAAGTAAAAGGATAATTGGCGGCGAACAACCTGGGGTGGATGCAACCCGTGCGTTGGGGAGAGACGATCCGAAGCTTCAAGAACTCCGACCCGCTGTCCGAACAATCACAAAACCACAAAGAGAAACTAATCCACACAAAACGCTCGGAAGCGTAAAGCACGAATTAGGGGGAAAGCTGAGGCCTTCCTCTCGCGAATCCATGAGAACTCACAAGAACAATAGTAATAAGAACACTCTTCTTTCTAAAAAACAATGATCCAAAGTTCCCTTCAAAAGAGAAAATACAAGAGTATTTAAAGACAACTAAAACTTGGGATGCAAGAAAAGCATCTTATTACAAATTACTTCATAAAATAAATCTAAATATAGAGATACTAATAACGTGTTTACTGTAGCACTTACTGTAGTTATTTTTATTTTAGGTCGTAGTCTAAATATAGGTAGTAGCCGCGGTTACTGTGGCACGCATATTGTAGACAAGGTTATTTTAGGTCGTTCTCTCTCAATCTTGAAATACTTTCTTTCTTTGTTGCCAGGCTGATTTTGATTTGATTTCCCTTCTTTTTATTGTCTTCCTTTATTTCCTTTTTGTTCCATAAATAAAATTCTTCAAATGCTCCTCTTTTGCTATCTTCTTCTTTTTCTAAGTCTTGAATGATGTCCTCACTTCCAATGCACCTAAGTACAATTAAACGAGAAAAAATTGGAAGCACTACCGTGTTAGCGTTCACCTGGTTTTGAATTTGTTTAGCATGACTTCGTGTAATTGGTCCTTGATCTTGGCCATGTACAAGTGGTGTAGATTGTGGTGTAATAGCCATGGGTGTGCAATCTCGGAACAGAGAAGTAAGCAAGTAATCGCCCAGTGTTCGGGAACATAAAAATGTAAGGCCGAAGCAAGTAATCACAATTTCGGAACAGAGAAGTGTGCAATCATAAATGTGGACCACCCAGTGTTAGCGTTCTCATGTGTTGCTCAATTCGCAGTCGTCTCTAACATCCTCTTTTCCCCTTGCAATCCCATCCATCAGTATACATGTTGCGAACCGCAGACGCAGTAGTGGCACGTCCGCCTGAGGCACACAAAGTTTCTCCCCAATAAGTAATTGTTCAATAAACTGCATGGTGAACACGCAACAGTCAAGGCTGTCAGGCTTCTACCGTGGGTAGTCACGGACATGCGCCAAAGGGTATTTCTCCATTCCCGCGGCGCTGATATCAACGGTGAGACAGCGATTGAAAAGCTCCCGTTATTGTGAGCATATAAGAAGTTGTTAGCAACGGAGAAACCCACAAAAAAAAAACAAAAAAGGAACTAATAGCATAAATCCCTAATGTCACAACCTCAATCGATTACCTTTGGCCGTGCGGCACTTAACATGCACCAGGTAACAGGTTAGCCTTCTTTGCAAGAACAACAGTTACTCAACTTCTGTTTGCATCACAAGCACACCATACGAAAGAGACAAGCAAAACCGAAAAACATCCAAGATACGAGAAACACGACACAAGAAACCCATTTGAGAGAGAAAAAAATAAACTCTCTTAGATTGAGAAAACTTTACAATCATGGCTAAAACCCATCACCAAGAGATCTTGTCTCCTCCCAAAGACATAATAGATCTTATTACAAGAGCTATCCCAAACCCCCAAGATTAATTGAGCCCCATGCCCAATACAGGTCTCGTAAGAAGTCACAGACTTCTACTTAGCTTGCAGTGCCTTCCTACGTAACTATAGTTTCAACCGGCCACCTTTAGTTATATAGCCTGCAGCAGTACCGGACACACGCGGTAATACCGCGTGCCATCCTCGCCCATGGCTCGGTCACGCTCCTACTCGCGTGCCCACTTGCATACGCCTGCGTAAGTCTGATATGATCAAGTATTCCGTCCAGCCTATACTTGCTAGTGATCCGCACTCTAAATAATCTAAATCTATAACAATTGCCTCTTTGTATGGGCTTGCCTGCACCACACGCTCATCAGTCACGCGCATTCTCATGGTCCAGCGCGCGCGCTCCTCACGGTCTCAACACATGATCGTGCAGGATATTCCACCGCTCTTGGTCATGACACAACACATGCCTCGTGCTCCCCGTGCTCTACCCAATCAACGCGGCTGTCCGCCCTTGTGGCTTGGCTTATGTTGAAATGTTCGCCCAATGACCAAATGTAAGGTCATCAATGCTTACAAACCACCCCCACTAGTTGAACCTGTCGTCCTCGTCGATCTTGAACTCAAGAAGTCTTGCACCAACTCCTCGAACTGCCAAAGAGTAGTATCATACTCCCAACTTGCCTCTAACATTTGCAAGTCATTCCATTGGACAAGAAAGAACACCTTGCGACTTTTCTTGCTTTGTCCTTCTACTCTTTGGTCTAAGATCTGCTCAGCCATAATGCTGAACTTCTTACGAATAGTCGGCGATGCCCTACTCTTCTTCGCCCTCAATGGATTTGTGGGGTCTTCGTGGCATGGCTTCAAAAAACTCACATAAAATGTTGGATGGAGTTTCAGCCGATCGTTGAGATCCAAACGATATGCCACGTTGCCCATTCTCTAGACAATAGTGAAAGGCCCATCATACCTCGCGATTAAGCCTTTGTGCACATCCTTCCGATGTAACTTCTTCCACACCTATGGAGTGAGCTACAACCAATCCTTGTTCACTACTTGGAACTCCAAAAGACATCTCCCTTGATTTGCGAATTTCTTTATTTGACGAGCCATCTTGGCGAGGCTATCCCGAGTACTCTCCATCATCTCCTGCGATCAATAGCAAAGTGATACACTACAAGACATTTCCCCCCCGTCCTCCTCCTCTTCGCCACTTTGAAGAATAATAGGTTGGTATCCGTATGAAAGCTCAAAGGGACTCTTTTCCATTGATGAAGGCTGATAAAGATTGTAGCTAAACTGCGCCACATCAAGCAAACTTAGTCAATTCTTTTGCGAATCTGAAATATAGTGCTAAAAAAACTCTTTCAACAGAGCATTGATGCTCTCGGTTTGCTGATCAGTTTGAGGATAGTTCGCAGTTGAAAACTTCATTTCTATGCCCAACAACCTGAACAATACCTTCCAGAACCATCTAGTAAAGCGAGCATCTCAATCGCTCACAATGTTTTTCTGTACCCCAAAGTGCTTCACCACATGCTTCAGAAACAGCTCAACAGCTACGTCCGCCGAATATACTATCGGTGTGAGTATGAATACTGCATACTTCGTGAATCGGTCCACAACCACAATCACTGTCGACATCACATCCACCTTAGTAAATCATGTGATAAAGTAAAATGGAATTTGATGCCCATGGCCTTTCTAAAATACTTAACTGCTGGAGAAGACTGGCCTCCCGCCTTCTTTCCGACTTGTTTTGTTGGCACATGAAACAAGTTTTCACATATCAGCCCAATAGTAATGTTATGTGAGCAAGGTCTTCATTCGCTTACGACCGGGATTTCCTGCCCATGGAATATCATGATGCTCCTTAAGGAGCTCTTGCTAAATCTTCTCTCCTTTTGGCACATAGAGTTGGTTGCCTTTCGCGTAGAGAAGCCCATCCTCCACCGAATACTTGCGCATGAACAAGGTGATCCTCCAAGGACTCACTATAAACCACAATATCATCCAAGTACACCATCACAAACTCATCAAAGTCGTCCGAAAACACTTCATTCATTAAGTGGCAAAATATCGTCGGAACATTGGTTAAGGCAAAAGGCATTACAAGGAACTCAAACAACCCATAGAGCGTAACACATACCGCCTTGGACTCGTTTCCTAGTCACTGCCCGTGCCTAAAAATTGGCTTTTTTTACTCGGCTTGCCCCAACCGAGTGGCCACATCCTTCTTGATGAAAGTGTGAGTTGTTCCTGTGTTCACCATTCCTTGTATGGCCTTTCCATCCAAGGTCAATTCCGCATAGATGAGTGGGTTCGCTGTGCCATCACCTTTGACAGTTTTTAAGACACCAAATAATTGTAAAAGACTCAGTCTTGCTGGATCCTTCGAATCGCTATCTGCTTCGTTCACAAACACATTCAACTTCTCGCGTTTGGACCAATCCGTGCCATGTGTGGTCCGTCACAAATAAAGAATCCTCCTGCCTTTTTGCCTGAACCACTTGCTGCTTTCCGATCAGTCTTGGGTCTGTTCCACTTGGCCTGGCAATGGTTAGGCTTCCTCCTCTGAACCCCAAGTCAGGCCATTTTCTCCAGTGGTTTCTTTTTCTTCGATCTAGACTTAGATTCCTCACCCTCCTCTAAGTAGAGTTTGCAAGTCGACCAGTGCCTCAGCTGCAATGATCGTGGAAGCGAGATCCTTCGCGCCTTGCCTCCGTATCTTTATCTGGCCCCAATTCTGCAGTCTCTTGAGGAAGTTAAATAGCTTGTATTCCTCGAACATGTTCCTAATATCCAACTTCAGGGATGAAAACTCATTTACGTACTTTCGGACCGTGCCCATGTCGCCATAGCTTCTTCAGATTCGAACGAGCTACCTATACAGTGTTCCCAGGCAAGAAGTACTCTCGCAAATCCTTCTTCAAGTCTTCTCATGAGTTCGAAGTGGTCCAACCCATATGAGCATCATCTTGTTGTCAAATGAGCCACCATAGCTTTGCATCTCTAGTCAAAACATACCCAACAACGGAACTTGTTTATGGTTCGACACCTTCTCAACTTTGAAATATTGATCCATGCCCCAAAAGAAATTTTCCAGTGTGTTGGCGCTCTATGCGCCATCAACTGGGAAAAGTTGTGGGACCTTCACTCTCGTGACGCCTCCCACGCAGCAACTGGTACAACACTAGCTTCCTTGAGTAGGGTAACTTCGCCATCCAACGACTGTACCTTCATCTTCAAAGCTTCAACTGTTAACTAGTACTCTCTCCATCCTCCAGCGAGGGCTTCAACCGTCAACATTCCTGATGATATTCTCCATCCATTTGAGAGGCTTCTCAAGTCAATTCAACTGATCCTTCTTCCTTGCTGCCATCTTCACAGTCCCCACTTGTACTTCTTTTCGAAATGCTCTTCACGCCGCCCTAGGTTATGTTACCAGCTATCACGGCCACTTTCGGCCATGCGGCACCTGACACGTACTAAGTGACAGGTCAGGCTTCCTTGTTAGAATAATAGTGAAACAACACCTGTTGACGACACAAATACAACACATAAAAGAAGCGAGCAAAACCGGAAAAACACCAACAGTATGAGAAGGCGACACAAAAGACCAATTTTGGTAAGAGAAAAACATAAACTCTCTTAGATTTGAGAAAAGTTTACAATCATGGCCAAAGATCCTTACCAAGAAATCTTGTCCCCTCCCAAAAACATAATAACCCTATTACAAGAGCTACACTAAATCCCCAAGGTTAATTGAGTCCCTTGCCCAATATAAGTCTTTCGAGAAGTCCTTTACTTCCACTTAGCTTGCAGTGTCCTTTGATATTACTGTAGCTTTAACTAGCCACTGTTGGTCACAGCGTGTAGTAGTACTGGTCATGCGCCATAATACCGTGTGCCATCCTTGCCCCTGTGTCACGAACTCGGACTTTCACCGACGACTCGTGCGGCACTTGATCGCTCCACCTTGATCAAGTCAGCCTTGCTTCCAACACTTAGGCAAGAATATGATTTTGGAGGCTTTGAAGGAAAAAAAGCTTTGAGAGCTTGTTGGTGGAAAAGAGAGAGCTTCTATTACAAGTCTTGCTTGCTTTGCTTGCTTTCTAACTTCTTGGTTCTTGGTTACAATGGCAAGACCCCTTGCCCTTTTATAGCCCTCAACCTCCTCAATGGACGGTTGAGATCGATTCGATCCTACGGCCCTCATTAGCCCTCTAGAGGCTTCCACACCATTCCATATCTTACATGATTGTTTGAGGGCTTTCTAGACTTCTCTACACCTTTCATGAAGGCTCGACACTACTCATAAGGCTTCATGATTATTCTAGTTTACAAGATAGAAAATTCCGTATTTCGTATTTTTCCTACTCAAAAATATTCTAAGTGTGGGTGAGTAACCCTTCACCCCGGTAATATGTCGGCATTATCACGCCGGGCATTACATTCTCCCCCACCTATCATGGCGGCGTCCTCGTCGCATCTTCGAATGAGGCTTCCTTGATTCGGTCCATTTGCTTGTTTGGAGCTCAACTCTTCTTCCCCTACAAGCTGCATGGCCGAAAGTTTCTTCTCATAAGGATACCCTTCTCTCTTTAAGGGCACCATCCTCATCATTCCTTCAAGACCCCATACCGAGTACCATGGGATAATCATCCATAGCCACAATGGAAAAATCTAACTTACCTTGCCAATCTCCTAGGCGTACCTCGATGTCGCGAGCGGTGCCGGCGATTGGTGTGGCCTTAGAATTCACCGGTTTAAGCCATCCTTCCTCCTTTTTATAAGGCAAGTTCAAGCGAATGGCTTCCTTCAAGTCGACGAAGTTGTTTCGGCGCCGGGATCGATCAAGGACTTCACTTCTTGATTTCCCACCTTAGCTTCTACAAACATCCGCCCTTTGTTATGCACCTTTGCCTTCTCCATTCTTGCCTTAAGAGCACTTAGGATTTGCAAGGTGCCAATCTTCATCTCTTCGGGTAGCTCCTTCTCCCGTTCAAGCTCTTGCATCATGGCCGCAAGCTTGGCCTTCTTTGGGCATTCCCTTGCCTTATGTGGTCCTTCACAAAAGAAGCATTTGACTATAGGCCTCTTACCTTCATCTTTGTGCTCCTTGGAGTTCCACTTGCCCTTTTCCCATTTGCTCTCCTTGCTAGCATGGGTGTCTCCCCCACCATTGCCATTCTCACCCTTTTCCTTGGGAGACCTCTCCCTTTGGAGTTCAATGAGAGACTCGGCAATGGCGATGGCGGTTGCAAGATCTTGAGCTCCTCGGCGTTGGATCTTCCTCTTTTCCCATCCTTGGAAGCCATCCATAAATGCAAAGGTAAAGTGTGGTATGATCAAGGTAAAGTGTGGTGATTTCAATTTTCTTGGCATCCTCCATAATGCCAAGAGCCTTGAAATGTTGCTCAAGACCCTATATAAAATTGTCCAACTCCCTTGCATTCCTAGAACCACTATATGTCTTTGGTTTAGGAATATCAACTCGAGAGGGAGTAAGACTTACCCTGGTGTAGCTCGCTCCTTGTGCAATCGCCCTCCGGCATAGCACAAGCTCCTCCTTGGACTCTTTCAACTCCGCCTCCAAATTGGTCACCTTCTCCATAATTCCACCAATTTTTCTAAGAAGGGACTCCTCCAAGGCTTTGATGAGATCGCGGCATACCGTCGCCACTTCATTCAAGGCTCCTTGCATGACCTCGAGGAGCTCCTCTCTCCCTCGCTCGAGCTCCTCCATGCGTTGCCCAAGGTCTTCGAACTAGTCGAACTCCTCTCCTACGGCAAGCTCCACCTTGGCGAGCCTCACACTCATTTCCGCCATTGTTTCCTTCTTAGACACCTTCCCCTTCTTGATAACGTGGGTGATCTCACTTTGGGACGCCATCTCCTCGAACCAAAGCTCTAATACCACTTTGTCATGAACTCGGACTTTCACCGACGACTCGTGCGCACTTGATCGCTCCGTCTTGATCAAGTCAGCCTTGCTTCCCACACTTAGGCAAGAATATGATTTTGGAGGCTTTGAAGGAAAGAAAGCTTTGAGAACTTATTGGTGAAAAAGAGAGAGCTTCTATTACAACTCTTGCTTGCTTTGCTTTGCTTACTTTCTAACTTCTTGGTTCTTGGTTACAATGGCAAGACCCTAGCCCATTTATAGCCCTCAACCTCCTCAATGGACGGTTGAGATCGATTCGATTCTATGGCCCTCATTAGCCCTCTAGAGGCTTCCACACCATTCCACATCTTACATGATTGTTTGAGGGCTTTCTAGACTTCTCTACACCTTTCATGAGGGCTCCACACTACTCATGTGCCTTCGTGATTATTCTAGTTTACAAGATAGAAAATTCAGTATTTCGTATTTTTCATACTAAAAAAAATTCTAAGTGTGGGTGAGTAACCCTTTACCCAGGTAATATGTCGGCATTATCACGCCGGGCGTGACACCTGGCTTAGCCACGCTCCCACCTGCATGCACACTTGCATACGCCTGCTTATCTCGGTAATTCCAGAATCAGCATATGGGTATCTCGGTATGATCAAGGTCCCACCCTGCCTAGACTTGCTAAAAATCTACTCTAAAAAATAATCTAAGTCCACGACACTTGACTCTTGTTTTGGGCACGCCTGCCCCACGTACCAACGGTCCAGCGAGAGCGCGTGCCACACGGTCTCGGCACATGATAGTGCGGGATACTTTTTCCGTTCTTTATCACGACACACACATCTCACGCTCTCCCGTGCGTTACAGAATCAACTCGTCTGTGCGCCCTCTTGTCTTGGTCTATGTTAGGTTTGTAGTGTTTCAGTTTTTTATGCATGTGTTGTGGGTGTTTAATTTGCTTTAAATTTGTTGTGTCTTAAGTTGTGACTTGTTTTTTGTCATTTTGGATTGAAAACTTGTAAAAACATAGGTTTTGAGAAAGTACATGGGCTGAGCTAAACGTACACAGCCATGTACCCGAGTAACTTATAAATGCTTGTTTTTCCCTCATCCTGGGAGATACATGGCCATTTACACTGCCGTGTAACTCCCCAATTACACGACCAAGGTTTGATTTACACAGTCGTGTAACTCCCCAAATGCATATTTATTTTCGTCCCGAAAGTTACACAGCCAGGGCATGATTTACAAGCCTGTGTAACTCCCAAAATGTGCATTTTTCCCCTCATTCTATGAGATACACGGCCAGGACGTGATTTACACCGCCGTGTACCTCCACTATATAAATCCTGATCTTAGAGCCCTAAGCATCACAATTCTTCTTCTTCTCCCCTTGGATCCCATTGCTTTGATTGAGAAAAAAGAGAAAATCCTAGACATTTTTCCTCCTCCCTTGGTTGGAGATTTTTGAAGATAAGCATTTCTTCTTTTTTTTCCCCTTGTTTCATGTTGCTTGAAGGATCATACTTGCCCTGATTTAGATCTTGAATCTTGTTCAAGTTTTGATGAAATTGTTGTGCTATTTGATTTCTTTCTTCCATTCTATCTTGTTTATTGAATTGATCATAGAAATCAAAATTTTTTTCTATATTGTTGAAATTGTCACCTAATCAAGAAATTCGGAGGCTACTGTAGCACTCAAGATTTCATGGTTAAACTTGGTATTTTTAGTTGCTTGGGAAAGTTGATTCCCATAGAAACACCTTGGAACCTCTAGGAACAAGTTCAGGGCATGCTCAAGCCTAGCTAGGGTTTTAGGGTTTATAGCATGAAGAGATTCATGCTTGTCCTTTCTTTGTGTTTTTTTCTTATTTGAGCCCTTCTGGCGGGTATTGGTGTAGGTGGTGAGAGCTCGGCTAAAGGTAAAGAGCCGGCAGAGGAGTAACGTCGTATAGGAGTCGATCTCCTAAGTTAGTGAGTGGGATTTTGATTTCACAATTCTTGTCAATTTTCTCTAAATATATGTATAACTAGTTTTCATGAAAAACTTGGAATTTATGAGAATTGAATTAATGATTTAGTTGTTTGATAAGTGTTCTTCATGCTTCGTTTTTCGTGAGCAAAACTTTGAAGAAAATGATTTATGTTATATTATACATGCTGTTGTTATGTTGGTTTAAACTGAAAAATTTCATACACGTGTTATACTTTTTGATCCGGCTTATATAAATGTGAATATTAGTCCTGGACAAGGATTTGTGAAATGATTTACCTGAATTGCATTGCTTTCTGGTAATATTTTGATGGTGATGGGGTTGTAACCTACCTGCTTCAGTAGGGGGTCCTCACGGTCCAGCCTTAAGAGGTGGCGTGATGGACCCGAGTGGTCTATCCACTCAGGTGGTGCGTAGAGTCTTGATTTGATGAACACCGTGTCCAGAGTCACCATATGGCTCTGGTGGGTCAACGTCAAAGACATGAGCGCCTTGACGGCTCTAAACTTAGCCGCAGCCACGGCTAGAGTTTAGAGAGCTTTTTAGACCAATGTTCTACTTGTTTGAAATGAAAAACAATTGTATTTTATGAAAGTATAATTTTTATGAAAAATCTAATCAATTTACTCAAGAGTTTTGGTGGTTTACTGGCCCGGCAGCTTATAATTGTATATCTATCTATATTGGGTGTTCAAACCCATATGTATTACTACATATTTGGATTCAGTCTTCCCTTTATTTTATTCTTATCCATTGAAATATATGTACTTACCCACTCACGAGTGACTCTAGTTACTCACCCTCTTCCCTTTTTTAGGCTCTACTCGGTAGTGGTGGTGCAACTGGACAAGAGTGCTAGGCATACGTCGGCTAGTTATTTTTTTAAAATTTTATTTCATGTAGGTTGTTTACTTGAACAATATACATTGTGTAAGGACATGGATCCACTAGTGTGATTGTTCTCCTTAGAACTGGTTTGTATGTTCATTGACTTTATTTTTTTTTGTGTCCTTTGTTGGATTTGTGGCATATACGTCTTTTGAATTCTGTACTCAGATTATTGCCCTACAGTTCCTTCTAGGTGTTACTGTATTTTATTGTGTAGTTGTCAAGGATGTGGTAAGCCTTGTGGCGACTTGAGTGTTGAGTGACGGGGGTGTCCCTCCTTGAGTGGTCACGGCGGTTGTCGCATGCCGTTCCTGTGGGACGGGGCGTGACAATTTCAACAAGACAAAAGAATGGATCTTCACATCCAACTCATGAATACAAGAAAGGGTGAGAGAATTTCAACAAATCACTCAAGAAATCAACCACATCCAGCTAAGATTCAACAATCTAAAACCTAGGGCTAGCATGCTCATCTAAAACCAAAAGGAACAAGGAGAAAGAAGAAGGAGAGGGGCTTACCTTCAAGGATTCTTCATCCAAATGAGAAGGAAAAGGTTTAGGAGTGGCTCCTTCTACTCAATCGATGCAATGGGATCCAAGGGAAAAAGAAGACAAAGAAGAAGAATCGTGATGCTTAGGGCACCAAAATCAGGTTTTAAATACTCCCGGAGGTACAGGACCAAGTACACAATCGTGTAAATCACGTCATGTCCATGTATCTCACAGAATGAGGGTAAAACGCGCATTCGGGAAGTTACACGGGTGTGTATTTTAATCCCCGCCGGTGTAATCTCTTAAGGGGTTACACGAGTGCATACACAGGCATGCAAAACACTCGCACACTTAACCTGAAATTTACATGGACGTGTACTTTACATGGGGAACGTACATGGTCATGTAACTCAACCTGAGATATACACGGGCAAGTACACAGCCGTGTACTTTATATGGGCCAAATACATGGCCATGTACTTTACACTAGCAAAGTACATCGGCATGTACTTTACATGGGCAACATACATGACCATGTAACTCAGCTTGAGAGATACACGGGCAAGTACACGGGCGTGCACTTTACATGGGCAAAATACATGGCCATGTACTTTACACGGGCAAAGTACATGGCCATGTAACTCAACCTGAAAGATACACGGACGTGTACTTTAAATGGACAAAATACATGGGAATGGGCAAAGTACATGGCCATGTAACTCAACCTGAGAGATACGCGGGAAAGTACATGGCCATGTAACACAACCTGAGGATACATGGGCAGGTATACGGCATGTACTTTACATGGGCAAAATACATGGGCATGGGTAATGTACATGGGTATGTAACTTAACCTGAGAGATACACGGGCAAGTTTACGGCCGTCTACTTTACATGGGCCAAATATATGGGCATGTAGGCAAAGTACATGGCCATGTAACTCAACCTGAGAGATACACGCGCAAGTACACAGGCGTGTACTTTCAGTTTGGCCCATGTGCTTCTTCTGAACACGTCTAGAGGACTACCCGGGTGAATACATGGGCATGTACTTCAAGCCCACCCCGTGTACTTTCTCAAAACCCATGTTTCGACTAGTTTTCAGTCCAATATAACTAAAAATTAGTCAAAGCTTAAGACACAATTAATTTAGGCCAACGCAAATATACAACAACACAAACACAGAAAAACCAAAATATCACATCCATCATAAACACATATATGAAAATAAAAATGCGAAGTTCAAGTAAGATGCATAAATGTTTTTCAAATACCCAAGATGTTCAATTCTTTCTAGTAAAATCATTACTGGTAATAAAATACAATTTGATATGAGAGTAAACTATAAATCTTACATAAAAAAATATTATACTATTCATATCAAGACAATACAGAAATACTTCAATCACTCACAAAACAAGTCGCCTAGGCTTTGGACACGCTCATGCCTCAGTGATCTCTTTTCACTTAGAAGAGGTTTCACCACCTAATTAAAAGAATAAAAACTATCAATAAAATAAGAAAATAAAAAGATGAATGCTTAGAATGCACTAATTTATACTCTAACACCCTAACATTAGGGCTATAGGGCAAACAACGCGATGTTTGACCCAAAAAACCTCAAAATCACAAACAAACAATACAATAAAGTCGAGGCATTAATATTAAAGTTTTGGAACAAGAATTTCAAGGAAATGATAATTTGGTATTTGTGCTAAAGTACTACGGATTTGGTCTCTATGCTTAAGTGATGGTTTGAGTTTCCTACACATTGAGTTTTGCTCTTGTGTTCTTAATGCTTGCATGTGCTTTTGATTTCATTATTGATTCATTTGCATGTTTTATTTAACCTAGTGAAGAGAGAGATCACCTCTAGATTTAGAATTACTAAGAGTGAAAAGGGTTGAGAGGGTGAGCCGTGAGATAGCGGAGTGTCCCCCTTCCCTTCTGATAAATATTTTCTATCTCCATATTCTCTAAGTTTTAGGCAACCATATGTGATGTGAGGCATTGAGAGAATTCTCCGTCGGGACCTTATAGGGCGTTAGAGATCATTCGTCTGGAGGTAGGGTTGGATCCATTTTTAGGAATTAGTCCTATATTTGGGACCCCTAAATTGCCAAGCACTCATATGTGGTGTGAGGCGTCAAGAGAATTCTTTGCCGAGACCTCATAGGGGACTAGTTACCAGTGGCCTGGAGGCAAGGGCCAGTATATCTTAAGATACCCACGACAAAATACTTTCGTCTAGAAACACATGTAATCTACGCTTAATACCTGAATCCTAGGGGGGAATTGCCCAGGTACCCCGCGTTTATCGATTAAGAACTCGCTCTTTTCAGTTCTTGCGCAACTCTTAGGCTTAGTGATGAGTGCAATTTATACATATATCTCATGCATTGAATACCTATTATTTTCTTGTCTTTTAGCCATTATTTCTTTGAGGTATTATGTGTTAATTGTACAGATATTTAAGTCCTGTAACAATTATAAGTGGTTTGTAGAAGATTTCATAACAAAAGGACTTAAAGGGCAGTTCGTCAAGGCAAGTACTGCCCAAGCTCGAGCATGCTTCTTAGCCGTGCACTTCACATGAATCTCAAGAGAAATGAAAAATTAAGAAGTACGATTTTAGTTCCGAGAGCACGGGCGTGCAAATGGAAGTACAGCGTAAGCACTGGCATGTTTAGACCCGTGCACTTTATGGCCTGGCGGGTATTTGAAGACAGCTGGAATTTTATATCTTCCCATAAATTGCATGCCTTGAAACATGGCTTAAACACGCTTGTGCTTGAGTCGAAACCTAGGTTAAAACCACCAAAAGTTAGGTCGAAAGGGAGCTTTTGGCTGGGCGATGGCTGGAGTGAAGGAGAATACTGCACATATTTCACCATCTTTAGGGGAGGATTAGACCACCAATCGTAGGTCAAGAGCCATCATTAGTGATGGCGGAACGCATTTTTGCAATGCCCAGCTTGAAAAGGTTATGAAGGGGTTTGGAGTGACTCATCGCATCGCTACTGCTATCATCCCTAGAGTAGAGGGCAAGTCGAAGTCACGAATACGGAGATAAAACGAATACTCAAAAGACCATTCAATCTAGAAGAAAGGACTAGTCCGATCGGTTAGATGAAGCATTGTGTTCCTATAGAACAGTATATAAAACTTCTACCGGTCATACACTTTACCGTCTGGTCTATGGAAAAGCTTGTCATCTAACTGTCGAATTAAAGCATCAAGCATATTGGGCTACTAAGAGGTTGAACTTTGATACAACTAAGTTTGGGGAAAAGCGAAAATTTCAACTGAATGAACCGGAAGAATTTCAACATCCCGCCTATGAAAAGTCTATTTTATATAAGGAAAATGTATGGAAGTTTCATGATAAGAGATTAAAGGGTGACAAGCAATTCAACATAGGAGAACAAGTCCTGCTATTTTACTCCAGATTGAGACTGTTTCACGGAAGTTTAAATCTCTATGGATGGGTCCCTACAGCGTCACCCAAGTATTCCCATATGGCACGGTTGAAATCTGGCACCCAAGCAAGGCACTTTCAAGGTGAATGGCCATTGATTGAAAAGTTACAACCCTAGCAGTGATCCCCAATTAGAAGAATATGGCCTTGCACAACCCCCATGAGGTAAGGTCAGGTATGTCAGGCTCGTGACTTTAAACAAGCTGCTTGGGAGGCAACCCAGATGTTTGGTTTCTTGTGCATCTTTCCTTTCTCATTTGTTTTATTGTTTTCGTCCTTTCTTGTTGTCTCCCTAAGCTTTGCGTTGTTTTGGCATCTCTCGGGTGTTTGGGTTATTGTTGGTAGCAAGTGGGATCGGTTGTTTTTTGGAATCCTCAGACAAACGAAGACTTGGGAGCTTTTCTAGCTTAAGCACTGGAAGAGCACGTCAGTGCTCATGCCCGTGCACTTTGCAAAAAATTTTATTTTTCGCCGACAAAGCATAAGCACGGCCATGTCCTTCTTCAGTAATGTCAGGTTTTTTATAAAACGGCTTCCCCTTTGTTGCAATGATCTCCCCCTTCCGTATTAATTGACTCTAGTGCTCCCATTTAGGGTTTCACAAGGTTTGTTCCGTAGTCTCAAAATATTTTGTAGTATGTTGTTTTCTTCGGTTTTTGTCGGATGTGTAGTGCATTTTTGATATTGCACTTACTAATCTAACCTACATCGAAGCACATAAGCTTTCATTCAACGTTTTCTTTTCTCATCTTTGCAGATCTCATTAAAGAGGAAGAACAGTCATTTTTGAAACACTGTCGTGCTCCATTGAGCACGGTCGTGTCCTTTGAATCGTGAATTCGGTTTCCAAATAATTAGTTTTATTGCAGACATAAAGGCTACAAAACGAGTCGCCACAGGCCCTCATCCAAACGGCCCGTGCAACCGCAAGCTTTGGGAAAACACCTCCAACTCCCTTGTTTGCATCCCGAATTCACTAAGAGTGGTACCAACACTTCATGCACCAATGGTTTGGGACCTTGCGTACATTTGACTCGGGTGCGTTAAGGGAGTCAGGCTTAGCAGATGAAGTATGCCGTCTTTTAAATGTGGGGTCTTAGCATAAATTGTTCACCATCACCGACCTTGCATATTGAGAGTTAACTGCAGAAGTATTAGCCTCCTTTGAGAAAAAGCGAGGTCAAATCTCCTTGGATGCCCCGGGCGCAATACATTTTCAATTGATGGGACATCACTACACTATGAGCTATACAGAGTTTGCCATGCACATGGGCTTCTATGATGAAGCTTTCACCCGAACGAATAACTACAAAAGCTTCACACTCTACCGGCCTTGAGGAGAATCAAATTCTGACTGTTGGAGACGCCTAAGTCACACATCCTTATATGATCCACGGTGTTCCAAGGCTTTTACCCTTCGATCCCTTGCATTACGCATCATTCACGCTGTACTTAGTGGATCCATCACTAGGCGCGGTGATAGTACGGGAGTGATCAATCGCTGAGACTTCAACTACTCATTCAATATGACCGATAGTATTCCGTTTCATCTGGGTTATGTGCTTGCCACTGCGCTTCATCATCAAGCTACCGATCGCAGGGTGGGGGTAAATTTTTGTTGGACCGTATATTACATGTTTGGCACGCCGAATGCACTTGTTGAGCAGTCACGATCATTAGCAAGCGGCTGGTAAATTTAAACCCATCACGCTAAATACATTATAAGCCATGGGATTATTTCATCCTCCAGACCAAGGGACCGTGCCCGACACTCCATCACCTATATTAGATTCAGATAGCTCTGAGTTTTCCTCAGATGCCACATTTTGCTGTTGGGTTTTACCGAGTTTGCAGAAATTAACCGATCATTGTGAGGCATCTTCCTCCACCGCCACGACATCCAGGAGTGTGGGGGTTGACACCGCTGATCTCGTCTACGACTCATTATTTGTATCTATCTATCAGGATGTATGGTTGAGCACCTATTGTTTTTCTTAGTATGGCCTCAACTGAGAGATGGACTTAGGAAACACCTTCCTGTCATGCCTAAATAATTTTGCCACAGCAGCAATAATATGTGAATCATGATCGCTCCTCATGAAAGCATCTGAACTCTTTTACCCTCATTGAGCGGGACTTACGAAACACCTCAGAGGACAGACGACTACTAGCAGAAGGTCATTCACCGTGTTCAGGACAGTCCTTCAAACTTTCCCCTCAATTTTCACTTGAGCTTTCAATTATTTTGTATGCTCATTCCTTTTAACATTGAGGACAATTTTAATTCAAGTGTGGGGGAGGGTTTACATTCATGTTTTCATGATGATAGTGCATGACTTAGGATTATCTATGAATTTTTGAATAGGAATTTCTAAGATAGGGAGACAATAAGTATGTTAGTGTGCATTTTCTTTGAACTTAAGGATAAACTCACTCTTACTTTGGAAAACTAAGTTCGATCACTTTATCTAATTTTATGCAGCCACTTTGTTTACAAGAGAGTCTAGTTTCAAGGCCTTTGAAAATTCGACTCCAAAAACTCAGATGTAAAAGCAAAAAGAGAAAAATTAAAAAGAAAACGAAAATAACTTCGAAGAGGCCGATCTTTTTTGGGATGCCCTATCGAATTATGGAAAATAACATTTAAGATGGTAGAAAGAGCTATCATCCTAAAAGAAATGAAAGCCATATTTGAGTAGTCAGATCTTAGGCACCACAAATGCTATTTTTGATGACCTACCGGATGAAATACCTTTAGGGTGTATGAAGCTACTACATAGTTTAGGTGTCAGTTGCTGAAATTAAGGTTCTTCTTAACTAGACCTTTCAAAAACAATTGCGGCGCACTCTTTTAGGTCTCACACATACATGGGAAGTACAGAGTGAGAGTGAAACTTTATATAAGCTTCAATTGACATATACACTTGCCACTTACAATCCCCCTTGATTTTAGAAATTCTTTATATTACTGAGACTAGAGGTCATGCACCCATCTTTTTGTTGATGAGTGAAATTTATACATATATCTCATGCATTGAATACCTATTATTCTCTTTTCTTTTAGCCATTTTTCTCCAGTACGGTGCTACTTGAGGTATTATGTGTTAATTGTGTAGATATTTAATTCCTAGAACAATTATAAGTGTTTTGGAGAAATTTTCATAACAAAAGGACCTAAAGGGCAGTTTTTCAAGACAAGCACGGCCCAAGCATGGGCGTGCTTCTTAGCCGTGCACTTCACATAAATCTTAAGAGAAATGAAAAACTCATAAGCACAGTTTTAGTTCCTAAAGCATGAGTGTGCAAAATAAACACGGCCTAAGCATGGATGCATTTAGACTCTGCACTTTACGGTCTGGCGAGTATTTGGAGACTGGTGCAATTTCCTATCTGCACGCAAACTGCACGCCCAGAAGCATGGCCTAAGAACACCCGTGTTTGGGTCGAAACTTAGGTTAAAAGCACC
Organism: Dioscorea dumetorum; assembly: GCA_902712375.1. Taxonomy (NCBI): domain Eukaryota; kingdom Viridiplantae; phylum Streptophyta; class Magnoliopsida; order Dioscoreales; family Dioscoreaceae; genus Dioscorea; species Dioscorea dumetorum. The sequence continues at coordinate 4,119,390 of CACTHL010000490.1, read as the reverse complement.
GAAACTTAGATTGAAGGGGAGCTTTTGGCTGGGTGACGGCTGGAGAGAAAGAAGGAGATTACTGCACATATTTCACCATCTTCAGGGGAGGATTAGAGCATTAATCGTAGGCGGATATCAGGGTGGAGTCTCGTCAATCATTAGATAGACCCTCAGAGCTCAACGAAGATGCAGACATATATGGAGTTTTTGAATTCATTTGTATTTATTTCTCTTATTGTTTTCTTGTTGAGTGAACCCATGAGGGGCTAACTTTCTCGGTTGCCCCGGGTTGTGAACTCAGTTTAAGATTGTATTGGAACACTCGTTTTGCAATGCTTATAGAGTCCTTTGTTATCTTGTTAAAACTTGTGTTGCATACTTGATGTGCTTGATTATAAATTTAGCATGTGTTGTTGCCTTAGCGTAATTACCATAGAGTAATTTGTCTCTCGAAGTGCAAGAACTACGTAGTATAATAAATCCCTTGATGTTATCATTGCATAGTTACAACAAGGCTTTCAGAGCACACATAGATTTTTTAGGATATACTTGATAAGTGATAAGTGCTTTCATTACAGAACGATCTTAAGAGGGTCATAGCTTATTCAACTTGCAGTCAATTAGGCTATATGATCTTTGCTTGCGGCATCTCTAACTATTCGGTTAGCGTCTTTCACTTGCTACTTTTGTAGAGAAAGAAAATGTAGATTCTTATAAAAAGATCAGAACTACGGACTCTTGCCCGAGGTTTCTTTGGTCTACTCAAAACTAAGGGTTCGTAGCTCTCAAAAGAGGCTTCAGGTTCCTGATTTTGAGAAAGTTGCAAAGGGGGCGCAAAGACCCTCTCATAGAGAATAGGTTTCATATATATAATAATTGAGATGTTTTTCATGTATGAGCATTATATTTCTCAGGTTTTATTGCTCATTTCGTGTGTTTTTCTGTTCTTTTCTTCGAATTAGGGTTGTGAAGAAGTTTTGTGGGAATTAAGGCAAAAATAGGTCATGATGGGGCCAAGTGGAGTTCTTTTGTGCAAAGATAAAAATCAAGACACAAATCGCGGTCAAACAAGAGGGTATGTGCTGACTTCTAAAGGGTTTGAAGAAAATATTGTAGAAGAACACAAAGGCAGTCATGCTCTCTTGTTCTGTTTTGTTCGATTATTTCAAAAGCTCTCCAAGGGTGTTTTGACATCAAGAAATGCCACATGACCTACCACACAAGCGTGTGTCCATACGTGTGGCCTCAAAAGAAGAAACATTTGAAATCGGGGACTTATAGATGCATTTCAGTAGGGGCTGAAAAATCCACATGGGCATGTGGATTTTCCACACGGCCGTGTGAAATTTCCAAAGGGTTGTGTGGATCCTCTACTTTTGCGTTTTAAAAGGCCATTCTGAAGCGTTTTTGGGGGATCTTTTTCCTAACTTCTGGAGGGAGAGCGGTTAGGGGTTGGTGAGATTTTTGCTAGGTTTTGGGGGCGTTTTTTCACCGATTTCAACACCGATTCTTTCTGAGAATAGCTATTGGAGGAGCCATCGACGACTTCGATTCGGCGAGGTGTACCCTAGGCTTAAAAGATGGATCTTGGAGAAGAAGGAGCAACCCTCATAGACCATCAGCACTGAGCTTAAGGGGGTTATCTTTATGATTTATTTGCATTCATTTTCAATTGTATTATTAAATTTGTATTGCTCCATGGAGAGCTAAACCCCTAGTGGGTACTTGGACATGTAAACTCTAGGATTTTTATGTTTCATTGACTCTTATTGCTTTACTTTTAAGTGAGATTTAATTTGAGTTTCAATCTTGTTTGGTTATTTGATTTTCGGTTAGAGTAACGCTAGAGTTGAGAATCCAATTTCATCATCCTTTTGACGAGTGACCATCACCATTATTATTAGATTTACCAAGATTGAATTGGGTTGAGAGGGTGAGTTGAGAGGTAGTCGAACGTCCTCTTTTCCCTCCGGTGTGATTCATTCTACCTCCATATTAAACAAACTCTTTTCGATTTCAAAGAGAGTTAGGCGTCGAGAGAAGCCTTTTCGCCGGGACTTATTTGTGATTAAAGATCTTTCGCGTTGACCAAAGGGTTTGATCTATAATTGACAATAGGGTTTATCACTTGGAATCTCTGGAACTTAGTGTATTCATACATGATGTGAGGCGTCGAGAGTTTCCTCTTCACGAAGTGACCTTGTAGGGGGCTAGTTAAGGTTGACCTTAGATATGGGACCTTATGTTTTTGGATTTTCATGACTCATTGAATCTCGATTTAAGAAGAGTAATTTCAGTTTTGCACTCTAAACTAGGATCCTAGGGGAGCGTTATCTCGAGTACCCCATTTACACCTTGATATTTTCCTCCACTCTAGCTTTTATTTTCAGCCCGTTAGTTCCGTTTAACTACTTTCTTTTGATCTCTACAATAATTGATTTCTTCTCGACTAATTAGCAAAGTGTTTTTGTTACTAATGTCTGCTCCCCCGTGGATTCGACTATGCATCATTTGGGTACTTTATTATTTTGACACCGTGCACTTGCGGAACACACACGCAAGGGTGTGTCAATAAGCCCGGCAAGATTTTAAGTATAAATTGGCACCAAGGGATCGACCCGCAGCCTTACTCCTCAATTGAGCAACTTTGCTAGAAATTTCCTTGCCTCTTATTCCTTCTTCTTTGCCCATGTTCCTAGGCTCTTAGTCTCAATTCAACCCCAATTATTAATCGATTAGATATTAAGCAACGAGAGAGCATTGAAAGCTATACCGGTCCCAATGGATTCGACCACTCAACCCTCGTCGGGTGCACTTTACTTCTTGTATGATCCGTGCACTTGCGGGTACTCTAGGAATTATCAAATACACCTATGTGGTAAACCATGTGGCATTTCTTGATGTCTAAAACCATTTGGAGAGCTGTTGAAATCCTCAAACAAACCGGAATATGAGAGTGTGACTGCATGTGTGCCCTTCTACATCACCGATTGATTTAAAGTCTTTAGAAGTTGGCACACACTCTCATGTGTATAATCATGTCTTGTATCTTTCTCATTATGTTGCATTCTTTCTCTTCAACATGCCTTCACACCCCTAAATACACACGAGCACAAAAACACAAGAATGAGCCATAAAACCTTATGACAAAGAATGCTCAATGTAAGTAAATCATACTAATTAATATGCATAAACATGCACTTATTAGAGAGTGAGCCATGGAATAGTGGAGTGTCCATCCTTCTCTCATATTGATGTGTCATTATTTTTGTTTCCTTAAGCTCTGAGCATTCATAGAAGGTGTAAAGCGTCGAGAGTTTCTCTCCGTTGGGACCTCGTAGGGAGTTAGGGGCCTTTCACCTAGAAGTAGACTTAGGTCGACGTTTAGGAGATGGACACATCCCTGGGATCCCTAGATTCTAAAGCGAGTCATACGTGAACAATCCAAATATGTAGTAATACATATGGGTTTGAACACCAAATCCAAAATATTACCAGCAATAAAAGTAATGCAATTCAAGTAAATAATTTCACAGGGTCCTTGTCCAGGACCAATATTCACATTTGTATAAGCCATATAAAAAAGTATAACACGTTAGCAGCATGTACAATATAACATTAATCATTTTCTTCAAATAGCATAGAGTTTTGCTTTCAAAATACAATACATGAAGAATACTTTTCAAACAATTAATTCATCAATTCAATTCTCATAAATTCCGAGCCTTTCATAAAAACTAATTATACATATATTTGGAGAAAATTGACAAAAATTGTGAAATCAAAATCTCACTCACAAACTTAGGAGATTGACTCCTATATGACACAATTCCTCCGCCGGCTCCTTGGCTTTAGCCGAGCTCTCACCAACTATACCAATACCAACCACAAGAGTTCAAACCAAAAGAAAACAGAAAGAAAGGACAAGCATGAATCTCTTCATGCTACATATCCTAAAACTCTAACTAAGCTTGAACTTGCCTTGAACTTGTCCCTAAAGGTTCCAAGGGGTTTCTATGGGGATCAACTCTCCCAAACAACTAAAAATACAAATTTTAACCATGAAATCCTAAGTGCTACAGTAACCCAAATTTCATGAATATGAGACAAATTTCAACAAGAGAAAAGAATGGATCTTCATATCCAACTCATGAATACAAGAAAGTGTGAAAGAAATTCAACAAATCACTCAAGAAATCAACAACATCTAACTAAAATTCAACAATCGAAAACCTAGGGCTAGCATGCTCATTTAAAACCAAAAAGGAATAAGGAGAAAGAAGAATGAGAGGAGCTTACCTTCAAGGATTCTTCAATCCAAGGGAAAGGAATGGTCTAGGAATGGCTCTTCCTCATCCAACACAATGGGAACCAAGGAAAGAAGAGGAAGGAGAAGAGAAATTGGGAGAATTAGGGCTCAATTTTCAGGATTTATACACCCACGGAGGCACACGGCCGTGTAAATCCTGTCTTGGCCGTGTAACTCTCAGAATTGAATGAAAATCGTGCATTCGGGGAGTTACATGGACGTGTATTGCAAGCTTAGCCGATGTAATCACTCAGGGAGTTACACGGGCAGGTACACGGGCGTGTAAAATGCTCGTGTACTCAACCTAAAAGATACATGGGCAAGTACGTTCAGTTTGGCCCATGTACTTCTTCTTAACACGTCCAGAGAACTACACGGGCGAGTACACTGGAGTGTACGTCAAGCCCTTCCTGTGTACTTCCTCAAAACCCAAGTTTTGACTAATTTTCAGTCCAAAATGACCAAAAATAAGTCAAAACATAAGACACAACTAAAATAGAGCGGTGTAAATAACTATAACACAAGTATAGAAAACTAAAACTCTACAGTGTCACTACAAGTGTGCAGCAACTGAAAAAGTGAGTTATTAATCAATAAAAATATGGTATGTGGGCAATGCTTGACCTAGGATTCTGGCATTAAGTATAGATTACAAGTGTTTCAAGACAAAAATATTAAGCCGCTGGTATCCCAAGATATACCGGCCCCTGCATCCAGGTCACGCGTAACTAGTCCCCTATGAGGTTAGAGTGGAGAATTCTCTCGACACCGCACACCACATATCACTGCTTAGTACTCTAGAGATCCCAAAGATATGACCAATTTCTAAAAGTAGATCCAACCCTACCTCCAGGTGAAGGATCCCTAACCCCCTACGAGTTCTCTGCGAAGAATTCTCTCAATGCCTCACACAACATATGGTTGCTTAAAACTTAGGCAATACGGAGATAGAAAATATCTATCGGAAGGGAAATGGGACACTTTGACTCCGCTATCTCACGGCTCACCCTCTCAACGCTCTTCACTCTTGGTAATTCTAAAACTAGCGGTGATCTCTCTATTCACTAGGTTGAATAAAACATGCAAGTGAATCAATAATGAAATCAAAAGCACATATAAGCATTAAGTACACAAGAGCAAAACTCACTATATTGAAATCGAATAGAAACAAAATGTAAATCTAATAACAATATGAATCCCAGGGTTTATATGTCCGAATACCCACTAGGGAAAGCTCTCCATGGAGTAAGTTACAAAAAAAATAATGTAAAGATGAACAATTGTAAAAGCCATAGAAAACAACCCCCCTATATCCGTAACGATGGCCTTAATGAGTAGTTTCCACATCTTGATTGAATTCACTTCAAAGCTAGGTCACTGGTGGCTTCTTTAATGCTATGACAAAGGAAGAATCGATCCAAGTTGGTGAGAAAACCTTCTCAAAGCCGCAAATAACTGTCTCCAAGCCCTAGCCGCCTTGCCACTTGAAAGTAGCAGAAAAATCCCTAAAAATATGTTAAGGCGCTTTCTATAAACTAAAATCAGGGCTTCACACGTGCATCCACACGTCGTGTATTGTAGCCACAAGCCCATCTAAAAAATTCACACTGTGAACAGTATTGCTACAGCACCCTTTGCTACAATACTTTTGGTACAGTAATTTTCCCCCCGAAATCCTTCATCGAGTCCACATGGCTAGACACATGTCCGTGTGGTAGGGTGTGTGGCTTTTTGTCCTCTAAGGCCTTCAAATACCTTCTCCCATTTGTGCACAGAAGCTAGGACATGGACGTACTACTGCCTTTGTGTCCTTCAGGTTCTGGCAACACCTGCATGTATATGAGCACAACTTCTATTTTGGTCTTGAAATATGTCATCATACCCTATCTTTGCTTCTTTCTTGTACTTCACACCTCCAAGGCCCTGTTTGCACAAAAGCGACAAAATACAATTCATCAATGATAAAACCTGATAAAAGTGATGCTCCATGCATATAAAATGATATTATAAAATATGCATAAACAAGCATTTATCATGTTCTCATAAGCTTGGGCTCTCCATTTTATGAGCGCATTTTATATATATATATATATATATATATTTTACATGCTTTTATACCCACTATTTCCTTGTTCTCCAGTCACTATCTTCCTAGTTCAGTGCTATTTGAGGTATTTTTGGTTCATTGTGCAGTTATTTAGTTTTTGGAATAATAACAACTGTTTTCGAAGAAGATTCATAGCAAAAGAACCTAAAGGGGAGTTCATCATAGCAAACACGGCTGTGCTCTGTGCAAATTATAGAAGATTGAAGAAATCATAACCAAGGGCACGGCTCTCAGAACACAGTCATGCAGATGGAAGCACGGGCATGTTCCAGCCTATGCACTTCACAGCCTGGTGAAAATTCAGAAAGTTCAATTGCCTGTAAACTGCATGGTTTGAAGCACGGCCTAAGCACAGCTGTGCTCGTATGGAAATCTAGGTATAGACGAGCTTTTAGCTGGGGGTGGCTAGAGACGGAAGGGAGGAGCTACTTTACAGATTTCAACACCTTCAAGTTAGGATTCAAGCGCGACCTATAAGCCAATTTCAGTGGCGTATTTTCATCGTCATCAGGACCTCGGATCTCATCAAGAATGCAAACAAATAGGGAGTCTTTAATTTTTTTTGTATTTGCTTTTCTTGGTACTCTCTTGTTGAGTAGACCCATGATGGGCAAATTTCATTGGGTGCCTCGGATTAAGAACTTGATAGTTGTTGTACATGAATGCATTTATTGCAATATTTGTGGAGTCTCTAATTCTGTGTTAAACCTTGTGTTGTATGTCTGATGAGTGGTTGATCAGCAAGGTTTGAGTGTATTTCGATGCGTGTTGATCCCTTAGCAATCACATTAGTGATCGTCCCTTTAAAGATTAGAACCGGCGTAGTGCCCTCAATTTCTTATCGCTCTTCGTCACCATAGCTGCAATAAGGCTTTTGGAATAGTTAGAAATGCTGAGACATACCCGGCATACCTTGCATGAATTTGAGTACAATTGACACCAAGGGATTAGTGCGGGGCCGTACCCCAAATCGAGCAACTTATTAGGATTTCCTCGATGCTCTCCTCTTCCTCCTTACTCCCCTTCTAGGCCTTAGTCTCTTTCAACCTCAATTGTAGTCGATTAGATATTAAACAGTGAAAGAGTATTTGAAGCTACACCAGTCCCTGTGGATTCGACTACCCGATCCTTTTGGGTAGATTATATTACTTGTACAACCCGTACACTTGCGGATAGGCAAGGGGCATATGACCATTCGTCCAACTTATTGATTTGGAGCCGCCCTTGTTACCCGGCTTGAAGAAAATCGATATTCATGGCCTTAATAGCCCAGTATGCCCTGTGTTCCAATTCCACTAGCAAATGACACCCCTTTCCATACGCCAAAAAGTACAGTATGCTCCCTATTGCTGTCTTGTATGCTGTTCTATATGCCCACAAGGTGTCATCTAACTTTTTTTACCAATCTTTCCTGTTACATTCTACAGATTTTCGCAAGATCCACTTCAGTTCCTTGTTAGTTATCTCCACTTGTCCTCTTGTTTGAGGATGGTACGGGGTTGCTAGCCGATGTGTGGGACCCTTTAACGTTTCAGCACTTTCTGAAGTTGAGTGATACAAAAATGGGTTCCTAGGTTGCTAATGAGGAGTCTTGGGGTTCTGAACCTGTGAAAAGCCTTTTAAGAAATTTGAATACAACACGGGAATCGTTTACAGGTAATGCCTGAGCTTCTACCCACTTGGACACATAATCCACCACTACTAAGATATATTTATTTCCGTTAGAGTTAGGGAATGGTCCCATGAAATCAATTCCTCATACATCAAACATTTCACAAAACTGCATAGGATACTGTGGCGTCTCATCTGTACGAGATAAATTCCCTGCTCTCCGACACTTGTCTCGTCTCTGCTCTAGGTATAGTGTCCTCCCGTAGGTTCCGAATAACAATGTTCCAAGATATTCCAACCTCGGTTCTAGAAACACATCTTCTGATTACTTGATCTGCACAAAGCCGAAAATGATAAGGATCATCCTAAAAGTAATACTTGAGATCACTGAAGAATTTTCTCCTCTGCTGATGTCTAAGTCCCTTTAGAAGAACTAACCCAGATATGCAATTAGCGAAATCCACAAACCAAGGGGCATCTGCTTTTCCAATATTATGCACGGAATATAAATGTTCCTTGGAAAAGAATTCATTGATTTCTGCTCGCTCGAGCTCCTTACCAACAGTTTCCCACAAACGGGATAAGTGGTCAGCAACTAAATATTCAACATCTTTTTTATCTCTGATTTCTACATGAAACTCTAGAAGTAATAACACCCAGCGTATCAGTCTTGGCTTTGCATCTGACTTATTTATTAAATATCGAAGGGCCGAATGATATGTTAACACAACCACTTTAGAAAGGATGAGGTATGGCCGAAATTTATCAAAAGCAAAATCCACCGCTAACAATTCTTTTTCTGTTGTCGTGTAGTTTTTTTGAGTACTCGTGAGAGTCTTGCTAGCATAGTATATAGGCTGAAGCGCTTTTCTCATCTCTGGCCCAAAACGGCTCCCACTGCGCAATGGCTTGCATCACACATTATCTCGAACGGTTGATTCTAGTTTGGGGTAATGAGAATTGGTGCCTGAGTGAGCTTATTTTTTAGCAGCTCAAAGGATGCAATGCATTCTGCATTAAAGTCAAAGGGAGCATCTTTCTCCAGTAATCTTGTCAAAGGGCATGTGATCTTAAAAAATCTTTAATGAATCGATGGTAACTTTAAAGTCAAAGGGAGTATCTTTAATGCTAGAAGGATATGGTAACTTCCCGATCGCATCTATTTTTGCCTTGTCCACTTCTATAGCGTGCTTGGAAATCTTATGACCGAGGACAATGCCTTCCTGTACCATAAAATGGCATTTTTCTGAGTTCAGCACTAAGTTGGTCTTCTCACACCTTTTTAGAACCCTTTCCAAATTAGTAAAGCACTGATAAAAAAAATCCCCAAAGACGGAGAAATAATCCATGAATACCTCCATAATGTCTTTCACCAGGTCGACAAAAATGGTTGTCATACAACGCTGAATGGTGGCAGATTTTTTACACAAACCAAATGGTATTCTCCGATATACAAATGGGTAATGGACAAGTGAATGCAGTCATATAGCCAACTGCTCAAGCATTTGATCCTTCTGGGTAGCCTGAAACCTTTTGTAGTCAATACACACCTGCCATCCTATTGCTGTTCTTGTGGGAATTAGTTCCCTTTTCTCATCCCTCACCACTGTCATACCTCCTTTCTTTGGCACTACCAATGTGGGACTCACCCAAGCACTGTCTCAAATTCGGTAGATGATGCCGGCATCATGTAGCTTCATAACCTCAGCTCACATAACTTCCTTCATGTTAGGGTTAAATCGACATTGTGATTAAATCACAAGTTTGAAACTGTCTTCCAGGAGGATCTTATGAGTACAGAACAAAGGACTGATCCCCTTTATATATGAAATCTTCCAAGCAATGGCTATTTTATGCCCTCTTAGCATGGCAATTAGTTTGTCCTTCTGCACAAGAGTCAAATTACAAGCTATAATCACTGGTAACTTGGCTCCCTCTTGCAGGAAAGCATACTCCAAGTGATCTAGGAAGGTTTTCAACACCAACTCATGGGGGTCCTCTATTGAAGATCGAAGAATATTACCTCTTAATGGGTTTATTTTCTCATAATCCTCAGGTTCTGAATACCCTCTACCATGTTGATCTTTACCAAAGAATTTCGATCCCTTCCAGTTGTCATTTCCTGACTCAACATTCCTGCATTCCACTGCATTCAATCCATATAATTCCTAAAGAACACTAACGATCTCCTTCCCTTGTCCTCTATTGTCACTCCAATATGAATCCTCTACCTGGTCTACTGCTAACAGGGTCCTACACAAGGCCACGTTATTCTGGTTTGGTGGAACAGGTTGCTGGCACCAATGTTCTAGTTTGTTTTGGATGTCCATCCACGTTCGCGGTATGTTATGAATCAAATTGGCCTCATTGATCATTCTCTTCAATCAAAATTGACGGATTCCGTTGATTTATACACCACGTCTAAAATCAAGGATTATACAAATATTATACTATCAGCACCTAATTACAGTAGATCAAGAAACATAATGTAAAAAGAATAATGAAATATTGGCTAGAATAATAGAACTAAAGCGTTTCTAATATCTTAGCTTCCCCAGCAACGGCGCCAAAAACTTGACATGCACTTTGCGTCATTGCAGGTGCACGGGCTATCAAGTAGTAAAATTGACCAGGTGAAGGGTCGGGTTGTCGAACCACAAGGAGTAAGAGTACTAGTACTAACTTCAAAAATGATATCTAGCCCGAATTAGCAGGGTGAGAATCAAATAAACTACTACTTGAAAGATTAAAAGAAGACAAGAGCTGAGTTAAGAATTCAAACAACTGTTGGACACAATGGGAGTACTTAGACAATAATCCCTTAGGGTTGGAACAAGAAGGCGCGAGATCCTGTAAATTCTTCTCACTATAATAGATGAGAGCCGATTTAGAAAAGTGACGTACTAACGGGTTTTCACTGCACATTGATTGCCGGGATCTAATGCAATTTTACCGTACGCTAGTTTTCAAGAACCAACGGGTTTTTACCGCACATTAGTCTTTGATAATTAATGGGTTTTCACCGAGCATCAATAGTCACGCAACGAGCAATATTAAATGATTCAAATTACACATGCATTTCAAAATCATAACTTCATAAACCAATAAGATTACGGAGTAAATATATAATCTAATATAAATATCCATAAAGTTTCAAGTCCAAGCTCCCAATGGAGGTTTTATCTCATCATAGAGCACAAAATAATTGAACAGGCAAACAAGGTCATAATCATAAACATGAAAATAAACAACACTCCCTCAAGAATTAAAGATGAACTGATCAACGGGAATTTCCCCTCGACGTTGACGGAGTAATTGCTCTTGACCATGCCAATGCCCTAACAGATGATGAGGAAAATGATGATGGACAGCAGCATGGGTTTCCTTGTCTTGGATAGGTTGAAATCGCCCTTGACCTCACTGCTACCGTGGCTCCTCTCAGCTCTGATTCTTCTCCCGACGTCTTCCCTTTCTAGCCAAAAGCCCCCCAATTCTGAAATGAGTAAAGTCTTTTATATTAGTAAGTTTACCGGCGGCTTACAGGCATAAATTGTGACCATAAGAATCAGGGTTTCTATTGAACACGTGCCTTACGGACCTACTTACGGCCATAAGTTGCTCCCGTAAGGATGTCTGTTTTCGAGTTATGGTCCTCATTACGGCCGTAAGCGGGAGAATGTAAACCTTGTCCTGCTAAGTTTACACTCCTCCTTACGGGCGTTAGTATCTTCTGTAAGCTTCTCAGATTATTCCTTACGGTCTGACTTACGGTTGTAAGCTCTGCCGTAAGCTTCTCAGTATCTTCTTGTATTAAATTGCATGTATTTTGATGAACCGATACCCGTTTTATATTTAAATTGGTTTTATTTATGTTACAGACCTTAAATAAGCGAAAATGAGCTTAAGAATGTACTCAGGAAAAACTCCGCATAAATAACAACGTTTCTGATCTTCATCATTGTAAGGGGAGGTACTGTAGCAGTACTGTAGCAGTGTACTTTAGTACCCCAAATGAATTTTTCTGGGAAAGGGCTAGGAGCTTTTCGGGTGTCCTTACACCCGCAAGCGATGCGCGAAAAGCCCTTAAAAGGGAATATAGGGTATCATAAGAAAGAAGTTCTTCTTCTGGGCCTCTTGGGCCGCTGCCCCACCCATCTTGGAGGCATTTTTCGGCGTCTACATCATGATTCTTCACGAAGAGGGAGGCAAACATCAGACGGCATGATAAGGGAAAGATCTAAGGTTTCAAGGCGTCGTTTGAGGATAAATCGCAGCAACATCAACGATCTTCATCCATCCAAGACGATCTAAAGCTAAAGGGAGCGTTCTTTACTTCTTTTTATGTTTATTTGTTCCTTGGACTTGTATGAGTGTTCTCTTTTTATGTGGAGCTAACATATTTGTGATTTGGGCATGATGAACCCTAATGTAGCTTTCTCGTAATTTTGGATGATAATCCTTTGTGATTTAGTGTTGGATGTTGGACTTCTTTCATAGAATTCTATGGTTGGTGATTTCTTTTATATGTACTTCATTGTCTTGGATCACATGAGAAATCTGTCGTTGAAGTTCCATTTTGTACTTGGAAGCTCTGTATGCGCCCTTGTACTAGACTCATATAGATTGAAAGGGGATTCATGTACCAATACGCTGAGGGATTCGGGTATTTGGTAGCCCTCCGAACTTTAGGTTTAGATCCAAAAGAGTATCTACTCCTACTAAAGGATTCCCCGAGTACATTGCAATCATAGTAGGAGTTGATCGGAAGGGATTCTGGTCAAGACTCATATGGGATTTGGGCCTAAATCACTGAGTGATTTAGGATTAGCCTACTTAAAGAATCTTTTGTCCAAACCACCATCACAACACATCATCCTTAATTCAGGGCTTAATGACAACCCTGGGGATTTCTTGTCCAAATCACGCGTTCTTCTGTTTGATCATTGATAGGCTCTAACGTGGGGAAGGAGAAAGATACCTTGAGGGTGGCCGGATCTTCACGACGTAGGATCAAGGTAAAAGGATAACTCGCTGCGAACAACCTGGGGTGGATGCGACCCGTGCGTTGGGGAGAGACGATCCGAAGCTTCAAGAACTCCGACTCGCTGTCCGAACAATAGCAGAACCACAAACCGGAACTAATCCACACAAAACGCCCGGAAGCGTAGAGCACGAATTAGGGGGAAAGCCGAGGCCTTCCTCTCGAGAATCGAAGAGAACTCACAAGAACAATAGTAATAATAACACTCTTATTTCTGAAAAAACAATGATCCAAAGTTGCCTTCAAAAGAGAAAATACAAGACTATTTAAAGACAACTAAAACATGGGATGCAAGAAAAGCATCTTATTACAAATTACTTAATAAAATAAATCTAAATATAGAGATACTAATGACGTGTTTTACTGTAGCATTATTGTAGTTATGTTTATTTTAGGTCGTAGTCTAAATATAATTAGTAGCCGTGGTTACTGTAGCACAAATATTGTAGGCAAGGTTATTCAAGTCGTACTCTTTCAATCTTGCAATACTTCCTTTCTTTGTTACCAGGCTGATTTTGATTTGTTTCCCTTCTTTTTATTGTCTTCCTTTATTTTATTCTATTTCCATAAATAAGATTCTTCAAATGCTCCTCTTTTGCTATCTTCTTCTTTTTCTAAGTCTTCAATGATGTCCTCACTTCCGATGCACCTAAGTACAATTAAAATAGAACAAATTGGAAGCACTACTGTATTAATATAATGTGATAATAAACTTAAGTTAGCGTTCACCTGGTTTTGAATTTGTTTAGCATGACTTCGTGTTATTGGTCCTTGATCTTGGCCATGTACAAGTGGTGTAGATTGGGGTGTAATAACCATGGGTGTGATGTCCTCATCAATCATCTCTTGAATGCTCATTTGGCGTGCAAGTAGTTGCTTTATTATCTTGTTATTAGATTTAAGTACTTCTACGCTTTACTAGGACTCGTTAGGCTAGGAAATAGGCGAAAGGGGAGTAATAGTAGCTTATTGGCCCGGCTTGAATAAGACTCTTGTGTCACACACAAGTGTATTACGTGACGACCCCGTGCACTTGTGGGACATCCATCGGTTTCTTGTACTCGAGAGCCCCAACTTTGCAGGCCGGGAACCTTGCACCCGCAAGGCAGTCCACGAGGCTTACAGCCTGCGGGCCGCAAGTGCGCCGGGCTTCTTGCACAAGGTAGCCCTTGAGGCTCACATAATCGTGAGCCGCAAGCCCCCCGGGGCTCCTTGCGGATGCCCTTGTGCACGAAAGGCAGCCCTCTAGGCTGTCTCCGCCTTAAGAACCGGGCCTTGCGGGGGCCCATGAGCTCGCATGCGCGCTCGCAAGCCTATGCAGCCACTTAAGTGGCTACCGAGTTCTTTTTGAGTCACCGCAAGTGAACGAATCGTCAAGTAATAAAATGGATCCCGAGGAGGGATCGATTGTCGAACCATAGAGAGCAATCACGCTAGTATTAACTTCAATGTGTTGGCCTTGATGTGCAAGAAAATATGCGAGTACGTATCCCAAATGGATGGGTCGTTGCTCGTCATGTCGTAGAGGTAAAGAAGCTCTTGCCGCCCTACAACGCCCGTACTATCTCGCTTGTCCCGCAAACACCGTGCCATGACAAAGATGCACATATTTGTGAGTAGGGCGATCTAGGAAAGTAACTTTGGTAAAACTAGACTCATAGTTTCGACCCGTTGTTAGCTCCATCCAAACTTTCCCAAGTGTCTGACTAGCCCCCACCCTTAACATTGCTCAGACCTCGTGCTCTAGCCCCAATTGGGCAAGAGTGGGCCAGTCTATAGTACGGATCTTACCAGACCACTTCATCCTCAAACGGTTGAACCACTCTCGGAAGTGATTGGAGACGAATGTTGGGCCCGAAGGAGTTGGATTGGAAGATGGTCAAGCCGGGTCGGCTCGGGCGCTTCGACAACCTAGAAGCAAGAGTCTTCGTTCTAGGCATTCTCGCAAAATAAGTAAGTAAAAATTAGCACCTTTTGCAAAAAAATTTTGGTAGAAACGGACTTACGGCCGTAAGCATTGAGCTCAGGCTGTACGGGGTTCTCTTGAATGGCTCAGTGTAAAGAATCGCACAGAAAGTGAATACAACACCCAAAATCGCACGAAATTGGAGACTAAAGAATAGTAGACAATAAAAGAAAGCTGAACAATAGACATGGAGAAGAAATCAACTTGACCCAAGGGGAAGAAGATGAACCAACTTGAAAGGAGTTCTAACGGCCTCTCTCTGATGCCTAGATAATTTCTCAGATTCAACGGAGCTTTAAATGAGCCGGATGTGCCAGGAAACTTCTGGCTTGAAGGGGAAAATGCTAAGCAAGAGAAAAGAAGGATAAATGTTAAGTGGAAACCATGCTGGCGGCGCCTTAAACCTAACTACTTATGGCCGTAAGTGGCTCGAAATACACACCTGTAAGATGTTCGGGATGCAAACTTATGGCCGTTCCTTATGGGCATAAGCTCGCCCGTAAAAGCTTCGGGATGGCTCGCAAAAACTATTACGACCGTAAATTGAGGCATAAGTGCTTCTGCGAAGATCTTATGGTCTGAATTACGGGTGTAAGCAAAGCCCGTAAGTGTCTTTGAAAAATCAGTAGAATCTCTCTAATAACAAAAGAACACACCTAGTTACAAAGGCCCTTAATAAGAATTTAAGACAGGCGTAATCAGCATAGACACAAAGCACTAACATGAAACACTGAACTCCGAACATAGCTAGAGAGTGAATCAATCGAGAATGCCTAAACTAAGCAAGCATAAAAGAAAAGCAAACTAATTACACACAAATCGAAAGAGAACTTGGGTTGCCTCCGGAAGCGCTTGTTTATAGTCACTAGCTTGACATAGAGAATTCTTACCTCACGTGACTTCTTCTAAATAAATAATCTCCTCACCTGAAACCTGGAATTGTGGATTATATGGTTTCAACTGATGCCTGTTTATCTTGAACTGTTCCCATTCCGGATGAGAAATTTCAATTGCTCCATAAGGTGGAGTTACTACAAAAGGGTCGGACCACCTAGATTTCAACTTCCCTAGAAAAGTAGAAGGCGGAAGTTATATAGAAGGACTTGATCTGGCTGTTTGAAATTTTTATACCCATTAATATGCTTGTCATGCCATTGACACATCCACTCTTTGTAGTTGAACCAGATCGGCTTTGTTATTTAGATTTTCTATCGATGTCAAGGACCTAGGTTATGACATCAAGAAAACAAAGGGAATTGGCTTATATGGCTGAAAGTGGCACTTTAAAAATTATTGCTAACGATGAGGCTACTGTAGATGTAGCAGAGAAATTAAGGAAAGATGTGGTTGTGGACATTTATGTGCAGATCTTAGATGTTATACATAACTTGGCCATGCCACAAGCACTCCTATCTGACTCAGATCATGAGGATTCCTATACAGATGAAAGAGGAAAACACATTGTGGACTTAGATGAGGGTGGATTAGCTAAGGTTGGTGAAACAAGTGTTGTAAGACAGGTGCCACAACAGATGCTAATATGGATGAAACAACAACTAATACCGATATGGGTTTGGGTGATGAAATTTTAGATGAAGCAAAGATTTGGGGATAATGTAGAGTTGGCTAAAAAGTGTGACAACAATAGTGAGTCCAAAGGACGATTATGAGGAAATGTTGATAGATGTCCCATTCATAGACTATAATTCCGATGATGACAATGAAAGAGATGCAGCTAGGGATAAATTAAGTAAATATGTTGAGTTCAAGAAGAGATTTAAGGAAAATGCTAATGATGGTGCTGCCACAGATGGAAACAAAATTAATGCAAACAGCCTCGCTTGTGATATTTCAGGTCCTAGCATTGAAATTGGGAAAGTAGTTGGGTATGACAAGTGAATACATTAACTCTTCGGATCCCGGGAGCTTTGATGATACAAGCGGGGATTCAGATGCCGATGATGCACGTAGGCACAAGTCCAAGAGGGAGGAATTATGACCCTAACAACCCAATGGAGGATTTCTTCATAGACCTTAGGTTTGCAGAACTTGCACTATTTAAGAAAGAGCTTGTACAATTCTCAACAAGAAAAGGATTTCAGTTCAAGTACATAAAAAATGATGCCGTAAGGGTAAGGGCTACATGCGCAGCAAAAGGTTGCAAATGGCTCATTTTGTGCTCTTGGTGTAGTGGAAAAAAAAGTTTTGTTGTGAAAAACTACCAACCAGAACACTCATGTCTCCTTGGTGCAACAAAGAATAAAAGGGTGACAGCCCATGTTGTTGCTAGCATGTTTGGTGAAATAATAAGTTCTGTGTCTTCTATCAAGCCTAAGCATTTGAAAGCAATAATGAGGAAGGGACTTGGAGTGTTTATAACTGACAAGGTATGTAGAAATGCTAGGAGCGTGGTGGTTAAGAAGATTGAAGACCAGTTTAAGGAGGATTTTAAGGTGCTAAACAATTATGCTTTGGAGCTGAAATCAACAAATCATGGCAGCAGTGTTTATATTGTAGCTGAAAGACAGAATCCAGAATGTGTACCTATATTTAAGAGGATGTATATATGTATAGCAGCAGTCAGGGAAGGGTTCCTCAATGGTTGCAGGAGAGTAATTGGCATTGACGGGTGTTTTTTAAAGGGTTCAATGAAAGGGCAATTGCTGACTGCAATAGGAAGAGATGGTAATAATCAAATGTACCCTCTAGCATATGCTGTTGTAGACAAGGAGACATCTGAAAGCTGGTTATGGTTTCTTGAGCTTCTTAAGGCTAATCTTCATATAGAGGATGGGCTTGGATGGGTAATTGTTAGTGACATGCAAAAGGTGCATAAAAAAACCCTTAATTTTGTTTCTTTGACCAAAATTTCATTCTAATTTAGTATCATGTTTGCAGGGTTTGCAACATGCAGTGAATGCCTGGCTCCCACAAAGTGAACATAGGATGTGCTCTAGACACATCTACGCAAGATGGGGAAAACTTCATCCTGAAAAAGATCTTCAAATTCAGTTTTGGAATGTTGCAAGATCTGCAAATTAGCCAGAAGTGAAGCAACAATTAGATAGGATGAAGAGCTTAAAAGGAGGTGTGAATGCAGTGGAAGAATTATTGGAAAGGTCGCCTATTTCAGGTTGGTACCTAGCATTTTTTAATGGCATAGTTAAATGTAATGTCATTGATAATAACATGTGTGAAACTTTTAATGGAGTAATCCTAGAGTCTCGAAGCAAACCAATAATCACAATGCTTGAAGATATTAGGCAGTATATAATGGCTAGGATGGTTATCAAAAAAGAATTTGCTATGAAATGGAAAGTTGGTTGTGGCCCTAATGTTGTTGCTAGGATTGAGAAGGAAAAGAAAAGAAGTTTGAAGTGGCATGTGGTGTGGAATGGTGGATCAAGCCATGAGGTTTTTCGAGATGATTTGATGGAACATGTTAGGGAAGGGTATGTAGTTGTGCTACCAGGTCAAGATTGTTCTTGTGGAAGATGGGGTAAAAGTTGAATCCCATGTGAACATGCTATGGCTGCGATTTCATTTAATGGGGCAGATCCACTTGAGTATGTGTCGGATTGGCTCAAAAGGGATACATACTTGAAAGCATATGGTGTCACTGTGAACCCAATAAAAGGTAGGGAATTCTGTCCAGTAAATAATGAAGGAGCTATGTTACCACCTATGGTAAAGAGGCTGCCTAGTAGACCTGTAAAGAAAAGGAGGAGGGAACCACTTGAAGGAAAGAATGGTAACAAATCAAAGATTTCTATGCATGGAACGATATTTAGGTGCAGGCTTTGCCACAAAACTGGTCACAACAAGTTGAGATGCCCAACAAAGGATAAACCCTGTGAGTTCTCTATAGTTGATGCCATTAATATCTTTTCTTCCCTCTGTATTTAGTGTTTATGTTGTATTATATAATGTTATGGTTGTGTAGGTCTCAAATGATAACCAAGATGATGCGGCAACTACGACACATATTTCTGCCAATATTGGTTCAGTTAGACAGAAAAGGCAAAAAACAAGGGTAGCTACTTCACAAGTAGCTAAGGCAACAAAAACGATTGGAGGAACTCAATCTTCACTGAAAGTAATAAGAGTAAGAATTACTCCCAATAAATATTGTACCTAAATGTAACAAATATATAATGTCCTCTTATAATTATTGCAAAATATTAAGACATTGTTATTAACATTGTAGGGTGCTAACACTGGTGAGGTTATAGTTGGAAGGGAAGCTCATCAAGGTGCTTCATTCATCACTGCTACTGAGCTGGTAATTTTAAACCCACCAAACTACCATTATCCGTTTTCCATAGCTATATATATATGAAAGATATATGGTATATGTGTTTGTCAGCTATGAAGGAGCAGGGGAAAGCTTGTTGTACATAAGAACAAGCAAATGACACCGAGTGAGAGAACTTCAACAGTTGAATTACCAGATTTTTCAACACAAATTTCTGTAGACTTTCCAACATAGGGTTCTACAAATTTTCCAACACAAGCTTTTGCTCCATCTGAAGTGAAGGATTGATTTTGAAGCTGGTGGATGTTATTTGTTAGATGGGTTTTAGTTTTAATTTTTGTCTTTTTGTAATTCACAGATGGCATGCAGGTTTTGGTTAGTTTTGGTTGTTTGTGTATGCAAAACATGAATGTTTTTCTGTTTAAGACACATTATGCTTTGTTTAGCATGTTTGGGGACAGACAATATATCAATTTTGCCTACTCAATTGAGTTTGAAACCTTTGAATTCAATCCTTCAATGTATCAATTTGTTTTCTTGTTTTCCTTGTAAATATTTCTTGCAATAGTAATGTTTGTAGAAACAGATAGACAACATTTAAAGATTTGAGACATCAGTTTATTCTCCTAAATATTTGTTTTTTCCCAATTCTCATATTGAATGTTTTTCAATAGCACACTTGCAAAAACAAATAAAGGATCTTCTTAGAAATTTTGAAATGTTGTAACAAACATCCACCATGGCATTCTAATACAAAATCTAAAATACAAAATACAAAATACACCATGGCATTCTAACAATTATCTTCAAAATACAACATTTGAATTAAAATACAAAATATAATACAATCTAAACATATAAATGGGAAATCATAACAATTGTTGCAACGAACATCCACCATGTCATTCTAACAAACACCTTCTATGCCAAGCTATTGTGCACTGTTGTAACAACCTTTCCAGATGATTGATATTCCCTAATTACAACCATACATCAAATTGTAATCAATAGTGCATATTAGTACTTCTATTACATTATAAAATCCTTCAACTTCATATGTGATTGTCCTTAGTTGTTGTATGAGCTCCTCCCCGATAGCTATGCAACCATCACCCGTAGTGTCTTTTGGCCGACAATGATGCGGGAATGTTGGCGATGGCAACTTTGATGGTGTTGACGGAGAGGTAGAGGAGGAGAAGAGCCAAAAGGTTGCCGTTGGTCATAGAAGGATGGTCGGAGAAGGATGGCTTTGGTCCGGGATCGCCCTACAGAAAGAAAGGGGATACTTTTAGTAAGTAGGTTTCGGATCTTTTACTTTCACACCCGGATCCGAACTGACGTGGCGTGATGACATGTGATATTGTAGAATTGTTTTTTATAGTTTAATCCACGTAATCATCATCGACAAAAGGTTGACGATATTTTAACGGAGGGACTCGATTTATCCAATCTAAATGATAGAGGGACGAAATTGGTTCGTTTTGTAATAGAGGGACTAAAAGGGCGTGGTGACCATAATAAAGGGACCAAATGAGGGATTTTACCGAATTTAAAATTAGAGGATAAATGGCTAGAATGACGAAACTAAAGTGTTCGTAACGTTGAACCCTGGCAATGGTGCCAAAAACTTAACACGCCCTTTGCGTCACCGTAAGTGCACAAGTCGTCAAGTAATACAGTGGACCCCCAAAGAGGGATTGGGTTGTCGAACCCCAAGGAGCTAACGTACTAGTACTAACCTCTGGTTGCGAAATCAACCCTAAGAAGAATGATGGTTGGTAGGCCTAACCAAAGTAACTAAAACGAGTAAAAATCAAGCAAGGGGTAAAGATTATCTGGAATAATGGGAACACTTGGGCAGTACTCTCTCGGGGATTAGGCAATTAGGCACCAACTTCTATAAATAATCCTTAACTAATTAGCATAAGAGATTAACAGGAATGTGATATCAAGATGGTTTTCACCGCACGCAAGATGCGACGAATAACGGATTTTCACCGCACGCAAGATCAGACGAACAACGGGTTTTCACCGCACGTCATCAATCACGCAACATGCAATAAGATAACCATCCAATCACACATACCTTTCCAAGAGTAAACACCCTAAGCAATTGAGATAAAAAAGAATTACAAATAGAGTTCAATAATCTCCCCAAGGTTTCCAATCCAAGCTTCCCAAATAGGGGATTAGCTCATATTGCAATAATGCAAAATAAAGGTTTCATGAATGTTCATAATCATAACGTGCAATTGAATAGAAAACTCCGTCGACGTTGGAGAAGACACGATCCTTGGCCGTGGTGGTGCCCTAATGAATGGTGAAGATGATATTGATGAAGAACCACACGGCTTCTTCGCCTTGGAATGGAAGATTTCGTCCTTCATCTCGCAGCTTGAAGCTCTTCCCTCTCCAGCCACACTCTCCCCAAAAGTGAAATAAAACCCTAAAAATGAACTCCCTTTCTTTCTTCAAAAAACCTTATATAGGCCTTAACTTACGGCCAGCTTACGGGCGTAAGCTATGCCGTAAGCGTCAGGGTTTGAATTTTCCTCGTGCCTTACGCCACCGATTACGGCCGTAAGCCTCTCTATCTTCGCGTTACGGTCGTAAGCCTAGGTCCGTAAGCCTCATATGATAAATATTGCCTCTAACCTTACGAGCATAAGTTTCTCCCGTAAATGCTTCTGCCTTCCACTTACGGTCTTGCTTACGGCTGTAAGGCGCGACCGTAAGGCTCTATGGAGTGTAGGGCTTATTCTCTTATAGGCATAAAGATGCTCGTAAGGTCTTCTGAATAAATCTTACAGCCATAAGCCTAGCCGTAATTTGCTTGTAAGTAATGTTGCTTTCCAAGTGCTAAGTGAGAGGTATGCCGATTTCGATCTTTTTCATTCCAAATCACTTCCTTTGCTTTCCCCTAGCTTTAACCTACACTTGGTACCTACGAAGACAGATTATATTCGATTTAGCCTCGTATTCCACTAATTTGCTCAAATGCTAACTCGATAAGTACACAATTTAATATATAAAATATGCATAATTGTATACTTATCATGTCCTCATGGACACTTATCGGCCGGATCTATGCGGGCTGTAGCCAGCCCGCACCGGGCTCAGACGGGGGCCATGCGGCCGCATACCCGCACAACCCTCCCGCGGTGTGTGTGCCCTGGGGGTAGGGGGGGTAGACCGCCCCGTACACCCTCCGAAGTGCCAAACTTTGATTTTTCCCAAGTTTTCTTGACAAAAATTGATACACCAATCGTTTACCAACTTATAAAATAGGAAGATTTCACGGACAAAAGTGAGAAACAATTACTCGAACAAGAAAGTAAAAACACAACCAAACCAACCAAACAACAAACAACGTAAACGCACACACAAATACCCTAAATGAACTTGGGTTACCTCCCAAAAGCCCTTATTTAACGTCACGAGCTTGACTTTCATGTTCATGATTCTCAAGGGGGTTCATAGGAAAAGTTTATACCTTGCTTCATAAAGTATGGCTTAAGGCAAAGGGCCATTGACCTTCAACCGGCCTTTCTCCGGGTGATGGATCCCAATTACTCCTTGCGGTGTTACACGGGTGATCGTGTAAGGCCCCCGACCATCGAGACTTGAGTTTCCCAGAAATAAACGGAAGTGGGAGTTGTATAGAAGAACCTAATCTCTTTCTGTAAACTGCTTGTCATGTTTGATCCTCTGGTCATAATATCTTTTTGCTCTTTCTTTGTATATACGTGAGTTCCCATAGGGAAGGGTTCTCCACTCATCAAGCTCATTTAATTTTAGTCTCCTATTTTCTCCCACCGCATGGAAGTCAAAATTTAAGACTTTGTTTGCCAATATGCCTTATGTTCAAGTTCTACTGGTAGGTGACAAGCTTTATTGTACACAAAGCTATAAGGACTACTATCGGTGGGTGTCTTGTAGACGGTTCTGTAAGCCCACAATGCATCTTCCAATTGGTCAGACTAGTCTTTCCGGTGATGAGCCACAGTCTTCTGCTGGATTCTCTTGAGTTCTCGATTGGAAACTTTAACTTGACCAGTAGACTGGGGGTGATAAGCATTTGAAGTGTGATGTGAGACTCCTTATCGCTTTAGGATTTTTGTGAACTGGGATTTATAAAAATGTGTCCCTGAGTCGCTAATAATTGTTAGTGGAGTACCAAATCGGGAGAACAGTCTCTTCTAGAATTGAACTACGGATCTTGCATCATTTAACGGCAAGGCCTGAGCCTCCACCCATCTGGAAGCATAATCCACTGCTACCAAAATGAATTTGCTACCACTCGAGGTCGGAAATGGGCCCACGAAATATATTCCCCATACATCGAAGACTTCACACACTTGGATGGTATTTTGAGGCATTTCATCTCGTTGGGATATATTGCCGGCTCTTTGGCAATGATCACAAGTTCGAACGTAATGTTGAGCATCCTAAAACATTGTTGGCCAATAGAAATCAGCATCCAATACCTCTCTTGCCGTGCAGTTAGCATTATAGTGGCCTCTAGTGGATACATACTTCATGACAATGCTTAATAATGTCATGCCCTTATGCTTGGGATACACATCGGCGAACCACTTGATAGGCACATACTGAACAAGTAGGGATCTCCACACATGTGGTGCTTGAGGTCTATGAAGAATTTCTTCAAACCAGGGTATGTCATGCTCTTGTGCTACCCGGATGCGATATAATTGTTTCTCGGGGAACGAGTCGTTGATCTCACGCTCTTGAGTTGCACAAGCGTCAGTCCTTTCCAAACGGGAGAGGTGGTCCATAGCCAGATTTTCAGTCCCCCGTTTGTACTTGATTTTTAAGTCGAACTCTTGTAACATAATCACTCAACGAATAAGACGCGGCTTTGCATCCGTTTTTCTCATGAGGTAATGAAGAGCTGAATAATCCGTAAACACAATGACTTTCGATAGCACAAGGTATGATCGAAACTTCTCAACTGCGAACACTACTTGATGAGGACATCACACCCATGGCTATTACACCACAATCTACACCACTTTTATATGGCCAAGATCAAGGACCAATTACACAAAGTCATGTTAAACAAATTTAAAACCTGGTGAACGCTAACTTAAGTTCATTATCACATTATATTAATACGGTAGTGCTTCCAATTTGTTCTACTTTAATTGTACTTTAGGTGCATTGGAAGTGAGGACATCATTCAAGACTTAGAAAAAGAAAAAGATAGCAAAAGAGGAGCATTTGAAGAATCTTATTTATGGAAAGAGAATGAAATAAAGGAAGACAATAAAAAGAAAAGAAATCAAATCAAAATCAGCCTGCTAACAAAGAAAGGAAGTATTGCAAGATTGAAAGAGTATGACCTAAAATAACTTTGCCTACAATATGTGTGCTACAGTAATCGCGGCTGCTACCTATATTTAGACTACGACCTAAAATAAACATAACTACAATAAGTCCTACAGTAACCACGTCATTAGTATCTCTATATTTAGATTTGTTTTATTAAGTAATTTGTAATAAGATGCTTTTCTTGCCTCCCAAGTTTTAGTTGTCTTTAAATAGTCTTATATTTTTCTCTTTTGAAGGGAACTTTGGATCATTGTTTTTCAGAAACAAGAGTGTTCTTATTATTATTGTTCTTGTGAGTTCTCTTAGATTCGCGAGAGGAAGGCCTCGGCTTTCCCCCTAATTCGTGCTCTACGCTTCCGGGCGTTTTGTGTGGATTAGTTCTGGTTTGTGGTTCTGCGATTGTTCGGTCAGCGGGTCGGAGTTCTTGAAGCTTCGGATCGTCTCTCCCCAACGCACGGGTCGCATCCACCCCAGGTTGTTCGCAGCCAGTTATCCTTTTACCTTGATCCTACGTCGTGAAGATCGGGCTACCCTCAAGGCATCTTTCTCTTTCCCCAAGTTGGAGCCTATCACTACTGCAAGGAGCACCTTCTCAATGGTCGTGTAATTCTCTTGGACCCCGGTGAGGGTCTTGCTCGCATAGTAGATAGGGTGAAAATGGTTGTCTTTTCTCTGACCTAAAACTGCACCCATGGCATAGTCACTCGCATCACACATCAACTCGAATGGTTTATTCCAATCCGGTGTGATCATGATAGGAGCTTGAACCAACAAACTCTTCAGAGTAATGAAGGTGGCGAGGCATTCACGAGTGAAATCAAAGGGGACGTCCTTCTCTTGTAGCTTAGTCAACGGTTTTGAGATTTTTGCAAAGTCCCGTATAAACCTTCTATAAAATCCCGCATGGCAAAGAAAGCTTCTTATTGCTCACACCGATGTAGGCGGAGGGAGCTTCTCAATGGTGGAGATCTTGGCCTTGTCTACTTCGATTCCCTTCTTGGAGATTTTGTGCCAAAGGACCATCCCTTCTTTGACCATGAAATGGCATTTTTCCTTACTCAACACCAGGTTGGTTCTTCACATCAAGCTAATACTCATGATGGTCGCCGCGCGCATCGCTAAAAAGTGGGCGAACGGCTCCCCCGGCCGCAAGTGCACGGGTCGTCAAGTAATACCTCTTGGTTTCCCCGTGGTCCCGGGATCTACTATTACTTTCTTTTAGAACAGTTGTTTGCTCGGATCAAAACAGGGTTTTGTTGTAAAAGAATTAAAATTAAAATAAGTAACCAAAGAACTTTACCACCAACAGGTTAAAATCATGGAGAAGAAAACAAGTAGAGAAGATAAGGCCCCAGGCGAAGATTCCCCCGAGAAGAACACAAGTAAAGATGATAAAATAAAAAAATAATGCATGCATGGTTTGCAACATGTTGGTCCGCCTAGACTCGGAAGTCGACTACCCCAGAACGCCAGTAGTGTAGCCCTAATAAAGTACAAGTTCTTTTGTCCTAAGAATACTCACACAATGTCATTGGGAATAGGGAGTCTCGGCTAGAGTTATCTAAGAGCAATTGTGCTAAGAAAAACTCTACAACCTACGGGAAGCTAGCGGCATCCGGAACCTCCGGTGTATCGGTACAATAAATCCCTCTTCTAACATCCTTTCACCTAATACATGCTAGCATCCCGCCAAATAAGTATCATTCATAACGAATTCTACGGAAACCGAAACCATCCATTGTAGAATGAACATGACATAAGAATGAAAGAAACCAAGCAACACAATCCATGCATTCATTTGATTAGATAAAAATCATCCAATACAAGTGTTCCTCCCAAGGTTCACCGGTTGGCCGGCGGCCTTGGAAGGTTTAGTTCGACATGATAGGCAGCGGGAGTTCACACAATACAAAATACATCAAAAATAAACACAACCTCCCTCTTGAAGATGTCGACTAAAGATGATGAGGTAACTCGCCGAATACACGTTGGCAAGCCCTAGGATGAAGATCTTGGTGTTCTCCCGTCTTCTCCCACTTGAATACATTCCAAAACGACCTCCTTCGATGAAGATTTGAGCATATGGGTCTTTTGAAGCGTCGGTGGCCAGTCCCCCTTTCAAGAAAACCCTCAAACGGGTTAAATACCCAAGCGGTGTGCGGCTTCGTGTGCGGCAAAGACACCAGCCCCGCACACCCTCTAGCTAAGGGTGTGCAGCCCGAACACGGTGCCTGAAAACGGGACCGAGTAGGGCCGTTTCATGTAGGAGTTCCCGGTTTTCATGCTCCTTGGCCTCGTTTTTCATGCTACAAATGCTCCTCTTACTGTAGACAGCTCCTAGATGCCCTGAAATAGAAAAACACATAAAAGGGCACTGGTTTTATTCAAATAATGCATGAAATTATAAATAAAATACCGTTACAAAATGGTGTATTTAGACACTTATCAACTTGTTCAATGTTCCTTAAGCATAAGTTAAAAGAATCATCATACACGGAGAAATCATCCATGAAGACCTCCATGGTGTCCTCAATCATGTCCTCAAATATAGCAAGCATGCACCTTTGAAATGTAGCTGGGGCGTTACAAAGGCCAAAGGGCATGTGACGATATACGAACGTACCATAGGAACAAGTGAAAGTGGTTATCTGCTGATCCCCCGGTGCAATTGGGATTTGGAAGTACCCAGAAAAACCATCCAAGAAACAATAGTAATCGTGGTCGACCAACCGCTCAAGCATCTGATTAATGAATAGAAAGGGAAAATGATACTTTCGGGTGCCATCATTGAGCTTGCGGTAGTAAATTCACACCCGCCATCCAGTAATTGTTCGAGGGGGAATAAGCTCGTTATTCTCTTTGGTTACCACTGTAATGCCCCCCTTCTTTGGTACTACATGCATAGGACTCACCCACGCACTGTCAGAGATAGGATAGATGATGCCGCCATCTAGCAATTTGACTACCTCATCTTTCACTACTTCTTTCATGTTGGGGTTCAATTGTCTCTGCGGCAGTGCAGATGGTTTATGACTGTCTTCCATTAAGATCTTGTGAGTACATAATGAAGGGCTTATACCTTTGATGTCTGCAACTTCCAAGAGATAGCTTGTTTGTGTTTTTCCAACACGCTTAAGAGTTTTTTTCTGCTCACCAGAAAAGCCGGAGGCTATGATGATAGGTAGTGTTGAGTTTTCCCCCAAAATCGCATATTCCAAATGTGACGGTAACTCCTTAAGTTCTGACCTTGGTGGGTCCGCCGCAAACAGTTTAAGTTTATATTTACTATCACAACTTATTTTCTCAAATTCAATTTCCTTAGGAGTAGAGCTCTCGGAACTATAATCCTCACTCACTAACCAGGTTTCCCCCTCGGACTTTGACTGAGTGTCTTGTTTTGGTGGTCCCCATGCAACTTGCTCACAAGGTACATCAAGATTGCTCCACTGTTGGGCTTCCTGTGTAGGCATGTCACTCTGGTGTTGTTTCAAGGGTACATTTCTTGCGTTGACTTCGTACTTCCCATGGAGAACGCATAAAACCTTGTGCCAATCTTGTTGTGGGTAGGCTGGTGCACCATAGGAGCTGCAACTTTGGAGTTTTCCCCTAAAAAGTTATGATCCTAATCTAGTATGTACTGTTGTATGTATGCTACTGAGTGCACGTACGATTCGGAATACTCAGGTGAGTCCACGTCCATGTCTTGAGATATAGGCTATTGTACACCTCGCATAAGTCCAACACAAAAGTGAGTATTTGAGTATATACAACTTGACAACATCAAGGAAATATGTACAGACGTGTAACAAAAAGAAAAATAAATATACACAAAAGCCACTGAAGAAATCGAAAAGAAAACAAAAAATGAAAATAAACAAAGGAGGAAGAATATAAACAAAGTAAAAATGACTAAGCCAACGTTTAGGAGTTTTTCTAGTATTCTCAAAAGTCCTCGATAACGGCGCCAAAACTTGATGGTGGCCGCGCGCGTCGCTAAAGAAGCGGGTACACGGCTCCCCCCGCCGTAAGTGCACGTGTCGTCAAGTAATACCTCTCGTGCGAGCACGAGAGCGTCGTATTCCTTGGGGTCTTGAGATCTACTATTACTTCCTCTTAGATTAGCTGTTTAGTCGATCAAACAGAGTTTTGCCGAACAAGAAATAAGTACTGAAACAAAACAATTAATCGAACTAACCACCAACGAGCAATGAACGTATAGAGAAACAAGTATAAAAGATAAGGACCCGGGCGAGGATTCCCCAGGGAAGAGCACAAGTATTGATGATGAAATAAATAAATAATGCATGAATGGTTTGTAAGAGGTCCTTATGGCCCGATACTTACAAAGCCGTAAGGGTGCCCGTACATGCGCGAGTAACTTCCAAATGCTTGTTTTTCCATCTTTCAAAGGAGTTACACGGTCGTGGTTTGATTTACACGGCCGTGTAACTCCCCAAATGCATATTTCTCCCGCCCGTGAGTTACACGGCCAGGGTTTGATTTACACCGCCGTGTAACTCCCCAAATGTATTTTTTTTACTCGTCCTGTGAGATACACGGCCAGGGTTTAATTTACACGGCCGTGTAACTCCCCAAATGAGTATTTTTCCTTGTCCTGTGAGATACACGGCCAGGGTTTGATTTACACGACCGTGTAACTCACCGATTGCATATTTCCTCTCATTCTGTGAGATACATGGCCAGGACATGATTTACACTGCCGTGTACTTGGCCGTGTATCCCCACTGCTATATAAATCCTGAACTTAAGCCCTAAATCGTCCATTTTCTCTTCTCCTCCCTTTTTAGCCCTTGTTTCCCATTGCCCTAATTGAGAAGAAAGGACCACTCCTAGACTATTTCCTCCTCCCTTGGTTGAAGATTATTGAATGTGAGCTTCTCTTCTTCTTCATATTCTTTTGTTTCAAGTTGTTTTGAGAGAACATGTGGCCCTAGGTTTAGATTTTGAATCTTACTCTATCTTTTTGTTGAAATATTGTTTTATTTGCTTACCTTCCTCCATTCTATCTTGTCTATCGAATTGAGTGTAGAAATCAACAATGTTTTACTTTGGTGAAATTGTTCCCTAATCATGAAATTCAGGTTACTGTAGCACTTAGGATTTCATGGTTAAACTTTGTATTCTTAGTTGTTAGGGGAAGTTAATCCCCATAGAAATCCCTTTTAACATCTAGGGACAAATTCAGGGCACGCTCAAGCCTAGTTAGGGTTTTAGGGCTTGTAGCATGAAGATATTTATGCTTATTCTTCCTTTGTGTTTTTCTTTTGGTTTAAGCCTTTTTTACTGCTATTGGTGTAGGTGGTGACAGCTCGGTCAAAGGCAAAGAACCGGCGGAGGAGTAGCCTTGTATAGGAGTCGATCTCCTAAGTTTGTGAGTGGGATTTTGATTTCACAATTCTTGTCAATTTTCTCTAAATATATGTATAACTAGTTTTCATGTAAAGCTCGGAATTTATGAGAATTGAGTTGATGATTTAGTTGTTTGACAAGTTTTCTTCATGCTTCGTATTTTAAGAGCAAAACTTTGAAGAAAACGATTTATGTTATATTATTATACATGCTATTATGTTGGTTTAAACTGAAAAATTTCATAAACGTGTTATACTTTTGATCCGGCGTATGCAAATGTGAATATTGGTCCTAGACAAGGACCCTGTAGAATGATTCTGATATGTCCATATCAGGTGGCGCGTAGAACCCTGACTGGACGAACATCGTATCTGGAGTCACCATATGGATTCGGTGGGTCAACGTCAAGGACATGAGCGCCTTGACGGCTCTGAACTTAGCCGCGGCCACGGCTAGAGTTTAGAAAAGTTTTTAGACCAATGTTCGGCCATTTGAAATGGAAAATTTTGTATTTTATGAAAATAGACTTCTTATGAAAAATTTAACTAGTTTCTAAAGCGTTTTGTGAATAATCGGCCCCGGCATTTTTATAATTGTGTTTATATCTATATTGGGTGTTCAAACGCATATGTATTACTACATATTTGGATTCGGTTTTCTCTTTATAGTTATCCATGTTCTATGAAACATTTGTGCTTTCCACTCACTGAGTGACTCTAGTTACTCACTCTCTTCCCTTTTTCAGGCTCTACTCAGTAGTGGTGGTGCAGGGGACTAGAGTGCTGGGCATACGTCGGCTAGTTCATCTAGATCTTATTTCATGTATGTTGTTTGTTGAATGTTATACATTGTGTAAGGACATGGATCCACTAGTGTGATTGTTCTCCGTAGAACTGGGTTGTATGTTTATTGACTGTATTTCTCTTTGAGACCTTTGTCGGATTTGTGGCATGTACGTCTTTTGAATTCCCGTACTCAGATTATTGCCCCGCAGCTCATCCTAAGTGTTCCCGTATTTTATGCCGTACTTGTCCAGATGTGGTAAGCCTTGCGGCGATTCGAGTATTGGAGTGACGGGGGTGTCCCTCCTCGAGTGGTCGCGGTGGTTGTCACGTGCCGGTCCCGTGGGACGGGGCGATATATATATATATATATATATATATATAGTGCAATAATAGTAGTGTTTCCAAAGTGAGGTGGTTCAAATTAATGTCGGGTTGAGATGACTATAGTGTGTTTCATAGGATGGTTATGACTAACAAGTGTGTCGGAAATGCTCACGTTGGCTTGAGCTTTGGATTGAATCACTTGCACCCGCTTTTGAGTTTCTTTGATTTGATGAAAATATCATTTTTTTTTTTTAGTACGTAAAAGAATGGGTATTGATAGGGGGCCCATGCCGCTTTGATTTCACCGGGATTATGTTTGGATTGAAGAAAAGATTAAGTTTTCATGATTTCGAATGATAAGTAAGTTGGCGGATCAGTTTTATATACATATGTTTTGTATATGATTTATTGATAAGGTTGAGTTAATTGATTTGTGGGCTAAGATGCATGAATGGTTGTTAGATGATGCATTTTAAGTAAACACCGATGAGTTTAATTAATGACTCGGAAGTACATTGCCAAGGTGTCATGATTAGAAAATGATGATGTTGATGGGCATGGTTAAGAAGGTTAATTGTGTTTAGAGGGTGATGAGGGTGTTTTGTCGTTGATGTATGTTGCTATGCTTCCCTTATCCATGTTGTAGATCATTCTATATAACGCCATACTTTCCAAAATTGATTCCCCGCTAGTTTTTATATGAGCAAACATGGGATTGAAATTTTGGTTCCAATTGGACTTGAAAATTTCCCTTTTCCATGCCTATCTGCTTTTGGCTAGCTTTTGTATTAGGAAACAAGGTAAATTTATAAGTTTTGTGCCCGGAAGATAACCGATATAGGAACGAGAAAAGCAAACTTTGTTTTCTTGTCTATAATTAGCTAAAGCAGGGATTTTAAAGATGGTTAGAATTAAAGGGTTACTACATGGTCAAGTGTGGTTGTTGAAAATGTTTGGTAGGGTAACACATCACGAGCCAAGTTTGGCTCATGACTAACTTCCATAGCATGTTCTCTTGTCCACACCTTCAAAGGGAGTTCATCACATCACCTGTTTTTACCTAAGTGCCATGATGGTTTGATATTTTCTTTTATGTGTGTAACTTGTAGGATTTTGTTATAATTTGATATAATTGTCGGGTAGACCTTGCTATTTCTATAGTGGAATTTGAGCTTTAGGTCTTATGTGTTTGATGATTGCTTAATCATATTGTGCGTATATTTTTGTATACTGGTTGAGATGTTGAATGATCTACCTTTTTTCTAGCCTCGGAATTGTAATTACTTAGGGTTTGGTCCTTGTGGTAAGAGTTAACATTTTTCTTGCACCATTTGATCTCCTCGTCGCAACTTCGGGGCTTAAGGTTTAGATCCGACCGTGTCTATTGAACCTAACTTCGTAGTACGGAACTGGATAGGTTCTTACACTTGTATAATTACTCCGTATCTCTTGTGTTCTGTATCTACGTTTTTATTTAGAAATTTATTTAGTTTTGATATTCTTGTATTATTGTTGTTGTCTTTATTGTTATTCTGTACTCACTATTTATTTATTTATTTATATTACGAATCGATTTATTCTGTATTGTACTGTCTGTACTCTGTATTTTCCGTGATTTTTGGTACATCTCCATTCTTGGCAAATTACCCAGCTAGGAGGAGTAAGTCATAGCCATGTGCATATGTTTTCTGTAGTAGCGCTACCATTCAACTGCGGTCGAAGATCCGGCTTCGGCAGTTGATATTTTGTCTGTTCTGTTCCGACTTCACAGTCGAAGATCCAGCCTCGCGCTGTTGATTCTGTTATTAGTCAGAGAGATGTACACATTTGCTTTCGCGTATTTTCAGTATTTCTGATTATTTCTGAATTCTGAGCATTTTTTGTATTTCTGTTTGGATTATAATTATTCTGCAATATCTGTATTACCTGTTATTTCTGCAATCCTACTAGGCCCCTTGTAGCTCATACACTCTGCGATTTTGTCTTTCGCAGGAGAAGATTAAGCCTAGGATCGAGGGTTTATCTTGGAATCGTATTCATGTCTTTCACTATAGATCTTATAGAGAACTTTCTTATGTGAGTAAGACTTGTATCATGTCCGTATTTTTTATTCGTAGATTGTATATACGGACTGTATTCTGTAGGGCT
This sequence comes from Dioscorea dumetorum, assembly GCA_902712375.1. Taxonomy (NCBI): domain Eukaryota; kingdom Viridiplantae; phylum Streptophyta; class Magnoliopsida; order Dioscoreales; family Dioscoreaceae; genus Dioscorea; species Dioscorea dumetorum. The sequence goes on along the minus strand of CACTHL010000490.1, from coordinate 4,086,140 downwards.
ACTAAAGCCTATACCTGTGTTAACTTTGTTACTGTTGTTCTATTCCTAGTTCTGTATTATTGCTTCTTATTCTACTTGTTAGGGTTGACTCTGACCAGGTTAAATCTAAGGCCTTGCAAACAAAGGGGGCTCACCCCGTTGGATGCGGCCGCCTCCGCCGGGCCTAGCTATGGGGTCAGGGCGTGACAAAAAAATAATAATGAACGCTAGAATCAGCTAATTAGCTTTGATTGGAATGAATATCTTGCAAATTAAATTGAATTTGGATGGATAAGCAGTCCTCAATAAATAAAGACGCAAGATTGCACAAATTTGATACTCTGATTAGTATTAGATTGTGGAAAAGAACGCGCCTCAATTCTCTTATACTTTTTCTTCTATGAGCAACCTTGTCGGGCAACTCAACTTTGTAAATGTCAATCACAAATTATTCCCATTTAACAATGGCGATGTCATAAAAAAATTCCATCCACATGTCATTCTTTCCCTAAATACTAGTTGCTGCAATCTTACAGTGAAAACCACACTGAAAAGAGGGCCCACCAAGTCAGTTACCAGCTTTAAGTCTTCAGGGCACTAGATTCTTGGAATGTGAGCATAGATCAACAAGGAAAAGAGGAGAAACACAGTGACGGCCTAATTGTAAGTTCCGACCATTACCATTCTCCATTCGTATAATCTGTAACCTGCAGATATGATTTGTGCTGTCAACACTCCAACCATTTCTTATTGATAATTCTAGATGAGAGCTGCTAGATGCAGAGTTAAGAAGTTCAAATGAAGAAAACCCCACACTTCAGATGATACATGCCCAATAAACCATACCAGCACTTTTGGAAATTATAAATTAAAGAATACCAAATTAAAGGAAATTCTTGATGATCAGTTTTGAAAATGCTGAACCGGAAAGCAAAAGAACTGCTTCACATAGTGGGACATGCACATATCACAGCCCATTTCCGCACTCCAATGCATAGTCTGGAAAAGGATTTCAGCTTTGCCACGTACTGTTAAATAACATGCAGCGTTTTTGTGCGATAATTTTGTTTCATAATGCAGAAAAACAAAATAACAGCACCATTCAAACCATCTACATTGTAAACAAAGCCATTGCATTAGGAAACAGGTTTCCTTTCATTGACACAACCTAAGAACATCCAGGGTACAGGTAACAGAGATGAAAGAATGTATGTCTTACAATACAAAATACAAAACCCTATATTCACTTCAATGCCGGTACAACCACCCAATATATAATACAACTACACTCCTGAAATCAATGAGGAAGGAACATGATAAAAATGAAGGCAATAATAAAGCACCAATTAATTGGTAGAAAACAACAATTGACAACGAGGAGACTCAACGTCTTGCATCCTTCCAGGTCAAGAAAAGAAAAGCATGCACAAACTTGTTACTACATATCAATCCACCCCCTTTGATGTTATAACCATCCTTTTTTTGGCCACATCAACATTACCAGACTCATGCAGCAATGACAGGATCCTGTAGATAAGAATAAAAAATAAGATGATGGCAAGATTAGTCTCAATAGTATTTCTATTTGAATAATTTAAAAAATGAATGGTTGAAATAATTGGTTAGAGAAGAAAAGGGCTTATCTAACATTTATTGAATAGGAAATTAGAACAAGACATGTTGACCAAGACTCATAAAATCTTCAAAAATAACCAAATTAGAGACATCAAAAGATGAGATAGTACAGCCTGGGCGTCTTTAATGTGTATTTGCAAAATTATTAAAATTGGACACATCAAAGAATTGAATAGATAACAAAATTCACTTAGCTCAAGTCATTAAAGAAGCATTTATTAAATGGATGTTCCGACAAGATTGGCTAAACAAGACTCATGCAACCTTCAAAACTAACCAAAATCAGAGACACCACAAGATGAGGTAGTGCATGTGCAGCAAGATTTGCCTGGCAGAAAGTACGCGAAGTCTTGGAGTTTACCTTTGCAGTCAAGTTGGAAACTGCCAGTTGAAACTTCTCTCTGGTTCTGGTACCAGCCACATGACCAGCCTTGGCCACCTTGCCGAAAGCACCATTGAGCCAAGCTGTTCCAGCGGTGACAAACCTGCTCATGCATTACATCTCCCCTCAGCAGTTAAAATCAACTTAGGGAAACTAAGGGCATCAACAACGCTTGTAGGAAGAAAAATTATAAGATAATTTAGGACAAAAGATGCACCGGTGATTGGTTTAGTTCCAATTAGAAATGCTAACCACCAAACAGTCAAGATTGCAAACAACATGCAACATCCGCAAAAAGTAGTAACACTTCCTTGACACAAAACTTAGATGTGACACAAGATACAAAAAATAAGTATGCTACAAGAAAGAAAGACAGCTCTTGCATCTAGCAATTTGAGTCATAGTCTTAAAGGTTAATCAAGAACAAGCTGCTATCCACCAGAAGTGCAGACAACATGAAATATGTTGATATTTCCAATTCAATATTTCCCAAGACGTGAATGCACGATAGAATATTGACTACAATGATGCCTCCAGGCCATTCTATTGAACATAATTAAATGACTAATATCAAGTAATGCATTAACATACCATCCTTACATGCTATTGTTTTAAAATAAATCAGATGGCCTATATAAATTATTGCAACAAAATACCGGTTTGTTTTCACAGCTGAGCCTGTATCATTTAATTTCCTCTCTGCCACAATTAGAGCGGCCATTGTTTTATCAGACACTTGTAGCTTTTGATCAACTGATTTGACCTTTTCATTGACAACTGAAATGCCAATAGTTATCTTCTCAGATAGCCCAACCCTTCTATCAAAAGAAATGACCTTTGCAGAGGCATTTGCTCTTAACTGATGCTTTTCATCAAATGCTCTGGCTCTGTTCATTGCATCTTGGCCAATGGCTGAACCCTTTGCTAGCATACCTGACACAACTTCCTGAGCTTTGCTTACGTATATCCGCCCACCACCAGAAGAACTGCGTTGGAGCTGCGGAGGTAAGAAGCATGTAAACAGACTCAAACAAGATAGAACTTTACATTGAATCCATTCTACAGAGTTGCAGTTTAAGAGTAAAAAGTATACTGGAGTTCATAGACACCTCAGTACTTGGCAAAAAGTTCACATCAGAAGAATCACTTGTCCCCGGGGATACAACAACTTGCTGAATAATAATCACCACAGACAGACCTATGATGAAGTTTTGGAAAGGATAAAAGAAAAAAAATTTAGAACAAATTTAACCTCCTCAACCTCAGGAGTGTAATTCTGAACAGGTCTTATGCTCACTATCTGGCCGACAATTGTAGCTCCCTGAAAATAGAGAATCAGCTATAAGAATCACTTGATCAAAAAAATAGTCAAAGCTCAGAGGCAAGGCAGGCAAAATGTAGCTTTAGCAGTTAAGCAACAAGTGAGTACATACATACATGTGTGACCATGAACTCCTAAAAAACAAAATAAAATAAAATAATAAAAATTCAAAAGTGAGAATATTGATCAATCCCAACAGCACAATCAGATCAACAAGCACATAAATACATAATACGGGTGAGATTACCTATCCCACAAGATCATATGAAATCTTTTGATTTCACATCAAATAGCACAATAAATCTATCGTGACCATTTAAAGGAGACAGAAGTTAATAAGAATGAAACATAAACAGGAAGGAAAACAGTAAATCACATTTCCTCTCCTGGGGTAACATTCTTGTTCGTTACAGAAAATTCATGCCAACTTGGGATAGACTAGCATGTAACTATATCATACAATGCTATAACATAATTTCTGTATCAATAACCACAATCCTATAGCTTTACTCACAAGATAAATGAGTAATTGGCTGAAATGAAAGACAACGAGAATAGTGAGATACCGAGAGAAGCAGTGCGATCTCGAGAGCTTTCGGATCTTTAAAAGTAACGAACGCCTTGCATCTCGAAGCCCCAGGATCACTGCTCACAAAATGCAGACAACAATAATCGTTAGACAAATCCCTCGTCCAAATAATAATAACTCTAATCCTAAACGAAACCACCCAGAAATGCATCAACAAATTCAAAAGGAAAAAAATGAAATCATAGACAGAAACAAGGATACGAACCAGCGCATCTCAATGTGGTCGATTTCGCCAGAGAAAGAGAAGAACTCCAGGATCTCTCTCTCGCTTGTCAGATCCGAGATGTTCCCCACTTCAACAGTCCTAGTCTGCTAGGCCAAAAACAACAAAATCATCAAAACAAAGTCCGAAAAAAAAAAGGAAGGAAAATTTCCAGGGTTTAATCCCATGTCCATACCTGCATTATTGTTTGCAGGATTGAATTGCTTCCCTTCGCTTCTCTTTCGTTTCTCGATCTCTTTTTTTCTCGCGTCAGGCCCGTGGGCCTAAAAAGCTTTATCGGGAAGTTAAGAACTCTTAAAAGGCTGAAACACCCTTGCTATGTTATTAATATTTCTAAACTGCCTCATCTATTTTTTTATAAAAGTATCCTAGAATAAGGGCCGGAATGGTACTTTCCCAAGTTCTTGGTCAGCATAGTAATGTGCCAGTCTGGCTTTCCCGTCTTTTTTTATTCATGCCCTCGTACGCCATCATATTTAGAGAAAAAAATAAATATACGTGCAAAATTGCATAGATTTATGGACTACCTCCGCCATATATGACAATGTATATAATTAGATGTTATGTACAATATGATAATATTTTTTTATTTGAAATAGAACTTTTTATTTTTTTTAAAGCAATTATATATTTAATATCTAATGATAATCATAAAAAATAAATTTTAAATAATAAAAAACACAAAATTTTTAACCTTAAAGCATCAAATTTAAGTTGTATCATAATAAATAAATTAAATTAAAGAAAACCTACTGTTGAGTTGCGTGAGTGTTTCAAAAAATATGCACATGTCAATTAAGTAATAAAATATGTAATAAAAAAAAACTCAATCCCTCGGAACAATGAGTATTAAATATTAACTTATCGTCTATTATCAACTCAAGAAACAATAAAAACCAACACTGGAATCAAGAATTAATGAAAATAAACACAAATAAACTCAAACTATTAAGATAAAGTGGTCAAAGAATCTAAATCAATAGTGTGTGTGGTGGTAGGATATTGAACTCTTTTGGACTTAGAGGTCAATTTTTAAGAAAGAATCTTGATCTAATCATTGGACCATGGTGGTTCCTATCCTATGCTAGCCTTCATCTCTAAGTGACTTATGCCTGAACATAGTCGGTACCTATTTCACATATTCCGTTTATGAATACATTGTTTTTTCATGACCTATGTTACTTCATCGTAATCCAGAGAGATTATGTCACCTCTCATTTTGGGTGAGCTACTACTAATATCTTTCAATCATGATGGATCTAATATGTCTTGGGGCTCTTTCTAGTTAAAATACAAGATCAAATGAATCTGGGCTCACCCTAACTAGATTCATACCTATGAACTCAAAGCTCTCACTAACTAATCCATGGAATATACACATTCATAGTCAAATCATCAACACCACTGAAAATTAAATTAATGAGAAATGATATCAAGAATCAAAATACTAACCTATATTTCATTAATCCTAGTACCAAAATGATGTTTAGCCACTCATGGCCATAAAGATCACAAAATTCATACAAAATTCAATAAATCTATAAGAAAAGAAGAAATCCATAGAAATCTCTATCGAATCTTCATGAATTGGATTATAAGATTGCTTCTCCTCCTAAAATCCATGGCATTTGCTTTAAATCTTATTCTTATCAAGCCCCAGCTTGCAATCGGGCACACAATAACATCAACGATAACCCAACGAGATGTAGACCACACCTAACCTTGGTTACTGCAAGCCTTAAAGATACGTACATGCTATCATCACACCAAAGCAAACACAACTCTTCACCAATTAATGGAATAGACAAGAAGAGACACTTAAGATGCATTTTCAAACTACCGAAGGCAAAGAGGTGATAGCATAATATTTCCACTCTAGTGGATCCATTTGAGTTCTTGCTAGGCTTCCACCAAATCTTTGGCCTTGTGCGAGGTTTCAACACTTATGTACATCAATACCAACCAAAGAAAACTAACTTTCAATAAACCCAACTCAATTCATGCATTTGAGGTCCAAATACCATGTATGCTAAGTTAAATATTTTATATACCCTACTGAGAGAGAGGACTATTTCGAGCGATGTGTGAAAGCTACCGTAACGCCCCGTCCTACAGACCGGCAAGTGACAACCGCAGCCGACCACTCGAGGAGGGACACCCCCGTCACTCAACACTCGAGTCGCCGCAAGACTTACCACATCCCGGACAATTACGAGTAAAATACAGAATACCTAGGATGAACAACAAAGCAATAATCCGAGTACGTAATTTAAAGGACGTACATGCCACAAATCCGACAAAGATCTCGTAGAGAAATACAATCAATAAACATACAACCCAGCTTCTAAGGAGGGTAATCACGCTAGTGGATTCATGTCCTTACACAATGTATAACATTCAACAAACAACATACATGAAATAAGATCTAGATGAACTAGCCGACGTATGGCCGCACTCTAGTCCGCCGCACCACCACTACCGAGTAGAGTCCGAAAAAAGGAAAATGGTGAGTAACTAGAGTCACTCAAAGGAGTGGAAAGCACAAATGTTTCATAGAACATAGATAACTATAAAGAGAAAACCGAATCCAAATATGTAGTGATACATATGAGTTTGAACACCCAATATAGATATAAAGACAATTATGAAAATGTCGGGGCCGATAATTCACAAAACTCTTTAGAAACCGGTTAAAGTTTTTTTCATAAGAAGTCTATTTTCATAAAATATAAATTTTCCATTTCAAACAAACTAACATTGGTCTAAAAACTTCTCTAAACTCTAGCCATGACCGCGGCTAAGTTCGGGAGCCGTAGAGGCGCTCATGTTCTTGACGTTGACCTACCGATCCGTATGGTGACTCCAGATATGATGTTCGTCCGGTCGGGGCTCTACGTGCCACCCGATATGGACAGATCAGCCGGGTCCACCACGCCACCTCTAAAGGCCGGGACCGTGAGGACCCCCTACCGCAGCAGGTAGGTTACAACCCCATCACCATCAAAATATTGTCGAAATAAAACAAGTGCAATTCAAGTAAATCATTTCACAAGGTCCTTGTCCAGACCAATATTCACATTTGCATAATTCGGAGGAAAAGTATAACACGTGTATGAAATTCCTCGCTTTAAAACCAACATAACAAAGATATACAGGATAATATGAATCATTTCCGTCAAATAACATAAAGTTTTACTCTCAAAATACGAGCATGAAGAATACTTGTCAAACGACTAAATCATCATCATAAATTATGAGCTTTTCATGAAAACTAGTTATACATATACTTAGAGAAAATTGATAAGAGTTTGAAATCAGAATTCCACTCACGTACTTAGGAGATCGACTCGTATACAAGGCTATTCCTCCGCCGGTTCTTTGGCTTTGGCCAAGCCGTCACCACCTACATCAATACCACCACAAAGGCTCAAACCAAAAGAAAAACACAAAGGAAGAATAAGCATGAATATCTTCATGCTACAAGCCTTAAAACCCTAACTAGGCTTGAACATGCCCCGAACTTGTCCCTAGAGGTTCCAAGGGATTTCTATGGGGATTAACTTCCCCAAACAACTAAGAATACAAAGTTTAACCATGAAATCCTAAGTGCTACAAGAACCCGAATTTCATGATTAGTGATCAATTTCACCAAAGTAAAACATTGTGGATTTCTACACTCAATTCGATAAACAAGATAGAATGGAGGAAGGTAAGCAAATAAAACAATATTTCAACAAAAAGATGTAGCAAGATTCAAAATCTAAACCTAGGGCCACATGTTCTCTCAAAACAACATGAAACAAAGGAATATGGAGAAGAAGAGAAGCTCACCTTTAATAATCTTCAACCAAGGGAGGAGGAAGTAGTCTAGGAGTGGCTCTTTCTTCTCAATTAGGGCAATGGGAAACAAGGGTCGAAGAGGAAGGAGAAGAGAAAATGGAGGATTTAGGGCATAAGTTCGGGATTTATATAGCAAGGGCGGTACACGGCCGTGTAAATCATGTTCGGCCGTGTATCTCACGTAATGAGGGCAAAAATAGACAATCGGGGAGTTACACTGCCGTGTAAATCAAACCTTGGCCGTGTATCTCACAGACGATAAAAAACACTCATTTGGGGAGTTACATGGCCGTGTAAATCAAACCATGCCGTGTAACTCACAGAATGAGAGAAAAACAAGCATTTGGAAGTTACTCGGGCATGTACATGGCCGTGTACTTTTAGCTCAGCCCATGTACTTTCTCAAAACTCATGTTTTGACTAGTTTTCAGCCCAAAACGACCAAACTAAGTCAAAACTTAAGACACAACAACTCTAAAGCAAATTAAACACCCACAACACATGCACAGATAACTGAGACACCACAGCTACCAACGATATTAAGAAAAAAAAGAAAAATGAAGAAAAGAAAAAAAAACAAGAAGAGATAACGTTTAATGAGTTTTATAAGTTCTATATTTGCATGCTCATTCTTTAAATGATTCTTAGCTAAGTATTCAGACTTTTGCAAATACATTCACGAGTAGCGAAAACTTAAGTTTACTTAATTTTCAAGTCAAATTCTTTTATTCTATTGAATGCAATTGTAGTACTCTTTTATGGCTAATTGCTTCCATAATCTTCCAATTTGTGATCAAGCATTTATTCATCTTAATTTCTAGCTTTATTTGTTTAAGGACAAAGAAAAGCTTTAGTGTGGGAAGATTTGACAAGTGCTTGATGAGTCATTATTTTTATAGTATGCGCTTGGTATTTTACTTGATCTTAGAATATTACATTAGGATTTGATGCTCAATCTTGTTAGATTTCATGTACAGGGTCATTTTACAAGGTTTATAACAAAAAAAAACCCAATTTGATCAAGTGATGAGTAGTGTAGATGATGAGGCCACCACCGAGACTAGTGGTGGCGCACCACAACTGCACAGGCTGTCACATAATAAAGTGATGAGTAGGGGGTTGTTGTATCCCAAGAAAAATGAGAGTACTACTAATAGCTACTTTGTTGTGCAGCCACCCAAATAATGGTGTGAAAGAAATCATAAAAAATTCAAGCAAGAAATAAAAACATGAGAATAGAGAAAATAGAGACAGGGTTCAATCAATCAGAAGATACTGGGGTGATGTTTCCCCTAAAACTTTCTTAAGGATCATGATTTAATTAATGGATTCTCACTGAATTAGTTTGAGTCATGGATATTGGTTATCCGTCTATTGTATGTACTTATTTTGTAAATTGGGTTTCGAGTGAGCGAGTGATGATTCTCTACTCTCCGGCCACAAGTGCACAGTTAGTTTAAGTAATACATCGTTTGCAAAACAAGGGTTGTATTCCCAAGGGTTTCAAAGTTTATTATTACTTCTTCTTTGTGTTGCTATCTAGTCAACCAAACAGTCATGAGAGTTTTAACTAAACTAAATTAAACTACTACTACTAATGCAAATATAAGAATGGGAAATAATTCAATTGCCCATGAATGCAGATCCCCAAGGAAGTAATAACAATGTCTAAATAACATAAAATACTATGCATGTAATAGTTTGAACCGCAAGAACTTCTGAATTCATATACACGAACAGTACTTCTTCAATCAATTAAGATGTGGAAGGAATCGACACTATCATTGGATGGATTGATAGGTACCCACCTGTCATGTGGGTAATCTTGGAAGCCTCAAGTGTTGAATGAATTAATGCATGAATGCTACACTAGATCTTGGTGGACCGAAAGGTCCCCACCTGTCATATGGGCAGTCCCGAGTCTCTAAGAGCTATAGACTAACTCAAAATCTACCGAATGCATAAATGTATTTATACAGAATATTCATACAAAGGTTTTCTTCCAAGGTTCATTGAATTCCAAGTAGCCTTAGGAAGTTTGGCTAGACATGGATAAAATAGAAAGGAATGCAGAAATTAAACACGAGAGGTCGGTATGACTCTCTACCTAGGTTGTCCGGGCTTTATCTAGGCCGACATGGTATGGCTCTCTCGCCCGAGCCGTATAAGCCCTATACGGTAACACAAAGGGTATGATACCATTCTTCCTGGGCTATACAGGCTTTGTATGATCGCACAGAGCTAGTACAAGGCTTTTTCTTTTGACTTTGATGATTTCTTCATTTCTTTTGGCCTTGCTTTTCTTGGAGTTACTCCGTTTGGCTTCAAAATACTCCAAAATGTCTTCTAAAGTGTTTAAACACTTTAATTATATCCTCGAACAAAATTTAAGATAATTTACAAGTAAAAATGGAAACATAAATATGAAAACACATGTATTCTAAGTATGAGTGACTATATAAAATGAGTCTCTTAGTCACTTATTAGATATCCTAGAAAATGTCATTCCCTTTCTCAAGGCAATCGTCAACTAGTCCTATATGAAGCTTTGACAACGATCTCTCTCATCACTAAAACAACTTATTACTATATGACGCTCCCGGGTGTCACGCCCGACTCTACCCGGGCATGTGGTAACAACGCGACAACTAGGAGAGAATCACACACCACTCCACACCTGAGTTGTTGCAAGGCTCAACAAAACCTGATAATGACTTATAAACAAAGCCAAGCAACTCAAAAATCAGTAAAATCAACTAAACCACACACAAATTTGTGTTCCCATACACCGGAACATAGGAATACAAGGAGTACAAAATACCACTACAAATACAAGCATACAATCTAGTGGATCCATGAGTTCTATATGCCAAATAAAATTAAAAATTCAAAGACACACCAAAACACAGATGGAAAAAAAAAATCAGAAAAAGGTCTGCCCAGCATAGCCAACCCCAACGTCGCAACCTAAGAAATAAAAAAGGAGTGGTGAGTGATGGTCGCCGCTCGCGTCGCTAGAAAGCGAACACACGGCTCCCCCGCCCGCAAGTGCACGGGTCGTCAAGTAATACCTCTTGTGCGGGCACAAGAGGGTCGTATTCCCTAGGGTCCTGAGATCCACTATTACTTCCTCTTCGAACAGTTGTTTAGTCGAATCGAAACAGAGGTTGTTGCAAAGAAATGAAATTAAAACCAACAATAAAAGCTTTAACTACTAGGTTGCACATACCGAGACGAAATCAAGTAGAGGAGATAAGGCCCCGGACGAGGATTCCGCCTGGAAAAATACAAGTAAGGATGTTGTGATAACAGGTAATGCATGCATGGATTGTAATACTTTGGTCCATTTAAGCTCGGAAGTCGATTACCCCGGAACCTCCGTAGTGTAGCCCTAATCTAGTACAAGTTCCTTTATCCTAATGATACTCACACGATGTCATTGGGCCTAAGGAGCTTTGGCTAGAGTTATCTATAAGCAATTGTGCTAAGATGAACTCTACAATCTACGGGAGGCTACCGGCACCCGGAACCTCCGGTGTACCGGTACAATGGATCCCCCTTCATGCTATGTGGATATGATGCGAGAGCGCACCTCGCGCAACCAAGCACAATCGATAAGATGAAATGCAAAGTTCTCATGCAATTCACTACAATTAAGTACATAAAGAATGAAACCAAATGACAAACCATGTATTCATTGAATTAAGAGTACAACATCCAATACAAGTATTCCTCCCAAGGTTCACCGGTTGCCCGGCGGCCTTGGGAGGTTTAGTTCGACATGATAAAGAAGGAAAGTTCACACAATAAAGAGTACATCAACAAAAACACCTCTTAAGCGTGTCGACTAGGTTTGATGAAGAAACTTGCCGAATCCGCGTCGGCAAGCTCTAGGATGAAGATCCTCAAGTTCTCCCGTCTTCTCACCCTTGATTTATCTCCAAAACGACCTCCTTTGATGAAGCTTTGAAAGTCGGGGTGTTTGGAGGTGTCGGTGGCAAAAGTTCCCTAAGAAAAACCCTAATCGGGCTTAAATACCCCGAGCAAAGGTGCGACCAGGTGTGTGGGCCTCGGGTTGTGTAGGAACGCTTGGGTGCCCTCCGGAGCTCGTTTATCCTTCGTTTCTTCGCTCCTCGGTCATGATTTTCTTGTTGTAAAAGCTTCGCTCAACGTATCCGGTCCGTGGATGCCCTGAAATAAGAAAAACAAGAAAAACACATCAAAGGGCACCTGCTTTATTCAATTAATGCATGAAAGTATAGGTGATTCACCGTTACAAAACGGTGTATTTAGATACTTATCAAATCACCCCCCCCACTTAAGGGTTTGCTTGTCCCCAAGCAAACAAACATAGAAAACAAGAGGAATTGATAAGTGGCTAAATACACAACCTCCGTCTCAAGTATAAGCACACAATAGCACATGTAGGACTCTAGATGCTAAGCTACAACCAATAACAAAATTTCGAACCATTCGTTTGGCAAGATAATGCCGTGTGTGTGCAACCTTCTTCACCCGGATCCTTGTCACATAGATAGGAGAAAACGATACCCCGAGGTCCACTTCTTAAGGCACATCACACCACTCATAGCGGTAACGGACCTTGAAATGGTAGGAGACCCCTTAATGAATTCCCAAGGTACTTCGTTTCTCCTCCGTATGAAGTTGGCTTTATTCACTTTTTTTTTTTTTTTTTTTGACTAACATGATTTGTAATCGACTTTTTATAAGGGTGACTGTGCCGATAAAGCACCAAAAAGACCCAACTTATCGCTGAGTAACATACATATATGTTACCTAGTGAGTGGTAACAAAGATAGTCTCAAATAGAGTAATGGAAATAATACATAAACATAATGTCTCAAAAATATAATAATACAGCTATCAAGGTTGTTTTTTAATAATAATATAGAGCATTCCAAATAATCAGCTTTAAAAACATAAGTTCACAAAACAGTCCACCGATAGAAACTTTTAACACATGTTCATACAAATTAACATATATTGGCCTCAAATCATTCCCAACCTAGTCGTGGCCATGACCAGGTACAAGACCACTGTAAGGGTTGATGACAAGACACTTGGTCATTGGGGGAACATTTCAATATAGGCCAAGCCACGAGAGCACACAATCGCTCGGATTGGGTAGAACGCGAGGAGCGTGAGGCATGTGTTGTATCATGACCAAGAATGGGTGAAAGCATAACCGAGCCAGAGAGAGGATGGCACGCAGTATTACCACGCGTGACCGGTACTACTGTGCGCTGTAACCAAGGGTGGTTGGTTAAAGCTACAGTAACGTTGGAGGACACTGTAAGCTAAGCGGAAGTCAGGGACTTTACGCCAGACTTGTATTGGGCATGGGGCTCAATTAACCTTGGATTTGGGGTAGCACTTGTAATAGGGCCTATTGTGTCTTTTGGAGGAGACAAGGCCTCTTGGTGATGGGTTTTGGCCATGGTTGTAAAATTTTCTCAATCTAAGAGAGTTTATATTTTTCTTTCTCTAAAATGGGTTTTTTGTGTCGTGTTTCTCGTACCGTGGATGTTTTCCGGTTTTGCTCGCTTCTTTAGTATGCTGTGCTTGTGATGCAGACAGGAGTTGACTAACTCTTGTTTTTACAAGGAAGGCTGACTTGTCACTTAGTGCTTGTCAGGTGTGCCACAATCAAAGGTGATCTGTTGAGGCCGTGACAACCACCTAGGTGGTTTCCAAAATCTCATAAAGTTTAAGAAAAGTCACGAACACTAAATTCCTTAGCGTTGGCCACTGAGATCCCTTTGTGGTGACCTCGGGTCTCAACATCAAAATAGGGAGAATCCGTCAAAAACCCCCGTCAATGGCCTTGTACACCTCTTAACTAGGGTAAATCTAGCGTCGCCCACGCCGCCTCCTATTAGGCTAGACAAAGGGGGAACCCCCACTCGAGTGTTAGACCGAAGTCCTGGGTCGGGCTATGGCTTGTTGTCACCATCAAACTCAATCACATATATAAGCATCTCAATAACATTATTTCTCCATATTGTTGGAGTATAAAAGACATATGTTCACCAGTATATACCCATTTAAAACATATATAAATATAGAAATGCCAAGTTTAAATAAAATACATAGATAGTTTCCAAATTTCCTAAGATGTTTAATTCTTTCTAATAAATTCAATATTGGTAATAAAGTACGATATGGCATGAAACTAATCCGTAAAGCATATAAGGAACATTATACTATTCGTATCAAGACTATGCAAAAATATTTCAACCACTCACAAACTTGGGAGAACAACTCCTCAATGTCGTATTTATCTGCTAGCTCCTTGCCTCTGGACAAGCTCTCACCACCTACATAACCACAAGCCACAAGGGCTCAAAACCAAAAGGAAATACAAAAAAACAAAACAAGCATGAGCTTCTTCATGCTACAAACCACGAAACCCTAACAAGACTTGGGTATGCCCTGAACTTGAACACTAAAGGTTCCAAAGGATTTCCATAGAAATAAACGCCTAATACAACTAAGAAACTAGAAATTTTACAAAAGATTTCTCGGTGCTACAATAGCCCGATTTTAAGAACAAGGGGAGATGGTTTCAACAAGGAAGAAAGGGTGAACCTTCACATCCACTTCATGATACAAAAAAAAAAAAAAAAAAATGAAGGAAAACAACCAAACTAATCAATAAATTCATCAATAACAAACCAAGATTAGAGATCTAAAATCTAGGGCGAGCATGCTTGAACTAAATGAAAACAAGGAGAAAAAAAATGAGGGAGAAGAAACGCTCACTGATAGGTATATAATTATACGATATTATATATATAAATTTGTATTCTTATTGAGTTAGTATTAGAGTAATGTAGTGGAATACGAGGCTAAATCTGGGTAAATTATCTTTGCAAGCACCAATGGGAGGTTTAAAGCTAAAGGAGTGCCAAAGGAAGTGATTTGGAATAAAAAGATTGAAGATGGCACACTCCCCGACCCAAAGAACTTGGAAACCAAAGACTACTTATGGGCACCTTACGGCTAGGCTTACGACGAAGAAGTCACATTCGAAGGTCTTGCTGGCATCCTTATGCCCATAAGAGATGAAGCCTTGTAATACAAAGAACCTTACGGTTGGGACTTAATGACATTCCCTTTGCTTCACCGCAAGTGCACGGGTCGTCAAGTAATAAAGTGGATCTCGAAAGGGATTGGGTTGTAGAACCTCGGGGAGCAAACACACTAGTACTACCTTCACTTATGAAATCTAGTCTGAAATAAATGATGATTCACAAGCCTAACTAAGGAGCCGTTTGGTTCGAAGTGAATTGTCGAAGTGGTGGAAGTTTGGAAGTGGCACTTCAAAGGGAAGTGAACAGTTCGGTTGGAATTATCCACTTCAAAGGTGTTTGGTTCAAGCTGAAAACTGGACTTCGAGACCACTTCCCGTGTATCGGATGGTTGAAGTAGGTATTTGAAAAATCCCACTTCATCACTTTTTGATGTTTGGTAACACCGAAGTGGGGATATGATCACCACGTCTGTGAGGGGGTAAAGTTACCCCTTCATGCTTTCTACACTTGTTTAATTACATTATATGATTTAATTAAATGATTTAATTAATTTATTATGATGGTAATAAATAAATTATTTATTAAATTAAAAACTTTGCACACCACATAATTAATTTAATACCATGCTATTAAATTAAATTAAATCAGTTACTATATTATGCTTAATTATTAATTAGTGAGAGTAGTGATTTAATTATTTTATTGCGTTGGTAACAATTATTTTATTTATCATTGAAAAATATTGCAAAGTGGGCTGAAGTGGGATGCTGAAGTCGTGGCTTCGGGATTTTTCTAGCTGAAGTTAGACACCGAAGTGGCCGAACTCAGAAGTTGTCACATGATCACTTCTGAGTCCAAATCAGTAAAACAAACACACCGAAGTGGGCTGGAAGTGGCCACCTCGGCCACTTCGGTGCCCCACTTCGGTGAAACAAACGACCCCTAAGTAGCTAAAAGGATTGCAAACAACAAGGGAGTAGAGATTAGCATGAGTAATGGGAACACTTGGACAATACTCCCTCCGGGATTAGACAATGAAGTACTAACTTCTACAAATATTTCTATCTCAATTAAAAGGTAGGTTTAACAGAAATGTGATAGCAAGACCGGTTTTTATTGCACGTCAATAACCACGCAACATGCAACGAGACATACATCCAATTACACATGCATTTCCAGGATCAAACTTCACAAATAATTAAAATTAAAGGATTATAAATAGAGTTCAACAATTCCCCAAGGTTTCAAGTCCAAGCTTTCCAAAAGGGGATTAGCTCATAGTGCAATAATACGAAATCAAAAGATCACAAAAGTTTATAATCATGATGCCCAAATAAATGAAAATGTCCCTCAAAACCAAGAGGACAAGGATTGACGCGAAGTTCATCTCGATGTTGGAGAAGTCAAGATCCTTGGCTGCGATGATGCCCTAATAGATGATGAAGATGATGTTGATTAGGGACCATGCAAACTCTTGGTCCATGGAATGGAGAAATCTGCCATTGATCTCGCAGCTTAACGTCTTCCCCCTTCCAACCACTCTTTCCCTCCAACAAGTAGAATAAAACCCTCGCACCCCAAATCAGATTCAGTCAAGTCTTATGTATGGGTAAGTTTACGGCTGGCTTACGGGTGTAGCTAGGTCGTAAGCATCGAGGTTTCAACTTTTCTTGTGTCTTACGTCCCGATTACGGCCGTAAGCCCTGCCCGTTAGGGTCCCTGACTTTGTTTTACGGTCCAACTTACGGTAGTAATGTCATGACCGTAAATCTCATCTCTAAATTTTGCATTACATCCTTACGGGCGTAAATGGCTCCCGTAAACGCCTTTATCTTCCACTTACGGTCTCACTTACTACTGTAAGTCCTGACTGTAAGGTTCTCTGTAATGTACAACTTCTTCTCTTATGGGCAAAAGGATGCCTGTAAGGCCTTCTGAATGTGCCTTACGACCGTAAACCTAGTCGTAAGGTGCCCGCAAGTTGTGCTGGTCTCCAAATTGCTAAGTCAAGAGTGTGCCATCTTTGACCTTTTTATCCCAAATCACTTCCTTTGGCCCTCCTTTGGCTTTAAACCTCCCCTTGGTGCCTGCGAATACAGTTTGCCCTGATTTAGTCTCGTATTCCACTACATTACTCCAATACTAACTCGATAAGTATACAAATTTATATATAAAATATCGTATAATTGTATACTTATCAAAATCCCCTACACTTAAAGTCTTGCTTATCCTCTAGAAAAATTTTGTGTGTACGAAATGAAGGATTAATTACCTTTATATCTGAGATTTTCTAAGCAAGGGCTATTTTATGGGCTCTCAACATCAAAATCAATCTGTTCTTCTGTTCATGGGTAAGAGCGAAGCTATAATTATCGGCGCTTTGACCCATCTTGAAAGAAGGCTATTCTCGATGTGTAGGGAGGGGCTTCAACTCTAATTCAGGAGTATCCTCTATCGACGGTCGGAGATGGTGATCCATTAAAGGATTGATTTTCTCGTAACCCTCTAGGTTCATCTCGCCCATCTCCTCGAAGATTTGACTTCTATTGAATTGTTCTCACCCGTATCCATATTGTGGTATTCAACCACCTCCAAACCAAACAAATCCTCCATCTATAGAGTCCTTACTGGATCATGATGTGAAATCAACTCACTCCGGGTCAAGAAATTAGTTGTTGACACCACTGTTCTAGCTTATTCCGAATGTCGATCAACGTTGCGAGAGATCTTTTGAATCATTTTTGCTTCGTTAATCATTATTTTTTATAAACAAAATTAGAATTTCAGGAAAGAAGAATTAAGAATTGGAAAATAAATGGTTAGAATGACAAAACTAAAGTGTTCTAAACGGTGCTCCCCAAAGAACGACGCCAAAAACTTGACATGACCTTTGCGTCACAAAGCAATTGCACGGGTCATCAAGTAATAAAGTGGATCCCGAAGAGGGATCGGGTTGTCGAACCTCGGGGAACAATCGCACTAGTACCGACTTCGCTTGTGAAATCTAACCCGAAAGAGGTGGGGATTGACAAGTTCAACAAAAGTAATGATACACCCCTTGCATAATCACAAGTGCATAGGTCATATAAGTAGTACAATGTACCCGAAGATCGGGTAGTCGAATCTACAGGGATTGGTGTATCTCCTAATACTCTCTCACCGCTTAATATCTAATCAATTGAAATTGAGATTGAAGACTCTAAAACTTAGGAGCGAGAGAAATTTGGGTAAGAAGAATCACATGAGAAGATGATTAGGGTTTGCTCAAAGGAAGGGATGCGGCCCCGGGTTAGTACCTTAGTGAAATTCAAAACTCGGGTTCCCGCAAAAATTTATCCGGCGTTCGCAATCAACCTATGTTCTAGAATCTTGTTGCCCTAATGTGGAATGTGCAAGTAGTAGGATTGAAAGTATGAGTCTATTTCCAACTTCTCGTATCAATCATAAAGATATACAAGCTAAGTGAAAATCAAGTAACTCAAGTAATCAAACCACTCAACAACCAACATTCAAGTAAAGAACGAAAGATCTAACAAGGAGATAATAAAACATCCATAAATACTGCATTAAATGAACCCAAGTTTAACACAACCATTTTACTAACCCGGGGCACCCTAAAAGGTTTAGCCCCTCATTAATACAATCAACAGAAAGACAACAAAGATAACAAATACAATAAAAACAAAGGACTTCCACTTTGCTTGCATCTTTTTTAAGATCTGAGGTGCCGATGTTGATAAGATTCCTCCCCCAATTTGGCCTATAATTCGCGCTCTATCCTCTCCTGATGTTGAATAAGGCTGTACAAACTTCTTCCCCTTGATCTCTGTCGTTTTCCCAGTGCCAAAAGTCCCGAAATCCAAGCTTTTAGTGCTTTTTAACCAGCTCTCGATGTGAGCATGGCTGTGCTTAGGCCGTGCTTCAAGCGGTGTAGTTTGTGGCCAATTAGATATTCTTACTTCTCGCCAAACTGTAATCTGCATGGGGTGGAACATTCCCGTGTTGCGGCCGTGAGGCCTGAGAGCATGCAAATGCTTGCAGAATTCTTCTGTAAAGTGCACGGCTTGGAGGCACGGCCGTGCTTAGGCCGTGCTTGACTCGACGAACTTTCTTCTAGGTATTTTTGCTACCAAAATCACTCAGAAATGTTTGTTATTGCTCGGGGACGTAGATAACTGCACAATCAACTGAAAATACCTCAAATAGCGCTGATTTGGGAAATTAATGTCAAGAGAACAAAGAAATAGCTCGAGATGACTTCCTCTCCTTGGGAAGTCGAGTCAAAGCATTGATTTGGGGTAACTCGAAAGTAACCTCTTATTTCCTTTGTGTAGCAGCTTCATCTGGAGGTTCCTCTCCCAACAACTCAGTGAGTTTATCCTTCAGTAATGTTTCCTATACAAAGTCATCACCAACATTGTCAATAGCATCCAAAGCATAACATGTGCCATCGAAATTCATAGAGTGTCCCATGGCGTTTTTCAATCGGAACACCACTTCTTCATCTCCAACTCTTACCCCTTGTTTGGTTCAAAAGGGGAGTTAGGGGGAGAGGAGTGAGGGGGAGTTAGGAGGGGAGGAGGATGGAGGGTTTGTGAAAATATTATGTTTGGTTCATTGGAGGGGTGAGGAGGGGTAATCTAAATTTTTTGTTTGGTTAGATGGAGGAGTGAGAGGGAGTATAATGTATATTGACCAATTTGCCCTTTTTAGAAATATTTTCATAATTAAATTTAAATAAGAAATATCTTCTATTTCAAAAAATTAAGTTGCAAATTGACATGATTAGTATAATATTATTCTAAGCTACTGGTACAAGTTAATATATATATATATATATGTAATATGACCTAGAAGCCTAACTAAGCTGAACAAATAATCTCCAAGTTAGGGTTATAAAAAGGATATTCATGTAATATATTTGGTATATAAGGGCATTATGGGAAATAAAAATAAATAAAAAACCCACTCCAAACCCACTCCTCCAAAAGACCCCGATTTGGAGGAGTGGGGTGTGGGGGTTTTGGGGGGGTGCATCACCCCTCCAAACTCCTCCCCCTCCTTCAAGATCCTCCAACCAAACAAGCTTCAATCCTCCAAACTCTCTCTTACCCCTCTAAACTCCCCCAACCAAACAAGGGGTTAAGGTCATTCGGCTATCCTTAACGTCAATGATTGCTTGCAAGGTTGCTAGAATGGCTGGCCCAAGATCATGGGTACTTCAGCTCGATCATCAACGTCTAAAATTACAAAGTCCACCGGAAAGATGAACTTGTCGACCTTTACTAGAACATCTTCTATTATCCCCATTGGGCGATGAGTGGAACGATCTGCAAGCTAGAGTGTCATTTGGGTGGGCTTTAGTTACCTAAGTCCCAATTTCTGAAAAATCTTGTACGGCATCAAATTTATGCTTGCCCCCAAATTAGCAAGCGCCTTCTCATCCATCATACCCCGATAATGCACGGGATGATAAATCCCACTGACCCTTCTCCTTGTTGGGGATCTTGTTGGAGATGATGGCAGAGCACTCCTCACTCAGGGTGACAGTCAAAAGTGCTTCTAACTTCCTCTTATTTGTCAATAACTCCTTGAGGAACTTAGCATACTTGGGCATTTGAGTGAGGACTTCAACAAAGGGAACATTAATGTGCAAAGTGATTTAAACATGTTCAGGAACTTCTTATATTGCTCCTCCCCGCTGATCCTTTCTAAACTTTGAAGGATAGGGCTAGGTTGGGCGGTATTCTAACAATGACTCTTACCCTTTATCCTTCTCCTTCTTCTTCAAAGTTGAATTAGCATCATTGGCTTTCTCAACGACTTCCACATCAAGTTCACAAGGTTTCTCTTTTTCTTGACCTTGAACAGTGGAGATGACAACTCTTTACCGCTCCTCGCCGTAACTACTTTAAGTGACTCTTGGGGGTTGATTTCCGTATTACTTGGTAACGAACCCCGGGGCCGCTCGGCAAGGGTCTTGGCAATTTGAGCCACTTGATGCTCCAAATTCTGCAAAGTGACGCCTATTGATTGCACAATACTTCCTCATGCCCCTAGAGTCGGGCGTCATTGGATTGGATGTACTTTACCGTAAGGGCCTCCGAGTTGGACCCTTGGTTTCCCGAGGTGGAGCTCTAGGGAACCGAGACCGTGGTTGCTGCTGTGGCTCGCTGTGGTGGAAGGCGCTGCTGTCCCCGTGACTCGCCGGCTCAAAGAAAAAATTAGGGTGGTTCTTCCACCCAGTGTTATAAGTGCTGCTGTAGAGGTTGTTCTGGTACCGCTGATTCTGTCCAATAAAATCCACCTTCAAAAGACCCGTTTTCCTACATAATGAACCTTCTGCCGTTGCATCCAACATTTGCTTTGTAGCCACATTCAAACCATTATAAAAAATTTGGATTTACATCCACTCCATTATCCCATGTTGCGGTCATTTTCTCAACACAAAGGGAAGAAAAACACAAAGAGAAGAAAAGAAAAAAAAACGACAATAAACTACTAGATTACTAAGGCTGTGAGATTTCTCAAAAGTTGCAAGTCCCTGGCAACGGTGCCAAAAACTTGATACACCCCTTGCGTAACTGCAAGTGCACGGGTTGTATAAGTAGTACAATGTACCTAAAGATCGAGTAGTCGAATCCACAGGGATTGGTGTATCTCCCAATACTCTCTCACTGCTTAATATCTAATCAATTGAAATTGAAATTGAAGACTCTAAAACTTAGGAGTGAGAGAAATTTGGGGAAGAAGAATCACAGGAGAAGATGATTAGGGTTTACTCAAAGGAAGGAATGGGGCCTCGGATTAGTACCTTGGTGAAATTCAAAACTCAGATTCTGCAAAATTTATCCGGCGTGTCACAGTCAACCTATGTTCTCGAATCTTGTTACCATAATGTGGAATGTGCAAGTAGTGGGATTGAAAGTATGAGCATATTTCCAACTTCTCGTATCAATCATTAAGAGATACAAGCTAAGTGAAAATCAAGTAACTCAAGCAATCAAATCACTCAACAACCAACATTCAAGTAAACAACCAAAGATCTAACAAGGAGATAATAAAACATCCATAAATATTGCATTAAATGAATCCAAGTTTAACACAACCAATTCACCAACCCGGGGCACCCTAAAAGGTTTAGCCTCTCATTAATACAATCAACAGAAAGACAACAAAGATAACAAATACAATAAAAACCAAGGACTCCCTCTTTGCTTGCATTTTTCTTAAGATCTGAGGTGCCGATGTTGATAAGATTCCTCCTCCAATTTGGCCTACAATTCCTCTCCTGGTGATGAAGAAGGCTGTACAAACTTCTCCTCTTTGATCTCTGTTATTTTCCCCTAAGCCAAAAGTCCCGAAACCCTAACTTTTAGTACTTTTTAACTAGCTCTCGATGTGAGCACAGCCATGCTTAGGTCGTGCGTCGTGCTTCAAGCCGTGCAGTTTGCGGCTGGTTGGAAATTCTTACTTGTCGCCAAATTGTAATCTGCACAAGGTGGAACACTCCCGTGTTGCGGCCTGCACGACCATGCTCAGAGGCCTGAGAGCGTGCAGATGCTTACTGAATTCTTCTGTAAAGTGCATGGCTTGGGAGCACGGCCATGCTTAGGCCGTGCTTGACTTGACGAACTTTCTTCTAGGTCCTTTTGCTACCAAAATCAGTCAGAAATGGTTGTTATTGCTTTGAGACCTAGATAAATGCACAATCAACTGAAAATACCTCAAATAGCACTAAATTGTGAAATTAATGTCAAAAGAACAGAGAAATAGCGGTTATACCATGGAAAATATATCTATACACAATGTACTCATCAAGTAACTAAAAGGATTGCAAACAAGTGAAGGATAGAGACTATCAGGAGGAATGGGGACACTTGGACAAAACTCCCTCAGGGGTTAGGCAATGAGATACTAACTTCTACAAATATTCCTTGTTCAATTAAAAGGTAGGTTCAATAGGAATGTGATTGCAAGACGGGTTTTCACTGCACACTGGTTTCTAAGAACCAACGGGTTTTCACCGCACGCTAAATTAGTTGATTAATGGGTTTTCACCACATGTCAACAATCACGTAACATGTAAAAAGACATACATCCAATCACACATGCATTCCTAAAATTAAACTTCACAAGTAATTGAGATTACAGAAATACAAATAGAGTTCAACAATTTCCCCCAGGGTTTTAAGCCCAAGCTTTCCAAAAAGGGGATTAGTTCATGATGCAATAATATGAGATCAAAAGAGTACAAGTGTTCATATTTATAATGTGCACGTAAAATGGAAAACTCCCTCAAAACTAAGAAGGCAAGGACTGGCGCGAAACTCCCCTTAACGTTGGAGGAGTACAATCCTTAGCCATGATGGTGCCCTAATGGATGATGAAGATGATGTTGATGGAAAACCAAACTGATTCTTTGCCTTTGAATGGAGAAATCGTCTCTTGATCTCTTAGTTAATATCCTCCCTTCTCCAGTCCCCTTCTCTCCCAAAAGGTAGAACAAACCTAGAAGCGAACTCCCCCTCCGCTCCACATCTTCAATAAAGGTTTATATAGGGGCAAGTTTATGGCCAGCTTATGGGCGTAAGCTAGGCTGTAAGCGTCGGGTGTCAAATTTCCTCGTGCCTTACGCCCAAAGTTACGGCCGTAAGCTTCTCCCATAAGGCTCTCTGTCTTCGGGTTACGGTCCTGCTTACAGCCGTAAGCCTAGGATTGTAAACCTCATCTGCCAAATCTTACTTCCATCCTTACGGGCATAAGCTGCTCTCGTAAACGCCTTTGTGTTCCACTTACGGTCTTGCTTGCGGCCGTAAATCCTGACTGTAAGCATCTCTATATTGCAGAGCTTCTCATCTTACGGGTATAAGGATGCCCGCAAGGTCTTCTGAATATGGCTTACGGACGTAAGCCCGGGCAAAGAAGATGACCATAAGCAAGATGCAAGACTCAAAGTGCTAAATTAGGAGCATGCCATCTTGATGTTTTTATTCCCAATTGCTTCTTTGGCTCTCCTTTGGCTTTAACCTACACTTGGTGCCTGCGAAGATAGTTTATACTTGATTTAGGGTCATATTTCACTAAATAGCTCCAATACTAACTCGATAAGTATACAATTTAATATATAAAATACGCATAATTGTATACTTATCACAGGTGCTCTATCATTGCTTGGGCACAATGGAGGTCGGTCTCTATTAGCGCCACTGACTCTCGAATCTCTAGTTGTCCTGTTCGGAGAGCCTGCTGCTTATCCCTGATAGCGACTGATGAGCGTCTCGCAAGTGCACGGGGTCGTCAAGTAATACCCTGTGTGTGACACAGGGATCGTATTCCACGGGGCCAAGGAGCTACTATTACTTCCCCTTCGTCTATTTTCTAGCCTAACAATACGAGTGAAAAGTACATCTACTAAAATCTTTAAATAAAAGAATAAAACTACCACTACACGCCAAATAAGCATAGAAGGGACGGACGAACAGGAGAAGGTGTGATTTGGACAAAGAATCCCCCTAGGGTTGTCATTAAGGCTCGAATTAAGGATGATGTGTTGTGATGGTGGTTTGGACTGAGAGATTCCTAAATTAAGCTAATCATGAATCCCTCGGTGATTAGCCCTAATCCCATACAAGTATTGACCGGAATCCCTTCCGGTCAATTCCTCCTACGATTGCAATGCACTCAGAGAATCCCTTATCAGGAGTAGAGACTTTTCTGGGTCTAAGCCTAACATTCAGAGGGGTACCTAATACCCGAATCCCTCGGCGTATTGGTACATGAATCCCTTTCAGTCTATATGAGTCTAGTACAAGGGCGATGGTCACGCTCCAAGTACAACCTAGAAATTGAACAGCAGAGTTCTCATGCGGTCCAAGACAGTAAAGCACACATAGAGAGAATTACAAACCATAGAAATTCTTATACAAGAAATTCAACATCTAACACTAAATCACAAATGATTATCATGCTTAATTACAACAAACCTACCCTAGTGTTCATCATGCCCAAATCACATACAAGTTAGTTCCTCATGAAAGAGGAACACTCATACAATTCCAAGGAACAAATAAACATAAAGAGAAGTAATAAAAACTCCCTCAAGCTTTGGATCGCCTTGGATGGATGAAGATTGCCGGAGTCGCCGAGATTTCTTCTCAAACGATGCTTTGAAGCTCTAGATCTTCCCCCTATTTCCTCCTCCGATGTTTGCCTCCCTCTTGGTGAAGATTGACGTGGTGGATCGCCAGAAAATGCAGCCGGCGAAGGTGGGGCGGCGGCCCAAGAAGAGGAGAAGAAGATGATGTGAAGATCTCCCCAAAAATGCCCTAACTTTCTTTTAAAAACACCTTTTTCGGGCATCCATACGGGCTGCCTTGCGGGCGCATGCTTGCCCGCAAGGCTCCCAGCCTTTTTCCAGAAAATCCCATTTCGGTGCTACAGTGCCTTATACAGTAACTGCTACAGTAATCCTTCTACAGTGCGCTACAGTGATGGAAGCTCGAAAACGTCGTATTTGATATGGATTTCTTCCGAAATACGTTCTTGAGCTCATTTTGGCTTCTTCAAGGCCTGTAACACAAATAAAACCAATTTAACCGCGAAACGGGCATCAACTCATCAAAATACATGCAAAATAGTACTAGAATAAAACATATAAATACGTACATTTAGACACTTATCAGCGACCAGTTGCCTCGAATGTCATCTCTGGGTCGCGCTGAGCAGCTGGTGCTATCGCAGACGGCAAAGAGTCACCGCTACCATCTGACTCATCCTCCACGTCCTCATCTTGGTTAGGGTGTGCAACAGCTGTGCTTAGAGTCAACACATGCCTCGATCCTCGTCGGACGATCATCCCCATAAAGCGGAGTGTCTCAACCCCAAGAGTTGCTAGGGTGTTGTCGGTGAGGACACCCTTCAACCGCTCGATGAGTCCCAGACCTCGAACTAGCCGCGTGACGTATGGACCAGTGAAGATAGTGCTGAGTCGGACATGCTGGCCCTGGTGTGCGAGGAACTCCGCCCGGATGCAGCCAATGTGTAGAGGGTGACTCTCTGTCATGCTGAATAAGAAAAACAGCTCCTATCGCCCCCTGACGCCAGTGCTATCCGATCGGCCTGCAATGGAACAGACGAAGATAGCGTGGATATCTGATCGGCAGCCGAATCAGAAAGGTCGCCTTGGTGAAGCCCGGCTCATAGTTTCGCCCCTGACTTAGGTAACTCCAGACAGCTGTGGGTGTGACTCCAGGAGGCAGTCAATCTCCAGTGCGTCATATGGGGGAGTCGTCATAAATTCGACATCGTACAACCACATCAGCACTGCAAACTTGGTGTAACTCAGACGCTGGGTCTCACCGAACATATGGAACCGGATCGCTCCTGGGCGAGCGAAACCCACCAGGCCCCTTTTAACTTCGAAGGTGCTAAGCACCTCCAAAGTGATATCTCGGTACATCATCTCCTCAATCGATAGGAGCCGGTTCCACCCACCAACGCCCACCAAGCGGCATACCTCCTCGTTCAACCCCAAATGGGTGAGCACGGGCGGCCGATGACTCGGGATCGGCCAATCCACTTCGTCATCAAGCGGTCATACCACTATCAGAATCGTGGGGATGTGAAAGAGGGTCCTTCAGGTGGGACTGGGGTAGAAGGCCCAGCTTCGTCCGCTCGAACCCTCTTGGACAGTCGGTGTGCTAACTGCTTAGCTTGAGGCATCTTGCATGAAAAATATAAAAGTTAAATACACCAAACACTCTTAATGCACCATTTCAAAGGAGCTTACGGCTCCTTACGGCCATACTTACTGCCGTAAGGCTCGATAATTCATCTTTACCAGGGGGTTACGGCTGTAAGTCAAAAAACTTAGGCCGTAAGCACCTCCACTATAGCCGTAAGCATTCAAAATTTACAAATACTCGCATTTGAGACAATTTCAAGAATTCACAAAGACTAGCTAGCATGATTTATTGAAAACAAAGAATGAAAGAAGAAAGAAAAGCTAACGAAAACAAAAACATCGAGGTACCTCAAGGTTGAAGGAGAAAAACAATGTAAATGGTCGGAAAACAACTCCTTCGAGCTCTAGATGAGTGCTTAAGCGCCAAAGGCATTGGGGAAGGGTCGGAAAACACAAGGGACCGTGGGAGTGAGGCTTTGGTTGATCTTACTGTCGTAAAGGTGACCCAAGAAGACGGTTCACCCTTTTTCCACGAGGTTACGGGCCGTAAGGGAGTTGAATACTAGGGTTGCAAGCTTCTCGCTTTTTAATTACGGCTTTGGCTTACTGTCGTAAGTCACCCCGTAAGGTCCTTTGAACAAAAACTCCCAAGGGTTTACGGGTCGTAAGTGGCTATTGAAATGCTCGTAAGGCTCACTGGATTTACACTTACCGCCATTCCTTACGGGTGTAAGTGCGCCCGTAAGGTCCTCGGGATTGCTCGCCCGATTGTTACGGGACGTAAACCGGACCATAAGTGCCTCTCGTGAAGACATTATGGCCCGACTTACGAGCATAAGTAGCCCGTAAGCCGCACCGAAACTTTGGCGAGCTCCTCCTCCTCCGTAAAACATGCCCGAATACAATAAACTGCAGACATGACTATTGAAAACAAGCACAATGTACTAATATGAAACCGGAACTCTGAAATTAGCTGGAAACAAAACAAATAAAAGTGACTAAAAACAAGCATGCAAAAAGAAAATAAAAGAAAAGCAAAATGAAAAAGAACTTGGGTTGCCTCCCAAGAAGCGCTTGTTTATAGTCTCTAGCTTGACATAAAGAATTTCTTACCTCACGGAGGTTCCTTCAATAGGGAAACCTCTTTACCTCGCTATTGTTACCCAATTTCTTATTCAAGAAGGGTGTATAGTAGTTATGGGGTGTTGTTACCGAATTTCTCACGAGATTGAAGCCGCTTTCGGAGCGTGAGCACATCCATCTCCCAAAAACTTTCTTTGAGGGTACCGAACCTTCTTCAACCCTAAACACCGAGTCTTTGATTTCTCCCTCGACCGAATCCCGCCGACTTGCAAAGTGATGTTGATGAACCAATTCTTGCACACATTCTTCAACACAAGTGTCGGTAATATCGTAGAAATAACATTCATCATCAAAATTTACCGAATTTTTCATAGCCTCGCCTAATTGATAGGTGACCGTCTCATCTCCAACTCTCAATGCCATCTTTCCTCCCATGTTAATCAAAGCTTTTGAGGTTTGAAGGAATAGTCTCCCTAGAATCAATGGCACCTCGGCATCTTCGTCTACATCTAGTACAACAAAGTCGACCGAAAATATGTATTTGTTAACCTTTACTAACACATCTTCCACAATGGCTCGAGGATGCCTAATGGTTCTATCTGCCATTTGGAGTGTCATGGAAGTGGGGCGAGGTTCTCCTAGTCCGAGCTTCTGAAATAATGTAAACGGCATAACATTGATGCTAGCCCCAGAATCTGCTAATGCCTTTTCCGTCCCCATCCCTCAATGCAACAAGAAATTACAAAGCTTCCAGGATCTTTCATCTTACTGGGGAGCTTATTCTGCAACACAGCTTTGCAGTTACCTTCGAGTACCACTACCGCGCCTTCCTCCAAATTCCTTTTATTCGAGAGCAAGTCCTTGAGGGATTTAGCATAACGCGACATCTAGGCCAGTGCTTCAACGAAAGGGAGATTTATATGCGCGCAACTTCTTGAATAAATTTAGAAACTTCTTGTATTGTTCATCCAATTGTTCTTTTTTTAAACGAGTGGGATATGGAATTCTTGGCTCATGGGGAATCTGAACTTCAACGTCTTCTTTCCCTGTAGTTTTAAGCCTATCCTCGCCCTTCTCAGCTGATGGAGACTTACCCTTAACACTGGGAACTCTTTCTTTAAGTGCCCAACCACTTCTCTAACTGATCGCTTTGGCATGCTTCCTCGGGTTGGCTTCGGTATTACTTGGCGAACTTCCAATTGTCCTTTCGTTTAATGTTTTTGCAATCTGCCCAACTTGATTCTCCAAGTTTTGGATGGAAGCTTGCTGATTTCAAAGCAATGTCTCCATGTTGGTTTGTCATGCTTCGGAGGTTTGAATATACTTAGCTAAAACTTTCTTTAGCTCGAAACTCGTTTGATTATGGTTGGTGTGGTTATTGCTAGAATCCTCGGAGGATATGCTAGCCTCCCCATGAGAAATTCGGATGATTCCTTCAAGCAAG
This sequence comes from Dioscorea dumetorum, assembly GCA_902712375.1. Classification (NCBI taxonomy): domain Eukaryota; kingdom Viridiplantae; phylum Streptophyta; class Magnoliopsida; order Dioscoreales; family Dioscoreaceae; genus Dioscorea; species Dioscorea dumetorum. Next base: position 4,056,903 of record CACTHL010000490.1, on the reverse strand, counting down.
TGTTATAAGAATTGCTATAGGGATTGTTTTGCCATGGTGTATTTCCAATGAAGTCAACTTGCTCCATTAGTTGTAATGATGTCGACGCTCCAGCTTGATATAGGACAATCGCTCCGTGTATTAGCTCTTCCACACCCATCACAAGCCATCACAGGCAAGTTTTTTGATACTATCATGGCATCCACCTTTTTGCTAAGTCCTTCTACCAAAGCAAATAGTGAGGTGATTGCGTCAACTTCATAAATTCCTCGTTGGTCTTTTGGTGTCCCGATCGCTTCATTGACAATTGTTCATTGCCATTATCGCTGATTAGTATCGGCGGGTGTCTTGTTGCCTAGGGTACCCCCTCGCAGCGGCATCAATGACTTGGCTTGAATTCTCGCTTCATGCCATTATAAAATATGTGGATAATCATCCACTCCGGAAATCCGTTGATAAGTGCTTGCATGTACATATTATTTGAGATGTTTTTCCATGCATGAGCATCACATTTTTCAGTTTATATTTCTTATTTCGTGTGCTTTTGTGTTTTCTCATGCAATTAGGGTTGTGAAGAAGGTATATGCGAAGAAAAGCAAAAATAGGTCATGATGGTGCCGAGTGGAGTCCTTTTGTGCATATACAAAGTTCAAGATGCAAATCGGGTCAAACAAGAGAGTATGTGCCAACTTCTAAAGGTTTCGAGACAATTTTTGTAGAAGGACACGAAGGCGCTCATGCTCGCTCGTTCCGATTTGATCGAAGATTTCAAAAGCTCTCCAAGGGTTTTTCAACATCAAGAAATGCCTCATGACCTACCACATGATCGTGTGTCCGTTCGTGAGGCCTCGCAAAGAAAAAAACGGGCGAAATTGGGGACCTATAGATGCAGTTTTATAGAGGCTGAATTTCCACATGGGCATGTGGAATTTCCACACTGCCGTGTGGAATTTCCACATGGCCGTGTGGATCCTCGATGTTTGCCATTTTAAAGGCCGTTCTGAAGCGTTTTAAGGGGATCTTTTTCCTATCTTTGGGAGAGAGTTCGGGTAGGGTTTGAGAAGGTTTTTGCTGCGTTTTGGGGGCGTTTCTTCACCGATTTCAACATCGATTCCTTCCAAGGAGAGCTATTGGGGGAGCCTTCGACGACTTCGATTCGGCGAGGTGTATCCTAGGCTTGGAGGAAGGATCCATGGCGAAGAAGGAGCAGCCCTCATAGGCCATCAGCACGAAGCTTAAGGGGGTTTTCTTTATGGATTACTTGCATTTATCTTCATTTATTTTGATGAACTTGTATTGCTCCATGGAGAGCTAAACCCCTAGTAGGTACTTGGACATGTAAACTCTAGAATTCCTTTGTTTCAATGACTATATTGCTTTTAATTTTAAATTGAGATTTATTTGAGTTTCAATCTTGTGTGCTTAATTGTTTCTCCCTTAGAGTGACACTAGGGTTGAGGGCTAATCTAATCATCCTTTTGACGAGTGACCATCATTATTAGGATTAGATTAACCAAGATTGAAGAGGGTCGAGAGGGTGAGTTGAGAGGTAGCGACACATCCCCTTCCCTTCCGGTGTGGTTTACCCTACCTTCTTATTCCAAGCATTATTTTCGATCTCAAAGAGAGTTAGGCGTTGAGAGAGGCCTTTCCGCCGGGACTTAGTTGTGATTAGGGATCTTTCGCCTGGACCAAAGGGATTGATCTATAGTTGGGAATAGGGTTTATCATTTGGAATCCCTAGAGCTTAGCGCAGTCATACGTGGTGTGAGGCGTCGAGAGTTTTCTCTCCGCTGGGACCTCGTAGGGGACTAGTCAGGGTTAACCTTAGGTTTGGGACCTTGTGTCTTTGGATTCCACGACTCCTCAAATCTCGTTTAAGTAAAGGTAATTAGAGTTTTGCACTTGAAACAAGGAACCTAGGGGGAGCATTGTCCGAGTACCCCATTCTTATCTTGATATATTTCATACTTCTAGTCATCGCTTCTAATCTTTATTTTCTGTTTATTTATTTTTAATTCAATCTCTTCACACATTGAGTTTTCATTGACTATTTGGCAAAGTGTATTTGTTTATGACGTCTACTCCCTGTGGATTCGACTACCCACCCTTTGGGTACTTTATTACTTCGACACCCGTGCACTTGCGGAACACACACGCAAGGGTGTGTCAAGTCTTTGGCGCCGTTGCCTGGGAGTTAGGCGTTTTAGGAACTCTTAGATTTTGTTTCGTTAGTCATTCCTCGATTTTTCTATTATCTATTCTCTTATTCTTCCACCACTCTGAAATATCTATTCTTTATTGATTTTATAGGAAACATGATCAATAAAACAGAATTGTTTGAGAAGATCACTGGAATGGTGAAAGACATTGAGCAGAAGATGTATTGGTTCACCGAGCAATCACCCCAACACTGTTTGCTGCAAAATTAAGGTGGAATAAATTACAGCTTGGGGGAGTGCAACCTTGGTCTAGTTGGGGATAATGAGTTTCGAAAGTGTGAATTATTCAGTGTGCTTACTCAGTTTGAAGAAGCAACATTGGCATGTAAGGGCGGAGAATCAGAAGAGAATTTAGAAGAGGTTCTTCAGCGGTTTAGTTCATTTGATAAAAGTCAAGAAATTCTCTCCTTAGATACTTCCAACGAAATATGCGAAAAAGATGAAGCAGAAAGCGTGGAAAGTCTCGAACCCCAACTAGTTACAAACGCTCAAGAAGATGGCTCAGAAGAGAGTTCTGAAGAAGAGTCTGAACAATTTGAAGAAATTGAGAGACTAAAGGGGTGAAATCACATTCCTCAACTTCGCTGCTTTCCTAGAGGAAAGTATCTAGTGAGGAAGGCCTCTACCATCTCATCCTAGGTAGTAATAGATGCTCGAGGCAATGACTGCAACCATTGTTTGGCATTCCCCTTCAAAGAAAATGGAAAGGTGTGGAGTCGGATGGCATCGTTCGTGACTCCATGAATTTTCAGCATATCAGACACCTTAAGGAAATTCTCAATATGGCTGTTTAGGTCATCATCGGCCAGACCATTGAACTGAGCGGTCTATTGAACCATCTGAATAAAAGCTGGCTTGAGCTTAAAGTTATTTGCAGCCACTCAGGGGAGAACTATACTGGACTGGGTCCTCCTAGTAGTTGGTTGAGCACAATCTGAAAGAGTACGTTGCTGTTCATTGTGTTCGACCATTCTTTCTATACCCTCAACCTCATCCTCAACACTTTTAGTAGGTTGTTCTCGCTCTAACTCTATTCCACTCTTATTTTCACGGCGTCTTCTTCGTAGTTGTTTCTCAATCTCGGGGTCACCTTCAACTAAAGTTGATGGATTCCCCCGAGTCATACACTACACCTGAAACCAAAAGAAGAATCGAAAGTGTTACCGCCAATTTCTGCTTACTGAATGAAAATAAAATAAGAATAGAATTGAAAATTGGAAAATAAATTTCTAGAATGACAAACCTAAAGTGTTCCTAACGTTGCTCCTGGCAACAACACCAAAAACTTCACACGCTTTCTTGCGTCACCACAAGTGAATGGATCGCTAAGTAATAAAGGGGATCCCGAAGAGGGATCAGGTTGTCGATGATACGCCCCTTACGTAACCGCAAGTGCACGGGTCGTATAAGTAGTAAAATGTACCCTTAGGATCGGGTAGTCGTATCCACTGGGACTGGTGTAGCTTCTAATACTATCGTTCTGCTTAATATCTAATTGATAAACGCCTAAATATGCATATTTTATACGTATTCATTTGTATTATTTTATTATCTTTTTGATGAGCCGATGCCCTTCTTATGGTCTAAATCTCTCTATTTTGTGTTGTAGACCCTAAATAAGCCAAAATGAGCTCAAGAACGTATTTAGGAAGAAATCGACACCAAATACGACGTTTTTGGGCTTCTTCACTGTACCAGCACTGCAGCAAAATATTGCAGCAGGGTACTGTAGCACGCGAGGTAAAATTTTCTGCGAAACTCTCTGGATGCCTCACGGGCAACCTCACGGCCGTGAGGCAGCCCGTGAGGAGACACGAATTTCACCTTTTTAAAGGCTTTTAGGGCATTCTAAAGAAAAAAAACTTTTGCCTCTTCTTAGAGCTCCACACCCCCACTTCCAAATCCGACCAAGAAGAAGAGCTTGGATAGCGTTTCCACGGAGGAATCGGCGAGGAGAGCGCGATCTTGAGTGAGATCTACTTCTAGGGCTTCCAATTTGGAGGTTGAAGACGACGGGATGCCACCCCTTCGAGTGGCGTCTTTGGAAGCTTCTTCGACTTTCACCTGTGGAGGGAGGTCTTTTATGTTCGGTTTAGTTGTTTTCATGCTTTTATTCATGTATTTTGAGATGATGAGTAACTAAAGCCCCAAGGTCACCGGATGTGGGTGAACCTTAGGGTGAACTTGTGATGTTTGGATGATTTGGTTTAATTAATGCTTGTTGGTTTGTTTATGATCCTTTTTTGGTGTTTTTGAATGCTGGGGTATGCATGAGAACTCTGTGTATCCATACTTAGCCAATACTAGGTTGCATGACCATTGCCCTAGTGTTAGACTCATCAAGCTTAGAGGGGAAATATGTATAAATACGCCGTGACCATCGGGTATTTGTACCCCTCCACTTCTAGGGTTAATTACTCATTTGTAATTCAACCTTAGTTTGAGAAAAACCATCTTGCCCTTTGCAATCGTAAGAGGATTTGTACGGATAGAACCCGTATTCAATACTCGCACCGGATTAGGGGTCAATTGCGGTGACCATCGGGTTGACCTAATCTAGGGTTTTCTCGGTCCAACAAGCCACTTGCATGTTAATCCAAAGATCCTTCACACTTTAGGAACCCCGAGGGGATCCTCATCCGTGACCATCTTCTCACCCTGATTTTCTTCCCCGTTATCGCCCTTGGTATTTAGAAATTTAATTGCTTTTGTTTTACTTCGTTATTCATACTTAATCTCAAATCTGTTCGGCTAGACAACATTGCAAGAAGGAAGTAAGAATAGATTCTTTGGCCCTTGGGAATACGACCCACTCGTGCTTGCGCGAGTGGTTTATTACTTGACGACGCCGTGCGCTTGCGGGTCTCATCAAGTTTTTGGCGCCGTTGCCGGGGAACCGCGAGAAATATTCGGAAAACTTTGAGTGTGTTGATTTGGCCATTGTTTTGTTCCATATTTACCATTCTTGTTTATATTCCATTACTACTTCTATTATCTTTCCTTATCTTGTTTTGCTTCCATTTTTTTTATTCTAAGTTTGTAAATATCTTTCTTCTATTATTTAATTATGTATGCAACCAATGATTGGGTTAACTATTATCACTTGCAGTTGCCGTGATCTTACTACTCTAGCTCTGGGATTGAGTCAAACACTCCAAACTTTTATGATGATCAATGGAAGAAGCAGTATTGTGGGGGTTCGATTAATCGTACCCAGGGAGATTTCAATACTCAGTCGTTTCTCAACAAGTACATACAATAAAAAAAAGTGAACCTCGTAGAGCATTCTCCAATGGAACAGGGCACAGAGCACGCAGTGACAGACAGTTTAGAAGAAGAGGAATATAGACTGGAGGAATGCCCAATTCATGTCGAAACAGAGGCACAAGCAATGGAAGAAAGTTATCATAGTGACAGTGCATCAGAGGTAGAAGAGGTGAGGACTGAAAAATGCGATATTGGCAGTTTCAGGAAATTGAGGTCATCACTGGAGGATCCACCTGAATTGGAACTAAAACCATTACCGCTGCACTTGGAATACGCATTTCTGGGTGAGGGTTCCAAACTTTCAGTCATTATCGCGTCAGATTTGACAGAGGAACAAAAGGGCAAACTCCTTGAGGTACTAAAAAAGTATAAAAAGACAATTACTTGGAAAATAGCTGATATCAAAGGGATCAGTCCATCATTTTGCACTCACAAAATTCTTATGGAAGACAATCACAAACCCATGGCAATACCCCAACGAAGGTTGAATCCTTACATGAAGGAAGTAGTGAAGAATGAGGTCATCAAGCTTCTCGACGCCGGCATTATATACCCCATATCTGACAGTGCCTGGGTGAGTCATGTGCAAGTAGTACCCAAAAAGGGAGGAATGACAGTGATTACCAATGAGAGGAACGAGCTTATCCCGACGAGAACAGTCACAGGGGTGGAGGGCCTGTATTGATTACAGGAAGCTCAACGATGCCACAAGGAAGGATCACTTCCCTTTACCTTTCATAGACCAGATGCTTGAACGATTAGCGGGACACGCTTATTACTGCTTCTTGGATGGTCTCTCTGGATATTTTCAGATACCGATTGCTCCTGAAGACCAGGAGAAGACCACTTTCACTTGTCCGTACGGAACGTTTGGCTATCACCGTATGCCCTTTGGGCTTTGCAATGCACCTGCCACATTCCAGAGATGCATGTTGGCCATTTTTGAAGGTATGGTGGAGGACATCATGGAAGTGTTTATGGATGACTTTTCAGTCTTTGGTGACTCGTTTGATTTCTGTCTCAAAAATTTGGAGCGAGTCTTAAAAAGGTGTGAAACGAATTTGGTACTTAGTTGGGAGAAGTGTCATTTTATGGTCAAGGAGGGTATCGTACTTGGACATAAAATCTCTCAAAAAGGAATAGAAGTGGATCAGACAAAAGTCGCCACTATTGAGAAACTTCCTCCTCCAACTTCAGTAAAAGCAATCAGAAGTTTCTTGGGCCATGCAGGGTTTTACAGGAGGTTTGTGAAAGATTTCTCTTCGATTGCCCGACCTTTGACGAGGTTACTCGAGAAGGATGCCCCTTTTGGGTTCAACGAAGATTGTATGAAAGCCTTCCTTACCTTGAAGAAAAAGCTTATAGAAGCACTAATTATGGTTTCTCCAGACTGGAATCTGCCATTTGAGCTAATGTGTGATGCACTATGCTGTGGGAGCCGTGCTTGGCCAGTGGCGAAACAATCACTTTCACCCCATATACTATGCAAGCGAAACCTTGAACGATGCTCAAGAAAACTACACCACCACCGAAAAAGAAATGCTCGCTGTTGTCTTTGCATTCAACAAATTCCGATCATATTTGGTGTTATCGAAGGTGATTGTGTACACAGACCATTCTGCCCTAAAATATCTACTTAACAAGTCAGACGCAAAGCCTCGTCTAATCCGATGGGTCTTACTGCTGCAAGAGTTTGATATAGAAATAAAGGATAAAAAGGGGGCAGAGAACTTAGCTGCTGATCACCTCTCACGCCTTGAGGAACCTATGGAAAATACTTTGCAAAAGGGTGAGATTAATGATTCATTTCCTGGAGAACAGTTGTGTAGTATTCAGGTGATCGAAGAAGATGAGACTCCGTGGTTTGCAGATATCGCAAATTACTTGGCAGCAAAAATATTCCCAAAGCAGCTCACATATCAGCAGAGGAAAAAATTCTTTGCCGATCAAAGCACTACATATGGGAAGACCCTACTTATTCAGGATGTGTGCTGATCAAATCGTCAAGAGATGTGTTTCAACAGAAGAAGGGCACGATATCTTGATGCATTGCCACTCAGGACCGACAGGAGGCCACTACAGCGGGAGCAGAACAGCTAAGAAGGTTCTTGACTCGGGATTCTACTGGCCCACTATGTTTCAGGATGCACAAACACTGGTACAACAGTGTGACAGGTGTCAAAGAACCGGCAATATTTCAAAAAGAGAAGAAATGCCGCAATCATGGAATCAAGCTTGCGAGGTGTTTGATGTCTAGGGAATCGATTTCATGGGCCCATTACCTAGCTCCCAAGGTAACATGTACATTTTGGTGGAAGCATAGGCCCTTCCGTCTTGTGATGCTAGGGTGGTGGTGAAATTTCTAAAGAAGTTGTTCTCTCGGTTTGGCACACCTAGGGTGATCATAAGTGATCGAGGCACCCATTTTTACAACTCTCAACTTGAGAAAGTCCTAAAACGGTACGGGATATCTCATAGCATGTCGACTGCGTATCATCCTCAAACCAAGTGGGCGAGGTTGAGGTATCAAATAGGGAGTTGAAGCGGATCTTAGAGAAAACCGTCAACCATCACCAAAGAGATTGGGCGGAAACAATGGACGATGCACTATGGGCATATAGGACGGCATACAAGACACCTATCGGGTCAACACCCTACCGATTGGTTTATGGAAAAGCTTGCCACTTACCAGTTGAATTGGAGCACAGAGCTTACTGGGCCATTAAGCAACTCAACTTCGATCCTCACCTTAGGGGCCACAAGAGGAAATTTCAATTAAATGAATTAGACGAATGGCGAACTTTGGCATATGAAACCTCGGTGCGATACAAGGAGAAAACAAAGGAGTATCATGATCGCCACATTAAACGAGCTAAATATTTTCAAAAAGAGGATCAAGTTTTATTGTTCAATGCTAAACTGAGATTATTCCCAGGGAAATTGAAATCAAGATGGCATGGGCCATACACTGTCACACAAGTTTTCCCACATGGTGCCATCGAAATAACTCACCCTCAGGATGGAACATTCAAGGTTAATGGTCACCGTCTCAAGCATTACTATCCGGGTCACAACATTCCATCAAGAAATGGAGGTAATTCTCCGCCCTTTGTCCCACCATGATTTGAGGCAAGAAGAGTCGAGCTAACAACTTTAAACAAGCGCTTCTTGGGAGGCAACCCAAGCTTTTAAATTTGTTGCATTACTATTTTCTTGTTATTTGTATGCTTAGTGTGTTATTTTTCCGTATTCTTCGTGTGTTAGTTATCAAGTTGCTTTTCATGTTGTGGTGGTTTTGTTCATCATTTTTGTTCAAATCCCTTTGCATGATCATGTGTTTCCTTAAGTGATTTATAAATTAGATGCCATCAAAATCATGTTATGAGTGTTTCCATGCTTTATTTGTCATTGTTTTAAACGTTTTTGAGGGTTTGGAAGAGGTTAAGTTAAAAAACAATTCATGTTTTGGCCGTTTATGGCCCGTGAACTTGCCCTTGAAGAATCCAGGGGAAGCTCACGGGTGAGCTCACGGGCGTGAGCTCACCCGTGAGCCATCCAGGGAATTCTCACGGGTGGGCTCACGGCCGTGAGCCCACCCGTGAGGCTTCACGGGTTGGGTCTTTAAAGCCATGTTTTCAAGCCCCCTTATTCATTCTTCTTCTCCAAAACTCTCTCTCATTTCTCCTTCCATTCTCCACCGTTTTTCTTCATATTTTTTGCTCTAAATCCTTCTCCTCCTCCCCTTATCTCATTTGGTGAAGAAATTTCGAAGAAAAAAACAACTCTTTTTGGCCGGATTTTGCAAAGAGATTGCTCCACATATTCTAGGGTTAGGTAAATGTTCTTTCACTCAAGGGCTTGATTTCTTTTGGGTTTGTGGGGTATTTATTGCTTGGATTTTGCTCTCCTTTGTTGCAAGAGCATCTTAAGTATGATTTGGCATGGTTGTAAAAATTTTTGGCTACTTTTTCAAGCAAACTCTTGCAAAAGTTTCTCTGATTTACTATAGCACTGAGCATTTTCCATGAAATTTTCATTATTTTGCTATTGCTTTTCTTGTAATTAGTTGAATTGATGATCCTTTGGTTTTGTAGGATGCCGGTAAAGAAAGGAGCACACAAGAGGGCCCGAAATAGCCGTACCCCATCCCCCGACCAACCAAGGTTTAAAAATGAGGATCACAAGTCCCGTTTCGCGCTTCTTTCAAGAAAGAGCTTCGGCATCATTAGAAGGATAGATTGGGATGTGCTTAAGAGCTTGGGCTTGGACGGTACCATTTTGGAACTCATTTCTCACAATGGTTGGGATAAGCTATTCTCTATCGACGAACCAACTTACAAAGAGCTTACCCTCGAAGTCTTAAGCACAGTTGAGATTGCAAAACACTTTCCCTTCACTCGCCAACCAAGCTCTATTTCCTTCCGTGCCTTTGGGAAGCATCGCAGGGTTACACAAGACCAATTAAGGGTGCTTATGGGACTTTACCCCGAATCTTACACGCGCACATCTGAATTTAAAGACCTAACTGTTGATTTTCCCTACCCCGTGATGAGCGCAACATATTGGGCTTCCATTGCCACTTGCTCAAAAACAAAGAAAGCGTCTCAACTGCGGAACCCCGCGCACAGATATATTCATGCACTACTGACACGCGGTATAGGGGGTCGGCCAAACTCAACCTGGGCGATATCACGTATGGATCTACTGATGCTCTACAGCATTATCGAGCGACACCCGCTACACATGGGGCGTCTTGTAGCAGAGGCATTAGCACATCAGGGACAGTTTGTTCGCCTTGGGGCTATCTTTGCCGGACCGTTTATTACCCGCATAATCGGAGGTATGGGCCTTATAGACCGCACCCAGGGTATGACAGTTGTTGGTGCTATCACACCGCTTGGCATGCAGACTCTTGCATGCATTGGTTTAGTCGAGCGGCGGGGCAATACTTACAGACTTGTGAAGCGCGAGAGTACCAGTGTACCAGACCCCGACCCATCTCATGAGACAGAGTCTGCATCTGAGTGTGATTCAGAGCCGGAGCAGGAGCGCGGATCCAGAGCGCGGCGACCACTTGAGGAAAGATTTGAGGCATTTCGTTCTGAAGTTTATGAGCGGTTACAGGGGCTCAAGAGGGGACACAGAGACATGGCGGCATCACTGAGCCGTATAGAGAGCAATACTGTCGAGATCTTATCTTGTCTGCGTAGTTCATCATCTTCAGTCGGTACTACATCTGCATCCACAGCCTACACGACACCTTCACTCCCTTCTGGCCTCTAGACCCCAGGACATTACCACCACTTTGTTTTTTTGTCTTTACTTCGAGCTTGTTTGTTTTCCTTTTCGTTTGCTGTCTGTTGTACTTTTAAGTTAGTCAGGGCTCCTGCTCTGCTAAACTTTATTTTGGGTTTTTATGAACTGTTTTTGTACGCGCTCTTCCTTTATTATTTTTGTCTCTCGAGTTGTGATCAGCTTTTGTTGTGATTTTAGGACGATGATACAGCTGTTCCACACTCCAGGCCCTCACCGCATGGTTTACCCCAAGTCCACACACACTTGTCTCACACTTCATCGACGGATTGGGGAAGTTTCTTACTCCATCTTTAAAATTTTGTTTTGTATTTATTTCCCACCCTGTGCAGCTGACTTATGTACATTGGGGACAATGTTCAGCTTTAGGTGTGGGGATGGAGTATTTTATTTTAATGCATGCTTGACTCACTTATGATGGCTATGATTTTATTGTTAAGGACTTCCTAGCTTGGCAGAATGATAGTAGTGAGTTGTACCTTACATGTACTGGAATGTAGTTCTTTTTCATCTTTAGTGTACATTGATACCTGGTCACTCTAACTTCCACTTCTGACACTCTAACCCATCTTATTGATTTTGTGTTAGGATGTCAAATTCCTCTTTCAATAGTCTTTTAAAAAAAAAACTTTTGAGTCTCCTGTTTTTGCTTTAACCCTAAGTGAGGTTTTTAGCAGGTGGTTGATTAGGCGACTTGTGAAAAATGAGTCTATGTCAGTATTCCTCTGCTTGTAAAAGCATGAATGCGTATATGTAGATCTGTAATCAAGTAAGTTGGGTGGCTCTTGTGCCTGGCCAGCATGTGCATTCTTCTGAAAACTTTTTGTATAGTCTACGTTAGGCGGACTCGGGAAAAAAAAAAATCTTTTGGGCGCCTGAAACCTGTTTTACCTTCACTTGATGTTAAAGTGTCATTTTGGAACCAAAAGATTTTTAACTGACTATTGAGAGGGTTTTTGACACTCCTAAAACTAATTTCAATTTGGGTGAGGTGAACAAGCATCCTGGGTAATCCGGGGAGTGGAGGTCAAGGTGGGAGTCCGCTCACACACACAGAACACTTTGGATGAAACAGAGCTAATATTACTTGACTATACATTGAATAACTCACTTCTTGATTTCTGTCCATTTGTACTTGTGGAGTCCTCGTACAGTTGAGCTTGAGGTCGTATATTTAGCCGTTTATCTTCTTGCCCTCGTTCTTCATGTTTGTTTGCTTGAGGACAAGCAAACGCTTAGGTGTGGGGATGTTTGATAAACGCCTCAATATACATATTTTATACGTATTCATTTGTATTATTTTATTATCTTTTTGATGAGCCGATGCCCTTCTTATGGTCTAGATCTCTTTATTTTGTGTTGCAGACCCTAAAAAAGCCAAAATGAGCTCAAGAACGTATTTAGGAAGAAACCGACACCAAATACGACGTTTTTGGGCTTCTTCACTGTAGCAGCACTGTAGCGAAATACTGTAGCAGAATTATTGTAGCAGGGTAATGTAGCACGCGAGGTGAAATTTTCTGCGAAGCTCTCTGGATGCCTCACGGGCAACCTTACGGCCGTGAGGCAGCCGTGAGGAGACACGAATTTCACCTTTTTAAAGGCTTTTAGGGCATTCTAAAGAAAAAAAACTTTTGCCTCTTCTTGGAGCTCCACACCCCCACTTCCAAATCCGATCAAGAAAGATAGCTTGGAGGGCGTTTCCACGGAGGAATCGGCAAGGAGAGTGCGATCTTGAGTGAGATCTACTTCTAGGGCTTTGAATTTGTAGGTTGAAGACGACGGGAAGCCACCCCTTCGAGTGGCGTCTTTGGAAGCTTCTTCGACTTTCACCTTTGGAGGGGGTCTTTTATGTTGGGTTTAGTTGTTTTCATGCTTTTATTCATGTATTTTGAGATGATGAGTAACTAAAGCCCCAAGGTCACCGGATGTGGGTGAACCTTGGGGTGAACTTGTGATGTTTGGATGATTTGGTTTAATTAATGCTTGTTGGTTTGTTTATGATCCTTGTTTGGTTTTTTTTTATGCTGGGGTATGCATGAGAACTCTGTGTATCCATACTTAGCCAATACTAGGTTGCATGACCATTGCCCTAGTATTAGACTCACCAAGCTTGGAAGGGAAATATGCATAAATACGCCGTGACCATCGGGTATTTGTACCCCTCCACTTCTAGGGTTAATTACTCATTTGTAATTCAACCTTAGTTTGAGAAAACCATCTTGTCCTTTGCAATCGTAGGAGGATTTGTACGGGTAAAACCCGTATTCAATACTTGTACCGGATTAGGGGTCAATTGCCGTGACCATCGGGTTGACCTAATCTAGGGTTTTCTCGGCCCAACAAGCCACTTGCATGTTAATCTAGCATCATTCACACTTTAGTAACCCCGAGGGGATCCTCATCCGTGACTATCTTCTCACCCTGATTTTCCTCCCGGTTATCACCCTTGGTATTTAGAAATTTAATTGCTTTTGTTTTACTTCGTTACTCATTCATACTTAATCTCAAATCTGTTCGGCTAGACAACATTGCAAGAAGGAAGTAAGAATAGATTCTCGGGCCCTTGGGAATACGACCCACTCGTGCTTGTACGAGTGGTTTATTACTTGACGGATCGCCACCAAGTTTTTGGTGTCTTTGCCGGGGAACTCCAAGAATGCTAGGAAATCCTCTAGCTCGCTGCTCTAGTCATTTTTCTTTCTTTTTGTGAATATTTGTTTTTGTATGTGTCTTTTACCATTTTGTTCATATTTGTTTATTTTCCTTCTTTCTTGTTTTCTTCGTTAGATTATTATTTTTAGCCTTATTGTTTATAAAGGGCCATGGATTTTCAAGAAAAATTATAGGCCGCCAAAATCTATGCGCTTGAGGAACAAAATAACAGGTATTCCACAAATATCTATGATCTTGAGAAGAAGATGGAATATTTCTTTACCATGAAAGCAAGCCAAGGCATTACACAACAACCAAGACCTCAACAACCCCAAGTCCCCCAATTTCAGCCGCAACATCGGCAAGAGAGGAAATACACTACTGAAGATGTTCTAGCAAGGTTTATGATCAATACAGAGGCAAATTCCGAGCCTTCTTTGGGCAGCCCAATGAGCAATATTGAAAATAACCCATGTGAAAACCGGGCAGCTATCAATCTTATGAGTGGGCAACAATTGGAAGATGGGGTAAAGCAAGACAATGAGGAGGTCATCATGGCTATAGAAATATGTGAGGAAGTAGAGGATATCCCATCTACCACGTTTCAAGAAACTACTTGCCTCGATATCGACCATTCCATCAACCAATCGATAATCTTCAAGTGCAGAGAAAGAAATTTGGGAATTGTATTTGAAGATGTGGGGAGGAAACCAATGTCATCATTGAACACACCTACGACGGGCTTGGACAATTCCCAACCAAAAATTTTTCCATGGCGGTTCAAGCAAATTTTATGGGCCACTTTTGATCATTCAAGAATGGTTGAGAAAAGAAATGTGGATAGGGTGTTAAAGCCTCCAATTGATCCACCTATGCGAAGCTTGACAAGTTCTCAACCAAACTTGTTCCCTTGGAAACCCAAACAACACTTATGGGTAGTTCAAGGCGATTTGACAATGGCCGAGGAACAAAATGTGGGTAGGAGGTTGACGCCGTTCGAGGACCCACCAATGCCGAGATTGAATAATGCTCGGCACAAGCTTTTCCCATGGAGGCCAAAAGGTAACCCAAGCATGACCTCCAAACTTGCATCATCGCGGAAGATAATGTTCGTATTTTTTGGTAGCTCTTATGCCACCTCTAGCCGGGATGAACACACCATTTTTCAGCCTCCTTAGGTGAGAAAAGAGGTACGTCGAGCTAATGACATTAAACAAGCGCTTCTTGGGAGGCAACCCAAGTATTTAAATTCTTGTTCTTTCAATTTTCGTATTCTAGTTGTGTATTAGATTGTTGTGTTGTTGTTTCTCCTTTATTTGTTGTGGTTTGAATGTTAGTTTTTGTATTTGTTTTTTGAGTTTGATCCATGCTTGTTCTTGAATTTTTAGGTTTGGTCCTTTGATTTTATGCCATTCGAATGCAAATTCTTGTGTGATTTTTGGTCGAATTCATTGTTGCTTTGATTGTGCAATGGTTGAAAGGGAAAAAAATGTATAAGGGTTGAATTTGAAGGTCTCACGGGCATCCTCACGGCCGTGAGGATGCCCGCAAGCCATCCAGAAGAGGCTCACGGGTAGGCTCCCGGGCGTGAGCTCACCCGTGAGGCCTTTGGGCACCCTCCTCTTTAAAACGCCCCTTCACCATTTCTTTCATAACTTTCTCATTTCTCATCCGTTTTACCTCATTCTTTCACCGTTTTTCTTCATTTTTCTTCCTCTTCACGCCTCTTCTACTCTTAGAGACCTGATCTACATGAATTATGGGGGGTTTACATTATCTTCATTATCTCTCTAAACCCTAGTTTTCAAGCATGAGTGTTTCTTCTCCCTTCCTTTTTCTTTTCAAGTTGAATGGATGCCAATGTTGTGGGAGTTTTGTTGTTTGTTGTTTTTGTGGGTTTTTGGAGCAATTTCAAAGCTTTATAAAAATGTTTATGCTCCATTTACAAGAGAAGCTCTTGCAAATTGTTTTGGAAATTACCGTAGCAATTCTTGAATTCTTTCACATTCCCATCATGTTGAACCATTGCTTCTCTTGTATGTGACTTAATCTTGAATCATATTTGTAAACCCTTAGCCATGCTTGCATTAGAGAGCTTTGGAGACCATGATAATGATTGAATAAAGGACTTGCTTGGATTATGTTTTGCTTGATGGTTGTGTTGTGCTAGTTGTTTGATTTGTTTGCTTTTGCTTTTGTTTGTGTTTTTTTTTCTTTTTATGTGTGTTAGATGCCTTGAGATGATGTTCCTTTCTATCTTGTAGGGTGGAAGTAGGGCATCAAGCACGCCTTCTCTCTCGATCATCTACTCGCATCATTGGTGGCTACCCCGATCTCATGGACTTCAAGACTCATGTTTTGAGACTAGGGGAAGTTCATGAAAACCTCTTATTATGCTTTTATTGCTGATATTTTTTTATGCACTGCTGATTTAGATACATTGAGGACAATGTGCATCTTTGAGTGGGGCGGGGGGGGAGGTAGATTTTCATGAACTTTGGAATTGTTTTAATGCATGCTTGATTTACCTATGATAGCTATGATTTTATTGTTATGGATTTCCTAGCTTGGTAGAATGATAGTAGTAAGTTGTACTTTACATGTGCTTGAGAGTAGTTCTGCTTTCATCTTTAGTGCACATCGACACCGCTCACTATAACTTTCACTTCGGACACTCTAACCCATCTTATTGATTTTGTGTTAGGATATTAAATTCTTCTTTCAATAGTCCTTTAAAAACTTTTGAGTCTCCTATTTTTGCTTTAACCCTAAGTGAGGTTTTTAGCGGGTGTTTGGTCGAGCGACTTGTGTTAGGATGTATATATTTTCTGAAAAAAAAAAAAAAAAAAAAGTGAAAAATTGTCTATGTTAGTATTCCTCTCGCTTGTAAAAGCATGAATGCGTATATGTAGATCTCGTGACAAGAGATCCAAACAAAAGAGTAGCGTCTCGGAGTAGTCACTTGGTGTCAATTACACTCGAATTCTCGCAAGGTTTATCAGGTGCGTCTCATGATCCCTGTGTTCTAGAGTCTTGTTGCCCTAATGTGGATATAGTGGGATTGCGAGTAAGAGCCCAATTCCACTTCTTGTATCAATCAATGAAATATACAAGCTAAGAAGAAATCAAGGAATTAAGCAATCAATGCCACTCAACAACCAACATTCAAGTAAACAACCAAAGATCTAATAGAGAGAATTAGAGACCCCATAAACATTGCAATAAAAGCATTCAAATACAACAACTACCAAGTTCTTAAACCGGGGCACCGAAGAACGACTAGCCCCTCATGATTCTACAAGAAACACAAGGTAAATAACAAGAGAATGAAATGAAATTCATCAACTCCCTTCTTGCTTCACAATCTTCGTCGGAGAGTGTCCGATGATGATCTTGCCAACGTTCCTCCACTCATACGACGATCTCTTGGTCCGGATCTAGCCCTTGAAGGTGCCTCTATACTACTCCGCCGCCTCCCCCAAAGGGGAGAAGAAAATCCCCCCCAAAAAGCCCCTGAAGAAACCCTAAATTCGGCCTTAAAAAGTCATTACCGATGCAAGCACGGCCGTGCTTAATTCAGCAAGCCTCGTGTTGAAGCCGTGCTTTAGCCCATGTAGATTGCGGGTTTCGAGTTCTCGGTGCTACAAGATTTTTGCTACGGTACTCTCGCTACATTACTCATGCTACGATGTTTCCCCGAAAATTTGCCACCTGTAATTTGCACGGGGTAGAACACGCCCGTGTTGAGGCCGTGTTGCTATTGCATGACCGTGCTTAGGGCATTCCGACCGTGTTTCCTCGTGCTTTCCAATTCCCGTGAACCGCACAACGAAGAAGAGCACGCCCGTGTTGAGGCCGTGCTTGGCTTGACGAACTTCCTTTTATGTCCTTTTGATGTGAATTCACCTCTAAATCCCTTCTACTTGCTCCAGGACCTAAATATCTGCACGTACAATAAACTCAAAATACCTTAAATAGCACCGAACTAAACAAGTAATAGCAAAAGGACAAGTAAATATCGGGTGTAATGCATATGAAATATATATATATATATATATATATATATATATATATATATATATATATATAATATATTATAATGCACTCATCAAATACCCCCACACTTCAATCGTTGCTTGTCCTCAAGCAAAAACATAACTTACAATAAAAGGATGAGTGCATGACCTCCGATCTCAAGAAGATAAGGAGTTTCTAAGATTAAGGAAGATTATAAGTAGCAAGTGTATATAACAATTGAAGGCTTATATAAATTTTCACTTACTCTGTACTTCCTGTGTGTGTGTGACCTAGTAGAGTGCACCCCATGTGTTTTTGAAGAGATCTAGTTTATTTTCTTCAACAACTGACTCCTAAACTGGGTAGTAGCTTCATACACCCTAAAGGTAGCCATTTCACCCGGTAGGTTATCAAATATGACATTTGTGGTGCCTAGGATCTGACTACTCAGATGCGGCTTTCACTTCATTTAAGGTGATAGCTCTTTCTACCATCTTGTATGTTTTTATTCAAAATTCGATAAGGCATCCCAAAAGGGATTCGACTTTTCGATTTTCTTTCTTTTTCTTTTTTTTTTTTGAGTTTGGAGTCAAACATTTTTTTTTACAAGCCTTGAAACTCGACCCTCTTCTAAAACAGAGCTAATATTACTTGTCCATACATTGAAAAACTCACTTCTCGATTTCGTCCATTTGTGCTTGTGGAGTCCTGGTACATTTGAGCTTGAGGTCGTATATTTAGCCGTTTATCTTCTTGCCCCTGTTCTTCATGTTTGTTTGCTTGGGGATTACTGTAGCAGGGTACTGTAGCACACCCGAGATGAAATTTCTGCGAAAGTTTCTGGATGCCTCACGTGCAACCTCACGCCCGTGAGGCTGCCCGTAATTACCCACGAAATTCACCTTTTTAAGGGGCATTAGGGCATCATGTTTGAGGACTTTGGCCACCATTCTCCACCATCTTCACCTACGGCTTTAAGGCAAGTGGAGAAGGCAGATCTGAGGAGGAAATCAAGGGGAGAAGAGGTTGTGCTATCAAGTAGAGGATCTAGGAGCTTGCCGGCGCGGATCCGACAAGTTCTCACAACCACCTTCTAGTCTTCATCTTAAGGGAGTTTGTTATGAGCTTTGTCTTGTATTTGTTGTATTTCTTTCTTTCTTCTTTGTTGATGATGAACTAGACTCCCAAGGTCACCGGGCATCCGGTGAACCTTGGGATGAACTTGCTTTGTATGGATGTTTTAGATTTACATTTATGGTATGTGGTTTGGTTTGTGGTTCAAGATTTGTGTTCTTTGATGTGTTGTTTGGCATGAGAACTTTGTGATTTAACTTCTAGATTGTACTTTGAGTGTGACCATAGCCCTTGTGCTAGACTCACATAGCATGGAAGGGATACATGTACAAATACGCCGTGACCATTGGGTATTTTGTACCCCTCCGGTATTAGGGTTGTGCCTAGTTTGTGCTTCAACCTTAAGTTGAGAATCTCGTGCTTGTAATGCAATCGTAGGAGGATTTGGTCGGAAGAAATTCCGTATCAATACTCGTACCGGATTAGGGGCCAACCGCCGTGACCATCGGGTTGGCCTACCTTAGGATTCTCTTGGCCAAGAACCACCAAGTGCTTGTGTAATTCTAGCATCCTACTAGCTTTATTTGATAAGCTTTCTTTGGCTTTGCAATCAGAATGTTGGGAACGATACTAAAAGAAATACCACAAGCAAGGCAGTGGAAACATAGCTACCACAATCTAAACTCCTAAGAAAAAGTAAATTCAAATCATTATGAAACGATGAGCTGTCAAACAACTCAGTGAAACAATTATTCAATTGTTGAAGGCAGCCAAAATAAATAAACAAACAAAAAGCAAGTGCAAAAACACAACAAAACAAAACAAGAAACAGTTTGTCCCTCTTAGCTTAAGTTTTAGGGATGAATCACACTCAGATTAGATATTAAATTTGCATCTAAAATAATATTAGAGCTTGGTTTGTTTAAATTGTTTGCAGCATAGCAAGTTAAAAATAGACTAGCACATATCCTGATTTCCTATTACTGTAACTGATAGTCCACAAAATATTGGTTGCTTTGGTAAACATGGAGCTGCATATATTAAGTCTAGGTCACTCAACCTATTAGTTTAGCTTTTGAATTCAATCATGCTCAAATAATATTTCAGGTTTGCATCTAACAAATATTAACAATAAAACTGAAGCTACACTGTAATACCAATAGTTTGCCAATAATAAAAATGTTTTCCAACAAATAACTCATTCAAGAAGTCTCAAAATCAACAAACGGAATAATAATAATAATAATAATAATAATAATAATAATAGCAATTGAAAAAAAAAAAAATAGGTATCAACGAAAGTTGACATTAACTAAAGATGACTAATTGATTCATACACAAGATCATAACTGAGATGATCAACACTAAATGTCATTGAAGGAAGGACCAAGTAGATGCTATATAATGCTATACCCAGCTCAGAGAAATAGTAAAACACAATGTTATGAACCTCATCACACCCTCTACAGCCTTAATTTTCAAGGAGGCAATGATCAACTTTGGGCTGTAAATAACAATGAAAATTTAAAAAGAAAACTCATAAGTCAGAGGCAGAACAATGGCAAGACCAAAAGTCACAGTTCATCAGATTGACAAGCAAAACTATAGTGATTCCAGTTCATCAGATTGACAATCAAAACTAAAGTGATTCCAGTTTATCAGATTAATCTCTTCAAACAAAATACATTGCAAAGTAAAGATTAGATAGCATCACAAAGGCCTTTGTCATCTTCCAACGAAATTATAAAATGAGGATTCATGCAAGCAAATTTAAGTAGGCTCTTAGAAATCATGATGATCATGGATTCGATTACAAAAATTCAGCTGTAGTTTATTTTTTTTCCAACCAAGTTAAAGGCTAGTGTCCTTGAAGAACAACCAATAGACAACCATCTTGTAAGATGGGTTCTATAAATTTTAATTGTCATACAAACCTCATGACTAAATTCACCATCCCTTTTTTTCCACTCAATAAGATGACATTTGACATTAATTAGTCTTTAAGTCAGCTTTTAGTTGTTCGCCTTTCAAAATATCGCATGATGTGGTTTAGGCATGTTTGACTCTATGACTGAGGTTCATCAACAACAAAGACACATGCCTATAATTGGAAGAATGGTAAAAATAATGACGCCTTGGTAGCTATAATAGAGGTAATCAGTTATAAATGGGTTTGAAAAACCCACACATAGAGTTCAATGTCAAGAAAACAGATAAATTGCGCACATAATACAAAGTATGTTTTCACAAGAATCAATGTGTTCTGTGATAGGGATTCTGGTGCTCATTATTAAAAAATAAATAAATAAATAACCTTCTGAGGTGCATCTGTGAAGGGATTCTGATGCTCATTATGCATGAATCAAAATGTTCTTCTAGGAAATTTAAAAACAAAAAAACTTTCTTTTCCTTTTTCAAGGCCATTATATAATATTGTGTTAATGCAATTTAAAACATATAAACAAACTATTGAAAGAAAAGAATGTAGATCTGAAGACCAAAAAACAAAAACAATTCTCTCACAATACAATTGAGTCACAATTCTCTTCAAATAAGAGATGGATTAAGATTTTCTGAAGTTAACCCAAAAGACTTATTACTCTCATACTCTAAACATATATTACTACACTAATAGTTAAAACATTAAGTAGTGATAGAAACATCATTATTGACAGAAAAGCAGGAAAAATAATATGGATTGGAAGGTGAGAGGACGGTGTTAGACCTTTTCTTTTCCTTATTATTTATTATTTATTTATTTATTTATTTGGAGCAAGCACCTGGCAAATGCATGTCAATGAGTGAACAGGATGACACGCAAGATTTGTGATCAACGAGAAGAACTCTCGAGAAGAACTATCTTCTTCCATCGAGAAGATAGGGGTCCCGCCAGTAAGAACTCTCGATAAGACGCCCTCATTTCCCTCTTAAGTCAGCCTTTCTTGCATTACCCTTTGAGTTTTCAGCTTATGGGAGTATGCTTCAGTTAGAACATGACCTGGAACAGTTCTTCACATCCGGATGTGAAGACCTAGGACAAGATATGCCTTTGACTCTCAGAATACACGGATGGCGAACGAGGACCTTGATTGGTTTGAACGTCAGAAAGGCCAGACTTCAGGCAAACATGAAATTTCCTCCATAAGAACATAACAAACAGAACTGCCTCTGCATGCAAAGCTCAACAGTTGTGTGAAGGTCTGATCATGATTTCAAATTCGAAACTTCATGCATGTGCAATTGTTCAAGAACTAACTACAAATTGATAAGCAACATATGGTTTTTCAACATCAGGGAGATCCCAGTATAGACTAAGAACACAAGAAGTAAGCATGGGTCTCGAAATAGTTCTGATGATATTTGCTGCAGGTTTGAACATGATTTAAATTGAGAACCACACAAGCAAGAATAGACTAGCACAATGCAAGGGTTAAAATGTTTTTAAATTATTCTCTCTATTATGATATGATTGTCTTCTCCTCGGATCTCTGTATTGAGCACATCGACAACTAAGTGAAACAAATAATCAACAAGTGATCTAGCCGTGCAGAAATGAACTTTATTACCTCGTGAAAGTGAGGGGCTCCAGGAAACTTTATGCAGCTTGAAGTTTTCTGTCCATGGAAAAAGTATATCTTTAGTATGGATCCTTTTCCCAAAACAGATCCATTGCGGGCTTTAACTATAGCTTCCATTACACCATCCCCATGCTGTGGTTCATATGGTACTTTTGACTCCTCCTGGTGGCAACAGAGTAAGAATTATCTTCATTGGAAGAAATTATCACCAGAAAGCAAAACTAATAGGAAAAATAACATTATAAAACAAACAAACACACGCAAACTAAGAGATCATCTGAACAAAAAAATTATTGCTTTTAAATCAACAAAAGGAAGAAGATATTACAGGCAGAGAGAAAAATTGCCCAGGACGTAATCTTATGCTCCATTTCATGGCCTGGATCTCTGGCTTCCGATGCAACCAAGTTTTGAATGTGATCTTAGTTTCACCTTGCCCACAAAAACCATCAAATGCTTCACTTCCAAGGTATGCAGCAAAAGCAATCAACCGAAAGTAGCGTTCCAGGTACTCGGCACCACGATTTAGAGCAACCCTCCTCACCCTTGGCTCCACATTTTGTTGGTTAAACACCTTCCTATACTGCAAAACTGCTTGCCGTATATTTTGCAAAGCTGAACATCTATCAATTATAGAATCTAAGACTTCTCGACATTCAATGCCATTGTCAAAGAGTCTTGTTATTTTTCGTAATAGTAGAATATCATTAATTCCGAAGGCACGCTGTGGCTCCATTGCAACTCCAGCTTTTACTTCATATGACACCGACTGAGAATTATCACCAACTGTTTCTTCGCCACTGGAGGAGCCACCATCCAATTTCTACTCATGGTAACCATCTTCGGCCTGGATTCTGATAGGTCTTCCATTATCAATTCGAAGTTTCAAAAGGCAAGCAATTACAGTTCCTGTTGTTGTTCTACCCCTGCCCATCTGAAAATGAAAACCGTAAAGTTCATCTCATGTCTACTCCGAACAGACGCAACATAGAACCAAATTCAATGATCTAGTTAATCAAAGATACATAATGCTTTGAAGAAAGTATATACCTGACAATTAAACACAAAAGCTGTGTTATTGGAAGCAGAAGAAATATTCAAGGCAATTGTGTCAAAATCCAAACTTCTAGGTGCTTTGCCATCAGTAATTGCCACACGAGCATATTTGATGGGGAGACCTTCTGCATCTAGACATTCATAGACCTCTAGAGGAGTCTGAATAGATTCAGCATTTACATGCTCCCATGTGTCAAAAATGTGGCCATCATCTGTTTCATGAATTACCATAATTGCACCTTCATAGCGATCTGCCTCTCGTAGAATGTCCTCTTTCAGGCGGGCTTCCATTCTCTCCACTTTGTCTCGATCAATTCCCTGGTTGAATATCATTTGAAACCATCAATTCAATAATAATGATATTTGTTCACTGATGAAAGGCATCGCAATACCATGATCAAGGTCAATATGTTAATCCTATCAGTCATGAGGTTAGGTAAATTTTCACTATGTCAATTTCAGACAAGTTACATTCCCAGTATAGCAGAGTTTCGCAGGATGAGAAGGATGACAAACAAAACAAAAAAATTGATACCGTATACTCAAGCATGTTCTTATGTGGCCTCTCCACTTCACGCAATACAAAGGGTTTCCCATTTATATATATAACTGGCTCTTCTCGCATATTGTGCCATAACACTGGTTCAGAAATAGTCCACCAAGAAACATTTGAATGATACTCACTGCAGTAAACTTGCATCCTTATCTGGTAGTGGTGCTCATTCGTAGCTAGAAGATGACCAAATAGGGCCATCTTGATAGAACACACTTTAACAATGTGAAGAAGAAAGAATTTTCCTACAAAGTCATGGAAGTCTTAGGTTACAGTTCTGAACAAGGTTAAATCATAACAAGTAAAATCAAATGGCTATGCTCACAAGCATATCGAATTGCCATAAGCTTTCAACGTAGATACATTTGGAGGGCTCAATAAGAAAAAAAGGTAAGGCAAGATAGCATATATACTACATGCAGGATATATAAAAAAAAGACCAAGTTGTGCTAGAGAATATAATCTAATAACTAACCCTCCCACCTGAAAACAGTAATCATGTCCTTACAGCAGCATTAAATCTAAATATAACCACATTAAATTCATCATAGCGAAAGTAAAAATTGTTATCCAAGGTCAAAGAAGAAAAAAGGAGAAAAAATATGAACCATAGATAATAGGAATGTAGAAATACTTTAACCTGCGAGCTTTAGATTTTTTGCGCCTTGAATTGCAAAGCTAGCCGTCTTGGCATAATCCAACTCCACCTGCATAGCCATGTTTGATAATTTCTGAACTTCTATGAACCTCATAAGCAATGGGAGTGGAAACAATTTATGCTTCTGCTGAGAAAGTGGTCATATGTTACTTCAATCCAGATATTTTCAAGATAGTTAACACATAAAGGAGATTAAAAATTAAATATAACCATGAGGCATCTCGTCAGCGTTGATCTTAGTAGTTACAGCAAAATAAAATCATCCTCTGACCTTCCAACCAGCTGCTCAGAAGGTTCCCGCCTTCCTGGACTCCATCAACACAACTAATAAACCATGGAAAAGAATCAGAAAATGTCAAATAAATCAAAGGCCATGAAGACATAGAATTAGGAAGAAAGAAAACAAACCTTTCAGGTCGTAGCTGACAAGGCAAATGAAAAAAATTGAGGCAAGATTCCACATATAACTTATATGTAGGCTATAACAAAAAAGACCATGTTCCGTTCGAGAACATAATATATTAACTAAAACTATAACCTGTAAACAATAAGCATGTCCTTAGAGGAGCATTAAATTCAAATATAATCAATCTAATTCATCACAGCACAACTAAAAATTGTTATATAGAGTTCAATAAGAAAAAAGGCGCAAAAATACCCACCATAGCAAATAGGAACCAAGAAGTACATTAACCTGCGAGCTTTAGAAGTTCTACACCTTGAATTGCAATTCGAGCAGTCTTCGCTTAATCCAACCTCAGCTGCATTGTCTTACTTGAGAATATCTGGAGTTTTATGCATCTGATAAGCAATGGGAGTGGAAAATGTGTATGCCTCTGCAGAGAAAATCGTCATATGTTACTTTAATCCAGATATTTTCAAAATAGTCGCGACATTAAAGAGATTAAAAAAGCGAGACAATCATGAGGCATAAGCTAAGGGTATAGTGGAGCCTTAAACCCTAAACCCTAAAAGTTTCAAACTTTCAACCCTATAAGCCCTAAAACCCTAAACCACTAAACCCTTAACCACAAAACCAATAAAACCTCACCCCTAAACCCTAAAACCCTCAACCCTATACCTGAAACAACCTAAACCATCAACCAGAGACACCAGACCACTGAACCCTGAACTGTAACACTAACCCCTAAACAATAAACCCTAAACAAACTAGCTCTAGTGTCAGTAGTTGCCCACGCGATATGCTCCACTATACCATTAGGTGATCTTTCGTAAAAGATGAAAATCACAAATAAGACAATTTTGCAAAATTTCACAAAAAAACCATCAATAAGATACTCCCTGATGCTGGTTCGAAAATCGACACGAGGATTTTCCAAGACAACAAAGAAACATTAGGAGACAACAGAAGTTTTTCAGTTTCGATGCATATTGAGCAATTGATTTCACTCCAATGAACGCTGCCACCTTATTCATCATGTCAAGAATGAATGACCTGCATCCAAAACACAAAAAAACATGCAAAACACATAACCTATTAGTTCATAAATAGTCTACCAAAAAACATTTGAATGATGCTCACTGCAGTAAACTTGCATCCTTATCTGGTAGTGGTGCTCATTGGTAGCAAGGGCCATCTTGTTTGAACAACAATTTAACAATGTGGAACAGAAAGAATTTTCCCTGCAAACTCATCAAAGTGTTTAAGTTACTGTTCTGAACAAGATTAAATCATAACAAAGAAAATCAAAGGGCCAAGCTCACAAGCATATAGAAAATACCATTAGCTTTCAATGCAGGTGCATTTGGAGGGCTCCGTAAGAAAAAAATGGTAACGCAGGATAGCATCTATACTACATGCAGGATATATAAAAAAAAAGATTAAGTTGTGTTAGAGAATATAATATAATAACTTACCCTCCTATCTGAAAACAATAATCATGTCACTACGTCAGCATTAAATCTAAGTATAACCACATCCAATTCAACATAGCGCAAGTAAAAATCGTCAACCAGGGCCAAAGAAGAAAAAAAAGAGAAAAAATATGAGCCATAGACAACAGGAATGTAGAAATAATTTAACCTGCGAACTTAAGATTTTCTGCGCCTTGAACTGCAATGCTAATCGTCTTGCCATAATCCACCTAAGGCTGCAATGTCGTGTTTGATAATATCTGAAGTTTTATGCATCTCATAAGCAATGGGAGTGGAAAAGGGGTATGCTTCTGCTGAGAAAACGGTCATATGTTACTTCAATCCACATATTTTCAAAATAGGTAAGACATAAAAGGAGATTAAAAATTAAATATAACCATGAGGCATCTCGTCAACGTTCATCTTACGAGTTACGGCAAAATAAATCAACCTCTCACCTTCTAACCAGCTGCTCAGAGTCTTCACGCCTTCGCGGACAACATCAACACAAGTGACAAAGCATGGAAAAGAATTAGAAGATAAGAAATAAATCAAAGGCAATGAAGGGATAGAATTCGGAAGAAAAAATAAGCATACCTCTCAGGCTATAGCTGACAAGAAAAATAAATAGAAACTTAACTGAGACAGGATTGAACATATACCCTACATGTAGGGTATTAAAAAAAAAAGATCAGGTTCTGTTAGAGAATATAATATATTAACAACCACTATTACATGAAAACAATTAGCATGTCCTTACGAGAGCCTTAAATTCAAATATAATCACATCAAATTCCGCATCTAAAAATTGTTATACAGAGTTCAAGAAGAAAAAAGGCCAAAAAATAGAGACATCATTATAAAATAAAAATACGACATTAGGTATATGAAAGTGCTAATGTAAATTGAAAAACAACACACACAATTACAACATAAACCCCAGTTTCATATTCATGAACAAGAATGGAAATCTCATTATAAAATCAAAAGCAGAAATACCTGCAAGCATAAGATTCAAGGGGTTTTCACATAGGAACTTAGGTTCGTGTTCTCCAAGTCAAAGTGCAATGTTCTCTGTACCAAAGGCATGAAGTTACTGGACCAGGCCAGGCATCAAAACCAGCGGCAAGTGGAACCAGTGACTTTATATGAACTATAAACCATAGTTCCAAAAAACCATATGTCAAGAATGAATAAATACCATAACATACCATGCTAGGACACATACACAATTAAATTAAATCCACAAACCTACATCTTCTGCAAGAACAAAGAATAACTTATAAAATTAAAATTGGAATCTTCATGCTATATGAAAAGGACAACAAATTAGCTACTGGCAGTGTTAATGTAAATTGAAGAACAACTCACAGAATTAAAACATAAACCCTAGTTTCATATTCACGAACAAGAACAGAGACATCATTATAAAATAAAAATCAGAAATTAGCTATATCAAAGTGCTAATGTAAATTCAAGAACAACACACACACAAGTACAACATAAACCTTAGTTTCATATTTATGAACAAGAATCGAAGCCTCATTATAAAATCAAAACAAGAAATACCTGCAAGCATAAGATTCAAGGGGTTTTCA
The DNA here is from genome assembly GCA_902712375.1 of Dioscorea dumetorum. Classification (NCBI taxonomy): domain Eukaryota; kingdom Viridiplantae; phylum Streptophyta; class Magnoliopsida; order Dioscoreales; family Dioscoreaceae; genus Dioscorea; species Dioscorea dumetorum. The sequence continues at coordinate 4,029,058 of CACTHL010000490.1, read as the reverse complement.
CATAGGAACTTAAGTTCGTGTTCTCCAAGTCAAAGTGCAATGTTCTCTGTACCAAAGGAATGAAGTTACTGGACCAGGCCAGGCCTCAAAACCAGTGGCAAGTCGAACCAGTGACTTTATATGAACTATAAACCCACGTTCCAAAATACCATATAGCAACAAGATAAAGGTTAGTACATGGATATTTCTTGTGGCATCTTTATAACCTACAAATATGATGATGTGCTTAAAATGAATTAGAATTGAGTACTACACGCACATTCTAAAAGTAGCTAATCCATGGTAATAGATAATGCATGCCATGTGGAGTCTCATTTTTAGTCCATGCTAAGAAGCAAGAACACTAGTTTAGTTTGCTGAAAAAATTATCATTTCACTATAAATTTGTACAACGTAAATTCAACGGATATAACAAGCTAGTAACTACTTCACAAGGACATCAACTTTTGTACATATCCATCTAATGACCTTTGACAAAAACCATCCTAAATCCTAAATGGCAACCATTAAAAGGCACATCATATTCCTGTGCACTCTTTCCTTCCATTGAAATGAATAATCAATTCCCCAAGGAAACTTTGTATCATTTGTATTCATTATTACATTAATGCTAAGGACGAGTAAAAAAAACATCTGATTACCGTATCATACTAGTGCTAAAATAAGTTAGTATTAATATGTTCATAGGTAAAGGTAAAATTTAAATTAAACATGATTGATTGGAGGATTGGCCCACAGGAAGAGACATCTTGAGTATACGATAATAATTTATCCGGAAGTGGTGCTAATTCATAGCTAGAAGATGACGACATAGGGCCATGTTGCTCGAAAAAAAATAAAGAATAACCACCATAGCAAATAATGCATTGTCTTGCTTGACAATATTTGAAGTTTTATGAACTTCATAAGCAATGAGAGTGGAAAACGTGTATGCCTCTGCAGAGAAAATGGTCACATGTTATTTTAATAAAGATATTTTCAAAATAGTCGAGACATCAAAGTGATTAAAAAAGCAAGACAATCATAAGGCATCAACTAATGGTGTAGTGGAGCCGTAAACCCTAAACCCTAAAAGTTTCAAACCTTAAACCCTATTAACCCTAAAACCCTAAACCACTAAACCCTTAAACCAAAAACCAATGACCAATTAACATTAAACCCTATACCTGAAACAACCGAAACCATCAACCACGACCCCCGCCCACTCAACCCCGAACCATAACCTTAACCACCAAACAATAAACACTAAACAAACTAGCTCAAGTGTCACTAGTGGTATGCCCACGCAATATGCTCCACTATACCATTATGTAATCTTTCGTAAAAATAGAAAATAAAAATAACGCAATTGGGCAAAATTTCAGAAAAAAAAGCATCAATAAGATACTCCCTCGATGCTGTTTGGAAAATCGACACGAGGATTTTCCAAGACAACATGAAACATTAGGACACAACAGAAGTTTTCCAGTTTCGATGCATATTGAGCAATTGATTTCACTCCAATAAACGCTGCCACCTTATTCATGTCAAGATTAAATGACGTGCATCCAAAGCACAAAAAAAAAGCAAAACACATAACCTATTAGTTCAGAAATAGTCCACCAAGAAACATTTGAATGATGCTCACTGCTGTAAACTTGCATCCTTATCTGGTAGTCGTGTTCATCCGTAGCTAGAAGATGACCACATAGGGCCATCTTGACAGAACAACACTTTAACAATGTGGAAAATAAAGAATTTTCCTGCAAAGTCATGGAAATGAACAAGGTTAAATCATAACAAATAAAATCAAATGGCTAGGCTCACAAGCATATCGAATTGCCATTAGCTTTCAACGCATATCGAATTCCCAACCCACTCAATTTAATAAAGAAAAACAAACAACAACAATAACAATAAAATAATGAAAATTAATTGTTTTATACCCAATCCAACCCTCACTCAATTTAAGAAGAAAAACAAACAAAAATCACACTAATAACAACAACAATAAAAACAACCACCACAAAAACCTAAACAAAAACAATGACAATAACAATAGCAATCAAAAACAAAAACAATAAAAGTAAGAAAAACAATAACAATAACAAACAGAAACATTAACAAAACAATAACAACAACAACAACAATAAAAAAAAAAAGAAAAATTAACAAAAACAATAACAAAAAAAAAACGGACACAATAATAGCAATGTTAATAGAAACAATAACAATAACAATAATAAACAAAAACAATAACATTAACGGAAACAATAACAATGACAATAACAGAGACAATAACAATAACCATAACAATAACAATAAAACATAAATTTAAATGTTAACGATAACATTAATAGAGAAATTAATATAAACAATAACAATAACAAACATAAACAAAAACACTAACGCTAATAACACTGACACTGACAAAAATAGAAACATTAACCGAGACAATAACAAAAACATTAACACTAACATTAACAGAAACAGAACAATAACACTAACAACAAAATAGAAACAAAAGCATTAACATAAACAAAAACAATAACAGAAATTGAAACAAGAATACCATAATGAAGAAAACCCGAGCTTTAACCAAACCAAATTGCACTAAAATTGCAGTAATAGGCCACTATGCTATAACGACATCAATGATGCCATTAGAATAAGATACACACCTAAAGCAGCAGGAGGTCACTTGACAACAGTGTCATGATCTGGAAACTCAAACAAAATCACACAAATATAAATCATGTTTGGCTTTTTACCTGTTTACAAGTTCCAATGTCCATACGTTGATCTTATTTGGCAAGTTCTTTGCACGCGGTATGACATCCTTAACAAATAGCTACATATGCCTAAAACACAGTCCTAGAGAGCACTAAAACAAAAAGTAAAATACCCACCAAAATCAAAAATAACAAAAAAGAACATAGCAAAAAGAAAAAATAATGAAAATCAATTGTCCTATTCCAAGTCATTTGATATACCTAATAACATCCCCCACTTCATTTATGTAGAGAAAAGCAACAACAAAAACCATAACAAAAGAACATAGCAAAGGAAAAATAATGAAAATCAATTGTGTCATTCCAAGTCATTTGGTATACCCAAATCCCACCACCCACTCAATTTGAGTAGAAAAAACACAAACAAAAACACACACACACACAAACACAAACACACTAACACAATTACTGACACACACACACAAACACACTAACAATAACACTAACACTAACAACAACAGAAAAATAGTGAAAACCAATAGTTTTATTCCAAAGTCAATTGGTATACCCAATCCAAACCCTCACTCGATTTAAGGAGAAAAAAAATAACAATAACAATATCAATAATAAAAGAACATAGCAAAGCAAAATAAATAGTGAAAATAAATTATGCTATTCCAAATCATTTGGGATACAAAATCCCACTACCCACTCAATTTATGAAGAAAAAACACTAACATAAACAATAACAATAACCAAAAAAACATAGCAAAGGAATAAATAATGAAAATCAACTGTCTTATTGCATGTTATTTGGTATAGGCAATCCCACCCCACGCTCAATTTAAGAGAAAAAACAAAAATAAAAACAATCACAATCACAAAAACAAAAGAACATAGCAAAGGAAAAAAATAATAAAAATCAATGGTATTATCTCAAGTCATTTCGGATACTCAATCCCAACCGATTACTCAATTAAAGAAGGAAAAAACAAAACAATCACAATTACTATCACAATGACAACGACAATCATAATCACAATCACAATCACAATCACAATCACAATCACAGTCACAATAATAAGAGCAATTTCTGAAACAATCACCAAATTTGTGCACCAACTAACTCACAAAACACCAAGCATAACTAATGTTGTCCTACCTAATACTAGAAAACTACCAACAAAGAGATCTTGCTAGCTTCCTGGATCAGGCTTTCAAATAACTTGGAAGACAAGGCATGTCACACTGATTAGATGTTAAGATGAAACTCATCACAAAGGGCTTGAACTTAATTATATCAAGTTGCCTACGTATCCTTCAGAGGAATCAAAGCCCACGTAGTTCTTTTATTTTTATTATACATATTTCTAGTGACTCTAGTCTTTGTTTTTACTTTCTAAGAAATTCATGATCAATTCATTTTATAAAAAAAAAAATATAGTTTACAATTGAAATGACAAGCTCACATGAACAAGGAAATTCAAATAGTTAAATACATATCAAAAATTGGATATCACTGAATATTCTGTCTGAGTAAGTTATGTCCCATGGTACGTATCTTCCAGGAAGATGTGCAATAGGATCCCTTTAGGTGAATAAAGAAGTAACCGAAATAGGCCGGGCCTCCTTATTAGCCTTGTAATCCTTGGCTTCCTTCTTACAGATAATATACCAATGGAAACCTCTTATCTTACGTCTAAAATGAGCAATACTGACACTTAGCAGATTTATAACAGCAAGCATACTTTCTAGAACATTTAACTACATATCATCCTAATGTATCGTATTGTGTTATAGACAATTAAAGGATGAGATGTTGTAGACAGCAAGATCGTCTAAGTTCATCAAATTATAAACATGTACAAGAAGAAATTAACATCATGATACATTCGAACATACACAAAAAAAAACAAAAACAAAAAAAATTAAATGACAACAGGAAATCGGGGCATAAAAAAAAACAACAATGCGAAGGTAGAATTTTAAAAAACAATACTTCCCTGAACTCCGAATGCAGAATTTGGTACTCTAAATCGCGGAGCGTTGAGTTCATACTTGCAGCAACGGAAAGATGCAGAACTCAGAATAAATTCAGCGGAATGATCTAACCTGAAGCAGCATAAGGATACGCTCATTACCATAAGTTATTTCCACTGATACAAGAAGCAATCGAAGACTTCCAGCCTTAATAGTTATTAAAAAAATATTAATCATGTACTATAAACCTAGAAGTTAAAAGACACATATAAAACCCATCGCACACAAAAATAGTAATCTAGAAGTACTCTAACCTGAGAGCTTTAGAAGTTCTACTCTTTGAATTGCAATTCTAGCAGTCTACGCTTAATCCAACCTCAGCTGAATTGTCTTGCTTGAGAATATCTAAAGTTTAATGAACCTCATAAGCAATGGGAGTGGAAAAAGTGTATGCTTCTGCAGAGAAAATGGTCACATGTTACTTTAATCCAGATATTTTCAAAACAGTCGAAACATCAAAGTGATTAAAAAAGCAAGACAATCGTAAGGCATCAACAAATGGTATAGTAGAGCCCTAAACCCTAAACACTAAAAGTGTCAAACCTTGAAACCTATAAACCCTAAAACCCTAAACCACTAAACCGTTAAACCAAAAACCAATAACACATCAACCCTACACCCTCAACTTGAAACAACCTAAACCTTCAACCAGATACCCCCGACCACTCAACCCCGCACCATAACCTTAACCACTAAACAATAAACTCTAAACAAACTAGCTCTAGTGTCACTAGTGGTATGCTCACGCAATATGCTCCACTATACCATTATGTGATCTTTCGTAAAACAAGAAAATAAAAAATAACGCAATTGGGCAAAATTTCAGAAAAAAAGCATCAATAAGATACTCCCTGATGCTGTTTGGAAAATCGACACAAGGATTTTCCAAGACAACATGAAACATTAGGACACAACAGAAGTTTTTCAGTTTCGATGCATATTGAGCAATTGATTTCACTCCAATAAACGCTGCCACCTTATTCATGTCAAGATTAAATCACCTGCATCCAAAGCACAAAAAAACAATCAGAACACATAACCTATTAGTTCAGAAATACTCCACCAAAAAACATTTCAATGATGCTCACTGCAGTAAACTTGCATCCTTATCTGGTAGTCGTGTTCATCCGTAGCTAGAAGATGACCACATAGGGCCATCTTGATAGAACAACACTTTAACAATGTGGAGAAGAAAGAATTTTCCTGCAAAGTCATGGATATGAACAAGGTTAAATCATAACAAATAAAATCAAATGGCTGGGCTCACAAGCATATCGAATTGCCATTAGCTTTCAACGCATGTCGAATTCCCACCTCACTCAATTTAATAAAGAAAAACAAACAACAACAACAACAATAAAATAATGAAAATTAATTGTTTTATACCCAATCCAACCCTCACTCAATTTAAGAAGAAAAACAAACAAAAATCACACTAATAACAACAACAATAAAAACAACCACCACAAAAACCTAAACAAAAACAATGACAATAACAATAGCAATCAAAAACAAAAACAATAAAAGTAAGAAAAACAATAACAATAACAAACAGAAACATTAAAACAACAATAACAACAATAACAATAACAAAAAAAAAGAAAAACAAACAAAAACAATAACAAAAAAAAAAATAAAAGCGGAAACAATGATAGCAATGTTAATAGAAACAATAACAATAACAATAATAAACAAAAACAATAACATTAACGGAAACTATAACAATGACAATAACAGAGACAATAACAATAACCATAACAATAACAATAAAACATAAATTTAAATGTTAACAATAACATTAATAGAGAAATTAATATAAACAATAACAATAACAAACATAAACAAAAACACTAACACTAATAACACTGACACTTGACACTGACAAAAATAGAAACATTAACCGAGACAATAGCAAAAACATTAACACTAACATTAACAGAAACAGAAACAATAACACTAACAACAAAATAGAAACAAAAGCATTTACATAAACAAAAACAATAACAGAAATTGAAACAAGAATACCATAATGAAGAAAACCCGAGCTTTAAACAAACCAAATTGCACTAAAATTGCAGTAATAGGCCACTATGCTATAACGACATCAATGATGCCATTAGAATAAGATACGCAGCTAAAGCAGCAGGAGGTCACTTGATAACAGTGTCATGATCTGGAAACTCAAACAAAATCACATAAATATAAATCATGTTTCGCTTTTTACCTGTTTACAAGTTCCAATCTCCATAACTTGATCTTATTTGGCAAGTTCTTTGCACGCGGTATGACATCCTTAACAAATAGCTACATATACTTAAAACACAGTCCTAGAAAGCACTTAAACAAAACGTAAAATACCCACCAAAATCAAAGATAACAAAAAAGAACATAGCAAAAAGAAAAAATAATGAAAATCAATTGTCCTATTCCAAGTCATTTGATATACCTAATAACATCCCCCACTTAATTTAAGTAGAGAAAAACAACAACAATAACAATAACAAAAGAACATAGCAAAGGAAAAATAATGAAAATCAATTGTGTCATTCCAAGTAATTTGGTATACCGAAATCCCACCACCCACTCAATTTGAGTAGAAAAAACACAAACAAAAACACACACACAAACACAAACACACTAACACAATTACTAACAATAACACTAACACTAACAACAATAAAAAAATAGTGAAAATCAATAGTTTTATTCCAAGTCAATTGGTATACCCAATCCAAACCCTCACTCAATTTAAGGAGAAAACAAATAACAACAACAATATCAATAATAAAAGAACATAGGAAAGGAAAAAAATAGTGAAAATCAATTATGCTATTCCAAATAATTTGGGATACAAAATCCCACTACCCACTCAATTTATGAAGAAAAAACACTAACATAAACAATAACAATAACCAAAAACACATAGCGAAGGAAGAAATAATGAAAATCAACTGTCTTATTGCATGTTATTCGGTATAGGCAATCCCACCCCCCACTCAATTTAAGAGAAAAAACAAAAATAAAAACAATCACAATCACAATCACAAAAACAAAAGAACATAGCAAAGGAAAAAAATAATAAAAATCAATTGCATTATCTCAAGTCATTTCGTATAATCAATCCCAACCCATTACTCAATTTAAGAAGGAAAAAAAAAACAATCACAATTGCAATCACAATGACAACGACAATCACAATCACAATCACAATCACAATAATAAGAGCAATTTCTGAAACAATCACCAAATTTGTGCACCAACTAACTCACAAAACACCAAGCATAACTAATGTTGTCCTACCTAATACTAGAAAACTACCAACAAAGAGATCTTGCTAGCTTCCTGGATCAGGCTTTCAAATAACCTGGAAGACAAGGCATGTCACACTGATTAGATGTTAAGATGAAACTCATCACAAAGGGCTTGAACTTAATTATATCAAGTTGCCTACGTATCCTTCAGAGGAATCAAAGCCCACGTAGTTCTTTTATTTTTATTATACATCTTTCTAGTGACTCTAGTCTTTGTTTTTACTTTCTAATAAATTCATGATCAATTCATTTTATAAAAAAAACATATAGTTTACAATTGAAATGACAAGCTCACTTGAACAAGGAAATTCTAATAGTTAAATACATATCAAAAATTGGATATCACTGAATATTCTGTCTGAGTAAATTATGTCCCATGGTAAGTATCTTCCAGGAAGATGTCCATTGCAGAAGTTTAAAAAACAATACTTCCCTGAACTCCGAATGCAGAATTTGGTAGTCTAAATCGCGGAGCGTTGAGTTCATGCCGGGAGCAACGGAAAGATGCAGAACTCAGAATAAATTCAGCGGAATGATCTAACCTGATGCAGCATAAGGATACGCTCATTCCCATAAGTTATTTCCACTGATACAAGAAGCAATCGAAGACTTCCAGCCTTAATAGTTATTAAAAAAATATTAATCATGTACTATAAACCTCGAAGTTAAAAGAAACATATAAAACCCATCGCACACAAAAATCGTAATCTAGAAGTCCTTTAACCTGAGAGCTTTAGAAGTTCTACTCCTTGAATTGCAATTCTAGTAGTCTACGCTTAATCCAACCTCAGCTGCATTGTTTTGCTTGAGAATATCTGAAGTTTAATGAACCTCATAAATAACAAAACGTAAAATACCCACCAAAATCAAAAATAACAAAAAAAACATAGCAAAAAGAAAAAATAATGAAAATCAATTGTCCTATTCCAAGTCATTTGATATACCTAATAACATCGCCCACTTAATTTAAGTAGAGAAAAGCAACAACAATAATAATAACAAAAGAACATAGCAAAGGAAAAATAATGAAAATCAATTGTGTCATTCCAAGCCATTTGGTATACCCAAATCCCACCACCCACTCAATTTGAGTAGAAAAAACACAAACAAAAACACACACACACACACAAACACAAACACACTACACAATTACTGACATACACACAAACACACTAACAATAACACTAACACTAACAACAACAGAAAAATAGTGAAAACCAATAGTTTTATTCCAAAGTCAATTGGTATACCCAATCCAAACCCTCACTCAATTTAAGGAGAAAAAAAAATAACAATAACAATATCAATAATAAAAGAACATAGCGAAGCAAAAAAATAGTGAAAATCAATTATGCTATTCCAAATCATTTGGGATACAAAATCCCACTACCCACTCAATTTATGAAGAAAAAACACTAACATAAACAATAACAATAACCAAAAAAACATAGCAAAGGAATAAACAATGAAAATCAACTGTCTTATTGCATGTTATTTGGTATAGGCAATCCCACCCCCCCACTCAATTTAAGAGAAAAAACAAAAACAAAAACAATCACAATCACAATCACAAAAACAAAAGAACATAGCAAAGGAAAAAAATAATAAAAATCAATTGTATTATCTCAAGTCATTTCGTATACTCTATCCCAACCCATTACTCAATTTAAGAAGGAAAAAAAAAAAACAATCACAATTACAATCACAATGACAACGACAATCACAATCACAATCACAATAATAAGAGCAATTTCTGAAACAATCACCAAATTTGTGTACCAACTAACTCACAAAACACCAAGCATAACTAATGTTGCCCTACCTAATACTAGAAAACTACCAACAAAGAGATCTTGCTAGCTTCCTGGATCGGGCTTTCAAATAACCTGGAATAGAAGGCATGTCTCTGGTAAGAATCTTATTCCAACAAAAGAAAAAGTCAACAAAAACCAAAACACATGATGCGGAACACTAAACAATAACAGAAATATTATCAGAAACAATAACCAAAAAAAATATAGAAACAATAACAATATCAATAAAACAGAAACGTTAACAATAATGTTAACGGAGAAATTAACAGGAACAATAACAATAACAAACGCAAAAAAAAACAATAACACTAATAACACTAATACTACCACTAGCAACAGCAAAAACCAAACAAAAACATTAACAAAAACATTAACATTAACATTAACACTAACACTAACAATAAAACAAAAACAAAAACATTAACAGAAACATAACCAGAGAGCCGAGACCACTAACCACTAAACAATAAACTCTAAACAAACTAGCTCTAGTGTCTCTAATGGTATGCTCACGCAATATGCTCCATTATACCATTATGTGATCTTCGTAAAATAAGAAAATAAAAAATAACGCAACTGGGTAAAATTTCAGAAAAAAAGCATCAATAAGATACTCCCTGATGCTGTTTGGAAAATCGGCACGAGGATTTTCCAAGACAACATGTAGCATTAGGACACAACAGAAGTTTTACAGTTTCGATGCATATTGAGCAATTGATTTCACTCCAATGAACGTTGCCACCTTATTCATGTCAAGATTAAATGACCTGCATCCAAAGCACAAAAAAACAAGCAAAACACATACCTATTAGTTCAGAAATAATCCACCAAGAAACATTTGAAAGATTCTCACTACAGTAAACTTGCATCCTCATTTGGTAGTGGTGCTCATTCGTAGCTAGAAGATGACCACATAGGGCCATCTTGATAGAACAACACTTTAACAATGTGGAAAAGAAAGAATTTTCCTGCAAAGTCATGGAAGTCTTAGGTTACTGTTTTGAACAAGGTTAAATCAACACAACTAAAATCAAATGGCTAAGCTCACAAGCATATAGAATTGCCACTAGCTTTCAATGCAGATACATTTGGAGGGCTCAATAAGAAAAAATGGTAAGGCAGCATAGCATATATACTACATGCAGGATATATTAAAAAAAAGACCAAGTTGCGTTAGAGAATATAATATAATAACTAACTCACCTACCTGAAAACAATAATCACGTCCTTACAGCAACATTAAATCCAAATATAACAAAATTAAATTCATCATAGCGAAAGTAAAAATTGTTATCCAAGGTCAAAGAAGAAAAAAGGAGAAAAAAATATGAACCATAGATAATAGGAATGTAGAAATACTTTAACCTGCGAGCTTTAGATTTTTTGCGCCTTGAATTGCAAAGCTAGCCGTCTTGGCATAATCCAACTCCACCTGCATAGCCATGTTTGATAATTTCTGAACTTCTATGAACCTCATAAGCAATGGGAGTGGAAACAATTTATGCTTCTGCTGAGAAAGTGGTCATATGTTACTTCAATCCAGATATTTTCAAGATAGTTAACACATAAAGGAGATTAAAAATTAAATATAACCATGAGGCATCTCGTCAGCGTTGATCTTAGTAGTTACGGCAAAATAAAATCATCCTCTGACCTTCCAACCAGCTGCTCGAAGCTTCCCGCCTTCCTGGACTCCATCAACACAACTCATAAAGCATGGAAAAGAATCAGAAAATGTCAAATAAATCAAAGGCCATGAAGACATAGAATTAGGAAGAAAAAAAACAAACCTTTCAGGTCGTAGCTGACAAGGCAAATGAAAAAAAATTGAGGCAAGATTCCACATATAACTTATATGTAGGCTATAACAAAAAAGACCATGTTCCGTTCGAGAACATAATATATTAACTAAAACTATAACCTGTAAACAATAAGCATGTCCTTAGAGGAGCATTAAATTCAAATATAATCAATCTAATTCATCATAACACAAGTAAAAATTGTTATATAGAGTTCAATAAGAAAAAAGGCGCAAAAATACCCACCATAGCAAATAGGAACCAAGAAGTACATTAACCTGCGAGCTTTAGAAGTTCTACACCTTGAATTGCAATTCGAGCAGTCTTCGCTTAATCCAACCTCAGATGGATTGTCTTACTTGAGAATATCTGGAGTTTTATGCGTCTGATAAGCAATGGGAGTGGAAAATGTGTATGCCTCTGCAGAGAAAATCGTCATATGTTACTTTAATCCAGATATTTTCAAAATAGTCGCGACATTAAAGAGATTAAAAAAGCGAGACAATCATGAGGCATCAGCTAAGGGTATAGTAGAGCTTTAAACCCTAAACCCTAAAAGTTTCAAACTTTCAACCCTATAAGCCCTAAAACCCTAAACCACTAAACCCTTAACCACAAAACCAATAAAACCTCACCCCTAAACCCTAAAACCCTCAACCCTATACCTGAAACAACCTAAACCATCAAACAGAGACACCAGACCACTGAACCCTGAACTGTAACACTAACCCCTAAACAATAAACCCTAAACAAACTAGCTCTAGTGTCATTAGTGGTACGCCCATGCGATATGCTCCACTATACCATTAGGTGATCTTTCGTAAAAGATGAAAATCACAAATAAGACAATTTTGCAAAATTTCACAAAAAAACCATCAATAAGATACTCCCTGATGCTGGTTCGAAAATCGACACGAGGATTTTCCAAGACAACAAAGAAACATTAGGAGACAACAGAAGTTTTTCAGTTTCGATGCATATTGAGCAATTGATTTCACTCCAATGAACGCTGCCACCTTATTCATGTCAAGAATGAATGACCTGCATCCAAAACACAAAAAAACATGCAAAACACATAACCTATTAGTTCATAATAGTCTACCAAAAAACATTTGAATGATGCTCACTGCAGTAAACTTGCATCCTTATCTGGTAGTGGTGCTCATTGGTAGCAAGGGCCATCTTGTTTGAACAACAATTTAACAATGTGGAACAGAAAGAATTTTCCCTGCAAACTCATCAAAGTGTTTAAGTTACTGTTCTGAACAAGGTTAAATCAAAACAAAGAAAATCAAAGGGCCAAGATCACAAGCATATAGAAAATACCATTAGCTTTCAATGCAGGTGCATTTGGAGGGCTCCGCAAGAAAAAAATGGTAACGCAGGATAGCATCTATACTACATGCAGGATATATAAAAAAAAAGATTAAGTTGTGTTAGAGAATATAATATAATAACTTACCCTCCTATCTGAAAACAATAATCATGTCACTACGTCAGCATTAAATCTAAGTATAACCACATCCAATTCAACATAGCGCAAGTAAAAATCGTCATCCATGGCCAAAGAAGAAAAAAAAGGGAAAAAATATGAGCCATAGACAACATGAATGTAGAAATAATTTAACCTGCGAACTTAAGATTTTCTGCGCCTTGAACTGCAATGCTAACCGTCTTGCCATAATCCACCTAAGGCTGCATTGTCGTGTTTTAATATCTGAAGTTTTATGCATCTCATAAGCAATGGGAGTGGAAAAGGGGTATGCTTCCGCTGAGAAAACGGTCATATGTTACTTCAATCCACATATTTTCAAAATAGGTAAGACATAAAAGGAGATTAAAAATTGAATATAACCATGAGGCATCTCGTCAACGTTCATCTTACGAGTTACGGCAAAATAAATCAACCTCTCACCTTCCAACCAGCTGCTCAGAGTCTTCACGCCTTCGCGCACAACATCAACACAAGTGACAAAGCATGGAAAAGAATTAGAAGATAAGAAATAAATCAAAGGCAATGAAGGGATAAAATTCGGAAGAAAAAATAAGCATACCTCTCAGGCTATAGCTGACAAGAAAAATAAATAGAAACTTAACTGAGACAGGATTGAACATATACCCTACATGTAGGGTATTAAAAAAAAAGATCAGGTTCTGTTAGAGAATATAATATATTAACAACCACTATTACATGAAAACAATTAGCATGTCCTTACGAGAGCATTAAATTCAAATATAATCACATCTAATTCCGCATCTAAAAATTGTTATACAGAGTTCAAGAAGAAAAAATGCCAAAAAATAGAGACATCATTATAAAATAAAAATACGAAATTAGGTATATGAAAGTGCTAATGTAAATTGAAAAACAACACACACAATTACAACATAAACCCCAGTTTCATATTCATGAACAAGAATGGAAATCTCATTATAAAATCAAAAGCAGAAATACCTGCAAGCATAAGATTCAAAGGGTTTCCACATAGGAACTTAAGTTCGTGTTCTCCAAGTCAAAGTGCAATGTTCTCTGTACCAAAGGAATGAAGTTACTGGACCAGGCCAGGCCTCAAAACCAGTGGCAAGGCGAACCAGTGACTTTATATGAACTATAAACCCTCGTTCCAAAATACCATATAGCAACAAGATAAAGGTTAGTACATGGATATTTCTTGTGGCATCTTTATAACCTACAAATATGATGATGTGCTTAAAATGAATTAGAGTTGAGTACTACACGCACATTCTAAAAGTAGCTAATCCATGGTAATAGATAATGCATGCCATGTGGAGTCTCATTTTTAGTCCCTGCTAAGAAGCAAGAACACTAGTTTAGTTTGCTGAAAAAATTATCATTTCACTATAAATTTGTACAACGTAAATTCAACGGATATAACAAGCTAGTAACTACTTCACAAGGACATCAACTTTTGTACATATCCATCTAATGACCTTTGACAAAAACCATCCTAAATCCTAAATGGCAACCATTAAAAGGCACATCATATTCCTGTGCACTCTTTCCTTCCATTGAAATGAATAATCAATTCCCCAAGGAGACTTTGTATCATTTGTATTCATTATTAGATTAATGCTAAGGACGAGTAAAAAAAACATCTGATTACTGTATCATACTAGTGCTAAAATAAGTTAGTATTAATATGTTCATAGGTAAAGGTAAAATTTAAATTAAACATGATTGATTGGAGGATTGGCCCACAGGAAGAGACATCTTGAGTCTACGATAATAATTTATCCGGTAGTGGTGCTAATTCATAGCTAGAAGATGACGACATAGGGCCATGTTGCTCGAAAAAAAATAAAGAATAACCACCATAGCAAATAATAATATAGAAGTATTTTAACCTGAGAGCTTTAGAAGTTCTACTCCTTGAATTGCAATTCTAGCAGTCTTCGCTTAATCCAACCTCAGTTGCATTGTCTTGCTTGACAATATTTGAAGTTTTATGAACTTCATAAGCAATGGGAGTGGAAAAAGTGTATGCCCCTGCAGAGAAAATGGTCACATGTTATTTTAATAAAGATATTTTCAAAATAGTCGAGACATCAAAGTGATTAAAAAAGCAAGACAATCATAAGGCATCAACTAATGGTATAGTGGAGCCGTAAACCCTAAACCCTAAAAGTTTCAAACCTTAAACCCTATAAACCCTAAAACCTTAAACCACTAAACCCTTAAACCAAAAACCAATGACCAATTAACATTAAACCCTATACCTGAAACAACCTAAACCATCAACCACAGACCCCCGACCACTCAACTCCGAACCATAACCTTAACCACTAAACAATAAACTCTAAACAAACTAGCTCTAGTGTCACTAGTGGTATGCCCACGCAATATGCTCCACTATACCATTATGTGATCCTTCGTAAAACAAGAAAATAAAAAATAACGCAATTGGGCAAAATTTCATAAAAAAAGCATCAATAAGATACTCCCTGATGCTGTTTGGAAAATCGAGACGAGGATTTTCCAAGACAACATGAAACATTAGGACACAACAGAAGTTTTCCAGTTTCGATGCATATTGAGCAATTGATTTCACTCCAATAAACGCTGCCACCTTATTCATGTCAAGATTAAATGACCTGCATCCAAAGCACAAAAAAACAAGCAAAACACAACCTATTAGTTCAGAAATAGTCCACCAAGAAACATTTGAATAATGGTCACTGCAGTAAACTTGCATTCTTATCTGGTAGTCGTGTTCATCCGTAGCTAGAAGATGACCACAAGCATATCGAATTGCCATTAGCTTTCAACGCATAAAGAATTCCCACCCCACTCAATTTAATAAAGAAAAACAAACAACAACAATAACAATAAAATAATGAAAATTACTTGTTTTATAGCCAATCCAACCCTCACTCAATTTAAGAAGAAAAACAAACAAAAATCACACTAATAACAACAATAAAAACAACCACCAAAAAAACCTAAACAAAAACAATGACAATAACAATAGCAATCAAAAACAAAAACAATAAAAGTAAGAAAAACAATAACAATAACAAACAGAAACATTAACAAAACAATAACAACAACAATAACAATAACAAAAAAAAAAGAAAAATTAACAAAAACAATAACAAAAAAAAAACGGAAGCAATAATAGCAATGTTAATAGAAACAATAACAATAACAATAATAAACAAAAACAATAACATTAACGGAAACAATAACAATGACAATAACAGAGACAATAACAATGGAAACCTCTTATCTTACGTCTAAAATGACCAATACTGACATTTAGCAGATTTATAACAGCAAGCATACTTTCTAGAACATTTAAATACATATCATCCTAATATATCGTATTGTGTCGTAGACAATTAAAGGATGAGATGTTGTAGACAGCAAGATCGTTTAAGTTCATCAAATTATAAACATGTACAAGAAGAAATTAACATCATGATACATTCTAACATACACAAAAAAAAACAAAAATAAAAAAAATAAAATGATAACATGAAATCGGGGCATAAAAAAAAACAACAACAATGCAAAGGTAGAATTTTAAAAAACAATACTTCCCTTAACTCCGAATGCAGAATTTGGTAGTCTAAATCGCAGAGCGTTGAGTTCATACCTGCAGCAACGGAAAGATGCAGAACTCAGAATAAATTCAGCGGAATGATCTAACATGAAGCAGCATAAAGATACGCTCATTACCATAAGTTATTTCCACTGATACAAGAAGCAATCGAAGACTTCCAGCCTTAATAGTTATTAAAAAATATTAATCATGTACTATAAACCTAGAAGTTAAAAGAAACAAAAATAGTAATCTAGAAGTACTTTAACCTGAGAGCTTTAGAAGTTCTACTCCTTGAATTGCAATTCTAGCAGTCTACGCTTAATCCAACCTCAGCTGCATTGTCTTGCTTGATATATCCTCAACCTCGTTCTGCATCAAAAAAGCCAAAATAAAATTAGAGGAGCAAGGGATGGATGAATGAAGTAGAATTAGATCATAAAGAACAAGAGTTAATCTAATAAAAAAATATAGCTCCATCAAAATCTGAACAGAAAGCAAGTGCAGGAAAATATTATCTTTAGTAAGGGGTGAGCAAAAAAGCACATCAACTTATGCAAGTACCCGTGTAAGATATATCCTCAGCCACATTCTGCATCAAAAAAGGTATAACAAAGTTAGAGGATCACAAGAGGGTTGAATGAAGTAGAATTACATGATAAAAAACTACATTTAATATAATTAAAAATAGCTCCATCAAAATCTGAAGAAAAAGCATCTGCAGGAAAATATTGTCCTTAGTAAGGGGTGAGCAAGAAAGCACATCAATTTATGCAAGTACCTATGTATGATATATTCTCAACCTCCTTCTGCATCAAAAAAGATAAAATAAATTAGAGGATTAAGGATGGATGAATGAAGTAGAATCAGATCATAAAGAACAACATTTAATCTAATAAAAAAAGCTCCATCAAAATCTGAACAAAAAGCAAGTGCAGAAAAATATTATCTTTAGTAAGCGGGAGAGCAAGAAAGCACATCAACTTATGCGAGTACCCATGTATGACATATCCTCAACCTCATTCTGCATCAAAAAAGGTAAAATAAAGTTAGAGGATCAAGGGATGGATGAATGAAGTAGGAGTAGATGACAAAGAGTAACATTTAATCTAATAAAAAACTAGGTCCATCAAAATCTGAACAAAAAGGAAGTGCAGTGAAATATTGTCTTTAGTAAGGGGATGAGCAAGAAAACACATCAACATATGGAAGTGCCCATGTATGACATATCCCAAACCTCATTCTCGCATCAAAAAAAGTAAAATAACGTTAGAGGATCACAAGATGGACGAATGAAATAGAATTAGGTGATAAAAAAAACATTTAATCTAATAAAAAATAGCTCCATCAACTTATGCATGTACCAATGTATGATATATCCTCACCCACATGCTGCACCAAAAAAGGTAAAATAAAGTTAGAAGATCAAGGGATGGAGTGAAAAGCATTCTTCAATTTATGATACACAATCTCTGAAAATCAACTAAATTATAATTTTCTCTTTATATAGTTCTATGCCATGTGAGATAATATATTTTAATTACTAACTAAAACCTTTATTTATTTTCAAGAAAACAAATAATTTGTGTCAAGGTTGACACCGAAATTTTCATAGACAGGATGTTTAGCAGGTGCCTTGACTGCATAATTGCGACTAGGATCAATGGTTGTAACCGTGTCATTGTGATCAATATACTTACTCAAGAATGTTTCTCCAAGGATGCTTTCTGGAAGTTGCTTGGCATATACAGCTTCAAATCTGTATCATAAGACAAAGTTCATTGAAGGAACAGTTCTATCTCTGCAACAAGATGGAACTCAAAACATGTTTGAGTAAATGAGTGCACCAGTGTGTTGTGAGGTTGCATAAATAATCCAGCTCAGCTTCAGCTTCAAATAGATTCATTTCACTCTCATCATTTTCATCAGAGTTTACTTCATCCACATCCTAAGGAGGGATGTTATTTGGAGATTGCGACAGCAAAGCGTTTGCTGCTGACTTGATCATTTTGCGCCCCATGAAAGCACCTATTCTGACATATCCATAATCTGTTCCACCGACACTGGAAAAGAGAGCTATGTGATCAATTTGAAAGCAGCACAGACGCAAAAAATAATATAAATGGAGGAGCTATGTCTTTAATTAATGTAGGATGAATACCTATGTCGTATTCCGGAATCAATCCCCCAAAAGCGTATGTGTGTTGGAATGTTAACAAGTTCCTTCACCTCTGCTAGCTGGATGAGATAATGAGAAAGATTTGCCAGATCAAACACAAGGATTATATACACTGGGGTGATGCTATATATGTGATTCTTACAAACCTGACAAACCATGGCAAGTAGCTTGTTGGCTTCTCCACAAGCTGAAGCCATTTGGTCCATGACTCCACAAGGAGCACCAACAATACGGTTCTCAACCTGCCGAAGATTTTCAATGGAATAAGTCACCGGGACTTACATGGAAGTGTGTAAAGCAAACAGGGAAGAAAAAAAAAAAGTTCTTCAATTATTGATAAGTAACTTTTGACACAGAATTGCTAGTTTTCTGGGATCAATATTAAGCCCTGCATGCAGAAAATTAGTCAGCAAAATTATTCTCATATATAGGTTCAGGCCTTCCACATATATTGCAACTTAAGTAAAACTTAAAGGAGTTGTTAATGGGAAGTGCAAATGATGTTTCAATCCAAGTAAATAATTAATAGTAGGTATTAAATTAGGAGTCTTTTCTGGCACAAAGCACTAACCATGTGCTGCAGCAATGGCTGACATGGTGGCAACTTCCACTGATGCGGAAGATGAAACACCCTTGCCTTCTGGAACGGCAGAAGAAACCTGAAAAATCATGTACAGACACCAAATGATGAATGCGCATATCTCTTGACAAATAATATCAAAAAAGCTGAAAACATTTTACTTGGGGTCGCTGATTAATTTCATCTGAGAAACTTCACAAGACAATCAACACTCCAATCATGATCTTAGCATGTAAGATATAAGATATTGTGCCTTATTAGTAACAATATTAATAAATGAAATGTTTCCATGATAGTTAGTTCAA
This sequence comes from Dioscorea dumetorum, assembly GCA_902712375.1. Classification (NCBI taxonomy): domain Eukaryota; kingdom Viridiplantae; phylum Streptophyta; class Magnoliopsida; order Dioscoreales; family Dioscoreaceae; genus Dioscorea; species Dioscorea dumetorum. The sequence continues at coordinate 4,009,256 of CACTHL010000490.1, read as the reverse complement.
AGTCTTTAGTTTTGTTCTACTTCATTTTTCTTAATTTCCACCTTATTTTCGTATGAGCTATAAAGGAAGAGAGCTTTCTGGTGATGCCACTGACTGCAAGAAAGCCATGAAAAGCATTCTTCAATTTATGATACACAATCTCTGAAAATCAACTAAATTATAATTTTCTCTTTATATAGTTCTATGCCATGTGAGATAATATATTTTAATTACTAACTAAAACCTTTATTTATTTTCAAGAAAACAAATAATTTGTGTCAAGGACTCAAGGCAAAGGAAGACATCACACCAGGATGCTGCTACTTTCAGTGAAGCGCACACCCAATTCAATCATCAAGACAAGAATTGTTCCAGCAACATATAATGCCCACCTGAATGAAAGAGAACTCTATTCAGTCAACCAAGAAAGGATAGTAGAATGAAACATATCAACTAAATGAGAAGAACATACTTCTGGGAGGGATCTTGGGAGAAGTATTTATATGCCTCTTCATAAGAAATTGGCTGATCACCATCAAGGAAATCTGACAGGTCCATGTCGAAAGTTGGTGCTCGGTTACTCAATTCTGAGCCAAATGATACCTGCAATAACCAAGGCAATAACAGGAAAGCTCAAAAAAAGAAAGCACGTCTCCATAATCATTCCAAAAAAAAAAAAAAAAAAAACAGAGATATCTCTGAAATAGCAGATTAAAATCCATAAATATTTCTCTTTGTCAAGTCATATGACCTCAAATACATGGACTACTAAGCATAGTAAGTTATTGAGAACCATATACCAACAAATTGAGGCAGATAAAATAAATAAATAAATACCTAAAATATCTTTCAACCATGATAGTTGATTATTAACAGGCATGTTCAGTTTAGTCACCAAGAATTCTCTTTTAATGTACCACTTGTGAGTGAGGAGAAAAGACTCATAAGGTGGCAATTATATTTAAGAGAATGATATTAAGATCATAGCGTTCTTCAATGACCTACACTGAGCATATTATTAATAAAGAGAAAATAGAATTTAGGTTCACAACATACTATTTGCAGAATCGGTCCCTGCCCTTTAGCTTGCTGCCGTGCTTCAGCATGTTTCCATAGCTTGTGTTTGGACGGATGGTTTGTCTGAACAGCAACATGGCAAGCCTCTCTAATTGGCATCTGTCCAGAAAGGGAACAAAAAGTGTCAAAGCTTCCAGTAATAAAATAAAACGTAAGAATACTTATTTCCGCTCCAAATGTGACACTGTGACAAGGATATTTATGAGGTTCTCACAAAGTGAAAAATTCTCCTAGTAATTGTACCAGGACTTTCTGCTCATCTATAGCGAAAGAATCTTCTTATTTTTCAAAGAAAAAGTTTTCAATATCAAAAGCTTACCTACAAAACAAGGCTTCCTGAATAATCAGCAATCCCTCCCATTACATCCAATCTCTCAGGAGCTCTCGCAACATATATTTCCTCCTATAAGAAAAAGACAATGTCAAACAAGGATAAAAAGAGAGCTAAAAGCTAAAGATGCTGGGAACAGTAAACAAAGGGTTAGATCAAGACCTCCCAATCAAAAAGTGCAGCAGCAGCAGCTCGCTCCCTCATCGGGTGCTTCTCAATGCCCTTCCCTGAGTCAGTTTCAGTATGTAGAGCTGACAAGCCCTTCAAGAATGCCATTGTATCAGGTAAACCATGGAGATCACCATGAAGTATCTCAAGATTCTCAATGCGCCTAAAGAGACAAGTTGTATAGGTCATCAATATACAGAAGACCGATGCATTAAAAATAAGTTATAGACTTCTGCGCATAGCCACTCACGATTCCACAAGGGAGATGTTCCCAGTTATCTCATTTTCTGTAACTGCAGGCCGAAGACCAACCTCATCTTCAACAAGTGAATACCATTCGGGAATGCAGATATCTCTACCTGGAGCTCTTTGTAGTTGATATCCGAGTACTATGGCATCACGCAACCTCCTAACTCCACTTAATGTCTTCTCAAAAACACCAAGTTAAATGAGCTGGCCATCAAATAGGTTCCTATGGGAAAAACATAACAGAAGGGACAAACATATAAAGAAAACCCTTGTCAAAGGCCAAAACATTAAAGATTATATGTTGTGTCAGAAAACAGGAAAACCAGAAGGGTAACTAAAATGAGATGTTGCATCAGTCGCAAATTCTTCATTCAAAATAAACCAGCAGGCGATACTAAATTCTGTGCTTGACTTCTCCGAAAGACAAACATACCTTGTCTGATGAATAATTTTTCCCAGCGGCTGTTTCTTGCAGTATAAGAGCAGCCACCTGAGGTTACAGTCATTGCAATCAAAATTTAGATAGACAAAAGATGTCAACCCTAGGAATAATATTTTCCTTTCAAATGACAGTTTCTGCATTGTTTGGAACTCCAAATCCCTTGCTGTAGGCCAAAAATCTGATGATAATCAGGTTACCTTCTGATTTTGAAACCCTATTGAAAAGGTCTAGGGTTAAAATTGAGAACAACTCAAGCCTTCTCCCTTCTCTCTCAACCTTGGGCACAGTTTAAAAAAATAAATATTCCAATCAGGGCAATAAGAAGATGAAAGAGAATACCTCACCACCATTGATACCTCCCTCATGGCATGGACTAAGTTTGAGAGCACGTTTAAGATATGGTTTCCAATGCCCAACAAGTAAATCTCTCCTAATCATTTCAACCCCTCCATGGTAATACTGCACAAAAGAATAACTTAAAAAATAAGTCCAACTAAAACAAACTCCATAGTATATGATATTTTGTCTCCATGAACTATAGAACTAAAAACGAATATGACCTCAAGCATATTTCTTAAGAATGGTTCCTCACTGAAATAATCTCTGCGCACAAAGACAAATGGCAATTTGTAGGCCAAAGTTTCACTCACAGTCCCATAATCAATCTTTCCTGGAATCAAAAGTGGTTAAGAAGAGCTGAAGATAAACATTATATATCACCCATTGCAAAACCTTACCAAGCATACAGTCAGATGTTGCAATCAGATCAGGCGTGTAGGCATCTTTTGGAAGTCTGATGAAGTTTGGAGGAAGAATTTGGTTGTCAGATGCCCCACAGACCTTCAGTGGGACAGACAGAATCCAATCAGCAATCTCCGTTGCTTCCAAGGAAAGAACATGACAAGATGTAACTAATTAGAAAATCATACCAGACATAGCCAGCCAGCCAGCAGGCAGCCATTCTTCCCTCAGTTTCCAACCGGCTGGCTACACATAATAAGGAAGAACGCAAAATTCACTTAGAAAAAATAATAACCATTTTAGGAGAAGAAAAATCAAGCAGTTAAATAAATCTGGTAACACAGGAAATAAATGAAGAATATGCAATTGCCAAGCAATGGATGTCAATGGCACACAGGTGATTCCAGAAAGAGAGAAAAAGAAATTTGGACTATCGAAATAAGTCAAAATTCACTTAGAAAAAATAATAACCAATTTAGCAAAAGAAAAATCAAATAGTTAAATAAATCTGGTAACACAGGAAAAAAATGAAGAATTTGCAATTGCCAAGCAATGGATGCCAATGGCTCACAAGTGATTCCAGAAAGAGATAAAAAGAAATTTGGACTACTGAAACAAGTTCCAGCAAAGTAAATATGACGTACCTGTCCACCAAAATTAAAAATGACCACCTTCACATCCTCTGCAATACCAAGATCCTTCATCACCTGAAGCAACAAGAATATAATCAAGGAACCAAAGAAGAAAATTACATTTGTGCAAAATCTTTGTCATATTGAGAATTTTTAACCTCAGATCGAGGTTTATGAATCCTTCTGACCACCAAAGGTACATCAATAACGTCCCTGAAAGCGGGCACTGGAAAATCCATAACATTAGCTGAGTTGTTTTATCAAAACAAAGTCCTATAATACAAGTCAAAAAAAGGGAGAGAGATCAAGGAATGTTTTCTTTTATACTTGGGCAGTAACCAGGAAGTCGAAGTAAGAACTCGCAGTGAGAATAATCTTCAGCTATCTGCAACAATTACAAGCAAAAGAATGAGCTAAATTTGAATGAAAACTCAGTAGTATATGAAATTTGAATAAAAAGCAATGGAAGAGTAGCAAATACAGCTTTTGAAATTCCATGCTCTTCACATTTACAATACAATGTAATCACAGATTCTTCTTTATAAGACATTTAAAATAAATAATACTAATAGGCCGAGCAGTGGAATGGCTACCACAATGTCAGGTCTAGAAGGATTATACACAAGTTAAAAATAAAAATAAATATACAAATAAAAATAAATGAAGAAGACAAGAACGATAAAGAAACCACATTATGATAAATAGATTCAATAATAATGGTTGAAACAATTACCTGCCAAACAATAGACCGGTGATTAATTCCAGCTGCCATCACATACTCTGCATAGGTAAAATCCCAACTGCAAAAAGTGCAGTAGCAATTAGAGCATTATGATTTTGGAAGTAAATATATTGATTTACAACCAAACCAATAGCAAATCAAAGACTCATTACAGAACAATGAGGTCTGTTGCTCAGGCGCTAAACTCTTGCTAAGAGAAGTGGACATATTTATATTCTCTGGATTACTTGTTCACAAAATCAATATCAAATTATCCAGGGTCAGGCTACAACGACTGCAACCAGATGCAAAGAAGCTTATGCTTTTGTAAATGACCATGTTTTGACTTATCCTATCGCTGCCTCTAATTTAAGTCTTAATGGCAGAATTCTTCAACCAATCATCCAAAAAGAAGGAAAAAAAACGAAAGAATACAGTATTTTTAACACCATCAAAGCACATCCAGGACTCATAAATCACTCATATTTCTGTCAGAGTGTGATGGCATGCTGAGAGACAATTTTGTTCTTCAATTCTCCGGTTTAAGGATGTAAAATCACAAAATCACACTGCATACCTAAAGTTTGTGACACAGACAGATCGGATTCCAGCATCTGCCGCTGCTCAGCATGCTACAGGAACCACATCTGAGACCTGTTTCCAATGGAAAAAAATGAATCAACAGGAAATTTTGTGCAACTCCTCCACAAGAAAACAAGCAATCCATCAACAAAAAATTGAGCAAATCCCTTCATTCAAATGATGTCTTAATTTAATGTAATGAAATGCTAAATACAAAAAACCAGAAATCTGTATCTTACATGTTAGTTAAACTTTTAAGTTCTGATCCAATTTGGGATTGCTGTAAACTAATGGAATTTAAAAGTCCATAGCTTTCATTGTTTCCATAAAGTACTTCGGGTGCCACATGCTACTACCGTATCCAGATACAAGGTTGTGATTTCATGTGCTCGAAACACTTAAAAAGTTCAATAATGTTAATCATTGTACAAAATGATGATAATGTATAAGTTGATCAAGAAGCTTATGTGAAGATTGTCATCTGCTATGTTAGACTTGCACAAACAAGTCTCTGGTAAGAATCTTATTCCAACAAAAGAAAAAGTCAACAAAAAGCCAAAACACATGATGAAGCACACTAAACAATAACAGAAATATTATCAGAAACAATAACCAAAAAAAAAATATAGAAACAATAACCATAATAGAAACAAAAACGATAACAAAAACAATAAAAAGAAACGTTAACAATAACGTTAACAGAGAAATTAACAGGAACAATAACAATAACAAACGCAAACAACAACAATAACACTAATAACACTAACACTAACACTAGCAACAACAAATACAAAAGCAAAAACATTAATAGAAACATTAACATTAACAGAAACACTAACACTAACAATAAAACAGAAACAAAAACATTAACAGAACAATAACAATAACAGAAACACTAATAATAACAATAACAAACAGAAACATTAATAGAAACAAAAACAATAACAAAAACTGAAACAATAACATTAACTGAAACATTAACAAACAAACAATAAAACACAAACAGTAATATTAACTTTAACATTAACATTAACCAAAACAATAACAAACATAAACATAAACAACAGAAACAGAATTAGAAACATTAACACAATAACAACACTATTTTATGAACCAAAACAACACTAACAATATCACTAATAACAAAAATAAAAACAAAAAAAGCAAAAGCAATAACAAAAACAAAACCAATAACAATAACAAAATAATGAAGAAATCAATTGTTTTTTATACCTCACCCCACCCCCACTCAATTTAAGAAGAAAAAACAACAACATCAACAACAACAATAACAAAAATTGATGAAAATCAATTGTTTTATACAAAATCCCACCCCACTCAATTTAATAAAGAAAATCAAACAACCACAATAACAATAAAATAATAAAAATTAATTGTTTTATACCCAATCCAACCCTCACTCAATTTAAGAAGAAAAACAAACAAAAATCACACTAATAACAACAACAATAAAAACAACCACCACAAAAACCTAAACAAAAACAATGACAATAACAATAGCAATCAAAAACAAAAACAATAAAAGTAAGAAAAACAATAACAATAACAAACAGAAACATTAACAAAACAATAACAACAACAATAACAATAACAAAAAAAAAGAAAAATTAACAAAAACAATAACAAAAAAAAAACGGAAACAATAATAGCAATGTTAATAGAAACAATAACAATAACAATAATAAACAAAAACAATAACATTAACGGAAACAATAACAATCACAATAACTGAGACAATAACAATAACCATAACAATAACAAGAAAACATAAATTTAAATGTTAACAATAACATTAATAGAGAAATTAATATAAAAAATAACAATAACAAACATAAACAAAAACACTAACACTAATAACACTGACACTGACAAAAACAGAAACATTAACAGAGACAATAACAAAAACATTAACACTAACATTAACAGAAACAGAAACAATAACAAAAATTGAAAGAAGAATACCATAATGAACAAAACCCGAGCTTTAATCAAACCAAAATTGCACAATAATTGCAGTAATAGGTCACTATGTTATGACGACATCAATGATGCCATTAGAATAAGATACGCAGCTAAAGCAGCAAGAGGTCACTTGATAACAGTGTCATGATCTGGACACTCAAACAAAATCACATAAATATAAATCATGTTTCGCTTTTTACCTGTTTACAAGTTCCAATCTCCATAACTTGATCTTATTTGGCAAGTTCTTTGCACGCGGTATGACATCCTTAACAAATAGCTACATATGCCTAAAACTCAATCCTGGAAAGCCCTAAAACTAAAAGTAAAATACCCACCAAAATCAAAAATAACAAAAAAGAACATAGCAAAAAGAAAAAATAATGAAAATCAATTGTCCTATTCCAAGTCATTTTATATACCTAATAACATCGCCCACTTAATTTAAGTAGAAAAAAGCAACAACAATAACAATAACAAAAGAACATAGCAAAGGAAAAAAAATGAAAATCAATTGTGTCATTCCAAGTCATTTGATATACCAAAATCCCACCACCCACTCAATTTAAGTAGAAAAAACACAAACAAAAACACACACAGAAGCATAAAACACACACACACACACACACACACACAAACACACTAACACAATTACGACGAACACACACAAACACACTAACAATAACACTAACACTAACAACAACAAAAAAATAGTGAAAACCAATAGTTTTATTCCAAGTCAATTGGTATACCCAATCCAAACCCTCACTCAATTTAAGGAGAGAAGAAATAACAACAACAATATCAATAATAAAAGAACATAGCAAAGGAAAAAAATAGTGAAAATCAATTATGCTATTCCAAATAATTTGGGATACAAAATCCCACTACCCACTCAATTTATGAAGAAAAAACACTAACATAAACAATAACAATAACCAAAAACACATAGCGAAGGAAGAAATAATGAAAATCAACTGTCTTATTGCATGTTATTTGGTATAGGCAATCCCACCCCCCACTCAATTTAAGAGAAAAAACAAAAATAAAAACAATCACAATCACAAAAGCAAAAGAACATAGCAAAGGAAAAAATAATAAAAATCAATTGTATTATCTCAAGTCATTTCGTATACTCAATCCCAACCCATTACTCAATTAAAGAAAGCAAAAAAAACAATCACAATCACAATCACAATCACAATCACAATAATAAGAACAATTTCTGAAACAATCACCAAATTTGTGTACCTAATACTACGGTTGTCCTACCTAATACTAGAAAACTACCAACAAAGGGATCTTGCTAGTTTCCAGAATCGGGCTTTCAAATAACTTGGAAGAGAAGGCATGTCACACTGATTAGATGTTAAGATGAAACTCCTCACAAAGGGCTTGAACTTAATTATATCAAGTTTCCTACGTATCCTTCAGAGGAATCAAAGCCCACGTAGTTCTTTTATTTTTATTATACATATTTCTAGTGACTCTAGTCTTTGTTTTTACTTTCTAATAAATTCATGATCAATTCATTTTATAAAAAAAAATATATAGTTTACAATTGAAATGACAAGCTCACATGAACAAGGAAATTCAAATAGTTAAATACATATCAAAAATTGGATATCACTGAATATTCTGTCTGAGTAAGTTATGTCCCATGGTACGTATCTTCCAGGAAGATGTGCAATAGGATCCCTTTAGGTGAATAAAGAAGTAACCGAACTAGGCCGGGCCTCCTTATTAGCCTTGTAATCCTTGGCTTCCTTCTTACAGATAATATACCAATGGAAACCTCTTATCTTACGTCTAAAACCCATTACTCAATTAAAGAAAGAAAAAAAAAACAATCACAATTACAATCACAATGACAACGACAACGACAATCACAATCACAATCACAATCACAATCACAATCACAATAATAAGAACAATTTCTGAAACAATCACCAAATTTATGTACCAACTAACTCACAAAACACCAAGCATAACTAATGTTGTCCTACCTAATACTAGAAAACTACCAACAAAGGGATCTTGCTAGTTTCCTGGATCGGGCTTTGAAATAACTTGGAAGAGAAGGCATGTCACACTGATTAGATGTTAAGATGAAACTCCTCACAAAGGGCTTGAACTTAATTATATCAAGTTTCCTACGTATCCTTCAGAGGAATCAAAGCCCACGTAGTTCTTTTATTTTTATTATACATATTTCTAGTGACTCTAGTCTTTGTTTTTATTTGGTAGTGGTGCTCATTCGTAGCAAGAAGATGACCACATAGGGCCATCTTGATAGAACAACACTTTAACAATGTGGAAAAGAAAGAATTTTCCTGCAAAGTCATGGAAGTCTTAGGTTACTGTTCTGAACAAGGTTAAATCATAACAAATAAAATCAAATGGCTAGGCTCACAAGCATATAGAATTGCCACTATCTTTCAATGAAGCTACATTTGGAGGACTCAATAAGAAAAAATGGTAAGGCAGGATAGCATATATACTACATGCAGGATATATTAAAAAAAAGACCAAGTTGCATTAGAGAATATAATATAATAACTAACCCTCCTACCTGAAAACAATAATCACGTCCTTACAACAACATTAAATCTAAATATAACCACATTAAATTCATCATAGCGCAAGTAAAAATTGTTATCCAAGGTCAAAGAAGAAAAAAGGAGAAAAAATATGAACCATAGATAATAGGAATGTAGAAATACTTTAACCTGCGAGCTTTAGATTTTTTGCGCCTTGAATTGCAAAGCTAGCCGTCTTGGCATAATCCAACTCCACTTGCATAGCAAAGATTAATAACAGAGGCGTACTAACTGACCTTCGATATAGATATTTCACCACTAGGGATGGTTGCCATTAAGTCGTTCATCTACACCAACACTCGGAATGAATTAAACAACGAGTCTACAAATTTATTAGCTCAAATAAATTAAGTTGCATATAGAAAACTCCAAACTCACCCAAAAAAAGAAAAAGGAAAAAGACTAGAAGTTCCAACATTTAGAGACCATATACATACCTTACATGTAGGAATTTATAATCTTCGTTCCTGGTGTCTCGGTGGTTTTCTAGCAAAGTTTTGACTAGACCAATGAATTGTTCCACGACTTGCATGAAATTGCAGATGTGAAGGTGTTTGATAAATAGCTATTGCATCTAATTAATCACAGCAAGTAAATGATTTCAGATGCAAAAAATAAAACACTAAACCTCTTCAAGCCCATAAAGAACATATTCATTGATGAACACCTATGAGTTCAACCTACTGGATGCTGCAAACATATCCAGAAGTGCTATCTTCTGGCTTATGTCCTGCTCATACAACCAAATGAAAACACAGAAAACCTTATATGTACCTCAAAGTTATTAACAGGAAATGAGATAGATAAAAGACGAAGAGGAAACCAGAAGTTGCATTCAATCATAAACTATCACTAAATTCAAGGGGAGACCTATAACAAGTGCCATCTTTCAATGACCACTAGTGATTAAAAATAAAAATCATCCTAAAGAAGACAGTAACTCCCAAGCATCAAAAATATAGTAGTGTTGTGTCACTAGCATACAAAATATGCCTCAAAAACTGAAGATATTGACAAAAGAAAATAAAATCTGGCAGTGAAAAAAAATTGGGTGTGACCTAGATTCTCCATACCTCAATTTTTGTCACAATCAAGCTCCCCGTCATCGGAAGGAATTTTTCCAAGAAGCACTGCGTAACTGGCTAATCTCAGTCATTCCTTATATTTAGTTAAGGCCCAATGAATATGGCAGGGGATATGGATAAAATATGACCTGCAGTTGTCGCAAACTTAAAAATGCATTGCATCTATTGTTTTCCTGCTCAAGGTAATCCATCTTGTATAGGAGCAATTCAAATTAAATAATGAAATAGTTAACGAGCAAAGGAAACATAAAGAAAACCTTCAATGTAGTGCAGAATGAACAATCAAAATATTTTATTTCCATGACTAGTTGAAGAAAGTTATTTATTTGAAGATTAAACCCAGGCAGGATAGTGTCATGTGCATCATCAGACACAGTGGACTGAACAACCTGTTTACACATTTAGTGACTCGAATAAATAAAGCCATAGAGCCATACACAGGAAAATCCAAACTCCACAAAGAAAGGAAATTTTTTTCTGATAAATAAAAGAATATATAGGCCAGAAATTGTAAGAAATAGAGACCAAAAAAAGTACCTTACATGTTAGTATTCTTAATCTTCTTTTCCGTGCGTCTCAATGTTGTTCTTAAGGTACTGACTAAACCAAATAATTGTTCCACAACCTGCATAGAATTCTAAATCCATAAGATGTAGGTAATAATAGAATCTAAAACCAGCAAAATCTTCCAGTCGGAAAATTCTCCGTTCTCCATTTCGAGGAAGAACAGCAATGCAAAACTTTTCGTCACCTGAAAAAACTGAATCAGTCATTTTGTCTCACATTTAGATACATAATTCCATATGTGAAGGTGTTCACTAAATCACTAGTTCACTAAGTAAATTGTCCCATAAGCAAAGAAGGAAACTTGAAACCGTTGAAATATATAAAGAGGATATTCATTAATGGATACCTGCAAGTTCAATCTGGTGATTGCAGCCAGCATCTCTTGGAAGTGGCATCTTCTTGCTTTGGCCTGCCCATACAACCAATTAAAAAAACATAAATCATGTTCTGTATTTTGAAGTTCAAAGAAAAATCAAGAAACTATTTAATAGTTGACCAAAAAACATTTAAAAGATGTGGAATTGCTGAGATCAAATTTAATAACCCAACCTTTGATTGATTGCGAAACTAGCAGTTCCCATGGCACAGACACAGGATCAATCCAAGTAAATAATTAATAGTAGGTATTAAATCAGGAGCCTTTTCTGGCACAAAGCACTAACCATGCGCTGCAGCAATGGCTGACATGGTGGCAATGACTAATTTTCTGCAGCAATTCTGTGTGTAAAGCAAACAGGGAAGAAAAACAAAAGTTCTTCAATTATTGATAAGTACCTTTTGACACAGAATTGCTAGTTTTCTGGGATCAATATTAAGCCCTGCATGCAGAAAATTAGTCAGCAAAATTATTCTCATATATAGGTTCAGGCCTTCCACATATATTACAACTTAAGTAAAACTAAAAGGAGTTGTTAATGGGAATTGCAAATGATGTTTCAATCCAAGTAAATAATTAATAGTAGGTATTAAATCAGGAGTCTTTTCTGGCACAAAGCACTAACCATGTGCTGCAGCAATGGCTGACATGGTGGCAATGACTAATTTTCTGCAGCAATTCTGTGTGTAAAGCAAACAGGGAAGAAAAAAAAAGCTCTTCAATTATTGATAAGTACCTTTTGACACAGAATTGCTAGTTTTCTGGGATCAATATTAAGCCCTGCATGCAGAAAATTCGTCAGCAAAATTATTCTCATATATAGGTTCAAGCCTTCCACATATATTGCAACTTAAGTAAAACTTAAAGGAGTTGTTAATGGGAATTGCAAATGATGTTTCAATCCAAGTAAATAATTAATAGTAGGTATTAAATCAGGAGTCTTTTCGGGCACAAAGCACTAACCATGTGCTGCAGCAATTGCTGCCTCTAATTTAAGTCTTAATGGCAGAATTCTTCAACCAATCATCCAAAAAGAAAGAAAAAAAAAACGAAAGAATACAGCATTTTTAACACCATCAAAGCACATCTAGGACTCATAAATCACTCATATTTCTGTCAGTATGTGATGGCATGCTGAGAGACAATTTTGTTATTCAATTCTCCGGTTTGAGGGTGTAAAATCACATAATCACACTGCTTACCTAAAGTTTGTGACACAGACAGATCGGATTCCAGCATCTGCCGCTGCTCGGCATGCTACAGGAACCACATCTGATACCTGTTTCCAATGGAAAAAAATGAATCAACAGGAAATTTTGTGCAACTCCTCCACAAGAAAACAAGCAATCCATCAACAAAAAATTGAGCAAATCCCTTCATTCAAATGATGTCTTAATTTAATGACAGGAACCACAAGGTGAAAGTTACCACAAGATCAGCCTTGATTGAATTCAGCCATTCCACTTCGGTTGCCAGAATAGATGCCCGGGGTACCACAGCTGTTTGAGAGTACTGTATTAAAGAGAATAGAGCGCAACAATTATAGTTGGCTACAAAAAACATTCAGCAAGTGAAAGTTACAATGAGTGGTACCTTTTCCAGGGATGCAAGGCGATCAACAGTCAAAGCATCTGCTTGCGCAGCTCCACAGGCCAACAAGACCTACGATCACAACGATTCAGCATTGGCGTCTAAAAAAAAATTAAGGAACTTTAGAAATAAAGCTCGAAATTTTACTTTCCGAATGTGGAGATTGGGAGACTGAATATCACTGGTGAAAACAAAATCAGGAGCACCAGTAACCATATGGACATCATGCCCAGCCGCAAAGAGATGCCTAACAACCTGCAATGGAACAATTCATCTGACTACTTCGACAAGAACCCTCAATGTTTGCATCAACGGAAATTGCACCAGATTTATCTTAAAAAACACTATATATGTGCTGCAGCAAACTCATTGGTACTCTTCCGACCATGATCAAAATCAAAGATGAAAAAGTAAAAAACAACTTCGGTACTAAGTACAGCATCCTTTTTAAAAAAAAAACATATGTTCAATAAATATAAACATGCAGACATTATACCCCACTTCACTGCATAACAAAATAAAAGACGAAGGTATCAACTTTTTTGACATCGAAACAACAAGCACAGTAATACCTTCCCAATCATATGCAAAATCAAATATTACCAATTTTTCTCTCATCAACGAAGCTATGAAAGAGAAGAAGGAAAAAATAAAACAGACTCAATGCACCTCGACCACGCTGGTGGCATGCCCCAATCCATGGCCGGTGACATAATAAGCAAACACCAGATGATCCCTGGAAGCCGAGACCCCACTTTCCCCACAACCAATCCTCATAATTCTCATAAAGAAATTTGAAGTTAATGTGAAGAAAACTAGTATACTGTCAAGCCTCATGTTTTATGACACAGAAAAAAAAACATCCACAGTAGTCAAATGAAATACTGCATCAATTCAGGATAATACAAATAAATTTCGATGTAAAACCTAGTTCAAGAGCACATCACCACATCCAGATAATTAACAAAAAATTCCATGCCACCAAAAACCTTAGTATCTTCCGATAGTGGTAACTTGAGAAGACCGACACACTTAATATGCAAACTTATAAAATATACTCCTAAAATCGTCAAATTTTAAAGACTTCAAAGTGTTATAAAATATAAACCAGACACACTTAATATGCAAACTTATAAAAGTTGTATGAACATCCATTAGACTGAATATGTTTCCAATTGAACTTAAAGCAGTTGAGGCAATCTAAAGAACCACCACAATTGATACTTGTCAGAATTACATCAAGCACACATCAAAACCACTATATTTCGATTAAGAACTTAGGAACCATAAATTGGAGAAAAGGACACTTCAATGGAAGAAGTAAGGAGACTCTACCCAGGTATGTAGATTAAATTTAGGAACCATAAATTAAGGAAAAGAACACTATACCTTAAGAAGTAAGAAGACTTTATCCAAGTCCAAGATAATAAAGCATGATGAGAAACCAACCACATCAAATAGTGTGTAAGCCTCTTTCCTCAACATGGAAAAATTTGCCCTTGACAATTCAGCATGTTCTCTATCAATTGGTGAATTAGAAACAAAAGGACAACGTTTCTCAAAAAAAAAAAAAAAAATGTAGAAACATAAACCTAGGAGCCATTATTCACAAAATAGAAAGTGAAATAGCAACCTTGTGAAGACTCAAGAACATCAAAGGAACATCTTAGTCAAAACAGCTTAATGTCCTGGAAATTCCATCTGCAGATCAAATAGACAACACACACATAATTATGAAAATACTACATACCTCCGCGATCTGAGTCCACCCAATTAGCATATGAAGTTGGACTGCTTGTCCTTCAAGATTCTTGTTGTATCTCCATCCTCATCTCAACAACTGCTGAATGGATTCTCTTAATCCACCCATTTCAACCTCATTAAAAGAGATATCAAAGGAGCATCTCAATCAAAAAGGCTTAATGTCCTAAAAATTCAATTTGCAGATCAAATAAACAATAAGCACAAATCAAATCATTAGAAAAAGACTAGCTACCTCCATGATCTGAGTCAACCTAATTGCCATATGATGTTGGGCTGCATGTTCCTCAAGTTTCTTCTTGTATCTCCATCCCCATCTCCACAACTGCTGGATGGATCTTTTAATTCACCCTTTTCAATCTCATTAAAGAAGACCAGTTGTGGATCGAGAACATTATAGATTTGAATAAACCACTGAAAGAAACAAGTGGGCATCAATATATATATTATACATGGCATCAGAAGATATAACAATATTACATAATGAAACAAATAACATAAAACCTTCCAAAGCTCTTCATGTTATCCTCGCTCAAAAATGGATGTCATTAATTGCGGAAGTTGCGGGATTTTTTGGTAGGTCTTCCACCTTAAAGAAAGAAACAGAGTATGCCAAAGAGTGTGGACAAACATAATCAACCCACCATGAATAACAAAGTTAAATGGGCTTCATTTTTAAACTTTGACATCAGCAAAGAAAACTTTGATGTGACATCAGAAGATTTAATTGGACAACCTTATGCAATTCAAGCACCAGGAAAGAGAAAATAATAACAATAACAATAAAAATGACAAGAACAAGAACACTATAACTTAAGAAGTAAGAAGATTTTATCCAAGTCCAAGATAATAAAGCATGATGAGAAACCAACCACATCAAAGATTGTGTAAGCCTCTTTCCTCAACAAGGAAAAATTTGCCCTTAACAATTCAGCATGTTCTGTATCAATTGGTTAATTAGGAAAAAAAACGATAACATTTCTCGGAAAAAAAAGAAAAAATGTAGAAACACGTACCTAGGAGCCATTATTCACAAATTAGAAAGTGAAATAGAAACCTTGTGAAGACTTAAGGCATCATGTCCATCTTGTTCCTCATAAAACATGAAGTGCAACCTTGATGGTGGCACATCTGGACCAAGAATACTACAGTGATCCTGAAAAATTTTAAAAGCAATGCTTATTAGCTGCACGAAATAAATACTCCAATATTAGAACACCTTAAAACTAAATCCAGATTATGCTTGTCTCATCTTGTAAATATATAAAGAAATAGATTACCATACTGCCTTCGTAATGATTCAGATGATTCACTCTTCATAATACACATTACACGCTAAAATAATGTTGAATGAGAAGATCCATTTGGTAGCTGCTTTGGTAAGAAAAAATCAAGGCATTTTATGTTGTCAGAATCCAGATTTCTTGAGCATAAAAATCTTTCATCTTGCAGCTTAGACATGCATGTGACTGCTTCATTAAAGAAGTTCAGATGGAAACCAAGTATTCTTAAACAAGTTACAATTTGTAAAACAAAAAAAAATCAATAAAAGAAAAACTTGACACTTACTTGGGTGACTATGAAGGCCATTTGAAAAGAAGAATCAGGTCAAGCTGGCACTAAGAGATGCATCAAGCAACCTGCCGTATTTTCCTATTATAAGAATTGATTTTATTAAAAAGACTCATTTCAAAGAAAACCAAAATTTTCCACTTGAAAAATAATTGAGAATGATTGTCAACAAATGACGTTCTTTTAGATATGGAGATCGGAAACATCAAAGGAACATCTTAGTCAAAACAGCTTAATGTCCTGGAAATTCCATCTGCAGATCAAATAGACAACACACACATATAATTATGAAAAGACTACGTACCCCCAAGATCTGAGTCCACCCAATTAGCATATGAAGTTGGACTGCTTGTCCTTCAAGATTCTTGTTGTATCTCCACCCTCATCTCAACAACTGCTGAATGGATTCTCTTAATTCACCCTTTTCAACCTCATTAAAGGAAATATCAAAGGAGCATCTCAATCAAGAAGGCTTAATGTCTCAATGATTCAATTTGCAGATCAAATAAACAATACGCACATATCATTAGAAAAAGACTACCTACCTCCATGATTTGAGTCAACCCAATTACCATATGATGTTGGGCTGCATGTTCCTCAAGTTTCTTCTTGTATCTCCATCCTCATCTGTACAACTGCTGGATGGATCTTTTAATTCACCCTTTTCAATCTCATTAAAAAAGACCAGTTGTGGATTGAGAACATTATAGATTTGAATAAACCATTGAAGGAAACAAGTGGGCATCAATATATATATTATACATGCAATCAGAAAATATAACAATATTACATAATGAAACAAATAGCATAAAACCTACCAAAGCTCTTCATGTTATCCCCACTCTCAAAAATGGATGTCATTAATTGCGGAAGTTGCGGGATTTTTTAGTAGGCCTTCCAACTTAAAGAAAGAGACTGAGCATGCCGAAGAGCGTGGACAAACAAAATCAAACCACTAGGAATAACAAAGTTAA
Organism: Dioscorea dumetorum; assembly: GCA_902712375.1. Lineage (NCBI taxonomy): Eukaryota > Viridiplantae > Streptophyta > Magnoliopsida > Dioscoreales > Dioscoreaceae > Dioscorea > Dioscorea dumetorum. The sequence continues at coordinate 3,991,826 of CACTHL010000490.1, read as the reverse complement.
ATGGGCTTCATTTTTAAACTTTGACATCAGCAGAGAAAACTTTGATGTGACATCAGGAGATTTAATTGGACAACCTTACGCAATTCAAGCACCAGAAAAGAGAAAATAATAACAACAACAATAACAACAACAACAACAACAGGAACAACAACAACATGAACAAGAATACGAATAACTACAACAGGAAAATAATAACAATAACAACAATAGGAACAACAACAATAACTACAATGATAACAACAACAACAAGAACAAGAACAAGAATAACAACAACAACAACAACAACTACAGGAACAATAACAGGACCAAGAACAACAACAACAGGATCAGGAACAAAAACAATAATAACAAGAACAAGAACAAGAATCAAATAAACAGACATAGAGAAAGGCCATATCATAAAAAATATAAATGGGAATTCCTTGCATCAAAAACTCTGTCCCACGACAGTATAAAAAAAAAAAAAAAAACATCCAAATAGTGTCCAATGCAAAGAAGGTGTTTCAACGACAGAACTTCTGATTGGAAGCAGCTCCAAATGGTATTACTACAACCTTGCAGTATAAACCATTCAAATTGACATCATGAGATTTAAGTTGGACAACCTTAAGCAATCCAAGCACCAAAAAAGAGAAAATAATAACAATAACAACAATAGGAACAACAACAATGATACCAACATCTTTAAGTACCTACACAAATAATATGTGGTATTTAGAATAACCAAGAGTTGTAAAGCATGGCACGCTGCAAAGATGCTATCAGAATATGTCATGGGATCATGTCAGAATAACTTTCCCTCTATCAATAGTGTTTCAATATTCAAGCAAATTTTAATTCCTTCATTAAGGGCCTTGATTATGTGTAGATCTAAGCCTCACATTGTGCATATTATTTATCTAGAAAACAAGCCAACTCATAAAATTACCATTTAAATTCAAACGCAATAATGAAGTCAGAATAAAAAATCCAACTAAAGATGGGGATACAAACCTTCATAGGTATCTTCTCTTTGCTAAGCAAGACCTTAGCAAGATCAGACATAACAAGATCTGAACTTCGTTTGTCTGACTTTAGAGAAGCCTTTCTCCTCAAGGACTCTTCTTTGCCACCGGTTCCAAGTTGTGTATCATTTTTCCAGATAGAAAAAGAAAATGATCGACGATCCTTTCTCTCAAGCGTAGCAGGCACACGAATTAACTCTATTGGTGACAAATCAGCAGAAAAGTTTCTCATGATTGTGCCAATCACAAGTTTTACAGGCAAGCAAGGTTGAAGTTCGTCGGTTCCAATCAATGCATCTTCATAGTCAATCACTTCTTCATTGTCACTCTCACTTTAGCTTTATCTGCATCCATATTTTCCAATCCTTCATTTTCCTCACCTTCCTCTTCCATAATTTGTTCAATGGCTTTAGCAATTAAATCTCGATCAACCTTTCCTGGAGATACAACTTTTAAAACCTTAACTTTCACACCAGGAATCATATCTCACAGGACATTCTGGATTCCATTTATACCATCAACCATGTCAGCATCATCATCTTTCTCTTCAACAGCCGTTATATCCTCCGCATAAATGTCACCTTGTTCCTCAGTTGAACTGTCAGAAGGGCTTGTATTGCTAGTTTTCTGCTTATTTGATGTCTTCAGCAATAATTCTTCAGTTCTATCATTTCTCTTCAAATAAACTGCCTAAGAAGAACATGAAGGCCTTTAGTGTTCAAACGAAGATATAAAATCATAGTATATACTATATAATGAGAGATAAGATAACATGCTTGGAAATTTAAGAAATTCATTATTAATGATAGAAGATGCTATATACTCAGAAAAACATGAAGGCTAAAATTCATTATCTTGCGAAACTCAACAGATAATGTCAAAAGACCTCTTTTCATGATGGAAACATATTGAAAACATAACATTAACGATATATGTTCACCAAACAACCAGGAGTTGCCGCAGCCTATGTACTGTGCAGAGTAATGAATCATTATCCATAAGGAAACAGTAAGAACTCTAAGAAGTCTCCTTGTTGCAACGATCATGATATTCAAAAAAATCTATGGCAGCAGATGCAGCTTATATATTATGAGACAACAAGAAATATGATGCCCAAGGAATACACAAAAGAGCTGCTCCTGTTATTTTCCAACTCATCTTTATTCATTTACTTCATCTCCTCCAAAAACAAACGATACTTTCCCGCGTCATTTAATATCAACCAATCCACATAACAATATCCTACCACTATATTCAGTCCTTTTGTGAGCCAGTAAGTGACACTTACAAATCAGTGACCCAGAAGACAACAATTTTCTTTCCATAAAGTTATCACGCAGATATAAGTGCACAAGAGCATGCATTAAATTCTTCGTGATGAGAAAAACTGAAAGGTGGTTAAACATCAGCGGAAAGAATTTGAGCCATACCTGCTGTTTGTATTCTCCTCCATTCACAGTGAAAAAAACTTCAAACAGAGGAGAGCCTGGCCTAGCTGTAGACAGCTGCCTGTTAACAAAAGCTAAAAACAAAACAAGAAGCCTAATGTGATTTAATCAAATAAAGCACGTCTATAGCTAAATGAACCGAGAGAGATACATGCTATTTCCATATTTAAGTTGTTAAGCAACAATGTGCAATCTTACATTTGCGAGACAAGTAGAATGTTCGCTCTGTTTAGAAGATTTTCAATGAAATAATTTCCTTTGACAAGAAGGATCATGAGTTTTGTCTCATTTGATAAGTCCCTAACAGCATCTAGTCTGAAAATCTCCGGCATTAAAACAGCGGCAAACTTTCATCCAGGCAATTGAGACGGTCTTGCACTAATAAATAATTTAATAGAGCTATCACACAAGAAGATGTGAACTGAATCTCAACAAACTATATGGGAAAATCAGACAGATACAACCCTTTAATTAAATCATGTTAAAAGAAAAATTAACCTGGAAGTATAACTTCTGGCAACATATCTTCCATGTTCTGCACTGATGTGGATGATTCTACCAGAAGGTTCAGCTGCATTGGTTGAAATACCAGACCACCAGCCCACCTACATGATTTTCCATTCGAAATTACGTTAACTCCACAAAGAGGGGCACCATTAAATGACCAGTCAGCTGAATAATTAGAAAACCCCCACTAATTAAGCAAGAGAATCCACAGAACTGTAAAGAGTTCTCCAATTTCTTGAAGAAAATATGGACAGTTATTAACTTTTTAATTCATGATGAAACAAAAATCAATGATAACAACACTAAAAAAACAAAAAAAACACCCAAACAAAAAAAACAATGAAGCATAAAAGGTGTTATACAGCCAGAAAGTCACCAGTTACACTGAACACAGCACAGTGTCTATCAGGAATATTCATCACTTACAATTTTTTGGCAAACTTTTTTACATATAGCAAAAGAATGAACCTCACACTTTGTTCAGATGAAGCAATACCAAGACGACAACACTTCCATGTGGATGTGTTCATCAAAAGAAAGACAACTATTAGATGTCAACATATAAAGAAAAAAAGTAATACGGTCATTAGTTATACCCATAACTTCACACAAACATCCTGGTTTTTCAACAAATAAATACAAAAAAAAAAGGTTAGTAAATAGTACAATTTGCGACATCAAAAGAAGGTATTTCCTTCTGTGCTCTGCAAATAAAATTCATATAGCGAAACTAATTAACCCCACACCCCCCGCCCGAATAACCCAACTTCAAAATATTTGTGGACGCTCAGTGCTCAGTCTAGATAACATTTGAACCCATAGACAATCCAAGCATTTAGCAGGATACTTTGAGCATTCACATCTCAGTGAAAACATGATACATATGCAAAAATACATCACAGCAATTAAATGACCTATAAAGGCACAAGATCAACTTACCAAGCCACAGCCAGCATAGTCACGAAAGAAAGCTGCGTCACCATAACGCTCTTCTATAATAGCTCTCTGCAATAGCAAATAACTTAGACAAATAAAAGGCTGGAACATCAGAAACGAGTACACTGAGCATTTACCTTAAGTTCAGAAATAGCAGTGCCAACAGTATCCTTCTTTGTTGTAGCCATTATAGCAGCCTTGAGCTTAGCAGCTTCTTCGTAATCTTCTCTAGCAACAGCAACACGCAATTGTGACTGAAAGAAAACAGACGCTTACATATTCCAAGACGAATGTGCATACACTATGCTTGTAAAGGGAATACAGGAGAAAAGATAAGAATTCTGTTATATCAAGACTCAAAAGAAAAATCATCCTATGTGCAAAGTGAGTAAGTAATGAGAACTAATGACAAAATAAGTTTGAAATGTTATTGCAACACCATGTATTTCCATAGTTATGGCCTTATAAAAGCTCTAAGTGACTGTTCTCATATGGAAAGTGAATTGATTTTATATTTGATGAAGTCAATCAAATTTATCAAAACAGACCACTCACTAAAATATGATTTTTGTTAAGCAGGACAATGATCAAACAGAACCAAGTTTTTATTCCCCATACAAATATAAAGATATCATAAAACAAAATCACAGTTTCAATCAAAACAGATTTAATCTAATTAAATACTAATTAAAAAAATCCAACCATTTACAAACAGGAAAAAGAGATCAAAACTATTTCTTCTTTACGGAAGTTGACTTTAGGTTCTTTAAATATGTATAATTTGAGATTGCATGAATATCATAGGATATAAAATATAGCCAAAGAAAGATGAAACGAGCGAGACTGTGAGAGGCCACAGCAGGGCTACCAGAGAAAAGCCCGCCCCCACTAGCTAACAGCAGGGCCACAACAACAATAACAAGAACAAAAACAAGAACAAGAAACAAATAAACAGACGTAGATAAAGTACATATCATAAAAAATATAAATGGGAATTCCTAGCTTCCAAAACTTTGTCCTCCTCCATTGTCGCTGCAACCTCCCCCCCCCCCCCACGGCGGCCGTCCTCCTCCATCCTCCCCCCGCGCCCCCCCACGGCGGCCGTCCCCCTCCATCGCCGCTGCAAGCTCCCCCGCGCCCCCCCCACGGCGGCCGTCCCCCTCCATCGCCGCTGCAAGCCCCCCCCGCGCCCCCCCCCACGGCGGCCGTCCCCCTCCATCGCCGCTGCAAGCTCCCCCGCGCCCCCCCACGGCGGCCGTCCCCCTCCATCGCCGCTGCAAGCTCCCCCGCCCCCCAGCGGCCCCCCTCCATCGCCGCTGCAAGCCCCCCCCCCCACGGCGGCCGTCCCCCTCCATCGCCATCGCCGCTGCAAGCCCCCCGCGCCCCCCCACGGCGGCCGTCCTCCTCCATCGCCGCTGCAAGCCCCCCGCGCCCCCCACGGCGGCCGTCCCCCTCCATCGCCGCTGCAAGCCCCCCGCGCCCCCCCCACGGCGGCCGTCCCTCCTCGCCATCGCCGCTGCAAGCCCCCCGCGCCCCCCCTCCATCGCCGCTGAAGCTCCCCCGCGCCCCCACGGCGGCCGTCCCCCTCCATCGCCGCTGCAAGCCCCCCCGCGCCCCCCCACGGCGGCCGTCCTCCTCCATCGCCGCTGCAAGCCCCCCGCCCCCCCACGGCGGCCGTCCTCCTCCATCGCCGCGCCCCCCCGCGCCCCCCCGCGCCCCCCGCGCCCCCCCGCGCCCCCCGCGCCCCCCCCCCCGCGCCCCCCGCGCCCCCCGGCGGCCCGCAGCAAGCCCCTCCCCCCCGCGCCCCCCGGCGGCCCGCAGCAAGCTCCCCCGCGCTCCCCCCCCATTGTCGCTGCAAAGGGTTTTAAAGATTAATTATATGACCGTTTGCAAGGGTTTTAAAATTAAACCATAATTACAATATGACCGTTTGCAAGGGTTTGCAATAAATCCTGGTTTATTATTTTTTTTTAATTTTCATGATTACTTTTTAATTTAGAAAAATACGTGTTTATTTTTTTTTTTTCTTTAACAAATTTAATTTAAATTCTTCTATTAAATTTGTAAAATTATTTTATGTATGATGTTATGGTGTTTTTTGGTAGCCCAATTTGCATTTGTGTGATGCAAATTGGTTTATGACAAGCACGAATAAATATTTTCTTACCATCAAGAACTTGCCCATATAATATGTGATGCTATATTGTTCGATATTTTTATATTTTTTTGATATCCATGACAAGCATGATAAATACTTTCTCTATAATGGCCCAAATTTCAAAATAAAATTCAGTTAAAGTTGCGTTATTATACTTTCAATGGGAAAATTTTAAGGAAATGAATGTTCCCATTTAAATGATTTTAATAAAATAATTAATTATTTGAAAGTTTGTAAATAATTTTAGATATGGTAATAATTAATTATTACCATATCTAAAATTATTTACAAACCTTTTCTCACAGGAAAGAAATTCTAATTTACATAAATATGTCAAAGATATTCTTGAATAAATCAAGCTTGAATTATTTATCTAACCGTTAAGAAGGTGTATTATAAAGTTTATAAATAAAAAATTAGCAGGTAAATATAGAAATCGCTACTTGGCATATCTTTCCAGTTGAATTGTTTTTCACTAAAATAATTATATGCATGTACAAGCAAAAAATTAATAGGTTTTTCATAAACCATATTATACCATTATTACACTAAACAATTTAACTTTCGTTAAAAGTTTATCTCAAACCCTCATGACCGCTTTATGTGTTTAAAAACCTGCGCAATTAACAAGAAAAACCGATAACCAACCTAGAGGAGGAATTCACATCTTAAACAAAAAGCAAAAAAAAAAAAAAAAAAAAAAAGCATGCAACACCATAACACACAATAGCACCGAATTTGCGAACCTTAAATTACAATAAAGATTACGTGCCACCCTTTATTACATGACAACATGATAAAGCACATCAACATATGGAACCAAGAAACATTTGAATGATTCTCACTGCAGTAAACTTGCATTCTTATTTGGTAGTGGTGCTCATTCGTAGCAAGAAGATGACCACATAGGACCATCTTGATAGAACAACACTTTAACAATGTGGAAAAGAAAGGATTTTCCCGCAAAGTCATGGAAGTCTTAGGTTACTTTATTCCGAACAAGGTTAAATCATAACAAATAAAATCAAATGGCTAGGCTCACAAGCATATAGAATTGCCACTAGCTTTCAATGAAGCTACATTTGGAGGACTCAATAAGAAAAAATGGTAAGGCATGATAGCATATATACTACATGCAGGAAATATTAAAAAAAAGACCAAGTTGCATTAGAGAATATAATATAATAACTAACCCTCCTACCTGAAAACAATAATCACGTCCTTACAACAACATTAAATCTAAATATAACCACATTAAATTCATCATAGCGCAAGTAAAAATTGTTATCCAAGGTCAAAGAAGAAAAAAGGAGAAAAAATATGAACCATAGATAATAGGAATGTAGAAATACTTTAACCTGCGAGCTTTAGATTTTTTGCGCCTTGAATTGCAAAGCTAGCCGTCTTGGCATAATCCAACTCCACCTGCATAGCAAAGATTAATAACGAGGCGTACTAACCGACCTTCGATATAGATATTTCACCACTAGGGATGGTTGCCATTAAGTCGTTCATCTACACCAACACTCGGAATGAATTAAACAACGAGTCTACAAATTTATTAGCTCAAATAAATTAAGTTGCATATAGAAAACTCCAAACTCACCCAAAAAAAAGAAAAAGGGAAAATACTAGAAGTTCCAACATTTAGAGACCATATACATACCTTACATGTAGGAATTTATAATCTTCGTTCCTGGTGTCTCGGTGGTTTTCTAGCAAAGTTTTGACTAGACCAATGAATTGTTCCACGACTTGCATGAAATTGCAGATGTGAAGGTGTTTGATAAATAGCTATTGCATCTAATTAATCACAGCAAGTAAATGATTTCAGATGCAAAAAATAAAACACTAAACCTCTTCAAGCCCATAAAGAACATATTCATTGATGAACACCTATGAGTTCAACCTACTGGATGCTGCAAACATATCCAGAAGTGCTATCTTCTGGCTTATGTCCTGCTCATACAACCAAATGAAAACACATAAAACCTTATATGTACCTCAAAGTTATTAACAGGAAATGAGATAGATAAAAGACGAAGAGGAAACCAGAAGTTGCATTCAATCATAAACTATCACTAAATTCAAGGGGAGACCTATAACAAGTGCCATCTTTCAATATGAATATATATACAAATCATCTATCTCCCTCACCTTATCAAACTCAACATCTTATTTTCCAACATCCATCAATATATAAATGCATGCATGTATGTCTTAATGATATAGTACTAATACATATACACAAAGCATTTATCATTTGCTTATCATCAACTGCATGCTACTCATCATCATTAGCAAAAAGCTCATGATGATTTGAATGCATAGATTCTATAACTAATTAAAATTAGGTCGAATTCCGAGTTCATCCCATCATACATGGTAAACACCACAAACACCTTGCTATGTGAATGTCATATGTAAAACATGACCAGTTTTGTTTCAATGCTCGCAGGAGACCACCGAAAGAGCACTTGTTGAAGTGCATTAGAGAAGGAAAAAAATCTGAAAAGATATAGCTGAAAAACACAAGTCTAATATCAGAATTGGAATGTGAAATTCGTATTTTACTTCAAAATTAATTATTAATTGATCATCAATGCTTGTTATACCGCCCATCATATTAGCACTTAAACAGATAATTTATCATGATATAATGTTTAGAGCACAAGAGGACAGGTCTGCTTTGACACCATTGTAGTCATGTGCTAACAGTTTAAAACTTCTACACTTGTGCTTCTTGAATTGTTTCTTTTTCATCTGGTCAAGTTATCAGGTTGAATTGGAAAACAAATTCATGACTTCTCTTTTCTTTTCTCATTAATTGCAACCATTGAAATCAATCTTGTTTTTTTATGCATTCTTTATTGAAATTCCACAACAGTGAAGCTTCAGAAGACATACCTTTGAAATTCCACAATTTTTTCATGCATTCTTGTTTTCAATTATTTAGCTTTTAGTTGAGATTTTTTTATTAAAACAAAGTGGGACATGGAGATTGGAGATCTGATTGCAAGGAAATAAATTGATTGAATTATATAGGTCAGTTATTTTTTTAGCCATGAATATCATTGGATGACCAAAATCATCATATTGTCTGTGTGAACAATTTCAGCTAAAAACTACAGAGCATCGTTGAAGATTAACTAACAATTATCAAAGACCTTGCCCACCTTTCCCAACATGCTTCGATAATTCTATTGCAGCGGTTTTGTAAAATCTATTGCATCGGTTTTGGTAAATTTTATTGCAGCGATTATAAAATCTAATGGAGCGGTTATAAAATCTATTGCAGCGGTTTATGACATTATATCTTGATCTCTTTTATATTATTCCACCTTAACTTTATTTTATAATAAAGATTTAATCACATCAAACAAGAAGATTAATATCAACTTTGACATTAAGAAACATGGTTTAATAAGTAATGACACAAAAAATCACCATTTTTTGTTTAAAATAGTTATGGAATATACAACAATAAGATATTTCCTAAGATCATTCCATGCCAAGAAAAAAGCTTCAAAGGAAGAAGAGGTGAAGTACTTCCACAATAAGATATGGCTTTCAACAAGTTTTGCGTATACAAATAGTTTATCAGAATTGACAATTACTTTCAGAACCTCCATCTCCAAGCATCTCAGAGATTCAAAAACTGGCACCATCAAAACTTCAAGTTTTTCATCACAATAAGCAAAAGCCTTCTCATCATTCCATTGTTTAAGAGAAAGCCTCAACAAGCCAACGCAATCAATAAATAGATTTTCAGACCCCTTCAGTTCATAAAGGACGGAAGCAGAGTCAGGTCTGATAGGGCAGGTTAGTTAAATAAACTAAGGATAATCCAATAACTAACCTATAAGCATAATGGATTGTGTCTCTGTGTGATGGTACTGAACACTCTTTGTCAGCTAATTTTCCTAGTAGAGAAGAAGATCGAAGAACACTCTTTGTTCTAACCAATTCTCTAGCTCTCTTTGCTGCCATCGCAGCCTACACAAAGTACAAAATTCTTAAAAGCAGGCCGCAAGAACAAACACCCCAATATTCAAAACCAATCTAGTCTGCTGTAACCAATTTTCACTAGAGATCAATAGCTTATCACAGAACTATTTCTTCATACAAATTAGAAAGGTTTCCTGGAAGCATAGCGCAGAGCACAATTTGAGTATAGTAATTTGCAATTATGAATCCTCGGGGTTTGGGGAAAAAGAACAGTAAGCTAGCAAAATATGGCTCAAGTTATCATCAATCAAATTAAGTGCAAAACAAATATATACCTTGAGAGCATTAAGGGATTTGGAGAGGATTAAATCTAGAGCGTCCGGATGTAACTCCAAGTATTCGGTGACATACTCTTGAACACATTGTTCAACTACTCTTCTAACCTCTGGATTACCCAACCTTGTCTATCTCATGAGAAGAAAAAAATTACTAAAAACAAAATTAAAAAAGTTTGAAAAACTCATTCAACAATGATAAAGATAAGAAATTATACAATGAACATTAATCAATTCTACAAGAGATTAAATTATTGACACCTTTGTTTGCCCTTCATATTCTGGATTGGGAACTTTGACAGAGACAATACATGTTAAACCTTCCCTCACATGCTCACCGCTCAAATTTAAATCCTTCTCCTGAAAAAGAAGATTTGTGAGAAAATAATAAAGATAGGTTTAGCTAATATCAGCACTTCGGGAGGTACCAAAAATGTATCCTCTAGAGATGCTTCATATGTGAATTACAAATATGTGCATATATACCTAGCAAATAAACTCACCTCAATCAAGAATCCAGTATATGAAAAGCTATGGAAATAGAAGTGCTCGTGTTTCATTAAATTGTTCAAGTTTTTTTTTTCTCTTTGAAAAAACAAAATAGAAGTTTAACACAAGAAACTGTCAAAAGATCTTTTATCTTTTACAACATGAGAAAGTAACTTATTGTCCCACATAAGCTTGAGTCTCCCATCTTATTAACTTAAGCTTTTGGGTTGAATTGGGCCCAGCCAACATTACTGGTTTGCATCAAACATAGTGTCACAGATTGGTCAATTGGTCTGTCATGCCACGCTAGTTAAAATAAAATTAGCATGTATCAAGGGGCATATTAGCTGTATAAACCCAGTTCGCTCATGCTACTAGCTTAAGCTTTGGGGTTAAATCAGGCCCGGATAACACGTTTGGTTTATATCCAACAGTGATAAATTCCACATGCTATCACACGAGTAATAGCTTTTGTGCACTTTCATATGAGGTGTAAAATAATAACTCTAATATGTTGTTTAGGTGAATTAGACATGTTCAAGGCATGCCAGAAGGTCACATTGGTGAACATTTCCAAGCATATTGAGAAAAGGGCAGATAAGAATGCAGAAAAAATAAAATAAAATAAAATAACTAAGTCTTTAACATCCAGAAGACTAGATTTTACTCTGATCCACTTAACCAATTGACTACAATGAACTAGGTGAATGGAAATGTTTGCTGAACAGTTTCCAATGGGAAGCATTCTAGACAAACCTCATTCTGTTAAGTTCAATTTCTTAATGTGCATAAATATAATTATGACATATAAATAATTATTTCACATTGACATGTACGCACATAAATAAAAATGTAACTTGCTCCACACAAACCACATATCTAAGTTTGCCCACAGAGACAAACTTAGGCATGCAATACAATCAAAATTTCTGTCTTGTTTGTGCTACAAACTGAAAGTCACTTTATTTGCATGCACATCCTTGGAACATAACATTTGATTTATAAACACATCTGGCTCCTAGTAGATCAAATAATATTAAATCAAAAGGATCAACAAGAAGACATTACCTTGATAACTTTTGACTTCTTCCCCAGGTTATTAATGGTTCTTGTTAATGAAGCCTTCATCCCATCAATATGAGTGCCACCATCAATTGTTCGAATGCTATTAGCATATCCCAATATGGTATCTGTATATGCATCTGAACACCTATAAGATGAAACAGTTAAATTCCAGGAAGGCCCTAGATAAGATCTTAATTCATAAGAATAAATGTTATGTACAGAGCAATATCAAAATCATAACACCACAATACGGGAGTTAGGCATTGGGATACTGCAATTTTATCTTGCTAAGCTAAATATGAGAGAAATCCAAAGTTAATAACATGTATGATATGTTGAGGTATATTACATACTATTGATGATTTTTCTTACATTTGCACCCCATGAAGTCCTAAAATTACACATATGGCTGTAAAATTCCATATACACCATTGCAAAGTAGAGATTATTAGCTAAACCTACCAATTGGCTGTAAAATTGGTAGTTTCAATTGTGTAAAATTGGCAATTGGTAAAATTCCATCAAATAAACTACCAATTGCCATTTGATAATTGATGGAAAGTAGGTGAAATTTCAATTGTGCCATTAACATATAAAAGCAATCCATGAAGCATTTTAGTTACCTTATCCATATTCGTACCAGAAATATTGACCAACAAGCAGAAAGCTTGCAATGGTGCAGTGAGAAATAAAGTAAAATAACTACCATGTTGGTGGCGCATGAAATCAGGAGCAAAATCTGTTCCTATAAGTTGAGAGACAGGGGAAAGAAGCATAGCTATTGTCTCTCCTTTCTCAGCCCCATGTATAATCTGTGGATTATTGAGATGGATTGATTCATTTTGCATATTATGAAAGGTATAAACATGTCAAAAATTGCTGAAACTTCTTAACAACTTAACTAGAAGTTGAAGACTTTGCCAACATCACTGGGAACACCATATATATCATCATTTATCAATTAAATCCGGCACAAGAAAAGCTTCATGAGAAACATATAGGAAATGAAGCTTTGAGAGCGTTATCAAAAGAGCAAAATAAATTGCTATGAGAACCATTTTCAGCCTAAATTAACAAGAAGACAAAAGCTAAAAAGTGCAACTGCAGACTAAGATGAACTTTTCATCATATGCATATTAGAATTTCCCTTGAACCAATAAAACACCAAGTTGGAATACAATAAATTCAAAAGGTCAGGTGTAATATATCATCAACAATTAAATTTACTGCACAAAAAGAAGTTTTGGCTTAAAAAAGAACGTGACATGATGTTATTACATGATTTGATAACCAATGTGAAAAACATAACAAGGATCAATGCTAACTTCATATACATATAACTCCCAACGATCAATTTGAAGCCCCATTCATGCAGAATTTGAAGCTTTGTTATGGTACTAGAGCAAAATGATCCCTAACATCTAATGCATGACCGATAAAAAGTTAACAGTACGATACAGCCAAAAAAAATTATAGATGATCACTGATCACCAAATAAAGTTATATGGTTACATTCGTCCATTTTAAATTCCTAGAAACTCAAGAGAGAGAGAGAGTATCCAATAAACAAAAATGTCTAACAGTATGAAATTAGAGTTGACAAACCTGCCTTGAATGCATGACTACTGTCACTGTCAATAACCAAAAAAAGTGGCTTCCTAGTAAATGGGATCAAATAACAGGGGTAGAGATATTTTGAACCTGAAAGAAAGGGGAAAGCTGATATTGAGAATGACAGGAGGTAAAGAATTTACAACTCGAATGAAAATCATAACAAAATTTATAAAACCACAGGCAATTAAAATATAAAGATAGTAATACAACATAGATCTAAATTTACCTCCAGTTCCGCGAGAACCTAACCAAAGGCCAACCTCACTACTGGTTTTCTGATTGTCATTCTCATGAAAAGAGGTTCGCTGCGGGCTGTCAGATAGAGAGTTTATTGGACATGCCATCTCAGCGCCATCAGAGTTCTCGGCAATCTTGTGAACAGTATCTGGAGAACTTCCAGAATTAAGTGTCACAGTTTGCAGGCCACCTGCCCTGGACAAGTGTTAGGCTTTTGACAAAGGTGATTCAAAAAGATTCTGCACTCATGAGGCGTGATCAAATAATATGTGGAAATTAACTAACAGTTAACCTGATGCTGAAAGGTATATCAACAGAATTCCATCTGAAGGGAGCTCTTCACATACTGTGGCAAGAACCTGTATCACAAATTGTGCATATGGATAAGAAATGGGAATGCAAATTGATAATAATGAGAATATCATACTATTTGGCATTCTCCAAAACATCATGATTTACAAAAGTTAGTAAACACCAAATCCAACTTGGAAAATAGCTACAGACAAGACTGCATGATACCAAGAGAACTGATGACCATTACAACATAGACTGATGGTAGAGAAACATATCCAATGATGTGCATGTCATTCATATCATCAAGTGTATCAAGTCTTTCCTGTTGTGATGGAAGATCTTGTGAATATATTGATAATCCTTCTCCATGGAAGACCCACTCGGTATAACCTTCTAAGAAACCATAGGCTATCAAGTGATCTCTGACAGTTTCTCTATAATACCAATTACGGTTTAAACACTTTTTGCAAGGACAAATGATTTCCTGTCCTTGAGCTGCCATTTGAAATGCCAAATTTAAAAAACTGTCAACTCCACTAATATATGTTGGACTAGCTCTCGGGAGAGCCATCCAATCTCTATTTGTGGTATTCATTGAGTTTGACTATCTACAAAAAAAAAATCCATTATCATTGAACAAGATTATGGGAGATTGTAAGTGATAGATCATACTTCACAAAAAATTCAAAAAATATATATAGTTATATGATGCACTTCGGAAAAAATGGAAGCCAACGTAATGTGTCAAAGTTTAGTAACCTAGCATGTCATTCAAAAAACAAACAATTCTTGCAACAAATCTTTTTCAATCAAAGCACTAATTAAGCTAAATATACAACATCAACAAAAATAATAATCCATAGAAGTTATCACCTTTCCAAATGGGGAGACTATTTGATGAAGTGTTGTTATTCTATCACCAAGCTTGTCTTTCCTCACCTGCAACAAATGACAAAGTTAAGCTTGGGAGTTTAGAGATCATATAAACATATTGGACTATGGATACATTCAGAAGTACTTCTTGTTTTGCCAAGCAATCCTCAATCCCTTCTCCTGCAACCAATTAAAAAGATATGGTTGGAAAAAAAATCTGAGTTTCTCCACAAAAATAGATCCATGAAAATTGCTTGCTGCTCGACTTAAGGGCATTTATTCTTAATTTCGTGAGGACAGTGAAGTGAATCCTAAAAGAACACATTTGGTGTTTAATAAACTAAGGGTAGACCCAATTCCAAATGTAAATACTTCATTAGAGAAAGCTAATTCATATAAAAATACACAAATAATGTCATTTTATTAAATTACCGACCCAAGATTAAATTTAAAAATGATAAAATTATACTGTGTATTGATAGAGTAGGGATACCTTTGTAGTGATGTTTTATAAATTTCTGCTCGCCAAATCATTGACATGCATTCAAATAAATTTGAAAAGTGATATTGTGGATTAAAACAAAAACGAAAAGGAAAATGGTAACGTGCCTCGGTGACATATATAAATAACATTACTCATTTTATCGACTTTCTATATAAATTATATACATGTTATAGGTTATAAGTGGCATGAAATGAATGCCTTATTATTATTTTATAAAAAAAAAATAAATCACAATCTTATTGAAAAGAAGGAAAACACAAGTACATCAAATATACTTTGTGATTAGTTTTGCATCAAATAAACCTTATTAAATCTAATACTTTGTGATTAGTTTGGGTATCATGACGCTTGGTGCAAAACCTTATTAAATATATGCACACGCCTTTTTTTTGATAGTTTGGAGATCTTATTTGGGATAGAGCACCCAAGATATTTATATTTATGGGGTTCATCCTGATAAACAAGTAGTATGTTTTTGTGCTGTTTTCAAGAGTAAATGGGCCATATATTACATGGTTTTGGGCTCTTAATTTGTGTGCCTATACAATTTACACTTTTATTTCTGTTATATCTTTTTCCCATGTATATTCTTGAGAATGTTTGTTGTCACTCAATATCAAATTATAATTCATTACTTGAAGGGGATAAGTCTTGATTTTGCTTAAGGGGAACCCTATTTGTGATTTTAATAATTGTGACCAGTTAAATTACTCTGAGATAACAGCATCGTCATTTATATATTAATCCTTTAAGTTTCATACTCCAGATTTCCTTTTGGCATTTGATCTGTTTTTCTAAACATCTTTCCCCTACCCTTTTTTAATTCCATTGTTTTTTGAACTTGTGTAGATTTAGGTATCAGTTTTCTTTCTTCAAATTCACTAGCTGCTTGATATGCTATTGAATCCTTAGCATTCACTTCTTGTAAGCTTCTAATATGCCTTATTATATTTAATAAGGTTTTGCATCAAATAAATCACAAATTAACTGAAAAGTATTAGATGAGCATAATTATCCTTATAATTATGTTCATCTTAATCAAGAACCATCTGAATGCAAGCAAGCTTGAAACTGAAACAAATCATCCAACATAAATCATACCCAAACTAATCACTGAAAAATACTTACACGCACAATCTATTCCTTTCTTTCTTCGCTAAGAGATCATCGTGGTTGCTGCCATTATGGATTAATAATATTATGATAGACCTGCAATGTAAGTATCCACCTTATCATTCATCAAAATTCAATAGTGTATGCATAAATTTAAACACCAATGCTTTTATTGATCAATAACTCCATATCAACCTTAGCTTGAACAACAACCAAAGTGAAGAGCAGAACAAAGCTGAGAAGCCTTGGAAACAGTGAACGGCGGCCAACTTCGCTGGATCTATAAGCAAAATGTTACAGGTTTCAAATCAGAATAAATTAGTCAGAATAAATTAGTCTTGTTTATCTTGTGTTAGTGGGATTTGAATGGGTCTAAAGTAGTTAAAGTTGGGGCCTGAAGAATAGGGCATCTAATGTGCTATTCTACAGGTGGGTAGTTATTTATGTGCTGTATAAAACTACTAGTCCTGGGATTCAATAAAGCAAGCTTTTTGAGCAATTAAGTATTAGGAGGCGGGGTTACCTCGAATAAACCCATTCTCCCTCTCCCTTCTTGTGTTGTCTCTCTTCTACAAGCATCTTCGTTGATTATTTAAATCTTGGAGCTAACACAAAACAAGAGCGTCGAACTAGAGTGGTGAGAGAGGAAATTTAGGGTTGAGAGTTGCGGGGGTAGAGAGTGTGTGTGTGTTACCAGTTGGGCGGGGATAGACCTCGGATCGAGCGTTGGGGCGGGTGATGAATCTTGAGGGCGTGCGGAGTGATGGCATCGGGATCAAGGACTGGCTAGACCACGGCCCCAATGCCAGCACGATGTGCCCTTCGCACCTCGACGAGCGTGACCTCGGCGATGAGAGCGTCGGTGAAAGAGATTAGGGTTTGGGTGAAGAGGAGACAGAGATTAGGGATTAGGGTTGGGGTGAAGAGGAGGCAGAGATATTGTGGTATAATTATGAAAACAACCTTGGTTTGACTTGGATTATATTTTTATGAAAGGAATTTTGGTGTGACTTGAATTTGTGCCGTAGAAGGTTTTGGTTGGTATGAACGGGCAAAAATTGTGTAGTTTTTTTGCAAATACACCCTTCACAAAACTTATATTATAAATTAGTAATTAGAAAAAGTGTTTTTTTGTTTTATAATTCATTATATATTTATTTGAAATATGCATTTGATCCCAATAATTGTTCTGTTATCAAGTTAGTTAAAACCAATTGCATTGCAACTTGTTTTTTTTAATATTATTTTATTAATTTAAAAAAATGAGAAAAATCAAATTAAAACTGAATTAAATTTTAGTTAATGCGAAATTTGTTCATAATAATAAGTGGAATATAATTATAAATGTTTTTAGGGATATTAAAACATAGAGGCTAGAGTACAAGGAGACGTTGAGGCTATTAATTATTTTATTTTCTTTTGATGCAAATTTTTTTATAAAAATCACCCCACGCTAGGTCTTGCTTGGATGGATTGTATGAAGGTTTTATAATGTGAGATAAAAGTAAAATAAAGTAAAATAAAAGAGTAGGGGTTTTAAATTATACTTTGCTCCGGGTAAAAGTAAAATAGAAACAAATATTATCAACGGCCATAGACAAATCATGATAAAGTTTTTAAATTATTTTATTAAATAATAAATTATATAATAAAAAAATATATAAATCATTATTAATAATTAGAATGAAATATATTATGAAACCAAATTGATATTATCATAAATTAAGTCTTATAGTTTAAAAAATATTTTAAATATTTTCATTATACCCCGGAGTGTGGAATGTGATTATATGGTTATTTAGAGTTCATTAAATTTATATTTCATTATAAATAACCAACAATCTCACATAAAGAGTGGGCACATGCTAATATTTAGAGTTCATTAATTTCATTATTAAATTAATATCATTTTTTAAAATGCTACTTATAAAACGCTATGTAAAACGCAGCGGTTTAAAAGCGCTATGTAAAATGCTACATATAAAACCAAATATGCAACAATTATTAGCAACCGTTGCATATTCAATATAAAGCAACCGTTGCATATTCAATATAATGCAACGGTTTAAAAGTGTTGCATTCTTTTAATATATGCCGCGGTTATGTAAACCGCTCCATATAAAGTCAAATATGCAGCGGTTATTGAAAACAGCTGCATTACACTAAATATGTAACGCTTCATAACCGTTGCATTATTATAATATATGCAGCGGCTATGATAACCGCTGCATATTGTCTTCGTATGCAACTGTTTATGCAACGGTTTGGGTCAAATGTAACACTTAAATGCAGAATCGCCTGTAATAGTATAAAACCGCTGCACAATCGCTGTAATATATAATCTATTGTAACAATTATAGAACCGCTGCAAACCAATTGTTGCATAAATGCAGTTATGTAGTAGTGTCTATTTCCAGCTTCAAAAAGTGGTGGTTGTGTTTTCATTAGCTCCTGCCTAATGTGCCAGTTGGAGCAACTTCTTGTGTGGTTTAGAGCTTAGAGTGTCTTGCACAATCGGTAAGGCACTAACAATCTTCAACTGGCAAGCACAGGCATGGGTGTGCATCCTGCATTGCCATAATCTCAGCAAGTAAACTTGAGTCCATGTGGATATGGCAGCACCCTGCATTTATCATTCCGTAGTTAGTGCCCACCCCCTTTCTCACCCCCTTCCTCTTCTCTTTTTCCTGCACACCCTCCTCCTTCTCATTCTCCTTTTTAGTTGCTTGTTGCATCCAAGAGGCATTTGACGAGAGCTAGGATTTAGTAAGAACATTCTCATTCAGAAATTTGCAGCCCTCCTTTATTTGTAGGGATCAAACTGAAGTTATGTTGTGTGTCTTTGAATATATAGTTGCATCTTGCTTTCCAGATGAACCAAATCGTGGCAGCAATAACTGAGCCAATCTATTTAGTATCTGAGTGTCTGCTATGATAACTACCAGTCCATTAAGTTCCAAACATGGATGTTATGAGTATTTCATGAAATGGCATATTTCTATATTGTTGATTGAAACACACTTTGATATTAGCCAATTTTAGCTCAATAATTGAAAAAAATATATTGTACAATCTTAGCAGAAGCAGTGAATTTTTGTTGGTTTTGAGCAGCCTTATCTGTGTATGTATGTTATTTAAACCATTTATGTCCATTCATATTCTGGTGACCTCATGCTAATGACAAACATATTTTATGGTCTTTATATTGTGGAATGACAAGGTAATGTGTGATGCATCTTTTAGGTATTTTTGAAACTCAATTCCCTAAGGGCATCTCCAACGTGTACTTATTAATGGTGTTAAACGCCATTAATTCTGCACGCCAAATTCACATTTGGCTACAGTGCCACGCAAGAAATTGCGTGGCACTGTAGCCAGCTTTAAATTTTTTTTATTTTTTAATTTTTATATTTATTAGTTTAATGGTTATTTAATATATTTTAGGTTATTAATTTATAATTTTCGTCTAATTTTAACCCCATAAAATATATATCATTATAAAATTTGTATTTATAATTTCATATTTTAATAAAATTAATAAATTATAATTTAAGTTTATATTTTTAATTAATAAAAATAAAAATTAGAAAAATAATACAAAAAATATAAATTCATCAAAATTAACACAAATAACGTGAACAATAAAATAAAAACACAGAAAATAACATAGATTGACATTGACAACAATAAAAAAAACTACAACACACAAAATACAACTAATGAAGTTGATAATAGATGTGCTAATAGTCTGGTATGTTATCGCCACTTCCACCGATGTCGCCAAAAAACTCATTAAACATATTAGATCCAGAAGGGGGTGGTTGTTGAAAATAATGAGTTGTTTAGGTTGCTAAATTAAAATTAAAAAAGAATTGAAAGATAACAAATATATAAATTGTAAAGTGTAAAGAATATTCTTAGAATATTCTGTTTTGGAGTTAAAAATAGAGTTGTTGGTTGGAGAAACTTTTACAGTGGAAGCTATATTTTTGAAACTGAAAGCTTCAAATATAGAGTTTTGGGTTGGAGATGGCCGTACCTTTGTTTTAATATTTATGGTAATCGGAGTGCGTGTAAATATATCATTTTTTTTAGTGAAGCTTACCTTTATGAATGTAATTATAAGCATAGTTTCTTTTAAAAATCTTAATCTTGCAAGGGATTTTCAGTATCATTCTTGATCTTTTCCCATAATTCAGTTTTTTTAAATCATCACGTTTTCATTTTTGGTTTAAATTGAAATTCTTTTGCAATGAAAAAAATAAATGGTCATGTTTCTTTTTAGTTCACATAGATGCTTATTCTAGTTAATGTTGGTATTTTTGCACAAATATTTTTTTTGAGTCTTTATTTAAAAGTAAGATGTGGCCATACCTTTTCGGGGATTATTAGAACATGATTAACCAATCATGGTAATGAAAGATTACCAGTAATCTAAGTTTTTTATTAAACATAGTAATTCTATATTACCACAACATTCCCGGGCATATAACATTCCCGACTTCATTACCACAGTAATCTCATTACCGTGCTAATATATCATTACTGTGAACCAAACGGCCTCTTATAAGTATTTTAGAGAACATCAATTTCACAACTACCACTAACGTTGTTGATCGATGCTACCAATAGTTCCAAAATTGGATCTATTGCTAATAGTATCGGGTATGATGCTACCATTAGTACTAGGATTGTTTTTGCTAGTACTAGAATGGGTCCTAAAGACACAATTGGTTAGTGTTTGGAAGAAAAGTAATAGTTTATTAGTTACATAGTCACAAAATAATCGAAAATATATTGAATTCTATAACCGACCTAAAAGGATAGAATTGGATCTAATGATGGGATTGGGTTCAATGCTACTATTGGCAAGGCTTTCTTCATACTAATATTGGTCCTATAGGCACTGTTATTGTTAGTATTTTATAGAAATAAAAAAAAAGGGTACTGAGGCATGGTGTAGGTCTTCCTGCCAAGGCAATGATGAGCAAAGCATTAATTTTCCGGCACTAAGGCATGGTTCACGTGGCGGTGTAATGCATTGGTGAGGCAATGAACGGGATAAACTCTTTGTTTTGTTGCCAGATGCATGCTGGAGCCCTTTTTGGTGAAAACTATTTCTATATTGGTCGATTCTAATATCTTGCGATTTTTTTTGCATGTAAGTGGGTTTTTGTGTATCTGTTCTATGGTTGGATTAAATTTTGTTCCAAGGTTTTTTTTTCTTAAGATTAGAAGGCTGTTTGACTAACTCAATTTTTTTCCCTAAGTATGGCCACTAGCGGGGCAATTGTGGGGGTGTAACCCAACCTCTTGCAGAAGTTGCGACAACTGCAGGTCATATTATATCCATATCCCCTGCCATATTCATTGGGCCTTAACTAAATATAAGGAATGACTGAGATTAGCCAGTTACGCAGTGCTTCTTGGAAAAATTCCTTCCGATGACGGGGAGCTTGATTGTGACAAAAATTGAGGTATGGAGAATCTAGGTCACACCCAATTTTTTTTCACTGCCAGATTTTATTTTCTTTTGTCAATATCTTCAGTTTTTGAGGCATATTTTGTATGCTAGTGACACAACACTACTATATTTTTGATGCTTGGGAGTTACTGTCTTCTTTAGGATGATTTTTATTTTTAATCACTAGTGGTCATTGAAAGATGGCACTTGTTATAGGTCTCCCCTTGAATTTAGTGATAGTTTATGATTGAATGCAACTTCTGGTTTCCTCTTCGTCTTTTATCTATCTCATTTCCTGTTAATAACTTTGAGGTACATATAAGGTTTTATGTGTTTTCATTTGGTTGTATGAGCAGGACATAAGCCAGAAGATAGCACTTCTGGAAATGTTTGCAGCATCCAGTAGGTTGAACTCATAGGTGTTCATCAATGAATATGTTCTTTATGGGCTTGAAGAGGTTTAGTGTTTTATTTTTTGCATCTGAAATCATTTACTTGCTGTGATTAATTAGATGCAATAGCTATTTATCAAACACCTTCACATCTGCAATTTCATGCAAGTCGTGGAACAATTCATTGGTCTAGTCAAAACTTTGCTAGAAAACCACCGAGACACCAGGAACGAAGATTATAAATTCCTACATGTAAGGTATGTATATGGTCTCTAAATGTTGGAACTTCTAGTCTTTTCCCTTTTTCTTTTTTTTGGGTGAGTTTGGAGTTTTCTATATGCAACTTAATTTATTTGAGCTAATAAATTTGTAGACTCGTTGTTTAATTCATTCCGAGTGTTGGTGTAGATGAACGACTTAATGGCAACCATCCCTAGTGGTGAAATATCTATATCGAAGGTCAGTTAGTACGCCTCTGTTATTAATCTTTGCTATGCAGGTGGAGTTGGATTATGCCAAGACGGCTAGCTTTGCAATTCAAGGCGCAAAAAATCTAAAGCTCGCAGGTTAAAGTATTTCTACATTCCTATTATCTATGGTTCATATTTTTTCTCCTTTTTTCTTCTTTGACCTTGGATAACAATTTTTACTTGCGCTATGATGAATTTAATGTGGTTATATTTAGATTTAATGTTGTTGTAAGGACGTGATTATTGTTTTCAGGTAGGAGGGTTAGTTATTATATTATATTCTCTAATGCAACTTGGTCTTTTTTTTAATATATCCTGCATGTAGTATATATGCTATCCTGCCTTACCATTTTTTCTTATTGAGTCCTCCAAATGTAGCTTCATTGAAAGCTAGTGGCAATTCTATATGCTTGTGAGCCTAGCCATTTGATTTTATTTGTTATGATTTAACCTTGTTCAGAACAGTAACCTAAGACTTCCATGACTTTGCAGGAAAATTCTTTATTTTCCACATTGTTAAAGTGTTGTTCTATCAAGATGGTCCTATGTGGTCATCTTCTTGCTACGAATGAGCACCACTACCAAATAAGAATGCAAGTTTACTGCAGTGAGAATCATTCAAATGTTTCTTGGTTCCATATGTTGATGTGCTTTCTTGCTCATCCCCTAACTAAAGACAATATTTCACTGCACTTCCTTTTTGTTCAGATTTTGATGGAGCTATTCTTTATTAGATTAAATGTTGTTCTTTATCATCTAATCCTACTTCATTCATCCATCCCTTGATCCTCTAACTTTATTTTACCTTTTCCGATGCAGAATGACGTTGAGGATATATCATACGTGGGTACTTACATAAGTTGATGTGCTTTCTTGCTCACCCCCTTATTAAAGACAATATTTTCCTGCACATCGTTTTTTTTAGATTTTGATGGAGCTATTTTTTATTAGATTAAATGTTGTTTTTTAACATCTAATTGTATTTCATTCAGCAATCTCGTGATCCTCTAACGTTATTTTCCATTTTTGACGCAGAATGAGGTTTGGGATATGTCATGCATGGCTACTTCCATATGTTGATGTGCTTTCTTCCTCATCCCCTTACTAAAGACAATATTTCACTGCACTTGCTTTTTGTTCAGATTTTGATGCAGCTAGTTTTTTATTAGATTAAATGTTGTTCTTTATCATCTAATCCTACTTCATTCATCCATCCCTTGATCGTCTAACTTTATTTTACCTTTTCCGATGCAGAATGAGGCTGAGGATATATCATACGTGGGTACGTACATAACTTGATGTGCTTTCTTGCTCACCCCCTTAATAAAGACAATATTTTCCAGCACATCTTTTTTTTTTCAGATTTTGATGGGGTTATTTTTTATAAGATTAAATATTGTTTTTTATCATCTTCATCCGTCTCGTGATCCTTTAACTTTATTTTACCTTTTTTGGGGCAGAATGAGGTTGAGGATATGTCAGACATGAGTACTTGCATAAGTTGATGTGTGCTTCTTGCTCACCCCCCTTACTAAAGACAATATTTTCCTGCACATGCTTTTTGTTCCGATTTGGATGGAGCTATTTTTTACTAGATTAAATGTTGTTTTTTATCATCTAATTGTATCTCATTCATCCATCTGGTGATTCTCTAACGTTATTTTACATTTTTTGATGCAGAATGAGGTTTGGGATATGTCATACGTGGGTACTTCCATATGTTGATGTGCTTTCTTCCTTATCCCTTACTAAAGACAATATTTCACTGCACTTCCTTGTTGTTCAGATTTTGATTGAGCTAGTTTTTTATTACATTAAATGTTGTTCTTGATCATCTAATTCTAGTTCATTCATTCTTCCCTTGATCGTCTAACTTTATTTTACCTTTTTGATGCGAGAATAAGGTCGAGGATATCTCATACATGGGTACTTGCATAAGTTGGTGTGCTTTGTTGCTCACCCCCTTACCAAAGATAATATTTTCATGCACTTGCTTTTTTTTCAGATTTGGATGGAGCTATATATTTTTATTAGATTTACTCTTGTTTTTTAGCATCTCATTCTACTTCATTCATCCATCCCTTGATCCTCTAACTTTATTTTACCTTTTGTGACGCAGAATGAGATTGAAGATATATCATACATGGGTACTTGCATAAGTTGATATGCTTTCTTGCTCACCCCCTTACTAAAGACAATATTTTCCTGCACTTGCTTTTTTTTTTTTCAGATTTTGGTTGAGCCATAGTTTTTTAATATATTAATTGTTGTTCATTATCATCTAAATCTACTTCATTCATCCATCCTTTGATCCTCTAATTTATTTTATCTTTTTTTGATGCAGAATGAGGCTGAGGATATATCGTACAAGGGTATTTGCATAAGATGATGTGCTTTCTTGCTCACCCCTCACTGAAGACAATATTTTTTTTCTGGACATGCTTTTTGTTCAGATTTTGATGGAGATATTCTTTATTAGATTAAATGTTGTTTTTTATCATCTAATGGTACTTCATTCATCCATCTCATGATCCTTTAATTTTTTTTTACCTTTTTTGATGCAGAATGAAGCTGAGGATATATCATACACGGGTACTTGTATAAGTTGATGTGCTTTTTTGCTCACCCCCTTACTAAACATAATATTTTCCTGCACTTGCTATTTTTTCAGATCTTGATGGAGCTATTTTTTATTAGATTAAATGTTGTTTTTTAACATCTAATTGTATTTCATTCATCCATCTGGTGATCCTCTAACGTTATTTTCCATTTTTGATGCAGAATGAGGTTTGGGATAAGTCATACATGGGTACTTCCATATGTTGATGTGCTTTCTTCCTCATTCCCTTACTAAAGACAATATTTCACTGCACTTCCTTTTTGTTCAGATTTTGATGGAGCTATTCTTTATTAGATTAAATGTTGTTCTTTATCATCTAATCCTACTTCATTCATCCATCCCTTGATCCTCTAACTTTATTTTACCTTTTCCGATGCAGAATGACGTTGAGGATATATCATACGTGGGTACTTACATAAGTTGATGTGCTTTCTTGCTCACCCCCTTATTAAAGACAATATTTTCCTGCACATCGTTTTTTTTAGATTTTGATGGAGCTATTTTTTATAAGATTAAATGTGGTTTTTTATCATCTTCATCCGTCTCGTGATCCTCTAACTTTATTTTACCATTTTTGTTACAGAATGAGCTTAAGGATATGTCAGACATGAGTACTTGCATAAGTTGATGTGCTTTCTTGCTCACCCCCCTTACTAAAGACAATATTTTCCTGCACATGCTTTTTGTCCCGATTTGGATGGAGCTATTTTTTATTAGATTAAATGTTTTTTTTTTATCATCTAATTGTATTTCATTCATCCATCCGGTGATCTTGTATCGTTATTTTACATTTTTTGATGCAGAATGAGGTTTGGGATATGTCATACATGGGTACTTCCATATGTAGATGTGCTGGCTTGCTCATCCCCTTACTAAAGCCAATATTTCACTGCACTTCCTTTTTGTTCAGATTTTGATGGAGCTAGATTTTTATTCGACTAAATGTTGTTCCTTATCATCTAATCCTACTTCAGTCATCCTTCCCTTGATCCTCTAACTTTATTTTACTTTTTTTGATGTAGAATGAGGTTGAGGATATGTCATACATGGGTACTCGCATAAGTTGATGTGCTTTCTTGCTCACCCGCTTACTAAAGATAACATTTTCCTACACTGGCTTTTTGTTCAGATTTTGATTGAGCTATATTTTTTTATTATATTAACTCTTGTTTTTTATCAACTAATTCTACTTAATTCATCCATCCCTTTATATTCTAACTTTATTTTACTTTTTTTGGTGCAGCATGAGTTTAAGGATATATCATACTTGGGTACTTGCATAAGTTGATGTGCTTTCTTACTCACCTACTTACTTAAGATTATATTTTCCTACACTTGGTTTTTGTTCAGATTTTGATGGAGCTAAATTTTTTTATTAGATTA
Organism: Dioscorea dumetorum; assembly: GCA_902712375.1. Classification (NCBI taxonomy): domain Eukaryota; kingdom Viridiplantae; phylum Streptophyta; class Magnoliopsida; order Dioscoreales; family Dioscoreaceae; genus Dioscorea; species Dioscorea dumetorum. The sequence goes on along the minus strand of CACTHL010000490.1, from coordinate 3,964,971 downwards.
ACTATTGTTCTTTATCATATAATTCTACTTCATTCATCCATCCCTTGATCTTCTAACTTTTTTTTAACTTTTTTGGTGCAGCATGTGGTTGCGGATATATCATACATTGGTACTTGCATAAGTTGATGCGCTTTCTTGCTCACCCTCTTACTACTGACAATATTTTCCTGCACTTGTTTTTTGTTCAGATTTTGATGGAGCTATTTTTTATTATATTAAATGTTATTCTTTATGATCTGATTCTACTTCATTCATCCATCCCTTAATCCTCTAATTTATTTTATCTTTTTTGAATCAGAATGAGGTTGATAATATATCATACATGGGTACTTGCATAAATTGATGTGTTTTCTTGCTCACCCCCTTACTAAAGACAATATTTTCCTGCATATGCTTTTTTTTTCTGATTTTGATGAAGCTATTTTTTAATATATTAAATGTTGTTTTTTTCATCTAATTCTACTTCATTCAGCCCTCTCGTGATCCTCTAACTTTATTATACCTTTTTTGATGCAGATTGTTGCTGAGGATATATCATACACGCGTACTTGTTTAAGTTGGTGTGCTTTCTTGCTCAACCCCTTACTAAAGATAATATTTTCCTGCACTTGCTTTTTTGTTCAGATTTTAATAGAGCTATTTTTTATTAGATTAAATGTTATTTTTATCATAGAATTCTGCTTCATTCATCCATCTCGTGATCCTCTGACTTTATTTTACCTTTTTTGATGCAGAATGAGGTTGGGGATATGTCATACATGGGTACTTGCATGAGTTAACGTGCTTTCTTGGTCACCCACTTACTAAAGACAATATTTTTCTGCTCATGCTTTTTGTTCACATTGATGAGAGAATTGTACTATTATACAAACTCTTGTGACTTTCTTGAGGATGCATGGTACTTTGGTAAGTGAAAGCCTTAATAATGCTTTAGATATGATTTTTGTTGTCGGCTTGCTTTGAGATTGTATTAGTTCTTTCATGCTTCTAACGAGAAAGGTGCTTCAAAAGTTTTTGAGTTACTTTAGACTGAAATGTGCCGCACCGTAGGCTGGAGTACGTTGGTTGAGTGTTTATCTATCTATGAGGAGAGATTCAAGCTGTCACACCGTTGCTTGATTTTTCAGGAGGGGGATGCACAAGCACTTATTGCCTACTTCAATCTTCTTCAAAAGGTTTGTGCTCATACTTTTTTCATGCTGGAATACAACTCTTTCTTTCTTTTTCCTGATGTCTTGCATTATGCTTCCATGTTAAGTTTCTTGCTTGTAGCTACCCCTTATATAATTTTTTAATTGATTTTTTTGATGTGATAAATGAATTTTATATGCGAGTTCAATCTTTCTCTCTAATAAGAAATGAAAAGCTTGCAATTGATAGTGCTAAGGACTTCATTAGGAAAAAATAGTGGATATCGCAGAGAATTATGTTGCAATCACCTGCGAGGAGTTCTACCAGGTTTGCTAGTAATATATTCCATGCATATTTTATCCAGTTATGTACTTTACGTATGTCACCTGCCACACTATGTGACACCATTAAAATCAAAAATGTTTGTGATAATTAGCCGATATTTATCTCGAACTTAGAAAATGTGCTGAACTTGCTTTCCTTTCATGAGTCAATTAGAATATTTTCTCTTCACAATATCCTCTTGATTGGCAATGGCAAATCTCCAAGCCTGCTTGCCCTACAGTTGAAGCTCTTGGTGTTTTGTTTCTTAACCTTGTTTATGAGTAGATGCAAAGAGTGAATTTGATGGTTACATAACGGTGGTCTGTTGAATTAAGATTCAATTATTTCTTAACTCATCGAATCAGCTGATTACATAACCGTATTACAGTCCACAAACAATATTTTCATTTTTCGTAATATTTATGGCCAAAACCACACTGTTTTTATAGCTTAGAAATTTAGTGGAATACTTTTTCATCTTTCCCTTGGCTCTTTTCTTGCTCACATTCTCGAATCATCTCTGCTTATATTTGCTGCATAAGCGTTGGTTCCTTCTAGTTCCCGTAAAGCAGCTAGTTCTTTAATTCCTTTCACATCAAACTCATCTTGGCTTGACTTGCTTTTGTTTTAACTTGACTTACATTTGCATCATTTTCAAAAATCCCACACTTCTTTTGATGGTAAGTTCTGAATTTCCATGATTGCAAGTTTCATGTGTCTGCCTGCTTTGTATAATTTGGTGTTGCAACTAATGGTGTGTTCTATTTTTTTATATGACTTCATGGTTGATTTTGTTACATTTTGAGGACTAATTTGCACATGGAGATTTGATTCATAGGTTGTTGTAGAAAACGAAGATCCTATTGAAAGGAAGAAGTGCTTTCCAGATATTTATCCATTGTTGAAGCTTCTTGGTTTTGAAAGTGTACCTCCATATTTGAAGGTTAGCTGTTAAGTGTAGGGCTGACTCCTGATTAATTAGGTTGTGCAAAGTCAATACAATCTGGAGCATTGATAAAAAAAGAGGTTTATCTTTAGGCCTTGCAGTGCTATTTGCTAGTGAGTTGATATTTTTTGGCAGTGAACTGGAACAAAGAAGCTGGTTTACTGGATTTTTCCTTTTACATCTAGATCTATTTACTATACAAAATGTTAATCTTTAAATTTGAATATTATTTAGTTGTGGCCTGTATATCAGGCAATCTTCAACGGGTTTATGTTTTTATTTTTTTATTTTTTATCAGTCCTTATCAATATTTCATGCATTAACTATCTATGTTTCTTGCTTGTTCTAATTACCATTTAAGTTTCTTATTCCTTTTTCTTTGACTTTTGGCAGGGTGTGGGAGATATTTAGGTTTGTCTAACATATATTGCCCTTTTCCTCAAAGAGCATACGCAAATCCATGTGAATAGTCGCAATTACTTATCGCTTGCCTCCGGCGGTTCAAGATGTAAGCTTCTATTTATAGTAGTTTAGAAGATCCTCTAACGTTATTTTACCTTTTTTGATGCAGAATGAGGTTTGGGATATGTCATACATGGGTACTTCCATATGTTGATGTGCTTTCTTGCTCATCCCCTTACTAAAGACAATATTTCACTGCACTTCCTTTTTGTTTAAATTTTGATGGACCTAGTTTTTTATTAGATTAAATGTTGTTCTTTGTCATCTAATCCTACTTCATTCATCCATCACTTGATCCTCTAACTTTATTTTACCTTTTTTGATGCAGAATGAGGTTGAGGATATGTCATACATGGGTACTTGCATAAGTTGATGTGCTTTCTTGCTTTCCCGCTTACTAAAGATAAAATTTTCCTACACATGCTTTTTGTTCAGATTTTGATGGAGCTGTATTTTTTTATTAGATTAACTCTTGTTCTTTATCAACTAATTCTACTTCATTCATCCATCCCTTGATCTTCTAACTTTATTTCACCTTTTTTGGTGCAGCATGAGGTTGAGGATATATCATACATGGGTACTTGCATAAGTTGATGTGCTTTTTTCTTGCTCATCCACTTACTAAAGATAATATTTTCCTACACTTGCTTTTTGTTCAGATTTTGATGGAGCTATTTTTTATTAGATTAAATATTGTCTTTTATCATCTAACTCTACTCCATTCATCCGTCTCGTGATCCTCTAACTTTATTTTACCTTTTTTGGTGCAGAATGAGGTTGAGGATATGTCAGAAATGGGTACTTACATAAGTTGATATGCTTTCGTGCTTACCCACCTTACTTAAGATAATATCTTCCCGCACACACCGTTTTGTTCTGATTTTGATGGAGCTATTCTTTATTAGATTAAATGTTGTTTTTTACCATCTAATTCCATTTCATTCATCCATCCGGTGATCCCGTAACGTTATTTTACCTTTTGTGATGCGAGAATGAGGTTTGGTATATGTCATACATGGGTACTTGCATAAGTTGATGTGCTCTCTTGCTCATCCCCTTACTAAAGACAATATTTCACCGCACGTACTTTTTGTTCGGATTATGATGAAGCTAGTTTTTTATTACATTAAATGTTGTTCTTTATCATCTAATCCTACTTCATTCATCCTTCCCTTGATTCTCTAACTTTATTTTACCTTTTTTGATGCGAGAATGAGGTTGAGGATATGTCATACATGGGTACTCGCATAAGTTGATGTGCTTTCTTGCTCACCCGCTTACTAAAGATAATATTTTCCTACACTCGCTTTTTGTTCAGATTTTGATTGAGCTATATTTTTTTATTAGATTAACTCTTGTTCTTTATCAACTAATTCTACTTCATTCATCCATCCCTTTAATTTCTAACTTTATTTTACATTTTTTGGTGCAAGCATGAGCTTGATGATATATCATAATTAGGTACTTGCATAAGTTGATGTGCTTTCTTCCTCACCCGCTTACTAAAGATAATATTTTCCTACACTTGCTTTTTGTTCAGATTTTAATGGATCTATATTTTTTTATTAAATTAACTCTTGTTCTTTATCATCTAATTCTATTTCATTCATCCATCTCTTGATCTTCTAACTTTATTTTACCTTTTTTGGTGCAAGCATGAGGTTAAGGATATATCATACTTGAGTACTTGCATAAATTGATGTGATTTCTTGCTCACCCGCTTACTAAAGATAATATTTTCCTACACTTGCTTTTTTTTTTCAGATTTTGATGGAGCTAAATTTTTTTAGTAGATTAACTCTTGTTCTTTATCATTTAATTCTACTTCATTCATCCATCCCTTGATCTTATAACTTTATTTTACCTTTTTTGGTGCAGCATGTGGAAGAGGATATATCAACATTGGTACTTCCATAAGTTGATGCTCTTTCTTGCTTACCCACTTACTACAGACAATATTTTCCTGCACTTGCTTTTTGTTCCGATTTTGATGGAGCTATTTTTTATTGGATTAAATGTTGTTCTTTATGATTTGATTCTACTTCATTCATCCATCCCTAAATCCTCTAATTTATTTTATCTTTTTTGATGCGAATTAGGTTGAGAATATATCATACATAGGTACTTGCATAAATTGATGTGCTTTCTTGCTCACCCCTTACTGAAGACAATATTTTCCAAATAGATGCTTTTTATTCAGATTTTGATGGTGCTATTTTTAATTATATTAAATGTTGCTTTTTATCATGTAATTCTACTTCATTCAGCTTTCTCGTGATCCTCTAACTTTGTTATACCTTTTTTGATGCAGAATGTGGCTGAGGATATATCTTACACGGGTACTTGCAAAGTTGATGTGCTTTCATGCTCACCTATTACTAAAAATAATATTTGCCTGCACTTGCTTTTTGTTCAGATTTTGATGGAGTTATATTTTTTTATTAGATTAACTCTTGTTCTTTATGATCTAATTCTACTTCATTCATCCATCTCTTGCTCCTCTAACTTTATTTTGGCTTTTTTGTTGCAGAACGAGGTTGAGGATATATCATACATTGGTACTTGCATAAGTTGATGCGCTTTCTTGCTCACCCCCTTTCTAAAGACTATTTCCCTACACTTGCTTTTTGTTCTGATTTTGATGGAGCTAGTTTTTTATTAGTTTAAATGTTGTTCTTTATCATCGAATTCTACTTCATTCATCCATCCCTTGATCCTCTAACTTTTTTTTACCTTTTTTTGATGCAGAATGTGGTTGGGGATATGTCGAACATGGGTACTTCAATAAGTTGATGTGTGCTTTCTTGCTCACCCCCTTACTAAAGACAATATTTTACCGCACTTACTTTTTGTTCAGATTTTGATGGACCTAGTTTTTTATTAGACTAAATGTTGTTCTTTTTCATTTGATTCAACTTTATTCATCCATCCCGCGATCTTCTAATTTATTTTACCTTTTTTGATGCAGAATGAGGTTGAGGATATGTCATACGTTTGTACTTGCTTAAGTTGATGTGCTTTCTTGCCCACCCCGTTTCGGAGGACAAAGCTGTTTGTGATCAAGTCCTTATGCTGACGTTCTTTCGTATAGCATGTCAGCGTCAATAGGAATCAAATGGCCCGTGGTAAAATATTTTATTATTGTGTTATCTTGGCTTGAATTTTCTATAATAAAATGCAGTAGTATGTCTCTTCAACTTTTTGGAAAGGTCATCAATTGGACATTTTGAAATTTGGTCCTTCTTTACTTTCAGATTACCATGGTGCAATCAAATTTTGCCTTGGTTCAGTTTTGATCAATTTTGTGTAAATATCATTCTGCTTTTGCCTCATGTAACGTCTCACCATGCACCAACCTTTTCCGTCGTATTCCTTATGCAATTAATTTACTTTGGTCGGCCAATATTGATCTTGTAGGGGGAATTCTATGGTTATCGACAAAAGGGGAATTCTCTCTACTGTTTAAATTCCTACAAATCCGTAGGCTGGCTTAACAAGCTAGGGATTCATGTTGAAATTGCTAAAGGTTCTTTTCCTAATGATAATTTCATTTACTTCAACCATTTTCTCAATAGGTGAAAGAAATGAACGAGAATGTTATGCATGGCCTTCACCCATCCATCCTTTTGGAACCCGATGACTACATGGATGGCAATGGTTTTGGTTCACAGCAGCAAGCTCAGATGAATAATCAGCCTTTTGCACCTCTTTTCGAACTTGTTAGTGAAATTTATCATGTCAGTTTGTTCTCCTTTGGTTCCAATTTTATTTTCTTTCTCATCTAGTACAATTGTTGAAAACTGACTAGACAGTGTCTACTTTTTAGGTATTTCATTGAGTGCTATGTGCATCACTTGTACCTTGTTGTAGCACGGATAATTCAACAACTATGATGCCGTCGATTGTTGCAAGGGCAGTGAGTTTATCTTTTTCTTTTTTCATTGCCTAGTTATTGTTATTATTATTGTTATTGTTGTTGTTATTGCTCTTGCTCTTGCTCTTGTTCTTGTTCTTGTTGTGATTTTCGCTGTTCTTCTTGTTGTTGTTTATGTTGTTGTTGTTGTTCTTGTTATTACTTTCTCTTTTCTGGTGCTTGAATTGCTTGAGGTTGTCCAATTTAAACCTCCCGATGTCAATTTGAATGGTTTATACTGCACGGTTCTAGTAATACCAAATGGAGCGGCATCCAATCAGAAGTTTTGTCGCTGAAACATCTTCTTTGCATTGGACATTGTTTGGATGCTTTTGTTTTGTTTTTCTGTCGTGGGACAGGATTTTTGAAGCTAGAAATTTATATTTTTTATGATATGCCCTTTCTATATGCATGTTTATTCGGTTCTTGTTCTTGTTGTTGTTGTTGTTGTTGTTGTTGTTGTTGTTGTTCTTGTTCTTGTTATTGTTGTTGTTGTTGTTGTTCTTGTTCTTGCTATTGTTGTTGTTGTTGTTGTTGTTCTTGTTCCTATTCTTGTTCTTGCTGCTGTTGTTGTTATTCTTGTTCTTGTTATTGTTCTTGTTCTTGTTATTGTTGTTGTTATTGTTCTTGTTCTTGTTGTTATGGTTGTTACTATTGTTATTGTTATCATTGTTGTTATTGTTGTTGTTCCTATTGTTGTTATTGTTATTATTTTCTCTTTTCTGATGCTTGAATTGCTAGAGGTTGTCCAATTTAAATCTCCTGATGTCAATTTGAATGGCTTGTACTGCATGGTTCTAATAATACCATTTGGAGCTGCTTCCAATCAAAAGTTTTGTCGCTGAAACATTTTCTTTGCATTGGACATTGTTTGGATGTTTTTGTTTTTTTTACTGTCGTGGGACAGAGTTTTTGAAGCTAGGAACTGCCATTTATATTTTTATGATATGCCATTTCTCTATGTCTGTTTATTTGGTTCTTCTTCTTGTTTTTGTTGTTCTTGTTGTTCTTGTTCTTGTTCCTGTTCTTGTTGTCACTCTTGTTATTGTTATTGTAATTGTTCTTGTCATTATTGTTGTTGTTTGATCTGCAGATGGAATTTCCAGAACATTAAGCTGTTTTGATTGAGATGTTCCTTTGATGTTTCTGATCTCCATATCTAGAAGAATGTCGTTTGTTGACAATTGTTCTCAATTTTTTTTCAAGTGGAAAATTTTGGTTTTCTTTGAAATAAATCTTTTTAATAAAATCAATTCTTATAATAGGAAAATAGGGCTGGTTGCGTGACGCATCTCTTAGTACCAGCTTCACGTGATTCTTCTTTGAAAATGGCCTTCATTGTCACCCAAGTAAATGTCAATTTTTCTTTTTATCTTTTTTTTTACACATTGTAACATGTTTAAGAATACTTGGTTTCCATCTGAACTTCTTTAAAGAAGCACTCACATACATGGCTAAGCTGCAAGATGAAAGATTTTTATGCTCAGGAAATCTGGATTCTGACAACATAAAATGCTTTGATTTTTTTCTTACCAAAGCAGCTACCAAATGGATCTTGTCATTCTATATTGTTTAAGCTTATAATGTGTATTCTGAAGAGTGAATCATCTGAAGCATTACAAAGACAGTATGGTAATCTATTTCTTTATATATTTATAATCTGACACAGGCATACTCTGGATTTAGTTTTTAGGTGTTCTAATATTGGAGTATTTTTTTCGTGCAGCTAATATGCATTACTTTTAAAATTTTTCAGGATCACCGTAGTATTCTTGGTCCAGATGTGCCTTCATCAAGGTTGCACTTAATGTTTCATGAGGAACAAGATGGACATGATGCCTTGAGTCTTCACAAGGTTGCTATTTCACTTTCTATTTTGTGAATAATGGCTCCTAGGTATATGTTTCTACATTTTTTTTTTTTTTTTTGAGAAACGTCTTTTTGTTTCTAATTCACCAATTGATAGAGAACATGCTGAATTGTCAAGGGCAAATTTTTCCATGTTGAGGAAAGAGGCTTACCCACTATTTGATGTGGTTGGTTTCTTATCATGCTTTATTATCTTGGACTTGGATAAAGTCTTGTTACTTCTTAAGGTATAGTGTCCTTTTCCTTAATTTATGGTTCCTAAATTTAATCTACATACTTTGGTAGAGTCTCCTTACTTCTTCCATTGAAGTGTCCTTTTCTCCAATTTATGGTTTCTAAGTTCTTAATTGAAATATAGTGGTTTTGATGAGTGCTTGATGTAATTCTGACAAGTATCAATTGTGGTGGTTCTTTACATTGCCTCAACTGCTTTAAGTTCAATTGGAAACATATTCACTCTAATGGATGTTCATACAACTTTTATAAGTTTGCATATTAAGTGTGTCCGGTTTATATTTTATAACACTTTGAATTCTTTGAAATTTGACGATTTTAGGAGTATATTATAGTAAAAAAGGTGGTTGCATTTTCATATTTTAATCTCTGACCTTTTATGAGAAGTAATTTCAATATCTCTTGTTTTAGGTGCATTTTCATATTTCAAACCTTTTTTTCTCACTTTTCTTTTTGGTGGTGCAGAAATAATCTAACACTCATATAAGGATGACGTGGATTCCAAGCTTTCTTGATGCTAATGAATTCATTCTCCATTTTGATGTTTCTTTCAGTGGTCGATTCCACGAAATAATATGCTTGTGGATTCGTTTTGTTTCAGATCTTTTTATTATTTTTATGTTGTTAACATGAATTCACTTCTTTTGTGATTTCTATCATGACTGATTATTTCATATTATGTGTACCAGGACAAATCCAGATGTGTTGTGATTTGTTAATGTTATAAGACTTGCATGGAGTCACACATCTTATATTAATTTAAGATCGTCATCCCGTCAAGGAGGGCACTTCTTCCTCAGGGAACTTGGCAAAAATCTATTTGTGCCTTAAACGTGACTGGTAAAATTATGTTTTCCAATTTTTACTCACCAGATCCTTCAAACTGCTACGTACCTGGTCTAACTGTTAACTATGAAAGTTTATAGCCATGGCAAAAACTTGCATGTTTTACTATGATCTTGTTATGTTTATCGTAATTTTTGTGTGTGTGCACGCGCGTGTGTGTTCATATCAACAGTTTTGACTATTGTCTTTCTCTGGACATTCTTCTTTACTTATTCTGTTATTGCGCCTTTGTTCTTGTATTGTCATGTGAATATTTTCCTGCACATGCTTGTTGTTCATATTTTCATGGAGCTATTTTTTATTAGATTAAATGTTGTTTTTTATCATAGAATTCTACTTCATTCATCCATCCCTTGATCCTCTAACTTTATTTTACCTTTCTTGATGCAAAACAAGGTTGAGGATATGTCATACATGGGTACTTGCATAAGTTGATGCGTTTTCTTGCTCACCCCCTTACTAAAGACAATATTTTCGTGCACTTGCTTTTTGTTCAGATTTTGATAGAGCTATTTTTTATTGGATTAAATGTTGTTCTTTGTCATCTAATTCTACTTCATTCATCCATTCCTTGATCCTCTAACTTTATTTTATCTTTTTTGATGCAGAATGAAGTTGGGGATATATCATACATTGGGTACTTGCATAAGTTGATGTGTTTTCTTGCTCACCCCTTTGCTAAAGACAATATTTTCCTGGACATGCTTTTGTTCAGATTTTGATGGAGCTATTTTTTATTAGATTAAATGTTGTTTTTATCATCTAATTCTACTACATTATCCATCTCGTGATCCTCTAACTTTATTATACCTATTTTGATGCAGAACGAGGTTGAGGATATATCATACACGGTTATTTACATAAGTTGATGTGCTTTCTTGCTCACCCCTTACTAAAGATAATATTTTCCCGCACTTGCTTTTTGTTCAGATTTTGATGGAGTTATATTTTTTTATTAGATTAAATGTTGTTTTTTATCATCTAATTCTACTTCATTCATCCATCTCGTGATCCTCTAACTTTATTATACCTTTTTTGATGCAGAATGAGGCTGAGGATATATCATACACGGGTACTTACATAAGTTGATGTGCTTTCTTGCTCACCCTCTTACTAAAGATAATATTTTTTCTGCACTTGCTTTTTGCTCAAATTTTGATGGAGTTATATTTTTTTTATTAGATTAAATGTTGTTTTTATCATCTAACTTTATTAGAAACTTCATTCATCCATCTCGTGATCCTCTAACTTTATTATACCTTTTTTGATGCCGAACGAGGTTGAGGATATATCATACACGGTTACTTACATAAGTTGATGTGCTTTCTTGCTCACCCCCTTTTTTCTAAAAATAATATTTTTCAGCACTTTCTTTTTGTTCAAATTTTGATGGAGTTATATTTTTTTATTAGATTAAATGTTGTTTTTTATCATCTAATTCTACTTCATTCATCCATCCCTTGATCCTCCAACTTTGTTTTACCTTTTGTTTTATGCGGAAATGAGGTTATGGATATGTCATACATGGGTACTTGCATCAATTGATGTGCTTTCTTGCTCATCCCCTTACTAAAGACAATATTTTACCGCACTTGCTTTTTGTTTAGATTTTGATGGAGCTATTTTTAATTAGACTAAATGTTGTTCTTTATCATTTGATTCAACTTCATTCATTCATCCCTTGATCCTCTAATTTGTTTTACCTCTTTTGATACGAGAATATGGTTGAGGATATGTCATACGTGTGTACTTGCATAAGTTGATGTGCTTTCTTGCAAACTCCATTTCCAAGGACAAGGCCGTTTGTGCTCTGGTCCTTATGCTTGAGAGTTTCAAATTTGGTCCTTCTTTACTTTCGGGATTACCATGGTGCAATCAAGTTTCACCTTGGTTCGGTTTTGATCGATTTTGTGTAAGTATCATTCTGCTTTTGCCTCATGTAAAGTCTCACCATGTACCAACATTTTCCTTCGTTTTCCTTATGCAATTAATTTACTCGGTCGGCCAATATTGATCTTGTAGGGGGAATTCTATAGTCATCGACATAAGGGGAATTCTCTCTCTTGTTTAAATTCCTACAAATCCGTAGGCTGGCTTAACAAGCTAGGGATTCATGTTGAAATTGCTAAAGGTTTTTTTCCTAATGATAATTTCATTTACTTCAACCATTTTCTCAATAGGTGAAAGAAATGAAAGAGAACGCTATGCATGGCCTTCACCCATCCAGCTTTTTGGGACCCGATGACTACATGGATGGCAATGGTTTTGGTTCACAACAGCAAGCTCAGATGAATAATCAGCCTTTTGCATCTCTTTTGGAACTTGTTAGTGAAATTTATCATGTCAGTTTGTTCTCCTTTCATTCCAATTTTATTTTTCTTCTCATCTAGTACAATTGATGAAAACCCGACTAAAGGATGGTGAAAGAACCATCAAAGCTTTTTGAGAGCATAGTTGTTGTTGGACTTCATCCAAGGACTGATGTTCGAGCTCTTGAGAAGCATGTATTGGAGAGAAGTAATGAGGATCAAAAGAAATCTAGAAGCATGCTTAATTTTCATCAGCAAGTTCATGTTTAACCAAATTTTCATCAGTAAGTATATTTGGCTTACTTCCACATTTTGCCAATATATTACTTTCTATATGACATGCCTTTTCAAATTTTGCACACGGCTCCCCGGCCGCAAGTGCACGGGTCGTCAAGTAATACCTCTTGTGCGAGCACAAGAGGGTAGTATTCCCTAGGGTCCCGAGATCTACTATTACTTCTTCTTAGATTAGCTGTTTAGTCAAGTCAAAACATGGGTTTTGTTATAATAAAACTAAGTATGAAAACAAAGCAATAAAAGTGATCAAGCCACCAACAAACAATAAGCATGTAGAGGGAAAACAAGTATCAACGATAAGGCCCCAGGCAAGGATTCCCCCGGGAGAAATACAAGCAAGGACGTTGTAGAAACAGGTAATGCATACATGGAGTATAATATTTTGGTCCGTCTAGGCTCGGAAGTCGACTACCCCGGAACCTCCGTAGTATAGCCCTAATCCAGTACAAGTTTCTTTATCCAAAGGATACTCACATGATGTCATTGGGATTAAGGAGCCTTGGTTGGAGTTATCTATAAGCAATTTCGCTAAGATAAACTCTACAACCTACGGGAGGCTACCGGCACCCGGAACCTCCGGTGTACCGGTACAATGAATTCCTCTTCAAACTATGTGGATCTTGCCACTGGCGCCTTCCCGGTGGCCTGGAGGTTTGGTACTTTATTTTGTGATGCTAATTTTGATCACAATTTATAATGATCATCCCTTTGTCCATTCTAACTTGGAAATTTCTTTGCGAAGCCAACATTTTGGTTCATATTTATCTTGTTTTGACAAGCTAAATGATTTCATTAAAAAGAAAATTGTATATTTAGTTCTCCTCTATATAAAGGGGCACACCCTATCATCCGATGGGATTTCCTCGGATTTGATTTAATAAAAGGAACATAGCTTTACTCTTTTAATATGTGCATTACTCTTTTAATATGTGCAGTCTGGGATCATCTAATGGCAAGTAGCATAAAAGTATTTACAATGTGCATTTTCCATCGGTGCATATCTGTTCATGAGAAATTTGTGCGTCAGTGTCTTATACGTCCTGCTTATTTGGAGTTCTCTAGCATTTGCTTTTTGCTAGTCTGTAAGATATTCTCCAACTTTTTTCGGTAACCCCTTTTCTACTGTTCATTATTTTTACTGTTCATTATTCTTACTTATCAGTGACCCTTTCTTCTTTCGTGGTTATCTCTTCTGCTCACTAAATTTTCTAGATTTCAAGGCAATGTTGCAGTTATGTTATTGAAAATGACTGCTCTTATTTCTAGGTTCATGCAATAGAAAGAACTCCTTCACTGAGTGAGTTGAATGAAATTCTTCTCGACCATGTAAGTAAGCTTTGAATTAATTTCTTTTTTCTTTTTAATGCCCGATTACATGGTAAAACTAGGAAAAATGTATCTATGTTTTACTTGATCTGTATCCTAGATACTGTATTCGACCTCTGATTGTTTTTAATTGCCTTAAGATGGTTTTGCTTCTATTTTATGTTGTGCTATCGTGAATATGGTCTCATAAGCAATGCCCTTTCTGTAGGAGCAAGTCAAGCATAGTGAATTGTTTTTTGTGTTCCGCCTACAGGTAATTTAGTATCTCTGTTGATACTATTTGTTGTGCATTTTGTTCTTTATTGCCAAATATTACGATTGTTATGTCTCTATTTTGCTGTTTGCTATTTAGTTTTGTCATTTGATCTCATGAAGGGTGTCGGTCTTCTCAAGTTACCACTATCGGTAGATACTAAGGTTTTTGGTGGCATGGAATTTTTTGTTAATTATCTGGATGTGGTGATGTGCTCCATGCGTTTGATCATTTCATTTGACTTACTGTCGTTTTCTATGTCATAAATCATGAGGCTTGACAAGTATACTAGTCTTCTTCACATTAACTTCAAACTATTTCATTCGGGGTTTGGTTGTACTGTAAGTAAATTTACATGTAAGTTAAATTACAGGTAAGTAAGGAAAATTTCGTATTTTAACTTACATCATAGTTTGGTTTGTTGTAATTTGAAATGCTGTATTTACTTTTTCTGTGTTTGGTTTGATGTAAGTTAAGGAGTACGATTACCATGTAAGTGAAATGGTAAGATTACCTCTATCACATATTGTTAACACTAATTATTTAATATTATTATTGTTAACACTAATTTTTAATTATATAATATGCTTAAATTTTATCCATAAAAACTATTGATTATATTAACGGATTAATATTAATTTAAAATTTTAATTAATTCAGTGGTGATTTATTAAATTTAAAAAATGCAATGGAATTTAAGTATGTGCTATTAAAATAATTTTTCTATATAAATTAAATAAGAATTGATATTTTAAAATACAATATTAAATTAAATAAAACATAAATAATTATTTTTGTAATCATGTTAATACTACTAATCATGTTAGTATTAGTTCTAATTATTTAATACTTTTCATAATAATTAATTAATTATTTATTTAAAAGTATTTTAATGATAAAAATATTTTTTAAAATATTAAATATTTTAAATTTAATATTTTTTAAAATTTTATTACTTAAAAATATTTTTATAGTTAATTTTAATGATAATTTAATTTATTAAATATTTTTATAATTATATTTAAGATAAAATAGTGGTGAGTGGATACCACTTACTTTACTGTATTTCAACTTACAGGCAATTTTTGATGTAAGTTGAAATACTGTAAAAGTGAGTGAGATGTAAGTCCACTTACATGGAAGTGGAGCTTTTACATCAAACCAAACAGCCACTTACATGTAAAATCACTTACATCACAAATTTTTCTTTTCCTTCTTTCACTAACCAAAGCCCCTCGACTTGATTTAAAAATTGGTACCGGGACGGACTTGGAAGGTTTGACACTACACTAGTCCTTCTCCTTTTAACTTCAAACCATTTCATTTCATTTTGATTTAAACATGGGAATCATTATGGACTGGTTCGTACACCTCCCTCCATTGGAACATGGAAGCTCTCATAACACCCCTATCATGTATGGTAGTCATCTTGAGCTGTCAATGCTTATCCTAGTAGAATGGGGCAGTTATGTATGATGTCTCTAAGAATTCCATTACTTTGGGATGCTAAATAATTTGAACTTGTAGTAGTACATCTACTTCATTTTTGCTTCGCGAGGATTCGTATTGTGAGATACAATAACATGAATTGATGATGATTTATTTCTCGTCTCTTTTCCGATGTGAAGAGTATGATTTGGCTTCAATTCGATCTTTTTTTTCTCGAATGTGCGGCCTTAACACCCTTACAGTCCATAGATTCTTATCGGACATTATTATTCCTCGGGTGGCTGATGATTGATCTTTATATGGATGTTGTGTTTATATTGAAGAGATGGTACGAAAACCTTCGGGATTAATTTCTATGCTTTCGAAGAGCAAGGAACCTGTTTTCCTTTGAGCCGATACATAAAAACGACACCCCGGTGCTACTGCATCCTATCACAGCTTCCATTCTTTGACTTGCATTTTGGCATATTGCAAAGGTGACATTACATTTTCTTGGATCAGTTTGCTTTCCTTTCTCCCCCCCTTACTTCTATTCTTTATTTTTCCAACATTACTTTGAGTCTTTGAATGGTTAGTTGACATTTATTTCCAGAGATTTTTTTCTTCTTGATACATATTTTCTTTAGTTTGAAGTAAACCAGAAGGCCATTTGATGTACTAATTACTCAGATTTTTCTTCTGCCTTCAACTCATTGTAGTTAAATTGTTAATAATTATCATTTTCTTTCATAGAAGGCCAGATCCTGGGCTAGTGTGGGAAGTTGAATTTAAGGGGCAATGAGGGTACTATGCCTAATCTTTTAATTGTTCTGATTATATCTGAAGCAAGTCTACAGTTAATTTTGCATCCGAGCCCTTCAATTTATTAGGTTAAGTGTAAACCAAAGTCTTAAAATAATGTGGATTAAGTTCAGAAAACACAAATGTGACCATAAAAAAGGCATACGGATACACCAACGTGGACATGGTGTAGTACTTGGGAGGTGAGAGGGAAGATGTGCCAGGACAAGGACTACAAAATTAGCTGATTGAACTCTGGATGCTCTTTAATTAAATATGCTTTACCTTGATGCAACTTGCTGATTTCCTTGGGAGCTTGCAAGAGAATCTAGGTCTGGAGTTTTACATTATATTACTTATCATTGCTTTGTTTTGAATATTTGCACAGGAATTCCAAAAATGATGTAGTAGATTGTTATTAATTAAAGCAAGTATACTTCTTCCACAGATTAGAAATTTCTCTCTTCTTCTTGGTGTTGTTTGCATCACACAATAATAATATGAAATTATTGAATAGTTTTTATTGTTTTTTGTGCATGCCATTGTTTTTGGAGCCTTCACTGTAAAGGTTTTTTGCTGCTTTGATCTCACTTGTATTTGGCCTACTGTAATGCCTAATTTCAGGAGAAATTGTGATACTCTCTTAATGGATAAGCATCTTGATATGCTTCTCCTGTTCCTACAGCATTTTCAGTGAAGAAAGGTATGAACGGCTGACAAACGCTATTGGCATGCTGAACTTGTTATTGTTAGGGACGCAGTGGTTAACACAGGTCCATAGTCCCACATCGCCTGCGGGACTGAGTCCCTCTAGCCTTATATACCCTTACCAAACCTTCCCTCTAACTGCAGTTATGGAGAAGTTAGGGTGGTGGGTCCCTGTATTAACATGGTATCATAGCTTAGGTATCTAGGGCTGTGCTGTGGCTAGGACCTTGGGTCCCACATCCGCTGTGGGCCTAGGGGGCATGTTAGGGACGCAGTGGTTAACACAGGTCCATAGTCCCACATCGCCTGCGGGACTGAGTCCCTCTAGACTTATATACCCTTACCAAACCTTCCCTCTAACTGCATTTATGGAGAAGTTAGGGTGGTGGGTCCCTGTATTAACATGGTATCATAGCTTAGGTATCTAGGGCTGTGCTGTGGCTAGGACCTTGGGTCCCACATCCGCTGTGGGCCTAGGGGGCATGTTAGGGACGCAGTGGTTAACACAGGTCCATAGTCCCACATCGCCTGCGGGACTGAGTCCCTCTAGCCTTATATACCCTTACCAAACCTTCCCTCTAACTGCAGTTATGGAGAAGTTAGGGTGGTGGGTCCCTGTATTAACAGATACACCTCCAATTACCATTCCAGAGTATATATCATGGATCATCCCCTCCAGGAGAAGCAATCAGCAAGGATGACGGGATAACAGCCTACAAATTGGAACAGCTTCATTTTATAGAGTGGTTAAACAAACAGCAAATATTTAGTCAAAATGTCTTTCCCACCCATATACAGAATCAGAATGCCAAATTAAGGTGTGTGCTAGGTCACCGTGTTAGCCACATTAGACCCTGTGGCGCCGTATGTTGCAAATGCCGTATTCGGTACTCACCACCGGCCTTTAAACTTCAGTATACAACTTCTCCATCAAACGACCGAGTAAATTATCCATTCATGTGAGGTCTAGTATTGCCATATTTATCACTTGATTCCGGACAATCAGAATTACGAAAGCTTCAAGCCCCCCGTGACATCATCAACTACATCGGCAGGACTTACCCAAGCACACCAACAAAGCTCAACAATCGAACCGGGTGATGATTGATAATTAATGAAAAAAAATCTAAGATACAAATGTTTAGATAAGAAGACAAGATCCCACTGTTGACTCCTTTACAACATTGTTACAGTTTGTTTGGTAGACTGTACGATTGCAAATTAAAAACAATAAATATAACTTCTGGATATGAATAAAAGATAACATCAAATGAATTCACATTTTGCGTTCACGGTGGGTTGGTGTGGGGATTGGCAGTGACGCTCAATTATAATCAACAATTACCAAAATATGTTCTCTGTTGAATGGAGAAAGAATATATGAAAAACTATCTTCATTGAGGGTTTAGGGTTTGTTATCTAATTCCTAAACCTCCAATTTATTGCACTACCTACAGCCACTCACTCACTTTGAGGAAGACATTTGTTTTGCTTGATTGCTTCACTAAGGCCTTAACCCTTGTTTATACTAGCATAAGATGGTTAATGAAAGCATCTAGAGTTCAAGCTTGTTTAAGTCGGTAGGGCTTTGTATGTCGGTGGGGTCTTTGAGAAGCTTCAAAGGGGGTACTAACCATTCATCGCTCCCTTTCAGCACCGACTTAGTTTGAATTGCTCATCTACTAAGCACTCTGAGTTGCACACATGTATCTTCTAACTTTTTAATACCAAATATTTTGGAGATGTAGACAATTTGTTCTTCTATTAGCATTAGCTTCATGTGAATCTCTCCTTGTAAGACCTTTTCTTTTGGGAAGTGGTAGTGCACCTCAATGGAGCTGGCAATAAACTGTCCGGGCCCACCGGCCCGATTTTGTCTACCCCAGAATAAACCGAGTTTGGATAAAAGTTTTATTCATATGGACCAGGTGCCAACATAATCTAGTTGTCCGATTTAAATCTGGGCCTAGAAAATTCGGACAACCGGGCCTTTATACTTTTAAAATTTTGATATACATAATGTTAAGCCCAATTGTCCAAGCCCAAATTTTTGAAGATTGCATTGAAGTTTTACATATGATTTTATATCATTAAGACATGGGTTCTTAGGAATTATTTTTGGCTTATTATTGAATTTTGTATTATCAAGACATGTATTTTTATTTAATACTTATTAAAACTTGGATTATTGTATGAATTAATTTGGATTGTTAGAATGTTTTTTGTATTTACAATTAATTAAATTATTTCTATCTTTTACACCCTTTTGGTGCTTTTTGCGGTGACGCTTTGATCTAGTCGTCTACGGAAAATCCTCTTCGAGAATTCCCAGTTGTGGTTGATCCTCGATCACTCGAACCTCCTGCAGATTTGATTCATCCTTTTCCAACTCAGACCACCCCTCATAGGGGTCAGGGTAAAACATCTCCTGCATATACTCATTGACAAGCTCATCATTAGCATCAACAAAATAACATGTGTCATCAAATTCGTGAGGGTGCTTCATAGCATCTGTGAGGCGATAAGTGATTTTTTCGTCTCCGATGCGCAGAGTCAATTCGCCTCCCTCCATGTCTATCAGTGCCTTGAAGGTTCGAAGGAATGGCCTCCCCAAAATCAACGGCACTTCCACATCCTCATCGACATCAAGTACTACAAAATCTGCAGGAAAAATATATTTGTCAATCTTAATCAAAACATCTTCAATGATACCTCTAGGATGTCGAATTGAGCGATCAGCTAGCTGCAACGTCATTTGAGTTGGTCGTGGCTCTCCTAGCCCCAATTTGTACGGCATCACGTTGATGCTTGCTCCTGAATCAGCTAAAGCTTTCTCTTGTCCTAAGCCCCCGATGACACATGGGATGATGAAACTCCCAGGATCTTTCTTCTTGCTTGGGAGGTTCTTTTGAAGTATTGCTGAACAACTCCCGTCCAATATCACAGCTGCACTTTCTTCAATTTTTCTTTTGTTAGTCAAAAGATCTTTTAAAAATTTTGCGTACCAGGGCATTTGTGACAATGCCTCGACAAAAGGGATGTTGATGTGCAGCTGTTTGAACAACTCCAGAAATTTCTTGTTCTGCTCATCCGTTTGGTCCTTCTTCAGCCGTGAAGGGTATGGTACTCGAGGTACGTAAGCAGGAGGTGTTTCCGCAGCTTCCTTCTCTTTTTCCTGGGCCTTAGGCTGCACTTGCTCTGGTTCTTGTGCAGTCTTCTTTTCTTGCACTCTATTCTCCACCTCTCGCCCGCTTCTCAATGTGATCGCCTTCACGTGCTCTCTTGGGTTTGTCTCTGTATTGCTCGGCAGGCTTCCTTGAGGTCTATCGGCCAAGGATTTTGCTATTTGACCCACTTGCGTCTCCAAGTTGTGCAATGACGCAGTGTGGTTGCGCAGCGTCGCCTCCACGTTTTGAAACATGGTGTCAGTAGATTGAATAAAATTAGAAAGTACCTTTTCAAGTTCAGAAACTCTCTCTGGAATAGAGGGTTGTTGTGGTAAACCCGGAGGAGCTGCTTGCTTCTGCTGGCCTTGATTGCTCCATGAGAAGTTCGGATGGTTCCTCCATCCATGATTGTAGGTATTTGAATAAGGGTTCCCTTGTCCCCTTACTGGATTTCCAACAAAATCCACTTGCTCCATTGGTGCCGACACCCCCACTGAGATAGGGCAATCTGTAGAGCTATGCCCACCTCCACAACTATCGCAAGTGCTAATGGCAGCTACTCTTGAAGTTGTAAGGGTGTCTAGCTTCTTCCTTAGTGCTTCAACTTGGGCTGCTAGTGATGTAACGGCATCAACATCATGTATTCCTGCAACCTTCTTCTTCTCCCTCGAGCTCCATTGGCAGCTGTTGAGAGCCATGTCCTCAATGAGCTGCCTTGCATCTTCTGGGGTCTTGTTACCCATAGTCCCACCTGCGGCCGCATCTAGGAGTTGCCTAGTGCTTGGATTCAGTCCATTATAGAACGTGTGTATAATCATCCAATCCGGGAATCCGTGTTGGGGACATCGCCGTAGAAGGTTCTTGAACCTTTCCCATGTCTCGAATAGAGACTCCAACTCATTCTGAAAAAAGGAAGAGATCTCATTGCGGAGCTTCGCTGATTCCCCGGGAGGGAAATATCGTGTAAGAAATGCTTCCACCATCTCGTCCCAAGTGGTGATGGATCTCTTGGCAATGATTGGAGCCATTGTTTGGCTCGTCCCTTCAATGAGAATGGGAAGGTCCTCAATCGAATCGCATCATCTGAGACCCCGTTGATCTTGAGCATATCACAAACCTCCAAGAAGTTTTCAACATGGGCATTGGGGTCTTCATCAGGCAGCACATTAAACTACGCGGACTGTTGAACCATCTGGATGAAGGTCTAACAATGCTCGACTGTGTTCCTCGGGCTGAAGGTCTAGCAAAATCAGCAAGAGTCCTAGGTTCATCTTCTTGGTCTGCCATGGTCGCAGATCCTTCAGTTTCTACTTCAACTTGCTGCTCTTGCACTACTTCAAGCTCCCTTCTTCTCTTATGAAGTCTTCTATCAATTTCAGGGTCTCCTTCAACTAATGTCGATGGGTTCCCTCTGGTCATAAGCTGGAACTGCAATCAAATAAACAAAAGAAAATGAGAACAATGAAAGTAGAGAGGATGGAATAGAAAAACAGTAAAAAATAAATGAATGGCTAAAGTAGCAAAATACTAGCGTTCCTAATATCCTGTTCCTCGGAAACGGCGCCAAAAACTTGATGCGTCTCCGCAACAACACAACAGGGTGATGTGTGTCAACCCTTTGTCGAACCACAGGGAACAGAAGTATTAGTAATAGCCCCTCTTTTGTTATTTAGCCTAATGAGTGTAGTGTGTGATGATCTAATGGCCAAAACTAAGAGTGTCACTACAAGTGCGCAGGGAATAAAAAGGAAAAGAGTTCTCAATCAATAAAAGTGAGGTATCCGGACAATGCTCCCCCTAGGATTCGGGTGTTGGATGTAGATTACAAGTGTTTCTAAACGAAAACAATGAGTCGTGGGTATGCTAAGGTATAACGGCCCCTGCCTCCAGGTAGCCGATAACTAGTCCCCTACGAGGTCCCGGCGGAGAATTCTCTCGACGCCTCACACCACATATGACTGCTTAAAACTCTAGGGATCCCAAAGATATAACCAATTCCAAAAAGTAGATCTAACCTTGCCTCCAGGTGAAAGATCCCTAACCCCCTACGAGGTCTCGGCGGAGAATTCTCTCGACGCCTCACACCACATATGGTTGCTTGACACTTAGGGAATATGGAGATAGGAAATATCTGTCGGAATGGAAAGGGAACACTCCGCTATCTCACGGCTCACCCTCTCGACCCTCTTTAGTCTTGGTAATTCTAAACCTAGCGGTGATCTCTCTCTTCCCTAGATTGAATAAAACATGCAAGGCAATTAATAATGAAATCAAAAGCACAAACAAGCATTAAGAACTCAAGAGTAAAACTCAAACTGATAAATTCGAATAGAAACACAATGTAAATCTAATGAAAATAAGAATCCTAGGGTTTACATGTCCGAATACCCTCTAGGGGTTTAGCTCTCCATGGAGCGAGTCACAAAACAAATAATAATTTGAGAATAAAGTTCCAAAGACATAAAGAATAACCCCCTTAAATCCGTCATGATGGTCTTGATGGGTAGTTTCCACGTCTGGATTGAATCCACTCCGAAGCCAGGTCGCCGATGGTTTCCTTGATGCTATGACGGAGGAGGAATCGATCCAAGTTGGTGAGGAAAGCTTCCCAAAGCTGCAAATGCTACAGTAAATGCTACAGTGATCCCTCCCCCCCGAAGTCTTCCTTGGAGTCCACACGGTCGGGCACACGCTCGTGTGGTAGGGTGTGTGGCTTTCTATGCTTTGAAATCCTCAAGAACCTTCTTCTGCTCTGTACGGAAGCTGGGACATGGGCGTACTACTGCCTTTGTGCCCTTTCGGTTTGTGTAATGACTTGTACTCCTCCGAAAGTTGGCAACACCCCCATGCATATGAACACAGCTTCTGATTGTGGACTTCAAACGTGTCATCACACCCTATTTTTGCTTCTTCCTGTACGTCATGTCTCCAAAGCCCTGTTTGCATAAAAGAACACAAAACACACCTTGTTAATGCATATAAACAGATATTATAAAATATATATAATCAAGCACTTATCAGTATTCAACCACAACCCTGTACAAGATCAATATACTCACACCAGGTATATATCCCTGAGAATCACAAAATCAATGATTATGGACACAATCATAGTCTCTCCCAAACATTGGGTGTAAACCTTATACAACCTAAGGTCCTGACTGAACCAATCAAGATTATACAAGATCAAATGGAAATACGAAAACATAGGTCCTAGTGGATTCATCTTATGCATGACGACAATGTTTATGAATCATACACTACTCAAAGGTAAATGCAAGAATAGATGCCAAGCACTATCAAGTCTCACGCCCTGCTGCCGTGCTAACACCTGTAAAGAAGAGAAGAAGTATGGGTGAGTAACTAAGTTACTTAGTGAGGGGTTGAACATGGAGCTATAACTCATACAAGTGTAAAGAATGATATGCCGAAAACATATGTAAATCCTTAACAACCACAACTTACAAAATGCTTTAAATACACATTTCAATATAACAAGCTTTCCAACTTTCTCAAAGAAAGGCATCAACAAAACTTTGAAAATCATTTGTAAAGAGATTCAATACTGAAATTTCAAGTTAAGAATACTCGTTAAAAGATCAAACCCATCAAAATAAGGATTTATAGTGCAACACATGCGGAAAATCCTCTATCGATAGTATCGTCAACAGCCTATGAAAACCCTCCATCACTAACCATGGTCGTGGCTAGGTTGGGAGCCACCAAGATGCGAGTATCTTGGCGTTGGCCGTTGGGAATCCCGTGTGGTGACTCCGGGAACCCAACACAGTACCTTCAGGTTCTCTACGCGCCTCCTGTAAGGGCTAGTCAGCCGAGAACTCCACGCCAACCCAACTAGGTCGGTCCGTCGAGACTCGCTTCTGCAGAAGACGGGGATCCTCCCAATGTCACCATCGAAACATTTGGGATATCCATCCCGCCCGTAGGCTCATAATGAACACATCAATAAAACATCATACATCTCATCAAGAGATCACAAATAGTTTTCCCGTAGGCTCATCATAAACGTATCATTATAAAATCATATATCTCATCATAAGATCACAAATTCTCATAAAATATAATTTTTAATCCAAGAGTAAATCCTTGTGCGAAAGCATCGACAATAATGTCATTTTCATCAAGAATATCAACACAAGAGTATTCTTTGAAAACTCATTTCAAATACGATAACGTCGTGAAGAATCTCAATCTGGTTTACATAGACCCTTATTCGGTTAAAATAACAAGGACATCGAATTCTCAAATTCACAAATATTGAAAACATGTAGTTCAAACCATAGGATTTTCCAATCCTCATGAAATATAAATAATCAAGAATTTAACAAGATCATAAACTATCATGGTTTCTAGGCCTCAAGGAAATCATCTCATGAGTCCATTAAAATGAAATCAAGAATTAAGAAGATCATATAGCATCATAATTTCAGTTTTCAAGAAACACTTCAAGAATCCATTGAAATCAAAAATTTCTCATTTCAAAGCATGCATTATTGGGCATTCAAACAAGCATGATCATAGCTCTTTAATTAAACAATTCCCACTCACAAACTTGGCGAGATCGAACACTTGGATCACTCCCCCATTCTGTAATTTATTTCACATTGATTTTGCAAGCAAACAATGTTAGGGTGATTACTCGAAGAACCAATACATCTTCTGCTCAATGTCTTTCACCATTCCAGTGATCTTCTCAAACAATTCTGTTTTATTGATCATGTTTCCTATAAAATCAAGAAAGAATAAATATTTCAGAGTGGTGGAAGAATAAGAGAATAGATAATAGAAAGTCGAGGAATAACTAAGGTAACAAAGTAAAGATGTTCCTAAAACGCCTAACTCCCCGGCAACGGCGCCAAAAACTTGACACACCCTTGCGTGTGTGTTCCGCAAGTGCACGGGTGTCGAAGTAATAAATACCAAAAGGGTGGGTAGTCGAATCCACAGGGAGTAGACGTCAGAAACAAATACACTTTGCCAATTAGTCAATGAAAACTCATGGACTTTTCATACTTAGGCATATGTGCGAATGCCTCAACAAGTGGAAGATTGATGTATAGTTGCTTTAACAAAATTAAAAACTTCCCTTAACCTCGGGCACATGGTCCTCTCGATCTCTTCGTCAACCTCGATATGAACGGTGGGGTTACCACGGGTCATAAAATCCCCCAAGCTGTAAAGAGGTGAACACTAGTAAGTGGGGAAGGTAAGTAAAGAAATATCTAATGCAAGCCCAAATTCCACTAAGGAAACAAATAAGAAACCAAGAAAGAGAAAACAAAACTGAAAATCGAATGCAACAAAATAGTAAAGAAACGAAGGAAAAAGAAATTGACTAAGCCAGCATCTAAAAGTTTTCCTAATGTTCTCGGAGGTCCCCGGCAACAGCGCCAAAAACTTGATGGTCGGCGCGCGCGTTGCTAAAAGGCGGGCAGATGGCTCTCCGGCCGCAAGTGCACGGGTTGTCAAGTAATACCCCTTGCGCGAGGACAATAGGGTCGTATTCCCTAGGGTCCCGAGATCCACTATTGCTTCCTCTTCGAACAGTTGTTTAGTCGAATCAAAACAGAGGTTGTTGCAAAGAAATGAAATTAAAACCAACAATAAAAGCTTTAGCCACTAACAGGTTGAACACACCGAGAAGAAATCAAATGGAGAAGATAAGACCCCGGGCAAGGATTCCCCCTGGAAAAAGACAAGTAAGGATGATGCGATAACGGTTAATGCATGCATGGATTGTAATACTTTGGTCCGTCTAGACTCGGAAGTCGACTACCCCGGAACCTCCGTAGTGTGGCCCTAATCTAATACAAATTTCTTTATCCCAAGGATACTCACACGATGTCATTGGGCCTAAGGAGCCTTGGCTAGAGTTATCTATAAGCAATTGTGCTAAGATAAACTCTACAACCTTCGGGAGGCTACCGGCACCCGGAACCTCCGGTGTACCGAGATAATGGATCCCCCATCATACTATGTGGATCTAATGCGAGAGCACACCTTAGGCATCCAAGCACAATCGATAAGATGAAATGTAGAATTCTCATGCAATTCACTACAATTAAGTACACATAGCATGAAACCAAATGACAAACCATGCATTCATTGAACTAAGAATACATCATCCAATACAAGTATTCCTCCAAGGTTCACCGGTTGCCCCGCGGCCTTGGAAGGCGTAGCTCGACATAATGAAGAAGGAAAATTGGCACAATAAAAGGTAACGAAGTAGGGTGTACTAGTAATAGCCCCTCTTTGGTTAAAAAGTAGGGTGTATCAAAGATATAACCAATTCGTAAAAGTAGATCTAACCCTGCCTCCAGGTGAAAGATCCCTAACCCCCTACGAGGTCCCGGCGGAGAATTCTCTCGATGCCTCACACCACATATGGTTGCTTGACACTTAGGGAATATGGAGATAGGAGATATCTATCGGAAGGGAAAGGGGACACTCCGCTATCTCACGGCTCACCCTCTCAACCCTCTTTACTCTCGGTAATTCTAAACCTAGCGGTGATCTCTCTCTTCATTAGATTGAATAAAACATGCAAGGCAATTAATAATGAAATCAAAAGCACAAACAAGTATTAAGAACTCAAGAGTAAAACTCAAACTGATAAATTCGAATAGAAACACAATGTAAATCTAATAAATCCTAGGGTTTACATGTCCGAATACCCTCTAGGGGATTAGCTCTCCATGGAGCGAGTCACAAAACAAATAATAAATTGAGAATAACGTTCCAAAGACATAAAGAATAACCCCCCTAAATCCGTGATGACGGTCTTCATGGGTAGTTTCCACGTCTGGATTGAATCCACGCCGAAGCTAGGTCGCCGATGGCTTCCTTGATGCTATGACGGAGGAGGAATCGATCCAAGTTGGTGAGGAAAACTTCCCAAAGCCGCAAAGACCTCCCTCCAAGCCCTAGCCGCCTTGTCTCTCGAAAGTGGCCGAAACGATCCCTAAAAATTATCACAAGGCGGCTTTTATAATTTGAATTCGGGGTTTTACGCAGGCATCCACACGCCCGTGTGGAAATTCCACACGGGCGTGTAGAGTACTTTTGCTACAGTACAGCTACAGTACTTTGCTATAGTAAATGCTGCAGTGATTCCCCCCCCTACCCCCCCCCCCCGAAGTCTTCCTTGGAGCCCACATGGTCGGGCACACGCTCGTGTGGTAGGGTGTGTGGCTTTCTATGCTTTGAAATCCTCAAGAACCTTCTTCTGCTCTGTACGGAAGCTGGGACATGGGCGTACTACTGCCTTTGTGCCCTTTCGGTTTGTGTAATGACTTGTACTCCTCCGAAAGTTGGCAACACCCCCATGCATATGAACACAGCTTCTGATTGTGGACTTGAAACGTGTCATCACACCCTATCTTTGCTTCTTCCTGTACGTCATGTCTCCAAAGCCCTGTTTGCACAAAAGAACACAAAACACACATTGTTAATGCTAAAACCTTATAAAAGTGTTTCGGGGTAGAGGCTTGTTGTTTCTTCCTCTCCTCTACCTTCTGCCACCATGTCTAGGCCTTTGATACCTTGCTTTTCCTTCTCTTGGCCTTCATTGCTGGTTGACCAGTGCTCGATGGTATAGCAGCGACGTCTTCCACCTGGTCTGTTTGTTCTTCATCTGGAGGACCCGCCCCTAGCAATTCAGTAAGATGATTCTTTTACCAAATTTCCTGCACACAATGACAAATAACATCCTCAATAGCATCAACAAAATAACAAGAATCATCAAAGGCCATGGGGTATCTCATAGCTTCCTTCAACTTGAATACAACTTCCTCATCTCCCACTCTCAAAGTCAGTCGACCATCCTTTACATCAATGATCGCTTGCGAAGTGGCTAAGAATGGTCATGCAAAAATCAGAGGAACCTCAGCTTGATCATCCAAATCCAGGACAGCAAAATCTACCGGGAATATGAACTTATCTACCTTCACCAAAATGTCCTCAACAATTCCCAAAGGTTGGCGGGTGGAGCGATCAGCAAGCTGGAGCGTCATTTGAGTTGGCTTGAGTTCCCCTAACCCTGGCTTCTAAAAAATCTTCAAGGGCATGAGATTGATCCTTGCTCCTAAGTCAGCCAACGCTTTTTTATCCATCATTCCTCCAATTGTGCACGGAATGATGAAACCTCCCGGATCTTTTTCCTTTTTGGGAATTTTATTTGAGATGATGGCAGAACATTCTTCACTCAAAGTGACCATCGACAATGCTTCCAATTTCCTCTTATTGGTCAACAATTCCTTGAGGAACTTGGCATATTTCGGCATCTGGGTTTTGCTGGATAAGGCAAAGTAGGCTTATATTCTGCTACCAAGTCTTTCTCTTTGCCCTTAGCCTTCATCCCTGAGCTTGACCCTGAATCTTTCTCCTGGACTTCCACCTCTAATTCACGTCGAGACTCTTGATGTGCTTGTGGAGGTGGAGATTCAAGTTCCCTGCCACTTCTCAAAGTGACTGCCTTGAGGGACTCCCGGGGATTGATTTCCGTGTTACGCTGTAGAGCGCCCTGGGGTCGTTCAGCAAGCGTCTTGGCAATCTGGGCAACCTGACGTTCAAGGTTCTGTATGGAGGCTTGTTGATTCCTCATCATCTCTTCATGCCCTGTGATTCGGGCATCATTGGCTTGGATGTATTGGACAAGGAGAGCTTCGATAGAAGATCCTTTTTGTTCTGGTGGTGAAGGCCTCGGGAATTGAGGCTGGGTTTGTTGCTGCTGCTGTTGTTGCTGAGGGGGGCGCTGCTGCCCCTGATTCTGATCTTTCCAAGAAAAGTTTGGGTGATTCCTCCACCCAGGATTATATGTGTTGCTGTAAGGGTTGTTCGCATACCGCTGATTTTGACCGATGAAATCTACTTGTTCGGTCACCTGAACCCCCTCTGAAGAGTAACTGGGCCCTGCTTGGCTTGCCCAACTGTCATGACTGCTACCTTGTTGCGAAGACTGAATTTGCATTGTGTCCAGTCTCTTAGAAATAGCTTCGACCTGTGCCTCTAAGGTGGTGAGAACATCAACCTCATAAAGCGCGGCTGTTTTTACGGGCTTGTTCCTTTCAGAGCTCAACTGATATCCATTGGAGGCCATGTTTTCAATCAGATTCTGTGCCTCATCGGGTCTCTTACTGCACAAGGAGCCTCCTGTTGCAGCGTCCAACATCTGCTTGGTGGCCACATTCAATCCATTGTATAATATTTGGATTTGTATCCATTCCACTATTCCATGTTGCGGGCACTTCCTCAACAATGCCTTGTTCCGTTCCCAAGTATCATACAAAGTCTCAGATTCTGATTGCCGGAATGAGGAAATGTCACTTCTAAGCTTGGTGATCTTGGATGGTGGAAAATATCTGGTCAAAAATTTCTCGGCCAACTGTTCCCAGCTTGTAATAGAACCCGCCGGCAAGGAACTTAGCCATTGCTTGGCCCTTCCTCGCACAGAGAACGGGAACAATCGAAGGCGAACCGCATCCTCGGACACATTGTTCGCCTTGAAGGTGTCACAAATTTCTAGGAAAGTTGCAAGATGGGCATGTGGGTCCTCATCTTGTAAGCCATCAAATTAGCACATCTGTTGCACCATTTGAATAAAATTGGGCTTCAACTTGAAGTTGTTGGCCGCGACTGGGGGTCGCACAATACTAGACCTAGATCCCTCTAGATTAGGCCGAGCATAGTAAGATATACTTCTCTGATTTCCAGCCATAGTTTCTTCTTGATTCACCTCTAAGCTTACTTCCACTGACCCGGTTTCGCTTAAATGAACCTTCCGCTGTCTCCGATGAAATGTCCGTTCAATGTCTGGATTTGGAAACGCTAGATGGGAGGGATTCCCCCGGGTCATACACTACACCTGCACCATAACCAAAAGAAAGAAATGAGATATGAACTTTCAGGCGTAATGCAAAAGAAAAATAATAAACAATTTAAGTACACAAATAAAAACAAAAGAACAAATAAAAGAATACGAGTAAAACAAGAACAAATGAAATGAAACTAAAAGCAAAATAAAACGGTTAGAGTACTAAGACTGTCCGAATTCTCAGAAGTTGCCAGTCCCCGGCAACGGCGCCAAAAACTTGATACGCCCTTGCGTATCCACAAGTGCACGGGTCGTACAAGTAGTAAAGTGCACCCATAGTGTCGGGTGGTCAAATCCACAGGGACTGGTGTAGCTTCTAATACTAATGGGGTGCTTAATATCTAACCAAGCAAAGAATGATGGATTGTGACTCTAGGTTGAAAATAAGGAGATTGAGGGAGAGAATTGCACAAAGGGGAAATGTAAGGATTGACTCGATGGAGGAGATGGGGCCCCGGGGTTGGATGTCTGACGTTCACTAACTCTGTTTTTCTCAGCATTTATCGGAGATAACTTCAGTTCTAAACCTAGTTATGCTATAAAGGTGTTGCTTCCAGCGCTTCCGAGCTCTAAGTTGAAATCTTACTGCTTGCAACTATCAATCACGATTCACAAGCCTAGATAAGAAAACCTAACTTCCAAGCATTCAAGCACTAAACAACACACAAGATAACCAATAACTCAGATTTATTGAAAGGAACAAGACACTCATAAGTGCTGCAAGTAAAGAAAATGAGTTCAAGCTACAACGTCATACAAAACCACCCCGGGGCTCCCTTAAGAGTTTATCCCCTCATGACAACAACCAATAAGTACAATGCCAAAGAAATTGAAAGACAAGAAGTTGAAAACTCCCTAATTTCTTGCATCCTTGCGGTTGTCTGAAGATCTACAATGTTGAAAAGTCTCCTCCCGATCGGCCTACCATAAGCTTGACATTCCCTTGATGAAGAGGAGGATGAACCCCCAAAGCTCTCTCCTTCCTTCTCCCTTAGTTCGTCCACCAAAAAGTCAACCAAAAACCTAAGTTTTTAGGGTTTTAATGTTTTCCCGATGTGAGCACGGGCGTGTTGAAGCCGTGTTTCAAGCCATGCAGATTACGGCCAAATAAAACTCTTGAAACTCAAATTCCCGTAATCCGCACGGGGTGCAAGACTTGGCGTGCTGAGGGCGTGTTGAGGGTTTGCACGACCGTGCTCAGCGAACTCAGACTGTGCTGACTTTGGCTTAATTCTCCTGCAATCTGCACGGGGTATAGCACAGGCGTGCTTAGGCCGTGTTGACCTTGATGAGGTTTCTTCCGAGTCCTTTAGCTTCTAAAATCATTCCAAATCACTTCTTCTTGCTCCAGGACTTCGATACTACATGGAAAACCAAGAATACCTCAAATAGCACTGAATTTGGAGAATTAAAGCCAAAAGACTCAATAATGATGAGGGTAAAGTATAAAATATTTATATATATGAAATGCACTCATCAGAGGGTACATTTACTACTTATGCAACCCGTGCACTTGTGGTTACACAAGGGGCGTATCAAGTTTTTGGCGCCGTTGCCGGGGACTAGCAACTTCTAGGAATTCTTGCAATTTTAGTAATCTAACTGTCTATTCTTGTTTTAATTTTTTGTTTCTTTTACTTTCTTTTGTTTGTTTTTTTGTAATTGTCAGTGATTGTGTTGTCTCAACCTGCTTATTATTCATGTCTTCGTAAGTTGTAAAGCTAAATTCTTATGTTGTTGTTTTTATCGTACGTAGGTATATTACAGTTCTCGTGGGAGTTCACTCCGCTTAGCAAGTCCTAATCCGGTTTGTGCACATACATTTCATAATAGATCGAAACTAGAAGTAACGTGGTCGAAATGGAAGACCTTCTGTATGCACTGAAGGGACGGGAAAACCTCTCATTTGGAACAGAACTTGGATACCACCACGCTAACAGGCAGTTGATAGAGTTACTCTCAAGTTTCACACAAGAAAATCATGACAATATCAGTTTGGAAGAGGTAGTGAATGCTTACAGTGAAAAATCACAGGTATGGTCGGAAAAGCAATCTACGGATCAGGATGTATTTTTGGGTCAACGGGCTGAATAGCAATACAGTGAAGAAGTCATGTCAGTGAGTCTGTGCAGTAAATAAGAGGCTAAGATTGATGAAATTTGTTCTTTGGGAAAATAGTCTAGGGCAGGGGACACTCTCCCTGATAGTTTGGCCTGTCTGAGATGGGGGGATCAAGCGGGTACTGAAGATTTAGAATACGAGGCCGAACTTAAAGAACTACCTGATCATTTGGAGTATGCTTATTTGGGAGGGGATAAACAATGCCGGGTGATAATTTTGCCAACGTTAGAAAATGAGCAGAAGGAAAAGTTACTTCAAGTACTTACCACGCACAAAAGAGCTATCGCTTGGATGATATCAGACATCCGGGGAATAAGCCCTTCATTTTGTACACATAAGATCCTCATAGAAGATGAAATCAAACGAAAGGTGCAACCGCAAAGGCGGTTGAATCCGAACATACAGGAAGTGGCCAAGACAGAGGTAAAGAAACTGTTGGATACCGGGGTTATTTATTCTATTTCGGGCAGTCCGTGGATTAGCCCTCTACAAGTAGTTCCAAAAAAGGGCGCATGACAGTAGTTCTGAATGACAAGAATGAAGTAATACCTGCTCGCACGGTTACTAGGTGGAGGGTCTGCATTGATTATCGTAAATTAAATGAAGCCACTAGAAATGATCATTTTCCCCTTCCATTTATCGACCAAATTCTAGAGAGACTGGCAGGGTATATGTATTATTGTTTCTTGGATGGGATATCGGGCTATCCGCAAATTCCAATAGCACCTGAAGATCAAGAGAAAACCACCTTTACACTCCCCTGTCGCACTTTTGCTTATCGTCGCATGCTGTTTGGATTATGCAACGCCCCTGCACATTTCAACGTTGTATGATGTCCATCTTTGATGAATTTATCGAGAATATTGTGGAGGTCTTTATGGATGACTTCTCAGTTTTCGGTGACTCTTTTGATAGCTATTTGGCTAACTTAAAAAAGGTCCTAGCTCGGTGTGAGGAAACAAATTTGATACTTAGTTAGGAGAAGTGTCACTTATGGTTCAGGAAGGGATTGTGTTGGGTCACAAAATTTTGAAATCCGGGATTGAAGTTGATAAAGCGAAAATCACCACAATTAAAAGGCAAGCAGCCCCCACCACCACTAAAGACATTAGAAGTTTCTTGAGGCACGTGGGCTTCTATAAGCGGTTCATCCAAGATTTCTCAAGAATATCAACACCCATGACCAAACTTTTGGAGAAAGACATCCCTTTCAATTTTGACACCAATTATGAAGCTGCTTTTGAATTGCTGAAAAAAAGGTTAATTAAGGCCCCTATTCTGAAACCACCCCGATGGATGTCCCAGATGTTTTGTGGTGATAGGAGAAGGATCCTAGGTATCTTCTGCAGAAACGAGTCTCCACAGACCTACCTAGTTGGGGTGGCGTAGAGTTCTCGTCTGACTCGCTCATTCAGGAGGCGCGTAGAGATCCTGAAGAGCCATGGTGGTTCTCGGTGTCACCACCCGGGATTCCCAATGGGCAACACCAAGATACTGGCATCTTGGTGGCTCCTCACCTAACCTCGGCCAAAGATAAGTGACGGAGGGTTTTCATATGCCGATGATACTAGCGATACGGGATTTATTGTGATTATCATATAAATCCCTAGATCGTTGACTATGAAGAGAGTATTTTCAGAACTTAGATTTCATGATATGAAATTTACCACATTGATTATTTTATAAAACCGTGAAAAGTTGAACATTCCGAAAATAGTATCTTAAACTTGAATTTTCATATTTGTATCACTTTATGAATGATTCTTCAAGGATTTTATGAATATATTTCATTGAGGAAGTTTGAAAGTTTCATATATTAAAATGTGTGTGTGTGTGTATGTGTGTGTGTGTGTATTCATTGAAAGTAAGTACTTTAATTGAAGTTGAATATTGAAGGTTTGTCTTTGGGTTGCTTATAGACTCTTACTTGTGTGAAGCTGATAAGTGCTTGTATACATATATTTTATAACATTATTTTGTATGCATTGAGCATCACTTTTATCAGGTCGTATCACTAATAACGTGTATTTTGTGTTCTTTTGTGCAAACAGGGCTTTGGAGATGTGAAATACAAGAAATGAAGCAAAGATAGGGAGTGATGGCACATTTCAAGACAAAAAAAAAGAAGCAGCGCTCGGATACATGGAGGTGTTGCCAACTTTCGGAGGAGTTCAAGTCATCACATGAACCGGAATGGCACAAAGGCTGTAGTACGTCCATGTGCCAGCTTCCACGCGCAAATAGGAGAAGGTTTTGAAGATTTCAGATGACAAAAAACCTCACACTCTACCACACGGGCGTGTGCCTAACCGTGTGGACTCAAAAAAGGATTTCGGGGAAACTCGCTGTAGTAAAGCTGTAGCAGTACTGTAGCAAAATCACTGTTCACACCAATGTAGAATTTTCACACGGGCGTGTGGCTACAGTACACGGGCTTGTGAGTGCCAGTGTGGATGCCCGTGTGAAGCCCCGATTTCAGTTTATAAAAGCCGCCTCTTTCACATTTTTAGGGATCTTTTCGGCTACTTTGAAGAGGCAAGGCAGCTAGGGTTTGAAGAGAGTTCTTTGCGGCTTTGGGAAGCTTTCGTCACCAACTTGGATCGATTCCTCCTTCGTCATAGCATCAAGGTAGCCGTTGGCGACTTAGCATCAGAGTGGATTCAATCCAAACGTGGAAGCTACCCATCAAGACCATCATCACAGATTTAGGGGGGTTATTCTTTATGGCTTGTGAACTTGTTTACCATTGCATTATCTGTTTTGTGACTTGCTCCATAGAGAGCTAAACCCTTAAAGGGTATTCGGACATGTAAACCCTAGGATTCATATTTTTATTAGATTTACATTGTGTTTCTATTCGAGTTTAATACATTGAGTTTTGCTCTTGAGTTCTTAATGCTTGCAATTGCTTTTGATTTCATTATTAATTGCCTTGCATATTTTATTCAACCTAGTGAAGAGAGATATCACCATTAGGTTTAGAATCACTAAGAGTGAAGAGGGTTGAGAGGGTGAGCCGTGAGATAGTGGAGTGTCCCCTTTCCCTTCCGATAGATATTTCCTATCTCCATATTCCCTAAGTTCAACCAAACATATGTGGTGTGAGTTGTCGAGAGAATTATCCGCCGAGAGCTCGTAGGGGGTTAGGGATCCTTCAACTGGAGGCAGGGTTAGATCTACTTTTAGGAATTGGTCATATCTTTGGGATCCCTAGAGTACTAAGCAGTCATTGATGAGTGCATTATATATATATATATATATATATATATATATATATATATATATATATATATATATATTATATATATAAATTTCATATGCATTACACCCGATATTTACTTGTCCTTTTTTATTACTTGTTTAGTTCGGTGCTATTTAAGGTATTTTGAGTTTATTGTGCAGATATTTAGGTCCTGGAGCAAGTAGAAGGGATTTAGAGGAGAATTTACATCAAAAGGACCTAAAACGAAGTTCGTCAAGCCAAGTACGGCCTCAACACGGCCGTGCTCTTGGTCGTACAATTCACAGAAATTGGAAAGCACGAAGAAGCACAGTCAGAATGCCCTAAGCACGACCGTGCAATGCCAACACGGCCGGAACATGGGCGTGTTGCACCCCGTGCAAATTATAGTCTGGCAAAATTTCGGGGGAGGGGGATCACTGTAGCACAAGTACTGTAGCACCGAGAACTCAGAAACCCGCAATCTACATGACCTGAAGCACGGCCTCAACACGGGCGTGCTGAATTAAGCACGGCCATGCTTGCATCGGGAATGGCTTTTTAAGTCCGAATTTAGGGTTTCTTTAGGGGCTTTTTGGTGGGATTTTCTTCTCCCCTTTGGGGAAGGCAGCGGAGTAGTAGAGAGGCACCTTCAAGGGCTAGATCTGGACCAAGAGATCGTCGTATAAGTGAAGGAACGTTGCAAGATCATCATCGGACACTCTCCGATGAAGATTGTGAAGCAAGAAGGGAGTTGATGAATTTTATCTCATTCTCTTGTTATTTACCTTGTGTTTCCTGTAGTATCACGAGGGCTAATCGTTCTTCGGTGCCCCTATTTAAGAACTTGTTAGTTGTTGTACTTGAATGCTTTTATTGCAATGTTTATGGAGTCTCTAATTCTCTCTGTTAGATCTTTGGTTGTTTACTTGAATGTTGGTTGTTGAGCGGCATTGATTGCTTAATTCCTTGATTTCCTCTTAGCTTGTATATCTCATTGATTGATACAAGAAGTGGAATTAGGCTCCTACTCTCAATCCCACTATATCCACATTAGGGTAACAAGACTCTAGAACATAGGGATCATGAGACGCACCTGATAAACATTGCGAGAATTCGAGTATAATTGACACCAAGTGACTACTCCGGGACGCTACTCTTTTGTTTGGATCTCTTGTCACCTTAAACCTGTCTCTCTTCTGTTTATCCTCAAATTCTTATTTTTATTTATAATTAAATCTCAAACCAACTAGTGAGTCGGCTAGATATTAGAAATCCAACGAGTATTGAAAGCTACATGAGTCCCTGTGGATTCGACTACCCGACCCTACGGGTATCACGTTTCTGGCGCCGTTGCCATTTTTAGTAATCTAGCCATTTTTTTTCTTTTTTTTATTCTTCTGTATATACCTCACTGGGTTATTCTTCTTTTGTTTGTTTTGATTTTTGATTAATTGGTTTTGCAGGCACTCTCTACCTCAGGAGGGTTACGATATGGAGGAATTGCTAGCAGCTTTGGGACACAATCATTGTTCTTCTTCTTTTGGCCATCATACGAATTACCTCCAACCTGAAAAGAATTTGATGGGTCTCTTATCTCGATATGCGCAAAATGACTATGCCAATAATGCTGAGGGTTTCCATGGTGCTACAAGCCTAGAAGAGGTCATATCTTCTTATCAAGAAAAATCAATACAATGGGAATGCGAAGTAAATTCATGGGATCCTATATCCCAAGTGAATTAAAGAGAGATGCAGAGTTTGGAACAAGCCATGTCGATGCCAATGGAGGTGATACAGGGTGATGGGAAGGTTGATAACAGAAATACCATCTCGGACAGCGAATTTTCAATGATTGAAGTGGACGAATTTCTTTTTGAGTTTGGAAATCCACCACAAGAGCAAGAGCCCAGCCTAGAAAACCTATTGGCAAGCTATGCTCAGGGATCTGAGGCCCCTTTAGAGGAACAATCACAGGGAGGCGAATTCAGTTTGGAAGACGTGGTGGCTAAATTTATCCAAAACACCAAAGCCAGCTTGCAAGCTTTTGCAATTTCACCTACAAATCAACAAGGTCCCATTTGCAACTTAGATATCCAAACTGAGCAATCTGTTGAGGAGGTTCCATTTAAAGATGATAAAGAAATATGCCTTAACAATGAGGAAGTAGGAGAGGCAGAACAAGTTGTTGCAAAGAATCATTTGGCGGAAGTGGAGCTTAAATTCGAGAATGATGAATGTTTGAATGGGCAACATGTTTATGAGAAGGCAAGAGAAGAAGAAGGTTTACTAAAAACGTGTCTCTTTCTAGTTGAAAAGGTAAACGAAGCAACTCCCAAGGCATTGACACGGGTAGCCTTCCTTGAAGTTCATCAACCTGCAAAACACAATGTGGATGTGAGAATTAAAGAAGATGTGGGTAGGAGGTTCAAGCCATCCAAGGACCCACCTGAGCGGCCTTTAAACAATTCCTGGTCCAACTTGTTTCCATGGAGGCCTAAAGTTCACTCGTTCAATCCTCCAACTAAAGTACATCCCCGGACAGATAAAAAAATGTTTATGGGAAGTAACTATGCAAGCTACAGCCGGGAGGAACACACCCTTTTCAAGCCTCCCAAGCTAAGAAAAAGGTACGTCAAGCTCGTGACATTAAACAAGCGCTTCTTGGGAGGCAACCCAAGTAATTTTGACTGTTGTGTTTCCTTGTTTTCTTTTAGTTAGTTCTTTTTGTTTCATTGAGCTTGTTGTTGGCTGGTGGCAATTTCATTTTATCTGAGGATACTTGGTGTTCAAAGACTTTCCTAGGCTGACCACAAGCAAAGCACGCCCATGCTTATGGGCGTGCACTTTACAGGAATTGTTAAAATAGAGGTCTAGGAGGAAGCACGGGCATGGATACGCTCGTGCTAGTGACCATGCTCCTCAAAACACGCTCGTGCTCTTCCCTTCTTGTCCGTTGTTGAATTCCTTTAAGATGCACGGGTGGAATCTCGGGCCAAAGCATGCCCGTGCTTCTTTCCCTTTCAAACCCATTTTTTTATTTTTAGGAACAGTCGCTGTGCTGCTGATTAGGAGTCAGAGGATCTGATGCCTCTGACACAGAAGAAGAAGATGACTCACAGAGGGAGGGAAGCCTTTAGAGCGGTACTGATGCCGCCAGTTCTGATGACCTTGACACCACTAAATCTTAGTTCCATTGAGCACCGCTGGCAATGAGTTCTTCGCTTACAGTTAGCAAGAGGAGCTCCTTGTGAAATTGTTCTACTGTCCTTGCTTGCTGTTATTTTCTTTTACTTAGTTTTTTTTTTTTTTTTTTTTATTGAGCTTCACTTGTGTAACCTTTTCTGCTTTACAGGATGTATGCTAAATGGGGAATGAGTGAACTATTCATATTGAGAATGGCATCATCACTCTCCGGTTCAAGGAAAACCCTTATTAACTCTCCTCAATTTTATTTAAATTATCCTCTTTGGCATTTATTTTTGCATGTATTGATTACATTGAGGACAATGTAATGTTCAAGTGTGGGGGAGGGTTATCTTTGTGCTTATTGTGATGATGCATGACTTAGGATGATGTGTGAATTTTTGGATAGAAATTTCTAAGTTAGGGAGATAATGAGTATCCTAGTGTCCATTCTTTGAACTTAAAGATAAACTCACTCTTACTTTGGAAACCTAAGGTTTATTCACTTCACCTAATTTTGTGCAGCCATTTTGTTTAGAAGTGGGTTTAGTTTCAAGGCTTGTACAAGAGAATGTTTGACTCCAAACTCAAAAATAAAAGCAAAAGGTGAATAGAAAAAAAAAAAAGAAAAGAAAGAAAATCGAAAAGTCGGATCCCTTTTGGGATGACCTATCGAATTTTGAATAAAAACATACAAGATGGTAGAAAGAGCTATCATCTTAAATAAAGTGAAAGCCGCTGATAAGTGTCTAAATACACTGTTTTGTAATGGTGAACTACTTATACTTTCATGCATTAATTGAATAAAACAGTTACCCTTTGATGTGCTTTTCTTGTTTTTCTTAATTCAGGGCATCCACGGACTAGTTGCGTTGTGAGGAGCGTTTACAACTAGAAAATCGAGGCCGAGGAGCGAAGAAACAAAGGATAAATGAGCTCCGAAGGGCAAACAAGCGTTCCTACACAACCCACACCCTTTTAGGGCATGTGTGCGGGCTGTACACAGGCGGGCTTTTCTTGGGGGACTTTGGCCACCGAGGCCTCCAAACACCCCTACGCTCAAAGCTTCATCAAAGAAGGTCGTTTTGGAGTGAAATCAAGGGAGAGAAGATGGTGGGACTTGAGGATCATCATCCTAGAGCATGCCGACGCGGATTCGGCAAGTGTCTTCATCAACCCTAGTTGACACGATCAAGAGGGAGTTTTGGGCTTTCTTGTTTATGTATTCTTATTTGTGCAAACTTTCCTTGTTATTCATGTGGAACTAAACCTCCCAAGGCCGCCGGGCAACCGGTGAACCTTGGGAGGAATACTTGTATTGGATGCTATGCTTTTAAGTCAATGAATGGATGGTGTGTAATTTGGTTTCATACCTTGTGTGCTTAATTGTAGTGATTTGTATGAGAACTCTGCATTTCATTTTATCGAATGTGCTTTGTTTTGCGAGGTGCGCTCTTGCATTAGATCCACATAGTATGAAGAGGGACTCATTGTACCGGTACACCGGAGGTTTCGGGTGCCGGTAGCCTCCCGTAGGTTGTAGAGTTCATCTTAGCGAAATTGCTTATAGATAACTCCAACCAAGGCTCCTTAATCCCAATGACATCGTGTGAGTATCCTTTGGATAAAGGAGCTTGTACTGGATTAGGGCTACACTACGGACGTTCTGGGGTAGTCGACTTCCGAGCCTAGACGGACCAAAACAATACTCCATGCATGCATTACCTGTTTTTATAGCATCCTTGCTTGTATTTCTCCAGGGGGAATCCTCGCCCAGAGCCTTGTCTTCTCTATTTGATTTCTCATCGTTGTGCGCAACTTGGCATTGATTAAAGTTTCTATCATTAGTTTAAATTTCATTTCATTACAACAACCTCTGTTTTGATTCGGCTAAACAATTGTCGAAGAGGAAGTAATAGTGGATCTCGGGACCCTAGGGAATACGACCCTCTTGTGCCCGTACAAGAGCTATTACTTGACGACCCGTGCACTTGCGGCCGGGGAGCCGTGTGCCCGCTTTTTAGCGACGTGCGCGGAGACCATCAACTTTTTGGCGCCGTTGCCGGGGACTTCCGAGAACATTAGGAAAACTCATAGACGTCGGCTTTGTCAATTTCTTTTTCTTTTGCGCATCTACTATTTTGTTTGCGTTTTATTTTCAGTTTTTCTTCGCTTTCTTGGTTTTTATTTGTTTTCTCAGTGGAATTTGGGCTTACCTTGGATATTTATTTGCTTAACTTCCCCACTCACTATTGTTATCACTTTGCATGTTTGAGGGATTTTATGACTCGTGGCAACCCCACCGGTTATATTGAGGTTGACGAAGAGATCGAGAGGACACTTCGCAAAAGGTTAAGGGAAGCATTAAGCTCATCGAACTGTCCCGTGGAAGCCTCAGTTGACCTTCTACCTACTAAAGAAGGGGCATCGAACACTATGGCAGAACATAGAAGGACGCTGTCCGATTATGAGAGGCCGCAATTCACTGGAGAAGAATCTTGTATACAGATGCCTGCCGCAGCAGCAAATAATTTTGACTTGGCAAGACCTATTGGAATGATACAGAACTCAGTACAGTTCGATGGGTTGGCAGATGAAGATCCGAATGAACATCTATCACGCTTCTTGCAGATTTGCTCGACCTTCAAGATCAATGGTCTGTCAGAGGATGCAGCCAAGTTGAGGTTGTTCCCTTTCAGTCTTCGAGGTGCAGCCTACAGATGGTTCCAGGGATTGACACCATGCTCCATTAAGGCCTGGGAGGATATGGTGGAGAAATTCTTGGGGAGGTACTTTCCCCCTAGTAAGGCCGCCCGACTACGATAAGAAATCTCAGCATTTAGCCAAAGGGACGCGGAAACACTGTTTGAGACGCATGAGCGTTTCAAGGATCTGTTGAGGCGATGCCCGCATCACGGGTATCAGTCATGGATGAGGATAGAAATTTTTTACAATGGTTTGAATTACCATACTCGCCAACTTATTGATGCAGCAGCAGGGGGTTCTCTCAGTAATAAGTACGCTGAAGAGGCTGAGAAATTAATAGAAGACATGGCGACGAATGAGTCTCACTGGGGTTCAAGAACCAAGGTATCACGAGCGGCCGGTGTTCATGAGGTGAGTGCCCACACTGCACTTGAGGCCAAGATGAACGATCTGACAAGAAGATTTGACTTATTGATGGCTGAACGGGCGAGCTCCAGTTCCGCGCTCGTCATGTCCTGTGAGGTTTGTGGATGTGGACATTCGGCCACCCTTTATCCTATTGCAGTTACGACGGGCACCACCACAGAACAAGTTGATTTTGTAAGCCAAAATTCGAGACCCCAAGGGAACCCATATGCAGCTACTTATAATCTCAGGTGGCGAAATCACCCAAATTTCCAGTCGGGTAATCAGAACCAACAGAGGCCTCAACACCAGCCAGGATTCCAGCATGCTCCACCACAACAGAAGGAAAATAGAGTATCAGTTGAAGAAGCATTGGCGAAATTCATGATTGCTACAGAGGCAAATTTCAGAAATGTCTATGCTTCAATTCAGAATTTGGAGAAACAGATTGGGCAGCTAGCAAAAGCAGGATCAGATCGGCAGCAAGGTAGTTTGCCGAGTAACACTGAAGAGAACCCTCGTGAACAGCTGAAAGCTATCACTCTGAGGAGTGGCCGTGAGATCGAGGTTCGACCCCCAAGTGGGAATGAGAGTGGGAAAGGGAAGAATGTTGTGAGAGATGCAACCCCAGGAGTGAGGGTTGACATTGAGGATAACAACAACCCAACCTCCGAACCTGAACCGAAACAAGCTTCACCCGTGCCGGAGTATCAACCCAAAGTCCCATACCCAGCAAGACTGAAACAACATAAAGAGGATGATCAGTTTAAGAAGTTCTTAATTTTGCTGAAGCAACTCCATATCAATCTTCCGCTCATTGAGACATTCGCACAGATGCCTAAGTATGCAAAGTTCATGAATGACTTATTGACGAACAGGCGGAAGCTAGAGGAAGCATCCAGTGTAGCTTTGAATGAAAATTGTTCCGCCATATTACAAAGCGCACTCCCACCAAAAGTTCGAGATCTTGGGGGCATTGTAATTGAATGTAAGATCAGAGAGAATGTGGTAGAGAAGGCCTTGGCAGATTCAGAAGCAAGTATCAATGTTATGCCATACAATCTATTTTTAAAATTGGGACAACAGGAACTCGAACCCACTCGGATGACTCGATAACTTGCAGACCGGTCCATACGCCGACCTCGGGGTGTTGTGAGTAACGTATTAGTGAGCGTGGGGGACTTGTATTCCCGGCTGACTTTGTTATCTTGGACATCAATGAAACTACTGAGGTGCCTATAATCCTTGGAAGACCATTTTTGGCAACCTCTCGCGCCCTGCTTGACATCCAAGACGGCAAGATGACACTTAAAGCTGGGAATGAAGAAGCCTTGTTTAAACTCCCAGATGCTTTTGATGAGGTCGAACTAATTGTGTCTGATTGTGTGCAGGAGGTTCTGGCGATTAATCCTCTTGACGAGTACTTATGCGAAGGGCATGAGGAAATCAAAGCTGAGGACAGTGGAGAACAGAACTATCAGCAACCACTCAGTCCTAAAAAGAAGAAAACGAAAGCCAAAGGGAACGGGAGCCGTGATGAGCCACATTGGAAAAAAGCTTGGAAGAAGGTAACCAAATCGAGTTCGTCAACTGAAGAGAAAAACCCAAAACCTACCTTCACCATTGACTTGGGAGCCCATAATGTGGAAAGTATAATCTCACTAAACCTTCCTAGCTCATCTCCCTCATTCTTCTTGAAGAAAGGTATGAACCTCTCCTTTGAACCACCCTGAAAATATGAACAGGAATGTCATTCTCGTGACTCTAAACAAGCGCTCTTGGGAGGCAACCCAAGTTTAACTTTCTCGTATTTTCTTTTGTTTTACATTGTCGGCTTTGTGGTGTTTTATTGGTTATGTTTTGCTTTTCTATATAGATGTGTGTTTTATTTAACGTTTGTGATTAGATGACTTGAATCTCATTTTATTTTGACGATGTATTGTCGGTTGATGTTGTGCGATTTTCACTTGTGTCGGCGAAGGTTACATGTTTTGAAAAGTTACTCATCGATTGGTGTAATCATTTTTGGATGAAAAACTAAGGAGAAAAATCTTACTTCGGCACTTCTGGAGGCTGTGCGGGCATGCTACAGCCCGCACAGACCTGCCAGAGGGTTGTGCGGCCCGTGTGCGGCCGCACAGCCCCCGCACAGGGCTCTGGCAGCCCTGTGCAGCCTGGTGTGCGGCCGCACACACGGCCAGAAGGCTTGTGCGCACGGATCCGGCCGCAACCCGTTTTCTCTTTTGGGCGGCCCATGCCCCTCCTCATGACCCCTTCACTACCTTCCCTTTTTCCTCCTCCTTCCCCTCCATCTTCTTCCACATTTTGGGGTTTGAAAAATGGCCGATCTGAGCTCTTAAAATGACTATCTCTAGTTTTCCATGCCAAATTTCGTCGACTCCACATCCACACACCTCAGCACCACCGGCAATCGACCAAATCCTTGTTTTAAGTTTCTTGTTGTTTGTCATAGTTTATTTCTATTGTCTTCTCTGTGTTTGTGTTAGTAGTTAGCGGGAAAAAGCTTAACTTTTCCGAGCTCCTTTCCAATTTAACGTTGTCCTTCTGCAGCTTTCTTTAATAAATTTTCTGTGATTATCTACCTTCACCAAGATGTCCTCAATAATTCCCAAGGGTTGGCGGGTGGAGCGATCAGCAAGCTGGAGCGTCATTTGAGTTGGCTTGAGTTCCCCCAACCCCAGCTTCTGAAAAATCTTTAATGGCATGAGGTTGATACTTGCTCCTAGGTGAGCCAACGCCTTTTCATCCATCATTC
Organism: Dioscorea dumetorum; assembly: GCA_902712375.1. Classification (NCBI taxonomy): domain Eukaryota; kingdom Viridiplantae; phylum Streptophyta; class Magnoliopsida; order Dioscoreales; family Dioscoreaceae; genus Dioscorea; species Dioscorea dumetorum. The sequence continues at coordinate 3,920,648 of CACTHL010000490.1, read as the reverse complement.
CTCCGATTGTGCACGGGATGATGAAACTTCGGACTTTTTCCTTCTTGGGAATTTTATTTGAGATTAATCCACAATCTCTTATTTAAACTAAACTGAAAAAAAAGTACAAAACAAAAACACGATAATCCGTGTCAAAACGGAATGAATGGAGCCCTTTTATAATGGGAATGAGGCACGGGATGATGAAACTTCCAAGATCACCAAACTCAGAAGATTGGACATTGCATTGTGTCCAACCTTAGAAATAGAAACTTAAACCTTGTTCCCATAACCATTACATGGATATTCTCAATGAGTTTATACTCCATGACAAAATTTTTTGTCACATAAATTAAATTCCATATACCTTTTCCCCTCGAATCCTTTACCTTCCCATGCATAATTTTTTTCTTTTTAAGAAAATATCATTTTTGGTGATCTAAGTTTCATCATCCCGACAAGAAGATGGATGAAAAGCTTGGCTCACCTAGGAACAAGTATCAAAGCCATTAAAGATTTTCGGAAGTGACTCCACAACACTGGGATAGTGAGGAATAGGATGCAGATTCCGTAGACTTTTTGTTGGATTTGGATTATGGGCCCTTGATATTTGGCGACCATTTTTAGACTAAGCTATTATTGATATAAAGGATGGTGACTTTGAGAGTGAGATGGGGAAGGGTATTCAAACAAAAGCTATGAGACACCCCATGGCATTTGATGATTCTTATTTCACCTAAATACGTTATTGTGATTGTGCGAAATTGCAAAATGATCATCTTCATTTGCTAGGTGAGGAACCTCCGGATGAAGCGCATAGACCAAGAGGAAGCCATCGTTGCTACACCATCGAGCATTGGTCAACCAAATGAAAGCTAAAAGAAGGAAAAGCAAGGTGTCAAAACATGGTGGCAAGTAGAGGAGAGAAAGAAACAAAACCTACCAAAGTAACCCCCTAATGTTTGGTGAGCATCATAAAAATTATTTACCTTCTTTAATGGAGGTGTTCCGAGGCAAGAAGAAGTTGTTTTTAGCCATCTGAGTCAACAGTACGAAAGCGCTTAGGAGGCAAATTGGTTTGTTTGGTTCTTTGTTTGTTTGTGTTTTGTATGTTTTTAACCGCGTGTTTTCTCAGAGGAAGGTCGCCAACAGAGCATAACACCCCGTGGCAATAGTTTTTAAGATTTATCATTCTAAAAAAAGGAAAGCACGGCCGTGCCGTGGCCGTGCTGAACCTCTTTGTTTTTGTGAATTTTCTTTAGCAAGGCACAACACGGCCGTGTTAGGCCGTGCTCGCGGACGGCTCCGATTTTTCTCACTTCTTCTTCTCCGACTCTCCCTGGCTCCCTTTTTTGCGTTTGCGAGTTTCGTGGTTGTCGTGGTTTCGGAGTTACCCCCCTTCTCAACATTTGGTAAGCACAACCCTAGATTTGTGTTTGTTTCTAAACTTGATTATATCCTTATTTCTGAAAACATCTAAATCATCTTAGAGACATCAGCGTGCTTTGATGAGTTTAAACAACTTGTTCCGATTTAGTTAGAATCCGTCAAGCACGGCGTGCTCGATTTGAGATATGGAATTGCAAGGAAGCAGGGGTGCTTTTTTGAGGCCGCCGTGCTCGTTGGAAACCCTTTGTTTTGAATTACATGGGCGTGCAGATTTGAAGCACGCCCGTGTTTCACTGTTGATCTTAACTGTTTTATATTTTTCTCTCAACAGATCATGCCGAGGAAGGCTACTACATCTGGCCCTTCTTCGAAGAGGGCTAGAGGGGAGTCGTCGACCTCCCTTTTTCGGCACTACTTGTACCGGACTGCTTCACAAATATTGTAGGCAAGGTTATTCAAGTCGTACTCTTTCAATCTTGCAATACTTCCTTTCTTTGTTACCAGGCTGATTTTGATTTATTTCCCTTCTTTTTATTGTCTTCCTTTATTTTATTCTATTTCCATAAATAAGATTCTTCAAATGCTCCTCTTTTGCTATCTTCTTCTTTTTCTAAGTCTTCAATGATGTCCTCACTTCCGATGCACCTAAGTACAATTAAAATAGAACAAATTGGAAGCACTACTGTATTAATATAATGTGATAATAAACTTAAGTTAGCGTTCACCTGGTTTTGAATTTGTTTAGCATGACTTCGTGTAATTGGTCCTTGATCTTGGCCATGTACAAGTGGTGTAGATTGGGGTGTAATAACCATGGGTGTGATGTCCTCATCAATCATCCCTTGAATGCTCATTTGGCGTGCAGTAGTTGCTTTATTATCTTGTTATTAGATTTAAGTAGTTCTACGCTTTACTAGGACTATTAGGCTAGGAAATAGGCGAAAGGGGAGTAATAGTAGCTTATTGGCCCAGTTGAATAAGACTCTTGTGTCACACACAGTGTATTACGTGACGACCCCGTGCACTTGTGGGACATCCATCAGTTTCTTGTACTCGAGAGCCCCAACCTTGCAGGCTGGGAACCTTGCACCCGCAAGGCAGTCCACGAGGCTTACAGCCTGCGGGCCGCAAGTGCGCTGGGCTTCTTGCACAAGGTAGCCCTTGAGGCTCACATAATCGTGAGCCGCAAGCCCCCAGGGCTCCTTGCGGATGCCCTTGTGCACGAAAGGCAGCCCTCTAGGCTGTCTGCCTTAAGAACTGGGGGCCTTGCAGGGGCCCATGAGCTCGCATGCGCGCTCGCAAGCCTATGCAGCCACTTAAGTGGCTACTGACAGGTTCTTTTTGAGTCACCGCAAGTGAACGAATCGTCAAGTAATAAAATGGATCCCGATGAGGGATCAGATTGTCGAACCATAGAGAGCAATCACGCTAGTATTAACTTCAATGTGTTGGCCTTGATGTGCAAGAAAATATGCGAGTACGTATCCCAAATGGATGGGTCGTTGCTCAGTCATGCTGTAGAGGTAAAGAAGCTCTTGCCGCCCTACAACGCCTGTACTATCTGCTTGTCCTGCAAACACCGTGCCATGACGGCATGCACATATTTGTGAGTAGGGCGATCTAGCAAAGTAACTTTGGTAAAACCAGGCTCATAGTTTCGACCCGTTGTTAGCTCCATCCAAACTTTCCCAAGTGTCTGACTAGCCCCCACCCTTAACATTGCTCAGACCTCGTGCTCTAGCCCCAATTGGGCAAGAGTGGGCCAGTCTATAGTACGGATCTTACCAAACCACTTCATCCTCAAACGGTTGAACCACTCTCGGAAGTGATTGGAGACGAATGTTGGGCCCGAAGGAGTTGGATTGGAAGATGGTCAAGCCGGGTCGGCTCGAGGGCGCTTCGACAGCCTAGAAGCAAGAGTCTTCGTTCTAGGCATTCTGCAAAATAAGTAAGTAAAAATTAGCACCTTTTGCAAAAAAATTTTGGTAGAAACGGACTTACGGCCGTAAGCATTGAGCTCAGGCTGTACGGGGTTCTCTTGAATGGCTCAGTGTAAAGAATCACACAGAAAGTGAATACAACACCCAAAATCGCACGAAATTGGAGACTAAAGAATAGTAGACAATAAAAGAAAGCTGAACAACAGACATGGAGAAGAAATCAACTTGACCCAAGGGGAAGAAGATGAACCAACTTGAAAGGAGTTCTAACGGCCTCTCTCTGATGCCTAGATAATTTCTCAGATTCAACGGAGCTTTAAATGAGCCGGATGTGCCAGGAAACTTCTGGCTTGAAGGGGAAAATGCTAAGCAAGAGAAAAGAAGGATAAATGTTAAGTGGAAACCATGCTGGCGGCGCCTTAAACCTAACTACTTATGGCCGTAAGTGGCTCGAAATACACACCTGTAAGATGTTCGGGATGCAAACTTATGACCGTTCCTTATGGGCGTAAGCTCGCCCGTAAAAGCTTCGGGATGGCTCTGCAAAAACTATTACGACCGTAAATTGAAGCATAAGTGCTTCTGCGAAGATCTTATGGTCTGAATTACGGGTGTAAGCAAAGCCCGTAAGCGTCTTTGAAAAATCAGTGGAATCTCTCTAATAACGAAAGAACACAGCTAGTTACAAAGGCCCTTAATAAGAATTTAAGACAGGCGTAATCAGCATAGACACAAAGCACTAACATGAAACACTGAACTCCGAACATAGCTAGAGAGTGAATCAATCGGGAATGCCTAAACTAAGCAAGCATATAAGAAAAGCAAACTAATTACACAAAAATCGAAAGAGAACTTGGGTTGCCTCCCAAGAAGCGCTTGTTTATAGTCACTAGCTTGACATAGAGAATTCTTACCTCACGTGACTTCTTCTAAATAAATAATCTCCTCACCTGAAACCTGGAATTGTGGATTATATGGTTTCAACTGATGCCTGTTTATCTTGAACTGTTCCCATTCCGGATGAGAAATTTCAATTGCTCCATAAGGTGGAGTTACTACAAAAGGGTCGGACCACCTAGATTTCAACTTCCCTAGAAAAAGTAGAAGGCGGAAGTTATATAGAAGGACTTGATCTGGCTGTTTGAAATTTTTATACCCATTAATATGCTTGTCATGCCATTGACACATCCACTCTTTGTAGTTGAACCAGATCGGCTTTGTTATTTAGATTTTCTATCAGATGTCAAGGACCTAGGTTATGACATCAAGAAAACAGTGGAATTGGCTTATATGGCTGAAAATGGCACTTTAAAAATTATTGCTAACGATGAGGCTACTGTAGATGTAGCAGAGAAATTAAGGAAAGATGTGGTTGTGGACATTTATGTGCAGATCTTAGATGTTATACATAACTTGGCCATGCCACAAGCACTCCTATCTGACTCAGATCATGAGGATTCCTATACAGATGAAAGAGGAAAACACATTGTGGACTTAGATGAGGGTGGATTAGCTAAGGTTGGTGAAACAAGTGTTGTAAGACAGGGTGCCACAACAGATGCTAATATGGATGAAACAACAACTAATACTGATATGGGTTTGGGTGATGAAATTTTAGATGAAGCAGCATTTGGGGATAATGTAGAGTTGGCTAAAAAGTGTGACAACAATAGTGAGTCCAGTGACGATTATGAGGAAATGTTGATAGATGTCCCATTCATAGACTATAATTCTGATGATGACAATGAAAGAGATGCAACTAGGGATAAATTAAGTAAATATGTTGAGTTCAAGAAGAGATTTAAGGAAAATGCTAATGATGGTGCTGCCACAGATGGAAACAAAATTAATGCAAACACCCCTGCTTGTGATATTTCAGGTCCTAGCATTGAAATTGGGAAAGTAGTTGGGTATGACAGTGAATACATTGACTCTTCAGATCCTGGGAGCTTTGATGATACAAGCGGGGATTCAGATGCTGATGATGCACGTAGGCACAAGTCCAGTAGGAGGAATTATGACCCTAACAACCCAATGGAGGATTTCTTCATAGACCTTAGGTTTGCAGAACTTGCACTATTTAAGAAAGAGCTTGTACAATTCTCAACAAGAAAAGGATTTCAGTTCAAGTACATAAAAAATGATGCCGTAAGGGTAAGGGCTACATGCGCAGCAAAAGGTTGCAAATGGCTCATTTTGTGCTCTTGGTGTAGTGGAAAAAAAAGTTTTGTTGTGAAAAACTACCAACCAGAACACTCATGTCTCCTTGGTGCAACAAAGAATAAAAGGGTGACAGCCCATGTTGTTGCTAGCATGTTTGGTGAAATAATAAGTTCTGTGTCTTCTATCAAGCCTAAGCATTTGAAAGCAATGGTGAGGAAGGGACTTGGAGTGTTTATAACTGACAAGGTATGTAGAAATGCTAGGAGCTTGGTAGTTAAGAAGATTGAAGACCAGTTTAAGGAGGATTTTAAGGTGCTAAACAATTATGCTTTGGAGCTGAAATCAACAAATCATGGCAGCAGTGTTTATATTGTAGCTGAAAGACAGAATCCAGAATGTGTACCTATATTTAAGAGGATGTATATATCTATAGCAGCAGTCAGGGAAGGGTTCCTCAATGGTTGCAGGAGAGTAATTGGCATTGACGGGTGTTTTTTAAAGGGTTCAATGAAAGGGCAATTGCTGACTGCAATAGGAAGAGATTGTAATAATCAAATGTACCCTCTAGCATATGCTGTTGTAGACAAGGAGACATCTGAAAGCTGGTTATGGTTTCTTGAGCTTCTTAAGGCTAATCTTCATATAGAGGATGGGCTTGGATGGGTAATTGTTAGTGACATGCAAAAGGTGCATAAAAAAACCCTTAATTTTGTTTCTTTGACCAAAATTTCATTCTAATTTAGTATCATGTTTGCAGGGTTTGCAACATGCAGTGAATGCCTGGCTCCCACAAAGTGAACATAGGATGTGCGCTAGACACATCTACGCAAGATGGGGAAAACTTCATCCTAAAAAAGATCTTCAAATTCAGTTTTGGAATGTTGCAAGATCTGCAAATTAGCCAGAAGTGAAGCAACAATTAGATAGGATGAAGAGCTTAAAAGGAGGTGTGAATGCAGTGGAAGAATTATTGGAAAGGTCGCCTATTTCAGGTTGGTGCCTAGCATTTTTTAATGGCATAGTTAAATGTGATGTCATTGATAATAACATGTGTGAAACTTTTAATGGAGTAATCCTAGAGTCTCGAAGCAAACCAATAATCACAATGCTTGAAGATATTAGGCAGTATATAATGGCTAGGATGGTTATCAAAAAAGAATTTGCTATGAAATGGAAAGTTGGTTGTGGCCCTAATGTTGTTGCTAGGATTGAGAAGGAAAAGAAAAGAAGTTTGAAGTTGCATGTGGTGTGGAATGGTGGATCAAGCCATGAGGTTTTTCGAGATGATTTGATGGAACATGTTAGGGAAGGGTATGTAGTTGTGCTACCGGGTCAAGATTGTTCTTGTGGAAGATGGGGTAAAAGTTGAATCCCATGTGAACATGCTATGGCTGCGATTTCATTTAATGGGGCAGATCCACTTGAGTATGTGTCGGATTGGCTCAAAAGGGATACATACTTGAAAGCATATGGTGTCACTGTGAACCCAATAAAAGGTAGGGAATTCTGTCCAGTAAATAATGAAGGAGCTATGTTACCACCTATGGTAAAGAGGCTGCCTAGTAGACCTGTAAAGAAAAGGAGGAGGGAACCACTTGAAGGAAAGAATGGTAACAAATCAAAGATTTCTATGCATGGAACGATATTTAGGTGCAGGCTTTGCCACAAAACTGGTCACAACAAGTTGAGATGCCCAACAAAGGATAAACCCTGTGAGTTCTCTATAGTTGATGCCATTAATATCTTTTCTTCCCTCTGTATTTAGTGTTTATGTTGTATTATATAATGTTATGGTTGTGTAGGTCTCAAATGATAACCAAGATGATGCGGCAACTACGACACATATTTCTGCCAATATTGGTTCAGTTAGACAGAAAAGGCAAAAAACAAGGGTAGCTACTTCACAAGTAGCTAAGGCAACAAAAACGATTGGAGGAACTCAATCTTCACTGAAAGTAATAAGAGTAAGAATTACTCCCAATAAATATTGTACCTAAATGTAACAAATATATAATGTCCTCTTATAATTATTGCAAAATATTAAGACATTGTTATTAACATTGTAGGGTGCTAACACTGGTGAGGTTATAGTTGGAAGGGAAGCTCATCAAGGTGCTTCATTCATCACTGCTACTGAGCTGGTAATTTTAAACCCACCAAACTACCATTATCCGTTTTCCATAGCTATATATATATGAAAGATATATGGTATATGTGTTTGTCAGCTATGAAGGAGCAGGGGAAAGCTTGTTGCACATAAGAACAAGCAAATGACACCGAGTGAGAGAACTTCAACAGTTGAATTACCAGATTTTTCAACACAAATTTCTGTAGACTTTCCAACATAGGGTTCTACAAATTTTCCAACACAAGCTTTTGCTCCATCTGAAGTGAAGGATTGATTTTGAAGCTGGTGGATGTTATTTGTTAGATGGGTTTTAGTTTTAATTTTTGTCTTTTTGTAATTCACAGATGGCATGCAGGTTTTGCTTAGTTTTGGTTGTTTGTGTATGCAAAACATGAATGTTTTTCTGTTTAAGACACATTATGCTTTGTTTAGCATGTTTGGGGACAGACAATATATCAATTTTGCCTACTCAATTGAGTTTGAAACCTTTGAATTCAATCCTTCAATGTATCAATTTGTTTTCTTGTTTTCCTTGTAAATATTTCTTGCAATAGTAATGTTTGTAGAAACAGATAGACAACATTTAAAGATTTGAGACATCAGTTTATTCTCCTAAATATTTGTTTTTTCCCAATTCTCATATTGAATGTTTTTCAATAGCACACTTGCAAAAACAAATAAAGGATCTTCTTACAAATTTTGAAAAGTTGTAACAAACATCCACCATGGCATTCTAATACAAAATCTAAAATACAAAATACAAAATACACCATGGCATTCTAACAATTATCTTCAAAATACAGCATTTGAATTAAAATACAAAATATAATACAATCTAAACATATAAATGGGAAATCATAACAATTGTTGTAACAAACATCCACCATGGCATTCTAACAAACACCTTCTATGCCAAGATATTGTGCACCGTTGTAACAACCTTTCCAGATAATTGATATTCACTAATTACAACCATACATCAAATTGTAATCAATACTGAATATTAGTACTTCTATTACATTATAAAATCCTTCAACTTCATATGTGATTGTCCTTAGTTGTTGTATGAGCTCCTCCTGATAGCTATGCAACCATCACCTGTAGTGTCTTTTGCTGACAATGATGCGGGAATGTTGGCGATGGCAACTTTGATGGTGTTGACGGAGAGGTAGAGGAGGAGAAGAGCCAAAAGGTTGCCGTTGGTCAGAGAAGGATGGTCGGAGAAGGATGGCTTTGGTCCGGGATCGCCCTGCAGGAAAGAAAGGGGATACTTTTAGTAAGTAGGTTTCGGATCTTTTACTTTCACACCCGGATCCGAACTGACGTGGCGTGGTGACGTGTGATATTGTAGAATTGTTTTTTATAGTTTAATCCACGTAATCATCATCAGACAGCGAAGTTGACGATATTTTAACGGAGGGACTCGTTTTATCCAATCTAAATGATAGAGGGACGAAATTGGTTCGTTTTATAATAGAGGGACTAAAAGGGCGTGGTGACCATAATAAAGGGACCAAATGAGGGATTTTACCGAATTTAAAATTAGAGGATAAATGGCTAGAATGACGAAACTAAAGTGTTCGTAACGTTGAACCCTGGCAATGGTGCCAAAAACTTAACACGCCCTTTGCGTCACCGTAAGTGCACAAGTCGTCAAGTAATACAGTGGACCCCCAAAGAGGGATTGGGTTGTCGAACCCCAAGGAGCTAACGTACTAGTACTAACCTCTGGTTGCGAAATCAACCCTAAGAAGAATGATGGTTGGTAGGCCTAACCAAAGTAACTAAAACGAGTAAAAATCAAGCAAGGGGTAAAGATTATCTGGAATAATGGGAACACTTGGGCAGTACTCTCTCGGGGATTAGGCAATTAGGCACCAACTTCTATAAATAATCCTTAACTAATTAGCATAAGAGATTAACAGGAATGTGATATCAAGATGGTTTTCACCGCACGCAAGATGCGACGAATAACGGATTTTCACCGCACGCAAGATCAGACGAACAACGGGTTTTCACCGCACGTCATCAATCACGCAACATGCAATAAGATAACCATCCAATCACACATACCTTTCCAAGAGTAAACACCCTAAGCAATTGAGATAAAAAAGAATTACAAATAGAGTTCAATAATCTCCCCAAGGTTTCCAATCCAAGCTTCCCAAATGGGGGATTAGCTCATATTGCAATAATGCAAAATAAAGGTTTCATGAATGTTCATAATCATAACGTGCAATTGAATAGAAAACTCCGTCGACGTTGGAGAAGACACGATCCTTGGCCGTGGTGGTGCCCTAATGAATGGTGAAGATGATATTGATGAAGAACCACATGGCTTCTTCGCCTTGGAATGGAGGATTTCGTCCTTCATCTCGCAGTTGAAGCTCTTCCCTCTCCAGCCACACTCTCCCCAAAAGTGAAATAAAACCCTAAAAATGAACTCCCTTTCTTTCTTCAGTAAAACCTTATATAGGCCTTAACTTACGGCCAGCTTACGGGCGTAAGCTATGCCGTAAGCGTCAGGGTTTGAATTTTCCTCGTGCCTTACGCCACCGATTACGGCCGTAAGCCTCTCTATCTTCGCGTTACGGTCGTAAGCCTAGGTCCGTAAGCCTCATATGATAAATATTGCCTCTAACCTTACGAGCATAAGTTTCTCCCGTAAATGCTTCTGTCTTCCACTTACGGTCTTGCTTACGGCTGTAAGGCGCGACCGTAAGGCTCTATGGAGTGTAGGGCTTATTCTCTTATAGGCATAAAGATGCTCGTAAGGTCTTCTGAATAAATCTTACAGCCATAAGCCTAGCCGTAATTTGCTTGTAAGTAATGTTGCTTTCCAAGTGCTAAGTGAGAGGTATGCCGATTTCGATCTTTTTCATTCCAAATCACTTCCTTTGCTTTCCCCTGGCTTTAACCTACACTTGGTACCTACGAAGACAGATTATATTCGATTTAGCCTCGTATTCCACTAATTTGCTCAAATGCTAACTCGATAAGTACACAATTTAATATATAAAATATGCATAATTGTATACTTATCATGTCCTCATGGACACTTGTCGGCCAGATCTATGCGGGCTGTAGCCAGCCTGCACCGGTCCTGTACGGGGGGCCATGCGGCCGCATACCCGCACAACCCTCTGGGTGTGTGTGCCCGGGGGGTAGGGGGGGTAGACCGCCCCGTACACCCTCCAGAAGTGCCAAACTTCGATTTTTCCCAAGTTTTCTTGACAAAAATTGATACACCAATCGTTTACCAACTTATAAAATAGGAAGATTTCACGGACAAAAGTGAGAAACAATTACTCGAACAAGAAAGTAAAAACACAACCAAACCAACCAAACAACAAACAACGTAAACGCACACACAAATACCCTAAATGAACTTGGGTTACCTCCCAAAAGCCCTTATTTAACGTCACGAGCTTGACTTTCATGTTCATGATTCTCAAGGGGGTTCATAGGAAAAGTTTATACCTTGCTTCATAAAGTATGGCTTAAGGCAGTGGCCATTGACCTTCAACTGGCCTTTCTCCGGGTGATGGATCCCAATTACTCCTTGCGGTGTTATACGGGTGATCGTGTAAGGCCCCCGACCATCGAGACTTGAGTTTCCCAGGAAATAAACGGAAGTGGGAGTTGTATAGAAGAACCTGATCTCTTTCTGTAAACTGCTTGTCATGTTTGATCCTTTGGTCATAATATCTTTTTGCTCTTTCTTTGTATATACGTGAGTTCCCATAGGGAAGGGTTCTCCACTCATCAAGCTCATTTAATTTTAGTCTCCTATTTTCTCCCACCGCATGGAAGTCAAAATTTAAGACTTTGTTTGCCAATATGCCTTATGTTCAAGTTCTACTGGTAGGTGACAAGCTTTATTGTACACAAAGCTATAAGGACTACTATCGGTGGGTGTCTTGTAGACGGTTCTGTAAGCCCACAATGCATCTTCCAATTGGTCAGACTAGTCTTTCCGGTGATGAGCCACAGTCTTCTGCTGGATTCTCTTGAGTTCTCGATTGGAAACTTTAACTTGACCAGTAGACTGGGGGTGATAAGCATTTGAAGTGTGATGTGAGACTCCTTATCGCTTTAGGATTTTTGTGAACTGGGATTTATAAAAATGTGTCCCTGAGTCGCTAATAATTGTTAGTGGAGTACCAAATCGGGAGAACAGTCTCTTCTAGAATTGAACTACGGATCTTGCATCATTTAACGGCAAGGCCTGAGCCTCCACCCATCTGGAAGCATAATCCACTGCTACCAAAATGAATTTGCTACCACTAGAGGTCGGAAATGGGCCCACGAAATATATTCCCCATACATCGAAGACTTCACACACTTGGATGGTATTTTGAGGCATTTCATCTCGTTGGGATATATTGTCGGCTCTTTGGCAATGATCACAAGTTCGAACGTAATGTTGAGCATCCTAAAACATTGTTGGCCAATAGAAATCAGCATCCAATACCTCTCTTGCCGTGCGGTTAGCATTATAGTGGCCTCTAGTGGATACATACTTCATGACAATGCTTAATAATGTCATGCCCTTATGCTTGGGATACACATCGGCGAACCACTTGATAGGCACATACTCGGAACAAGTAGGGATCTCCCCACATGTGGTGCTTGAGGTCTATGAAGAATTTCTTCAAACCAGGGTATGTCATGCTCTTGTGCTACCTGGATGCAGTATAATTGTTTCTCGGGGAACGAGTCGTTGATCTCACGCTCTTGAGTTGCACAAGCGTCAGTCCTTTCCAAACGGGAGAGGTGGTCCATAGCCAGATTTTCAGCCCCCCGTTTGTACTTGATTTTTAAGTCGAACTCTTGTAACATAATCACTCAACGAATAAGACGCGGCTTTACATCCGTTTTTCTCATGAGGTAATGAAGAGCTGAATAATCCGTAAACACAATGACTTTCGATAGCACAAGGTATGATCGAAACTTCTCAACTGCGAACACTACTTGATGAGGACATCACACCCATGGCTATTACACCACAATCTACACCACTTTTACATGGCCAAGATCAAGGACCAATTACACGAAGGCATGTTAAACAAATTTAAAACCTGGTGAACGCTAACTTAAGTTCATTATCACATTATATTAATACCGTAGTGCTTCCAATTTGTTCTACTTTAATTGTACTTTAGGTGCATTGGAAGTGAGGACATCATTCAAGACTTAGAAAAATAAAAAGATAGCAAAAGAGGAGCATTTGAAGAATCTTATTTATGGAAAGAGAATGAAATAAAGGAAGACAATAAAAAGAAAAGAAATCAAATCAAAATCAGCCTGCTAACAAAGAAAGGAAGTATTGCAAGATTGAAAGAGTATGACCTAAAATAACTTTGCCTACAATATGTGTGCTACAGTAATCGCGGCTGCTACCTATATTTAGACTACGACCTAAAATAAACATAACTACAATAAGTCCTACAGTAACCACGTCATTAGTATCTCTATATTTAGATTTGTTTTATTAAGTAATTTGTAATAAGATGCTTTTCTTGCCTCCCAAGTTTTAGTTGTCTTTAAATAGTCTTATATTTTTCTCTTTTGAAGGGAACTTTGGATCATTGTTTTTCAGAAACAAGAGTGTTCTTATTATTATTGTTCTTGTGAGTTCTCTTAGATTCGCGAGAGGAAGGCCTCGGCTTTCCCCCTAATTCGTGCTCTACGCTTCCGGGCGTTTTGTGTGGATTAGTTCTGGTTTGTGGTTCTGCGATTGTTCGGTCAGCGGGTCGGAGTTCTTGAAGCTTCGGATCGTCTCTCCCCAACGCACGGGTCGCATCCACCCCAGGTTGTTCGCAGCCAGTTATCCTTTTACCTTGATCCTACGTCGTGAAGATCGGGCTACCCTCAAGGCATCTTTCTCTTTCCCCAAGTTGGAGCCTATCACTACTGCAAGGAGCACCTTCTCAATGGTCGTGTAATTCTCTTGGACCCCGGTGATGGTCTTGCTCGCATAGTAGATAGGGTGAAAATGGTTGTCTTTTCTCTGACCTAAAACTGCACCCATGGCATAGTCACTCGCATCACACATCAACTCGAATGGTTTATTCCAATCCGGTGTGATCATGATAGGAGCTTGAACCAACAAACTCTTCAGAGTAATGAAGGTGGCGAGGCATTCACGAGTGAAATCAAAGGGGACGTCCTTCTCTTGTAGCTTAGTCAACGGTTTTGAGATTTTTGCAAAGTCCCGTATAAACCTTCTATAAAATCCCGCATGGCAAAGAAAGCTTCTTATTGCTCACACCGATGTAGGCGGAGGGAGCTTCTCAATGGTGGAGATCTTGGCCTTGTCTACTTCGATTCCCTTCTTGGAGATTTTGTGCCAAAGGACCATCCCTTCTTTGACCATGAAATGGCATTTTTCCTTACTCAACACCAGGTTGGTTCTTCACATCAAGCTAATACTCATGATGGTCGCCGCGCGCATCGCTAAAAAGTGGGCGAACGGCTCCCCGGCCGCAAGTGCACGGGTCGTCAAGTAATACCTCTTGGTTTCCCCAGGGTCCTGAGATCTACTATTACTTTCTTTTAGAACAGTTGTTTGCTCGGATCAAAACAGGGTTTTGTTGTAAAAGAATTAAAATTAAAATAAGTAACCAAAGAACTTTACCACCAACAGGTTAAAATCATGGAGAAGAAAACAAGTAGAGAAGATAAGGCCCCAGGCGAAGATTCCCCCGAGAAGAACACAAGTAAAGATGATAAAATAAAAAAATAATGCATGCATGGTTTGCAACATGTTGGTCCGCCTAGACTCGGAAGTCGACTACCCCAGAACGCCAGTAGTGTAGCCCTAATAAAGTACAAGTTCTTTTGTCCTAAGAATACTCACACAATGTCATTGGGAATAGGGAGTCTCGGCTAGAGTTATCTAAGAGCAATTGTGCTAAGATAAACTCTACAACCTACGGGAAGCTAGCGGCACCCGGAACCTCCGGTGTATCGGTACAATGAATCCCTCTTCTAACATCCTTTGACCTAATACATGCTAGCATCCCGCCAAATAAGTATCATTCATAACGAATTCTACGGAAACCGAAACCATCCATTGTAGAATGAACATGACATAAGAATGAAAGAAACCAAGCAACACAATCCATGCATTCATTTGATTAGATAAAAATCATCCAATACAAGTGTTCCTCCCAAGGTTCACCGGTTGGCCGGCGGCCTTGGAAGGTTTAGTTCGACATGATAGGCAACGGGAGTTCACACAATACAAAATACATCAAAAATAAACACAACCTCCCTCTCGAAGATGTCGACTAAAGATGATGAGGTAACTCGCCGAATACACATCGGCAAGCCCTAGGATGAAGATCTTGGTGTTCTCCCGTCTTCTCCCACTTGAATACATTCCAAAACGACCTCCTTCGATGAAGATTTGAGCATATGGGTCTTTTGAAGCGTCGGTGGCCAGTCCCCCTTTCAAGAAAACCCTCAAACGGGTTAAATACCCAAGCGGTGTGCGGCTTCGTGTGCGGCAGCACACCAGCCTGCACACCCTCTAGCTAAGGGTGTGCAGCCCGAACACAGGCCTGAAAACGGGACCGAGTAGGGCCGTTTCATGTAGGAGTTCCCGGTTTTCATGCTCCTTGGCCTCGTTTTTCATGCTACAAATGTTCCTCTTACTGTAGACAGCTCCTAGATGCCCTGAAATAGAAAAACACATAAAAGGGCACTGGTTTTATTCAAATAATGCATGAAATTATAAATAAAATACCGTTACAAAATGGTGTATTTAGACACTTATCAACTTGTTCAATGTTCCTTAAGCATAAGTTAAAAGAATCATCATACACGGAGAAATCATCCATGAAGACCTCCATGGTGTCCTCAATCATGTCCTCAAATATAGCAAGCATGCACCTTTGAAATGTAGCTGGGGCGTTACAAAGGCCAAAGGGCATGTGACGATATACGAACGTACCATAGGAACAAGTGAAAGTGGTTATCTGCTGATCCCCCGGTGCAATTGGGATTTGGAAGTACCCAGAAAAACCATCCAAGAAACAATAGTAATCGTGGTCGGCCAACCGCTCAAGCATATGAATAGAAAGGGAAAATGATACTTTCGGGTGCCATCATTGAGCTTGCGGTAGTAAATTCACACCCGCCATCCAGTAATTGTTCGAGTGGGAATAAGCTCGTTATTCTCGTTGGTTACCACTGTAATGCCCCCCTTCTTTGGTACTACATGGATAGGACTCACCCACGCACTGTCAGAGATAGGATAGATGATGCCGGCATCTAGCAATTTGACTACCTCATCTTTCACTACTTCTTTCATGTTGGGGTTCAATTGTCTCTGCGGCAGTGCAGATGGTTTATGACTGTCTTCCATTAAGATCTTGTGAGTACATAATGAAGGGCTTATACCTTTGATGTCTGCAACTTCCAAGAGATAGCTGGTTTGTGTTTTTCCAACACGCTTAAGAGTTTTTTTCTGCTCACCAGAAAAGCCGGAGGCTATGATGATAGGTAGTGTTGAGTTTTCCCCCAAAATCGCATATTCCAAATGTGACGGTAACTCCTTAAGTTCTGACCTTGGTGGGTCCTCCACAAACAGTTTAAGTTTATATTTACTATCACAACTTATTTTCTCAAATTCAATTTCCTTAGGAGTAGAGCTCTCCGAACTATAATCCTCACTCACTAACCAGGCTTCCCCCTCGGACTTTGACTGAGTGTCTTGTTTTGGTGGTCCCCATGCAACTTGCTCACAAGGTACATCAAGATTGCTCCACTGTTGGGCTTCCTGTGTAGGCATGTCACTCTGGTGTTGTTTCAAGGGTACATTTCTTGCGTTGACTTCGTACTTCCCATGGAGAACGCATAAAACCTTGTGCCAATCTTGTTGTGGGGTAGGCTGGTGCACCATAGGAGCTGCAACTTTGGAGTTTTCCCCTAAAAAGTTATGATCCTAATCTAGTATGTACTGTTGTATGTATGCTACTGAGTGCACGTACGATTCGGAATACTCAGGTGAGTCCACGTCCATGTCTTGAGATATAGGCTATTGTACACCTCGCATAAGTCCAACACAAAAGTGAGTATTTGAGTATATACAACTTGACAACATCAAGGAAATATGTACAGACGTGTAACAAAAAGAAAAATAAATATACACAAAAGCCACTGAAGAAATCGAAAAGAAAACAAAAAATGAAAATAAACAAAGGAGGAAGAATATAAACAAAGTAAAAATGACTAAGCCAACGTTTAGGAGTTTTTCTAGTATTCTCGAAAGTCCTCGATAACGGCGCCAAAACTTGATGGTGGCCGCGCGCGTCGCTAAAGAAGCGGGTACACGGCTCCCCCGCCATAAGTGCACAGGTCGTCAAGTAATACCTCTCGTGCGAGCACGAGAGCGTCGTATTCCTTGGGGTCTTGAGATCTACTATTACTTCCTCTTAGATTAGCTGTTTAGTCAGATCAAACAGGAGTTTTGCCGAACAAGAAATAAGTACTGAAACAAAACAATTAATCGAACTAACCACCAACGAGCAATGAACGTATAGAGAAACAAGTATAAAAGATAAGGCCCCGGGCGAGGATTCCCCAGGGAAGAGCACAAGTATTGATGATGAAATAAATAAATAATGCATGAATGGTTTGTAAGAGGTCCTTATGGCCCGATACTTACAGCCGTAAGGGTGCCCGTAACCTCCCCATTACGCCCTTAAAAGTTCATGAATAGTGATTTGATACAGTGTTATGAACATTACTACTACAGTGCTCTGTACGGGCATAATAGTGCCCGTAAGCCTCTCGGGTTGGACCTTTCGCCCGTAACGGTGGTTGTGAATAGTAATACGCTACGGTACTCCCGTAAGAACACCCGTAAGTCGGACCGTAAGTCTCTCCCGAAACACTTGTTTTTCTTGCAAAATTAGCTTAAATCACCGCGAACTTGTTCCTCTTGATCTATATATTTTTATTCGAGCCTGAATACGAAATAGAAGCGAATTAAGCATCAAATTCAATTATGTATGCAATAATTACATGGAAAGTGCTATAAATAATAATTGTCAAATACATTCATTCAAGCATTTATCAGTACACTTAGCACAAGGTGGCTAAGGTTTGGAGAGGAGTTCTTTGCTACCAAGGGGGCATTTCTTCACCAACTTAGATTGATTCTTCCTCCGTCATCGCATCAAGGAAGCCATCGGTGACCCTACCTTTGGAATGGATTCCATCCAGACGTCGAAACTACCCATCAAAACCATTGTTGCGGATATACCGTGGCTCTTAATTTACATACCCTAGCTTTGGAATGGATTCCATCCATCCAGACATCTTCGATTAATTTCTGTCTTTTACATACGCTCGTCTCTTAATTTGGCGTTGGATGTGCTTGGGGTCCTACCGTGGCTCTCCTTCTCAGAAGCCTGAAGTACGGCCTTTATAGTTCCCCATGTGTGCGGGCATGTGTGCGGCTGCACAGAGGCCGCATGGGACCAAAATTGTGCAAGAACTGGTCACACCTACTTGCCTTACGGGCATCGTGCGGCTGCACGGAGGCCGCATAGGCCCCTGACTGGGCTAAGCAGGTGCATACAGCCTGCCCAGCCTTCTGGTTGTGCTATAGCAAATGATAGAGTAATGATGTAGCTAATCTAATCTCAGGTCAGCTTGTCCAGAGCTTGGCTGTGGTGATCCAATTTCAGAGCTCGGCCGAGTCAGCCCAGGGGTACTCAGCCAACGACGCCTACCCAGGCTGGGACCTCTAGGTCGATGGCTGGCAGTAATAACCCTCAGTCAGGAGTACAACGTAGCAGACTAGATCTCAGACCAGAGTTTTTACCATGACTAACGAAGAGGCCGAGTGCGGACCGCGACCGAACGTGATCACGGTACCATGTCTATCTTTCAGCATGATGCTTTTGTATTGATTAATTCTGGGTCAAAGAGGTCTTTTGTCAGTACTAGATTTGCTTGTCATGCTGATAGGGTTTTGTCCCCTCTGAGTTGTGAGCTAGTTGTTCAGACTCCTCTTGGTGAGGAGGTGATTAGAAGTTCAGTTTTTCAGGGTTGTCCTGTGCTAGTTGGTGGAGTGGCCCTGGAGGCGGATTTGATTCCTTTGGAGATCCAGGACTTTGATGTCATCTTGGGGATGGATTGGCTTGATCATCAAGCATCCATCAATTGTTTCAAGAAAGAGGTAACCTTCCAAAGGCCTCTGGAGACCCCAGTAGTTTTCGTTGGAAAAAGGAAAACCCTTCCGACGTGTTTGATCTTGTCTCTTGAAGCTAGGAAGTTGGTGAGTAAAGGGTACCAAGTGTATCTAGCTCATGTGGTAGATTCCAGGGTTGTTGAGCAGAAATTGGAAAATGTGCCGGTGGTGGGAGAGTTTTCTGACGTATTTCCCGAGGAGTTACCCGGACTACCACCTGACAGGGAGATTGAGTTTGTCATTGACCTGTTACCCGGTACAGCGTCAATTTCTAAAGCACCCTACCGGATGGCGCAAGCAGAGCTCAAGGAGTTGAAGGCTCAGTTGCAGGATCTAGTGGATAAAGGCTTCATCCGTCCTAGTGTTTCTCCTTCGGGTGCGCCGGTTCTCTTTGTAAAGAAGAAAGATGGTTCTTTGAGGATATGCATAGACTACCGACAACTCAATAGTGTGACCATTAAGAACAAGTATCCCTTGCCGAGGATTGATGACTTGTTTGATCAGTTGAAAAGTGCAAGTGTGTTTTCTAAGATCGACTTGCGTTCGGGATACCATGAGCTGAAGATTAAGGAGGGCGATGTGGCGAAGACGGCTTTTCGCACTCGCTATTCACTTTGAAATTCGTGTCATGCCGTTTGGGTTGACGAATGCTCCTGCAACGTTCATGGACTTGATGAACAGAGTTTTTAGACCTTACTTGGATAAGTTTGTGATAGTGTTCATAGACGACATTTTGGTGTACTCGCCGACAGAGGAGGATCATGAGCAGCATCTGCATACTGTCTTGCAGACTCTGCGAGAGGAGCAGTTGTACGCTAAGTTTTCTAAGTGCGAGTTTTGGCTTCGCTAAGTTGGTTTCCTTGGACACGTGGTATCAGGAGATGGAATCTTCGTGGACCCAAAGAAGGTGGAGGCGATTGTTAGTTGGGAAACGCAGAAGAATGTGACCGAAGTTCGGAGTTTTCTTGGGTTGGCGGGTTACTACCGACGTTTTGTCGATGGGTTTTCCTCGATTGCAGCTCCGTTGTCGAGGTTAACTCGTAAGGACGTGAAGTTTGCATGGGATGAGAAATGTGAGAAGATTTTTCAAACTCTTAACGATCGTCTGACGTCCGCCGCTATTCTCACCTTACCCACTAGTGGGAAGGAGTTTGTGGTTTTTAGTGACGCCTCACATCAAGGTCTGGCTTGTGTGTTGATGCAGGAAGAGCGGGTGATAGCTTATGCTTCCCGGCAGCTTAGGAAGCATGAGTTAAATTACCCGACCTATGACTTGGAGCTCGCGGCTGTGGTGTTCTCATTGAAGATTTGGCGGCACTACTTGTTTGGAGAGCTGTGTCAGATTTTCTTAGACCAGAAGAGTTTGAAGTATCTCTCCACTCAGAAGGAGTTCAACTTGAGGCAGAGGCGATGGTTGGAGTTGATCAAAGAATATGACCTACCACCCAGGCAACGTCAATGTGGTAGCAGATGCGTTGAGTAAGAAGTCTTTTTCTACTCTAGCTGCTATGAAAGAGTCACACCAGCAACAACTCCAAGCCATTCGAGAGTTAGGCGTGGAACTCAAAGTTGAAAAGTGTGGAGCCTTGTTGGCACGTTTTGTAGTGAGACCGTCCTTGTTAGAGCAGATTTTGGTTTCTCAGGGAACTGATGAGAGGTTGGCCAGTGAGAGGCAGAAGTTACAGGAAGGAATTGTTAGTGGTTTCAAGGTGTGCGGTGATGGTCTTTTAGAGTTCCGCGGCAGAGTGTGCATTCCAAAGGATGCTCAGCTTCGTAGAGCGATTCTAGAGGAAGCTCACTCTTCGGCTTACTGAGTTCATCCCGTAAATACTAAAATGTACCGAACCATCAAAGGAGAGTATTGGTGGCAAGGGATGAAACGGGAGATAGCTGAGTTTGTGGCTCGTTGTTTGGTGTGTCAGCAGGTGAAAGCCGAGCACCAGAAACCTTCTGGATTTGTTGCAGCCTTTCCCAATTCCCGAGTGGAAGTGGGAACATGTAACCATGGACTTTGTAGTTGGTTTGCTGCGTTCGCCTCAGAGTTTTAATGCAGTTTGGGTGATCGTTGATCATTTGACCAATTCAGCTCACTTTCTAGCGATTCATACCAAGGATTCTTTGGAGAAGCTGGCGAGGTTGTATGTGGATGAGATAGTTAGACTTCATGGGGTGCCGGTCTCCATTGTTTCAGATCGTGATCCTAGGTTCACTTTATTGTTTTGGCCTAGATTTCAGGAAGCTCTTGGTACCAAGTTGAAGTTTAGCACAGCTTATCACCCTCAGACAGATGGTCAGTCTGAGAGGACGATTCAGACTTTAGAGGATATGTTGAGAGCTTGTGCCCTCGACTTCCAAGGAAGTTGGGCCAAGCATTTGCCGCTGGTAGAGTTCACCTACAACAACAGCTTTCAGGCTAGTATTGGCATGGCACCGTATGAAGCGTTGTATGGCTAGAAGTGTAGAACTCCTTCATGTTGGAACGAAGTGGGTGAAAGAAAACTGCAGAGTGTGGAGTTGATTGATGAGACTATAGAGAAAGTGAAGTTGATTCGAGGAAGGTTGAAGACCGCTCAAGATAGGCAGAAGAGTTATACTGATAACAGAAGAAAGGACTTAGAATTCGAGGTCGGGGACCGAGTGTTCTTGAAGATTTCTCCTTGGAAAGGGGTAATTCATTTCCGCAGTACAGGGAAGTTGAATCCCCGGTACATTGGACCCTTCCCTGCTGTTGAGAGGATTGGACCGGTTGCTTACCATTTGGAGTTACTGGCAGAATTAGAGAAGTTCCACAACGTCTTCCATGTTTCTGTGCTGAAGAAGTATGTTCGTGACCCGTCGCACACACTTGAAACCCCTCCGGTGGAGTTGCGAGAAAACTTGGGTTTTGCCGTGCAACCGGTGAAGATTCTTGATCGGCAAGAGAAAAGGTTGTGTCATAAAGTGATCCCTATGGTTAAAGTTTTGTGGAGGAGCGACTTCGTCGAAAAAGTAACTTGGGAGCCCGAAGCGTTGTTGAAGCGGAAGCACCCTCGCTTGTTTGTGAATCAAGGTAAGAAGGAAATTTCGAGGACGAAATTTTCTTTAAGTGGGGTAGAGTGTGGTGTTTCAGTTTTCTGTGCGTGTTGCGGGTGTTTAATTTGCTTTAGATTTGTTGTGTCTTAAGTTTTGACTTGTTTTGGTCATTTTGGAGTGAAAACTAGTCAAAACATGGGTTTTGAGAAAGTACATGGGCGGAGCTAAAAGTACACGCCCATGTACATGCGCGAGTAACTTCCAAATGCTTGTTTTTCCATTTTTCAGTGAGTTACACGGTCAGGGTTTGATTTACACGGCTGTGTAACTCCCCAAATGCATATTTCTCCCAGTTCTGTGAGTTACACGGCCAGGGTTTGATTTACACCGCCGTGTAACTCCCCAAATGTATTTTTTTTACTCGTCCTGTGAGATACACGGCCAGGGTTTAATTTACACGGCCGTGTAACTCCCCAAATGAGTATTTTTCCTTGTCCTGTGAGATACACGGCCAGGGTTTGATTTACACAACCGTGTAACTCACCGATTGCATATTTCCTCTCATTCTGTGAGATACATGGCCAGGACATGATTTACACTGCCGTGTACTTGGCCGTGTATCCCCACTGCTATATAAATCCTGAACTTAAGCCCTAAATCGTCCATTTTCTCTTCTCCTCCCTTTTCAGCCCTTGTTTCCCATTGCCTTAATTGAGAAGAAAGGACCACTCCTAGACTATTTCCTCCTCCCTTGGTTGAAGATTATTGAAGGTGAGCTTCTCTTCTTCTTCATATTCTTTTGTTTCAAGTTGTTTTGAGAGAACATGTGGCCCTAGGTTTAGATTTTGAATCTTACTCTATCTTTTTGTTGAAATATTGTTTTATTTGCTTACCTTCCTCCATTCTATCTTGTCTATTGAATTGAGTGTAGAAATCAACAATGTTTTACTTTGGTGAAATTGTTCCCTAATCATGAAATTCAGGTTACTGTAGCACTTAGGATTTCATGGTTAAACTTTGTATTCTTAGTTGTTAGGGGAAGTTAATCCCCATAGAAATCCCTTTTAACATCTAGGGACAAATTCAGGGCACGCTCAAGCCTAGTTAGGGTTTTAGGGCTTGTAGCATGAAGATATTTATGCTTATTCTTCCTTTGTGTTTTTCTTTTGGTTTAAGCCTTTTTGACTGCTATTGGTGTAGGTGGTGACAGCTCGGTCAAAGGCAAAGAACCGGCGGAGGAGTAGCCTTGTATAGGAGTCGATCTCCTAAGTTTGTGAGTGGGATTTTGATTTCACAATTCTTGTCAATTTTCTCTAAATATATGTATAACTAGTTTTCATGAAAAGCTCGGAATTTATGAGAATTGAGTTGATGATTTAGTTGTTTGACAAGTTTTCTTCATGCTTCGTATTTTAAGAGCAAAACTTTGAAGAAAACGATTTATGTTATATTATTATACATGCTATTATGTTGGTTTAAACTGAAAAATTTCATAAACGTGTTATACTTTTGATCCGCGTATGCAAATGTGAATATTGGTCCTAGACAAGGACCCTGTAGAATGATTCTGATATGTCCATATCAGGTGGCGCGTAGAACCCTGACTGGACGAACATCGTATCTGGAGTCACCATATGGATTCGGTGGGTCAACGTCAAGGACATGAGCGCCTTGACGGCTCTGAACTTAGCCGCGGCCACGGCTAGAGTTTAGAAAAGTTTTTAGACCAATGTTCGGCCATTTGAAATGGAAAATTTTGTATTTTATGAAAATAGACTTCTTATGAAAAATTTAACTAGTTTCTAAAGCGTTTTGTGAATAATCGGCCCCGGCATTTTTATAATTGTGTTTATATCTATATTGGGTGTTCAAACGCATATGTATTACTACATATTTGGATTCGGTTTTCTCTTTATAGTTATCCATGTTCTATGAAACATTTGTGCTTTCCACTCACTGAGTGACTCTAGTTACTCACTCTCTTCCCTTTTTCAGGCTCTACTCAGTAGTGGTGGTGCGGCGGACTAGAGTCTTTGGGTATACGTCGGCTAGTTCATCTAGATCTTATTTCATGTATGTTGTTTGTTGAATGTTATACATTGTGTAAGGACATGGATCCACTAGTGT
Source organism: Dioscorea dumetorum (assembly GCA_902712375.1). NCBI lineage: Eukaryota > Viridiplantae > Streptophyta > Magnoliopsida > Dioscoreales > Dioscoreaceae > Dioscorea > Dioscorea dumetorum. The sequence continues at coordinate 3,896,701 of CACTHL010000490.1, read as the reverse complement.
GATTGTTCTCCGTAGAACTGGGTTGTATGTTTATTGACTGTATTTCTCTTTGAGACCTTTGTCGGATTTGTGGCATGTACGTCTTTTGAATTCTGTACTCAGATTATTGCCCTGCAGTTCATCCTAAGTGTTCCTGTATTTTATGCTGTACTTGTCCAGGATGTGGTAAGCCTTGCGGCGATTCGAGTATTGAGTGACGGGGGTGTCCCTCCTCGAGTGGTCGCGGTGGTTGTCACGTGCCGGTCCTGTGGGACGGGGCGATATATATATATATATATATAGTGCAATAATAGTAGTGTTTCCAGTGAGGTGGTTCAAATTAATGTCAGGTTGAGATGACTATAGTGTGTTTCATAGGATGGTTATGACTAACAGTGTGTCGGAAATGCTCACGTTGGCTTGAGCTTTGGATTGAATCACTTGCACCCAGTTTTGAGTTTCTCTGATTTGATGAAAATATCATTTTTTTTTTATGTACAGAAAAGAATGGGTATTGATAGGGGGCCCATGCTGCTTTGATTTCACTGGGATTATGTTTGGATTGAAGAAAAGATTAAGTTTTCATGATTTCGAATGATAAGTAAGTTGGCAGATCAGTTTTATATACATATGTTTTGTATATGATTTATTGATAAGGTTGAGTTAATTGATTTGTGGGCTAAGATGCATGAATGGTTGTTAGATGATGCATTTTAAGTAAACACTGATGAGTTTAATTAATGACTGGAAGTACATTGCCAAGGTGTCATGATTAGAAAATGATGATGTTGATGGGCATGGTTAAGAAGGTTAATTGTGTTTAGAGGGTGATGAGGGTGTTTTGTCGTTGATGTATGTTGCTATGCTTCCCTTATCCATGTTGTAGATCATTCTATATAACGCCATACTTTCCAAAATTGATTCCTGCTAGTTTTTATATGAGCAAACATGGGATTGAAATTTTGGTTCCAATTGGACTTGAAAATTTCCCTTTTCCATGCCTATCTGTTTTGGCTAGCTTTTGTATTAGGAAACAAGGTAAATTTATAAGTTTTGTGCCTGGAAGATAACTGATATAGGAACGAGAAAAGCAGCTTGTTTTCTTGTCTATAATTAGCTAAAGCAGGGATTTTAAAGATGGTTAGAATTAAAGGGTTACTACATGGTCAGTGTGGTTGTTGAAAATGTTTGGTAGGGTAACACATCACGAGCCAAGTTTGGCTCATGACTAACTTCCATAGCATGTTCTCTTGTCCACACCTTCAGTGGAGTTCATCACATCACTGTTTTTACCTAAGTGCCATGATGGTTTGATATTTTCTTTTATGTGTGTAACTTGTAGGATTTTGTTATAATTTGATATAATTGTCAGGTAGACCTTGCTATTTCTATAGTGGAATTTAAGCTTTAGGTCTTATGTGTTTGATGATTGCTTAATCATATTGTGCGTATATTTTTGTATACTGGTTGAGATGTTGAATGATCTACCTTTTTTCTAGCCTGGAATTGTAATTACTTAGGGTTTGGTCCTTGTGGTAAGAGTTAACATTTTTCTTGCACCATTTGATCTCCTCGTCAGTAACTTCAGGGCTTGAGGTTTAGATCCGACTGTGTCTATTGAACCTAACTTCGTAGTACGGAACTGGATAGGTTCTTACACTTGTATAATTACTCCGTATCTCTTGTGTTCTGTATCTACGTTTTTATTTAGAAATTTATTTAGTTTTGATATTCTTGTATTATTGTTGTTGTCTTTATTGTTATTCTGTACTCACTATTTATTTATTTATTTATATTACGAATCGATTTATTCTGTATTGTACTGTCTGTACTCTGTATTTTCCGTGATTTTTGGTACATCTCCATTCTTGGCAAATTACCCAGCTAGGAGGAGTAAGTCATAGCCATGTGCATATGTTTTCTGTAGTAGCGCTACCATTCAACTGCGGTCGAAGATCCGGCTTCGGCAGTTGATATTTTGTCTGTTCTGTTCCGACTTCACAGTCGAAGATCCAGTCTCGCGCTGTTGATTCTGTTATTAGTCAGAGAGATGTACACATTTGCTTTCGCGTATTTTCAGTATTTCTGATTATTTCTGAATTCTGAGCATTTTTTGTATTTCTGTTTGGATTATAATTATTCTGCAATATCTGTATTACCTGTTATTTCTGCAATCCTACTAGGCCCCTTGTAGCTCATACACTCTGCGATTTTGTCTTTCGCAGGAGAAGATTAAGCCTAGGATCGAGGGTTTATCTTGGAATCGTATTCCTGTCTTTCACTATAGATCTTATAGAGAACTTTCTTATGTGAGTAAGACTTGTATCATGTCTGTATTTTTGATTCGTAGATTGTATGTACGGACTGTATTCTGTAGGGCTACTAAAGCCTATACCTGTGTTAACTTTGTTACTGTTGTTCTATTCCTAGTTCTGTATTATTGCTTCTTATTCTACTTGTTAGGGTTGACTCTGACCAGGTTAAATCTAAGGCCTTGCAAACAGTGGGGCTCAGCCCTGTTGGATGCGGCCGTCTGTCAGCGGGCCTAGCTATGGGGTCAGGGCGTGACAAAAAAATAATAATGAACGCTAGAATCAGCTAATTAGCTTTGATTGGAATGAATATCTTGCAAATTAAATTGAATTTGGATGGATAAGCAGTCCTCAATAAATAAAGACGCAAGATTGCACAAATTTGATACTCTGATTAGTATTAGATTGTGGAAAAGAACGCGCCTCAATTCTCTTATACTTTTTCTTCTATGAGCAACCTTGTCGGGCAACTCAACTTTGTAAATGTCAATCACAAATTATTCCCATTTAACAATGGCGATGTCATAAAAAATTCCATCCACATGTCATTCTTTCCCTAAATACTAGTTGCTGCAATCTTACAGTGAAAACCACACTGAAAAGAGGGCCCACCAAGTCAGTTACCAGCTTTAAGTCTTCAGGGCACTAGATTCTTGGAATGTGAGCATAGATCAACAAGGAAAAGAGGAGAAACACAGTGACGGCCTAATTGTAAGTTCCGACCATTACCATTCTCCATTCGTATAATCTGTAACCTGCAGATATGATTTGTGCTGTCAACACTCCAACCATTTCTTATTGATAATTCTAGATGAGAGCTGCTAGATGCAGAGTTAAGAAGTTCAAATGAAGAAAACCCCACACTTCAGATGATACATGCCCAATAAACCATACCAGCACTTTTGGAAATTATAAATTAAAGAATACCAAATTAAAGGAAATTCTTGATGATCAGTTTTGAAAATGCTGAACCGGAAAGCAAAAGAACTGCTTCACATAGTGGGACATGCACATATCACAGCCCATTTCCGCACTCCAATGCATAGTCTGGAAAAGGATTTCAGCTTTGCCACGTACTGTTAAATAACATGCAGCGTTTTTGTGCGATAATTTTGTTTCATAATGCAGAAAAACAAAATAACAGCACCATTCAAACCATCTACATTGTAAACAAAGCCATTGCATTAGGAAACAGGTTTCCTTTCATTGACACAACCTAAGAACATCCAGGGTACAGGTAACAGAGATGAAAGAATGTATGTCTTACAATACAAAATACAAAACCCTATATTCACTTCAATGCCGGTACAACCACCCAATATATAATACAACTACACTCCTGAAATCAATGAGGAAGGAACATGATAAAAATGAAGGCAATAATAAAGCACCAATTAATTGGTAGAAAACAACAATTGACAACGAGGAGACTCAACGTCTTGCATCCTTCCAGGTCAAGAAAAGAAAAGCATGCACAAACTTGTTACTACATATCAATCCACCCCCTTTGATGTTATAACCATCCTTTTTTTTGGCCACATCAACATTACCAGACTCATGCAGCAATGACAGGATCCTGTAGATAAGAATAAAAAATAAGATGATGGCAAGATTAGTCTCAATAGTATTTCTATTTGAATAATTTAAAAAATGAATGGTTGAAATAATTGGTTAGAGAAGAAAAGGGCTTATCTAACATTTATTGAATAGGAAATTAGAACAAGACATGTTGACCAAGACTCATAAAATCTTCAAAAATAACCAAATTAGAGACATCAAAAGATGAGATAGTACAGCCTGGGCGTCTTTAATGTGTATTTGCAAAATTATTAAAATTGGACACATCAAAGAATTGAATAGATAACAAAATTCACTTAGCTCAAGTCATTAAAGAAGCATTTATTAAATGGATGTTCAGACAAGATTGGCTAAACAAGACTCATGCAACCTTCAAAACTAACCAAAATCAGAGACACCACAAGATGAGGTAGTGCATGTGCAGCAAGATTTGCCTGGCAGAAAGTACGCGAAGTCTTGGAGTTTACCTTTGCAGTCAAGTTGGAAACTGCCAGTTGAAACTTCTCTCTGGTTCTGGTACCAGCCACATGACCAGCCTTGGCCACCTTGCCGAAAGCACCATTGAGCCAAGCTGTTCCAGCGGTGACAAACCTGCTCATGCATTACATCTCCCCTCAGCAGTTAAAATCAACTTAGGGAAACTAAGGGCATCAACAACGCTTGTAGGAAGAAAAATTATAAGATAATTTAGGACAAAAGATGCACCGGTGATTGGTTTAGTTCCAATTAGAAATGCTAACCACCAAACAGTCAAGATTGCAAACAACATGCAACATCCGCAAAAAAGTAGTAACACTTCCTTGACACAAAACTTAGATGTGACACAAGATACAAAAAATAAGTATGCTACAAGAAAGAAAGACAGCTCTTGCATCTAGCAATTTGAGTCATAGTCTTAAAGGTTAATCAAGAACAAGCTGCTATCCACCAGAAGTGCAGACAACATGAAATATGTTGATATTTCCAATTCAATATTTCCCAAGACGTGAATGCACGATAGAATATTGACTACAATGATGCCTCCAGGCCATTCTATTGAACATAATTAAATGACTAATATCAAGTAATGCATTAACATACCATCCTTACATGCTATTGTTTTAAAATAAATCAGATGGCCTATATAAATTATTGCAACAAAATACCGGTTTGTTTTCACAGCTGAGCCTGTATCATTTAATTTCCTCTCTGCCACAATTAGAGCGGCCATTGTTTTATCAGACACTTGTAGCTTTTGATCAACTGATTTGACCTTTTCATTGACAACTGAAATGCCAATAGTTATCTTCTCAGATAGCCCAACCCTTCTATCAAAAGAAATGACCTTTGCAGAGGCATTTGCTCTTAACTGATGCTTTTCATCAAATGCTCTGGCTCTGTTCATTGCATCTTGGCCAATGGCTGAACCCTTTGCTAGCATACCTGACACAACTTCCTGAGCTTTGCTTACGTATATCCGCCCACCACCAGAAGAACTGCGTTGGAGCTGCGGAGGTAAGAAGCATGTAAACAGACTCAAACAAGATAGAACTTTACATTGAATCCATTCTACAGAGTTGCAGTTTAAGAGTAAAAAGTATACTGGAGTTCATAGACACCTCAGTACTTGGCAAAAAGTTCACATCAGAAGAATCACTTGTCCCCGGGGATACAACAACTTGCTGAATAATAATCACCACAGACAGACCTATGATGAAGTTTTGGAAAGGATAAAAGAAAAAAAATTTAGAACAAATTTAACCTCCTCAACCTCAGGAGTGTAATTCTGAACAGGTCTTATGCTCACTATCTGGCCGACAATTGTAGCTCCCTGAAAATAGAGAATCAGCTATAAGAATCACTTGATCAAAAAAATAGTCAAAGCTCAGAGGCAAGGCAGGCAAAATGTAGCTTTAGCAGTTAAGCAACAAGTGAGTACATACATACATGTGTGACCATGAACTCCTAAAAAACAAAATAAAATAAAATAATAAAAATTCAAAAGTGAGAATATTGATCAATCCCAACAGCACAATCAGATCAACAAGCACATAAATACATAATACGGGTGAGATTACCTATCCCACAAGATCATATGAAATCTTTTGATTTCACATCAAATAGCACAATAAATCTATCGTGACCATTTAAAGGAGACAGAAGTTAATAAGAATGAAACATAAACAGGAAGGAAAACAGTAAATCACATTTCCTCTCCTGGGGTAACATTCTTGTTCCTTACAGAAAATTCATGCCAACTTGGGATAGACTAGCATGTAACTATATCATACAATGCTATAACATAATTTCTGTATCAATAACCACAATCCTATAGCTTTACTCACAAGATAAATGAGTAATTGGCTGAAATGAAAGACAACGAGAATAGTGAGATACCGAGAGAAGCAGTGCGATCTCGAGAGCTTTCGGATCTTTAAAAGTAACGAACGCCTTGCATCTCGAAGCCCCAGGATCACTGCTCACAAAATGCAGACAACAATAATCGTTAGACAAATCCCTCGTCCAAATAATAATAACTCTAATCCTAAACGAAACCACCCAGAAATGCATCAACAAATTCAAAAGGAAAAAAATGAAATCATAGACAGAAACAAGGATACGAACCAGCGCATCTCAATGTGGTCGATTTCGCCAGAGAAAGAGAAGAACTCCAGGATCTCTCTCTCGCTTGTCAGATCCGAGATGTTCCCCACTTCAACAGTCCTAGTCTGCTAGGCCAAAAACAACAAAATCATCAAAACAAAGTCCGAAAAAAAAAAGGAAGGAAAATTTCCAGGGTTTAATCCCATGTCCATACCTGCATTATTGTTTGCAGGATTGAATTGCTTCACTTCGCTTCTCTTTCGTTTCTCGATCTCTTTTTTCTCTCGCGTCAGGCCCGTGGGCCTAAAAAGCTTTATCGGGAAGTTAAGAACTCTTAAAAGGCTGAAACATCCTTGCTATGTTATTAATATTTCTAAACTGCCTCATCTATTTTTTTATAAAAGTATCCTAGAATAAGGGCCGGAATGGTACTTTCCCAAGTTCTTGGTCAGCATAGTAATGTGCCAGTCTGGCTTTCCCGTCTTTTTTTATTCATGCCCTCGTACGCCATCATATTTAGAGAAAAAAATAAATATACGTGCAAAATTGCATAGATTTATGGGCTACCTCCGCCATATATGACAATGTATATAATTAGATGTTATGTACAATATGATAATATTTTTTATTTGAAATAGAACTTTTTATTTTTTTAAAGCAATTATATATTTAATATCTAATGATAATCATAAAAAATAAATTTTAAATAATAAAAAACACAAAATTTTTAACCTTAAAGCATCAAATTTAAGTTGTATCATAATAAATAAATTAAATTAAAGAAAACCTACTATTGAGTTGCGTGAGTGTTTCAAAAAATATGCACATGTCAATTAAGTAATAAAATATGTAATAAAAAAAAACTCAATCCCTCGGAACAATGAGTATTAAATATTAACTTATCGTCTATTATCAACTCAAGAAACAATAAAAACCAACACTGGAATCAAGAATTAATGAAAATAAACACAAATAAACTCAAACTATTAAGATAAAGTGGTCAAAGAATCTATATCAATAGTGTGTGTGGTGGTAGGATATTGAACTCTTTTGGACTTAGAGGTCAATTTTTAAGAAAGAATCTTGATCTAATCATTGGACCATGGTGGTTCCTATCCTATGCTAGTCTTCATCTCTAAGTGACTTATGCCTGAACATAGTCGGTACCTATTTCACATATTCCGTTTATGAATACATTGTTTTTTCATGACCTATGTTACTTCATCGTAATCCAGAGAGATTATGTCACCTCTCATTTTGGGTGAGCTACTACTAATATCTTTCAATCATGATGGATCTAATATGTCTTGGGGCTCTTTCTAGTTAAAATACAAGATCAAATGAATCTGGGCTCACCCTAACTAGATTCATACCTATGAACTCAAAGCTCTCACTAACTAATCCATGGAATATACACATTCATAGTCAAATCATCAACACCACTGAAAATTAAATTAATGAGAAATGATATCAAGAATCAAAATACTAACCTATATTTCATTAATCCTAGTACCAAAATGATGTTTAGCCACTCATGGCCATAAAGATCACAAAATTCATACAAAATTCAATAAATCTATAAGAAAAGAAGAAATCCATAGAAATCTCTATCGAATCTTCATGAATTGGATTATAAGATTGCTTCTCCTCCTAAAATCCATGGCATTTGCTTTAAATCTTATTCTTATCAAGCCCCAGCTTGCAATCGGGCACACAACAACATCAACGATAACCCAACGAGATGTAGACCACACCTAACCTTGGTTACTGCAAGCCTTAAAGATACGTACATGCTATCATCACACCAAAGCAAACACAACTCTTCACCAATTAATGGAATAGACAAGAAGAGACACTTAAGATGCATTTTCAAACTACCGAAGGCAAAGAGGTGATAGCATAATATTTCCACTCTAGTGGATCCATTTGAGTTCTTGCTAGGCTTCCACCAAATCTTTGGCCTTGTGCGAGGTTTCAACACTTATGTACATCAATACCAACCAAAGAAAACTAACTTTCAATAAACCCAACTCAATTCATGCATTTGAGGTCCAAATACCATGTATGCTAAGTTAAATATTTTATATACCCTACTGAGAGAGAGGACTATTTCGAGCGATGTGTGAAAGCTACTGTAACGCCCCGTCCTACAGGACCGGCAAGTGACAACCGCAGCGACCACTCGAGGAGGGACACCCCCGTCACTCAACACTCGAGTCGCCGCAAGACTTACCACATCCTGGACAATTACAGAGTAAAATACAGGAATACCTAGGATGAACAACAAAGCAATAATCTGAGTACAGAATTTAAAGGACGTACATGCCACAAATCCGACAAAGATCTCAAAGAGAAATACAGTCAATAAACATACAACCCAGTTCTAAGGAGGGCAATCACGCTAGTGGATCCATGTCCTTACACAATGTATAACATTCAACAAACAACATACATGAAATAAGATCTAGATGAACTAGCCGACGTATGGCCAGCACTCTAGTCCGCCGCACCACCACTACTGAGTAGAGTCTGAAAAAAGGAAAATGGTGAGTAACTAGAGTCACTCAGTGAGTGGAAAGCACAAATGTTTCATAGAACATAGATAACTATAAAGAGAAAACCGAATCCAAATATGTAGTGATACATATGAGTTTGAACACCCAATATAGATATAAAGACAATTATGAAAATGTCGGGGCCGATAATTCACAAAACTCTTTAGAAACTGGTTAAAGTTTTTTTCATAAGAAGTCTATTTTCATAAAATATAAATTTTCCATTTCAAACAGCCGAACATTGGTCTAAAAACTTCTCTAAACTCTAGCCATGACCGCGGCTAAGTTCAGAGCCGTAGAGGCGCTCATGTTCTTGACGTTGACCTACCGATCCGTATGGTGACTCCAGATACGATGTTCGTCCAGTCAGGGCTCTACGTGCCACCTGATATGGACAGATCAGCCGGGTCCACCACGCCACCTCTAAAGGCTGGACCGTGAGGACCCCCTACTGCAGCAGGTAGGTTACAACCCCATCACCATCAAAATATTGTCAGAAATAAAACAAGTGCAATTCAAGTAAATCATTTCACAAGGTCCTTGTCCAGGACCAATATTCACATTTGCATAATTCGGAGGAAAAGTATAACACGTGTATGAAATTCCTCAGTTTAAACCAACATAACAGCATATACAGGATAATATGAATCATTTCCGTCAAATAACATAAAGTTTTACTCTCAAAATACGAGCATGAAGAATACTTGTCAAACGACTAAATCATCATCATAAATTATGAGCTTTTCATGAAAACTAGTTATACATATACTTAGAGAAAATTGATAAGAGTTTGAAATCAGAATTCCACTCACAGCCTTAGGAGATCGACTCGTATACAAGGCTATTCCTCCGCCGGTTCTTTGGCTTTGGCCAAGCTATCACCACCTACATCAATACCAGCCACAAAGGCTCAAACCAAAAGAAAAACACAAAGGAAGAATAAGCATGAATATCTTCATGCTACAAGCCTTAAAACCCTAACTAGGCTTGAACATGCCCTGAACTTGTCCCTAGAGGTTCCAAGGGGTTTCTATGGGGATTAACTTCCCCAAACAACTAAGAATACAAAGTTTAACCATGAAATCCTAAGTGCTACAGTAACCTGAATTTCATGATTAGTGATCAATTTCACCAAAGTAAAACATTGTGGATTTCTACACTCAATTCGATGAACAAGATAGAATGGAGGAAGGTAAGCAAATAAAACAATATTTCAACAAAAAGATGTAGCAAGATTCAAAATCTAAACCTAGGGCCACATGTTCTCTCAAAACAACATGAAACAAAGGAATATGGAGAAGAAGAGAAGCTCACCTTTAATAATCTTCAACCAAGGGAGGAGGAAGTAGTCTAGGAGTGGCTCTTTCTTCTTAATTAGGGCAATGGGAAACAAGGGTCGAAGAGGAAGGAGAAGAGAAAATGGAGGATTTAGGGCTTAAGTTCGGGATTTATATAGCAGTGGCGGTACACGGCCGTGTAAATCATGTTCTGGCCGTGTATCTCACAGAATAAGGGCAAAAATAGACAATCGGGGAGTTACACTGCTGTGTAAATCAAACCTTGGCCGTGTATCTCACAGGACGATAAAAAACACTCATTTGGGGAGTTACATGGCCGTGTAAATCAAACCATGGCCGTGTAACTCACAGAATGAGAGAAAAACAAGCATTTGGAAGTTACTCGGGCATGTACATGGCCGTGTACTTTTAGCTCAGCCCATGTACTTTCTCAAAACCCATGTTTTGACTAGTTTTCAGCCCAAAACGACCAAACTAAGTCAAAACTTAAGACACAACAACTCTAAAGCAAATTAAACACCCACAACACATGCACAGAAAACTGAGACACCACAGCTACCAACGATATTAAGAAAAAAAAGAAAAATGAAGAAAAGAAAAAAAAAAACAAGAAGAGATAATGTTTAATGAGTTTTATAAGTTCTATATTTGCATGCTCATTCTTTAAATGATTCTTAGCTAAGTATTCAGACTTTTGCAAATACATTCACGAGTAACGAAAACTTAAGTTTACTTAATTTTCAAGTCAAATTCTTTTATTCTATTGAATGCAATTGTAGTACTCTTTTATGGCTAATTGCTTCCATAATCTTCCAATTTGTGATCAAGCATTTATTCATCTTAATTTCTAGCTTTATTTGTTTAAGGACAAAGAGAAGCTTTAGTGTGGGAAGATTTGACAAGTGCTTGATGAGTCATTATTTTTATAGTATGCGCTTGGTATTTTACTTGATCTTAGAATATTACATTAGGATTTGATGCTCAATCTTGTTAGATTTCATGTACAGGGTCATTTTACAAGGTTTATAACAAAAAAAAAACCCAATTTGATCAAGTGATGAGTAGTGTAGATGATGAGGCCACCACCGAGACCAGTGGTGGCGCACCACAACTGCACAGGCTGTCACATAATAAAGTGATGAGTAGGGGGTTGTTGTATCCCAAGAAAAATGAGAGTACTACTAATAGCTACTTTGTTGTGCAGCCACCCAAATAATGGTGTGAAAGAAATCATAAAAAATTCAAGCAAGAAATAAAAACATGAGAATAGAGAAAATAGAGACAGGGTTCAATCAATCAGAAGATACTGGGGTGATGTTTCCCCTAAAACTTTCTTAAGGATCATGATTTAATTAATGGATTCTCACTGAATTAGTTTGAGTCATGGATATTGGTTATCCGTCTATTGTATGTACTTATTTTGTAAATTGGGTTTCGAGTGAGCGAGTGATGATTCTCTACTCTCCGGCCACAAGTGCACAGTTAGTTTAAGTAATACATCGTTTGCAAAACAAGGGTCGTATTCCCAAGGGTTTCAAAGTTTATTATTACTTCTTCTTTGTGTTGCTATCTAGTCAACCAAACAGTCATGAGAGTTTTAACTAAACTAAATTAAACTACTACTACTAATGCAAATATAAGAATGGGAAATAATTCAATTGCCCATGAATGCAGATCCCCAAGGAAGTAATAACAATGTCTAAATAACATAAAATACTATGCATGTAATAGTTTGAACCGCAAGAACTTCTGAATTCATATACACGAACAGTACTTCTTCAATCAATTAAGATGTGGAAGGAATCGACACTATCATTGGATGGATTGATAGGTACCCACCTGTCATGTGGGTAATCTTGGAAGCCTCAAGTGTTGAATGAATTAATGCATGAATGCTACACTAGATCTTGGTGGACTGAAAGGTCCCCACCTGTCATATGGGCAGTCCTGAGTCTCTAAGAGCTATAGACTAACTCAAAATCTACTGAATGCATAAATGTATTTATACAGAATATTCATACAAAGGTTTTCTTCCAAGGTTCATTGAATTCCAGTAGCCTTAGGAAGTTTGGCTAGACATGGATAAAATAGAAAGGAATGCAGAAATTAAACACAGAGGTCGGTATGACTCTCTACCTAGGTTGTCTGGGCTTTATCTAGGCTGACATGGTATGGCTCTCTGCCTGAGCTGTATAAGCCCTATACGGTAACACAAAGGGTATGATACCATTCTTCCTGGGCTATACAGGCTTTGTATGATCGCACAGAGCCAGTACAAGGCTTTTTCTTTTGCTTTTCTTGGAGTTACTCCGTTTGGCTTCAAAATACTCCAAAATGTCTTCTAAAGTGTTTAAACACTTTAATTATATCCTCGAACAAAATTTAAGATAATTTACAAGTAAAAATGGAAACATAAATATGAAAACACATGTATTCTAAGTATGAGTGACTATATAAAATGAGTCTCTTAGTCACTTATTAGATATCCTAGAAAATGTCATTCCCTTTCTCAAGGCAATCGTCAACTAGTCCTATATGAAGCTTTGACAGCGATCTCTCTCATCACTAAAACAACTTATTACTATATGACGCTCTGGGTGTCACGCCCCGACTCTACCCGGGCATGTGGTAACAGCGCGACAACTAGGAGAGAATCACACACCACTCCACACCTAAGTTGTTGCAAGGCTCAACAAAACCTGATAATGACTTATAAACAAAGCCAAGCAACTCAAAAATCAGTAAAATCAACTAAACCACACACAAATTTGTGTTCCCATACACCGGAACATAGGAATACAAGGAGTACAAAATACCACTACAAATACAAGCATACAATCTAGTGGATCCATGAGTTCTATATGCCAAATAAAATTAAAAATTCAAAGACACACCAAAACACAGATGGAAAAAAAAAATCAGAAAAAGGTCTGCCCAGCATAGCCAACCCCAACGTCGCAACCTAAGAAATAAAAAAGGAGTGGTGAGTGATGGTCGCCGCTCGCGTCGCTAGAAAGCGAACACACGGCTCCCCCGCCCGCAAGTGCACGGGTCGTCAAGTAATACCTCTTGTGCGGGCACAAGAGGGTCGTATTCCCTAGGGTCCTGAGATCCACTATTACTTCCTCTTCGAACAGTTGTTTAGTCGAATCGAAAAAGAGGTTGTTGCAAAGAAATGAAATTAAAACCAACAATAAAAGCTTTAACTACTAGGTTGCACACACCGAGACGAAATCAAGTAGAGGAGATAAGGTCCCGGACGAGGATTCCGCCTGGAAAAATACAAGTAAGGATGTTGTGATAACAGGTAATGCATGCATGGATTGTAATACTTTGGTCCATTTAAGCTCGGAAGTCGACTACCCCGGAACCTCCGTAGTGTAGCCCTAATCTAGTACAAGTTCCTTTATCCTAATGATACTCACACGATGTCATTGGGCCTAAAGAGCTTTGGCTAGAGTTATCTATAAGCAATTGTGCTAAGATGAACTCTACAATCTACGGGAGGCTACCGGCACCCGGAACCTCCGGTGTACCGGTACAATGGATCCCCCTTCATGCTATGTGGATATGATGCGAGAGCGCACCTCGCGCAACCAAGCACAATCGATAAGATGAAATGCAAAGTTCTCATGCAATTCACTACAATTAAGTACATAAAGAATGAAACCAAATGACAAACCATGTATTCATTGAATTAAGAGTACAACATCCAATACAAGTATTCCTCCCAAGGTTCACCGGTTGCCCGGCGGCCTTGGGAGGTTTAGTTCGACATGATAAAGAAGGAAAGTTCACACAATAAAGAGTACATCAACAAAAACACCTCTTAAGCGTGTCGACTAGGTTTGATGAAGAAACTTGCCGATTCCGCGCGGCAAGCTCTAGGATGAAGATCCTCAAGTTCTCCCATCTTCTCACCCTCGATTTATCTCCAAAACGACCTCCTTTGATGAAGCTTTGAAAGTCGGGGTGTTTGGAGGTGTCGGTGGAAAAAGTCCCCTAAGAAAAACCCTAATCGGGCTTAAATACCCCGAGCAGTGTGCGACCAGTGTGTGGGCCTGGGTTGTGTAGGAACGCTTGGGTGCCCTCCGGAGCTCGTTTATCCTTCGTTTCTTCGCTCCTCGGTCATGATTTTCTTGTTGTAAAAGCTTCGCTCAACGTATCTGGTCCGTGGATGCCCTGAAATAAGAAAAACAAGAAAAACACATCAAAGAGCACCTGCTTTATTCAATTAATGCATGAAAGTATAGGTGATTCACCGTTACAAAACGGTGTATTTAGATACTTATCAAATCACCCCCCCCCACTTAAGGGTTTGCTTGTCCCCAAGCAAACAAACATAGAAAACAAGAGGAATTGATAAGTGGCTAAATACACAACCTCCGACTCAAGTATAAGCACACAATAGCACATGTAGGACTCTAGATGCTAAGCTACAACCAATAACAAAATTTCGAACCATTCGTTTGGCAAGATAATGCTGTGTGTGTGCAACCTTCTTCACCTGGATCCTTGTCACATAGATAGGAGAAAACGATACCCCGAGGTCCACTTCTTAAGGCACATCACACCACTCATAGCGGTAACGGACCTTGAAATGGTAGGAGACCCCTTAATGAATTCCCAAGGTACTTCTGTTTCTCCTCTGTATGAAGTTGGCTTTATTCACATTTTTTTTTATTTTTTTTTTGACTAACATGATTTGTAATCGACTTTTTATAAGGGTGACTGTGCTGATAAAGCACCAAAAAGACCCAACTTATCAGTGAGTAACATACATATATGTTACCTAGTGAGTGGTAACAGCATAGTCTCAAATAGAGTAATGGAAATAATACATAAACATAATGTCTCAAAAATATAATAATACAGCTATCAAGGTTGTTTTTTAATAATAATATAGAGCATTCCAAATAATCAGCTTTAAAAACATAAGTTCACAAAACAGTCCACTGATAGAAACTTTTAACACATGTTCATACAAATTAACATATATTGGCCTCAAATCATTCCCAACCTAGTCGTGGCCATGACCAGGTACAAGACCACTGTAAGGGTTGATGACAGTACACTTGGTCATTGGGGGAACATTTCAATATAGGCCAAGCCACGAGAGCACACAGTCGCCTGGATTGGGTAGAACGCGAGGAGCGTGAGGCATGTGTTGTATCATGACCAAGAATGGGTGAAAGCATAACCGAGCCAGGAGAGAGGATGGCACGCAGTATTACCACGCGTGACCAGTACTACTGTGCGCTGTAACCAAGGGTGGTTGGTTAAAGCTACAGTAACGTTGGAGGACACTGTAAGCTAAGCGGAAGTCAGGGACTTTACGCCAGACTTGTATTGGGCATGGGGCTCAATTAACCTTGGATTTGGGGTAGCACTTGTAAAAGGGCCTATTGTGTCTTTTGGAGGAGACAAGGCCTCTTGGTGATGGGTTTTGGCCATGGTTGTAAAATTTTCTCAATCTAAGAGAGTTTATGTTTTTCTTTCTCTAAAATGGGTTTTTTGTGTCGTGTTTCTCGTACCGTGGATGTTTTCCGGTTTTGCTCGCTTCTTTAGTATGCTGTGCTTGTGATGCAGACAGGAGTTGACTAACTCTTGTTTTTACAAGGAAGGCTGACTTGTCACTTAGTGCTTGTCAGGTGTGCCACAATCAAAGGTGATCTGTTGAGGCCGTGACAACCACCTAGGTGGTTTCCAAAATCTCATAAAGTTTAAGAAAAGTCACGAACACTAAATTCCTTAGCGTTGGCCACTGAGATCCCTTTGTGGTGACCTCGGGTCTCAACATCAAAATAGGGAGAATCCGTCAAAAACCCTGTCAATGGCCTTGTACACCTCTTAACTAGGGTAAATCTAGCGTCAGCCACGCTGCCTCCTATTAGGCTAGACAGTGGGAACCCCCACTCGAGTGTTAGACCGAAGTCCTGGGTCGGGCTATGGCTTGCTGTCACCATCAAACTTAATCACATATATAAGCATCTCAATAACATTATTTCTCCATATTGTTGGAGTATAAAAGACATATGTTCACCAGTATATACCCATTTAAAACATATATAAATATAGAAATGCCAAGTTTAAATAAAATACATAGATAGTTTCCAAATTTCCTAAGATGTTTAATTCTTTCTAATAAATTCAATATTGGTAATAAAGTACGATATGGCATGAAACTAATCTGTAAAGCATATAAGGAACATTATACTATTCGTATCAAGACTATGCAAAAATATTTCAACCACTCACAAACTTAGGAGAACAACTCCTCAATGTCATATTTATCTGCTAGCTCCTTGCCTCTGGACAAGCTCTCACCACCTACATAACCACAAGCCACAAGGGCTCAAAACCAAAAGGAAATACAAAAAAACAAAACAAGCATGAGCTTCTTCATGCTACAAACCACGAAACCCTAACAAGACTTGGGTATGCCCTGAACTTGAACACTAAAGGTTCCAAAGGATTTCCATAGAAATAAACGCCTAATACAACTAAGAAACTAGAAATTTTACAAAAGATTTCTCGGTGCTACAATAGCCCGATTTTAAGAACAAGCGGAGATGGTTTCAACAAGGAAGAAAGGGTGAACCTTCACATCCACTTCATGATACAAAAAAAAAAAAAAATTGAAGGAAAACAACCAAACTAATCAATAAATTCATCAATAACAAACCAAGATTAGAGATCTAAAATCTAGGGCGAGCATGCTTGAACTAAATGAAAACAAGGAGAAAAAAAATGAGGGAGAAGAAACGCTCACTGATAGGTATATAATTATACGATATTATATATATAAATTTGTATTCTTATTGAGTTAGTATTAGAGTAATGTAGTGGAATACGAGGCTAAATCTGGGTAAATTATCTTTGCAGGCACCAATGGGAGGTTTAAAGCTAAAGAGTGCCAAAGGAAGTGATTTGGAATAAAAAGATTAAAGATGGCACACTCCTGACCCAGCAACTTGGAAACCAGCACTACTTATGGGCACCTTACGGCTAGGCTTACGACAGTAAGTCACATTCAGAAGGTCTTGCTGGCATCCTTATGCCCATAAGAGATGAAGCCCTGTAATACAAAGAACCTTACGGTTGGGACTTAATGACATTCCCTTTGCTTCACCGCAAGTGCACGGGTCGTCAAGTAATAAAGTGGATCTCGAAAGGGATTGGGTTGTAGAACCTCAGGGAGCAAACACACTAGTACTACCTTCAGCTTATGAAATCTAGTCTGAAATAAATGATGATTCACAAGCCTAACTAAGGAGCCGTTTGGTTCAGAAGTGAATTGTCGAAGTGGTGGAAGTTTGGAAGTGGCACTTCAGTGGAAGTGAACAGTTCAGTTGGAATTATCCACTTCAGTGTGTTTGGTTCAAGTTGAAAACTGGACTTTAGAGACCACTTCCTGTGTCTGGATGGTTGAAGTAGGTATTTGAAAAATCCCACTTCATCACTTTTTGATGTTTGGTAACACCGAAGTGGGGATATGATCACCACGTCTGTGAGGGGGTAAAGTTACCCCTTCATGCTTTTTACACTTGTTTAATTACGTTATATGATTTAATTAAATGATTTAATTAATTTATTATGATGGTAATAAATAATTTATTTATTAAATTAAAAACTTTGCACACCACATAATTAATTTAATACCATGCTATTAAATTAAATTAAATCAGTTACTATATTATGCTTAATTATTAATTAGTGAGAGTAGTGATTTAATTATTTCATTGCGTTGGTAACAATTATTTTATTTATCATTGAAAAATATTGCAAAGTGGGCTGAAGTGGGATGCTGAAGTCGTGGCTTCGGGATTTTTCTACCTGAAGTTAGACACCGAAGTGGGCTGGAAGTGGCCACCTCGGCCACTTCGGTGCCCCACTTCGGTGAAACAAACGACCCCTAAGTAGCTAAAAGGATTGCAAACAACAAGGGAGTAGAGATTAACAGGAGTAATGGGAACACTTGGACAATACTCCCTCCGGGATTAGACAATGAAGTACTAACTTCTACAAATATTTCTATCTCAATTAAAAGGTAGGTTTAACAGAAATGTGATAGCAAGACGGGTTTTTATTGCACGTCAATAACCACGTAACATGCAACGAGACATACATCCAATTACACATGCATTTCCAGGATCAAACTTCACAAATAATTAAAATTAAAGGATTATAAATAGAGTTCAACAATTCCCCAAGGTTTCAAGTCCAAGCTTTCCAAAAGGGGATTAGCTCATAGTGCAATAATACGAAATCAAAAGATCACAAAAGTTTATAATCATGATGCGCAAATAAATGAAAAAGTCCCTCAAAACCAAGAGGACAAGGATTGACGAGAAGTTCATCTCGATGTTGGAGAAGTCAAGATCCTTGGCTGCGATGATGCCCTAATAGATGATGAAGATGATGTTGATTAGGGACCATGCAAACTCTTGGTCCATGGAATGGAGAAATCTGCCATTGATCTCGCAGTTAACGTCTTCCCCCCTTCCAGCCACTCTTTCCCTCCAACAGTAGAATAAAACCCTCGCACCCCAAATCAGATTCAGTCAAGTCTTATGTATGGGTAAGTTTACGGCTGGCTTACGGGTGTAGCTAGGTCGTAAGCATCGAGGTTTCAACTTTTCTTGTGTCTTACGTCCCGATTACGGCCGTAAGCCCTGCCCGTTAGGATCCCTGACTTTGTTTTACGGTCCAACTTACGGTAGTAATGTCATGACCGTAAATCTCATCTCTAAATTTTGCATTACATCCTTACGGGCGTAAATGGCTCCCGTAAACGCCTTTATCTTCCACTTACGGTCTCACTTACTACTGTAAGTCCTGACTGTAAGGTTCTCTGTAATGTACAACTTCTTCTCTTATGGGCAAAAGGATGCCTGTAAGGCCTTCTGAATGTGCCTTACGACCGTAAACCTAGTCGTAAGGTGCCCGCAAGTAGTGCTGGTCTCCAAATTGCTAAGTCAAGAGTGTGCCATCTTTGACCTTTTTATCCCAAATCACTTCCTTTGGCCCTCCTTTGGCTTTAAACCTCCCCTTGGTGCCTGCGAATACAGTTTGCCCTGATTTAGTCTCGTATTCCACTACATTACTCCAATACTAACTCGATAAGTATACAAATTTATATATAAAATATCGTATAATTGTATACTTATCAAACTCCCCTACACTTAAAGTCTTGCTTATCCTCTAGAAAAATTTTGTGTGTACGAAATGAAGGATTAATTACCTTTATATCTGAGATTTTCTAAGCAAGGGCTATTTTATGGGCTCTCAACATCAAAATCAATCTGTTCTTCTGTTCATGGGTAAGAGCAGAAGCTATAATTACTGGCAGTTTTGACGCATCTTGAAAGAAGGCTATTCTCGATGTGTAGGGAGGGGCTTCAACTCTAATTCAGGAGTATCCTCTATCGACGGTCGGAGATGGTGATCCATTAAAGGATTGATTTTCTCGTAACCCTCTAGGTTCATCTGCCCATCTCCTGAAGATTTGACTTCTGTTGAATTGTTCTCACCCGTATCCATATTGTGGTATTCAACCACCTCCAAACCAAACAAATCCTCCATCTATAGAGTCCTTACTGGATCATGATGTGAAATCAACTCACTCCGGGTCAGTAAAATTAGTTGTTGACACCACTGTTCTAGCTTATTCTGAATGTCGATCAACGTTGCAGAGATCTTTTGAATCATTTTTGCTTCGTTAATCATTATTTTTTATAAACAAAATTAGAATTTCAGGAAAGAAGAATTAAGAATTGGAAAATAAATGGTTAGAATGACAAAACTAAAGTGTTCTAAACGTTGCTCCCCAGCAACGACGCCAAAAACTTGACATGACCTTTGCGTCACAGCAATTGCACGGGTCATCAAGTAATAAAGTGGATCCCGAAGAGGGATCGGGTTGTCGAACCTCAGGGAACAATCGCACTAGTACTGACTTCAGTTTGTGAAATCTAACCTGAAAGAGGTGGGGATTGACAAGTTCAACAAAAGTAATGATACACCCCTTGCATAATCACAAGTGCATAGGTCATATAAGTAGTACAATGTACCCGAAGATCGGGTAGTCGAATCTACAGGGATTGGTGTATCTCCTAATACTCTCTCACTGCTTAATATCTAATCAATTGAAATTGAGATTGAAGACTCTAAAACTTAGGAGCGAGAGAAATTTGGGTAAGAAGAATCACATGAGAAGATGATTAGGGTTTGCTCAAAGGAAGGGATGCGGCCCCGGGTTAGTACCTTAGTGAAATTCAAAACTCAGATTCTGCAAAATTTATCCGGCGTTCGCAATCAACCTATGTTCTAGAATCTTGTTGCCCTAATGTGGAATGTGCAAGTAGTAGGATTGAAAGTATGAGTCTATTTCCAACTTCTCGTATCAATCATAAAGATATACAAGCTAAGTGAAAATCAAGTAACTCAAGTAATCAAACCACTCAACAACCAACATTCAAGTAAAGAACGAAAGATCTAACAAGGAGATAATAAAACATCCATAAATACTGCATTAAATGAACCCAAGTTTAACACAACCATTTTACTAACCCGGGGCACCCTAAAAGGTTTAGCCCCTCATTAATACAATCAACAGAAAGACAACAAAGATAACAAATACAATAAAAACCAAGGACTTCCACTTTGCTTGCATCTTTTTTAAGATCTGAGGTGCAGATGTTGATAAGATTCCTCCCCCAATTTGGCCTATAATTCGCGCTCTATCCTCTCCTGATGTTGAATAAGGTTGTACAAACTTCTTCCCCTTGATCTCTGTCGTTTTCCCAGAGCCAAAAGTCCCGAAATCCTAGCTTTTAGTGCTTTTTAACCAGCTCTCGATGTGAGCATGGCTGTGCTTAGGCCGTGCTTCAAGCGGTGTAGTTTGTGGCCAATTAGATATTCTTACTTCTCGCCAAACTGTAATCTGCATGGGGTGGAACATTCCCGTGTTGCGGCCGTGAGGCCTGAGAGCGGCTGTAAAGTGCACGGCTTGGAGGCACGGCCGTGCTTAGGCCGTGCTTGACTCGACGAACTTTCTTCTAGGTATTTTTGCTACCAAAATCACTTAGAAATGTTTGTTATTGCTCGGGGACGTAGATAACTGCACAATCAACTGAAAATACCTCAAATAGCGCTGATTTGGGAAATTAATGTCAAGAGAACAAAGAAATAGCTCGAGATGACTTCCTCTCCTTGGGAAGTCGAGTCAAAGCATTGATTTGGGGTAACTCGAAAGTAACCTCTTATTTCCTTTGTGTAGTAGCTTCATCTGGAGGTTCCTCTCCCAACAACTCAGTGAGTTTATCCTTCAGTAATGTTTCCTATACAAAGTCATCACCAACATTGTCAATAGCATCCAAAGCATAACATGTGCCATCGAAATTCATAGAGTGTCCCATGGCGTTTTTCAATCGGAACACCACTTCTTCATCTCCAACTCTTACCCCTTGTTTGGTTCAAAAGGGGAGTTAGGGGGAGAGGAGTGAGGGGGAGTTAGGAGGGGAGGAGGATGGAGGGTTTGTGAAAATATTATGTTTGGTTCATTGGAGGGGTGAGGAGGGGTAATCTATATTTTTTGTTTGGTTAGATGGAGGAGTGAGAGGGAGTATAATGTATATTGACCAATTTGCCCTTTTTAGAAATATTTTCATAATTAAATTTAAATAAGAAATATCTTCTATTTCAAAAAATTAAGTTGCAAATTGACATGATTAGTATAATATTATTCTAAGCTACTGGTACAAGTTAATATATATATATATATATATATATGTAATATGACCTAGAAGCCTAACTAAGCTGAACAAATAATCTCCAAGTTAGGGTTATAAAAAGGATATTCATGTAATATATTTGGTATATAAGGGCATTATGGGAAATAAAAATAAATAAAAAACCCACTCCAAACCCACTCCTCCAAAAGACCCCGATTTGGAGGAGGGGTGTGGGGGTTTTGGGGGGGTGCATCACCCCTCCAAACTCCTCCCCCTCCTTCAAGATCCTCCAACCAAACAAGCTTCAATCCTCCAAACTCTCTCTTACCCCTCTAAACTCCCCCAACCAAACAAGGGGTTAAGGTCATTCGGCTATCCTTAACGTCAATGATTGCTTGCAAGGTTGCTAGAATGGCTGGCCCAAGATCATGGGTACTTCAGCTCGATCATCAACGTCTAAAATTACAAAGTCCACCGGAAAGATGAACTTGTCGACCTTTACTAGAACATCTTCTATTATCCCCATTGGGCGATGAGTGGAACGATCTGCAAGCTAGAGTGTCATTTGGGTGGGCTTTAGTTCCCTAAGTCCCAATTTCTGAAAAATCTTGTACGGCATCAAATTTATGCTTGCCCCCAAATTAGCAAGCGCCTTCTCATCCATCATACCCCGATAATGCACGGGATGATAAATCCCACTGACCCTTCTCCTTGTTGGGGATCTTGTTGGAGATGATGGCAGAGCACTCCTCACTCAGGGTGACAGTCAAAAGTGCTTCTAACTTCCTCTTATTTGTCAATAACTCCTTGAGGAACTTAGCATACTTGGGTATTTGAGTGAGGACTTCAACAAAGGGAACATTAATGTGCAGTGATTTAAACATGTTTAGGAACTTCTTATATTGCTCCTCCTGCTGATCCTTTCTAAACTTGGAAGGATAGGGCAAGGTTGGGCGGTATTCTAACAATGACTCTTACCCTTTATCCTTCTCCTTCTTCTTCAAAGTTGAATTAGCATCATTGGCTTTCTCAACGACTTCCACATCAAGTTCACAAGGTTTCTCTTTTTCTTGACCTTGAACAGGTGGAGATGACAACTCTTTACCGCTCCTCAGCATAACTACTTTAAGTGACTCTTGGGGGTTGATTTCCGTATTACTTGGTAACGAACCCTGGGGCCGCTAGGCAAGGGTCTTGGCAATTTGAGCCACTTGATGCTCCAAATTCTGCAGTGACGCCTATTGATTGCACAATACTTCCTCATGCCCCTAGAGTCGGGCGTCATTGGATTGGATGTACTTTACCAGAAGGGCCTCCAGAGTTGGACCCTTGGTTTCCTGAGGTGGAGCTCTAGGGAACTGAGACTGTGGTTGCTGCTGTGACTGCTGTGGTGGAAGGCGCTGCTGTCCCTGTGACTGCTGGCTCAAAGAAAAATTAGGGTGGTTCTTCCACCCAGTGTTATAAGTGCTGCTGTAGAGGTTGTTCTGGTACCGCTGATTCTGTCCAATAAAATCCACCTTCAAAAGACCCGTTTTCCTACATAATGAACCTTCTGCCGTTGCATCCAACATTTGCTTTGTAGCCACATTCAAACCATTATAAAAAATTTGGATTTACATCCACTCCATTATCCCATGTTGCGGCCATTTTCTCAACACAAAGGGAAGAAAAACACAAAGAGAAGAAAAGAAAAAAAAAAGACAATAAACTACTAGATTACTAAGGCTGTGAGATTTCTCAAAAGTTGCAAGTCCCTGGCAACGGCGCCAAAAACTTGATACACCCTTGCGTAACTGCAAATGCACGGGTTGTATAAGTAGTACAATGTACCTAAAGATCGAGTAGTCGAATCCACAGGGATTGGTGTATCTCCCAATACTCTCTCACTGCTTAATATCTAATCAATTGAAATTGAAATTGAAGACTCTAAAACTTAGGAGTGAGAGAAATTTGGGGAAGAAGAATCACAGGAGAAGATGATTAGGGTTTACTCAAAGGAAGGAATGGGGCCCCGGATTAGTACCTTGGTGAAATTCAAAACTCAGATTCTGCAAAATTTATCCGGCGTGTCACAGTCAACCTATGTTCTCGAATCTTGTTACCATAATGTGGAATGTGCAAATAGTGGGATTGAAAGTATGAGCATATTTCCAACTTCTCGTATCAATCATTAAGAGATACAAGCTAAGTGAAAATCAAGTAACTCAAGCAATCAAATCACTCAACAACCAACATTCAAGTAAACAACCAAAGATCTAACAAGGAGATAATAAAACATCCATAAATATTGCATTAAATGAATCCAAGTTTAACACAACCAATTCACCAACCCAGGGCACCCTAAAAGGTTTAGCCTCTCATTAATACAATCAACAGAAAGACAACAAAGATAACAAATACAATAAAAACCAAGGACTCCCTCTTTGCTTGCATCTTTCTTAAGATCTGAGGTGCCGATGTTGATAAGATTCCTCCTCCAATTTGGCCTACAATTCCTCTCCTGGTGATGAAGAAGGCTGTACAAACTTCTCCTCTTTGATCTCTGTTATTTTCCCCTAAGCCAAAAGTCCCGAAACCCTAACTTTTAGTACTTTTTAACTAGCTCTCGATGTGAGCACAGCCATGCTTAGGTCGTGCGTCGTGCTTCAAGCCATGCAGTTTGCGGCTGGTTGGAAATTCTTACTTGTCGCCAAATTGTAATCTGCACAAGGTGGAACACTCCCGTGTTGCGGCCTGCACGACCATGCTCAGAGGCCTGAGAGCGTGCAGATGCTTACTGAATTCTTCTGTAAAGTGCATGGCTTGGGAGCACGGCCATGCTTAGGCCGTGCTTGACTTGACGAACTTTCTTCTAGGTCCTTTTGCTACCAAAATCAGTCAGAAATGGTTGTTATTGCTTTGAGACCTAGATAAATGCATAATCAACTGAAAATACCTCAAATAGCACTAAATTGTGAAATTAATGTCAAAAGAACAGAGAAATAGTGGGTATACCATGGAAAATATATCTATACACAATGTACTCATCAAGTAACTAAAAGGATTGCAAACAAGTGAAGGATAGAGACTATCAGGAGGAATGGGGACACTTGGACAATACTCCCTCGGTGGTTAGGCAATGAGATACTAACTTCTACAAATATTCCTTGTTCAATTAAAAGGTAGGTTCAATAGGAATGTGATTGCAAGACGGGTTTTCACTGCACACTGGTTTCTAAGAACCAACGGGTTTTCACCGCACGCTAAATTAGATGATTAATGGGTTTTCACCACATGTCAACAATCACGTAACATGTAAAAAGACATACATCCAATCACACATGCATTCCTAAAATTAAACTTCACAAGTAATTGAGATTATAGAAATACAAATGGAGTTCAACAATTTCCCCCAGGGTTTTAAGCCCAAGCTTTCCAAAAAGGGGATTAGTTCATGATGCAATAATATGAGATCAAAAGAGTACAAGTGTTCATATTTATAATGTGCACGTAAAATGGAAAACTCCCTCAAAACTAAGAAGGCAAGGACTGGCGCGAAACTCCCCTTAACGTTGGAGGAGTACAATCCTTAGCCATGATGGTGCCCTAATGGATGATGAAGATGATGTTGATGGAAAACCAAACTGATTCTTTGCCTTTGAATGGAGAAATCGTCTCTTGATCTCTTAGTTAATATCCTCCCTTCTCCAGTCCCCTTCTCTCCCAAAAGGTAGAATAAACCTAGAAGCGAACTCCCCCTCCGCTCCACATCTTCAATAAAGGTTTATATAGGGGCAAGTTTATGGCCAGCTTATGGGCGTAAGCTAGGCTGTAAGCGTCGGGTGTCAAATTTCCTCGTGCCTTACGCCCAAAGTTACGGCCGTAAGCTTCTCCCATAAGGCTCTCTGTCTTCGGGTTACGGTCCTGCTTACAGCCGTAAGCCTAGGATTGTAAACCTCATCTGCCAAATCTTACTTCCATCCTTACGGGCATAAGCTGCTCTCGTAAACGCCTTTGTGTTCCACTTACGGTCTCGCTTGCGGCCGTAAATCCTGACCATAAGCATCTCTATATTGCAGAGCTTCTCATCTTACGGGTATAAGGATGCCCGCAAGGTCTTCTGAATATGGCTTACAGACGTAAGCCTGGCAGTAAGATGACCATAAGCAGTACAGTACTCAAAGTGCTAAATTAGGAGCATGCCATCTTGATGTTTTTATTCCCAATTGCTTCTTTGGCTCTCCTTTGGCTTTAACCTACACTTGGTGCCTGCGAAGATAGTTTATACTTGATTTAGGCTCATATTTCACTAAATAGCTCCAATACTAACTCGATAAGTATACAATTTAATATATAAAATACGCATAATTGTATACTTATCACAGGTGCTCTATCATTGCTTGGGCACGATGGAGGTTTATAATTTGAATTCGGGGCTTTACGCGGGCATCCACACGGCCATCCACACGCCCGTGTGGAAATTCCACACGGGCGTGTGAAGCACTCTGCAACAGTACTGCTACAGTAAATTGCTACATTGCCTCGCTACAGTAGATGCTACAGTGATTTTTTTCCGAAGTCTTCCTTGGAGTCCACACGGTCGGGCACACGCTCGTGTGGTAGGGTGTGTGGCTTTCTATGCTTTGAAATCCTCAAGAACTTTCTTCGGCTTTGTACGGAAGCTGGGACATGGGCGTACTACTGCCTTTGTGCCCTTTCGGTTTGTGTAATGACTTGTACTCCTCCGAAAGTTGGCAACACCCCCATGCATATGAACACAGCTTCTGATTGTGGTCTTGAAACGTGTCATCACACCCTATCTTTGCTTCTTCCTGTATGTCATGTCTCCAAAGCCCTGTTTGCACAAAAGAACACAAAACACACCTTGTTAATGCTAAAATTTGATAGAAGTGATGCTCAATGCATATAAACTGATATTATAAAATATATATAATCAAGCACTTATCAAACTCCCCCACACTTAAGCTTTTGCTTGTCCTCAAGCAAACTAAACATTCATTACAAGGAAAGAAAGGATAAGTGCTTGGCCTCAGGTTCACTAGAGAGTATGAGAGTATGATTCTATGACAAAAGGGAAAAACTATTTAACACCAAACAGCTCAGTCAATGCTCTAGAAAACAATCCAATGACAAGAAAGAAAAAAGAAATCCGAAAGCGTGTGTGTGTGGAAAAACTCATCTCAATTCGACTCTATGTCCACTACTTACAGTTTTTATTGCTCGAGACTCATATAATAGCAAAAAGAATGGTAGTAGCTGCACACAATCTCCAAGGTAGCCCTTTCTCAGGCGGCCTCCCGAGTGGCTTTCACACTTTAGAGATGGTAGCTTTCACATATCCCTTGTGATAGCTCTTTCTCTCATTAGGGCATAACTAGTATCCGACTTATGAGAGTAGCTGCATACAATCAAAGGTAGTAGCTCTTTTCACCCCTTATATACACGAAATAATTCACAATTGCTAAGCTATATAAATATCTATATTTTTTCTTTTCTTTTTCTTCTTTTTTTTTTTTTTTTTTTTTTTTTCGAATAAAACAACTACTAACAAGTCTCAAAACATTAAACTAGAGCTTCTATAGGTCTAATGAGTGAGTAGAGTGCATAAATGGCAATCGGACAAAAATTTCTCAAAAAATTGGATGACAACTAGAGCATGATGAAATCTAGTGTCCGAAGCTCCCCTATAGTCTAGAATCTAACTCTTAACCTTAAAGTGAACCTTCATAGGTTGCATGAGCATATATAATGAAAACAGACAATAAAGTGGTGTATAAAGTGATCCCTCCCCCACACTTAAGATGTACATTGTCCCCAATGTACACATGCAAGCACAATAAAATTATAAATTCTGAAAACAAAGCATGTGAGGGTGTGCAAAAATCAAAATAATACTCCCCTGAATTCCAAGTGAAATAGTTGGTGGAATCTCGTACAAGGGTGTGGTTGGCTCAACGGGCATTTGGAGGTGAAACGGCCGTGTGACCTAGTCACACGGCCATGTGCATAACTTGATTTCCATTTCCCAAGACTCTTAAGACTATCTGCGGATTCAGGGGGTTCAATGAAGCTCAACAAGATTAGAAAATAAAACAACGGAAAACAACTAGAACCACAAAATAAAAATGACAGAAATAAAAGACAGAGTCTCGACTAGCATGCTGAAAATAAAACTACAGAAAATAAAAATACAGAAGATAAAATAAAATGACTCAAGGACGCCTCATGCGTCGGGAAACTCTGCTGGTGCTGCTTTGGTGGCGCCGGTGGTGCTGATGTCGTCGCCTCGAATCTTTGTGTCGCTCTCCGAAGATGTCGAATGATGGACAAGCTGCGACATCATCATGGGCTGGTTGGCGAGCACGGTCGCCATGTCCCCTTGGAGAGCTCCAACGCCACCTCGAGCCTCGCCAAACGGTCACGGGCTCGAGTGGAGGGCTGCTCCGGCTCGGCTTGGATGCGGGGGCCTCGGTGTCCATCGGCACAGCCATGTGGGTGCCGGTGAATCGGGGAGCGTCTGGCTGGGTCGGCTGCCTCCTCTTCGACTCCTCCTCCTCGGCCTCCACTGCGAGTATATAACGGCCGGTGCTCGTCTTCTTCACCATACGCATGGCTCGGAGAGATGCAAGCCCCAAGGGTGCTTGGTATGCTGATCCTCTCCATCCCTCGAAGTGCCTCGGACAACCCCATGCCACGAACGAGTCGGGTAATGTATACTCTCGAAAAGATCACACCGACCCGCACGTAATGGCTTTGATGGCGGAGGTAATCCGCCACAACAAAGCCTAAATGCATGGGGATGTTCCGGACCATGGTGTATAGGTAAAGCAAGTCGAGGCGGCTCAAAACTCCAGTCTTTGTCGCCTCGTCCCGTCACGGTCCTGCTGAAAATAGAATGTATATACCGTAGGCCGGACGGCCGAGCATGGTGGCCTTGGAAGATCCAGGCTCGTCTTGGAAGCCTCCGCATATGGTCCCGTACGCACGACTCGGAGTGAGTCCAATAGGGTAATCGACGATGAGTTGCTCGTACTCCCCGTGTGAACATAGTCTCTGTCATATAAACCGAGGAAAACAGAAGCTGCGTGAGGCTCATGGAGTGGTACTTGACCGAATAGCCTGAAGCGGATCGTATCCTCCCTCTCAAAATCATGGCGAGCGCGGTCGAAGTCGAACGAGGACAAGACCTCCAGTGTGAGCTCACGATAAGTGGGATCACGAATAGTAAGGAGCCGGTCCCAGCCTCCCACAGCGGTAAGCTCGCGCACCTCATCGGCCAAGTCAATCTCCTCGAGTGCCTTCCAATCGATCACGCGCGCCTGTTCGAATTTGAGACGCTGTAAGCGCTCATATCGCTGCGATGCTCGGGGACGGCGAACTCCAGTTCCTCGGGAGGAGAAGGCTCCCGAGCGGCGCGAGAGCGCTTGTGGGCGACCTTCTTGGTCCTAGGGGCCATATATCGTGAAAATCGGGGCAAGTTAGTGCAAAATTCCACTTGTGCGAGAAATCCACATGGGCGTGTGGATGATCCACACGCCCTTGTGGGTCATCATCCTCATCCACACGGGCGTGTGGATGGGCCACACGCCCGTGTGGATGCCCGACCATGGCCAAAAGGTCATGGTTGGGTGGTTTCCACATCAAAAACTACCCCTAAATCGACAAACATGCATATTATGATAGTTCTCATGGAAGATTTATGCATAAAACATCAACAAATCACCAGATCTGAAATTCAAAATTCATGGCAAGAACTAGAAAAACTTGGAGCTTACCGGAGATTTTTGATGAAGAAGAAGATGGAAGTCGCCGGAAAAACACCCAAGAATCCTTAAATAAGCTAAGGAGAGGCGTTAGGAACCCAAGAGGTGCGTCTCTTCGCGTGGAGGCGTCGGAAGGAGAAAAGGCGCGAAGGTTTGAATGAGTGTTCAAGGCCTTCTCATCTCCTTTATAAGCCACATGGGCGTGTGAGGGTCTCACACGCCCTTGTGGATGGCCACATGGGCATGTGGATGAGCCACACGCCCTTGTGCCTTCAAAAATCGACGCCAGAACGCCACAAGGGCACTCACACGGGCGTGTGAGTGCCGGTGTGGATTAAAAACTCGAGACAGAAGGCCACAGGGGCACTCACAAGGGCGTGTGAGCGCCCTTGTGGACCTGGAAAATCCACAGGGGCAGCCACACGCCCGTGTGGCTGCCCTTGTGCCTCTCTGGAAACCTGAAAAATAACTTTTCAGGTCTCACACGCCCATGTGGATGAGCCACATGGGCGCGTGGCTCCTCAGGAGGGCCACAGGGGCACCCACACGGGCGTGTGGGTGCCCTTGTGCCCTTCTGTTTCATGTTTTTTCAATTTTTCAGCAAGGCACAGGGGCACTCACACCCCCTTGTGCCTGCCCTTGTGGATTTTCAGCAAAACATGAAACACTTAAGCACAAGGCCAATTCCTTAACTTTAAATCTCTAAATCAATCTAAATCAAGCCACACATGTATAATTATCATGAAACACCAAGAATAAACAATAAAAACACAGCAACGACAGAATTAACGCAAAGTCGCCTACTCAAGCCAATTATTATTGCAGAATTGAAAAACTAACTATGAAGGCAATAAAATGACTTGGGTTACCTCCCAAGAAGTGCTTGTTTTACGTCATTAGCTCGACGTACCTGTTCCTCTATGGGGGCTCATGCAAGTGAAATATGTTCTTGGCAGCCTTTACCTGACAATTCAGACAATATGGTTGCGTGGGAGGCAAGTGATGAGAAATCTTATTACCACTTGAAAAGCCATCACCTTCTTCTCGTGTATGTGTATCTTTTACACTCTTTTGGTGCTTCTTGCGGTGACGCCTTGATCTAGTCAGTCTACGGAAAATCCTCTTCAGAATTCCCGGTTGTGGTTGATCCTCTATCACTCGAACCTCCTGCAGACTTGATTCATCCTTTTCAAACTCAGGCCACCCCTCATATGGGTCAGGGTAGAACGTCTCCTGCATATACTCATCGACAAGCTCATCATTAGCATCAACAAAATAACATGTGTCATCAAATTCGTAAGGATGCTTCATAGCATCTGTAAGGCGATAAGTGATCTTTTCGTCTCCAATGCGCAGCGTCAATTCGCCTCCCTCCATGTCTATCAGTGCCTTGGAGGTTCGAAAGAATGGTCTCCCCAAAATCAACGGAACTTCCACATCCTCATCGACATCAAGTACTACAAAATCTGCAGGAAAAATATATTTGTCAATCTTAATCAAAACATCTTCAATGATACCTCTAGGATGTCGAATTGAGCGATCAGCTAGCTGCAACGTCATTTGAGTTGGCCGTGGCTCTCCTAACCCCAATTTCTGGAAAAATTTGTACGGCATCACGTTGATGCTTGCTCCTGAATCAGCTAACGCTTTCTCTTGGCCTAAACCCCCAATAACACAGGGGATGATGAAACTCCCAGGATCTTTCTTCTTGCTTGGGAGGTTCTTTTGGAGTATTGCTGAACAACTCCCATCCAATATCACAGCTGCACTTTCTTCAATTTTCCTTTTGTTAGTCAAAAGATCTTTCAAAAATTTTGCATACCTGGGCATTTGTGATAATGCCTCGACAAAAGGGATGTTGATGTGCAGTTGTTTGAACAACTCCAGAAATTTCTTGTTCTGCTCCTCCGTTTGATCCTTCTTCAGCCGTGAAGGGTATGGTACTCGAGGCACATAAGCGGGGAGGTGTTGCTTGCAGCCTCCTTCTCTTTTTCTTGGGCCTTAGGCTGCACTTGCTCTGGTTCTTGTGCAGTCTTCTTTTCTTGCACCTTATTCTCCACCTCTCGCCCGCTTCTCAACGTGATCGCCTTCACGTGCTCTCTTGGGTTTGTCTCTGTGTTGCTCGGCAGGCTTCCTTGAGGTCTATCGGCCAAGGATTTTGCTATTTGGCCCACTTGCGTCTCCAAGTTGTGCAATGACGCAGTGTGGTTGCGCAGCGTCGCCTCCACGTTCTGAAACCTGGTGTCAGTAGATTGAATAAACTTAGAAAGTACCTTTTCAAGTTCAGAAACTCTCTCTGGAATAGAAGGCTGTTGTGGGAAACCCGGATGAGCTGCTTGCTTCTGCTGGCCCTGATTGCTCCATGAGAAGTTCGGATGGTTCCTCCATCCCTGATTGTAGGTATTTGAATAAGGGTTCCCTTGTCCCCTCACTGGATTTCCAACAAAATCTACTTGCTCCATTGGTGCTGACACCCCCACTGAGATAGGACAATCTGTAGAGCTATGCCCACCTCCACAACTATCGCAAGTGCTGATGGCAGCTACTCTTTAAGTTGTAATGGTGTCTAGCTTCTTGCTTAGTGCTTCAACTTGGGCTGCTAGTGATGTAACGGCATCAACATCATGTATTCCTGCAACCTTCTTCTTCTCCCTCGAGCTCCATTGGCAACTGTTGAGAGCCATGTCTTCAATGAGCTATCTTGCATCTTCTGGGGTCTTGTTACCCATAGTCCCACCTGCGGCCGCATCTAGGAGTTGCCTAGTGCTTGGATTCAGCCCATTATAGAACGTGTGTATAATCATCCAATCCGGGAATCCATGTTGGGGACATCGCCGCAGAAGGTTCTTGAACCTTTCCCATGTCTCGAATAGAGACTCCGACTCATTCTGAAAGAAGGAAGAGATCTCATTGCGGAGCTTCGCTGATTTCCCGGGAGGGAAATATCGTGCAAGAAAGGCTTCCACCATCTCGTCCCAAGTGGTGATGGACGCTCTTGGCAATGATTGGAGCCATTGTTTGGCTCGTCCCTTCAATGAGAATGGGAAGGTCCTCAATCGAATCGCATCATCCGATACCCCGTTGATCTTGAGCATATCACAAACCTCCAAGAAATTTTCAACATGGGCATTGGGGTCTTCATCGGGCAGCCCATTAAGGCTGCGCGGACTGCTTGAACCATCCGGATGAATGCCGGCTTCAGCTCAAAATTGTTAGCCGCGATGGGCGGTCTAACAATGCTCGATTGTGTTCCTCGGGCTGAAGGTTTCGCAAAATCGGCAAGTGTCCTTGGTTCATCTTCGTGGTCCGCCATGGTCGCGAGATCCTTCGGCTTCAACTTCAACTTGCTGTTTCTTGAACAACTTCAGGCTCCTTGCTTCTCTTGTGAAGTCTTCGCTCAATTTCAGGGTCTCCTTCAACTAATGTCGATGGGTTCCCTCTGGTCATAAGCTGGAGCTGCAATCAAATAAACAAAAGAAAATGAGAACAATGAAAGTAGAGAAGATGGAGTAGAAAAACAGTAAAAATAAATGAATGGCTAAAGTAACAAAATACTAGCGTTCCTAATATCCTGTTCCCCGGCAACGGCGCCAAAAACTTGATGCGTCTCCGCAACAACACAACAGGGTGATATGTGTCAACCCCTTGCGTTACCGCAAGTGCACGGGTCGTCAAGTAATAAAAGTGGACCCAAAGGGTCGGGTTGTCGAACCACAGGGAACAGAAGTACTAGTAATAGCCCCTCTTTTGTTATTTAGCCTAATGAATGTAGTATGTGATGATCTAATGGCCAACACTAAGAGTGTCACCACAAGTGCGCAGGAAATAAAAAGGAAAAGAGTTCTCAATCAATAAAAGTGAGGTATCCGGACAATGCTCCCCCTAGGATTCGGGTGTTGGATGTAGATTACAAGTGTTTCTAAACGAAGACAATGAGTCGTGGGTATCCAAAGGTATAACGGCCCCTGCCTCCAGGTCACCGATAACTAGTCCCCTACGAGGTCCCGGCGGAGAATTCTCTCGACGCCTCACACCACATATGAATGCTTAAAACTCTAGGGATCCCAAAGATATGACCAATTCCTAAAAGTAGATCTAACCCTGCCTCCAGGTGGAAGATCCCTAACTCCCTACGAGGTCCCGGCGGAGAATTCTCTCGACGCCTCACACCACATATGGTTGCTTGACACTTAGGGAATATGGAGATAGGAAATATCTGTCGGAAGGGAAAGGGGACACTCCGCTATCTCACGGCTCACCCTCTCAACCCTCTTTACTCTTGGTAATTCTAAACCTAGCGGTGATCTCTCTCTTCACTAGATTGAATAAAGCATGCACGGCAATTAATAATGAAATCAAAAGCACAAACAAGCATTAAGAACTCAAGAGTAAAACTCAAACTGATAAACTCGAATAGAAACACAATGTAAATCTAATGAAAATAAGAATCCTAGGGTTTACATGTCCGAATACCCTCTAGGGGTTTAGCTCTCCATGGAGCGAGTCACAAAACAAATAATAAATTCAGAATAAAGTTCCAAAGACATAAAGAATAACCCCCTTAAATCCGTGATGATAGTCTTGATGGGTAGTTTCCACGTCTGGATTGAATCCACTCCGAAGCTAGGTCGCCGATGGCTTCCTTGACGCTATGACGGAGGAGGAATCGATCCAAGTTGGTGAGGAAAGCTTTCCAAAGCCGCAAAGAACTCCTTCCAAGCCCTAGCCGCCTTGTCTCTCGAAAGTGGCCAAAAGATCCCTCAAAAATTATCACAAGGCGGCTTTTATAATTTGAATTCGGGGCTTTACGCGGGCATCCACACGGCCATCCACACGCCCGTGTGGAAATTCCACACGGGCGTGTGAAGCACTCTGCTACAGTACTGCTACAGTAAATTGCTACAGTGCTACAGTGATTTTTTCCCCGAAGTCTTCCTTGGAGTCCACACGGTCGGGCACACGCTCGTGTGGTAGGGTGTGTGGCTTTCTATGCTTTGAAATCCTCAAGAACTTTCTTCTGCTTTGTACGGAAGCTGGGACATGGGCGTACTACTGCCTTTGTGCCCTTTCGGTTTGTGTAATGACTTGTACTCCTCCGAAAGTTGGCAACACCCCCATGCATATGAACACAGCTTCTGATTGTGGTCTTGAAACGTGTCATCACACCCTATCTTTGCTTCTTCCTGTATGTCATGTCTCCAAAGCCCTGTTTGCACAAAAGAACACAAAACACACCTTGTTAATGCTAAAATCTGATAGAAGTGATGCTCAATGCATATAAACTGATATTATAAAATATATATAATCAAGCACTTATCAGAGGTCAGTCTCTATTAGCGCCACTGACTCTCGAATCTCTAGTTGTCCTGTTCGGAGAGCCTGCTGCTTATCCCTGATAGCGACTGATGAGCGTCCCGCAAGTGCACGGGGTCGTCAAGTAATACCCTGTGTGTGACACAGGGATCGTATTCCACGGGGCCAAGGAGCTACTATTACTTCCCCTTCGTCTATTTTCTAGCCTAACAATACGAGTGAAAAGTACATCTACTAAAATCTTTAAATAAAAGAATAAAGCTACCACTACACGCCAAATAAGCATACAAGGGACGGACGAACAAGAGAAGGTGTGATTTGGACAGAGAATCCCCCTAGGGTTGTCATTAAGGCTCGAATTAAGGATGATGTGTTGTGATGGTGGTTTGGACAGAGAAATTCCTAAATTAAGCTAATCATGAATCCCTCGGTGATTAGCCCTAATCCCATACAAGTATTGACCGGAATCCCTTCCGGTCAATTCCTCCTACGATTGCAATGCACTCAGGGAATCCCTTATCAGGAGTAGAGACTTTTCTGGGTCTAAGCCTAACATTCAGAGGGGTACCTAATACCCGAATCCCTCGGCGTATTGGTACATGAATCCCTTTCAGTCTATATGAGTCTAGTACAAGGGCGATGGTCACGCTCCAAGTACAACCTAGAAATTGAACAGCAGAGTTCTCATGCGGTCCAAGACAGTAAAGCACACATAGAGAGAATTAGAAACCATAGAAATTCTTATACAAGAAATTCAACATCTAACACTAAATCACAAATGATTATCATGCTTAATTACAACAAACCTACCCTAGTGTTCATCATGCCCAAATCACATACAAGTTAGTTCCTCATGAAAGAGGAACACTCATACAATTCCAAGGAACAAATAAACATAAAGAGAAGTAATAAAAACTCCCTCAAGCTTTGGATCGCCTTGGATGGATGAAGATCGCCGGAGTTGCCGAGATTTCTTCTCAAACGATGCTTTGAAGCTTTAGATCTTCCCCCTATTTCCTCCTCCGATGTTTGCCTCCCTCTTGGTGAAGATTGACGTGGTGGATCGCCAGAAAATGCAGCCGGCGAAGGTGGGGCGGTGGCCCAAGAAGAGGAGAAGAAGATGATGTGAAGATCTCCCCAAAAATGCCCTAACTTTCCTTTAAAAACACCTTTTTCGGGCATCCATACGGGCTGCCTTGCGGGCGCATGCTTGCCCGCAAGGCTCCCAGCCTTTTTCCAGAAAATCCCATTTCGGTGCTACAGTGCCTTATACAGTAACTGCTACAGTAATCCTTCTTTAGACACTTATTCCACTACATTTAGACACTTATCAGCGACCAGTTGCCTCGAATGTCATCTCTGGGTCGCGCTGAGCAGCTGGTGCTATCGCAGATGGCAAAGAGTCACCGCTACCATCTGACTCATCCTCCACGTCCTCATCTTGGTCAGGGTGTGCAACAGCTGTGCTTAGAGTCAGCACATGCCTCGATCCTCGTCGGACGATCATCCCCAAGAGTTGCTAGGGTGTTGTCGGTGAGGACACCCTTCAACCGCTCGATGAGTCCCAGACCTCGAACTAGCCGCGTGACGTATGGACCAGTGAAGATAGTGCTGAGTCGGACATGCTGGCCCTGGTGTGCGAGGAACTCCGCCCGGATGCAGCCAATGTGTAGAGGGTGACTCTCTGTCATGCTGAATAAGAAAAACAGCTCCTATCGCCCCCTGACGCCAGTGCTATCCGATCGGCCTGCAATGGAACAGACGAAGATAGCGTGGATATCTGATCGGCAGCCGAATCAGAAAGGTCGCCTTGGTGAAGCCCGGCTCATAGTTTCGCCCCTGACTTAGGTAACTCCAGACAGCTGTGGGTGTGACTCCAGGAGGCAGTCAATCTCCAGTGCGTCATATGGGGGAGTCGTCATAAATTCGACATCGTATAACCACATCAGCACTGCAAACTTGGTGTAACTCAGACGCTGGGTCTCGCCGAACATATGGAACCGGATCGCTCCTGGGCGAGCGAAACCCACCAGGCCCCTTTTAACTTCGAAGGTGCTAAGCACCTCCAAAGTGATATCTCGGTACATCATCTCCTCAATCGATAGGAGCCGGTTCCACCCACCAACGCCCACCAAGCGGCATACCTCCTCGTTCAACCCCAAATGGGTGAGCACGGGCCAGTCGATGACTCGGGACTGGCCAATCCACTTCGTCATCAAGCGGTCATACCACTATCAGAATCGTGGGGATGTGAAAGAGGGTCCTTCGAGGTGGGAGCTGGGGTAGAAGGCCCAGCTTCGTCCGCTCGAACCCTCTTGGACAGTCGGTGTGCTAACTGCTTAGCTTGAGGCATCTTGCATGAAAAATATAAAAGTTAAATACACCAAACACTCTTAATGCACCATTTCAAAGGAGCTTACGGCTCCTTACGGCCATACTTACTGCCGTAAGGCTCGATAATTCATCTTTACCAGGGGGTTACGGCTGTAAGTCAAAAAACTTAGGCCGTAAGCACCTCCACTATAGCCGTAAGCATTCAAAATTTACAAATACTCGCATTTGAGACAATTTCAAGAATTCACAAAGACTAGCTAGCATGATTTATTGAAAACAAAGAATGAAAGAAGAAAGAAAAGCTAACGAAAACAAAAACATCGAGGTACCTCAAGGTTGAAGGAGAAAAACAATGTAAATGGTCGGAAAACAACTCCTTCGAGCTCTAGATGAGTGCTTAAGCGCCAAAGGCATTGGGGAAGGGTCGGAAAACACAAGGGACCGTGGGAGTGAGGCTTTGGTTGATCTTACTATCGTAAAGGTGACCCAGTAAGACGGTTCACCTGCTTTTCCACAGAGGTTACGGGCCATAAGGGAGTTGAATACTAGGGTTGCAAGCTTCTCAGTTTTTTAATTACGGCTTTGGCTTACTGTCGTAAGTCACCCCGTAAGGTCCTTTGAACAAAAACTCCCAAGGGTTTACGGGTCGTAAGTGGCTATTGAAATGCTCGTAAGGCTCACTGGATTTACACTTACTGCCATTCCTTACTGGTGTAAGTGCGCCCGTAAGGTCCTCGGGATTGCTCTGCCCGATTGTTACGAGACGTAAACCAGACCATAAGTGCCTCTGTGAAAACATTATGGCCTGACTTACGAGCATAAGTAGCCCGTAAGCTGCACTGAAACTTTGGCAGAGCTCCTCCTCCTCTGTAAAACATGCCTGAATACAATAAACTGCAGACATGACTAATGAAAACAAGCACAATGTACTAATATGAAACTGGAACTCTGAAATTAGCTGGAAACTAAACAAATAAAAGTGACTAAAAACAAGCATGCAAAAAGAAAATAAAAGAAAAGCAAAATGAAAAAGAACTTGGGTTGCCTCCCAAGAAGCGCTTGTTTATAGTCTCTAGCTTGACATAAAGAATTTCTTACCTCACGGAGGTTCCTTCAATAGGGAAACCTCTTTACCTGCTATTGTTACCCAATTTCTTATTCAAGAAGGGTGTATAGTAGTTATGGGGTGTTGTTACCGAATTTCTCACGAGATTGAAGTCGCTTTACGGAGGGTGAGCACATCCATCTCCCAAAAACTTTCTTTGAGGGTACTGAACCTTCTTCAACCCTAAACACCGAGTCTTTGATTTCTCCCTCGACCGAATCCTGCCAGCTTGCAAAGTGATGTTGATGAACCAATTCTTGCACACATTCTTCAACACAAGTGTCAGTAATATCGTAGAAATAACATTCATCATCAAAATTTACCGAATTTTTCATAGCCTCAGCTAATTGATAGGTGACCGTCTCATCTCCAACTCTCAATGCCATCTTTCCTCCCATGTTAATCAAAGCTTTTGAGGTTTGAAGGAATAGTCTCCCTAGAATCAATGGCACCTCGGCATCTTCGTCTACATCTAGTACAACAAAGTCGACCGAAAATATGTATTTGTTAACCTTTACTAACACATCTTCCACAATGGCTCGAGGATGCCTAATGGTTCTATCTGCCATTTGGAGTGTCATGGAAGTGGGGCGAGGTTCTCCTAGTCCGAGCTTCTGAAATAATGTAAACGGCATAACATTGATGCTAGCCCCAGAATCTGCTAATGCCTTTTCCGTCCCCATCCCTCAATGAAACAAGAAATTACAAAGCTTCCAGGATCTTTCATCTTACTGGGGAGCTTATTCTGCAACACAGCTTTGCAGTTACCTTCGAGTACCACTACCGCGCCTTCCTCCAAATTCCTTTTATTCGAGAGCAAGTCCTTGAGGGATTTAGCATAACGCGACATCTAGGCCAGTGCTTCAACGAAAGGGAGATTTATATGCAACTGCTTGAATAAATTTAGAAACTTCTTGTATTGTTCATCCAATTGTTCTTTTTTTAAACGAGTGGGATATGGAATTCTTGGCTCATGGGGAATCTGAACTTCAACGTCTTCTTTCCCTGTAGTTTTAAGCCTATCCTCGCCCTTCTCAGCTGATGGAGACTTACCCTTAACACTGGGAACTCTTTCTTTAAGTGCCCAACCACTTCTCTAACTGATCGCTTTGGCGTGCTTCCTCGGGTTGGCTTCGGTATTACTTGGCGAACTTCCAATTGTCCTTTCGTTTAATGTTTTTGCAATCTGCCCAACTTGATTCTCCAAGTTTTGGATGGAAGCTTGCTGATTTCAAAGCAATGTCTCCATGTTGGTTTGTCATGCTTCGGAGGTTTGAATATACTTAGCTAAAACTTTCTTTAGCTCTGAAACTCTGTTTGATTATGGTTGGTGTGGTTATTGCTAGAATCCTGGAGGATATGCTAGCCTCCCCATGAGAAATTCGGATGATTCCTTCAGCAAGTGTTATAAGAATTGCTATAGGGATTGTTTTGCCATGGTGTATTTCCAATGAAGTCAACTTGCTCCATTAGTTGTAATGATGTCGACGCTCCAGTTGATATAGGACAATCGCTCTGTGTATTAGCTCTTCCACACCCATCACAAGCCATCACAGGTAAGTTTTTTGATACTATCATGGCATCCACCTTTTTGCTAAGTCCTTCTACCAAAGCAGCTAGTGAGGTGATTGCGTCAACTTCATAAATTCCTGTTGGTCTTTTGGTGTCCCGACTGCTTCATTGACAATTGTTCATTGCCATTATCAGTTGATTAGTATCAGCGGGTGTCTTGTTGCCTAGGGTACCCCCTGCAGCGGCATCAATGACTTGGCTTGAATTCTGCTTCATGCCATTATAAAATATGTGGATAATCATCCACTCCGGAAATCCGTTAATAAGTGCTTGCATGTACATATTATTTGAGATGTTTTTCTATGCATGAGCATCACATTTTTCAGTTTATATTTCTTATTTCGTGTGCTTTTGTGTTTTCTCATGCAATTAGGGTTGTGAAGAAGGTATATGCGAAGAAAAGCAAAAATAGGTCATGATGGTGCCGAGT
Organism: Dioscorea dumetorum; assembly: GCA_902712375.1. Lineage (NCBI taxonomy): Eukaryota > Viridiplantae > Streptophyta > Magnoliopsida > Dioscoreales > Dioscoreaceae > Dioscorea > Dioscorea dumetorum. The sequence continues at coordinate 3,856,144 of CACTHL010000490.1, read as the reverse complement.
GGAGTCCTTTTGTACATATACAAAGTTCAAGATGCAAATCGGGTCAAACAAGAGAGTATGTGCCAACTTCTAAAGGTTTCGAGACAATTTTTGTAGAAGGACACGAAGGCAGTCATGCTCGCTCGTTCTGATTTGATCGAAGATTTCAAAAGCTCTCCAAGGGTTTTTCAACATCAAGAAATGCCTCATGACCTACCACATGATCGTGTGTCCGTTCGTGAGGCCTCAGAAGAAAAAACGGGCGAAATTGGGGACCTATAGATGCAGTTTTATAGAGGCTGAATTTCCACATGGGCATGTGGAATTTCCACATGGCCGTGTGGATCCTAGATGTTTGCGATTTTAAAGGCCGTTCTGAAGCGTTTTAAGGGGATCTTTTTCCTATCTTTGGGAGAGAGTTCGGGTAGGGTTTGAGAAGGTTTTTGCTGCGTTTTGGGGGCGTTTCTTCACCGATTTCAACATCGATTCCTTCCAAGGAGAGCGATTGGGGGAGCCTTCGACGACTTCGATTCGGCGAGGTGTATCCTAGGCTTGGAGGAAGGATCCATGGCGAAGAAGGAGCAGCCCTCATAGGCCATCAGCACGAAGCTTAAGGGGGTTTTCTTTATGGATTACTTGCATTTATCTTCATTTATTTTGATGAACTTGTATTGCTCCATGGAGAGCTAAACCCCTAGTGGGTACTTGGACATGTAAACTCTAGAATTCCTTTGTTTCAATGACTATATTGCTTTTAATTTTAAATTGAGATTTATTTGAGTTTCAATCTTGTGTGCTTAATTGTTTCTCCCTTAGAGTGACACTAGGGTTGAGGGCTAATCTAATCATCCTTTTGACGAGTGACCATCATCATTAGGATTAGATTAACCAAGATTGAAGAGGGTCGAGAGGGTGAGTTGAGAGGTAGCGACACATCCCCTTCCCTTCCGGTGTGGTTTACCCTACCTTCTTATTCCAAGCATTATTTTCGATCTCAAAGAGAGTTAGGCGTTGAGAGAGGCCTTTCCGCCGGGACTTAGTTGTGATTAGGGATCTTTCGCCTGGACCAAAGGGATTGATCTATAGTTGGGAATAGGGTTTATCATTTGGAATCCCTAGAGCTTAGCGCAGTCATACATGGTGTGAGGCGTCGAGAGTTTTCTCTCCGCTGGGACCTCGTAGGGGACTAGTCAGGGTTAACCTTAGGTTTGGGACCTTGTGTCTTTGGATTCCACGACTCCTCAAATCTCGTTTAAGTAAAGGTAATTAGAGTTTTGCACTTGAAACAAGGAACCTAGGGGGAGCATTGTCCGAGTACCCCATTCTTATCTTGATATATTTCATACTTCTAGTCATCGCTTCTAATCTTTATTTTCTATTTATTTATTTTTAATTCAATCTCTTCACACATTGAGTTTTCATTGACTATTTGGCAAAGTGTATTTGTTTATGACGTCTACTCCCTGTGGATTCGACTACCCACCCTTTGGGTACTTTATTACTTCGACACCCGTGCACTTGCGGAACACACACGCAAGGGTGTGTCAAGTTTTTGGCGCCGTTGCCTGGGAGTTAGGCGTTTTAGGAACTCTTAGATTTTGTTTCGTTAGTCATTCCTCGATTTTTCTATTATCTATTCTCTTATTCTTCCACCACTCTAAAATATCTATTCTTTATTGATTTTATAGGAAACATGATCAATAAAACAGAATTGTTTGAGAAGATCACTGGGAATGGTGAAAGACATTGAGCGAAGATGTATTGGTTCACCGAGCAATCACCCCAAACACTGTTTGCTGCAAAATCAAGGTGGAATAAATTACAGCTTGGGGGAGTGCAACCTTGGTCTAGTTGGGGATAATGAGTTTCGAAAGTGTGAATTATTCAGTGTGCTTACTCAGTTTGAAGAAGCAACATTGGCATGTAAGGGCGGAGAATCAGAAGAGAATTTAGAAGAGGTTCTTCAGCGGTTTAGTTCATTTGATAAAAGTCAAGAAATTCTCTCCTTAGATACTTCCAACGAAATATGCGAAAAAGATGAAGCAGAAAGCGTGGAAAGTCTCGAACCCCAACTAGTTACAAACGCTCAAGAAGATGGCTCAGAAGAGAGTTCTGAAGAAGAGTCTGAACAATTTGAAGAAATTGAGAGACTAAAGGGGTGAAATCACATTCCTCAACTTCGCTGCTTTCCTAGAGGAAAGTATCTAGTGAGGAAGGCCTCTACCATCTCATCCTAGGTAGTAATAGATGCTCGAGGCAATGACTGCAACCATTGTTTGGCATTCCCCTTCAAAGAAAATGGAAAGGTGTGGAGTCGGATGGCATCGTTCGTGACTCCATGAATTTTCAGCATATCAGACACCTCAAGGAAATTCTCAATATGGCTGTTTAGGTCTTCATCGGCCAGACCATTGAGCGAGCGGTCTATTGAACCATCCGAATAAAAGGCGGCTTGAGCTTAAAGTTATTTGCAGCCACTCGGGGGAGAACTATACTTGGACTGGGTCCTCCCTAGTAGTTGGTTGAGCACAATCCGAAAGAGTACGTTGCTTTGTTCATTGTGTTCGACCATTCTTTCTATACCCTCAACCTCATCCTCAACACTTTTAGTAGGTTGTTCTCGCTCTAACTCTATTCCACTCTTATTTTCACGGCGTCTTCTTCGTAGTTGTTTCTCAATCTCGGGGTCACCTTCAACTAAAGTTGATGGATTCCCCCGAGTCATACACTACACCTGAAACCAAAAGAAGAATCGAAAGTGTTACTGCCAATTTCTGCTTACTGAATGAAAATAAAATAAGAATAGAATTGAAAATTGGAAAATAAATTTCTAGAATGACAAACCTAAAGTGTTCCTAACGTTGCTCCCTGGCAACAACACCAAAAACTTCACACGCTTTCTTGCGTCACCACAAGTGAATGGATCGCTAAGTAATAAAGGGGATCCCAAAGAGGGATCAGGTTGTCGATGATACGCCCCTTACGTAACCGCAAGTGCACGGGTCGTATAAGTAGTAAAATGTACCCTTAGGGTCGGGTAGTCGTATCCACTGGGACTGGTGTAGCTTCTAATACTATCGTTCTGCTTAATATCTAATTGATAAACGCCTAAATATACATATTTTATACGTATTCATTTGTATTATTTTATTATCTTTTTGATGAGCCGATGCCCTTCTTATGGTCTAAATCTCTCTATTTTGTGTTGTAGACCCTAAATAAGCCAAAATGAGCTCAAGAACGTATTTAGGAAGAAATCGACACCAAATACGACGTTTTTGGGCTTCTTCACTGTACCAGCACTGCAGCAAAATATTGCAGCAGGGTACTGTAGCACGCGAGGTAAAATTTTCTGCGAAACTCTCTGGATGCCTCACAGGCAACCTCACTGCCGTGAGGCAGCCCGTGAGGAGACACGAATTTCACCCTTTTTAAAGCCTTTTAGGGCATTCTAAAGAAAAAAAACTTTTGCCTCTTCTTAGAGCTCCACACCCCCACTTCCAAATCCGACCAAGAAGAAGAGCTTGGACAGCGTTTCCACGGAGGAATCGGCGAGGAGAGCGCGATCTTGAGTGAGATCTACTTCTAGGGCTTCCAATTTGGAGGTTGAAGACTACGGGATGCCACCCCTTCGAGTGGCGTCTTTGGAAGCTTCTTCGACTTTCACCTGTGGAGGGAGGTCTTTTATGTTCGGTTTAGTTGTTTTCACGCTTTTATTCATGTATTTTGAGATGATGAGTAACTAAAGCCCCAAGGTCACCGGATGTGGGTGAACCTTAGGGTGAACTTGTGATGTTTGGATGATTTGGTTTAATTAATGCTTGTTGGTTTGTTTATGATCCTTGTTTGGTGTTTTTGAATGCTGGGGTATGCATGAGAACTCTGTGTATCCATACTTAGCCAATACTAGGTTGCATGACCATTGCCCTAGTGTTAGACTCATCAAGCTTGGAGGGGAAATATGTATAAATACGCCGTGACCATCGGGTATTTGTACCCCTCCACTTCTAGGGTTAATTACTCATTTGTAATTCAACCTTAGTTTGAGAAAAACCATCTTGCCCTTTGCAATCGTAAGAGGATTTGTACGGATAGAACCCGTATTCAATACTCGCACCGGATTAGGGGTCAATTGCCGTGACCATCGGGTTGACCTAATCTAGGGTTTTCTCGGTCCAACAAGCCACTTGCATGTTAATCCAGCATCCTTCACACTTTAGGAACCCCGAGGGGATCCTCATCCGTGACCATCTTCTCACCCTGATTTTCTTCCCCGTTATCGCCCTTGGTATTTAGAAATTTAATTGCTTTTGTTTTACTTCGTTATTCATACTTAATCTCGAATCTGTTCGGCTAGACAACATTGCAAGAAGGAAGTAAGAATAGATTCTTTGGCCCTTGGGAATACGACCCACTCGTGCTTGCGCGAGTGGTTTATTACTTGACGACGCCGTGCGCTTGCGGGTCTCATCAAGTTTTTGGCGCCGTTGCCGGGGAACCGCGAGAAATATTCGGAAAACTTTGAGTGTGTTGATTTGGCCATTGTTTTGTTCCATATTTACCATTCCTGTTTATATTCCATTACAACTTCTATTATCTTTCCTTATCTTGTTTTGCTTCCATTTTTTTTATTCTAAGTTTGTAAATATCTTTCTTCTATTATTTAATTATGTATGCAACCAATGATTGGGTTAACTATTTTCACTTGCAGTTGCCGTGCTCTTACTACTCTAGCTCTGGGATTGAGTCAAACACTCCAAACTTTTATGATGATCAATGGAAGAAGCAGTATTGTGGGGGTTCGATTAATCGTACCCAGGGAGATTTCAATACTCAGTCATTTCTCAACAAGTACATACAATAAAAAAAAGTGAACCTCGTAGAGCATTCTCCAATGGAACAGGGCACAGAGCACACAGTGACAGACAGTTTAGAAGAAGAGGAATATAGACTGGAGGAAAGCCCAATTCATGTCGAAACAGAGGCACAAGCAATGGAAGAAAGTTATCATAGTGACAGTGCATCAGAGGTAGAAGAGGTGAGGACTGAAAAATGCGATATGGGCAGTTTCAGGAAATTGAGGTCATCACTGGAGGATCCACCTGAACTGGAACTAAAACCATTACCGCTGCACTTGGAATACGCATTTCTGGGTGAGGGTTCCAAACTTTCAGTCATTATCGCGTCAGATTTGACAGAGGAACAAAAGGGCAAACTCCTTGAGGTACTAAAAAAGTATAAAAAGACAATTGCTTGGAAAATAGCTGATATCAAAGGGATCAGTCCATCATTTTGCACTCACAAAATTCTTATGGAAGACAATCACAAACCCATGGCAATACCCCAACGAAGGTTGAATCCTTACATGAAGGAAGTAGTGAAGAATGAGGTCATCAAGCTTCTCGACGCCGGCATTATATACCCCATATCTGACAGTGCCTGGGGGAGTTATGTGCAAGTAGTACCTAAAAAGGGAGGAATGACAGTGATTACCAATGAGAGGAACGAGCTTATCCCGACGAGAGCAGTCACAGGGTGGAGGGCCTGTATTGATTACAGGAAGCTCAACGATGCCACAAGGAAGGATCACTTCCCTTTACCTTTCATAGACCAGATGCTTGAACGATTAGCGGGACACGCTTATTACTGCTTCTTGGATGGTCTCTCTGGATATTTTCAGATACCGATTGCTCCTGAAGACTAGGAGAAGACCACTTTCACTTGTCCGTACGGAACGTTTGCCTATCACCGTATGCCCTTTGGGCTTTGCAATGCACCTGCCACATTCCAGAGATGCATGTTGGCCATTTTTGAAGGTATGGTGGAGGACATCATGGAAGTGTTTATGGATGACTTTTCAGTCTTTGGTGACTCGTTTGATTTCTGTCTCAAAAATTTGGAGCGAGTCTTAAAAAGGTGTGAAACGAATTTGGTACTTAGTTGGGAGAAGTGTCATTTTATGGTCAAGGAGGGTATCGTACTTGGACATAAAATCTCTCAAAAAGGAATAGAAGTGGATCAGACAAAAGTCGCCACTATTGAGAAACTTCCTCCTCCAACTTTAGTAAAAGCAATCAGAAGTTTCTTGGGCCATGCAGGGTTTCACAGGAGGTTTGTGAAAGATTTCTCTTCGATTGCCCGACCTTTGATGAGGTTACTCGAGAAGGATGCCCCTTTTGGGTTCAACGAAGATTGTATGAAAGCCTTCCTTACCTTGAAGAAAAAGCTTATAGAAGCACTAATTATGGTTTCTCCAGACTGGAATCTGCCATTTGAGCTAATGTGTGATGCGAGTGACTATGCTGTGGGAGCCGTGCTTGGCCAGTGGCGAAACAATCACTTTCACCCCATATACTATGCAAGCGAAACCTTGAACGATGCTCAAGAAAACTACACCACCACCGAAAAAGAAATGCTCGCTGTTGTCTTTGCATTCAACAAATTCCGATCATATTTGGTGTTATCGAAGGTGATTGTGTACACAGACCATTCTACCCTAAAATATCTACTTAACAAGTCAGACGCAAAGCCTCGTCTAATCCGATGGGTCTTACTGCTGCAAGAGTTTGATATAGAAATAAAGGATAAAAAGGGGGCAGAGAACTTAGCTGCTGATCACCTCTCACGCCTTGAGGAACCTATGGAAAATACTTTGCAAAAGGGTGAGATTAATGATTCATTTCTTGGAGAACAGTTGTGCAGTATTCAGGTGATCGAAGAAGATGAGACTCCGTGGTTTGCAGATATCGCAAATTATTTGGCAGCAAAAATATTCCCAAAGCAGCTCACATATCAGCAGAGGAAAAAATTCTTTGCCGATCAAAGCACTACATATGGTAAGACCCTACTTATTCAGGATGTGTGCTGATCAAATCGTCAAGAGATGTGTTTCAACAGAAGAAGGGCACGATATCTTGATGCATTGCCACTCAGGACCGACAGGAGGCCACTACAGCGGGAGCAGAACAGCTAAGAAGGTTCTTGACTCGGGATTCTACTGGCCCACTATGTTTCAGGATGCACAAACACTGGTACAACAGTGTGACAGGTGTCAAAGAACCGGTAATATTTCAAAAAGAGAAGAAATGCCGCAATCATGGAATCAAGCTTGCGAGGTGTTTGATGTCTAGGGAATCGATTTCATGGGCCCATTACCTAGCTCCCAAGGTAACATGTACATTTTGGTGGATGCATAGGCCCTTCCGTCTTGTGATGCTAGGGTGGTGGTGAAATTTCTAAAGAAGTTGTTCTCTCGGTTTGGCACACCTAGGGTGATCATAAGTGATCGAGGCACCCATTTTTACAACTCTCAACTTGAGAAAGTCCTAAAACGGTACGGGATATCTCATAGCATGTCGACTGCGTATCATCCTCAAACCAGTGGGCAGGTTGAGGTATCAAATAGGGAGTTGAAGCGGATCTTAGAGAAAACCGTCAACCATCACCGAAGAGATGTGGCAGAACAGCTGGACGATGCACTATGGGCATATAGGACGGCATACAAGACACCTATCGGGTCAACACCCTACCGATTGGTTTATGGAAAAGCTTGCCACTTACCAGTTGAATTGGAGCACAGAGCTTACTGGGCCATTAAGCAACTCAACTTCGATCCTCACCTTAGGGGCCACAAGAGGAAATTTCAATTAAATGAATTAGACGAATGGCGAACTTTGGCATATGAAACCTCGGTGCGATACAAGGAGAAAACAAAGGAGTGTCATGATCGCCACATTAAACGAGCTAAATATTTTCAAAAAGAGGATCAAGTTTTATTGTTCAATGCTAAACTGAGATTATTCCCAGGGAAATTGAAATCAAGATGGCATGGGCCATACACTGTCACACAAGTTTTCCCACATGGTGCCATCGAAATAACTCACCCTCAGGATGGAACATTCAAGGTTAATGGTCACCGTCTCAAGCATTACTTTCCGGGTCACAACATTCCATCAAGAAATGGAGGTAATTCTCCGCCCTTTGTCCCACCATGATTTGAGGCAAGAAGAGTCGAGCTAACGACTTTAAACAAGCGCTTCTTGGGAGGCAACCCAAGCTTTTAAATTTGTTGCATTACTATTTTCTTGTTATTTGTATGCTTAGTGTGTTATTTTTCCGTATTCTTGGTGTGTTAGTTATCAAGTTGCTTTTCATGTTGTGGTGGTTTTGTTCATCATTTTTGTTCAAATCCCTTTGCATGATCATGTGTTTCCTTAAGTGATTTATAAATTAGATGCCATCAAAATCATGTTATGAGTGTTTCCATGCTTTATTTGTCATTGTTTTAAACGTTTTTGAGGGTTTGGAAGAGGTTAAGTTAAAAAACAATTCATGTTTTGGCCGTTTATGGCCCGTGAACTTGCCCTTAAAGAATCCAGGGGAAGCTCACGGGTGAGCTCACGGGCGTGAGCTCACCCGTGAGCCATATAGGGAATTCTCACGGGTGGGCTCACGGCCGTGAGCCCACCCGTGAGGCTTCACGGGTTGGGTCTTTAAAGCCATGTTTTCAAGCCCCCTTATTCATTCTTCTTCTCCAAAACTCTCTCTCATTTCTCCTTCCATTCTCCACCGTTTTTCTTCATATTTTTTGCTCTAAATCCTTCTCCTCCTCCCCTCATCTCATTTGGTGAAGAAATTTCGAAGAAAAAAAACACTCTTTTGGCCGGATTTTGCAAAGAGATTGCTCCACATATTCTAGGGTTAGGTAAATGTTCTTTCACTCAAGGGCTTGATTTCTTTTGGGTTTGTGGGGTATTTATTGCTTGGATTTTGCTCTCCTTTGTTGCAAGAGCATCTTAAGTATGATTTGGCATGGTTGTAAAAATGTTTGGCTACTTTTTCAAGCAAACTCTTGCAAAAGTTTCTCTGATTTACTATAGCACTGAGCATTTTCCATGAAATTTTCATTATTTTGCTATTGCTTTTCTTGTAATTTGTTGAATTGATTATCCTTTGGTTTTGTAGGATGCCGGTAAAGAAAGGAGCACACAAGAGGGCCCGAAATAGCCGTACCCCATCCCCCGACCAACCAAGGTTTAAAAATGAGGATCACAAGTCCCGTTTCGCGCTTCTTTCAAGAAAGAGCTTCGGCATCATTAGAAGGATAGATTGGGATGTGCTTAAGAGCTTGGGCTTGGACGGTACCATTTTGGAACTCATTTCTCACAATGGTTGGGATAAGCTATTCTCTATCGACGAACCAACTTACAAAGAGCTTACCCTCGAAGTCTTAAGCACAGTTGAGATTGCAAAACACTTTCCCTTCACTCGCCAACCAAGCTCTATTTCCTTCCGTGCCTTTGGGAAGCATCGCAGGGTTACACAAGACCAATTAAGGGTGCTTATGGGACTTTACCCCGAATCTTACACGCGCACATCTGAATTTAAAGACCTAACTGTTGATTTTCCCTACCCCGTGACGAGCGCAACATATTGGGCTTCCATTGCCACTTGCTCAAAAACAAAGAAAGCGTCTCAATTGCGGAACCCCGCGCACAGATATATTCATGCACTACTGACACGCGGTATAGGGGGTCGGCCAAACTCAACCTGGGCGATATCACGTATGGATCTACTGATGCTCTACAGCATTATCGAGCGACACCCGCTACACATGGGGCGTCTTGTAGCAGAGGCATTAGCACATCAGGGACAGTTTGTTCGCCTTGGGGCTATCTTTGCCGGACCGTTTATTACCCGCATAATCGGAGGTATGGGCCTTATAGACCGCACCCAGGGTATGACAGTTGTTGGTGCTATCACACCGCTTGGCATGCAGACTCTTACATGCATTGGTTTAGTCGAGCGGCGGGGCAATACTTACAGACTTGTGAAGCGCAAGAGTACCAGTGTACCAGACCCCGACCCATCTCATGAGACAGAGTCTGCATCTGAGTCTGATTCAGGGCCGGAGCAGGAGCGCGGATCCAGAGCGCGGCGACCACTTGAGGAAAGATTTGAGGCATTTCGTTCTGAAGTTTATGAGCGGTTACAGGGGCTCAAGAGGGGACACAGAGACATGGCGGCATCACTGAGCCGTATAGAGAGCAATACTGTCGAGATCTTATCTTGTCTGCGTAGTTCATCATCTTCAGTCGGTACCATATCTGCATCCACAGCCTACACGACACCTTCACTCCCTTCTGGCCTCTAGACCCCAGGACATTACCACCACTTTGTTTTTTTGTCTTTACTTCGAGCTTGTTTGTTTTCGTTTTCGTTTGCTGTCTGTTGTACTTTTAAGTTAGTCAGGGCTCTTGCTCTACTAAACTTTATTTTGGGTTTTTATGAACTGTTTTTGTACGCGCTCTTCCTTTATTATTTTTGTCTCTGGAGTTGTGATCAGCTTTTGTTGTGATTTCAGGACGATGATACAGCTGTTCCACACTCCAGGCCCTCACCGCATGGTTTACCCCAAGTCCACACACACTTGTCTCACACTTCATCGACGGATTGGGGAAGTTTCTTACTCTATCTTTAAAATTTTGTTTTGTATTTATTTCCCACCCTGTGCAGCTGACTTATGTACATTGGGGACAATGTTCAGCTTTAGGTGTGGGGATGGAGTATTTTATTTTAATGCATCTTGACTCACTTATGATGGCTATGATTTTATTGTTAAGGACTTCCTAGCTTGGCAAAATGATAGTAGTGAGTTGTACCTTACATGTACTGGAATGTAGTTCTTTTTCATCTTTAGTGTACATTGATACCTGCTCACTCTAACTTCCACTTCTGACACTCTAACCCATCTTATTGATTTTGTGTTAGGATGTCAAATTCCTCTTTCAATAGTCTTTTAAAAAAAAAACTTTTGAGTCTCCTGTTTTTGCTTTAACCCTAAGTGAGGTTTTTAGCAGGTGGTTGATTAGGCGACTTGTGAAAAATGAGTCTATGTCAGTATTCCTCTGCTTGTAAAAGAATGAATGCGTATATGTAGATCTGTAATCAAGTAAGTTGGGTGGCTCTTGTGCCTGGCCAGCATGTGCATTCTTCTGAAAACTTTTTGTACAGTCTACGTTAGGCGGACTCGGGAAAAAAAAAATCTTTTGGGCGCCTGAAACCTGTTTTACCTTCACTTGATGTTAAAGTGTCATTTTGGAACCAAAAGATTTTTAACTGACTATTGAGAGGGTTTTTGACACTCCTAAAACTAATTTCAATTTGGGTGAGGTGAACAAGCATCCTGGGTAATCCGGGGAGTGGAGGTCAAGGTGGGAGTCCGCTCACACACACAGCAACACTTTGGATGAAACAGAGCTAATATTACTTGACTATACATTGAATAACTCACTTCTTGATTTCTGTCCATTTGTACTTGTGGAGTCCTGTACAGTTGAGCTTGAGGTCGTATATTTAGCCGTTTATCTTCTTGCCCCTGTTCTTCATGTTTGTTTGCTTGAGGACAAGCAAACGCTTAGGTGTGGGGATGTTTGATAAACGCCTCAATATACATATTTTATACGTATTCATTTGTATTATTTTATTATCTTTTTGATGAGTCGATGCCCTTCTTATGGTCTAGATCTCTTTATTTTGTGTTGCAGACCCTAAAAAAGCCAAAATGAGCTCAAGAACGTATTTAGGAAGAAACCGACACCAAATACGACGTTTTTGGGCTTCTTCACTGTAGCAGCACTGTAGCGAAATACTGTAGCAGAATTATTGTAGCAGGGTAATGTAGCACGCGAGGTTAAATTTTCTGCGAAGCTCTCTGGATGCCTCACGGGCAACCTTACGGCCGTGAGGCAGCCGTGAGGAGACACGAATTTCACCTTTTTAAAGGCTTTTAGGGCATTCTAAAGAAAAAAAACTTTTGCCTCTTCTTGGAGCTCCACACCCCCACTTCCAAATCCGATCAAGAAAGATAGCTTGGAGGGCGTTTCCACGGAGGAATCGGCAAGGAGAGTGCGATCTTGAGTGAGATCTACTTCTAGGGCTTTGAATTTGTAGGTTGAAGACGACGGGAAGCCACCCCTTCGAGTGGCGTCTTTGGAAGCTTCTTCGACTTTCACCTTTAGAGGGGGTCTTTTATGTTGGGTTTAGTTGTTTTCATGCTTTTATTCATGTATTTTGAGATGATGAGTAACTAAAGCCCCAAGGTCACCGGATGTGGGTGAACCTTGGGGTGAACTTGTGATGTTTGGATGATTTGGTTTAATTAATGCTTGTTGGTTTGTTTATGATCCTTGTTTGGTTTTTTTTTATGCTGGGGTATGCATGAGAACTCTGTGTGTCCATACTTTGCCAATACTAGGTTGCATGACCATTGCCCTAGTATTAGACTCACCAAGCTTGGAAGGGAAATATGCATAAATACGCCGTGACCATCGGGTATTTGTACCCCTCCACTTCTAGGGTTAATTACTCATTTGTAATTCAACCTTAGTTTGAGAAAACCATCTTGTCCTTTGCAATCGTAGGAGGATTTGTATGGGTAAAACCCGTATTCAATACTTGTACCGGATTAGGGGTCTATTGCCGTGACCATCGGGTTGACCTAATCTAGGGTTTTCTCGGCCCAACAAGCCACTTGCATGTTAATCTAGCATCCTTCACACTTTAGTAACCCCGAGGGGATCCTCATCCGTGACCATCTTCTCACCCTGATTTTCCTCCCGGTTATCACCCTTGGTATTTAGAAATTTAATTGCTTTTGTTTTACTTCGTTACTCATTCATACTTAATCTCAAATCTGTTCGGCTAGACAACATTGCAAGATGGAAGTAAGAATAGATTCTCGGGCCCTTGGGAATACGACCCACTCGTGCTTGTACGAGTGGTTTATTACTTGACGGATCGCCACCAAGTTTTTGGCGCCTTTGCCGGGGAACTCCAAGAATGCTAGGAAATCCTCTAGCTCACTGCTCTAGTCATTTTTCTTTCTTTTTGTGAATATTTGTTTTTGTATGTGTCTTTTACCATTTTGTTCATATTTGTTTATTTTCCTTCTTTCTTGTTTTCTTTGTTAGATTATTATTTTTAGCCTTATTGTTTATAAAGGGCCATGGATTTTCAAGAAAAATTATAGGCCGCCAAAATCTATGCGCTTGAGGAACAAAATAACAGGTATTCCACAAATATCTATGATCTTGAGAAGAAGATGGAATATTTCTTTACCATGAAAGCAAGCCAAGGCATTACACAACAACCAAGACCTCAACAACCCCAAGTCCCCCAATTTCAGCCGCAACATCGGCAAGAGAGGAAATACACTACTGAAGATGTTCTAGCAAGGTTTATGATCAATACAGAGGCAAATTCCGAGCCTTCTTTGGGCAGCCCAATGAGCAATATTGAAAATAACCCATGTGAAAACCGGGCAGCTATCAATCTTATGAGTGGGCAACAATTGGAAGATGGGGTAAAGCAAGACAATGAGGAGGTCATCATGGCTATAGAAATATGTGAGGAAGTAGAGGATATCCCATCTACCACGTTTCAAGAAACTACTTGCCTCGATATCGACCATTCCATCAACCAATCGATAATCTTCAAGTGCAGAGAAAGAAATTTGGGAATTGTATTTGAAGATGTGGGGAGGAAACCAATGTCATCATTGAACACACCTACGACGGGCTTGGACAATTCCCAACCAAAAATTTTTCCATGGCGGTTCAAGCAAATTTTATGGGCCACTTTTGATCATTCAAGAATGGTTGAGAAAAGAAATGTGGATAGGGTGTTAAAGCCTCCAATTGATCCACCTATGCGAAGCTTGACAAGTTCTCAACCAAACTTGTTCCCTTGGAAACCCAAACAACACTTATGGGTAGTTCAAGGCGATTTGACAATGGCCGAGGAACAAAATGTGGGTAGGAGGTTGACGCCGTTCGAGGACCCACCAATGCCGAGATTGAATAATGCTCGGCACAAGCTTTTCCCATGGAGGCCAAAAGGTAACCCAAGCATGACCTCCAAACTTGCATCATCGCGGAAGATAATGTTCGTATTTTTTGGTAGCTCTTATGCCACCTCTAGCCGGGATGAACACACCATTTTTCAGCCTCCTTAGGTGAGAAAAGAGGTACAACGAGCTAATGACATTAAACAAGCGCTTCTTGGGAGGCAACCCAAGTCTTTAAATTCTTGTTCTTTCAATTTTCGTATTCTAGTTGTGTATTAGATTGTTGTGTTGTTGTTTCTCCTTTATTTGTTGTGGTTTGAATGTTAGTTTTTGTATTTGTTTTTTGAGTTTGATCCATGCTTGTTCTTGAATTTTTAGGTTTGGTCCTTTGATTTTATGCCATTCGAATGCAAATTCTTGTGTGATTTTTGGTCGAATTCATTGTTGCTTTGATTGTGCAATGGTTGAAAGGGAACAAAAATGTATAAGGGTTGAATTTGCAGGTCTCACGGGCATCCTCACGGCCGTGAGGATGCCCGCAAGCCATCCAGAAGAGGCTCACGGGTAGGCTCCCGGGCGTGAGCTCACCCGTGAGGCCTTTGGGCACCCTCCTCTTTAAAACGCCCCTTCACCATTTCTTTCATAACTTTCTCATTTCTCATCCGTTTTACCTCATTCTTTCACCGTTTTTCTTCATTTTTCTTCCTCTTCACGCCTCTTCTACTCTTAGAGACCTGATCTACATGACTTACGGGGGGTTTACATTATCTTCATTATCTCTCTAAACCCTAGTTTTCAAGCATGAGTGTTTCTTCTCCCTTTCTTTTTCTTTTCAAGTTGAATGGATGCCAATGTTGTGGGAGTTTTGTTGTTTGTTGTTTTTGTGTGTTTTTGGAGCAATTTCAAAGCTTTATAAAAATGTTTATGCTCCATTTACAAGAGAAGCTCTTGCAAATTGTTTTGGAAATTACTGTAGCAATTCTTGAATTCTTTCACATTCCCATCATGTTGAACCATTGCTTCTCTTGTATGTGACTTAATCTTGAATCATATTTGTAAACCCTTAGCCATGCTTGCATTAGAGAGCTTTGGAGACCATGATAATGATTGAATAAAGGACTTGCTTGGATTATGTTTTGCTTGATGGTTGTGTTGTGCTAGTTGTTTGATTTGTTTGCTTTTGTTTGTGTTTTTTTTTCTTTTTGTGTGTGTTAGATGCCTTCAGATGATGTTCCTTTCTATCTTGTAGGGTGGAAGTAGGGCATCAAGCACGCCTTCTCTCTCGATCATCTACTCGCATCATTGGTGGCTACCCCGATCTCATGGACTTCAAGACTCATGTTTTGAGACTAGGGGAAGTTCATGAAAACCTCTTATTATGCTTTTATTGCTGATATTTTTTTATGCACTGCTGATTTAGATACATTGAGGACAATGTGCATCTTTGAGTGGGGGGGGGGGTAGATTTTCATGAACTTTGGAATTGTTTTAATGCATGCTTGATTTACCTATGATAGCTATGATTTTATTGTTATGGATTTCCTAGCTTGGTAGAATGATAGTAGTGAGTTGTACTTTACATGTGCTTGAGAGTAGTTCTGTTTCATCTTTAGTGCACATCGACACCTGCTCACTATAACTTTCACTTCGGACACTCTAACCCATCTTATTGATTTTGTGTTACGATATTAAATTCTTCTTTCAATAGTCCTTTAAAAACTTTTGAGTCTCCTATTTTTGCTTTAACCCTAAGTGAGGTTTTTAGCAGGTGTTTGGTCAGGCGACTTGTGTTAGGATGTATATATTTTCTGAAAAAAAAGAAAAAAAAAAGTGAAAAATTGTCTATGTTAGTATTCCTCTGCTTGTAAAAGCATGAATGCGTATATGTAGATCTGTGACAAGAGATCCAAACAAAAGAGTAGCGTCTCGGAGTAGTCACTTGGTGTCAATTACACTCGAATTCTCGCAAGGTTTATCAGGTGCGTCTCATGATCCCTGTGTTCTAGAGTCTTGTTGCCCTAATGTGGATATAGTGGGATTGCGAGTAAGAGCCCAATTCCACTTCTTGTATCAATCAATGAAATATACAAGCTAAGAAGAAATCAAGGAATTAAGCAATCAATGCCACTCAACAACCAACATTCAAGTAAACAACCAAAGATCTAATAGAGAGAATTAGAGACCCCATAAACATTGCAATAAAAGCATTCAAATACAACAACTACCAAGTTCTTAAACCGGGGCACCGAAGAACGACTAGCCCCTCATGATTCTACAAGAAACACAAGGTAAATAACAAGAGAATGAAATGAAATTCATCAACTCCCTTCTTGCTTCACAATCTTCGTCGGAGAGTGTCCGATGATGATCTTGCCAACGTTCCTCCACTCATACGACGATCTCTTGGTCCGGATCTAGCCCTTGAAGGTGCCTCTATACTACTCCGCCGCCTTCCCCAAAGGGGAGAAGAAAATCCCCCCCAAAAAGCCCCTGAAGAAACCCTAAATTCGGCCTTAAAAAGTCATTCCCGATGCAAGCACGGCCGTGCTTAATTCAGCAAGCCTGTGTTGAAGCCGTGCTTTAGCCCATGTAGATTGCGGGTTTCTGAGTTCTCGGTGCTACAGTACTTTGCTACAGTACTCCTGCTACATTACTCATGCTACAGTGGTTTCCCCGAAAATTCGCCAGCCTGTAATTTGTACGGGGTAGAACACGCCCGTGTTGAGGCCGTGTTGCTATTGCATGACGGTGCTTAGGGCATTCTGACCGTGTTTCCTCGTGCTTTCCAATTCCTGTGAACTGCACAGCGAAGAGCACACCCGTGTTGAGGCCGTGCTTGGCTTGACGAACTTCCTTTTATGTCCTTTTGATGTGAATTCACCTCTAAATCCCTTCTACTTGCTCCAGGACCTAAATATCTGCACGTACAATAAACTCAAAATACCTTAAATAGCACCGAACTAAACAAGTAATAGCAAAAGGACAAGTAAATATCGGGTGTAATGCATATGAAATATATATATATATATATATATATATAATGCACTCATCAAATACCCCCACACTTGAATCGTTGCTTGTCCTCAAGCAAAAACATAACTTACAATAAAAGGATGAGTGCATGACCTCTGATCTCAGCAAGATAAGGAGTTTCTAAGATTAAGGAAGATTATAAGTAGCAAGTGTATATAACAATTGAAGGCTTATATAAATTTTCACTCTTACTCTGTACTTCCTGTGTGTGTGTGACCTAGTGGAGTGCGCCCCATGTGTTTTTGAAGAGATCTAGTTTATTTTCTTCAACAACTGACTCCTAAACTGGGTAGTAGCTTCATACACCATAAAGGTAGCCATTTCATCCGGTAGGTTATCAAATATGACATTTGTGGTGCCTAGGATCTGACTACTCAGATGCGGCTTTCACTTCATTTAAGGTGATAGCTCTTTCTACCATCTCGTATGTTTTTATTCAAAATTCGATAAGGCATCCCAAAAGGGATTCGACTTTTCGATTTTCTTTCTTTTTCTTTTTTTTTTTGAGTTTGGAGTCAAACATTTTTTTTTACAAGCCTTGAAACTCGACCCTCTTCTAAAACAGAGCTAATATTACTTGTCCATACATTGAAAAACTCACTTCTCGATTTCTGTCCATTTGTGCTTGTGGAGTCCTGTACATTTGAGCTTGAGGTCGTATATTTAGCCGTTTATCTTCTTGCCCCTGTTCTTCATGTTTGTTTGCTTGGGGATTACTGTAGCAGGGTACTGTAGCACCCCCGAGATGAAATTTCTGCGAAAGTTTCTGGATGCCTCACGTGCAACCTCACGCCCGTGAGGCTGCCCGTAATTACCCACGAAATTCACCTTTTTAAGGGGCATTAGGGCATCATGTTTGAGGACTTTGGCCACCATTCTCCACCATCTTTACCTACGGCTTTAAGGCAAGTGGAGAAGGCAGATCTGAGGAGGAAATCAAGGGGAGAAGAGGTTGTGCTATCAAGTAGAGGATCTAGGAGCTTGCCGGCGCGGATCCGACAAGTTCTCACAACCACCTTCTAGTCTTCATCTTAAGGGAGTTTGTTATGAGCTTTGTCTTGTATTTGTTGTATTTCTTTCTTTCTTCTTTGTTGATGATGAACTAGACTCCCAAGGTCACCGGGCATCCGGTGAACCTTGGGATGAACTTGCTTTGTATGGATGTTTTAGATTTACATTTATGGTATGTGGTTTGGTTTGTGGTTCAAGCTTTGTGTTCTTTGATGTGTTGTTTGGCATGAGAACTTTGTGATTTAACTTCTAGATTGTACTTGGAGTGTGACCATAGCCCTTGTGCTAGACTCACATAGCATGGAAGGGATACATGTACAAATACACCGTGACCATTGGGTATTTTGTACCCCTCCGGTATTAGGGTTGTGCCTAGTTTGTGCTTCAACCTTAAGTTGAGAATCTCGTGCTTGTAATGCAATCGTAGGAGGATTTGGTCGGAAGAAATTCCGTATCAATACTCGTACCGGATTAGGGGCCAACTGCCGTGACCATCGGGTTGGCCTACCTTAGGATTCTCTTGGCCAAGAACCACCAGTGCTTGTGTAATTCTAGCATCCTACTAGCTTTAGTAATCCTGAGGGGATCCTAGCTCGGGACCTCGTACTTTCATTGCTAATTGCCTCATAAATATGCTCATGTGGTGTGCCTGAGTTCATGTGTACATAGTTATCTGTTTTCTAGTTTTAAAGCTTAATTTCTATCTTTGGTAGACTAGATAGTGCCGTCTAGGGGGAAGTAATAGCAGCTCTTGGGACCCCAGGGAATATGACCCGTGCGCTTGCGGATCTCATCACTAATCTGATAAATAAGGATAGAATTGACTCTAAGTTGGATTAAAGGAGATTAAGAAAAAGAATTGCACTAAGGGAAATGTGAGGATTAGCTCGATGAAGGAGATGGGGCCCCGGGGTTGGATTTCTGATGTTCACTAACTTGGACTCTCTCAGAATTTATCAGAAATATCCTCAGTTCTAAATCTAGTTATGCTATATGAATAATGCTTACAGTGTTGTTGAATCCTAGGTTGAGATCTTACTTCTTGCAACTATCAATAATGATTCAAAAGCTAAGATAAGAAAACCAAACTTTCAAGCATTCAACCACTAAACAACATTCAAGATAGCCAACAACCGAGATTTAATCGCAAGGAATAAGACATTCATAAATGCTGCAAGTAGAGTAATCAAGTTCAAGCTACAACGTTAGAAAAGATCACCTCGGGGCTCCTTTAAGAGTTTAGCCCCTCATGACATTAAACAACAAGGTGATTGCCAAAGAAATTAAAATACAAGAAGTTGAAAACTCCCTAATTTCTTGCATCATTGCGGCTCTCAGAAGTCCCCCAAAAAACCTTAGTTTCTGGGGTTTTAAAATGTTTCCCGATGTGAACACGGCCGTGTTGAAACCGTGCTCCAAGCTGTGCAGATTACGGCCGAATAAAACTCTCGAAACTCCAATTCCTGTAGTCTGCACGGGGTACAACACGCCCTTGTTGAGGCCTTGCTGAAAGTTACACAGCCGTGCTTAGCAAACAATTTGAGTGTTGCTGATGAGCGTCCCGCAAGTGTACGGGGTCGTCAAGTAATACCCTGTGTGTGCCACAGGGGTCGTATTCCTCGGGGCCAAGGATCTACCCTTACTTCCTCTTCACTTATTGTCTAACCAAATGTCTCGAAGTTGGGTGCTAAGTTCTACAGACTGACTTTTAGAAAATCTAACTGAATCACGAACTACAGCCGAAATAGGTGGAGAATCACAAAGGGGAGAAAACGGTCACGGACGCGGATCCCCCTGGGACTACTGAAGTAGACAGATGCTAGGGTTAAAATTGCAATTGCGGTTTGGGCCAAGAGACTCCTAAAATAGGTTAACCCCGAATCCCTCAGTAATTAACCCCTAATCCCATACAGGTATTGGACAGATTCTCTTCAGACCAATTCCCCCTATGATTGCACTACGACTAGGGAAATCTCTGATTAGGGTCAAACTCAGTATTTATGTTCGAACCTAATGATTGGAAGGGTACCACATACCCAAATCCATCGGCGTATAGGTACATGTATTCTTTTCAAACTATGTGAGTCTAATACAAGGGCGTATCCCACGCTCCAAGTACAACCTAGAAATCGAACTACAGAGTTCTCTTGTAATTCAAGGCAATCAAGCACACATAGCATGAACCACAAACTAACAAATTGCATTAAATATAAATCAAAGCATCCATACAAGCTCGTTCGTCCCAAGGTTAACCGGCGTCCGGTGACCCTGGGACTTAGTTGTTCATACAAGCAAATAACATAAAACACATCATGAAAACAACTAATCTAGCCATAACAAACACTCCCTCAATTGTTGGTGTTGAAAAGGTGAGCCGGATCGTCGCCACGAGCCTCTACCTACGCCGCAATGAGGGTGGCTTCCTTCTTCTTCTTCAAGCCTTGAAAGGTGAAGTAGAAGATGAATCTTGCCAAATTTCTACTCTTCTCTTGATCTCCACTCTCCAATTGATAAGAAAAGGTCCCTTCTTCCCCGTATTCAACCCTCCTTCAAGAAACCTCTCTCCCAAGCCTCACAAAAAGCTTTCTCTTTAACCCTAACGCCCTTTAAAACATGAAAATCGGGGGGTTATGCGGGCAACCTTGAGGGCGCATGCTTGCCCGCAAGGCTCCCAGGAATTTTCCAGAAAATCGTTTCTGCGGTGCTACAGTAACCTTGCTACAGTACTAAAGCTCCAAAAACGCCGTATTTGGTGTCGATTTCTGCAAAAATACGTTCTTGAGCTCGTTTTGGCTTCTTCAGGGCCTGTAACACAAATAAAACTAATTTAACCACAAAAGCGGGCGTCGGCTTATCGAAAGCATGTAATTTAATACAAAAATACTATAAATAAATATACACATTTAAGCACTTATCAGTTGCTCTCTGCTGAAATCTCCTGTGAATTTCACAGCTTGAAGCACAGGCGTGTTGCGCCTGTGTTGAGCTTGATGAGGCTTCTCCTAAGTCCTTTAGCTGCTGAAATTGCTCCAAATCACTTCTTCTTGCCTTAGGACTTTGATATCTGCATGAAAAACTAAGAATACCTCAAATAGCACTGAATAAGGAGAATTTATGCCAATAAATTGAATAATCATGAGAGTAAGATATAAAATATATGATGCGTCTCCGCAACAACACAACAGGGTGATGTGTGTCAATCCCTTCGTTACCGCAAGTGCACGGGTCGTCAAGTAATAAAAGTGGACCCAAAGGGTCGGGATGTCAAACCACAGGGAACAGAAGTACTAGTAATAGCCCCTCTTTTGTTATCTAGCCTAATGAGTGTAGTGTGTGATGATCTAATGGCCAAAACTAAGGGTGTCACTACAAGTGCGCAGGGAATAAAAAGGAAAAGAGTTCTCAATCAATAAAAGTGAGGTATCCGGACAATGCTCCCCCTAGGATTCGGGTGTTGGATGTAGATTACAAGTGTTTCTAAACGAAAACAATGAGTCGTGGGTATCCTAAGGTATAACGGCCCCTGCCTCCAGGTCGCCGATAACTAGTCCCCTACGAGGTCCCGGCGGAGAATTCTATCGACGCCTCACACCACATATGACTTCTTAAAACTCTAGGGATCCCAAAGATATAACTAATTCCTAAAAGTAGATCTAACCATGCCTCCAGGTGAAAGATCCCAAACCCCTACGAGGTCCCGGCAGAGAATTCTCTCGACGCCTCACACCACATATGGTTGCTTGACACTTAGGGAATATGGAGATAGGAAATATCCGTCGGAAGGGAAAGGGGACACTCCGCTATCTTACGGCTCACCCTCTCAACCCTCTTTACTCTTGGTAATTCTAAACCGAGCGGTGATCTCTCTCTTTACTAGATTAAATAAAACATGCAAGGCAATTAATAATGAAATCAAAAGCGCAAACAAGCATTAAGAACTCAAGAGTAAAACTCAAACTGATAAACTCGAATAGAAACACAATGTAAATCTAATGAAAATAAGAATTCTAGGGTTTACATGTCCGAATACCCTCTAGGGGTTTAGCTCTCCATGGATCGAGTCACAAAACAAGTAATGAATTCAGAAATAAGTTCCAAAGACATAAAGAATAACCCCCCTAAATCCGTGATGATGGTCTTGATGGGTAGTTTCCACGTCTGGATTGAATCCACTCCGAAGCTAGGTCGCCGATGGCTTCCTTGATGCTATGACGGAGGAGGAATCGATCCAAGTTGGTGAGGAAAGCTTCCCAAAGCCGCAAAAGAACTCCTCCCAAGCCCTAGCCGCCTTGTCTCTCGAAAGTGGCCGAAAAGATCCCTAAAATTATCACAAGGCAGCTTTTATAATTTGAATTCGGGGCTTTACGCGGGGATCCACACGGGCCTCCACACGCCCATGTACTGTAGCCACACGCCCGTGTGGAAATTCCACACGGGCGTGTAGAGATCTTTTGTTACAGTAAACTGCTACAGTACTTTGCTACATTGATTTTCCCCCCGAAGTCTTCCTTAAAGTCCACACGGTCGGGCACACTCTCGTGTGGTTGGGTGTGTGGCTTTCTATACTTTGAAATCCTTAAGAACCTTCTTCTGCTTTGTACGGAAGCTGGGACATGGACGTACTACTGCCTTTGTGCCCTTTCGGTTTGTGTAATGACTTGTACTCCTCCGAAAGTTGGCAACACCCCCATGCATATGAACACAGCTTCTAATTGTGGCCTTGAACCGTGTCATCACACCCTATCTTTGCTTCTTCCTGTACGTCATGTCTCCGAAACCCTGTTTGCACAAAAGAACACAAAACACACTTTGTTAATGCTAAAAACTGATAAAAGTGATGCTCAATGCATATAAACTGATATTATAAAATATATATAATCAAGCACTTATCAATATATATATATGAAATGCACTTATCAGTCGAACTCAGGCAGCAACTGCGGTAGTACTAACTTCAGCTTATGAAATCTAGCCTGACAGAAATGGCAATTGACAAGTCTAACAAAAGTAATTAAATAAATTTTAATTAAGGGATGGAGATTATCATAAGTAAGGGGGAACACTTGGACAATACTTCCTTAGGGATTAAACACTGAAGCCCTAACTTCTACAAAAATCCCTCACTCAATTGAAATAGAAGTTTAGCAGAAATGTGGAATCAAGACGCGTTTTTATTACAAGCTAATTCCTAGAGTCTAACGGGTTTTTACTGCACGCTGGTTCCCGAGAACCAACTGGTTTTCACTGCACGCTAGTTCAGAAAATTAACTGGTTTTCACCGCACACCAACAACCACGCAACATGCAACGAGACATACATCCAATTACACATGCATTTCCAAAATCAAACTTCACAAATAATTAAAATTAAAGTATTATAAATAGAGTTCAACAATTCTCCAAGGTTTCATGTCCAAGCTTCCCAAAAGAGGATTAGCTCATAGTGCAATAATACGAAATCAAAAGATCACAAAAGTTCATAATCATGATGTGCAAATAAAAGGAAAACTCCATCAAAACCAAGAGGACGAAGATTGACGCAAAGTTGCCCTCGACGTTGGAGAAGTCACAATCCTTGGCAGCGATGGTGCCTTAATAGATGATGAAGATGATGTTGATGAGGGACCACGCAAACTCTTGGTCCTTGGAATGGAGAAATCTGCCCTTGATATCGCATTTAACGTCTTCCCCCTATCCAGCCACTCTTTCCCTATAATAGTAGAATAAAATCCTCGCCCCCCCAAATCAAATTTAGTAAAGTCTTATGTATGGTAAGTTTATGGCCGGCTTACAAGTGTAAGCTAGGCCGTAAGCGTCAGGGTTTCAACTTTTCCAATGCCTTATGTCCCCGATTACGACCGTAAGCCCTGCCCTTAAGGATCCATGACTTCGGTTTACGGTCCAACTTACGGAAGTAATGTCATGACCATAAATCTCATCTCTGAATGTTACCCTACATCCTTATGGGCGTAAGCGGCTCCCGTAAACGCCTCTGTCTTCCACTTACAGTTTCTCTTACGGCAGTAAGTCCCAACTGTAAGGTTCTCTGTAATGCAAGGCTTCTTCTCTTACGGGCAGAAGGATGCCTGTAAGGCCTTCTGAATGTGGCTTACAGCCGTAAGCTGATGAGTGCATTTTATATGTATATTTTACCTATTTTATACCCACTATTTCCTTGTTGTCAAGTCACTATCTATTCAGAATTTTCAATTGCCTGCATACTGCACGGCTTGAAGCACACGGCCTAAACATGGCCGTGCTCGCATCGAGAGCTTGTTAAAAGCACTGAAAGTTAGGGTTTGGGGGACCTTTTTGGCTGTGAATGGAGGAGGCGAAGGAAGGGGTTTTTGTACAGCTCTCAGCACCGGCAAGGGAAGATCCATGTGCAAATCGTAGGCAAATTATAGGGGAGCGTTCTCATCATCATCAGAACCTCAGATCTCAGTCTTTGATTTCCTCTATATTTGTTTTCATTGGTGTTATCTTGTTGATTAAAGCAATGAAGGGCTAATCCACTTGGGTGCCTCGGGTTAAGAACTTGGTTGTTGATTATATTTGAACTCATTTATGGTAACATTTATGGAAGTCTTTTATCCTCTTTGTTAGACCTTGGGTTGTACGTGATACGCCCCTTGCATAACTGCAAGTGCACAGGTCGAATTCACAGGAACTGATATATCTCCTAATACTCTCTCACTACTTAATATTTAAACAATTGAAATTGAGATTGAAGACTCTAAAACTTAGAAGCGAGAGAAATTTGGGGAAGAAGAATCACAGGAGAAGATGATTAGGGTTTTCTTAAAGGAAGGGATGGGCCCCGGGTTGATACCTTGGTGAAATTCAAAACTCAGATTCTACAGAATTTATTCGGTGTGTCTCAATCAACCTATATTCTAGAATCTTATTGCCCTAATGTTGGATGTGCAAGTAGTGGAATTGAAAGTATTATTTCCAACTTCTCGTATCAATCATTAAGATATACAAGCTCAGTGAAAATCAAGTAACTCAAGCAATCAAACCACTCAACAACCAACATTCAAGTAAACAACCAAAGATCTAACAAGGAGATAATAAAGCATCCATAAATGTTGCATTAAATGAATCCACGTTTAACACAACCAATTCACCAACCCGGGGCACCCTAAGAGGTTTAGCCCCTCATTCATACAATCAACAGAAAGACAACAAAGATAACAAATACAATAAAAACCAAGGAGTCCCTCTTTTCTTCCATCTTTCTTAAGATATGAGGTGACGATGTCGATAACATTCCTCCTCCAATTTGGGGTACAATTCGCGCTCTATCCTCTCCTGATGATGAAGAAGGTTGCCCTAATGTGGAATGTGCAAGTAGTGGAATTTATTAAGCCGGTTAGATATTAGAAATCCGATGAGTATCAAAAGCTATACTAGTTCATGTGGATTCGACTAAACTACCTTCGGGTATGCTGTACTACTTATATGATCCGTGCACTTGTGGATATGGAAGGGGCGTATCATGAGCCTATTTCCAACTTCTCGTATCAATCATTAAGATATACAAGCTAAGTGAAAATCAAGTAACTCAAGCAATCAAACCACTCAACAACCAACATTCAAGTAAAGAGGGAAAGATCTAACAAGGAGATAATAAAACATGCATAAATGCTGCATTAAATGAATCCAAATTTAACACAACTAATTCACTAACCCAAGGTATCCTAAGAGGTTTGGCCCCTCATTAATACAATCAACAAAAAGACAACAAAGATAACAAATACAATAAAAACCAAGGACTCCCTCTTTGCTTGCATCTTTCTTAAGATCTGAGATGCCGATGTAGATAAGATTCCTTCTCCAATTTGGCCTACAATTCGCGCTCTATTTTATCCTTATGATGAAGAAAGATGTACAAACTTCTCCCCCTTGATCTCTGCCATTTTCTGCCGAGCCAAAAGTCCCGAAACCCTAACTTTCAGTGCTTTTTAGCCAGCTCTTGATGTGAGCACGGCCGTGCTTAGGCCATGCTTCAAGCTGTGCAATTTACGGCTAGTTAGAAATTCTTGCTTCTTGCCAAACTGTAATCTGCACTGGGTGGAACACGCCCATGTTGCGGCCCTGTTGCCAACTGCACGACCATTCTCAGAGGCCTGAGAGCATGCAGATGCTTCCTGAATACTTCTATAAAGTGCATAGCTTGTAAGCACGGTTGTGCTTAGGCCGTGCTTGACTTGACGAACTCTCTTCTAGGTTTTTCTTCTACCAAAATCACTCAGAAATGCATGTTATTGCTCCGGGACCTAGATAACCGTATAATCAACTAAAAATACCTCAAATAGCACTGAATTGAGAAATTAATGTCAAGAGAACAAAGAAATAGCGGTTATAACGTGGAAAATATATCCATACACAATGCACTCATCAAATACCACTACACTTAAATCATTGGTTGTCCTCAAGCAAACCTAACCCCTTGAGAAAGAGATAAGTGCATGGCCTCTGATCTCAACAATTTAAGGAGATTACTAAAGCTTAAAGAACCTGAATAGCAAGTGCATAAGTCAATTGAAAGCTCATGAAAGATTTTACTCTTACTTTGTACTATCGTGTATGTGCGTGCGGCCTAAAAGGGTGCACCATGAATGTATTTCAAGGGTCCTAGCTCAGGGCACATTTTTCTTTCACGATGACTCCTAAACTGGGTAGTAGCTTCATACACCCTAGTGGCAGCTGATATGCCCTTTGCGTAACCGCAAATACACGGGTCGTATAAGTAATATAATGTACCTGAAGGTTGGGTAATCGAATCCACAGGGACTGATGTATCTCCTAATGCTCTCTTACTCCTTAATATCTAATCAATTGAAATTGAGATTGAAAACTCTAAAACTTAGGAGCGCGAGAAATTTGGGGAAGAAGAATCACAGGAGAAAATGACGAGAGAAATTTGGGGACGAAGAATCACAGGAGAAGATGATTAGGGTTTGCTCAAAGGAAGGGAAGGGGCCCCGGGTTAGTACCTTGGTGAAATTCAAAACTCAGATTCTATAGAATTTATCCAACGTGTCTCAATCAACCTATATTCTAGAATCTTGTTGCCATAATGTAGAATGTGCAAGTAGTGGGATTGAAAATATGAGCCTATTTCCAACTTCTCGTATCAATCATTAAGATATGCATCTTTCTTAAGATCAGAGATGCCGATGTCGATAAGATTCCTCCTCCAATTTGGCCTACAATTCGTGCTCTATCCTCTCCTGATGATGAAGATGGCTGTACAAACCTCACCCCCTTGATCTCTGCCTGTTTCCCCCAAGCCAAAAGTCCAGATACCTTAACTTTCAGTGCTTTTTAACCAGCTCTAGATGTGGGCATGGCTGTGCTTAGGCCGTGCTTCAAGCCGTGCAATTTGCGACCAATTGGAAATTCTTGCTTCTCGCCAAACTGTAATCTGCACGGGGTGGAACACGGCCGTGTTGCGGCCGTGTTGCCAACTGCTTGACCGTGCTCAGAGGCCTGAGAGCATGCAGATGCTTCCTAAATTCTTTTGTAAAGTTCACGGCTTGGAAGCATAACTGTGCTTAGGCCGTGCTTGACTTGACTAACTTTTTTCTATGTTCTTTTTCTACGAAAATCACTCAAAAATGCTAGTTTTGTACCGGGACCTGGATAACTGCACAATTAATTAAAAATACCTCAAATAGCACTAAATTGTTAAATTAATGTCAGCAGAAGAAAGAAATAGCTGGTATAACATGGAAAATATATCCATACATGATGCACTCATCAGTATGCTTGATTGTTGGTGGATTGTGTAGGTTGAGTATTTTCGGACGCATGTTGCATTCTTAGCTCATTTATCTTTGTTATTATCTTTGAGAAGAATAAAAATTGCGCCGCATCCTCAACCTCATCCCGTTATCTTCCCCATAGCGGTAACAAAGGTTCTAGAACAAAGGACCCTGAGACACACGTGATAAACCCTGCAAGAATTTGAGTAAGATTGATACCAAGAGATTAATCCGTGGCCCTATCCCTAATTGAGCAACTTATCAGGACCTTCCTTACTTGTTCTTCTCTTTCTCCTCATTTCCCTTCTAAGCCTTAGTCCTTTTTCACCTCAATTTTTGCCGACTAGATATTAAGCGGTGAGAAAGTACCAAAAGCTATACCAGTCCTTTAGACTTCGACTAACCGATCCCTTTGGGTAAATTATACTACATGTACGATCCATGAACTTGCGGATACGAAGAGGGTGTATCAAGTTTTTGGCACTCATTACCGGAGACCGACAACTTTTAAGAAATCTCTTAGTCTTAGTAATCTTGTCATTTATTTTATTGTTTCCTTTTATTCGTGTATTTATTCTTAGTTTGTTTTATTATTCTTTTGCAATACTTAGTTGGTTGTGTGCAGTTTCTTTCTCTCTCTGGTTACTATCTGATAAGTTTACAATTATGCGTATTCTATATATTAAATTGTATATTTATCGAGTTAGAATTAGAGTAATTTAGTGGAATATGAGCCTAAATCGAGTATGAACTGTCTTCGCAGGCACAAAGTGTAGGTTAAAGCCAAAGGAGAGCCAAAGGAAGCAATTGGGAATGAAAACATCAAAGATGGCATGCTCCTGACTTAGCACTTGGAGGGTTGCACTGCTTACGAGCACCTTACGGATGTAAGCCATATTCAGAAAGCCTTGCGAGCATCCTTATGCCCGTAAGGGGAGAGGCCCTACAATACAGCGAAGCTTACGGTTGAGACTTACGGCTGGAAGCAAGGTCGTAAGGAAAAGACATAAATATTTACGGGAAGCAACTTATGCCCGTAAGGTTGGAAGAAAGAATCACAATATGAGATTTACGGTCCTAAGCTTACGGCCGGAAGTCGGACTCTGACCAGAAGTCAGAGAACCTTATGGGAGGAACATACGACCGTAATGGGAGCATAAGGTACGAGGCAAGTTGAAACCCCGGCGCTTACAGCCTAGCTTACGTTTGTATCTGGCCGCAAGCTTCGGCCTATATAAGAATTGACTAAAGAAAGAAAAGGAGGCTCTCTTTTAGGGTTTTATTCCACTTTTGGGGAGAGCGTGGCTAGAGAGGGAAGAGCTTCAACTGTGAGATCAAGGACGAAATCCTCCACTCCAAGGCAAAGAAGCAATGTGGTTCCTCATCAATATCATCTTCATCATTCATCAGGGCACCATCGCAGCCAAGGATCGTGTCTTCCCCAATGTCAAGGGGAACTTCGTGCCGGTTCTTATTCCTTTGGGTTTGAGGGGGTTTTTTATTCAATTGTACGTTATAATTATGAACATTGCTGAAATCTTGATTTTGTATTATCGCAATATGAGCTGATCCCCCCTTTGGGAAGCTTGGATTGGAAACCTTGGGGAGATTATTGAACTCTATTTGTAATTCCTTTTTATCTCAGTTTCTTGGGGTACTTACTCTGACAAATACATGTGTGATTGGATGGTTATCTTGTTGCATGTTGCATGATTGATGATGTGCGGTGAAAACCCATTGTTCATCTGATCTAGTGTGCAGTGAAAATCCGTTGGTTCGCGAGGACCAGTGTGCGGTTAAAACCTGTTGGATCCTATGGACCAGCGTGCGGTGAAAACCCGTCTTGATATCACATTTCTGTTAAACTCATATGCTAATTGGTTAAGGATTATTTATAGAAGTTGGTGCTTAATTGCCTAATCCCCGAGGAAGTACTGTCCAAGTGTTCCCATTATTCCAGATAATCTTTACCCCATGCTTGATTTCTACTTGTTTTAGTTACTTTGGTTAGGCTTGCCAACCATCATTCTTCTTAGGCTAGATTTCGCAACCAGTGATTAGTACAAGTACGTTTTCTCCCTAAGGTTCGATAGCTCGATCTCTCTTTGGGGATCCATTGTATTACTTGACGACCTGTGTACTTGGTGCATGGGTCGCCAAGTAATACCTCTCATGCAAGCACAAGAGGGTCGTATTCCCTGGGGTCCCGAGAGCTACTATTACTTCCTCTTAGATTAGCTGTTCAGTCATGTCAAAACAAGGGTTTTGTTGTAATAAGACTAAGTACAAAAAAAAGCAATAAAAGTGATCAAGTCACCAACAAGCAATAAGCACATAGAGGGAAAACAAGTATCAAAGATAAGGCCCCGGGAGAGGATTCCCCTGGGAAGAACACATGAATGGATGATAAAATAAATAAATAATGCATGCATGGTTTGTAACAAGTTGGTCCGCTTAGACTCGGACGTCGACTACCCCCGAACATCTGTAGTGTAGCTCTAATTCAGTACAAGTCACTTGATCATAAGGATAATTACACGATATCATTGGGCATAGGGAGTCTCTGTTAGAGTTATCCAAGAACAGTTATGCTAGAATACACTCTAAGGACTGCGGGAGGCTACCTGTATAATGAGTCCCCCTCCTAATATTCTTTGACCTAATATAAGCTAGCATCCCACTAAACAAGTATCATTCATAATCATTCCTACGGAATCCATCCATTGTAGAATGAACATAAATAGAATGGAAGAAACCAACACAACAAAACCATGCATTCATTAAACTAAAGAAATGTCATCTAATACAAGTGTTCCTCCCAAAGTTCACCAGTTGATCGGGGGCCTTGGGAGGTTTAGTTCAACAGTACAAGCAAAGAGACGTTATAAGATACAAGATTCATCACAAAGAAAGTAACAACTTCCTCTTGAAGATGTTGACTATGGATGATGGAGCAACTTGCAAAATCCACGTCGATAAGCCCTAGGATAAAAATCTACACATTCTCTCCTCTTCTCCCACTTAAATCCACTCCAAAACGACCTCCTCTGATTGAGAATTGAGCGTGGGGGTGTTTTTTTAAGCGTTAGTGGCCAGCTCCCCCCGAAAAAGCTCTAGAAGGGCTTAAATACACGAGCCGTGTTCGGGCTGGTGTGCAGGCCACGCACCCCTCTGGCTGGGGTGTACACACACATCCTGCACATGGGCCTGAAAACAGGCTTGAATAGGCCTGTTTTGTGTAGGAGTACCCGAATGACGTCTGGAGCTAGTTTAACCTTCGTTTCTTCACTTCTTAGCCTCGATTTTCATGCTATAAATGCTCCTCCTAACGTAGACGGCTCGTAGATGCCTTAAAATAGAAAAACATGAAAAACACATCAAAGGGTACCGGTTTTATTCAAATAATGCATGAAAGTGCAAGTACTGCACCATTACAAAACGGTGTATTTAGACACTTATCAAACTACCCTCCACTTGAGTGTTTGCTTGTCCCCAAGAAAACAAACATAAAAAACAAGAGGAATTGATAAGAGGTTAAATACTCAACCTCCTACTCAAATTTAAGTATTCAATAGCAACTGTAAGACTGTAGATGCTGAGCTACAACCATAAATGAAATTTTGAAACATTCATTAGGCAAGATGATGTTGTGTGTGTGCAACCTTCTGGAAGCATAATCCACTACTACAGAAATAAATTTGCTACCACACGAGGTCGGAAATGGGCCCATGAAATCTATTTCCCAGACATCGAAGACTTCACACAATTGGATGGCATTTTGAGGCATTTTATGTCGTTGGGATGTATTGCCAGCCCTTTGGCAACTTCACAAGTTCGAACATGATGTTAAGCATCCTGAAACATTGTTGGCAAATAGAAACCAGCATCTAATACCTTTCTTGCCGTGCGGTTAGCATTATAGTGGCCACCAGTTGGTCCTCCATGACAATGCTTAATAATGTCATGCCTTCTGCTTGGGATATACATCGGCGAACTACTTGGTCGGCACATACTCGGAACAAGTAGGGATCCTCCCACATGTGGTGCATGAGGTATGTGAAGAATTTCTTCTTCAGCTGGGACGTGAGTCATTGCGAGACGATACCTACAGCTAAATAATTAGCAATATCTACAAACTAGAGTATGTCATCCTCTAGTGCTACCTGGATACGGTACAATTATTCATCAGGGAACGAGTCATTGATCTCACGCTCTTGAGTTGCACAGGCATCAGTCCTTTCAAAACGGGAGCGGTGCTCCGCAGCCAGATTTTTCAGCCCCCGTTTGTCCTTAATCCCTAAGTCGAACTCTTGTAACGAAGCACCAAACGAATCAGACTCAGCTTTTGATAAACGTCTAAAAGTACGTATTGTGTAAGTATGTGTTGGGGGAAGAGAAAGACTTGGGTTTGGACATCATTTCCACACGATTTAGGAGGGAAAAAGGAGAGAAAATCCGACCATTCCTCGGTGGGGAGAGCAAGATTTAGGAGGATCCACTTCAAGGGCTTCATTGCTTGGAGGTTGAAGACAAAGGGAAGCTACCCCTTCGAGTGGCGACTTCGGAAGGTTTTCTCTGGGGATTCAAGCGTCATTCGGCCTTCACCTTTTGAGGGAGTGTTCCTCATGTTTATTTTAGTTGTTTGCATGGATTGTTTGGTTGATTTGTTGAACATGAACAACTAAACCCCAAGGTCACCGGATGTAGGGGAACCTTGGGGGCCAACTTGTGATGTTTTGGATTATTTGAGTTATCTATTACATGATTGGCTTGTTGTGATCCTTGTTAGGTGTTCTAGATTATTTTGGTACATGTGATTGATTGATGTATCAAATTCTTGGTAGCACTTTGTAGCATAACTATTGCCTTAGTGCTAGACTCCACCAAACTTGGAAGGGATTATTATATAAATGCGCCGTGACCATCTGGTATTTGTACCCCTCCATTTCTAAGGTTGAAAACTAACTAGTGTTTCTACCCTAACTTGAGGAAACCATCATTCTCCTTGCAACCGTGTGAGAGGTTGAGTGGAAGAAATTACTTATTCAACACTTGTACCGGGTTAGGGGTCAATTGCCGTGACCATCGGCTTGACCTAAGCTTAGGTTTTCTCGGTCCAACTGGCCACGTGTTTAATTTCTCAAATATCCTACTCAGTTAAGTAGCCTCCTTGGGGATCCTCATCCATGGCCGTTTTCCATCCTTGAGCATCTCCCGCATTTTTATTTTGTCGCATTTATTTTAACAATTTCTCTTGTTGTTCATTTGTTTCTTTCCTGTTTATTCTCTTGAAATCGAATCGGTGAGCTAAACAACAAGTAAGAAGTGAGTAAAGTAGCTCCTCGGTCCCCTTGGGAATAAAACCCACTCGTGCTTGCGTGAGTGGTTTATTACTTGACGACCCTGTGCTCATGTGGGTGTTCACACTTTGTGTCGATCAAGTTTTTGGCGCCGTTGCCGGGGAACACCGAGGGATATTTAGAAAGCTTTAAGCTTGTTGATTTAGACTTATCTTTTTCTTTTGTTTTCCTTTTTTGTTGTTTGGTTTGTTTTATTTTTTGTGTTTTCTTGTTTTTGGTTGTTAACCTTTTGTAAATATTCCATCTTTGTGTTTATTGTTGCTCTTTTTGTATTTCTTGTTGTTAGCTAACATCGTCACTCCTCAATCCGTGTAGGTAGCCATCTTATGACACGAGCGAGTCAAGCAAACTTGGTTGAACCCGATAACGAGATAGAAAGAACTTTGCATCAACGATTGAAAGAAGTTGCAGAAAGTTATAGAAAACAAGAGATTCGAGTTGAATAGAGTGAACCATTAGTCATGGCGCAACCTAGGAAGACCCTATCGGAATATGAAAGGCCACAATTCCCCAGAGAAGAATTTAGTGTCCAAGCACCAACTGTTCTAGCTAATAACTTTGAAATCAAGGAGAGTACCATGGGGATGATTCAGAATTCAATCCAGTTTGACGGTCTAGCGGATGAAGACCCCCATGCCCATCTTGCCCGGTTCCCTCAGATATGCTTCACTTTTAAGATAAACTCAGTATCAGACGATGCCATCAGACTGAGATTATTCCCGTTCAGTTTGAGAGGAACAGCATACAGATGGCTCACATCCTTAGCTCCTGGGTCCATCACCACTTGGAAGGAAATGGTTGAGAAGTTCCTGGCCGATATTTTCCCCCAAGCAAAGCTGCAAGACTGATACAGGAGATATCGTCTTTCAGGCAGGGTGATACTTAGACACTCATTGAAGCCCACGAACGATTTAAGGACCTTCTTCGCAAGTGTCCTCATCAGGGCTTCCCTTCATGGATGAGAGTGCAGACGTTGTGTAATGGGTTGAATTATGCTACTAGGCAACTCATCGATACAGCAGCAGGCGGTTCTTTGAGAACTAAGCTTTCTGAAGAGGCTGAGGAATTAATTGAGAATATGGCCAGCAATGAGTGCCATTGGAGCACTCGACAGAAGCATCCAAGGGCTGCAGGGCTGTATGAGGTGAATGAATCCACAGCTTTGGATGCGAAGATTGATGCCCTAACGAAACATGTCATGGAGAATAGTTCGAAGTATGACGCCCTAGCACAAAAATTTGATCAACTCATGTTAGGATCCAGTTCAGGGTCCAAGGCCGTTATGTCATGTGATACTTGTGGGGCAGGGCATGCATCATCACAATGCCCTATTGTTGTTGCCCCACCACCGCTGATGGAAACAGTTGATTATGTTGGGGGTGGACCAAGAGGACCAGGGAATCAGTTTGGCAACACTTACAATTATGGATGGAGGGGCTCTTCAAATCCTTCTTGGACTCAAGGCCAATCTCAGTATAGACCTCCACCATCTCAAGGAAGCCAATACAAGGCTCCTCCCCATAAGGAAGAAATACTCTATAGAGGATGTTTT
This sequence comes from Dioscorea dumetorum, assembly GCA_902712375.1. Taxonomy (NCBI): domain Eukaryota; kingdom Viridiplantae; phylum Streptophyta; class Magnoliopsida; order Dioscoreales; family Dioscoreaceae; genus Dioscorea; species Dioscorea dumetorum. The sequence continues at coordinate 3,821,591 of CACTHL010000490.1, read as the reverse complement.
GCCCAGATTCATGATTAGCACGGAGGCACGTTTTGTGAATAATGAAAAGAAAATTGATGAATTAGGTACCATATTGAGAAATGTTCAAGCATCCATCCAATCTTTGGAGAACCAAGTGGGACAGCTTGCTCGTGGACAATCTGAACGACCCTCGGGGAGTTTGCCAAGCAACACCGAAAGAAACCCAAGGGAACAATTAAAAGATGTTACTTTGAGAAGTGGTAAACAGTTGGAAGCAAGGGAAAAAGGGATCCCAAGTGCTTCTAATGATGGGGTAGCCCTCCGAGAAGACCCTAATTTTAGTTAAGACGCAAGCAAGGAGAATGGGAGGAAAACTGGTGAAGACTCTCCCAATTATAACATTTCAAAGGAGCACGAATACAAGCCAGTGGTACCTTACCCTTTAAGACTAAAACAAGATAAAGATGAAGCCCAATTCAAGAAGTTTCTCAATATCTTCAAGCAACTCTACATAAATATTCCAATCATTGAGGCACTAGCTCAAATGCCGAAGTATGCCAAGTTTTTAAAGGAGCTTCTCACCAATAACAGAAAGTTAGAGGAACAAGGCACAGTTGCACTTACTGGGAATTGTTCAGCCATTCTAGAGAAAAAACTTCCACAAAAGTTAAAGGATCCAGGTAGTTTTGTGATTCCTTGTGTAATTGGTGAAGGAGTAACAGAGCATGCTCTAGCCGATTCTGGGGCTAGCATAAATGTAATGCCATACAAGTTATTCTTGAAGCTGGGATTAGAAGACCTACGACCTACACGAATGATATTACAGCTTGCAGATAAGTCAGTGCGAAGACCTCGGGGAGTAGTCGAAGATGTCCTTGTAAGAGTTGATAAACTCATCATTCCTGTAGACTTCGTGATTCTAGATGTGGATGATGATGTTGAGGTTCTCTCGATTCTAAGACACCCATTCCTTAACACTTCGGGTGCTTTAATTGATGTCAAAGAAGGCAAGATGACCTTGAGGGTTGGAGATGAGCAAGTGGCCTTCACTCTCCCTGAAGCAATGAAGCACACACTTGACCATGATGACAAATTATATTTCACTGATAGTACTGATGTAATTGTTTCTGACTGTGTGCAGGAGGTGCTTGCCTTAAACCTTTTGGATGAGTACTTGGATGAGTTAGCGTGCCAAGATGTCGAGGAAGAACTCTCTCCTCCACCAACACAACAAATTAATCAAGTGGAGGGTAATTCATCACATAATGGCAAGAAACTTAAGGGTGTTAAGAAGATATGGATAAAATCAAAGGAGAAACAAAGAGAGAGTAGAGAAGTATCCAGATTGCCACCGGATGAGGTTGATCATTTATTCTTTGGAAATAGTGGTAAATTCAAAGTCTTCCCATGTCTTTCATTGAATTTTCCGAGTGGCAACACGGCCCCAAAGGTTGGAGGTAACTTCCCTCCATTTGTTCCACCATGAAACTTTTTAGGTAATGCACGTCAAGCTAATGATGTTAAAAAAGCGCTTCTTGGGAGGCAACCCAAGTTCCTTACATTTCTCATATTCATTTTCTTATTTGTGTTGTCTTATTTAGCTTGTGTTTTTAGTTGTGGTTCGTTTGTAGTTGTATTTTCATCGTTTTCTTAGTTCAATCGCCTTTGTGTTCACTTGTTTATCATGTGGTCTTTGAAGAATTCTTGTTCTTGATGCATGCATGTTGATGTTTTGAGTGTTTAATCGATGTTTCTGGCTTTGTTTTTCAAGGTTTCATCCATAGTCAAAGTGTACAAAGTGTGGAGAAAAAAATTGTGCAAACAAAGAATCCTGATGAGATCCGTAAACTCACGGGTCGTCAAGTAATACCTCTCACGCACGTGTGAGAGGGTCCTATTCCCTGGGGTCCTAAGGGCTGCTATTACTTCCCCCTAGACGGCACTGTCTAGTTTACCAAAGATAGAGAATTAAAACAAGATAAGAAAACTAACAGAGATAACTATAAACATGTTGGACTAAGGCACACCAAATAAGCATATCAAGGAGGCAATTAGCAATGAAAGTACGAGGTCCCGAGCTAGGATCCCCTCGGGATTACTAAAGCTAGTAGGATGCCAAAATTACAGAGACAATGGTGGATGGGCCCAGAGATATCCAACAGTAGATCACCCTGATGGTCACGGCGATGACCCCTAATCCGGTATGAGTATTGGCTCAGAATGTCTTCCGACCAAATTGTCCTACGATTGCACTACGCCTATGAAAATCCTAATTAGGGCCGATACTCAACCTAGGTCCAGCCCTAATGGTTGGAGGGGCATAAAATACCCGATGGTCACGGCGTATTCATACATGAATCCCTTCCATGCTATGTGAGTCTAGCACAAGGGCGATGGTCACGCACCAAGTACAATCTAGAAGTTGAATCGCAGAGTTCTCATGCCAAACAACACATCAAAGAACGCAAAGCATGAACCACAAACCAAACCAAATACCATAAATGTAAATCTAAAACATCCATACAAAGCAAGTTCATCCCAAGGTTCACCGGATGCCCGGTGACCTTGGGAGTCTAGCTTATCATCAACAAAGGAGAAAGCAAGGAATACAATAAAAACAAGATAAAACTCATAGCAAACTCCCCTAAGATGAAGACTAGAAGGTGGTGATGAGAACTTGTTGGATCCGCACTGGCAAGCTCCTAGATCTTCTCCTTGATAGCACAACCTCTTCTCCCCGTGATTTCCTCCTCAGATCTACCTTCTCCACTTGCCATGAAGCCCTAGGTGAAAATGGTGCAGAATGGTGGCCAAAAGTCCCAAACATGATGCCCTAATTCCCCTTAAAAAGGTGAGTTTCCCGTGAGACATCCGAAACTTTCCCGAAATTTCATCCCGGTGCTACGAGTACCCTCGCTACAAGTACCTACTACAGTAATTATGCTACAATAATTTTGCTACAGTACTGCTAGAGTGAAGAAGCCCCAATGATAAGTGCTTGATTATATATATTTTATAATATCAGTTTATATGCATTGAGCATCACTTTTATCAGGTTTTAGCATTAACAAGGTGTGTTTTGTGTTCTTTTGTGCAAACAGGGCTTTGGAGACATGATATACAGGAAGAAGCAAAGATAGGGTGTGATGACACGTTTCAAGACCACAATCAGAAGCTGTGTTCATATGCATGGGGGTGTTGCCAACTTTCGGAGGAGTACAAGTCATTACACAAACCGAAAGGGCACAAAGGCAGTAGTACACCCATGTCCCAGCTTCCGTACAAAGCAGAAGAAGGTTCTTGAGGATTTCAAAGCATAGAAAGCCACACACCCTACCACACGAGCGTGTGCCCGACCGTGTGGACTCCAAGGAAGACTTCGGGAAAAATCACTGTAGCAGAGTGCTTCACACGCCCGTGTGGAATTTCCACACGGGCGTGTGGATGCCCGTGTGGATGCCCGCGTAAAGCCCCGAATTCAAATTATAAAAGCCGCCTTGTGATAATTTTTAGGGATCTTTTTGGCCACTTTCGAGAGACAAGGCGGCTAGGGCTTGGAAGGAGTTCTTTGCGGCTTTGGGAAGCTTTCCTCACCAACTTGGATCGATTCCTCCTCCGTCATAGCGTCAAGGAAGCCATCGGCGACCTAGCTTCGGAGTGGATTCAATCCAGACGTGGAAACTACCCATCAAGACTATCATCACGGATTTAAGGGGGTTATTCTTTATGTCTTTGGAACTTATTTCTGAATTTATTATTTGTTTTGTGACTCGCTCCATGGAGAGCTAAACCCCTAGAGGGTATTCGGACATGTAAACCCTAGGATTCTTATTTTCATTAGATTTACTTTGTGTTTCTATTCGAATTTATCAGATTGAGTTTTACTCTTGAGTTCATAATGCTTGTTTGTGCTTTTGATTTCATTATTAATTGCCTTGCATGTTTTATTCAATCTAGTGAAGAGAGAGATCACCGCTAGGTTTAGAATTACCAAGAGTAAAGAGGGTTGAGAGGGTGAGCCGTGAGATAGCGGAGTGTCCCCTTTCCCTTCCGACAGATATTTCCTATCTCCATATTCCCTAAGTGTCAAGCAACCATATGTGGTGTGAGGCGTCGAGAGAATTCTCCGCCGGGACCTCGTAGGGGGTTAGGGATCTTCCACCTGGAGGCAGGGTTAGATCTACTTTTAGGAATTGGTCATATCTTTGGGATCCCTAGAGTTTTAAGCAGTCATATGTGGTGTGAGGCGTCGAGAGAATTCTCCGCCGGGACCTCGTAGGGGACTAGTTATCGGTGACCTGGAGGCAGGGGCCGTTATACCTTTGGATACCCACGACTCATTGTCTTCGTTTAGAAACACTTGTAATCTACATCCAACACCCGAGTCCTAGGGGGAGCATTGTCCGGATACCTCACTTTTATTGATTGAGAACTCTTTTCCTTTTTATTTCCTGCGCACTTGTGGTGACACTCTTAGTGTTGGCCATTAGATCATCACATACTACACTCATTAGGCTAGATAACAAAAGAGGGGCTATTACTAGTACTTCTGTTCCCTGTGGTTCGACAACCCGACCCTTTGGGTCCACTTTTATTACTTGACGACCCGTGCACTTGCGGTAACGCAAGGGGTTGACACACATCACCCTGTTGTGTTGTTGCGGAGACGCATCAAGTTTTTGGCGCCGTTGCCGGGGAACAGGATATTAGGAACGCGAGTATTTTGTTACTTTAGCCATTCATTTATTTTTACTGTTTTTCTACTCCATCTTCTCTACTTTCATTGTTCTCATTTTCTTTTGTTTATTTGATTGCAGCTCCAGCTTATGACCAGAGGGAACCCATCGACATTAGTTGAAGGAGACCCTGAAATTGAGCGAAGACTTCACAAGAGAAGCAAGGAGCCTGAAGTTCTTCAAGAACAGCAAGTTGAAGTTGAAGCTGAAGGATCTGCGACCATGGCAGACCACGAAGATGAACCAAGGACACTTGCTGATTTTGCGAAACCTTCAGCCCGAGGAACACAGTCGAGCATTGTTAGACCGCCCATCGCGGCTAACAATTTTGAGCTGAAGCCCGCATTCATCCAGATGGTTCAGCAGTCCGCGCAGTTTAATGGGCTGCCTGATGAAGACCCCAATGCCCATGTTGAAAACTTCTTGGAGGTTTGTGATATGCTCAAGATCAACGGGGTATCGGATGATGCGATTCGATTGAGGACCTTCCCATTCTCATTGAAGGGACGAGCCAAACAATGGCTCCAATCATTGCCAAGAGCGTCCATCACCACTTGGGACGAGATGGTGGAAGCCTTTCTTGCACGATATTTCCCTCCTGGGAAATCAGCGAAGCTCCGCAATGAGATCTCTTCCTTCTTTCAGAATGAGTTGGAGTCTCTATTCGAGACATGGGAAAGGTTCAAGAACCTTCTGCGGCGATGCCCCCAACATGGATTCCCGGATTGGATGATTATACACACGTTCTATAATGGCTGAATCCAAGCACTAGGCAACTCCTAGATGCGGCCGCAGGTGGGACTATGGGTAACAAGACCCCAGAAGATGCAAGACAGCTCATTGAAGACATGGCTCTCAACAGTTGCCAATGGAGCTCGAGGGAGAAGAAGAAGGTTGCAGGAATACATGATGTTGATGCCGTTACATCACTAGCAGCCCAAGTTGAAGCACTAAGCAAGAAGCTAGACACCATTACAACTTCAAGAGTAGCTGCCATCGGCACTTGCGATAGGCGTGGAGGTGGGCATAGCTCTAGGCATTGTCCCATTTCGGTGGGGGTGTCGGCACCAATGGAGCAAGTGGATTTTGTTGGAAATCCAGTGAGGGGACAAGGGAACCCTTATTCAAATACCTACAATCGGGGATGGAGGAACCATCCGAACTTCTCATGGAGCAATCGGGGCCAGCGAAGCAAGCGGCTCCTCCGGGTTTCCCACAACAGCCTTCTATTCCGAGAGAGTTTCGAACTTGAAAAGGTACTTTCTAAGTTTATTCAATCTACCGACACCGGGTTTCGTAACGTGGAGGCGACGCTGCGCAACCACACTGCGCGTCATTGCACAACTTGGAGACGCAAGTGGGCCAAATAGCAAAATCCTTGGCCGATAGACCTCAAGGAAGCCCTGCCGAGCAATACGAGAGACAAACCCAAGAGAGCACGTGAAGGCGATCACGTTGAGAAGCGGGCGAGAGGTGGAGAATAAGGTGCAAGAAAAGAAGACTGCACAAGAACCAGAGCAAGTGCAGCCTAAGGCCCAAGAAAAAGAGAAGGAGGCTGCAGCAACACCTCCTGCTTATGTGCCTCGAGTACCATACCCTTCACGGCTGAAGAAGGATCAAACGGAGGAGCAGAACAAGAAATTTCTGGAGTTGTTCAAACAGCTGCACATCAACATCCCTTTTGTCGAGGCATTATCACAAATGCCCAGGTATGCAAAGTTTTTGAAAGATCTTTTGACTAACAAAAGGAAAATTGAAGAAAGTGCAGCTGTGATATTGGATGGGAGTTGTTCAGCAATACTCCAAAAGAACCTCCCAAGCAAGAAGAAAGATCCTGGGAGTTTCATCATCCCATGTGTTATTGGGGGTTTAGGCCAAGAGAAAGCGTTAGGCGATTCGGGAGCAAGCATCAACGTGATGCCGTACAAATTTTTCCAGAAATTGGGGTTAGGAGAGCCACGGCCAACTCAAATGACGTTGCGGCTAGGCGATCGCTCAATTCGACATCCTAGAGGTATCATTGAAGATGTTTTGATTAAGATTGACAAATATATTTTTCCCGCAGATTTTGTAGTACTTGATGTCGATGAGGATGTGGAAGTTCCGTTGATTTTGGGGAGACCATTCCTTCGAACCTCCAAGGCACCGATAGACATGGAGGGAGGCGAATTGACGCTGCGCATTGGAGACGAAAAGATCACTTATCGCCTTACGGATGCTATGAAGCATCCTCACGAATTTGATGACACATGTTATTTTGTTGATGCTAATGATGAGCTTGTCGATGAGTATATGCAGGAGACGTTCTACCCTGACCCATATGAGGGATGGCCTGAGTTTGAAAAGGATGAATCAAGTCTGCAGGAGGTTCGAGTGATAGAGGATCAACCACAACCGGGAATTCTGAAGAGGATTTTCCGTAGACTGACTAGATCAAGGCGTCACCGCAAGAAGCACCAAAAGAGTGTAAAAGATACACATACACGAGAAGAAGGTGATGGCTTTTCAAGTGGTAATAAGATTTCTCATCACTTGCCTCCCACGCAACCATATTGTCTGAATTGTCAGGTAAAGGCTGCCAAGAACATATTTCACTTGCATGAGCCCCCATAGAGGAACAGGTACGTCGAGCTAATGACGTAAAACAAGCACTTCTTGGGAGGTAACCCAAGTCATTTTATTGCTTTCATAGTTAGTTTTTCAATTCTGCAGTAATAATTGGCGTGAATAGGCGACTTTGCGTTAATTCTGTCGTTGCTGTGCTTTTATTGTTTATTCTTGGTGTTTCATGATAATTATACATGTGTGGCTTGATCTAGATTGATTTAGAGATTTAAAGTTAAGGAATTGGCCTTGTGCTTAAGTGTTTCATGTTTTGCTGAAAATCTACAAGGGCAGGCACAAGGGGGTGTGAGTGCCCCTGTGCCTTGCTGAAAAATTGAAAAAAACATGAAACAGAAGGGCACAAGGGCACTCACACGCCCGTGTGAGTGCCCCTGTGGCCTTCCTGAGGAGCCACACGCCCATGTGGCTCATCCACATGGGCGTGTGAGACCTGAAAATCAATTTTCAGGTTTCCAGAGAGGCACAAGGGCAGCCACACGCCCGTGTGGCTGCCCCTGTGGATTTTCCAGGTCCACAAGGGCACTCACACGCCCGTGTGAGTGCCCCTGTGGCCTTCTGTCTCGAGATATTTAATCCACACCGGCACTCACACGCCCGTGTGAGTGCCCTTGTGGCTTTCTGGCGTCGATTTTTGAAGGCACAAGGGCGTGTGGCTCATCCACACGCCCATGTGGCCATCCACAAGGGCGTGTGAGACCCTCACACGCCCATGTGGTTTATAAAGGAGATGAGAAGGCCTTGAACTTTCATTCGAACCTTCGCGCCTTTTCTCCTTCCGACGCCTCCACGCGAAGAGACGCATCTCTTGGGTTCCTAACGCCTCTCCTTAGCTTATTTAAGGATTCTTGGGTGTTTTTCCGGCGATTTCCATCTTCTTCTTCATCAAAAATCTCCGGTAAGCTCCAAGTTTTTCTAGTTCTTGCCATGAATTTTGAATTTCAGATCTGGTGATTTGTTGATGTTTTATGCATAAATCTTCCATGAGAACTATCATGATATGCATGCTTGTCGATTTAGGGGTAGTTTTTGATGTGGAAACCACCCAACCATGGCTTTTTGGCCATGGTCGGGCATCCACACGGGCGTGTGGCCCATCCACACGCCCGTGTGGATGAGGATGATGACCCACAAGGGCGTGTGGATCATCCACACGCCCATGTGGATTTCTCGCACAAATGGAATTTTGCACTAACTTGCCCCGATTTTCACGAGATATGGCCCCTAGGACCAAGAAGGTCGCCCACAAACGCTCTCGCGCCGCTCGGGAGCCTTCCCCTCCCGAGGAACCGGAGTTCGCCGTCCCCGAGCATCGGCGGCGATATGAGCGCTTACGGCGTCTCAAATTCGGACAGGCGCGCGTGATCGATTGGAAGGCACTCGAGGAGATTGACTTGGCCGATGAGGTGCGCGAGCTTACCGCCGTGGGAGGCCGGGACCGGCTCCTTACTATTCGTGATCCCACTTATCGTGAGCTCACACTGGGAGGTCTTGTCCTCGTTCGACTTCGACCGCGCTCGCCATGATTTTGAGAGGGAGGACACGATCCGCTTCGAGCTATTCGGTCGATACCACTCCATGAGCCTCACGCAGTTCTCTGTTTTTCTCGGTTTATATGACAGAGACTATGTTCACACGGGGAGTACGAGCAACTCATCGTCGATTACCCTATTGGACTCACCCCGAGTCGTGCGTACGGGACCATATGCGGAGGTTTCCAGTACGAGCCGGGATCTTCCAAGGCCACCATGCTCAGCCGTCCGGCCTACAGGTATATACATTCTATTTTCAGCAGGACCGTGACGGGACGAGGCGACAGCACTGGAGTTTTGAGCCGCCTCGACTTGCTTTACCTATACACCATGGTCCAGAACATCCCCATGCATTTAGGTTTTGTTGTGGCGGATTACCTCCGCCATCAAAGCCATTACGTGCGGGTCGGTGTGATCTTTTCAGGAGTATACATTACCCGACTCGTTCGTGGCATGGGGTTGTCCGAGGCACTTCGAGGGATGGAGAGGATCAGCATACCAGCACCCTTGGGGCTTGCATCCCTCCGAGCCATGCGTATGGTGAAGAAGACGAGCACCGGCCGTTATATACTCGCAGTGGAGGCTGAGGAGGAGGAGTCAGAAGAGGAGGCAGCCGACCCGGGCAGACGCTCCCGATTCACCGGCACCCACAACTGTGCCGATGGACACCGAGGCCCCCGCATCCGAGCCGAGCCGAGCAGCCCTCCACTCGAGCCCGTGACCGTTTGGCGAGGCTCGAGGTGGCGCTTGGAGCTCTCCCGGGGGGACATGGCGACCGTGCTCGCCAACCGAGTCCATGATGATGTCGCAGCTTATCCATCATTCGACATCTTACGGAGAGCGACACAAAGACTCGAGGCGACGACATCAGGCACCACCAAGCACCACCAAAGCACCAGCGAGAGTTTCCCGACGCATGAGGCGTCCTTGAGTCATTTTATTTTATCTTCGTATTTTTATTTTCTCGTAGTTTTATTTTCAGCATGCTAGTTGAGACTCTGTCTTTTATTTCTGTCATTTTTATTTTGTGGTTCTAGTTGTTTTTCGTTGTTTTATTTTCTAATCTTGTTGAGCTTCATTGAACCCCCCGAATCCGCAGATAGTCTTGAGAGTCTTGGGAAATGGAAATCAAGTTATGCACATGGCCGTGTGAATAGGTCACACGGCCGTTTCACCTCCAAATGCCCGTTGAGCCAAACACACCCTTGTACAAGATTCCACCAACTATTTCACTTGGAATTCAGGGGAGTATTATTTTGATTTTTGCACACCCTCACATGCTTTGTGTTCAGAATTTATAATTTTATTGTGCTTGCATGTGTACATTGGGGACAATGTACATCTTAAGTGTGGGGGAGGGATCACTTTATACACCACTTTATTGTCTGTTTTCATTATATATGCTCATGCAACCTATGAAGGTTCACTTTAAGGTTAAGAGTTAGATTCTAGACTATAGGGGAGCTTCGAACACTAGATTTCATCATGCTCTAGTTGTCATCCAATTTTTTGAGAAATTTTTGTCCGATTGCCATTTATGCACTCTACTCACTCATTAGACCTATAGAAGCTCTAGTTTAATGTTTTGAGACTTGTTAGTAGTTGTTTTATTCGAAAAAAAAAAAAAAAAAAAAAAAAAAAAGAAGAAAAAGAAAAGAAAAAAAATATAGATATTTATATAGCTTAGCAATTGTGAATTATTTCGTGTATATAGGGGGTGAAAAGAGCTACTACCTTTGATTGTATGCAGCTACTCTCATAAGTCGGATACTAGTTATGCCCTAATGAGAGAAAGAGCTATCACAAGGGATATGTGAAAGCTAGCACCCTCGGTAGAAAGAGCTACCATCTCTAAAGTGTGAAAGCCACTCGGGAGGCCGCCTGAGAAAGGGCTACCTTGGAGATTGTGTGCAGCTACTACCATTCTTTTTGCTATTATATGAGTCTCGAGCAATAAAAACTGTAAGTAGTGGACATAGAGTCGAATTGAGATGAGTTTTTCCACACACACACGCTTTCGGATTTCTTTTTCTCTCTTGTCATTGGATTGTTTTCTAGAGCATTGACTCGAGCCGTTTGGTGTTAAATAGTTTTTCCCTTTTGTTATAGAATCATACTCTCATACTTTCTAGTGAACCCGAGGCCAAGCACTTATCCTTTCTTTCCTTGTAATGAATGTTTAGTTTGCTTGAGGACAAGCAAAAGCTTAAGTGTGGGGGAGTTTTGATAAGTGCTTGATTATATATATTTTATAATATCAGTTTATATGCATTGAGCATCACTTTTATCAGGTTTTAGCATTAACAAGGTGTGTTTTGTGTTCTTTTGTGCAAACAGGGCTTTGGAGACATGATATACAGGAAGAAGCAAAGATAGGGTGTGATGACACGTTTCAAGACCACAATCAGAAGCTGTGTTCATATGCATGGGGGTGTTGCCAACTTTCGGAGGAGTACAAGTCATTACACAAACCGAAAGGGCACAAAGGCAGTAGTACACCCATGTCCCAGCTTCCGTACAAAGCAGAAGAAGGTTCTTGAGGATTTCAAAGCATAGAAAGCCACACACCCTACCACACGAGCGTGTGCCCGACCGTGTGGACTCCAAGGAAGACTTCGGGAAAAATCACTGTAGCAGAGTGCTTCACACGCCCGTGTGGAATTTCCACACGGGCGTGTGGATGCCCGTGTGGATGCCCGCGTAAAGCCCCGAATTCAAATTATAAAAGCCGCCTTGTGATAATTTTTAGGGATCTTTTTGGCCACTTTCGAGAGACAAGGCGGCTAGGGCTTGGAAGGAGTTCTTTGCGGCTTTGGGAAGCTTTCCTCACCAACTTGGATCGATTCCTCCTCCGTCATAGCGTCAAGGAAGCCATCGGCGACCTAGCTTCGGAGTGGATTCAATCCAGACGTGGAAACTACCCATCAAGACTATCATCACGGATTTAAGGGGGTTATTCTTTATGTCTTTGGAACTTATTTCTGAATTTATTATTTGTTTTGTGACTCGCTCCATGGAGAGCTAAACCCCTAGAGGGTATTCGGACATGTAAACCCTAGGATTCTTATTTTCATTAGATTTACTTTGTGTTTCTATTCGAATTTATCAGATTGAGTTTTACTCTTGAGTTCATAATGCTTGTTTGTGCTTTTGATTTCATTATTAATTGCCTTGCATGTTTTATTCAATCTAGTGAAGAGAGAGATCACCGCTAGGTTTAGAATTACCAAGAGTAAAGAGGGTTGAGAGGGTGAGCCGTGAGATAGCGGAGTGTCCCCTTTCCCTTCCGACAGATATTTCCTATCTCCATATTCCCTAAGTGTCAAGCAACCATATGTGGTGTGAGGCGTCGAGAGAATTCTCCGCCGGGACCTCGTAGGGGACTAGTTATCGGTGACCTGGAGGCAGGGGCCGTTATACCTTTGGATACCCACGACTCATTGTCTTCGTTTAGAAACACTTGTAATCTACATCCAACACCCGAGTCCTAGGGGGAGCATTGTCCGGATACCTCACTTTTATTGATTGAGAACTCTTTTCCTTTTTATTTCCTGCGCACTTGTGGTGACACTCTTAGTGTTGGCCATTAGATCATCACATACTACACTCATTAGGCTAGATAACAAAAGAGGGGCTATTACTAGTACTTCTGTTCCCTGTGGTTCGACAACCCGACCCTTTGGGTCCACTTTTATTACTTGACGACCCGTGCACTTGCGGTAACGCAAGGGGTTGACACACATCACCCTGTTGTGTTGTTGCGGAGACGCATCAAGTTTTTGGCGCCGTTGCCGGGGAACAGGATATTAGGAACGCTAGTATTTTGTTACTTTAGCCATTCATTTATTTTTACTGTTTTTCTACTCCATCTTCTCTACTTTCATTGTTCTCATTTTCTTTTGTTTATTTGATTGCAGCTCCAGCTTATGACCAGAGGGAACCCATCGACATTAGTTGAAGGAGACCCTGAAATTGAGCGAAGACTTCACAAGAGAAGCAAGGAGCCTGAAGTTGTTCAAGAGCAGCAAGTTGAAGTTGAAGCTGAAGGATCTGCGACCATGGCAGACCACGAAGATGAACCAAGGACACTTGCTGATTTTGCGAAACCTTCAGCCCGAGGAACACAGTCGAGCATTGTTAGACCGCCCATCGCGGCTAACAATTTTGAGCTGAAGCCGGCATTCATCCAGATGGTTCAGCAGTCCGCGCAGTTTAATGGGCTGCCTGATGAAGACCCCAATGCCCATGTTGAAAACTTCTTGGAGGTTTGTGATATGCTCAAGATCAACGGGGTATCGGATGATGCGATTCGATTGAGGACCTTCCCATTCTCATTGAAGGGACGAGCCAAACAATGGCTCCAATCATTGCCAAGAGCGTCCATCACCACTTGGGACGAGATGGTGGAAGCCTTTCTTGCACGATATTTCCCTCCCGGGAAATCAGCGAAGCTCCGCAATGAGATCTCTTCCTTCTTTCGAATGAGTTGGAGTCTCTATTCGAGACATGGGAAAGGTTCAAGAACCTTCTGCGGCGATGCCCCCAACATGGATTCCCGGATTGGATGATTATACACACGTTCTATAATGGGCTGAATCCAAGCACTAGGCAACTCCTAGATGCGGCCGCAGGTGGGACTATGGGTAACAAGACCCCGAGAAGATGCAAGACAGCTCATTGAAGACATGGCTCTCAACAGGTTGCCAATGGAGCTCGAGGGAGAAGAAGAAGGTTGCGGGAATACATGATGTTGATGCCGTTACATCACTAGCGGCCCAAGTTGAAGCACTAAGCAAGAAGCTAGACACCATTACAACTTCAAGAGTAGCTGCCATCGGCACTTGCGATAGGCGTGGAGGTGGGCATAGCTCTACCGATTGTCCCATTTCGGTGGGGGTGTCGGCACCAATGGAGCAAGTGGATTTTGTTGGAAATCCGGTGAGGGGACAAGGGAACCCTTATTCAAATACCTACAATCGGGGATGGAGGAACCATCCGAACTTCTCATGGAGCAATCGGGCCACAGGCGAAGCAAGCGGCTCCTCCGGGTTTCCCACAACAGCCTTCTATTCCAGGAGAGAGTTTCTGAACTTGAAAAGGTACTTTCTAAGTTTATTCAATCTACCGACACCGGGTTTCGTAACGTGGAGGCGACGCTGCGCAACCACACTGCGTCATTGCACAACTTGGAGACGCAAGTGGGCCAAATAGCAAAATCCTTGGCCGATAGACCTCAAGGAAGCCTGCCGAGCAATACGAGACAAACCCAAGAGAGCACGTGAAGGCGATCACGTTGAGAAGCGGGCGAGAGGTGGAGAATAAGGTGCAAGAAAAGAAGACTGCACAAGAACCAGAGCAAGTGCAGCCTAAGGCCCAAGAAAAAGAGAAGGAGGCTGCAGCAACACCTCCCTGCTTATGTGCCTCGAGTACCATACCCTTCACGGCTGAAGAAGGATCAAACGGAGGAGCAGAACAAGAAATTTCTGGAGTTGTTCAAACAGCTGCACATCAACATCCCTTTTGTCGAGGCATTATCACAAATGCCCAGGTATGCAAAATTTTTGAAAGATCTTTTGACTAACAAAAGGAAAATTGAAGAAAGTGCAGCTGTGATATTGGATGGGAGTTGTTCAGCAATACTCCAAAAGAACCTCCCAAGCAAGAAGAAAGATCCTGGGAGTTTCATCATCCCATGTGTTATTGGGGGTTTAGGCCAAGAGAAAGCGTTAGCTGATTCAGGAGCAAGCATCAACGTGATGCCGTACAAATTTTTCCAGAAATTGGGGTTAGGAGAGCCACGGCCAACTCAAATGACGTTGCAGCTAGCTGATCGCTCAATTCGACATCCTAGAGGTATCATTGAAGATGTTTTGATTAAGATTGACAAATATATTTTTCCTGCAGATTTTGTAGTACTTGATGTCGATGAGGATGTGGAAGTTCCGTTGATTTTGGGGAGACCATTCCTTCGAACCTCCAAGGCACTGATAGACATGGAGGGAGGCGAATTGACGCTGCGCATTGGAGACGAAAAGATCACTTATCGCCTTACAGATGCTATGAAGCATCCTCACGAATTTGATGACACATGTTATTTTGTTGATGCTAATGATGAGCTTGTCGATGAGTATATGCAGGAGACGTTCTACCCTGACCCATATGAGGGATGGCCTAAGTTTGAAAAGGATGAATCAAGTCTGCAGGAGGTTCGAGTGATAGAGGATCAACCACAACCGGGAATTCTGAAGAGGATTTTCCGTAGACTGACTAGATCAAGGCGTCACCGCAAGAAGCACCAAAAGAGTGTAAAAGATACACATACACGAGAAGAAGGTGATGGCTTTTCAAGTGGTAATAAGATTTCTCATCACTTGCCTCCCACGCAACCATATTGTCTGAATTGTCAGGTAAAGGCTGCCAAGAACATATTTCACTTGCATGAGCCCCCATAGAGGAACAGGTACGTCGAGCTAATGACGTAAAACAAGCACTTCTTGGGAGGTAACCCAAGTCATTTTATTGCTTTCATAGTTAGTTTTTCAATTCTGCAGTAATAATTGGCGTGAATAGGCGACTTTGCGTTAATTCTGTCGTTGCTGTGTTTTTATTGTTTATTCTTGGTGTTTCATGATAATTATACATGTGTGGCTTGATCTAGATTGATTTAGAGATTTAAAGTTAAGGAATTGGCCTTGTGCTTAAGTGTTTCATGTTTTGCTGAAAATCCACAAGGGCAGGCACAAGGGGGTGTGAGTGCCCCTGTGCCTTGCTGAAAAAATTGAAAAAACATGAAACAGAAGGGCACAAGGGCACTCACACGCCCGTGTGAGTGCCCCTGTGGCCTTCCTGAGGAGCCACACGCCCATGTGGCTCATCCACATGGGCGTGTGAGACCTGAAAATCAATTTTCAGGTTTCCAGAGAGGCACAAGGGCAGCCACACGCCCGTGTGGCTGCCCCTGTGGATTTTCCAGGTCCACAAGGGCACTCACACGCCCGTGTGAGTGCCCCTGTGGCCTTCTGTCTCGAGATATTTAATCCACACCGGCACTCACACGCCCGTGTGAGTGCCCTTGTGGCTTTCTGGCGTCGATTTTTGAAGGCACAAGGGCGTGTGGCTCATCCACACGCCCATGTGGCCATCCACAAGGGCGTGTGAGACCCTCACACGCCCATGTGGTTTATAAAGGAGATGAGAAGGCCTTGAACTTTCATTCAAACCTTCGCGCCTTTTCTCCTTCCGACGCCTCCACGCGAAGAGACGCATCTCTTGGGTTCCTAACGCCTCTCCTTAGCTTATTTAAGGATTCTTGGGTGTTTTTCCGGCGATTTCCATCTTCTTCTTCATCAAAAATCTCCGGTAAGCTCCAAGTTTTTCTAGTTCTTGCCATGAATTTTGAATTTCAGATCTGGTGATTTGTTGATGTTTTATGCATAAATCTTCCATGAGAACTATCATGATATGCATGCTTGTCGATTTAGGGGTAGTTTTTGATGTGGAAACCACCCAACCATGGCTTTTTGGCCATGGTCGGGCATCCACACGGGCGTGTGGCCCATCCACACGCCCGTGTGGATGAGGATGATGACCCACAAGGGCGTGTGGATCATCCACACGCCCATGTGGATTTCTGCACAGTGGAATTTTGCACTAACTTGCCCTGATTTTCACAGATATGGCCCCTAGGACCAAGAAGGTCGCCCACAAACGCTCTCGCGCCGCTCGGGAGCCTTCCCCTCCCGAGGAACTGGAGTTCGCCGTCCCTGAGCATCAGCAGCGATATGAGCGCTTACAGCGTCTCAAATTCGGACAGGCGCGCGTGATCGATTGGAAGGCACTCGAGGAGATTGACTTGGCCGATGAGGTGCGCGAGCTTACCGCTGTGGGAGGCTGGGACCGGCTCCTTACTATTCGTGATCCCACTTATCGTGAGCTCACACTGGAGGTCTTGTCCTCGTTCGACTTCGACCGCGCTCGCCATGATTTTGAGAGGGAGGACACGATCCGCTTCAGGCTATTCGGTCAGTACCACTCCATGAGCCTCACGCAGTTCTCTGTTTTTCTCGGTTTATATGACAGAGACTATGTTCACACGGGGGAGTACGAGCAACTCATCGTCGATTACCCTATTGGACTCACCCCGAGTCGTGCGTACGGGACCATATGCGGAGGTTTCCAGTACGAGCCGGGATCTTCCAAGGCCACCATGCTCAGCCGTCCGGCCTACAGGTATATACATTCTATTTTCAGCAGGACCGTGACGGGACGAGGCGACAGCACTGGAGTTTTGAGCCGCCTCGACTTGCTTTACCTATACACCATGGTCCAGAACATCCCCATGCATTTAGGTTTTGTTGTGGCGGATTACCTCCGCCATCAAAGCCATTACGTGCGGGTCGGTGTGATCTTTTCAGGAGTATACATTACCCGACTCGTTCGTGGCATGGGGTTGTCCGAGGCACTTCGAGGGATGGAGAGGATCAGCATACCAGCACCCTTGGGGCTTGCATCCCTCCGAGCCATGCGTATGGTGAAGAAGACGAGCACCGGCCGTTATATACTCGCAATGGGAGGCCGAGGAGGAGGAGTCGAAGAGGAGGCGGCCGACCCGGCGAGACGCTCCTAATTCACCGGCACCCACAACCGTGCCGATGGACACCGAGGCCCCCGCATCCGAGCCGAGCCGAGCAGCCCCCCCACTCGAGCCCGTGACCGTTTGGCGAGGCTCGAGGTGGCGCTTGGAGCTCTCCGGGGGGACATGGCGACCGTGCTCGCCAACCAGGCCCATGATGATGTCGCAGCTTATCCATCATTCGACATCTTCCGGAGAGCGACACAAAGATTCGAGGCGACGACATCAGCACCACCAAGCACCACCAAGGCAGACCAAAGCGAGTTTCCCGACGCATGAGGCGTCCTTGAGTCATTTTATTTTATCTTCTGTATTTTTATTTTCTGTAGTTTTATTTTCAGCATGCTAGTTGAGACTCTGTCTTTTATTTCTGTCATTTTTATTTTGTGGTTCTAGTTGTTTTTCGTTGTTTTATTTTCTAATCTTGTTGAGCTTCATTGAACCCCCTGAATCCGCAGATAGTCTTGAGAGTCTTGGGAAATGGAAATCAAGTTATGCACATGGCCGTGTGAATAGGTCACACGGCCGTTTCACCTCCAAATGCCCGTTGAGCCAAACACACCCTTGTACAAGATTCCACCAACTATTTCACTTGGAATTCAGGGGAGTATTATTTTGATTTTTGCACACCCTCACATGCTTTGTGTTCAGAATTTATAATTTTATTGTGCTTGCATGTGTACATTGGGGACAATGTACATCTTAAGTGTGGGGGAGGGATCACTTTATACACCACTTTATTGTCTGTTTTCATTATATATGCTCATGCAACCTATGAAGGTTCACTTTAAGGTTAAGAGTTAGATTCTAGACTATAGGGGAGCTTCGAACACTAGATTTCATCATGCTCTAGTTGTCATCCAATTTTTTGAGAAATTTTTGTCCGATTGCCATTTATGCACTCTACTCACTCATTAGACCTATAGAAGCTCTAGTTTAATGTTTTGAGACTTGTTAGTAGTTGTTTTATTCGAAAAAGAAAAAAAAAAAAAAAAAAAAAAAAAAGAAGAAAAAGAAAAGAAAAAAATATAGATATTTATATAGCTTAGCAATTGTGAATTATTTCGTGTATATAGGGGGTGAAAAGAGCTACTACCTTTGATTGTATGCAGCTACTCTCATAAGTCGGATACTAGTTATGCCCTAATGAGAGAAAGAGCTATCACAAGGGATATGTGAAAGCTAGCACCCTCGGTAGAAAGAGCTACCATCTCTAAAGTGTGAAAGCCACTCGGGAGGCCGCCTGAGAAAGGGCTACCTTGGAGATTGTGTGCAGCTACTACCATTCTTTTTGCTATTATATGAGTCTCGAGCAATAAAAACTGTAAGTAGTGGACATAGAGTCGAATTGAGATGAGTTTTTCCACACACACACGCTTTCGGATTTCTTTTTCTCTCTTGTCATTGGATTGTTTTCTAGAGCATTGACTGAGCTGTTTGGTGTTAAATAGTTTTTCCCTTTTGTTATAGAATCATACTCTCATACTTTCTAGTGAACCTGAGGCCAAGCACTTATCCTTTCTTTCCTTGTAATGAATGTTTAGTTTGCTTGAGGACAAGCAAAAGCTTAAGTGTGGGGGAGTTTTGATAAGTGCTTGATTATATATATTTTATAATATCAGTTTATATGCATTGAGCATCACTTTTATCAGGTTTTAGCATTAACAAGGTGTGTTTTGTGTTCTTTTGTGCAAACAGGGCTTTGGAGACATGATATACAGGAAGAAGCAAAGATAGGGTGTGATGACACGTTTCAAGACCACAATCAGAAGCTGTGTTCATATGCATGGGGGTGTTGCCAACTTTCGGAGGAGTACAAGTCATTACACAAACCGAAAGGGCACAAAGGCAGTAGTACACCCATGTCCCAGCTTCCGTACAAAGCAGAAGAAGGTTCTTGAGGATTTCAAAGCATAGAAAGCCACACACCCTACCACACGAGCGTGTGCCCGACCGTGTGGACTCCAAGGAAGACTTCGGGAAAAATCACTGTAGCAGAGTGCTTCACACGCCCGTGTGGAATTTCCACACGGGCGTGTGGATGCCCGTGTGGATGCCCGCGTAAAGCCCCGAATTCAAATTATAAAAGCCGCCTTGTGATAATTTTTAGGGATCTTTTTGGCCACTTTCGAGAGACAAGGCGGCTAGGGCTTGGAAGGAGTTCTTTGCGGCTTTGGGAAGCTTTCCTCACCAACTTGGATCGATTCCTCCTCCGTCATAGCGTCAAGGAAGCCATCGGCGACCTAGCTTCGGAGTGGATTCAATCCGGACGTGGAAACTACCCATCAAGACTATCATCACG
The DNA here is from genome assembly GCA_902712375.1 of Dioscorea dumetorum. Taxonomy (NCBI): domain Eukaryota; kingdom Viridiplantae; phylum Streptophyta; class Magnoliopsida; order Dioscoreales; family Dioscoreaceae; genus Dioscorea; species Dioscorea dumetorum. The sequence continues at coordinate 3,801,806 of CACTHL010000490.1, read as the reverse complement.
GATTTAAGGGGGTTATTCTTTATGTCTTTGGAACTTATTTCTGAATTTATTATTTGTTTTGTGACTCGCTCCATGGAGAGCTAAACCCCTAGAGGGTATTCGGACATGTAAACCCTAGGATTCTTATTTTCATTAGATTTACTTTGTGTTTCTATTCGAATTTATCAGATTGAGTTTTACTCTTGAGTTCATAATGCTTGTTTGTGCTTTTGATTTCATTATTAATTGCCTTGCATGTTTTATTCAATCTAGTGAAGAGAGAGATCACCGCTAGGTTTAGAATTACCAAGAGTAAAGAGGGTTGAGAGGGTGAGCCGTGAGATAGCGGAGTGTCCCCTTTCCCTTCCGACGAGATATTTCCTATCTCCATATTCCCTAAGTGTCAAGCAACCATATGTGGTGTGAGGCGTCGAGAGAATTCTCCGCCGGGACCTCGTAGGGGGTTAGGGATCTTCCACCTGGAGGCAGGGTTAGATCTACTTTTAGGAATTGGTCATATCTTTGGGATCCCTAGAGTTTTAAGCAGTCATATGTGGTGTGAGGCGTCGAGAGAATTCTCCGCCGGGACCTCGTAGGGGACTAGTTATCGGTGACCTGGAGGCAGGGGCCGTTATACCTTTGGATACCCACGACTCATTGTCTTCGTTTAGAAACACTTGTAATCTACATCCAACACCCGAGTCCTAGGGGGAGCATTGTCCGGATACCTCACTTTTATTGATTGAGAACTCTTTTCCTTTTTATTTCCTGCGCACTTGTGGTGACACTCTTAGTGTTGGCCATTAGATCATCACATACTACACTCATTAGGCTAGATAACAAAAGAGGGGCTATTACTAGTACTTCTGTTCCCTGTGGTTCGACAACCCGACCCTTTGGGTCCACTTTTATTACTTGACGACCCGTGCACTTGCGGTAACGCAAGGGGTTGACACACATCACCCTGTTGTGTTGTTGCGGAGACGCATCACCCAACAACGATGTATTTGGTGTCAATTTTTTCATAAATACGTTATTGAGCTCATTTTGGCTTATTCAGGGCCTGCAACACATAATAAAGATATTTAGACCAAAAGAAGGGCATCGGCTCATCAAAAAGATAATAAAATAATTCAGACAATTACGTATAAAATACGTATATTTAGACGTTTATCAAATCCCGAGGACCATCCTTGCGGCCGCAAGGATGCCCCTCGGAATTTATCCCGAGAGTCCTGAGGACCATCCTTGCTGCTGCAAGGATGGTCGGCAAGACCACCCGAGAGAAACCTTTAAAAGTCATGTTTTGGGGCTAGTCACTATTCATTCTTCTTCCTCATTCTTCTAAACACTTCTCTCTCATTTCTCCACCATTTTTCATCATTCTTTTTGCTCTAGTTTGCTCTCCTCCTCCTCTTTTCCATCTTGGTGACAAAAATTTGGAGTTTTAGCAAGCTTTTGGCCGGATCTAGCCCTTGGATTCATTCATCTTACACTAGGGCAATAGTTTGACCTCTCTCTCAAAACCTTGAGTTTTTCTTGTTTTTGTGGATGAAATTTCTGGGATTTTTGTTGGTTTGTGAATGCTTAGTGATTATCAAAGTGTTTCTCTTGTTTTGTGAAATTTTTTGTCTACTTCTACAAGCAAAGTTCTTGAAAATGGTTTCCGAAATTACTGTAGCACTGGACCTTTGCTTTTATTTCTTCATTCTTTTGGTGCTCATTTTGCTTGTAAATTAGTCGGATAATCTATGCTTTGTTTCTATAGGATGCCAATCAAGAAAGTAGCTTCCAAGAGAGCTAGGAGGGAACCTTCCCCTCCCGTCCAAGAGCCCAAGTTTTCCAACGAAGAACAAACGACGCGTTTTGCACTCCTATCAAGAAAGGGGTTCGGCATCATTAGGGAGATCATCACTGCACAACAGCGGATTGAGCACGACTTAGCCGAGCTCCTAACCATTGTTCGCAGCTCATCCTCATCGACCTCTGCTGCCACTACTTGCGCGGTATCATCACTTCCTCCGGCCTCTTAGACCCGTGACATGACTTTGTTTATTATCTTTCTATTTTTCTTCTTTGTTTGTTTTTTGTTCTTAAATCTTGTACTTTTGAGTTAGCTAGGGCTCATCCCCTACTAAACTCTTTCGTTATTTATGTTGGAGCTCTCTTTTCCATACTTTATTTCCATTTCCTATTGAAAAATAGTGAATGATGATAAGCTCCTTGCTCTTTTCAGGGTTATTAATTTTGGGAGCCCTACTTGTGTCTCCTCATTAGGTGATATACTCCTGATCCAAGTGGAACAACTTAGAATCACACCAAGGAATCAGGGAAGTTTCTTCACTTCCCATTCTTTGCTTATTATTTTCATCCCCCACGTTATTTTGTTGACTTAGGTACATTGAGGACAATGTACAACTTTAGGTGTGGGGATGGTTATTTCCGTGGAGTGTTTTGTATTTGTGCATACTTGTTACCTATGATGGCTATGATTGTTTTGTTAAGGACTTCCTAGCTTGGTAGAATGATAGTCGTGAGCAGTACAGTACATGTGCTTGAATGTAGTTCTGTTTCATCTTTAGTGCATCTGCATACATGCTCACGATCACTTTCACCTTGTACACTCTAACCAACCCATCTCAATGGCTTTGGCATTAATTTGTTAAATTCTTTCTTCAATGCACTTTTAAAAGCTTTTAAGTTCCTTTGTTGTTTTCTGATAAGTGCTTGACTATATATATTTTATAATATCAGTTTATATGCATTGAGCATCACTTTTATCAGGTTTTAGCATTAACAAGGTGTGTTTTGTGTTCTTTTGTGCAAACAGGGTTTTGGAGACATGACGTACAGGAAGAAGCAAAGATAGGGTGTGATGACACGTTTCAAGGCCACAATCAGAAGTTGTGCTCATATGCATGGGGGTGTTGCCAACTTTCGGAGGGGTACAAGTTATTACACAAAACGAAATGGCACAAAGCAGAAGAAGGTTCTTGAGGATTTCAAAGCATAGAAAGCCACACACCCTACCACACGAGCGTGTGCCCGACCGTGTGGACTCCAAAGTACTCACACGCCCGTGTGGAATTTCCACACAGGCGTGTGGATGCCCGCGTAAAGCCCCGAATTCAAATTATAAAAGCCGCCTTGTGATAATTTTTAGGGATCTTTTCGGCCACTTTCGAGAGACAAGGCGGCTAGGGCTTGGAAGGAGTTCTTGGCGGCTTTGGGAAGCTTTCCTCACCAACTTGGATCGATTCCTCCTCCGTCATAGCATCAAGGAAGCCATCGGCTACCTAGCTTCGGAGTGGATTCAATCCATACGTGGAAACTACCCATCAAGACCATCATCACGGATTTAAGGGGGTTATTCTTTATGTCTTTGGAACTTTATTCTGAATTCATTACTTGTTTTGTGACTCGCTCCATGGAGAGCTAAACCCTTAGAGGTATTCGGACATGTAAACCCTAGGATTCTTATTTTCGTTCGATTTACATTGTGTTTCTATTTTCGTTCGATTTACATGGAGAGCTAAACCCTTAGAGGTATTCAGTTTGAGTTTTACTCTTGAGTTCTTAATGCTTGTTTGTGCTTTTGATTTAATTATTAATTGCCTTGCATGTTTTATTCAATCTAGTGAAGAGAGAGATCACCGCTAGGTTTAGAATTACCAAGAGTAAAGAGGGTTGAGAGGGTGAGCCGTGAGATAGCGGAGTGTCCCCTTTCCCCTCCGATAGATATCTCCTATCTCCATATTCCCTAAGTGTCAAGCAACCATATGTGGCGTGAGGCGTCGAGAGAATTCTCCGCCGGGATCTCGTAGGGGGTTAGGGATCTTTCACCCGGAGGCGGGGTTAGATCTACTTTTAGGAATTGGTTATATCTTTGGGATCCCTAGAGTTTTAAGCAGTCATATGTGGTGTGAGACGTCGAGAGAATTCTCGTAGGGGACTAGTTATCGGCGACCTGGAGGCAGGGGCCGTCATACCTTTGGATACCCACGACTCATTGTTTTTGTTAGAAACACTTGTAATCTACATCCAACACCCGAATCCTAGGGGGAGCATTGTCCGGATACCTCACTTTTATTGATTGAGAACTCTTTTCCTTTTATTTCCTGCGCACTTGTGGTGACACGCTTAGTGTTGGCCATTAGATCATCAAACTCTACATTCATTAGGCTAGATAACAAAAGATGGGCTATTACTAGTACTTCTTTTCCCTGTGGTTCGACAACCCGACCCTTTATGTCCACTTTTATTACTTGATGACCCGTGCACTTGCGGAGCCGCATCATTTTCTCTAACCTTAAGTGAAGTTTTTAGCAGTTAGTTTATCAGGGATCTTGAAGTAAAAAAAAAAAGGGGTCTATGTCAGTATTTCTTTGCTTTATAAGCATGAATGCGTATATATAGACTGTAATCGATTAAGAGGGTGACTCTTGTGCCTGGCCAGCATGTGCATCCATCTGAAAGATTTTTGTGCAGTCTATGTTAGGCGGACCCTAAATGAAAGAAATTGTGTACATTTGTGTGTGAAATAAATAAAGTTTCCCTTGTGATCCATGGAACCTTTTTCATGGTCACTTAAGAGTTGGAGTTGTATTAAGGAACCAAAGGACTTTTAATTGAGCATTGACGAGGTCTTTAGCACAATAATGCCATCTTCATTATGTGTGGGGTGAATGGTCATCCTGGGGTAATCCGGGGTGTGGAGGTCAAGGTGGGAGTTAGCACACACACACATAGGGCACCGTGGATGAAGCGAGAGATAATATCACCTCATTATTCATTGAACAGCTCACGTCTTGATTCCTGTCCATTTGTGCTTATGGAGTCCTTTAATTTTAAGCTTGAGGTCATATTTTTAGCCGTTTATCTTATTTCCCTTGTTCTTCATGTTTGTTTGCTTGGGGACAAGCAAACGCTTAGGTGTGGGGATGTTTGATAAACATCTAAAAGTACGTATTTTGCAAGTATGTGTTGTGTATTATTTTCACACTTTATTGTTGAATCTATGCCTTTTCGGTCTAAATTGCTTTATCTTTGTATTTCAGGTCTGTCGAAAGCAATGGGAGACTCGACGATGCGATTGGTTACGAATTCGGCATCAAAACAACGTTTTTAACCCGGGATTACTGTAGACAGACTGTAGCGATTCTTGTAGCTCATCATGGGTTTCTCGGCGAAAAAGTGGAAATCCCAAGGGGTCGACATATGGCCGATATGCTGACCCATTTACCCATCGGGATTTTGGTGTTTAAAGCCTATCTAGGGCATCTTTTTAAAGAACTTTTGGATCATTTTTGGGAGAGAGTTTTTGGGGGGAGGAGAAAGACTAGTTTGGACATCATTTCCACGATTTAGGAGGGCAAAAGGAGAGGAAATCCGAGCATTCTTCGGTGGGGAGAGCAAGATTTAGGAGGATCCACTTCAAGGGCTTCATTGCTTGGAGGTTGAAGACAACGCGAAGCCACCCCTTCGAGTGGCGACTTCGGAAGGTTTTCTCCCGGGATTCGAGCGTCATTCGGCCTTCACCTTTTGAGGGAGTGTTCCTCATGTTTATTTTAGTTGTTTGCATGGATTGTTTGTTTGATTTATTGAACATGAATAACTAAACCCCAAGGTCACCGGATGTAGAGGAACCTTGGGGGCCAACTTGTGATGTTTTGGATTATTTGAGTTATCTATTACATGATTGGCTTGTTGTGATCCTTGTTTGGTGTTCTTGATTATTTTGGTACATGTGATTGATTGATGTATCAAATTCTTGGTAGCACTTTGTAGCATGACTATTGCATTAGTGCTAGACTCCACGAAACTTGGAAGGGATTATTATATAAATGCGCCGTGACCATCTGGTATTTGTACCCCTCCATTTCTAGGGTTGAAAACTAACTAGTGTTTCCACCCTAAGTTAAGGAAACCATCATTCTCCTTGCAACCGTGTGAGAGGTTGAGTGGAAGAAATTCCTTATTCAACACTTGTACCGGGTTAGGGGTCAATTGCCGTGACCATCGGGTTGACCTAAGCTTAGGTTTTCTTGGTCCAACTAGCCACGTGCTTAATTTCTCAAATATCCTACTCACTTGAGTAGCCCCCTTGGGGATCCTCATCCATGACCGTTTTCCATCCCTGAGCATCTCCCATGTTTTAATTCAGTCGCATTTATTTAGATAATTTCCATTGTTATTCATTTGTTTCTTTCCTGTTTATTCTCTTGAAATCGAATCGGTGAGCTAAACAACAAGTAAGAAATGAGTAAAGTAGCTCCTCGGGCCCCTTGGGAATACGACTCACTCGTGCGTGCGCGAGTGGTTTATTACTTGACGACCCCGTGCGCTTGCGGGTGTTCACACTTTGTGTCGATCAATTACTATTATTTCTTGGATGGTTTTTCAGGGTACTTCCAGATCCCTATTGCATTGGAGGATCCGGAGAAAACCATCTTCACTTATCCCTATATACGTTTACATATCGTCGCATGCCCTTTGGCCTTTGTAACGCCCCAGATACATTTCAAATGTGCATGCTTGTTATATTTGAGGACATCATTGAGGACACCATGGATGTCGTCACAGCCTCAATCGATTAAAGAAATGACAACAAGAGAAATTGTCTAAATAAATGCGACTGAATTAAAACACGGGAGATGCTCAGGGATGGAAAACGGTCATGGATGAGGATCCCCAAGGGGGCTACTCAAGTGAGTAGGATATTTGAGAAATTAAGCACGTGGCTAGTTGGACCGAGAAAACCTAAGCTTAGGTCAACCCGATAGTCACGGCAATTAACCCCTAACCCGGTATAAGTGTTGAATAAGGAATTTCTTCCACTCAACCTCTCACACGGTTACAAGGAGAATGATGGTTTCCTCAAGTTAGGGTGGAAACACTAGTTAGTTTTCAACCCTAGAAATGGAGGGGTACAAATACCCGATGGTCACGGCGTATTTATACAATAATCCCTTCCAAGTTTGGTGGAGTCTAGCACTAAGGCAATGGTCATGCTACAAAGTACTACCAAGAATTTGATACATCAATTAAGCACATGTACCAAAACACTCAAGAATACCAAATAAGGATCACAACAAGCCAATCATACAATAGATAACTCAAATAATCCAAAACATCACAAGTTTCGCCCCCAAGGTTCCCCTACATCCGGTGACCTTGGGGTTTAGTTGTTCATGTTCAACAAATCCACCAAACAAACCATGCAAATAACTAAAATAAACATGAGGAACACTCCGTCAAAAGGTGAAGGCTGAATGACGCTTGAATCCCCGGAGAAAACCTTCCAAAGACGCCACTCGAAGGGGTGGCTTCTCGTTGTCTTCAACCTCCAAGAAATGAAACCCTTGGAGTGGATCCTCCTAGATCTTGCTCTCCCCACCGAAGAATGCTCGAATTTCCTCTCCTTTTGCCCTCCTAAATGGTGTGGAAGTGATCTCCAAACCCTAGCCTCCTTTCTCCCCCCAAAATTCTCTCTAAGATGATGCAAAAAGTCCTCTCAAAAGATGCCCTAGATAGCCCTTTTTCGCTAAGATAAACTTTACAACCTACGGGAGGCTACCGGCACCCGGAACCTCTGGTGTACCGGTACAATGAATTCCTCTTCATACTATGTGGATCTAATGCAAGAGCGCACCTCGCACAACCAAGCACAATCGATAAGATGAAATGCAGAGTTCTCATGCAAATCACTACAATTAAGCACACAAAGTATGAAACCAAATAACACACCATACATTCATTGAAGTAAAAGTACAACATCCAACACAAGTATTCCTCCCAAGGTTCACCGGTTGCCCGGCGGCCTTGGGAGGTTTAGTTCGACATGAATAAGAACGAAAGTTCAAACAATAAAGAGTACATCAACAAAAACACTAAGAACTCCCTCTTGAGCGTGTCGACTAGGTTTGATGAATAAACTTGCCAAATCCGAGTCGGCAAGCTCTAGGATGAAGATCTATGCGTTCTTCCCTCTTCTCCCACTTGATTTCACTCCAAAATAACCTCCTCCGATGAATATTTGAGCGTGGGGGTGCTTGGAGGCGCCGGTGGCAAGATATCTCTCGAAAAAACCCTAGAAACCCTTTTAAACCCGAGCCGTGTGCGGCCTGGTGTGCGCCGCACATGAGGCCGCACACCCTTCTGCCAAGGGTGTGCGGGCCTGAATAGGCCCGTTTCATGTAGGAGTGTCCGAATGACGTCCAGAGCTCGTTTAACCTTCGTTTCTTCGCTCCTTGGCCTCGATTTTCATGCTACAAATGCTCCTCCTACCGTAGACGGCTCATAGATGCCTTGAAATAGAAAAACATGAAAAACACATCAAAGCGCACCGGTTTCATAGCGCACCGGTTTCATTCAAATAATGCATGAAAGTACAAGTAATTCACCGTTACAAAACGCTGTATTTAGACACTTATCACAAGTCACAAAGCAAATAAAATAATGATGAACAAGTTCACAAGCCATACAAAATAACCACCCTAAATCCGTGATGATGGTCTTGATAGGTCGCTTCCAAGTCTGGATTGAATCCACTCCGAAGTTAGGTCACCAGTGGCTTCCTTGATCCTATGACGGAGGAGGAATCGATTCAAGTTGGTAAGGAAAGCTTCCCAAAGCCGCAAAAAAATCTCCCCAAGCCCTAGCAGCCTTGCCTCTTCAAAGTAGCAGAAAAGATCCCTAAATATTATAACAATGAGGCTTTTATAAACTGAAATCAGGGATTAACACGGGCATCCACATGGGCACTCACACGCCCGTGTACTGTAGCCACAAGCCCATGTGAGAATTCCACATGTGTGTGAACAGTAATTTTGATAAAGTACTGCTACTATACTTTTGCTACAATACATTGCTACAGTGATTTTCCCCAAAATCATTCTCCGAGTCCACACGGTCAGGCACACGCCCGTGTGTAGGGTGTGTGGCTTTCTGTCCTTTGAAACCTTCGCAACCTTCTCCTGTTTGCACGTAGAAACTGGGATATGGACGTACTATTGCCTTCGTGCCCTTCCAGTTCATGTGATGACTTGAACTCCTTCGAAAGTTGGCAACACCTCCATGTATGCGAGCACAGCTTCTATTTTTTGTCTTGAAATGTGCCATTACTCCCTATCATTGCTTCCTTCCTTATATTTCATTCCTCCAAAGACCTTTTTGCATAAAAGAACACAAAATACACCTTATTAGTGATAAGACCTAATAAAAGTGATGCTTGATGCATACAAAATGATATTATAAAATATATGTGCACAATAACTTATCAAGTTATTCAAGAACAATCATGCTAGAATACACTCTACGGTGCTGCGGGAGGCTACCGGCACCCGAAACCTCCGGTGTACCGGTACAATGAATCCTCCTCCTAACATTCTTCGACCTAATACAAGTCGGCATTCCGCTAAACAAGTATCAATCATAATCAATCCTACAGAATCCATCAATTATAGAATGAACATAATTAGAATGAAAGAAACCAACACAACAAAACCATGCATTCATTAAACTAAAGAAATGTCATCCAATACAAGTGTTCCTCCGAAGGTTCACCAGTTGCTCGGTGGCCTTGGGAGGTTTAGTTCAACATTACAAGCAAAGGGAAGCTACAAGATACAAGATTCATCAAAAAGAAAGTGAGAACTTCCCTTGAAGATGTTAACTATGGGTGATGGAGCAACTTACTGAATCAGCGTTTGCAAGCCCTAGGATGAAGATCTACACATTTTCCCCTCTTCTCCCACTTGATTCCACTCCAAAATAGCCTCCTTTGATGAAGAAATGAGTGTAGGGGTGCTTGGAGGCGCCGGTAGCCAGTCTCCCTCTCGAAAAAGCCCTAGAACGGCTTAAATACCCGAGCCATGTGCGGGCTGGTGTGTGCCGCACACAGCCAGCACATGGGACTGAATACGGGACTAAACAGGCCCGTTTTGTGTAGGAGTGCCCGAATGATGTCTGGAGCTCGTTTAACCTTTGTTTCTTCTCTCCTTGGCTTCGATTTTCACGCTAAAAATGCTTCTCCTAACTCAGATAGCTCGTAGATGCCCTGAAATAGGAAAACACGAAAAATACATCAAAGGGCACCGGTTTTATTCGAATAATGCATGGAAGTACAAGTAATGCACCCTTACAAAACGTTGTATTTAGACACTTATCAGAGGTGGATCGACAAGCAAGGGTCATGAAGAAGTAGACAATTAACCTGGAAAATTTGATCTCTGATGGCGGCCGCGTGCGTCGCTAGAAAGTGGGCACATGGCTTTCCGGCTGCAAGTGCATGGGTTGTCAAGTAATATCTCTTGTGCGAGCACAAGAGGGTCGTATTCCCTGGCGTCCCGAGATCTACTATTACTTCCTCTTAGGTTAGCTGCTTAGTCAAGTCAAAATAGGGGTTTTGTTGTAATAAGAGTAAATACGAAAACAAAGCAATAAAAGTGGTCAAGCCACCAATAAGCAATAAGAACGTAGAGGGAAAACAAGTATCAAAGATAACGCCCCAGGTGAGGATTCCCCCAGGTAGAACACAAGTATAAATGGTAAGATAAATAAATAATGCATGCATGGTTTGTAACAAGTTAGTCCACTTAGACTCGGAAGTCGACTACCCCGGAACCTCCGTAGTGTAGCCCTAATCCAATACAAGTTCCTTGATTCTAAGGATACTCACATGATGTCATTAGGCATAGGGAGTCTTGGCTATAGTTATTCAAAAGCAATTGTGCTAGAATACACTCTAAAGCTGCGAGGAGGCTACCGGCGCCCGGAAACTCTGATGCACCGGTGCAATGGATCCCTCTTCTAACATTCCTTGACCTAATACATGCTAGCATCCCGCCAAACAAGTATCATTCATAATCATTCATAATACAATGGAAGACTAAGCACTTCCATTACTCTACTTGTGAATTTTATTGTATAAACTTTGCTTGAGGACAAGACAAAGCTTAAGTGTGGGGGAGTTTGATAAGTGCTTGCATGTATATATTACTTGAGATGTTTTCCATGCATGAGCATCACATTTTTCAAGTTATATCTCTCATTTCGTGTGTTTTTGTGCTCTTTCGTGCAATTAGGGTTGTCAAGAAGCTTTATGAGAATAAAGGAAAAAATAGGTCATGATGGTGTCAAGTGGAGTTCTTTTGTGTAAATACAAAGTTCAAGATACAAATCAGGGTCAAACAAGAGAGTATGTGCCAACTTCTAAAGGGTTCAAGATAGTTTTTGTAGAAAGACAAGAAGGCGAGTCATGTTCTCTCGTTCTGATTTATTCAAATATTTCAAAAGCTCTCCAAGGATTTTTCGACATCAAAAAATGCATCCTGACCTACCACACGATCGTGTGCCCGTCCGTGTGGCCTTAGAAGAAGAAACGGGCAAAATCGGGGACGTATAGATGCAGTTTTGTAGAGGCTGAAAATCCACATGGTGGTGTGGATTTTCCACATGGCCATGTGGATCCTCGACTTTCGCCATTTAAAAGGCTGTTATAAAGCATTTTTTGGGGATCTTTTTCCTAACTTTTGGAGGGAGTTCGGTTAGGGTTTGGAGAGTTTTTTGCAAGGTTTTGGGACTGTTTCTTCACCGATTTCAACACCGATTTCTTCCAAGGAGAGCTATTAGGGGAACCTTCGACGACTTCGATTCGGCGAGGTGTGCGTTAGGCTTGAAGGAGGGATCCGTGGAGAAGAAGGAGCAGCCCTCATAGACCATCAGCCTGAGAACTTAAGGGGGTTTTCTTTATGGATTATGTGCATTTATTTTCACTTGTCTTGATGATTTTGTATTGCTACATGGAGAGCTAAATCCTTAGTGGGTACTTGGACATGTAAACCCTAGGATTTCTATGTTTAATTGACTTTAATGCTTTTCTTTAATTTGAGATTTAATTCTAGTTTCAAACTTGTGTACTTCATTGTTTTTCCCTTAGAGTGACACTAGGGTTGAGAATCCAATCTAATCATCCTTTTGATGAGTGACTATCACCATTAGGATTAGATTAACCAAGTTTGAAGAGGGTTGAGAGGATGAGTCGAGAGATAGCGGCACGTCCCCTTTCCCCTCTGGTGAGATACGCCCTACTTCCATATTCCAAGAGTTAATATCGATCTTAAAGAGAGTTAGGTGTTGAGATAGGCCTTTCCGCCGGGACTTATTTGTGATTAGGGATCTTTCACCTGGACCAAAGGGATTGATCTACAATTGGGAATATGGTTTATTATTTGGAATCATAAGAGTTTGGTGCGAGTCATACGTGGTGTGAGGCGTTGAGAATTTCTCTCCGCCGGGGACCTCGTAGGGGACTAGTCAAGGTTGATTTTAGGTTTGGGACCTTGTATCTTTGGGTTTCCACGACTCGTTAAATCTTGATTAAGTAAGAGTATTTGAAGTCCTGCACTTGAAAATAGGATCCTAGGGGAGCATTGTCCGAGTACTCCATATTCACTTTGATCTTTTCCTACGCTCTCGCTTTCACTTTCAGTTATTTAATTTTGTTATTACTTACTTTGATCCTAGTGTTTTTGTTTTTAACGTCTACTCCCTGTGGTTCGACTACCTACCCGTTGGGTACTTTATTGCTTCGACACCCGTGCACTCCACGAACGGCTCCTTTGGTGCCTTGAATCCCCCCTCCCTTTTCCCTCTCCCAAGCTTCTTTTTCTTTGTTTCCCCTCCTTTTGGTGAAGTATATGCTGTAGATAGGCCTAGATTACCCCAAGAATGGGGGGTGGCAGCGACCAAAAGGCCAAGAGAAAAAGCTCCATTTTCTTGCCGTAACTTGCCCCTTTAATACTTCTCAATGTCATGTGGATTGCATGGAGCCTACATGGACCCCAAAAAGGACTTCCTGTGACCCATGCACCATGATGAAGGCCGCATTCTTCTTTAGTGTTCTTCTTGTGTTTTGTTTTCGTTTTTTATTTTTTTCGGGTTGTGCATTTTTAGGTATCTTGGTTGCTTGAACTTTTAATGTTAACCGGCATCTCATAGTATGTTTATTCGAGGTTAGTAAGTCAAACACGGGTAAAGCCCGGCTGTGTTCACAGCCATACACTTTACAGGAAGGTAGATTAATTTTTCTCTCTAGGCAACATGGGTTAAGCACGTCCGTGCTAAGGCGTGTTCTCTCCTAGCACGATTGATAAACGCCTAAATATACGTTTTTTATACGTATTCATATGTATTGTTTTGTTATCTTTTCGATGAATCGATGCCCTTTTCGGTCTAAATTGTTTTATTTCATGTTTCAGGTACAAATGAGGCCTTGGTGAGCTCAACGTTGCAAATGGCGAAGAAATTGACAAGGAAATCGAGGTTTTAGAGCACCGGCACTGTAGCAGCCTGAAATGCGAAGATTTTGAAGAAATAGCTAAGTCTGGAAGTTTTCACGGGTAACCTCACGGCCGTGAGGTCCCGCAAGCGATCCAAAGAGGGGCATTACTGTAGCAGGGTACTGTAGCACCCCAAGATAAAAATTCTGGAAAAGTTTCTGGATGACTCATGGGCAACCTCACGGCCGTGACGCAGCCTGTAAGGACCCACGAAATTGACCTTTTTAAGGGGCATTAAGGCATCATGTTTGGGGACTTTGGCCACCATTCTCCACCATCTTCACCTAGGGCTTCAAGGCAAGTGGAGAAGGCAGATCTGAGGAGGAAATTAAAGGGAGAAGAGGTTGTTCTATCAAGGAGAAGATCTAGGAGCTTGTCGGCGGGGATCCAACAAGTTCTCATCACCACCTTCTAGTCTTCATCTTAGGGGAGTTTGTTATGAGCTTTGTCTTGTATTTATTGTGTTTCTTGCTTTCTCCTTTGTTGATGATGAACTAGACTCCCAAGGTCACCGGGCATCCAGTGAACCTTGGGATGAACTTGCTTTGTATGGATGTTTTAGATTTACATTTATGGTATTTTGTTTGGTTTGTGGTTCATGCCTTGTGTTCTTTGATGTGTTGTTTGTCATGAGAACTCTGTGATTCAACTTCTAGATTGTAGTTGGTGGGTGACCATCGCCCTTTTGCTAGGCTCACATAGCATGGAAGGGATACATGTACAAATACGCCGTGACCATCAGGTATTTTGTACCCCTCCGGTATTAGGGTTGTGCCTAGTTTGTGCTTCAACCCTAAGTTGAGAATCTCGTGCCTGTAATGCAATCGTAGGAGGATTTGATCGGGAGGAATTCCGTATCAATACTCGTACCGGATTAGGGGCCAACTGCCGTGACCATCGGGTTGGCCTACCTTAGGATTCTCCTGGCCAAGAACCACCAGTGACTGTGTAATTCTATCATCCTACTAGCTTTAGTAATCCCGAGGGGATCCTAGCTCGGGACCTCGTACTTTCATTGCTAATTGCCTCCTTGATATGCTTATTTGGTGTGCCTTAGTCCAACATATTTATAGTTATCTTTGTTAGTTTTCTTTTCTTGTTTTAATTCCCTATCTTTGGTAGACTCGGCAGTGCCGTCTAGGGGGAAGTAATAGCAGCTCTTGGGACCCCAGGGAATACCACCCTCTCACAAGTGCGTGAGAGGTATTACTTGATGACCCGTGCGCTTGCGGGATCACCACCAACGATGCCAATGCTCCGAGTGCAGCCATTCTGTATTCCAGTTAGTTTGAACATCCATAAACAGCACGGCCTCGAACACGGGTCCAACACGGCCATGCTCCCGAAATTTTTCGGTTATTTCTCTTTTAAATAGCACTCGGAACCCGTCTGTTCTAAACCGTGTTAGGCGTGACCGTCCCTCTTCCGAACGATTTCTCTTTTAAATAGCGTGCTCGACCAGTCCTCTTTCCCTTCTGCTCGAGTCTTTCTTCGTCTCTTTTGATCTCTTCCATGTTTCCTTGCTCGCGGATCACTGGTATTTCGAGATTTTTCGGAGTATTTCCCATGCTTTACTCTTCCTCGTCGACAAGAGGTAATTTCTTCCATTCAAATTTATTGTTTCATTTAAACTTTGATTAAACTATTACAAATCATGTTTTAGAACCTTATTATGTATGCTAGCACAGAACATGAACAATTCTCACCATCTCAACTCATTTGTACCGTCGTTTTAGACCTAGGGCTCAGCAGTGAAGACACTTCCCCCCCCCCCCCAAAACACGGGCGTGCTTCTGAAAGCACGACCGTGTTCTTATAAAAATTCAAATCATGCCAACACGGGCATGCTTACACAAGCACGATCATGTTTATATTGTTTTTCCTAAATTTTAACTAATTCATCTACAAATCATGCCGAGGAAGGCTACCACATCAGGCCCTTCATCGAAGAGGCCTAGAGGGGAAACATCCACCCTATACTCTCCCACTGAGCTGACATTTGATGCTCTCGTTCACCAAGAGTGGTATACACGCTTATACGCCAAGCGATTCGAGGTATCCCACGCACTCGATTTTGTGGTGTTGAGGGACATGGGACTTGTCGTTGACGTTCAGCGGTATTTGGGAGCGAAAGCATGGGAGCAGCTCTTCTCCATCACTGATACATCATTTCGCGAGCTATCCTTGCAAGTGCTCACTACATTTTCAATGCTGCGGGCCACGCACACCTCTCACGGCCTTAACTACAGGGCCCCTGAGGTAGCCACCACCTCCGCTACAGTACTGGATTCTCCACCTGCAGCCGCTGGCCCCTCATCTCCTCGGACTCCACGCGCTCGAGCTTCTTCCAATCGCCTTACACCACCAGCTGGTTCTCCCTCTTCTTAGCGATGGATGATACGGAGCCTACAGCGCCTAGCTCAGCACATGGGCATCTCTCTCTTTCCCCGACCCGCATCTATTTCCACCTCGACATCCAGGAGCGTGGGAGTCGACACCACCGACCTCACCTCCGACTCTAACTCCAACACTGAGAGCGACCATTTCTGACTATGTAGCTTTTATTTCAGTTTTTGCTGTTGATTGCTTCCCCGCAAGTGTACGGGATCGCCAAGTAATACCTCGTGCGAAGACACAAGAATCGTATTCCACGGGGCTAAGGATCTCCTATTACTCCTTCTCGAGCTATTATCTAGCCTAAGATCTCAAGTGATGGAATTTACTCTACTAGGTGCAATTAAAATTTAAAACAAGATTATGAACAAATTAGAGAGAACAAGCAATAAGCAAGCACGAAACTCGATGTAATGCAAAGGCCTATGGATGTGGATCCCCTTGAAGGGTTATCATGAAACATGGATGATGAACAAAAGATGCAAGGGTAAAATGGACCATGAGATTCCAAGATTAGAACAACCCCAATTTCTTGGCGATTAAACCCTAATCCCATACGAACATAGATAGGAATTTCTTCCAAATCCACATTCCTACGATTGCATTAAGTACGAGGAAATCTCACTTTGGAGTAAACCTACTCTTCTTCGGATTAAACCTACATGGAGGGCTACCAAACACCCGATTTCTCGGCGTGATGATAGAAGTGTCCCCTTCTAATCCGTTCATGATCTAATACATGCGAGCAAGTCACATCTACATGAATCACTCATAAAAGAGCTACGGATTTCTCCTTAGTGTAGCACTTAGCATGAAAACAATGGATTAGATCTCAAAATTACCCAAGCATGGAATTAACAAGTAATCATCCAAAATACATGATAAAACCCCCAAGGTTCACCAACACCAGGTGGCCTTGGGGGTCTAGTGTGTCATCATCCCACAACAAGCAATACAATCAAGTAAAACACACAAGAAAAGCATAAATGCCACTCCCTAGATGAAATGGTGGAGGAGGGGGTAGAAAATATGCCGAATGATGCTTCCACCGCCAAAGGAATGCCGAATGACGCTTCCTCTAGCCGCGGGTCTCCTTCCTTCAAATCGTGGAAGATCTCCCCTTGAATGATGTTGCCTTCTTGCCTTGAGAGTCTTGGACCTTGGGCTTGAATGATCTCCTAGCTTCCTTGCCCTTCTTCTCCTTCCCAAGGTCGCCCAAAACCTCCCAAGTGGTCTCATAAAATCGGTCCAAAAAAAGTCCAGAAAAAGTCCACTAGTTCTGCCCTAAAGTCAACATTTATAACCCCCCATGACATACGGGCCGTATAGGTGTCGTATGGGGGTCATATAGCACTAAAAAAACCTAGATTCGCGATTCATACAGGGTATATACGGCCTCCATACAGCTCGTATATAGGGTAGTATGGAAATTTGGGCAAACTCCAAATCATTCCGCTCCTACAGTGCATACGGCCCCCATACTGGGTAGTATGGGGGTGGTATGAAATTCATGTTTTCTTCTCTTTTCGCCTAAATGATATCTTCTTGTTCTCCATGGCTTCCTTATGCCTACAAAGCAAATAATAGACAATTAAGCACAAAACGGGCATCAAACCTCACAAAATACATGCAAAGTGAATACGATATATATATGAAAACACCTACATTTAGACACTTATCAGCTGTCTGTTTTTTATTTCTGTACTTTCATTACTTTCATTTTGTTCAGTTAAAAGGGGAGCCCCCTAATAAACTGATCTCTTTTGTTTTTCTTGTGTATTTGAACTCTTGCTTGTATGTTGATTGGATCGATACTCATGGTTATATTGATTCTTTAGGATGTATGGATGAGCAACCGCTGTTTGTTTTTAAGTATGGCCTCAAATGGAGTAGTAATAACATGTGGATTATGATCATTCCTCTTGAGAGCATCTAACCTTTTTTGCCTAGTTGAGAGGGAGTTGGGAAACACCTCAAAGGAGAGATGACTACTTGGAGAAAGGTCCACACATTGAGAGAGGCAACATCCCTCTCCATGTTCACTTCAGTCCTTCATAACTTTTCCCTAATTTTCACTTGCTTTTTCAATTTTCGTGCATGTTACCATTTTTTTACATTAAGGACAATGCTTAGTTCGAGTGTGGGGAGGGTTCACTTTAATGTTTTCATGATGATAGTACATGACTTAGGACCATCTATGATTTTTTTTAGATAGGAATTTCTAAGCTAGGGAGACAATGAGTAGATTAGTGTGCATTCTTTGAACTTAAGGATAAACTCACTCTTGTTTTGGAAACTTAAGTTCCATCACTTTACCTAATTATTTGTAGCCACTCTATTTAAAAGAGGGTCTAGTTTCAAAGCCTTTGAAAATTTTGACTATGAAAACTCAATTGTAAATAATAATAATAATAATAATAATAATAATAATAATAATAATTTTGAAAAGTCAAATCCCTTTTAGGATTCCCTATCGAATTCTGGAAAATAACAAGTAAGATGGTATTAAAAGCTATCACCCTAGAAGAAGGGAAAGTCACATCTGAGTAGTCAAATTTTAGGCATCACAAATGTCATTTTTGATGACCTACCAGGTAAAGTAGCTACCTTTAGGGTGTATGAAGCTACTACCTACTTTAGGAGTCAGTCATTGAAATTAAGGTCCTTTTTAACTACACCTCTTCAAAAACACTTGAGGTGCACCCTTTTAGGTCACACACGCACATAAGAAGTACAGAGTAAGAGTGAAATTGATACATAAGTCTTCAACTGACATATACACTTCCTACTTAGAATCTCCCTGAATTTTGGAAACTCCTTATCTTGCTGAGATCAAAGGTCATGCACTCATCCTTTTGTTGTGAGATAAGTTGTTGCTTGAGGACAAGCAATGATTCAAGTGTGGGGGTATTTGATGAGTATATTTTATACATATATTTTATCCATTTTATACTTATTATTTTCTTTTCTTTTACCCATTATTTTCCTAGTTCGGTGCTATTTGAGGTATTATGTGTTAATTGTGCAGATATTTAGGTCCTGGAACAATTATAAGTGGTTTGGTGAAGATTTCATAACAAAAGAACCTAAATGGCAGTTCGTCATGGCAAGCACGGCCTAAGCATGGCCCAAGCTCTGCCGTGTAATTCACAGGAGTTTCAAAATAAATGAAGAATTCAGGACCACGCCTACAGCCCTCAGAGCACGGGCGTACAGATAAGAGCACGGCTCAAGCACAGGCGTGTATCAGCCCGTTGATAAGTGTCTAAATGTAAGTATTTCCATGTATGTATTTCATACAACTAGCATGTAGTTTATTATGAATTTATGCCCTTTTTGCACTTAATTGTGTGCTATTTGATTTGTAAGGTATAAGAAAGCCATGGGGAACACGAGTATATAATGTTGGGCGAAAAGAAGAAGAAAGCAGTCCATGTGCACTGTAGCAGAAAACCCGTTTCATGTTACTATCCAAAAAACTATGCAGGCAGTATGCAGGCTGTATGCAGGACTTATGCAGGAGTATGGATCGCGAGGTTATGGACCTGGTGCCCTACACGACACCCATACGGCCCATATACGGAGCCGTATGGTTCCTGGGTATAAAAGGGCATTTTTAGGGCTTTCTTTGAGAGCAAATTTGGGGATTTTTCTGGGGATCAATTGGAGAGCAATCCGAGGTGAAGAGGGAGAGCAACCATCACTGGAAAGGAGATCAAGGATCCAAGGAGCGTGGCAGCGTTCATAGACCTAGACTTCATCTTCTTCATCACCACATCATCTAGGGTGTTTTGATTATGAGTTCGCTTTGTGTTTTGCTCAACCTTGTTGTTTATTTCTTGTTGATGGTACACTAGACCCCCAAGGCCACCGGGTGTTGGTGAACCTTGGGGGGAATTTATCATGTATTTTGGATGATTACGTTTTATTTAATTGTTTGGGTTGTTTGAGATTTAATCCATTGTTCTTAATGCTTAGAAGCACTGACACACCCTTGCGTGTGTGTTCCGCAAGTGCATAGGTGTCGAAGTAATAAATACCCAAAGGGTGAGTAGTCGAATCCACAGGGAGAAGATGGTGGTGATCCCGCAAGCGCACGGGGTCGTCAAGTAATAAACCACTCGCGCACGCACGAGTGGGTCGTATTCCCAAAGGCCCGAGAATCTATCCTTACTTCCTTCTCGCAAAGTTGTCTAGCCGATCAAACTCGAGAGTAAAAGATGAAAATGCAAATACAAGAAATAAATGCAATTCAGAATGCTAAATAACCAGGGCAATAAAAGGGGGAAATCAGGGTGAGAAAGCGGTCACGGATAAGGATCCCCTCAGGGGCTACTGAAGTGTACAGGATGCTGGATTAACATGTAAATGGCTTGTTGGACCGAGAAAACCCTAGATTAGGTCAACCCGATGGTCACGGCAGTTGACCCCTAATCCGGTACGAGTATTAAATACGGGCTCTACCCGTACAAATCCTCATACGATTGCAAAGGGCGAGGTGGTTTTCTCAAACTAAGGTTGAATCACAAATGAGTAATTAACCCTAGAATTGGAGGGGTACAAATACCCGATGGTCATGGCGTATTTATACGTATTTCCCTTCCAAGCTTGGTGAGTCTAACACTAGGGCAATGGTCATGCAACCTAGTATTGCCTAAGTATAGATACACAGAGTTCTCATGCATACCCTAACATTCAAGAGCATCAAACAAGGATCACAAACAAGTCTACAAACATTAATTAAAACCAAGCATCCAAAATACACAAGTTTACCCCCAAGGTTCACCTACATCCGGTGACCTTGGGGTTTAGTTGTTCATAATATCAAAATACATACTCAAAAGCATGAAAACAACTAAATAAAGCATGATCACTCCCTCAAAGACGAACATGGGGTTCCTAAGACGCCCTAGAGTAGGATCTTGCTCCCAAATGCGCTCTCCTCCAAGATCTCACTGCAAAAACGCCCTCCAAGCCCTCCTCTAAGCCGGATTTGATGATGGTGGTGTGGAGCTCCAAGGAGAAGGCCAAGTCTCCCTCTACAAATGCCCTAAAAACCTTTTAAATCATGACATCGCGATGCCTTGCGGGTGACCTTGCGGGCGCAAGGTTGCCCGCAAGGCATCCAGAGAGTTTCTCAGCATTCTTCCCGATGCTACAGTACCCTGCTACAGTGCCAAACCTAAGGTCAACCTTGACTAGTCCCCTACGAGGTCCCGGCGGAGAGAAAACTCTCAACGCCTCACACCACGTATGACTGCGCTAAGCTCTAGGGATTCCAAGTGATGAACCATATTCCCAACTATAGATCAAACCCTTTGGTCCAGGCGAAATATCCCTAATCACAAATAAGTCCCGGCGGAAAGGCCTCTCTCAATGCCTAACTCTCTTTGAGATCGAAACTAATTCTTGGAATAAGAAGGTAGGGTAAACCACACCGGAGGGGAAAGGGGACGTGTCGCTACCTCTCAACTAATCCTAATGGTGATGGTCACTCATCAAAAGGATGATTACATTGGCCCTCAACCCTAGTGTCACTCTAAGGGAGAGACAATTAAGCATACAAGATTGAAACTCAAAACAAATCTCAATTTAAAAAAAAAAGCAATAGAGTCATTGAAACAAAGGAATTCTAGAGTTTACATATCACAGTACCCACTAGGGGTTTAGCTCTCCATGGAACAATACAATTTCATCAAAGTAATTGAAAACAAATGCAAATCACCCATAGAAAAAACCCCCTTATGTTCCGTGCTGATGGTCTATGTGAGCTGCTCCCGCCTCTTCACAAATCCCTCCATCAAGCCTAAGGCACACCTCGCCGAATCGATGCCGTCGAAGGCTCCCTGAATAACTCTCCTTGGAAGGAATCAATGTAGAAATCGGTGACGAACCGCCCTCAAACCCTAGCAAAAACCTCTCCGAACCCTAACCGAACTCCCTCCAAAAGTTGAGAAGAAGATCCCCCCAATACGCTTCAGAACGGCTTTTTAAATCGAAATCTCGAGGATCCACACGGGCGTGTGGATGAGCCATACGGCCATGTGGAAATTCCACAAGGCCGTATGGAAATTCCACACCCCCATGTGGAATTTCAGCCCTGTAGAATTTCGCTTGTAGGTCCCCGATTTCGCTCGTTTTTGCTTCTGAGGCGACACGGATGGACACACGCTCGTCTGGAAGGTCATGAGGCTTTTCTTAATATTCAGAACCCCCTTGGAGAGCTTTTGAAGTCTTCGAATAAATCAAAACGAGCGAGTATGACTGCCTCTGTGTCCTTCTACAAGAATTGTCTCGAACCTTGTAGAAGTTGGCACATACTCTCTCGTTTGACCCAGATTTGTGTCTTGATCTTTGTAATTGCGTAAAAGAACTCCACTTTGCACCATCATGACCTATTTTTGCTTAAACTCCCAAAGAAAACTCTTCACAACCCTATCTGCACGGAAGAACACAAATGCACACGAAATGAGTGATATAGCCTGATAAAAGTAATGCTCATGCATAAAAAACATCTCAATTATTCTGTACATGCAAGCACTTATCAACCACTCCAAGGAGAAATCCATGGTTCTTTTACGAGTTGTGCATGTAGATATGACCTAGTCACATGTACTAGATCATGAATGGATTAATAGGGGATTCTTGTATCAATACGCCGAGAGATTGGGTATTGGTAGCCCTCCGTATCTCAAGAGTGAGCTTAAGATAAGTTTACTCTTATTTTGGGATTTCTTATACGCTTTGCAATCGTATGAATGTTGGTTTGTGAGAGATCCCTATTTGCATTTGTATGGGATTAGGGTTCAATCGCCGAGAAATTGGGGTTGCGCTATTTTAGAAATCCTTCGGTCTCAATCATCCTAGCATTTTTTGCTCTTCATCCATATACCATGATAATCCCACCAACTGGATCCACACCCATAGGCCTTCGCATTATATTGATCTCCCCATTTGCTTATGGTTTGCTTTCTCACACTTGTCTTTATTTTCGTGTTTAGTTTCAAGACCTTTCACTAAAGATTTCAGGTTAGATAATAGACAGCGAAGAAGTAATAGGAGATCCTTAGCCTCAAGGAATACAATCCTCGTGTCTTCACACGAGGTATTACTTGACGGCCCCGTACACTTACGGGTGATCAACCAAGTTTTTGGCGCCGTTGCCGGGGGATCTTTAAGGAATTCTAGGAAACTTTTAGCTTATTGCTCTGGCCATTTATTTATTTATTAATTTATTTATTTTGTTAGTCTTATCTTTTATAGTATCTCTGGTTTAATCAAGTGCAATTTTCTGTACAGTTTAAAGTGAGGGCGCACTATGGCGAGTCCAACCTCTGAGCTAGAATTCTCCATGTACAGACTTGACAATTGGATTGAGCAGCGGATCCAACAATAATTTTTGTACCCTCAAAGCAGTAGTTTTCCTGCGTGTCAACCGATGGGAAATTTTAGCTCATCTAGCGAAGATAGCGACTAGTACACAGTGCTCCTGGTAGTCATGAATGATAGTAAACCAACAGTGACAGAAGATATCAATGCAGCAGTGGCAGCTACCATAAATTCTTACTCTGAGGAGCATGTGGAAGACTGCCCGTTAGTTGGGCAGATATATGAGCCTAATTCGGATCGTGGGTGTGAACAACAAAAAGACCCAAGGGAAGGAACTGAATGCTACATGCTTCATTCCCATGGAGTGGATACAAGTTCAGATTAAAGTTCGGGGTCTATAGAGGAGGAAGGGTCTGAACAATATGATGGGCTGCGCAACAAAGGTCTAAAACCGTCAATAAAGGAAGCACCCGATTTGGAGTTGAAGACCATCCGCGAACATCTTGAGTATGCGTACCTGTGGAAAGGAATGCAACTTCTAGTCATTATTGCTTCAAATATGACAGTTGAGCAAAAGAAAGAGTTAGTGGGCATGTTAATGAAACATAAGAAAGCAATTGCTTGGAAGATAGCAGACATAAAAGGCATAAACCCATCTATTTGCTCTCACAAGATTCCTATGATGGATGAGCATAAACCTACAGCTTTACCGCAAAGAAGACTTAACCCGAATATGAAAGAAGTGGTGAGGGCTGAAATTATCAAACTTCTCGATGCAGGCATCATCTACCCAATATCAGACAGTGAATGGGTAAGCCTCGTACAAGTGGTCCCGAAGAAAGAGGGGATGCATGTGTTTACTAATGACAAAAATGAGTTGATTCCA
The DNA here is from genome assembly GCA_902712375.1 of Dioscorea dumetorum. NCBI lineage: Eukaryota > Viridiplantae > Streptophyta > Magnoliopsida > Dioscoreales > Dioscoreaceae > Dioscorea > Dioscorea dumetorum. Next base: position 3,777,878 of record CACTHL010000490.1, on the reverse strand, counting down.
ACTCGACCAACTACCGGGTGAAGAGTATGCATTGACTACAGAAAACTGAATGATGCCACTCGAAAGGATCACTTTCCCCTACCATTCATTGATCAGATGTTTGAGCGACTAGCAGGACATGCCTACTCTGCTTCTTAGATGGGTTCTCTGGCTATTTCCAAATCCCCATTGCTCCAGAAGATCAGGAGAAGACCACATTCACCTGTCCTTACGGCACATTTGGAAGTCTGTCTCAAGAATTTAGAACGAGTTCTCACTCGATGTGAGGAGACTAACCTTGTACTAAGTTGGGAGAAATACCATTTCATGGTCCAAGAGGGAGTAGTCTTAGGTCACAAAATTTTAAAGGAAGGGATTGAGGTAGATAAAGCAAAAATCTCCACTATAGAAAAGCTACCACCTCCAAATTCAGTGAAAGCCATTAGAAGCTTTTTAGGGCATGCAGGATTCTATAGAAGATTCATTAAGGATTTCTCAAAATTGCTAGACCATTAACAAAGTTGTTGGAAAAGGATGTCTCGTTTGAATTCAACAATGAATGCATGCAAGCTTTTATTACACTAAAAGAGAAGTTGATCAAAGCATCAGTGATGGTAGCCCCAGATTGGAACTCTCCATTTGAACTGATGTGTGATGCAAGTGATTTTGCAGTGAGCGCAGTTCTGGGCCAGCGGCATGACAAACATTTCCATCCTATTTGTTATGCAAGCAAAACTTTGACAGGAGCCCAAGAGAACTACACTACAACTGAAAAAGAGCTCCTTGTTGTGGTATTCGCCTTTGACAAATTCAAGTCATATTTGGTTCTTTCTAAAGTAGTGGTGTATACGGATCACTCGGCGTTGTGTTACCTACTTAGCAAGTCAGATGCTAAACCACGATTGATTAAATGGGTTCTGTTGCTTCAAGAGTTTGATCTTGAGATCAAGGAAAAGCGAGGAGCAGAGCACCTTGCGGCAGACCATTTGTCCAGTTTAGAGAACCCTGTTACAGAGGCTCTGAGATAAAAGGAGATTAATGACACATTCCCTGAAGAACACTTGTACAGCATTCATGTGGTGGAAGAGCGTGAACCATCCTGGTTTGCTGATCTTGCCAACTATTTAGCTGGTGGGGTGATAAGTGCTTGTTTGTATATATTTTATAATATCAGTTTACATGCATTGAGCATCACTTTTATCAGGTTTTATCATTGACAATGAGTGTTTTGTGTTCTTTTATGCAAACAGTGCTTTGGAGACATGAAGTACAAGAAGAAGCAAAGATAGGGTGTGATGACACATTTCAAGGCCACAACTAGAAGCTGTGTTCATATGCATGGGGGTGTTGCCAACTTTCGGCGGAGTCCAAGTCATTACACAAATCGAAAGGACACAAAGGCAGTAGTACGTCCATGTCCCAGCTTCCGTACCCAAGCAGAAGAAGGTTCTTGAAGATTTCAAAGGATAAAAAGCCACGCACCCTACCACACGAGCATTACTGTAGCAAAGTACTGTAGTAAAAGACTGTATTAACACTATAGCAAAGACTGTTCACGCTAGTGTGGATGCCCGCGTAAAGCCCCGAATTCAAATTATAAAACCCGCCTTGTGATAATATTTTGGGATCTTTTTGGCTACTTTCGAGAGATAAGGGGCTAGGGCTTGGAGAGAGTTATTTGCGGCTTTGGGAAGCTTTCCTCCCCAACTTGGATCGATTCCTCCTCCGCCATTGCATCAAGGAAGCCATCGGCGACATAGCTTCGGAGTGGATTCAATCCATACGTGGAAACTACCCATCAAGACCATCATCACGGATTTATGGGGGTTATTCTTTATGTCTTTGGAACTTATTTATCAATTTATTCTTTGTTTTATGACTTGCACCATGGAGAGCTAAACCCCTAGAGGGTATTCAGACATGTAAACCCTAGGATTCTTATTTTCATTAGATTTATATTGTGTTTCTATTCAAATTTATCAGTTTGAGTTTTACTCTTGAGTTCTTAATGCTTGCGTGTGCTTTTGATTTTATCATTAATTGTCGTGCATGTTTTATTCAATCTAAGTAAGAGAGAGATCACCGCTAGGTTTAAAATTACCAAGAGTAAAGAGGGTTGAGAGGGTGAGCCGTGAGATAGCGGAGTGTCCCCTTTCCCTTCCGATAGATATCTCCTATCTCCATATTCCCTAAGTGTCAAGCAACCATATGTAGTGTGAGTCGTCGAGAGAATTCTCCTCCGGGACCTCGTAGGAGGTTAGGGATCTTTCACCTGGAGGCAGGGTTAGATCTACTTTTAGGAATTGGTTATATCTTTGGGATCCCTAGAATTTTAAGTAGTCATATGTGGTGTGAGGCGTCAAGAGAATTCTCCACCGGGACCTCGTAGGGGACTAGTTATCGGCGACCTAGAGGCAGGGGCCATTATACCTTAGGATACCCATGACTCATTGTTTTCGTTTAGAAACACTTATAATCTACATCCTAGGGGAGCATTGTCCGGATACCTCACTATTATTGATTGATAACTCTTTTCCTTTTTAATCCCTGCGCACTTGTAGTGACACTCTTAGGTTTGGCCTTTAGATCATCACACACTACACTCATTAGGCTAGATAACAAGAGATGAGCTATTACTAGTACTTCAGTTCCGTGTGGTTCGACAACCCGATCCTTTGGGTCCACTTTTATTACTTGACGACCCGTGCACTTGTAAAACGCAAGGGGTTGACACACATCACCCTGTGTTGTTGCGGAGACGCATCATGGGGTCATCCCAAAGTGGTTCACATATCGGCAACGAAAAAAATTCTTTGCAGATCTTAAACACTACATGTGGGAGGATCCTTACTTATTCGAGTTTGCTCCGACCAGGTTGCTCGGAGATGTGTGTCTAGGACGGAAGGCCTAAGTATTCTGGAACACTGTCACTCAGGACCCACTGGAGGACATTACAACGTAAATAGAACAGCTAAAAACATTCTTGACGCCGGTTTCTATTGGCCCTCATTATTTCAAGATACCCAAAAATTCATACAATCTTGTGACAGATGTCAGCGAGTAGGCAACATTTCTCGCCGTGATGAGATGCCCCAAAACTGGAATCAAGCTTGTGAAGTATGTGTGGGGAATTGATTTTATGGGGCCCTTCCTAAGCTCGCACGGGTATAAGTTCATACTTGTAGCAGTCGATTATGTATCCAAATTGGTGGAAGCTCAAGCCCTACAAACAAGTGACGCCAGGTCAGTGGTAAAATTCCTGAAGAAATTGTTCACCAGATTCGGTGCTCCAAGAGCAATCATTAGTGACTGAGGTACTCATTTCTGCAATGCACAATTTGAAAAAATTATGAAGCGCTATGGCGTTTCCCACAAGTTGGCAACACCGTACCACCCACAAACTAGTGGGCAAGTAGAAGTGTCCAATAGAGATTTAAAGCGAATTCTGGAGAAAACCGTTTCTCAGAACCAAAGGGATTGGGAAGAACATCTTGATGACGTTCTTTGGGCATACAGGACAATTAATAGGGGACATCTTCATGCTTAGAACCACTCCAAGGAGAAATCCGCGGTTCTTTTACGAGTTGTGCATGTAGATGTGACCTACTCACATGTACTAGATCATGAATGGATTAATAGGGGATTTTTGTATTAATACGCCAAGAGATTGGGTATTGGTAGCCCTCCGTATCTCAAGAGTGAGCTTAAGATAAGTTTACACTTATTTTGGGATTTCTTATACGCTTTGCAATCGTAGGAATGTTGGTTTGGGAGAGATCCCTATTAGCATTTGTATGGGATTAGGGTTCAATCGGCGAGAAATTGGGGTTGTGCTATTTTAGAAATCCTTCAGTCTCTATCATCCAAGCATTCTTTGCTTTTCATCCATATACCATGATAATCCTACTAAGAGGATCCATACCCATAGGCCTTCGCATTATATTGATCTCCCCATTTGCTAATTGTTTACTTTCTCGCACTTGTCTTTATTTTCGTGTTTAGTTTCAAGACCTTTCACTGAAGATTTCAGGTTAGATAATAGGCAGCGAAGGAGTAATAGGAGATCCTTAGCCTCAAGGAATACGATCTTCGTATCTTCACACGAGGTATTACTTGACGACCCTGTACATTTGCGGGTGAGCAACCACCCGTGCACTTTATTGCTTGGCAAAAATTCGGAAGCTACTGAAAATTATTATATGCCCATAAACTGGACCCTTGAAGCACGGCCCAAGCACGCCGATGCTTGGGTCGAAACTTAGGTTAAAAGTGCCAAAAGTTAGGTTTTCAAAAGCTTTTGGTTGGACGACGGCTAAAGCAAAGGACGATCTTCAGCATATTCCATCATTCTTTGGGGAGAAATTGAGCATCAATTGTAGGCCAATTTCAGGAGTGGAGTTTCATCAATCATTAGACCCTTGGAGCTTAACGACAATGCAATTACATAGGGAGTTTTTTAATTTCTCTGTATTTGTTTTTGTTCTTGTTTCCTTGTTGGGTTAACCCATAAGGGGCTAACTCTCTCCGGTGCCACGGGTTGTGAACTTGGTTAAGTTATATTGAATACTCTTATTGCAATGCTTATGGAGTCCTTTTGTTTATCTTGTTGATCCTGTGTTACATTCTTGATGTGCTTGATTTGCATAGCATGATTATAAACTTGGCCCGTGTTGACTACCTTAGCGTAATTACCATAGTGTAATTGCTTCCTCGAAGTGCATAAACCTCGTATTATAACCTTATACCTTGATGTTTATCATAGCCTTGTCAAAGTTTACTTACAATTGACACCAAGGGATCGATCCAGGGTACCTCTCCTAATTTGAGCTACTCGTTAGGAAATTCTCCTACCGCTTTATCTTCCTTCTTTGCTCATTTTTCCCAGACCTTTAGTCTCATTCATCACCAATCGTTAATCGATTAGATATTAAGCAACGATCAAGCACTGAAAGCTATACCAGTCCCTGTGAATTCGACCACCCTACCCTCTCGAGTGCACTTTACTACTTGTACGACCCGTGCACTTGCGGATACGCAAGGGCGTACTAGTTTTCACCAAACAGTCAAGTGCACTGTCCAAAGCACACCCTTGTTTGGGTTGTGCTTCCATAAGCATGCACGTGCTCTTGGAACCGTAACTGTGCTTTTCAGTCTTTGAATATTCCTTGAAGTTCTATAATTTGTACAGCTTAAAAGCACGCTCGTACTTAGGCAGTACTTACCCTAGCTGCGTGCAACTTGGTTCTTTTGGTGATGGTTTTGCTCCAATACTTCTTCTACTAATCCACGACCTTGCTAATCTACACAAAAATGCAAAGATACCCAAAGTAGTACTAAAATATATAGAATGAATGATAAAAGACAATCAAAACATAAATAACAGGTATATATATAATGCACTCATCACTTTCCACTTCTACTACCTTGCTAGCATCACATTTGAGCACCTCGGCATGCATTTGGGCGCTCTTGGAACCCATTCCCTGTTCAATTTTCACTCCTATCCATTAAACCTAAGGTAACATATATTCTTCAATTGTTTACGGTGATTTGATGATTGAATTCTGAATAACTTGTATGCGAAAGCTTTTACACTGTTTGTATGTATTTAAATTAATTTTATGTAAACCTTTTGAGCTTTACTGTACAAGGAGAACTCTTACGACCTAAGCTAAAGGCTTACAGCCCTAAGCTTGACCGTAAAGATGAACCTCCCGAGGCTTACGGCCTTAAGCCTTCCCGTAAGTAGGCATTAAGCGCCTCTGAATTTGTAAAAACTTCATGAGTTCGCCTAAATTTTGCATCTTTTTAAACTTGCAGGATCCCTTGCGTCAAGAAAGTAGTATCGGAACCGTTGAAGAGGACTCGAGTCGATGTCGCAAGATCCTCCACGCCTGCAACACCCACGAGCCCTACCTTCTCCTCCCTACACTTCCGAGAGTGGTTGGATTCAGCCCGTTGTAGAATGTGTGGATGATCATAAACTCAGGGAACCCGTGTTGAGGACACTTGCGCAGAAGATCCTTGAACCTTTCCCATGTCTCGAAAAGAGACTCCAATTCCGATTCCATGAAGGAGGAGATTTCGTTCTTAACTTTGCAGATTTTTCAAGAGGGAAATATCTAGCAAGGAAGGCTTCAACCATCTCTTCCCATGTAGTGATCGACGCTCGAGGTAGAGATTGCAACCATTCTTTTGCTCTTCCCTTCAAGGAAAATGGGAAGGCTCTCAATCTGATGGCATCATCTATGACTCCATTGATCTTCAACATGTCACACACTTCGAAGAAATTCTCTATGTGGTCGTTCGGGTTCTCATCTGCCAACCCATTGAATTATGCGGATTGTTGTACCATCTGAATAAACCCCAGCTTAACTTCAAAACTGTGAACTGCAATCGGTGGCCTGACGATGCTGGATTGTGTGCCATGAATAGTAGGCCTAGCAAAATCTGAAAGTGTTCGCTGTTGCTCGTTCTGTTCAGCCATATTTGTGGGCTCCTCAACCTCTATTTCAGCTTGATAGTTCTGTTCTTGTTCAGGTTGTCTTCGTCATCTATGTAGTCTTCTCTCATTCTCTAGATCACCTTCAACTAATGTCGAAGCGTTTCCACGGGTCATAACCTGGAGCTCAAATCAAGAAAAGAAAACAAAATTAGAACAATGGAAGTAAAAGAGGTGTGAAACAGAATATATGGTGAATGACTAAAGAAGCAAAGTATATAAGTTCCTAAAACACCTAACTCTCCGGCAACAGCACCAAAAACTTGACACACCCTTGCGTGTGTATTCCACAAGTGCACGGGTGTCGAAGTAATAAAGTACCCAAAGGGTGGGTAGTCAAATCCACAGGGAGTAGACATTAGCAACAAACACACTTGCTAATTAGCCAAGGAAAACTCAATTGGTGTAGAAATCAATAGGAACGTAATTAACAGAAATAAAAGACTGAAGGTAATTGCCAGAGTAAAGGACAGTATCAAGATGTGAATGGGGTACTCGGACAATGCTCCCCCTAGGATCCTAGTTTCAAGTGCAAAACTCTAATTACTCTTACTTAATTGAGATTTACTGAGTCGTGGAAATTCAAAGATACAAGGTCCCAAACCTAAGGTCAACCTTGACTAGTCCCCTACGAGGTCCGGGCGAAGAGAAAACTCTCGACGTCTCACACCACGTATGACTGCGCTAAGCTCTCAGGATTCCAAGTGATAAACCATATTCCCAATTATAGATAAAACCCTTTTTTCCAGGTGAAAGATCCCTAATCACAAATAAGTCCCGGCGAAAGGCCTCCCTCAACGCCTAACACTCTTTGAGATTGATACTAACTCTTCGAATATGGAGGTAAGATGAATCACATAGGAGGGGAAAGGGGATGTTTCGCTACCTCTCAACTCACCCTCTCAACCCTCTTCAATCTTGGTAAATCTAATCCTAATGGTGATGGTCACTCGTCAAAAGGATGATTAAGTTGGATTCTCAACCCTAGTGTCACTCTAAGGGAAAATCAAATAACCTCACAAGATTGAAACTCAAATGAAATCTCAAATTAAAAAAAAGCAATAAAGTCAATGAAACATGTCCAAGTACCCACTAGGGGTTTAGCTCTCCATGGAGCAATACAAAATAAACAATACAATTGAAAAAATTCAAATAATCCATAGACAAAACCCCCTTAAGCTCCGTGCTGAAGGTCTATGAGGGCCGCTTCTTCTTTTCCAAAGATCCCTCCGTCAAGCCTAGAGCACACCTCGCCGAATCAATGTCGTCAAAGGCTCCCCAAATATCTCTCCTCGGAAGGAATCGGGGCTGAAATTGGTAAAGAAACGCCCCAAAAACCTTGCAAAAACCTCTCCAAACGTTAGCCGAACTCCCTCTAGAAGTTAGGAAAAAGCTTTCTAAAAAATGATTCAGAACGGCCTTTCAAAAGGCAAATGTCGAGGATCCACATGGCCATGTAAAAAATTCCACACGTCTGTGTGAAAAATCCACATGCCCATGTGGATTTCAGCCTCTACAGAAATACATCTATTGGTCACACGGTCTGACACACGCTCGTGTGGTAGGTCATGTGGCATTTCTTGATGTCGAAAAACCCTTAGAGGGCTTTTGAATTCTTCCAACAAACTAAAACAAAAGAGCATGACTGCCTTTGTGTCCTTCTACAATATTGTCTTGAACCCTTTAGAAGTTGGTACATACCCTCTTGTTTGACCCCGATTTGTGTCTTGATCTCTATATTTGTACAAAAGAACTCCACTTGCCACCATCATGACCGATTTTTGCCTTAATTTACACAAAACCTCTTCACAACTGTGGTGTTTCAGTTTTCTGTGTGTGTTGTAGGTGTTTAATTTGCTTTAGATTTGTTGTGCCTTAAGTTTTAACTTGTTTTTGGTCATTTTGGATTGAAAACTAGTCAAAACATGGGTTTTGAGAAAGTACATGGGCTCAGCTAAAAGTACACGGCCATGTACATGCCCGAGTAACTTCCAAATGCTTGTTTTTCCCTCATTCGGTGAGATACACGGCCAGTGTTTGATTTACACGGCCGTGTAACTCCCCAATTGCATATTTCTCTCAATCCTGGGAGATACACCGCCAGGGTTTGATTTACACAGCCAGGGTTTGATTTACACGGCCGTGTAACTCCCCAAATACATTACTTTTACTTCCGATAATGTCTTGATAGTGATGGGGTTGTAACCTACCTGCTGCAGTAGGGGGTCCTCATGGTCCAGCCTTTAGAGGTGGCGTGGTGATGGGGTTGTAACCTACCCTGACTAGACGAACATCATATCTGGAGTCACCATACGGATTCGGTGGGTCAACGTCAAAGATATGAGCGCCTTGACGGCTCTGAACTTAGCAGCGGCCACGGCTAAAGTTTAGAGAAGTTTTTAGACCAATGTTTAGCTGTTTGAAATAGAAAAAAATTCGTATTTTTTGAAAATATACGTTTTATGAAAAATTTAACCAGTTTCTAAAGAGTTTTGTGAATTATCAGCCCCGACATTTTCATAATAGTGTTTATATCTATATTGGGTGTTCAAACCCATATGTATTACTACATATTTGGATTCGGTTTTCTGTTTATAGTTATCCTTGTTCTATGAAATAGTTGTACTTTCCACTCACTGAGTGACTCTAGTTACTCACCCTCGTCCCCTTTTCAGGCTCTACTCAGTAGTGGTGGTGCGGCGGACCAGAGTGCTGGGCATACGTTGGCTAGTCATTTTTTTTAAAATTTTATTTCCTATAGGTTGTTTACTGAACCATATACATTGTGTAAGGACATGGATCCACTAGTGTGATTGTTCTCCTTAGAACTGGTTTGTATGTTCATTGACTGTATTTCTCTTTGAGACCTTTGTCGGATTTGTGGCATGTGCGTACTTTGAATTCTGTACTCAGATTATTGCCCTGTAGTTCATTCTATGTGTTCCTGTATTTTATTCCATAATTGTCCAGGATGTGGAAAGCCTGGCGGCGACTCGAGTGTTGAGTCAAATCATTGCCTTGCAATTTCTTCTAGGTATTCCTGTATTTCATTATGTACTTGTCCAAGATGTGGTAAGCCTTGCGGCGACTAGAGTGTTGGGTGACGGGGGTGTTCCTCCTCAAGTTGTCGCGGCGGTTGTCGCGTGCCACTCTGCGTCATGAGGTGTGACAACAACCCTAATTGCAAAAAAGAACACAAAAATACACGAAATGATCAATTAAACCTGAGAAATATAATGCTCATGCATGAAAAACATCTCAATTATTATATACATGCGAGAACTTATCAAACTCCCCCACACTTAAGCCTTTTCTTGTCCTTAAGAAAAACTTAGACATATCAAAAGTAGAGTCTTTGGAAGTGCTTGGCCTTAAGTTCACCGAAGTGTGCAATGAGAGCTTTCTCAAACTAGGGATCGTTTTAAATACCGAAAGAGAAAAAAAAACAATACTCTAGCAAAAACTCAAGCTTTAAAGATATAAAATTTTTAAAGTTCTTATTGAAAAGGACTTATCTATAGACGAAAGAATCGGTAGTAGCTACACACAGCCTCGAAGGTAGCCTTTTCCAAGATGCCTCCTGGACGGCTTTCACAATTTCAAAATAGAAATACGAAATCATAGGTCCTAATGGATCCATCTTATGCATGACAACAATGTTTATGAATCATACACTACTCAAAGGTAAATGCAAGAATAACTTTGCCAAGCAATATTATGTCTCACGCTCTGCTTCCATGCTAACACCTATAAAGAAGAGAAGAAGAATGGGTGAGTAACTAAGTTACTCATTGAGGGGTTGAACATGGAGCTATAACTCATACATGTGTAACAAAATGATATGCCAAAAATATATGTATATCTTTACTAACCAACAACTTATATAATGCTTTAAATGCACATTTCAATATAAGAAGCGTTCCAACTTTCTCAAAGAAAGGCATCAATAAAACTCTGAAAATCATTTATAAAGAGATTCAAGACTGAAAATTCAAATTAAGAATACTTGTTAAAAGATCAAACCCATCGAATCAAGGATTTATAGTGCAACGTATGCGGACATCCTCTATCGATAGCATCATCAACAGCCTATGAAAACCCTCCATCATTAACCATGGTTGTGGCTAGGTCAGGAGCCTCCAAGATGTGTGTATCTTGGCGTTGGCCGTTGGGAATCCTGTGTGGTGACTCCGGGAACCCAACACAACACCTTCAGGTTCTCTAAGCGCCTCCTATAAGGGCTAGTCAGCTGAGAACTCCACTCCACCCCAACTAGGTCGATCCGTGGAGACTCGCTTCTGTAGAAGATGGGGATCCCCCCAATGTCACCATCGAAACATTTGGGATATCCATCCCGCCCGTAGGCTCATCCTGAACACATCACGATAATAATATGAACACATCAATATAATATCATAAATCTCGTCAAGAGATCACAAATTCTCATATACAACTCTCAATTTGAAAGTGAATTCTTGAGTAAACATCGACAATGATATTATTTTCATCAAGAATATCATCATAAAAGTATTCTTTGAAAACACATTTCAAATACGACATCATCTCAAAGAATAACCTTTCAAATAGAGCTTCATCACCAAGAAATCCATTTGATTCACTTAGGCCCTTTCTCGGGTCCTTATGTCAAGAACATTAAACCTTTGACAATACTTTGAAAATACGCATTTCACGATATAGGGTTTCCATCCCATAAGAAAAATAAATGATCATTGATCATAATCGTAAAGTATATCGAATAATAAACCATGAAGTATAAATGATCAATAACCTTAATCGAAAGTACATCGGATCATAAATCAAAAAGTATAAATGATCAATGCCTTCAATCAAGAAATAAACCGAAACATAAATCATCATTATTCAAAGTTTCATGGAAACATCTCAAGAAACCTTTGAAACATGAAATTCACTATTCAAGTACATATATAATTAGGTATTCAAACAAGCATTATCATAGCTCATGAATTAAACAATTTCTCACTAACAAACTTGGCGAGATTGAACCCTCCGGGTTACTTGCCACTTGCTCTTTACCCTTGCCTTTAGATCCACCTCCTAGATGCCATTAACCATCTAAGAAAAACAAGAATCAATCACATAACCCAAACAATAAACAAGAGAGGAAAGAATGATCAATATGAGATCCCATGGCTTTTAGGGTTTACTAGGCATTCTAGATTCAAGAATTAACAATAATAAGATCCTCAAACCCTCAAGATCACAATAAAATCAAGAAGATCCTAATTGGGTTCGGATCTACAAGAATCATGGGTATAGAGATGAAGGATCTCCTTCATTCTTCAAGCAAACCTGAGATCAACGCTCTTAAACCATCCAAACATTAGATCCATAGTGGTGATCCCACAAGCGCACGGGGTTGTCAAGTAATAAACCACTCGCGCACGCACGAGTGGGTCGTATTCCCAAGGGCCCGAGAATCTATCCTTACTTCCTTCTCGCAATGTTGTCTAGCCGATCAAACTCGAGAGTAAAAGATGAAAATGTAAATACAAGAAATAAATGCAATTCAGAATGCTAAATAACCAGGCCAATAAAAAGGGGGAAATCAGGGTGAGAAAGCGGTCACGGATGAGGATCCCATCGGGGGCTGCTCTTGAAGTGTACAGGATGCTGGATTAACATGTAAATGGCTTGTTGGACCTAGAAAACCCTAGATTAGGTCAACCCGATGGTCACGGCAGTTGACCCCTAATCCGGTATGAGTATTGAATACGGGCTCTACCCGTACAAATCCTCATACGATTGCAAATGGCGAGGTGGTTTTCTCAAACTAAGGTTGAATCACAAATGAGTAATTAACCCTACAATTGGACAGGTACAAATACCCTATGGTCACGGCGTATTTATACGTATTTCCTTCCAAGCTTGGTGAGTCTAATACTAGGGCAATGGTCATGCAACCTAGTATTGCCTAAGTAAAGATACACAGAGTTCTCATGCATACCCTAACATTCAAGAGCACCAAGCAAGGATCACAAACAAGTCTACGAACACTAATTAAAACCAAGCATCCAAAATACACAAGTTCACCCCCAAGGTTCACCTACATCCGGTGACCTTGGGGTTTAGTTGTTCATAATCTCAAAATACATACTCAAAAGCATGAAAACAACTAAATAAAGCATGATCACTCCCTCAAAGACGAAAATGGGGTTCCGAAGACGCCACTCAAGAGGTGGCTTCCCTTGTCTTCAACCTTCCTTCAATGATGCCCTAGAGTAGGATCTTGCTCCCAAAACGCCTCAAAGCCCTCTCCCAAGCCGGATCTGATGATGGTGGTGTGTAGCTCCAAGGAGAAGGCCAAGTCCCCCTCAAAAATGCCCTAAAACCCCTTTTAATTCATGACATCGCGATGCCTTGCGGGTGACCTTGCGGGCGCAAGGTTGCCCGCAAGACATCCAGAGACTTTCTCAGATTTTTTTTCCGGGTGCTATAGTACCATGCTACAGTAACTGCTACAGTAATTTAACTACGTTACTGCTACAGTGATGAAGCCCAAAAACACCGTATTTGGTGTCGATTTCTTCATAAATACGTCCTTGAGCTTATTTGGGCTTATTCAGGGCCTGTAACACAAAATAAAGAGATTTAAACCAAAAGAAGGGCATTGGCTCATTAAAAAGATAATAAAATAATTTAGACAATTACGTATAAAATATGTATATTTAGACGTTTATCAAAGATCCCCACACCTAAGTGTTTGCTTATCCCCAAGCAAACGAACATGAAGAATAGGGGCAAGAAGATAAATGGCTAAATATACGACCTCAAGCTCAAATGTACAGGACTCCACAAGCACAGATGGTTAGAAATCAAGAAGTGAGTTGTTCAATGTATAGACAAGTAATATCAGCTCTCTTTCATCCAAAGTGTTCTTGTGAGTGTGTGCTGACTCCCACCTTGACCTCCACACCCTGGATTACCACAGGATGTCCATTCACCTCACACAAATTGAACTTAGTGTTAGAAGTGCTAAAGACCCTCTCAATAGTCAGTTAAAAATCTTTTGGTCTCACAACGAAACTTTAACAACAAGTGAAGGTAAAACAGGTTTCGGGAGACTAAAAGGTCACTTTCTTTTTTTCTTTTTTTTCTCGAGTCCGTCTAACGTAGACTGCACAAAAATTTTTCAGAAGGATGCACATGCTGGCCAGGCACAAGAAACACCCAACTTACTTAATTACAGATCTACATGTACACATTCATCCTTTTACAAGCAGAGGAATACTGACATGGACTCATTTTAATTTCATTTTTTTTTTTTTTAAGGCGCTCGATCAAATGCACGCTAAAAACCTCCTTTGAAAAACCTCACTTACGGTTAAAGCAAAAACATGAGACTCAAAAGCTTTTAAAGAACTATTGAAAGAAGAATTTAACATCCTACACAAAAATCAATAAGATGGGTTAGAGCGTCGAAGTGGGAGTCATAGTGAGCGGTATAAATGTGCACTAAGGATGAAAGAGAACTACATTCAAGCACATGTAAAGTACAACTCACTACTGTCATTCTACCAAGCTAGGAAGTCCTTAACAATAAGATCATAGCTATCATAGGTAATTCAAGCATGCAATAACATATAATACTCCATCCCCACACCTAAAGCTGTACATTGTCCCCAATGTACATAAATCAGCAGTACAGGGTGGGAAAAATATATAACAAGAATTAAAAGATGGAGTAAGAAACTTCCCCAATCCGTCAATGAAATGCATGTCGACTGGCGGTGGTCCATGTGGTGAGGGCTTAGAGTGTGAAGCATTCCTAAAATATTCCTGGAAAAATACAAAACACTGATCACAACTCCATAATGAAAATAATAGAGGAGAGGTGCAAAAACAGAAAATTCAAAATAAACAGAGAAAGTTTAGTAGGGTTAAAACCCTAACTAATTGAAAAAGTAAACACTAATGCAAACAACAAGTAGAGCAGCAAAATAGATAAAAGAACATCAAAAACAACAACAAGTGGCGTGATGCTGGGAGTCTAAGAGTCAGATGGCCGTGACGATGCAGCACAGGTGGTAGCTGCGGAGGTGGTACCCACTGAAGATGAAGAGCTGCATAGGAATGTGATAAACATCTAAATGTACGTATTTTATACGTATGTATTGTGTTTTATTGATGTGTTTTGTTAATGAATGGATGCCCTTTGATGGTTTAATCGGGGATTTTTCTTGTTTCAGGCACAAAGAAGCTTAGGGGAGCTCGACAACGCGATTTGAGAAGAAATCAGCATGGAAAAAAGGCGTTTTAGGGCCGCGACCGTAGCCGTACTGTAGCAATCACTGTAGCACTTACGGGAAAATCGGCAACCTTCCAATGGTTCTATACGGGCATGTATACGGCCCGCATACCTGGCCGCATAACCACCCGACTGGGGTTTTTAAAAAGGAAAAAAGAAGAGAGAAGGGGTGTTTTTTGGGGAGAAGCCTAGGGTTTGGAGAGCTTTTTCTTCCAAGTTTTGATTAGACCTTAGGGACGACGAGGGGAGCGATTCTAAGGTGGAAAATGACGGGGAGAACAAGATTTGGGCAAGATCTACTCCGAATTTCATCGATTGAGGAGGTAGAAGACAATGGAAGCCACCCCTTGAGTGGCGTCTTCGGAAGCCACTTCTTGAGGAATTCCAAACGTCATTCGGCCTCCGGATTTTGAGGGAGTTTTTCTATATCTTTGTTGGTTGTTTTCATGATGGACATTGTTTGTGGACTTGAGATGAACACTTAAACCCCCAAGGTCACCGGATGTGGGTGAACCTTGGGGGTGAACTTGTGAACTACCCCTGAAATGGCAGTTTGAGTCCTTGGTATGCAATAGGTGTGTATTTATAAATCTCCTCTTTTATGAATGTCCTGCGGCCCAAAAAGAAATTTGTACTGTCATTGCTCTACTTATGATTGACTTACAGGGCTTTACCATCACCTTCTTAAATTTTACACTTTGGGGGAAAGCCCTTAATGGTATTGTTTGTTATATTTTTAATCACCTCTGATACTATTTCCGTCTTCAATGCAATATCCCATTTAATATTCACAACAAACTTCCCATATTAAGTGAGCATAGTTTTCTTTTTTTAGTACCTACTGCTGAATATTTCACAATTCAGTTTTATTATGGAGTTGAGGCAATAGATCATTGGAGTGAATATACGCTTGCTGGATCCATTGATTACTGCTATGTGGATTACATATCTAGATTAGAACTTACAAACATGGCCAAAGGGTTGAACTTATATGTAGATGAGAGTTCTTTTTTGTTTAAGGAGGCTAACACTGGAGGTTTGGGGATGGTAGAAATTAAAAATGACTTGGATATATTGGGATGGCAATGGCTGTAGGGGAGTGTAGAACAACAACTATGTATGTGAAGGTGAGTAGGGTAGGTGATAGTAGTGCTAGTAGTGAACATGTAGTTCAAAATGGTCTGTTGATAAACGTCTAAAAGTACGTATTTTGCATGTATGTGTTGTGTATTATTTTCACATTTTATTGTTGAATCTATGCCCTTTCAGTCTAAATTGCTTTATCTTTGTATTTCAGGCAGTCAGAAGCCCTGGGGACTCGACGACAAGATAGGGAACGAACTTGACATCAAAATAGCGTTTTCGAGACGGGATACTGTAGCACGGTACTGTAGCGTCACTGTAGCAGTTACTGTAGCTCATCACGGACTTCTCGGCAGAAAAGTGGAAATCCCGAGGGGTCAGCATACCGGCTGTACGCTGACCCGTTTACCCATCAGGATTTGGGTGTTTAAGGGCTATCTAGGGCATCTTTTGAGAAAACTTTTAGATCATCTTTGTGGGAGAAGGGAGGCTAGGGATTGGGCATCTCTTCCACACCATTTAGGAGGGCAAAAGGAGAGAAAATCCGGGCTTTCTTCGGTGGGGAAAGCAAGATCTAGGAGGATCCACTTCAAGGACTTCATTGTTTGGAGGTTGAAGACAACGGGAAGCCACCCCTTCGAGTGGCGACTTCGGAAGGTTTTCTCCGGGGATTCAAGCGTCATTCGGCCTTCACCTTTTGAGGGAGTGTTCCTCATGTTTATTTTAGTTGTTTGCATGGATTGTTTGGTTGATTTGTTGAACATGAACAACTAAACCCCAAGGTCACCGGATGTAGGGGAACCTTGGGGGCAAAACTTGTGATGTTTTGGATTATTTGAGTTATCTATTGTATGATTGGCTTGTTGTGATCCTTGTTTGGTATTCTTGATTGTTTTGGTACATGTGCTTAATTGATGTACCAAATTCTCGATAGCACTTTGTAGCATGACCATTGCCTTAGTGCTAGACTCCACCAAACTTGGAAGAGATTATTGTATAAATACGCCGTGACCATCGGGTATTTGTACCCCTCCATTTCTAGGGTTGAAAACTAACTAGTGTTTCCACCCTAACTTGAGGAAACCATTATTCTCCTTGCAACCATGTGAGAGGTTGAGTGGAAGAAATTCCTTATTCAACACTTGTACCGAGTTAGGGGTCAATTGCCGTGACCATCGGGTTGACCTAAGCTTAGGTTTTCTCGGTCCAACTAGCCACGTGTTTAATTTCTCAAATATCCTACTCACTTGAGTAGCCCCCTTGGGGATCCTCATCCATGACCGTTTTCCATCATTGAGCATCTCCCGTGTTTTAAGTTCGTCACATTTATTTAGACAATTTCTCTTGTTGTTATTTCTTTTCTATCCTAATTATTCTCTTGAAATCGAATCGGTGAGCTAAACAACAAGTGAGAAGTGAGTAAAGTAGCTCATCCGGCCCCTTGGGAATACGACCCACTCGTGCGTGTACGAGTGGTTTATTACTTGACGACCCCGTGCGCTTGCGGGTGTTCACACTTTGTGTCGATCATCTGTCACTAGATGATATGGCAGAAGAAGATTTAGAAGGGGCGATGAACCAGAGGAAGACTTTGAAGAAGAAGAAGAAGTGAGTGGACTACATGACTCTAACAACAACATAACAGCGATGGAGAAGGTGAAGCAAGAACGGTGGAGGATCTTGTTCAAAGAAATGAGACTAATGTACAAAATGATAGTAGGAGAGATGGACACAGTTATGGGGATGGTGCAGAGTCTGAATATGCAAAGTCAGATGAATGACAATCCTGTTCATCCACAGATAAAGAACAATTAAACCTTGCTAGGCCTAATTATGCTGAGTTCAATGAACAAATTGACATGAAGGATCCCCAGTTCAAAATTGGTATGAAGTTTGGATCTTTTAAACAGTTCAAAGAGGGTGTCAGAAACTATGGCATTAAGAACAAATGTGTTATGAATTTCAAGCCTAACAACAAGAAGAGGTGTAAGGCATATTGCAAGAAGGGTTGTCCTTTTTACCTGTGGGCCTCACCAATGATCAAAGGCAAGAACACCATCCAAATAAAGGCTAGACAATTGAAGCATGAGTGCACCAGAGACCACAACATACGACATGTCAATGCTCAGTGGATAGCATAACACTACCTAGACCAATTTAGGACAGATCCATCTTGGAAACTAGCTGGCATTATACAGGCTATGAAAACAAACCAGGAGGTTAACATCAGCAGATTGAGGACTTGGAAGGCAAAACACATTACAACAAAGTAAGTGGTACATAATGCTAACTCTTAATTGGCTGGTGTGAATAATACCTAATTTGAACTAATAAATTCTGATAATTTTGCAGGATTCTTGATAGTGATGAGCACACACAAACGACAAGATTGTATGACTAAAAGCTTGAGTTGATTAGAACACACACATGCTCAACAATTAAATTCAAATGCAATGAGGGTGTGTTCCAGTTAATGTATGTGTGCTTATCACACTCAGGTTGGGGTTTTTAGCAGGTTGCAGGCCAATAGTATCTATGGATGGATGTTTTCTCAAAGGTCTGTATGGAGGACAACTACTGTCAGCAGTTTGAATAGATGCAAATGATTGCATCTACCCAATAGTTTGGGCTATGGTGAAAAAGGAGAATTGTGAAAATTGGTTGTGGTTCCTAGAATTGCTTGCTAATGATTTGCAGATAAACAACACACTTGGGTGGCCATTCATGAGTGATAGGAAAAAAGTAAAGTCACCTGTTGTGTATCAATTTTGTTCTTTTTGTTTTTTTTATAATTGGTTGTGTATGAATCTTTATCTCTAATTGGTTAAATGGCAGCCTTTCCTTATATTTCTCATGAACTTATTTATTTTGTTCTATCCATATGTTATGTATCAATTTTGTGAAGTTAGTTTTTTTTTATAATTGGTTGTGTATCAATATTTATCTCTAATTGGTTAAATGGCAGGCTTTCCTTATATTTCTCATGAACTTATTTATTTTGTTTTGTCCATATGTTGTGTGAGAATAATTTGTGAAGTTAGATTTTTTTTTTTTTATAATTGGTTGTGTATCAATCTTTATCTAATTGGTTAGATGGCAGCCAGATGGCAGCCTTTCCTTAAATTTCTCATGAACTTTTTTTTTTTTTTGTCCATGTTGTGTATCCATTTTGTTCTTTTTGTTTTTTTTTTTGGTGGTGGTGGTGTCCCGAAGACTTAATCCTATAGAACCTCCAAAATGCAATCCAGCAATTATTTCCCAATAGTGAATATAGGTTTTGTGTAAGGCACATCCATACAAACTTCAGGAAGAAATTCAGGGAGAAAGCCCTTAAGGACCAGTTGTGGACTTGTGCAAGATCTAGTTACATTCCTGCCTTTAACCTAGCCATGGATGTCCTAAAGGACATGTCTGCAGAGGCTCACATATTCTTGCATAACATTAGCCCTGAACACTGGAGTAGGTCCCATTTTAGAACTGAGTTTAGGTGTGACATGTTACTGAACAACCTATGTGAGTGCTTTAACAACCAGATATTGGTAGCCAGAACAAAGGACATAATTACTATGAATGAAATGATTAGAACCTAATTGATGACTAGAATACAAAGAAAAAGAGATGCTATGCAAAAATGCCCCACAGAACATTGTCCAAAAATCCTGAATAAGTTGGAAAAATGTAAACAACTTAGTTAGAGATGTAAGACAACATGGTCTGGCGTGATAAGTATCAGCTGGTAGGGCATGATGGACAATTCATTGTAGACAACAAAGAGAGGTCATGCACATGTACGAGGTGACAGTTAACTGGGATTCCATGTTATCATGCCATCTCAGCACTCTACTACAAAAAATGCAAACTTGAGAACTTCCTAGATGACTGCTATAAGAAAACAACCTTCCTTGCAACATATAGTCACCTTTTAAACCCAACACAAGACAGCAATTGCTGGCCCAAAAGTGATCAACCCCAAATCATACCACCAGAGCCTACAAATAAGAGCAGGGGCAGGAAACCATTGCTTAGGAGAAGAGATGCAGATGAGGAGAACACTGGCTTCACAAAGGGCAAAGTTAGCAGGAAGGGTTTAACCATAAGATGCATCATTTGTGGGACTGTAGGTCGCAACAAAAGATACCATGGCTTGAAGGTAATGCAAATGTGTTTACTTACTCCAATACCAAGTTAATATGGTCATACTTAAATTTATGTTGGAACTCAGGGGAGCAACCAAAAAGCACATGCTTCCACAGAGTCAATGCAAAACACTGCCACTGTAAGTGACACAAGACAACTGATGAGTGCATTTCATATATATATATTTTTATACTTTACCCTCATCATTATTGAGTCTTTTGGCTTTAATTCTCCAAGTGAGGTGCTATTTGAGGTATTCTTAGTTTTTCATGCAGATATCAAAGTCCTGAAGCAAGAAGAAGTGTTTTGGATTGATTTTAGAAGCTAAAAGACTTAGAAGAAATCTCATCAAGCTCAACACGGCTTGAGCACGCCCGTCTTTGTACCCCGTGCGGTGCGGGGAGAATTCAGCCAAAGTCGGCCACGATCGAGTTCGGCGAGCACGGTCGTGCAAACCCTCAGCACGGCCTAAGCACGCCCATATTGTACCCCGTGCAGATTACAGGAATGCGAGTTTCTGGAGTTTTATTTGGCCGTAATCTGCACGGCTTCAACACGCCCGTGCTCACATCGGGAAAACATTAAAACCCTAGAAACTTAGTTTGAAATGGGACTTTTTGGTGGGCGAACAAAGGGGGAAAGAGGAGAGAGCTTTGGGGGTTCGTCCTCCTCTTCATCAACGGAATGTCACGCCTATGGTAGGCCGATCGGGAGGAGATTCCACAGCATTGTAGATCCTCTGACAACCACAAGGATGCAAGAAATTAGAGAGTTTTCAACTTCTTGTACTTCAATTTCTTTGGCATTGTACTTGTTGTTTATTGTCATGAGGGGCTAAACTCTTAAGAATTCCCCGGGGTAGTTTGTATGACGTTGTAGCTTGAACTCATTGTCTTTACTTGCAGAATTTATGAATGTCTTGTTCTTTACATTAAATCTGAGTTATTGGCTATCTTGAGTGTTGTTTAGTGCTTGAATGCTTGGAAGTTAGGTTCTCTTATCTAGGCTTGTGAATCGTTATTGATAGTTGCAAGCAGTAAGATTTCAACTTAGGGTTCAGCAGCGCTGGAAGCATCATTCTTATAGCATAACTAGATTTAGAACTGAAGACACCTCTGATAAATACTGAGAAAGACCGAGTTAGTGAACGTCAGAATTCCAACCCCGGGGCCCCATCTCCTCCATCGAGTCAATCCTTACATTCCTCTTAGTGCAATTCTCTCCCTCAATCTCCTTAATTTCAACCTAGAGTCACAATCCATCCTTCTTTGTTTGGTTAGATATTAAGCACCCCGTTAGTATTAGAAGCTACACCAGTCCCTGTGGATTCGACTACCCGACCCTACGGGTACACTTTACTACTTGTACGACCCGTGCACTTGCGGATACGCAAGGGGCGTATCAACAACACTGCTGTTATTTTTATGCCTGAGTAATTTATAGTTAATTAGTCACATTTAATACTATTTTTTGTATGGTGTTGAACAAGAAAAAAATCCTGAAATTGATCCTAAAGTACTAGAAGAACACGCCTAGAGGTATTCAACAATTTATGGCACATATAAAATTTTATTTAATCTTAACTTCTTTAAATGTGATCACCATTAGACTGATATGCTGAGGAGAAACAGTGAGGCCAACTATTCACCTGTGGAAAAGAGGGTTGCAGAGGAGGCAATGTCACAAGTGATCAGTGAATTAACCTTGTTCAGGTTTTTTTCTTTCTGTTCATTTACTCCTATTTTTCTAATACAAGTGATTGACATACCAGTTGAAGTCATCCCAAGGCCAACAGCTAGAGATGAGGGGTCTTGTGCTAGCTGGGGATATCCCATTAGCCTCAGGGTCACAAGTATTATACAATTTACAGCTAATCAGTGATGTGCTTTAGTTTATTTAGTGACAATGTGAGTAAGTCTTTGGACATTGAT
The DNA here is from genome assembly GCA_902712375.1 of Dioscorea dumetorum. Lineage (NCBI taxonomy): Eukaryota > Viridiplantae > Streptophyta > Magnoliopsida > Dioscoreales > Dioscoreaceae > Dioscorea > Dioscorea dumetorum. The sequence continues at coordinate 3,755,959 of CACTHL010000490.1, read as the reverse complement.
ATGTATCCAGACATTGGAAACAACAAACATACCTGGTGAAAGTTATTCCACATCTTCAGAAGCAGTAAAGGATAGTATACTTAGGAAAAAAATCCCAGTGAGAAGAGGAAGCAGGCAGCTCTTATCCAAAAGCCAAGCAAGAAAACTATTTGCAGCAAGCCCCCCCAGTTGAGAATACAAGAAATCCAAGGAGAGGGAATACAAGATATCCAAGGAGAAGTTGACGACAGGAGCAAGATAGGTGGTGCTGGGAAGAAAAGAAAAGCATGGCTTCCTCCAGGAATTGGAGGTAGTGGCACTACTGGTGCTTAAAGGTTGCAGACTACTAGTGGGGCTGAGTGTGGAGGGTGGGGGTAAAAATCTGATGCTTATAGTGATGTTATTTTTTTTTTGTTCAAATTTGATTTTTTGTGGTGCAAAGGAAAACAATTACTTTTATTCAATAAACTTGTGCAAAATGTACTGAATCCATTTTATCTAATGAGAAGGATCAGGATTTGTTTTTCTCCCACCATTTGCATATAATGGCAATGTGAATTGCCAATTAATTTCCTCATAAGATATTTGAGAGATGAAAAAAGTTTAATGTATTGTCATTGGCTCAAACTCTCGACTTTTATTGGAGGTTTGCATCTAAACGTACTGAGAAATAATCATGTGTCAGACTTTTGTTGAAAAACTTGATCAGCATCCTTGAAGTTCTGAGTATTTTAATGTACCTTTTCATCAGGTATTACTTCCAATTGTTGATCATTTTTCAAGTCAGTTTTTCTAAGTAATTGTAATGTGTGTTCCTATTGAAAGTACCATAAAACCTTGAGGAGGTGTCTTTCAGGCCAGACCCTTTTCTGTAAAATTATGATGTTTATATGCATTCAGTTATCACTAGTTTTGTTTATAGAAAATAGTAATGAATTTGAGGATTTTAGATCAAGAACCCTTTTTTTTTGTCTCCTACTAAATTATAATATTTGTATTATTCAAATCAACATTAATTTGCAAAGTAATATTTGGTGCTTGAATTGAAGATAAAGTCCTTTTTAGTCTGCTCTTTAATGCAACAATTCAAATCAACAGAGCTTAAATGAAAGGGTGAGAGATAGTTTCAAGAGTCGAAGAATAAATTTCATAAGTTTAGTACTTTCTCAAAACAACAACGATGAAATCCTAGCCCTCGACTGCTCACCGCAAACACCCTCGACCCCTTGATTTAGATCACTGCGACAATGATGACAACGTGGCCTCTCTCTCGGTCTCACCGTCGCTATAAGGGAAGCTGGGAAGCAAGGGCAAGAGGAAAGCTAGAAGAAAAGGGGATGATTTTGTGGTGTTTCAGTCTTCTGTGCGTGTGTTGTGGGTGTTTAATTTGCTTTAGATTTGTTGTGTCTTAAGTTTTGACTTGTTTTTGGTCATTTTGGATTCAAAACTAGTCAAAACATGGGTTTTGAGAAAGTACATGGACTGAGCTAAAAGTACACAGCCATGTACTTGCTCAAGTAACTTCCAAATGCTTGTTTTTCCCTCATCCTAGGAGATACACGGCCAGGGTTTGATTTACACGGCCGTGTAACTCCCCAATTGCATATTTCTCCCGGTCCTGGGAGATACACGGCCAGGGTTTGATTTACAAGGCCGTGTAACTCCCCAAATGCATATTTTTTCTCGTCCTGAAAGTTACACGGCCAGGGCATAATTTACATGCCCGTGTAACTCCCCAAATGTGAATTTTCCCCCTCATTCTGTGAAATACATGGCCACGATGTGATTTACATGGCTGTATACTTGGCCGTGTACCCCCACTGCTATATAAATCCTGAACTTAAGCCTTAATTCCTCCATTTTCTCTTCTCCTCCCTCTTTGGCCCTTGATTCCCATTGCCCTAATTGAGAAGAAAGAACTTCTCCTAGACTATTTCCTCCTCCCTTGGTTGAAGATTATTGAAGGTGAGCTTCTCTTCTTCTTCATATTCCTTTGTTTCATGTTGTTTTGAGGGAACATGTGACCCTAGGTTTAGATTTTGAATCTTGCTCCATTTTTGTTGAAATTGTTGTTTTATTTGCTTACCTTCCTCCATTCTATCTTGTTTATTGAATTGAGTATAGAAATCAACAATGTTTTACTTTGGTGAGATTATTCCCTAATCGTGCAATTCGGGTTACTGTAGCACTTAAGATTTCATACTTAAACTTGGTATTCTTAATTGTTTGGGGAAGTTGATTCCCATAGAAATCCCTTGGAACCCCTAGGGATAAGTTCAGGGCATGTTCAAGCCTAGCTAGGGCTTTAGGGTTTGTGGCATGAAGATATTCATACTTGACATTTCTTCGTATTTTTTCTTTTGGTTTGAGCCCTTGTGGCTGGTCTTGGTGTAGGCGATGAGAGCTCGGCCAAAGGCAAGGAACCGGCGGAGGAGTAGTGTCATATAAGAGTCGACCTCCTAAGTTTATGAGTGGGATTTTGATTTCACAATTCTTGTCAATTTTCTCTAAATATATGTATAACTAGTTTTCATGAAAAGCTCGGAATTTATGAGAATTGAATTGATGATTTAGTTGTCTGACAAGTGTTCTTCATGCTTCGTATTTTGAGAGTAAAACCTTATGTTATATGAAGGAAATGATTTATATTATATTGTACATGTTGTTATGTTGGTTTAAACTGAAGAATTTCATACACATGTTATACTTTTGATCCAGTGTATGCAAATGTGAATATTGGTCCTGGACAAGGACCCGGTGGAATGATTTACTTGAATTGCATTACTTTTACTTCCGATAATGTCTTAATGGTGATGGGGTTGTAACTTACCTACTGTAATAGGGGGTCCTCACGGTCCATCCTTTAGAGGTGGCGTGGTGGACCCGCCTGATCTGTCCATATCAGTTGGCGCATAGAACTCTGACTGGACGAACATCGTATCTGGAGTCACCATATGGATTCGATGGGTCAACGTCAGGGACATGAGCGCCTTGACGGCTCTGAACTTAGCCGCTGCCACGGCTAGAGTTTAGAGAGATTTTAGACCAATGTTCATCTGTTTGAAATGGAAAAATTCGTATTTTATGAAAATATACTTCTTATGAAAAATTTAACCAGTTTCTAAAGAGTTTTGTGAATTATCGGCCCCGGCATTTTCATAATTGTGTTTATATCTATATTGGGTGTTCAAACCCATATGTATTACTACATGTTCGGATTCGGTTTTCTCTTTATATTTATCCTTGTTATATGAAAGGTTTGTACTTACCCACTCACTGAGTGACTCTAGTTACTCACCCTTTTCCCTTTTCCAGACTCTACTCAGTAGTGGTGGTGTGACGGACCGAGTCTTTGGGCATACGTCAGGTGGGTCATTTTTTAAAATTTTATTTCATGTAGATTGTTTACTGAACCATATACATTGTGTAAGGACATGGATCCACTAATGTGATTGTTCTCCTTAGAACTGGTTTGTATGTTCATTGACTGTATTTCTCTTTGAGACCTTTGTTGGATTTGTGGATGTACGTCCTTTGAATTCTGTACTCAGATTATTGCACTGCATTTCATTCTAGGTGTTCCTGTATTTTATTCTGTAATTATCTAGGATGTGGTAAGCCTTGCAGTGACTCGAGTGTTGAGTGATGGGGGTGTCTCTTCTCGAGTGGTCGCGGCGGTTGTCACGTGTCGGTCCTGTGGGGGGGGCGTGATAGATTTGACCTGCTGAGGTGGAGGGGTAAGGTCGACATGGAAAGCAGCCAACGTGGTATTGTTGGACGCTTCCAGTCGGCACTAATGCTGAGAATCCGGCGGCCATGTGGTCAAAAAACACTGAAAAACCCACCAGTCACTTTTTGGAGTTTAAAAATCAATCTCTGGTGACTAAAAAGATACAAATCAAAACCCGATACCCAAACTGAAAAACGGCCAAATTTCGGTGACCCACCCAAAAAATTACTCCATAAAAAACCAAAGATTATATGGAAAACTCCCTAGAATTTTTTATATAGAGATGATGTAGAGGTTGGTCTCCTTGAAAGCTTAATCTATTCTTCTAAATCTTCTTTCGAACTCCACCACCCTTTAGAGTATGATTTAATCCCAAAAATGCTCCAAGATGTGGTGAGAGCTCTCTGGCGTTGTCTCCAAGAAGCTTCATTAAAAAGCCTTAAAAAAGTCTTGCTTGATCTCTCAAACTATATATTTATTATTTATAGTGTTTTCATAAGCCTAAACATGGCCCATTTACATGGCATTGTTTTTGGCACGTTTGAAAGTTAAAAATATTCTCGAAGCGGCAAAATTAAGCAAAAACATGTCTGCATAACACACCCATGTTCTACTAGAACTCGGCCCACAGGATAGAACATGACCACGTTTCCAGCTCATGTGTCCGAGTGTGTTCAGTTCATTTTCTTCATCCATTTAGCCCAAAATTTACCCAAATTAATTTCTTTTGGTCCAGCACTTACAACCCTAATCATGAAAAATACTAAAATTAAACATCAAACCTTATTAAAAACATCAAGCATCAAGCAAAATGCTAAGAAAATTAATATAAAAACCATAGAACATTAAGCGCTTATCACTCAATTGTTTGTGAAATTAAAATTCATATAAACTTCTCTAAAACTTTATCCAAATTCATTAAGAAAAGAAAAACATAGAAATAACTAAATTCGGAATTTTCTTAGAAAACAATCACAACAATAACAACTAAAATTTTTCTCAAACTAATGAAATCAAAAGCAAAATCATTAAGTTCAAGAACATCCATAACAATAATATTAATTGAACTGAATTCAATTGCCACTGTTTCAAGAAGAATATGATTCTGATGCCATTGTTGGAGAAAATGTTTTTAAAATAAAAATTATCACAAAACAATACTTTACGTTGGATCATCAGGAATAAAAGAACGAATTTGTGAAACATATCTCGTGGTTGATCTAACAAATTGTGATAAGCATCTGTCCTTAGAGTCTTACAAAGATGGGATGTTGATGTCCAACTCAAGGACATTAACTAAAAATAACTACATGAAACCCATGCTTAAAAGGTTCAAATTATCCAACAACATATTTGATCACATAAATGGACTTAATTTAATATGATGACTATTAATATATATTATTATTAATACATTGCCCACGTTTTAGATTTAAATTCAAAAATATTTGCTAAATTAAAATCCAACATACAAAACATTAATACTTATTAATTTTTTTTTTATGTTTTTTTAAATATATGATGGTAATTGTTTTCCTTTTTATTCTCTGCTAGCATTTGGTCACTCTAATCTCCCACTATCGTGATTCTCCTACTGTGTATTCTCTTTTCACAATATCTTTGATTCCTCCTATTTTTGCTTTTTCAAATATAATTTGTGCTAGAAATTTTCTGGGAAATAAGGATAACTCATAACAATATGCTTAAAATTGGCCAAGCCTAGCCCTGTTGCTGAAGCATTTGCCATGATGCTCACAGTGGATCAAGCTCATGTGCACTACTTGAGCCAAGCAAAATCTTCTATAATTATCCTAGCCTTGCTCTGTTGAATTATACTAATAGGAACCTAAGTTAGAGGCACAAAGATGCATGATCCAGCATTACATGATTATTGTAGAGGCACAAAGATGCTGATTTACACTAATAGGAACCTAAGCAAAATCTTCGGAATGTAGTTGGATCTAATATCTCCGAATTATAATATCTTTGATAATTCAACCGTTGTAATTTTTTTGCTTATCATAGTCACATGGGTGACTAATATGGTTGGGCTATTATTAATTTCAATGTATTTCTTTATTTGACAAAGGGGAATAATCACTAATTTATTTTTTTAAACTCATTACTTATAAATTATGATGCAAAGCATTGAGTTTTACTATCATTGTGAGTGATAGTCCCCCGTAAAAAGTTGAGGATTCAATTATTTTTAAAGCAAATTTGAGGACTTTGGATATGTATAGGGCATTTCACTGTCATTGCAAAAATACAAGGTCAATTTTTAAAATACTAGTCCAAAACAAATTCTATTAATTTCAACACATTTTATAATTATTAGTACAAAATGTTTTTAAAAAATCATTCATATTTTTATAATCAAAAAATTATACTTGTACCTATTTCCCATCATGAAATATCAATTTTAAATATTTACATAAAATCAATTTAACTTTAACCTTATTTTCTCATCTCGCGCGAGGGATAGACATAGGAAACTTGGAGTAGTAGCTTGGCGTTTTTTAGTTGACTTCTCTTTTAAAAAATATATATGATTAAATAATGTAAATATTATGTTTTTATATAGGGTATGATAGCAATTAACTATTTTTAATATATTTTTAACAAAAATAACGAATTTCTCTTATTCATTTTCCAAAAATTACTTGTTATGCTAAACAAATTAGTTATAATTAATAAATATGGTTGTAAATGACCCAAGCTAGATTTTTGGCAATCTTAGTTTACTAGCAAGAACAACTTGCTAGAGTATATTAAAATATTGTTTTAACCAATACTATTAAAAAAATATTTATATTTTTGAATTTTTAAAGTATTCAATATAATATAGATGTCTTCTGATTTTATTAATTTTATATAAGATAATTTTGGTAACTGTATAATAAATTACAAAAGTTTTGATGCTCGCTTAGAAATATTTAAAAAACACTATGATATTTCTTTTAAAAAATTATAAAAGTCAATTTATTTTTTTAATTCATTAGACAAAGCACGAGCATGTGGGGGTTTAAGGTTGTAAATGAATTAATGCATCCCTTAAAACTTTAAAGGGTGTTTGGTACATGGGAAAGTCCCTTATTTTCTTTGAAAAACAAAAGAATGTTACTTTCCTAAGAATCATATTCCCATCAATTACATTTCATCCAAACATTCTCGTGGTAAACTACCAAACGCCCCCTAAAGACTTGGTTCATTAGGAGAGCGTAGCTCCGCGTGTTTATTATAGTAAATGAGCTATTCCCAGACTCAACTCTTATGCTTGTATAGTAAATGCTACAACACCATTATCCACATTCATTATTGTATGAATGATGTGAACATTTCATTTATTGTATGAATAAATACTCATTTATAAGAATGGTTAGTATTATTATCAAACATTCCTAAGAATCATTAGTAGTTTTATAGTATCATTAAAGCTCATTTATGTAAAATATTTATAAAATCTTTTGTAGTAATATTATTAACATTGTTATTGCTCTTTATGTAATCATTAGTAATGATGTGTCACAAAAATATTACACATCATTTTAATATAATTGTAAGCAAAAAAATAAAATTATTTAAAATAACACAATTTTTTCAAAATAATAATATAATATTTATTTAAACAAATGATCAAGCTTTATCCTTATTTCATAAATCTCAAGGTAAGCTTAAGCTTGGTTTGGGCTTTGTTAAACTAATAGCGAACCAAGTTGAACATGGTCAAGATCGGCATAGCTCGGCTCGAATCATTTATAGGCATATGTTGGTTCTCTAAATATACTATACACCTCACTCTGTAGTGGGAATTTGGTTCTCATCTTCTTCGGTGGCAAAGGAATTTGGTGCCAATAAACTATAAATGGTGTTGACAAAAGCCCGACTTTCTTAGGAACATTTCCAAATAATTATAATTTAAATAGAAATATTAGATATAGATAAAAATCTAAGGAAAAAAACATATAAACGGATGATTCATCCTAACATGAGAAATCAAATGAGGAGAAAATAAATAAAATCTAATCCAATGTCACCAATTACATGAGATGAACAAATATATATATATATATATATATATATATTCAGGGTCAAAATGAAAATTTTCTTGCATTCAGGGACCAAGATGAACATTGGGTATGCATAAAGACAGATTGTGTACTTACACCTAAATCCACATATAATATAATATATATCAAACGCACAGAGATTCATTCCCCCCACCCCGCAAGAGCCGAGTAGACCTGTCTCTCGCCGTCTCTCCCTCGCTATCTTGGAAGCATGACCAGCACCTCCTCCCCTTCTCGCAAGGTTCTCTCCTCTCCATCTCTCTCTTCTCTTACTGCTCCCTTTCTCTCATCCTTCTAACCCTAATCCTCTTCTTCTTCTTCGTGGATTTCCTCCGTTCAGGCGTTGAACAAGATTGCTTGCAATCGGTTGCAGAAGGAGCTGGTAGAATGGCAGGTCAACCCTCCCACTGGGTTCAAGCACAAGGTCACCGATAATCTACAGAGGTTGGGGAGATCCTAGAGCTTGATCTTTTTATTTTGACCCTTTTTTACCTTGTCCTTTTTTTTTCTCGTTTTGATTTTTTGATGAGAGTTTTATTATTCATTTTCTTGGTTGATGGGATTCGGTTCTTGTCTGAAGGTGGGTTATTGATGTGGTCGGAGCGCCGGGGACACTTTATGCAAGCGAAACCTATCAGCTCCAAGTTGATTTCCCTGAGCATTACCCCATGGAAGCACCTCAGGTTGTGAAGAATTAGATCTTGTGTTGTTTTCATTGAAATTGTGTATAGTTTTATGAATTATAACATTAATTAGTGGCTTTGGTTCAGGTTATATTTCTCCATCCTGCTCCTTGGCATCCTCACATTTATAGCAATGGGCACATCTGTTTAGGTAAATCCAACAGTAATTGTTGTCTTTTTTTTTTCTTATTGAATCTGTTAGTTAATTTTTATATTGTGTGATATAATTACGCTAATTCCTTGCTTATAAAGAGGTTTTCTATTAGTGTCTAATCTTAGTTGGTTTTGCTGAAAAAGAAACTGACTTTATTCTTTTTGCCACCTTTTCCTTGTTAAGAGCTCTTTCATGGATATTGTAATCTTGTTTCTTTACGCTTAAGATCTTTCCTGTATGGCTGTTGGATGTGCAAGTGGACTTCTTCCTTGTCTTAGATTCTTTCTCATATATTTTATTCGTGCCACATTTATTCTGCCTCTTGCAACTTGTGAAAAGTTTTGGATGAGGAATCTTTGGTTGTATAATGAGTTTGCCATTTTCATAGTTATCAAGTGATGATCTGCTGTTATTTTATTGCTTAATATTCTTTTTGCAATGTTCTACTTGATTTTCCCATGTAATTTCATTGATTTTCCTGTTGTGAACGACTCTTGGCTAGTTTTGAATGGGTTGTGGATACTGGCTGCCCTACCCAAAATTTAAAACATGTTATCTATTGATATTATCATATGTAAGAGTGAGGGACATGAATATCAAGTAGCTTCTCTGCTTGCTTAAATCAGAGGCAGGGGCAAAAACTAAACTTGTTATTAATAAGTGTAGTCATGTGTTTTCTCCTTTTGAACCATAACTGGTAGCCAGAAGTTGCAGTTTTCATCATTGGATATTCACTTCTTTTACAAACTATCATAATTCATGTATCTCTGTATTTCTCTTTTCTTTCATGTAATATCACGATTGATTAAAGACAAAGGTTCCTATATCACTTCCCTTACTTTTCTTCCATTTGCTGGTCTTGTTTTCGTTATAATCATCATTTTTGTCTGAGAGGTAGATGGATACCATCGAATGGCCCTATTTGTGGGGTTCATAAACATATCAAGTTAGCTGGATGTTGTATTGACTAAGAGCTTATATTCAGCTGAAATTTGACCTTGTTTGAACTCTGGATATTGATAATTTAAGGAATGACTTTTTGGTTAATACATTTTCAGATTTAGATCTAGCTAGTATTTAGTTGCCCGAAGTTGTCCTCTTGCTAACACTAATTTCATTAGGTTATATTGGTTTTATTAGGCAATGCATCATGAAATGGATGCCTCAAAATTATTATTTAGGTCATACATTTAATTGGTTTACATGATAGATGCGTTTCCTGATTGTGGGTGAATGGGTGTTTATATTTATCTAGCTTCTGTATTTACTTCTCTCTTCCGATTTGAGCCTTAGGTCTGACCTCTGCAAACCATTTTGGTTTCTTTTCTAGCATTTTGGTATTAGAGCCATAGTAGCAGCACTTACATGGTAAAGGATCTAAAACCAATTTATATGATTATAACGTTTTGCATGATATTTGTAATTATTATTAAACGACAACATTATACTACTAATTTCTTGGAGAATATAAGCATATTACGTAAAAGATGTGTTCTCATGACTTCATATGGGATTCAACTTTTGTCGTGAATGGGAAGATCAGAAAAGTCTTATCTTGTCCGCTTCCAGAACATCCTTGGGGAACATTATCTAATTCCAACATCAATCATGCAATTCTTTCTTTTGGTAGATGTTTCTATTATCTTGCCATTGGCACAAAGTTGAGCTAAATAAATTAGGGAATATGTAACGGAAATACACAAGAAGATCATGAGGGAAGTAGTGAATTGTTTTCTTTTCTTTCTTAAAGTTGGCTGGTGTACATGTAGGAAAAATCAATGCAACAAATTATTGAAGCAGTTATTGACATTTGGGGGAACCATAAAAAAAAGTGATAAGGGAGCTTCCAGCAAACAAAGTGAAAATGGTGAATAGATGTACATGTACATGTAGATTATGCATTTTGAAAGTTATTTCTCCATTTATTCATGCTCTTCATTTATATGGATTTTGAGATTTAAAAGGTAATTACAATGCATGAAATGGTTGGGGTCAAATATTATCTTGTATTACTGAACTTGTCTTTGAGACGGTTTATAATATATTGCTCTAACTAAGTTGGTGATAATAGCCTCAATCATGGTTATCAAGAATGCTTTTTGCCTTGTAAAATTTCATTATTTGTGGGCCAACTGTCGTGGGTGTTCTACAAGAGACATTTCTTCAGGATCATGATGATCATGCATTGAAATTATTAATGAATGATATAACTCATGGTAGTGACGTCCTCTTAGAGTGCCATGGAAGTGGTCTAATCGGGCCTAAGTTGCTTTGGGAGATGATCCCCTCGTTAGAGTAAAACCAATGTAGCTACATTTTATTTTAGTTTTTATATTGTTAGTTGAATATTTTATTACATGGGCTGAAGTTTCACATTTTCATAATCAAAAGACTATACCGACGTTATCTAGCTTTTCATTGTAAGTCAAAATACACTAATTTGTACGATAACAATAGCATATATGGCATATTGCTTCATGATGCTGAAGAACTAATGGACCCCAGACTTCTGCTTATGTTGCTGTCAGGTAGTTTATGATTTCACATCTTCATAATCAAAAGGTTATACCAAGGTTATCGAACTTTTCATTGCAAGTCAAAACACACTAATTTGTGTGATAACAATGGCAGATGTGGCATATTTCTTCATGATGCTGAAGAACTAATGAACCCCACAGTTCGGCTTATGTGCTGTCAGGTAGTTTATGATTTGTCTTAAGGAGAGATGAATGGTTTTACATGCAATTGGTAGAAATGAGGACAGTTATTGTTAATAACATTTGAAGGGTAACGAGAGGCTTCTGTTCAATATTTATGAGCAAAAGAAAAATATGATATCATAAAAAATGTTTGGTTGAAGATGAAAATTCTGGGAAACAAATTCTGGATTAGAATTTTTGTTCTTAACTTGAATATTCACAATAGTAAGTGTATAAATAGACAAGTCAGATGGAAAATCAGCATTCTTTGAAATTGGATATTATTCTGGCTTTGATTATGGAAGAAACAGTGAGGGCTGCTTTGCGGTGGAGAAAATATAATGATCAAATTGCAATATGGTCTACCAGTTCATCGTTTTCCATTTGAAATATTTTTTGGATGCTGGCTTGTCACATCCATTATAGATTCTTTTTAGCTGCTTCTCTTGATTTCAAATAGTATTCAAAGAAGAGTAACTGAGTTTTCTTTTTTTTAGGTGTAGATTTTTTTTTGTCAGTTCATTTTTATGACTAAAATGTATAATTAGCAACTGGTGTACAAAATGCATGAATTTAGTGCAATCATAATCAAATAGGTCTTTGATTGTGTGAAATGGGTCTGAAACATGTTTGGATAGTTCCAATCTGGTTGAGGTATTGGAAGACATTGTGTTGGCAGTACAGTCTATTTCTTTTGGTATTTCATCCTATTGAATGGTTTTCCTCAAACCACATGGCGTCAAAGCCTAAGTTAGGGCAAGTACTATGCTAACTAATAAATTGATACATAATTGGCAATTGAATCCACCCATTTTTTTTTAAATTAGAGCTATAATAGTTATTGATTAGTTAAGCTTAATTCAAAATATTGATAAATTGATCACACAGTGGCATCAGTGTAAATCGTGGTTTGACATAAATTTTTTGTAAGTGGTGAATTCAGCCTCGTCGATAATGGCTTATTTTAACAAATATTTTTATGAGGGCTCTTTTATTTATTCTATGTATTTTTGAAGATTTTAAATGGTCAGTCAGGGATATCTTTTGATCTGATATTCTTAGAGCAACATATGCTGACAAGCTCAATTTGAGTTCACATTGTTAGTTTACCCAATAACTTTTTCCTGTAATTAGATATGCAATTAGAGTAAATATGGCTTGCAAGAGCTTTTAAATTTGGCTGGAATCAAGCTGTTTTGGCTTGTCAGAGGGATAGTGTAAGTCTAAATACTGAGATAATTGTACTGTTCATCTTGTTAGCCACTTGGTTTTGTTTACTAATGTTTTCATTTCTAGTACTTTATAATACTACCTAATCTCATATTAAGATCATTAAAACATTAACCCCTAGAAACATATGATCATTGCAGGGTTTATGTAATTGTTTCATCTTATATCCAATTCTAGTGTCATTCTTCAACATGTTTCTAGTGTACTGACTGAATCCCTCAATTTTATGAATTTATCTAACAAAATAAATAAGATTGAAAGCCTGTGAGATAGTCAAAACAGGCCTAAAAAGGAGTATTTTGGCATGAAGAATATATCCATCCTAATCTCAATTTTTCCCCTCTTTTAGGAAACAAAATGTGGTAATATGTGTTAAAACACTTATTCTGTGCCAATCTGATGAACAAATGAGAGCTGCTTTTCCTTTGCTCTCATTTAAGCTTCTTTGTCTTTATGACACTTTTTTATGACATGAGGATAGTAAATAGAGGGCTCTAACTCATTAAAAAATGTACTATGCCATGTTCATGCACAGATTTAATGTAATCTGACCATCAAACAGTTTGGATTCAGGTAAAGGTTTTTCCAATTATCATCATACAATGCATATGCACTTTGGTAGTCTTTTTTTGCTTTTTGATTGTTATTTTGGATTTTGATCAAGTTGGAAGTTTTATGGACGATCATATTGTAAGCTGTAGCATAAGCCAAGGTGTCTGCAGTCATATTGATAGTTAGGATCATAAATATGGGATCCCTGATCAGCATATTGGATTGCTGATCAAGGTAGAAGTTCTGTGGGTTATTATATTGTAAGCTGTAGCTTAAGCTGAGGTTTCCTTTGATCATTGATAGCTGGACTCGTAAATATGTAATCCCTTCGAAATATGTATGAGTCCTTATTTGCTATTAAGAGGTGGATATGGAATGAAATAATCGTTGTAAGAGTGGAATTAATTGGTTGGAAATGAAACAAACTCTATACCTCTGAAGATAAAGCTGGCAGAACAAGTCTTCCAACAAAGAGTGGCTAGTGTTTTAGGCTCCTGTCAAAAGGGTCTCTTTTATTAGTCGGGTATTTGGCTCAGCACAATTTATTTGTTAATTTTATGGCACCTTCATTGTTGGACTTCTTACTGGAGTCTTTTATTGTGAAGTGTTTCCCTAGACCTCGGTTTGATATTGTGCACTTAGCATTAAAATTCATGTTGTCAGCAATCACCTGCTGATTATTACTCGGTTTTCTCCTGTAAGTTCAGCCTGATTTTTAAATCTAAATCACTTCCAAGTAAACATATCGACAGACTTCCTACACAAATTTTATTGTATTTAATTTCATTTCTCATTCTGTGATAAATCGCAATTTTTGTCTTGAACCTTTGAGTATATGATAGTTATGTTTTATAATAATCGAGCATGATTTTGGTCTTGGTCTTTCATCATGTTATAGTTAGAAGGCCGATTATATGTCTACTTGATCCTTTATTTTTGTTATACTTAAAACATCAAATTGTTGCAAAACTAGCCATTATTTGGGTTAGCAAGTTAAAAATTCATCACTGAAAAGAATCCATAATTGGCTTGTGGTGGTCTTCTTATAAGAACCAGGTCAGAAAATATTGCTACTGCAGTATAAAATGTTTCAAACGAAAGTTGTATATTTAGATTTGGACAACAAGAAGAAAGGCGTAGAAGGTCAATGCAGGCAATACAATATTGTATATTACTTCAAAATTTTATAGTGAAAGGTGATGCCATGTTACTGATGGGGTCCTCAACTTTGGTCAAAATATTGATTTTGACAATATGAATTTTATATTTTTCAATTTTCTCCCATTTTTTCAAAACTTGATTTATGTTTCTTCTCTTTGCTAGCAGCGTGTTATAGTATTCCCTGATATTGTGTGGACTTCAACATGGCAAATGAATTAATTTTTCACCTTATGCAATTGTAGTTATTCTAGGCCATAGTCTTGATGGTTTCTTCTTTTTTATTTTGGCAGATATTCTATATGATTCATGGTCTCCAGCAATGACTGTAAGTTCAGTGTGTATCAGCATTCTATCCATGCTGTCAAGCTCTACTGTGAAGGTATTTGGCTTTTTTCTTCTCTACAATCCTTATAAAAGCCTTCATTCTTGATATCTTACTGTATTTTAACTTTGAACCCCATGCCCTTACAGCAACGCCCTGCTGATAATGACCGCTACGTAAAGAACTGTAGGAATGGCAGGTCTCCCAAGGAAACAAGATGGTGGTTCCATGATGACAAAGTGTAATATAAAGCGTCTGCTTCTAAAATTCATTCTGGTCGTGTAGGAAAGAAGTAATCGTACTCCATCGATACTCTTAATAACATAAGAGTATCAGCTGATTCAACTTAATGGAGTTTGTGAGCTTTATGTAAATTTGCGTACTATGATGTTTGTAAAGGAAAGCAGCCATAACAATGCCAACTACATATGGGGGCCCAATAAAGCCATGGAAGAACTTAGTGTCATGATTCAACTGGAAGGTCAAGTTTTCTTCTGTTACTGGCAAATTGTGATTTGTATTTTATGTTTTCCATTGTGGAAGTTCTCTGCTTTTCTGCATGTCATTGAATGGCTTTGTGATGTTACTGATAATCATGTGAAATATTGTACAAGCAATGTTGTTAGATCAGGCCTGGGCATTGACCCAGTGAAGGGGCGATTCGGGGTTGATCTGGGATCATGAATAAAATACGAAATAAATATATTATGATAATTAATAATAATAAAATGGGATATGAAGTGTAATTGTAATATTATAAAGATGTTTAATTATTTAAATTTGATATTTAAGACGCATCCCATACTCAATTAAATATATACTCATAAAAATGCAATTGTAAGAAGTTATACTCTAATAATTAGAAAGTCTTTCATAAGTAAATAAGTAAACTTTTGCACGCCTATGTGCGTGGATATATTCGCACATATAATTAAAACAAACTAAGGCGGTGTTTAATTGCCCAAATTTTTCATGGAAAAATTTTTCATAGATCATTTTCCAGCTAAATAGGTTATTTGTTTGCTCAAATTTTTCATGGAAAATTTTTTCATGGATGTTGTCACGTGACCCTATTTTCCCTCAGGAAAATTTTTCCAGCCTCAACCTTAGGAGAAATTTTTCTGGAAAAATAGAAGGGGTTATATGAAAATACAAGTAATCAAACAACAAAATCAGAATTTTTCATAGAAAATGTTTGATTTTCTAGCTAGAAATAATGCTAATCAAACGTCAACCCATTTTCCATGTTGCCAATCAAACACAACCTAAAATTTTTAGAAGTGTAGTGAATTGGGATAAACTGGTATTCTTAAACATATTTTGGTTGGATTTTAACATAAGATTATGTTTTTATAAGAAATTACAATTGTGGACATGTGATCTACTTAATATCATTAGCCTTGACATATGCGTGCATCTTGGCCCTGTCTATAATGATGTATATTACACAGATAATGAATATATTACACAGTTAATGATGTACACTTCACAGATAATAGATGATATTACACAGATAAAATGTATATTACACAGATAAGATGTATATTACACAGATAATATATATATGACATAGGTAATAATGTATATTACACAGGAACTTACGAGGTTTACACAGTTAGATAAGTATAATACACAGTTAGTAGTACAATCTACACAATAGTTTTATCCATTGCATTCACACGAAAGCAGCGGTGAAAAAACATTTTCAAAAAACTTTCATCAACAAAAAAAAGTAGGTCTTCAATAACTCAGTTCGCTATGACCACGTTACATAAACGACGATTATGGCCAGGTTCGTGGCACCGACTACAATGTAAATCGCGGACTTCTAATCCCTGTGACTCGATTCGTTTCCTTCGTGGACGGTCGGGCCGTTTTCTGGAGATTGGCTTCCGGATTCGCAGTTCTCGGTGCTCGTTAGATGGTTTGTCTGTTTCGGGGATTGGATATATATGTTCAGAATACGCACGGCGGTATCATTCCACTGTGAAGTAATCTTCAATGTATCTGTGCAGATTCGTGTCTGTTTGCATAATCGCCGCACATGCGTGCTTACATGGGAGCCTATGGGTTTCCCATTTTCTGCAAGAACACTTCCGTTGTTGAAGACTGACTAAATTGTTGTTGTTGTCAACTATTTCGTAAGTGTCAGGGGTTAAACGTCCAACCCTTAAGAATCTGCTATCTTCAATAATCTATTCGAGTTTTTTGTGTATCTCTGGATATAGTACCGTATCCCACTCCTTTGATTGTGCGCATCTGTCGGCAATCATATTCATAAGTTTGAACCTGTGAGAATACATGTTCACTTAATTAGTCTTGTGTGTGAAAACAATTACAAAGGTAAGTATAACACTTCAAAAACAAATATTACACAGAAACGTAAACTATTACGCAAGTGTGTAATATATTATACAAGAAGTTAGTATAGTACACAAGAACATAATATATAACACACGAAAGTAGTATATTACACAGGAACATAATATATTACACAGGAACATACTATATTACACAGGAATGTAGTATGTTACACAGAAAGGTAATATATTACACCATAATGTCAAATATTAAACGAACATTACAGAATGGAAAATGGGAACTGAAGAATGTCACATGCGAAAGCTCACCTTATCGAGTCAACCATGCTTGTAACCGGGAGATGGCGGGCCTCTTTGATCCAGATGTTAAATGACTCCGCAACGTTGGAGTACATCTCACACCACCGCATACCCTTAAATAAATAATTAGTCCAGTGATCTATGTCCGACTTATACAAGTAACCAATTATGGGCCTCTGGCGATGTCATCGCCAGCTCGTAAACGGCATCGTCAAACTCTTTGGATGTGTAAGCGTACGCAATTTTGACAATTATAGCCCAACATTGCTCTCGCAACGTTTTGCCAACTTTAGCATTCGCTTTCATGAAGTTTGCCTCCAAATGTCGTAGGCAATACCCATGTGGTGATGACGGGAACACTCTCGCAATCGAGTTTATAAGACCCTTCGACCGATCCGATACAAATGTAATAATTTCGGAGTAATCGCCTTCACCGTATATTACCTCACCGAGTGTGGCAAGAAACCAGGTCCAATTATCTTCAGTTTCGTTGTCAACAATCGTAAATGCCACATGGAAGAAGCCTTCGTTCCCATCTTTGCCGGTTGCCCCCAGTAGAATCCCTCTATACTTGCCGAGCAAGTGAGTTCCGTCAACAAATAACAATGGTTTGCACGCCTTTTTGAAACCGACTAAAGAAGCCCGAAAAGAGAAGAAAGCACATTTAAATCGCTCTCCGTCCTTGTCAACTGTGACAACGCTACCGGGATTCGTCTCAACCACTTTATCGGCGTACCACAATAACAAATCGTAGCTGTTCACCTCACTGCCATGAATGGAAGACCGAGTGACCTCCTTACCCATCCATGCACGTTTGTATGGTAATCGCACGCCGTGTTCATGAAGGATGTCTTTTTGTATGTCGATGGCTCGATACAATGGCCGTTCGTTTAGTCTCCGCATAATACGGTCGCCGACCCACTTCTTACTAGCTTTCGGGTAGACTGTCGTTCCGATGCCCCCCCTCCCCGGGCAAGTGTGCGTCCCTTACATTGTCTTCACTCGGAAAGATTCATCGTTCTTCTCTTTGGATACGTGGACACGCCACTGGCAATCCGGAGAAGCACACCTAACAGTCGTGCGAAGTCTGTCGTTCTTTATGAATGTAAAGTCAAAATTGTTCCTTATTGCATGGCTGCGCAAGGCATCCTTGAACTTATCAACACCATCGAACCGTCGCCCTACTTGCAATGTGAAGCCATCAGATGTTTGTGAACATGAAGTAATACTGAGTGCACCTGCGGGACGATGTTGGGACAAGAACGTCTCCATGTCCGCATTCATGCTTTCTGAGATTGACTTCCTGCGGATGGCAACGCGTAATGTAAATCACGAAGATTTCACAAAAAACGCAATATAATACACACAAAACCAAGTGGAATACACAAGAAAGCATTATATTACACAGAAATCTATATATTACACAGGAAAGACATATACTACACAAAAAAAGCAAGATATTACACGTAAAATCAATGTAATATACCGGAAATCCATATAATACACGGGAAGATAATATATTACACGTAAAAGCAATATGTTACACAGAAACGTATTCAACTACCGGAAATCGGCAATAATACACAATACACACGAACATAGTAAGAACTATCTTTGTTGCTAAATTACGTGGATGGTAAGGAGATATTATTGATTGTTTCCTTGCCGCCTCACCGACTTCGTCAACGATGATGTCCACCGCATTTTTCTTGAAGGTATGATGTATGTGGTACATGCGTTGGAAATCCACATCTGACTCAATTGGGCAAACCGTGCTGTACGCGTCGGGTGTCACAAACTTCACAACGACTCAAGATGGATCCAAAGCCCATCGCTCGTAGATCTCTGCGACAACAACCTCCCAGGCTGTCAGGACCGTGAATTGTAGTAGCCGTCCTTCGCCTTTGAAGCGAGCAACACCACAAAATGCAGACAGTGCTTACCTGCGGATTAATTTGTCAGCAGGACGACAAAAACACTGAGAAAACTGAGAAGAACAAGAGGTGAAAGAGAATGAAGATGAAGATGACGATGAAGTATAGTGAACATGATGGAGAAGAGCTTTCCAGAAAATGCTTGATGTGATTGGGCGGAAATGAAAAGCAAGGGCACTTTTGGTATTTTAAAAAAAGTAAACTTACGGTTCTCATGGTAGGGACTAAAAGGTATTACGTGTGAAAAGCAGAGACTACAGAGGAAGGGCAAAAGTCAGAGGGACTGCAGAGGAAAAAAAAACTATTCAGGGACTTATAAATAATTTTCCCTAATTTTTATTAATAAAAATGGATAAATCTTATATAGTAACTCTGAAAAAACTAAAGCATAAATACTGACAAAAATAACAAGTAAAAAAGAATGTATTAGGCTCGTGGAATAAGAATGGGATGGAAATGAGGGTAATGGAGAGAGTAATGTGAATGGGTGTAATGAGGAGGGGAATGATAATGAAAAGTATGATTGGTTGGAAGAATTGGGCAGAATATAAAAAGTTTGAAAGGGAGATATAGGACAATTACTTTTTTACCCTTATAGTAAAAAAAGTTTATTTATATTTGTTGAATGAAACATTAGTTTATTTTCAATTATCAATATCCTCATTAAAAATTATTAAGTTAATTAATAATTTGGGGGAATGAGTTATTCCACTTGTGAATGTAATGATTTCCATCAGGATGGAATCATTACCTCCATAAAATGGCATCCAAATAGGGCGCAGGATCTTGCTGCCATTCAAATACACCCGAAGTAAAGGAAAACAAGCAAACTACAAAAAATCTATGGAGAATAAAACATAAAAAACAAACCAACTTGTCATTAAAAAAAACATAAAATGAACTAAAAAAATTTACTTCCAAACTTTCCCTCTATTATTAATAATTAAACAATAATAAAAAGTTTAAATTTTCTGCAAAACAATATAATAAAAAAATATTCTCAAAAATTGGATTTATTGGAAGCAAAAGATTATTTGGGACTTGGAACTAAAATTTACTCTTTTGATTTTGTGTATTTTATGTTGTTCTGTAAGTGAAAATACAAGTGAAACAAAGGGTAAATTTTAGTTTTTAGTAGTCTGATTTCAATCAAGTGGTTTTGATTTTTTTCAAATTTTTCAATATTTGGTAGTTTGGTGTGACTCGGTTATCTAATCACTCATATGTAAGTAAACAATGATGGTTTTTTTTCTTTAATTTTTTTTATAACAAATACGAGAAAGCACAGTCCTGTCAGGGTGTGCACATATACTAAATATTAATAGCTTTATGCGCCCCTACCGTCAATGATAATCGATAAAGTAAACACATATCGATCCGTTTTTGTTTATAAATTCTTCGAATAAATTAAAATAATTATCACCAGATGTAAATTTAAAAAATATATCATTTATAAAGAAGTGGATAAAAAAATAAAAGTTTGATTTTTTTTATAAAAAATAGATAAACCACCTTGGCAAAATAGGTTCATTTTATTTTTTTAAAAAGGTATAATTCTCCAATTAGTCCCTATAAGTAGGTCCAGTTGCCACTTTGATCCCTCTATTTCGATTTGTCCTCAGGAAGTCCCTCTATTTTTCAATTTGAGCAATTTCAGTCCTCATCTTAACAGAAGTTAGTCTCTTCGTCTATTTATGCTGACGTGGATTTATTATATAATAAAATATTATAAAATAAAACTAAAAATGCCACGGTGGCCTTTTTAGTTTTATTTCATAATATTTTATTATATACTAAAGCCACTTCAGCATAAATAGACGGAGAGACCAACGTCTGTTAAGATGCGGACTGAAATTGCTCAAATTGAAAAATAGAGGGACTTCTTGGGGACAAATCGAAATAGAGGGATCAAAGTGGCAACTGGACCTACTTACAGGGACTAATTGGAGAATTATACCTTTTAAAAAAGCATAAAGTACTACACAATAAATTTGACTAGTGATTAACTTGCTTTAAATCAACTTATTGTGAAAGGGCTGGAGCTACATTCTAACCAATGGGATGAGATGACACCACAAAAATTTTATACTGTTAATAATGTGCATATTTTTTTGTAAAATTTATTAAAACAACTCCATTAAATCAGAAAAGTTGGGGTACTCAATATACAAAAGTAAAAAAATTTTATGACAAATAGTTGATAATGAAACAATCCCACAATGGTTTCA
This sequence comes from Dioscorea dumetorum, assembly GCA_902712375.1. Lineage (NCBI taxonomy): Eukaryota > Viridiplantae > Streptophyta > Magnoliopsida > Dioscoreales > Dioscoreaceae > Dioscorea > Dioscorea dumetorum. Next base: position 3,734,596 of record CACTHL010000490.1, on the reverse strand, counting down.
CAATATGGAATATGTTGTGTTTCAAAATATGAAGCCACCTCCTGAACAATTGTGTGTATATATATATATATATTTTATGAAAAACAAAAACATAGCAAGCATCATAGGGTCAGATGAAGAAATTTTTGAGAAAATCAATGAAGAAAGAGCTTTTTTGACATTAAAATATGAGAATATATCAGCCAGAGCATCTAATAAAACTTATATCCTTAAGAAAGGTCGCATTATTTATGACTGAAAGCTGGACCATAACAGCCGAGTGGGATATTATCTTGTTAGAGGGATTTAATTAGATGATTGCAATGTTTCAAAAACCAATAAATAGTTTTCTAATTTTTTTAAAATGTAATACTCTGTTCTTTTTTACTCATCATGTTCCAAAAGGTTTTCTTGGTTTTTTTACATATCCACTTATGAAACTCATGAAACATTAAACACTTCTTTTTTTTTTTGAAATTTACTATATTTAGTATATTTCTATGACTTCCAATAAATTATAGTTCAGCTACACTTTTTTATTAAATCCATCATGCATTAAATCATATTTAACTATTTTTATATTTTCCAACAAATATTTTTATTTTTTTAAATCTGAAAATCACTTTTTTAATATTATTTTAAATATGATTTTTGTTCCCAATATATTAATTGATAAAATAAAATGTGAAACATGTCTAGATGAAAGTGAGAAGAGTAGCGAGAGAAATTAAGTAACTTTAATGGAGTTTTAAATAAAGATAATCTTGAAAAGTTAATAAAAGCTTTTAAAAGATTTAGATTATTAACAAACTTTAAATAACTTCTTTAATCTAATGGACAAATAAAAAATAGTATTATTATAGAAAATATTTTTTATAAAAAAATACTTTAATAATTATTTAATAAAATAATATTAATTTTAAGGACTACCCACCCGTTAATCAATGGTATTTTGGTACGAGTGTCCAATATTTTATTGTTGCACGACGTTCACAACTTTTGAATTTTTGACAGTATTCTCTGGGACCACGGAGACCTCTTTTCCTTGAAATGCAGGAAAGGGAGCACGTTCAATCGATTCCAAACATTTCTCTCTAAGAAATTAGAAGGGTAAAGTTAAGCAAACGCAGACTCGAACGTGGCTATCGCCTCGGGATCGTAACTCTGGGCTTTAAGAACACGCGTATGGCCGATAGTGACAACCGCGGTAGGTTTCACGCTGCAGTCTGGCAGACTAGTCTTGAAGCAGTCCTGGCGCTCGAGTGCTTCCAACGCCTCGACGCGTCTTTTCAATTAATATAGATCAAGGACATTTTGCTTATATAACCCTACAAAGTAATCATGGAGATGTATGTATAGAATTTTGAATTAAATCAATTTGATACTTTTGGAAAAGATTTATAAATGGTTATTATTTATCTTCATTTTCTGTGCAGCACTGCAATAATAATTAATGATTACATAATTTATTTTTTTGCATATCACTTAGATTATGTTTGGTACATAAGAAAGTCTTTAATTTGAGATTTTTTTGTTGAAAAGTAGCATTGCCATAGAAAAGTAATTCCACAAAAATGAGAGAAAATGATTACATGATGAAAAGTTGGATTCCCATTAGATGGAAAAGTGAGTTTATTTTTTTGGATCAAAATACCTTTAACTTTTTTCTAAAATTACTTTTCAATTTTTAGGTTTTTCTCAAAAACAAATGCTTTTATTGCCCATACCTCAATCGATTCTCTAGACAACTCGACAACATCTCTATCGCCCAAGCCTCCATCACTTCTCTCTACATCTCCATCACCACCGTTTCACCAACTAAAACAATTGATTAAGTTAATAAATTATTTTATTAAAATTAAAAATATTTTTATTTAATTAATTTTTTAAAAACATTTTATACATTTGAAAAACATTTTATTATTATTACTTTAACTTAAAAATGATTGACAAGTTATTGATAAAATATATTAATACAAGGGTATTTCTGTCATTATGCCAAAAATTCTAAAAAATATATTCTAATATCACGCACAGAAATATTATTTTCTCATCAATTTAATCAAAATTTTTAAAACATACCCAACAAAAAAAATATTATTGTGTTTGAGAATTTATTTCTTACCAACTCCTATCAATTAAATTCCATGACAACATTTTCATAAAGTACCAAACACAACCTTAATCTTTTTCTTATACCACCTTTAGCCCTATAGGAAAAATAAACTTAAAATAATTTATTTTTCAGATACGTTCGCAATTACTCACTTTAAGAGGGTATGCGCGCAAACTTCCCTAATTAATTGACCGAAAATTGATAACCCTCGCGCAAGTCTATAAATGGACGTTTCCCCTTATTCTCCATCCATAAAGCTTTTCCATTTTCATGGCCGCCATCTGGGACGTCTTCTAATCTCCTCCTCTTCCTCCCATCCTTGTGTATTACCTCTTTTCTCCTTTTCTTTGCAGAAGAGAAGGAGAAGAACAACAAGAAGAAGAAGAAGAAGAAGAAGAGAGAAGAAGATACACCAAGATGGGAAAGTATGTGGATTTGCTTGACATGGGGGTGAGAATAGCAGCGAGGTTCCATTCCCACTGCCCCCAAACCGCCCGCATGTACTACAAGCCCCCTTCCACCGACGACCACCACCCATCCACCTCCGGCGCAAACCTTGCAGCTTCCGGTGAGGCCACCCCTGGCCGGCATGTGGCTTCCATGGCTTGCCGAGGAGCCGCACAACCATCTGATGCCGTTGAAATCATTCTTTGTTCCATTGTCTGAGCCCTGAAATTCAGGGACCCTTTCGTACTTTAATTCTTGACAAATTTATAAAAATATTGAATTGAGAGTTGACATTTCTGTCTTCGTTGTTTTTAATTTTAACTTGGATTATTGTTTGAGTTCTGATTTGTTCCCTTACTGATTACTATTTATATTTACTTTCCTTTGTCAATAATTGGTTGGCCCATGAAGCTTTGCATGTAGTTTTTATTTTTATATGTTTTTCATAAAATAGAGGACAAGCGCCCACGTCTGTGGAGTTAATTGAGGCCCTTGGCATACATTTGTGTGAAGTTAGATTAGGTATGTATATTGTCTCCCCTGTCTTATTTTCAAGCTTATTTAACGAATTTATTGTTAGAATTTGATTTTCTCACTAAACATTCGTCAATATTCCATTAGTTTTTCTTTCTATTTAAATTATTGTCTTTTATTCACTCTATCTATCTTGCGCAAAATGCATTTCCTCCCTATTTTGAAATTGACAAATGTAGTAGTTTTGGAAAAATTATTAGAAAAATACATTATTAGTACTATTACTGTTATAATATAAACAAATATTGGTAGACAAGAGAGTTGATCATTGAAACTTTTTAGAGAATAATGCAGTTACGAATATGATAGAGCTAACTACATAGCGAATATTGTTTTAAATGATTGTATATCAACTTAAAATTCTGAAAAAGAAAAAAGGCCTCGTGTTTCAGGTTATTGTGAATATGAAAGCATATGGCTACTAAAAAAATTAGTAGATCTTGGAGTTATTCAAGACAATAATTCTTACAGATGCATAATTAAACCTCTTTTGTTTCTTGTGCCTTCCTTTCAAAATGATTCTTCTTGTTCGTGTCGGTGTGTTCAGTTGGGATGTTGTAAGCAATTTTCTGCCGGAATTATTTTTTTTTTCAAATTTACAAAAAGGTTCTAGTCCTAATAACAAATGACAGAAAATACATTGAATTCTTTTTCCATTAATTTATATTTAATTTTTTTTAATTCTCTAAATGGTTAATTAAAAGCCATTTTAGTGTTTGCTCAGACGTGGGACAAAACCCTCTAAAAGTTTTTAAAGAGTGTGTTGTGCAGAAGTCTCTTGCATGGAATCAGTGGAGATCTGGTCAATGGGATAGATGGGAAAAAAAAGGAAACCAATTGAGAGGGTGGTGATGGATCTTCTTCTAGAAAACGGCTTCACCATGTTTTTTTTTTCTAGCTAGGGCTTCACTTGCCTTTGAACATTTTAGAACTAAGTCTACGTAGGACTTCATCCTCCCTTTAATGGGATTCATGCGATTAATATATTAATTTAGACAACATGGTTTATCAAAGATAAAGATTGTTTCTGGAGAAGGAAGAAAGTAGAGGAGGATTGGGCTTATGGATATATGGTGGTGGTTTTTGGATTTAGCTTTAGCATTTTTAACAATGACAATCCTTTTATATAGGGTTTCATTTTTATTGACTTAGTTTTGTGGCCTATAGAGGTTATTGTAATAGTCCAGCTGGGCATGCGGTAGTGGCATGGTGCTATGTGTGAATTAGTGTAGAAAGAGGAAGAATGAGAAATACACCACAGTTAGGGCATTGGTATTGTATTCAATTTATACTACAAACAGATATTCAAGGCAATTATCTATGCATGGAAAGACCAGGTATGACAAGCATCTTCATGGTAATTATCTATGTATGGAAAAACTAAGTATGGCAAGCATCTATACATGGAAAAACTATCAGGGCAAGTGTTATGCAAGGCAAGAGGTGATGCCGAAGATGATGCCGTATTATCTTTCCAACACCCCCCTCAGTCGGATGGTTCGGCGCATGAACATGAAGACTGGACCGAAAATTAGCAAACAGTTGCGAAGAAAGACCCTTGGTCATGATGTCGGCAAACTGATGTGAGGACGGCACATGTAGAACACAAACCTGTCCAAGAGAGACCTTCTCCCGAACAAAGTGAATGTTGATCTCAATGTGCTTGGTCCACTTGTGTTGTACTGGGTTAGAGGACATGTAAACCACACTGACATTGCTGTAATAGACGACGGTAGCAGAGGAGAGAGGGGTGTGAAGTTCCTGAAGAAGCTGAGGAAGCCAACGACACTTTGCAACGGCGTGTGCGACAGCCTGGTATTCCGCCTCCGCACTGGAGAGGGATACAGTACCTTGGCGCTTTGAAGACCAAGATATCAAGTTGTCGCCAAGAAACACACAAAAACCCGAAGCAGAGCGTCGCTATCGAGGCATCCAGCCCAGTCGGCATAGGAGTACGCCGTCAGAGTCATCGAGGAGATGCATGTAAGGAGAGCCCATATGACAGAGTGCCTTGAATATACCGGAGAATATGCTTGAGGAACTGGAAATGAGGTTCCCGTGGTGGCTGCATATAGAGACATATCTGTTGGACTGCATATGCAATGTCTGGACGAGTCAGTGTAAGATACTGCAGGGCACCAGGTAGGCTCCTAAACTCCGATGGATTACTAACGGGTGCACCGTCACCAGCAGATAGGTTGGCACGAGTATCCACAGGAGTGGTACAGGGCTTACAGTTCGACATCCTTGCACGCTGAAGAAGCTCACGAGCATACTTCTGTTGGGAGAGAAACATCCCTTGAGGAGTGCGGGTGACAGAAATCCCAAGAAAATAGTGCAGATCACCAAGATCAGTTATGGAGAACTCGCTACTAAAAGAAGAGATGATATCCCGCAGAAGTGATATGGAAGAGACTGTGAGGATAATGTCATCCACATAAAAAAGCAAATACGCAGTTGCTGGATCTCGGTACAGAACAAAAAGAAAGTTATCTGACCTAGAGATGGTGAACCCAATAGTGCTAGCAAACTGAGCACAGCGCTGGTACCAGGCACGAGGCGCCTGCTTGAGGTCGTACAAGGAACGCTGAAGAAAACAAACATGAGAAGGCTGAGAAGGATCCATAAATCCAGAGGGTTGCTTGCAGTAGACGGTCTCATTGAGGAAGCCGTGGAGAAAGGCATTCTTGACGTCTAATTGATGAACTGGCCAGGAGCGTGAGACGGCGACACTGAGAACTGTCCGGATGGTGGTTGGCTTCACCACTGGGCTAAAGGTCTCATCCAAATCAATACCTGGCTGTTAAGAGTAACCACGAACGACCCATCGCGCTTTATAGCGAGCTAGGCGGCTATCAGCATGGAACCTATGTTTGTATACCCATTTACCAGTAATGACATTGGCACTTGCTGGTCGTGGGACTAAGCACCATGTCTGATTTTTCATGAGAGCCTCATATTCTTATGTCATAGCTTGGAGCCAATGAGGATCCTTTAGAGCAGAGCAATAGCTCTTAGGAATCGGTGAGATAGTTGAAGTAACCGCGGACAGATTCATCTTCTTAAGAGGCTTGGTGATGCCTGCTTTAGCCCTTGTAGTCATATGATGAGGCCCTGGAGCAGGCCGAGCTAGCGGCCTGGGTTGAGCAAAAGGTGTAGTCGACCCTCTAGAGGTGGTGCAGTCGTGTACCATGCTAGACTCTGTAGGAGAGTGTGAGGCGGCCTGGGAAGGCGACGTAGTGCGGGTAATGGGTGAAATTGACCCGCTGGGAAGAGCAGGTCCGCCAGAAGCAGATGAGATCGGCCAAGGGAAGGAGTGGTCACGCGTACGATGACCAACAGGGGCGATCGCGCCTAGACTGTTTGGAGCGAGCGAGGTCGGCGCAGAAGGAGCGAGGTTGGGCACACCGTGGTCCACTGAAGCGCGTGAGACCGGCGACCTGGTTGGCCGAGGAGCAGAAACATGTAGCGGGATCCCATGCACACAGGCCGGTGGCTGAGTAGCTGAGATATCCTGCAGAACATCAAGAGCAACAGTGGTCGAGCGTGGCAGCATATTCATAAAAGGAAAAATGGACTCATCAAACACAACATGCCGGGAGATGATGACCTTTCGAGTGACTGGGTTATAACATTAGTAGCCTTTGTGGGAGTTAGGGTAGTCGAGAAAGATACATGTTGTGGAACGTGGTGCAAGTTTATGAGAGGCTGTAGCAGAAGTGTTTGGGTAACAGAGACAACCGAAGACCCTAAGGTGATCATAGGAAGGAGATCTTTTGTAGAGAAGTTGGAAGGGGATGGAGGAGTTGAGAGCGGTGGTAGGTCGTCGGTTAAGAAGATATGTGGCTGTAGCAAGAGCTTCCGCCCAGAAAGAGGGTGGCATACTGGCTTGAATGAGGAGAGTGTAAATAATGTTGTTAATGGTACGAATGACACATTCAGCTTTCCCATTTTAAGGAGAGGTGTGTGGACAGGAAATGCGTAGTAGTGTTCCATGAGAAGCTAATAGTTCGGAGGTACGGTAGTTGACGAATTCTCCACCGTTATTGCCTTGAATGACTAGAATATTTTTGTGGAATTGAGTATGGGCGTACGGGAAGAAGTGTAGGAAGGTGTCAAAAACGTCACTTTTATAGCGGAGAGGTAAAGTCCAGAGGTAGTGAGTGTGGTCATCGAGAATGACTAGGTAGTATTGGAAACAAGACGAGCTAGGAGTGGGAGAAGTCCACAGATCGCAATGTAAAAGTTCGAAAGGGTGTTGAGAGGAAGAAATGGAACGACTAAAAGATAGCCGAGCTTGTTTACCTAATTGCCATGCATGACAAAGAGTTTGACTGGACTTATTATATTATGCTAGATGAGGAACAAAAGAGAAATTTCGAGAACCGGGATGGTCGAGACGACGGTGCCATAGATCAATGGAGGCTAAAGTTAGGAAGGTGGAGGGGGATGGGTTCTTGGTAGGTCAGATGGTGTAGAGATCGCCTCAACTATTGCAATGAAGAGTCTCGGTCTTGGTGCGAAGATCCTTAACAGAAAAACCAAAGGGGTCAAATTTGATAGAGTAGGAATTATCATGAGTAAATTGACGAACAAAAAGAAGATTTTTGACTATATGAGGAACAATAAGAACGTTATTTAAGGCGAAGATGCGATTAAGTGTGGGAAGGGAAGTGTGGCCGGTATAAGAGATAGGTATAGGTGATCCATTACCAACAGTGACGAAAGAAGATAAATGAAAGGGTTTGGGAGAGTCGAGTATACCGACGTCAGAGGACATATGTGAGGAGGCTCCAGAGTCCATTACCCAGTCACCAGCATGGCCACCGAACGACTGTATAGACATGGCGTTTATTGCTGCGACGAAACCGGTAGAGTCCCAAGTTGGTGGTGTAGGCTGGGTGGGAGGCCTTGTAGGCAGCACAGGGAAACTTCCTGCAGTGTAGGCCTTGGGCGCCGTGGGCCGAGGCCCTAGAATGTCGGCCACCCCATTGCGCCAGGAGCCCCCTTAGTTGGGTGGCCAGTAGGGTGGTGGTCTGCCTCATGAACGGAAGCAAAACCACGGCCCACCTCTAGGACGCCTGGGCGTGCGTTGAGCCACTATTGCTAGCGATGTTTGAGTACCCGTTGCCACGCGACTTGTTGGAGGATTTGTTCTACTTCTTTCACCCTCCCGAGGACTTGCCGCGATGGTTAGAGTGTCGGCCACCACTAGAGTGGGAGTCGGACAATGCTCCAGCGGTGGAGGACAGCATCGCCGTGCCAGTAGTCACAGCGGCCTTTGTCTCCGACATGGCGAGAATGGACTTGGTGCTCAAAAAACTAGGAAAGGGGTTAAGTAAGGGAATTAGTTGGGTGGTAGAGGAGAACCGCTTGTTTAATCCTCGGAGAGTGTTGAGGACAAGAGCCTTGTTGGACACCGGCTGCCTGACATTATGCAAAGCATCGGCGGTCTTCTTGAGTTTGCGGCAGTAGTCGGCGATGGTCATGTCCCCTTGGACGATGCTCCGGAATTCCGCTTCGAGGAAGACGACGCTATTCTCCTTATTGTCATGGGAAAGCTCCTCGATTGCAGTCCAAATCTCACGCCCCGTCTAATTGGGCTCGACGATGATCTCGAAGATCTACTCGCAAATTGAGCCGTAGAGCCATGAACGAACAACGAAGTCCTGCGCTAGTGAGATTCGTCGATGCTGGGGTGATACGCCCCTTGCGTAACCGCAAGTGCACGGGTCGCACAAGTAGTATAATGTACCCTTTGGGTCGGGTAGTCGAATCCACAGGGACTGGTGTAGCTTCTAATACTAACGTCCTACTCAATATCTAACCAAATCAAGAATGAAGGAGTTGACTTTGGACTGACTTTGAGGAAGTTGAGGGAATGGAAAGTTCACCAAGGGAAGATTTAGGATTGACTCGATGGAGGAGATGGGGCCCCGGGGTTGGGTTTCTGACGTTCACTAACTCAGTCTTTCTCAGTAATTATCAGGGATGTCTTCAGTTCTAAACCTAGCTATGCTATAAGCATGTGGTTTCTAGCGCTGCCGAGCTCTAAGTTGAACTCCCTCTGTTTGCAACGATCAATAAAGATTCACAAACCTAGATAGGAGAACCAAACTACCAAGCATCAAGCACTAAACAACATACAAGATAGCCAATAACCTTGATTTATTAAAATGAACAAGACAATCATAAGAACTGCAAGTAAAGACTACGAGTTCGAGCTACAACGTCATACAACCACCCCCAGGGCTCCCTTAAGAGTTTAGCCCCTCATAATAACAACCAACCAACACGATGCCAAAGAAATTACAAAACAAGGAATTGAAAACCCCCTAATTTCTTGCATCCTTGAGGTTGTCGAAGGAGCTATGATGTCATGTAATCCCCTTCCGATCGGCCTACCATACGCTTGACATTCCCCTGATGAAGCTGATGATGAATCCCCAAAGCTCTCCCTTTCTTTCTCCCCAAAGATCGCCCCCCAAAAGTCCCCCCAAAAACCTAAGTTTTTAGGGTTTTAAAGTTTTCCCGATGTGAGCACGGGCGTGATGAAACCGTGCTTCAAGCCGTGCAGATTACGGCCAAATAACTCTTCAGAAAACTTCACAAACCTGTAATCTGCACGAGGAACAGCACGGGCGTGCTTAGACCGTGCTGAGGCTTTGCACGACCGTGCTCAGCGAACTCTGGCTGTGCTGATTTATGGCCACATTCTCCTGTAATTTTCACGGGAAGCAGCATGGGCGTGCTTCGACCGTGCTGAGGTTTTCACACCCGTGCTCAGCGGACTCAGGCTGTGCTGAATCGCAGTTGAATTCTTCTGCATTTTGCACGGGGAACAGCACGGGCGTGCTCAAACCGTGCTGAGCTTGATGAGGTTTCTTCTAAGTCCTTTAACTTCTAAAATTGTTCCAAAAGCGCTTCTTCTTGCTTCAGGACTTCGATATCTGCATGGAAAACCAAGAATACCTCAAATAGCACTGTACTTGGAGAATTACAGCCAAAATATTCAATAATGATGAGGGTAAAGCATGCAATACATATATATGAAATGCGCTCATCATGGGGTCGATGGTTCCATTAATAAAGCCCAACAAGCCATACTTGCCGACGAACACTTTGAAGAGTGTGCTCCATTGCGAGTAGTTGGAGCCGGTGATGTCAAGCATGATGGGAACGTGGGTCTTGACGGAGGCCACGTTGATGACGGAAGTCATGGCATCCGCCGGGGTCGGGGAAGAAACCGAGTCGATGGCGTTGGGGGTGCTTATGCCGGAAAACAACAAGCAAAGGTCGGAGGAAGAACAGGAGGATCAATCTGATACCATGTGAATTAGTGTAGAGAGAGGAAGAATGAGAAAGACACCACACTTAGGGCATTGGTATTGTATTCAATTTATACAGAGTACAAACAGATATTTAATGCAATTATCTATGCATGGAAAGACTAGGTATGGCAAGCATCTTCATGGAAATTATTTATGTATGGAAAGACTAAGTATGGCAAGCATCTATACATGGAAAAACTATATAGGGCAAGTGTCATGTAAGGCAAGAGGTGATGCCGGAGATGATGCCGTATTATCTTTCCACCACTATCAGGGTGATCTTGGCCGAGAGAAACCGAGCTAAGAAAATTTTAAGTTTGGGAAGCCCAAATGTTGGTCGGCACAGGTGGCAAGGCAACAACGCGTGTGGTTTGTGTTGCTAAGGTTGGACGTTGGGCTTGGCTGCCGAGCATGTTGGAGTAGGCGCATGATCGAGAGCATCGAGAAATCTTGGCGCAACCAAGTGGGCCAAGCAACCAAGTGTTTAAGGCAGGTGTGACCAAGAAAATCCTACCATAGCAGGTTGGGCAGGCAGGCGTGACCATGAGGCATCGACACCCGCACGTAGGCGGGTTACCGCACTCGCGCGTGGCCTAAATGCCACATGTGCTTGATGGGGAGACGTGCGGAGTGGTGTCAGAGAGTGGCCATGTCATGGGTGAGTTGAGGCGCAAAAGGTTGCACCGAGTGGTTGCCAAAGTGGTAGATGTGGTCAACCAGTCTCTCCCCTCGTGCATCATCCACGAAGGTGTGTCGTTTCCTCCGGACGTGGTAAGAAGGCTTAACCGAGGACCAAGGTGCGAGCTATTGCGCTGGGCGGTTGCCAAAGATGGTTGAGCCATGTTCTTTAGATCGTGGCCACTTGGTGAAGTGGTGGAGTGGCCATCAACCCATGTTCTCCTAGTGGTTGGTTATTGTAGCCGTCATGTACTCTTGGGTCTTAGACAAGGCTGACAATTTTGAAGAGAGAGAAGAGAGAGAATTATTGATGAGTGATCAATAAAAAGTCTTAAGTATTTTGGGTTGCCTTTCTTTTGTGCATTATCTTGTTTGGTTGCCTTAGTGACATTCATCACAAAGTTAGCCTTGGCTGCGACAGGCACGGGCGGCGTCGCACCATCATAGTGGTTTGGAAGAAAAAAAAAATTAAGTGTTAGGTACGGTAACCTTCCTTCGATAAGACTATGACAATTGGTATAAGAGCCTTGGGTTTACGAGATGACCGGAGGATGGAACGACTTAAAATTCTAATCAAATCAAGACTATATAGATTTTAAAATTCTAATCAAATCAAGATTTGCAAATAGGAAATAAAATCTTTCTAAACATAAGCATGATCAATTATTTCCTAATCATATTAGGAAATATTAACTAGTTAATCAGATTAACAAAATTAACAGAATACGGATCTATCATCCTATTCTATAAGCATGCAATGTCAATCAAAATAACATTATGAATAGATCTAACATCCATTTTTCTCTTTGTCTCTATTTCTTATATTAGGGTTAGACCATCTATTTATATTTGTAGCACAAAATCTTAATTTACAAAAAAAAAACCTCCACTCCTAATCAAATCAGGAATCTCTTCTTTACTTGATTCATTAAACCATTTTAATTAACCAAATCGGTTAGATTGGATGAACACTTAATGAGAACCAACCCCAATAAGCTATTCGCTTCACCTAATTTAGGTTTTTCGCCAAAACCCTAAACAGGTGGTCCAATAAGCAACAAATACTGAACCTTGATCCCTGCATTCTTAGTGTACGATCCTATAGGTCCATTTAACATTGGAATGACCTTAAACAATTTTAACGCTCACAAATCATAATTATTCTCTAGCAAAATGATACGATTACCCAATATTAAATGAAGGTCAATTTCGAGAATTAATAGAACCTATCGCAAACTCATATAATCCATTGCCACTGAAAATCTTAATTAGCATAAGGCATGGAGTGAGTCCCCTTATTTTAATGCTAATTAATTTCTTGATCTCTTAGTGAACTGACCAAGTCAAGTAAATGATAACACTTATCATTTCCCTTGGGCATGACCACGCACTACTCAGTCACACTAATCAAGTGACCGGTGATATTCACTCTTTCTATAAAGAGGGATAATCCCTTCATCTCACTCATGTCTCTAAGAATGAATAGTGACATACCCAAACATACCCGTAATTGCCACCCAGTTACGAATGATATTAGGCGTAAGTCAAAGCATGTAAGGATTCATCCGAGATCCATAGTAATTTCAGGTCGAAGGATTCGAGTACAATTATTGCTTGAGAAAAACACTTATAACTTTCCAACCATGTAGTGTTCTCAAGAGCGGATCATTCCAGGTACACTGTTCCCTAACATGTATCTATGTCCTTTGATTGATATCTCATATCTTATGACACATAAACAAGGCCATCTCACGAAAGATATACAAGTCTTAATTTATTTTCATTCCCATGAAAATAATCAACTAGGGACATTTAGAATATTGTTCTAGTTTATGCTTCAAGGTTTTACTATCCAAATCACGCATTTGATAACTTGAACAATACCAATATTTAAGAGTGTTTTATGTTATTAACTATGCACAGAAATAATAATCATAGATAAAACGGTGCCTCATAATTATTATCTAGATATTAAGAGTTTATACAATGTATTGGGGTTAGGGCTTACACTAACAAAAAACTACTTACAAAGAAAAGTAAAGGGAATAGGAGGAACGAGGGGGAGAGATAGGATTCAAGTAACAAGAGATCAGTGATAGGGAGTAGCGTCCTGGATCAATCCTTCAGAGAAACTTGCAGCGGCTCTCCCACAATGTTTATCAGGTACATTAATTCTACGAATTCTATGTGTCATCTCAAAGCCTTGTCACATCTTGGCAATCATAAACGTCGAGATTTATGACTGTGACTGTGGGAATCATGCACTTCGAGGATTGCAACCGTGCAAGTTTTACAATCATAACTAATCCAATCAACACACGTCAAGTTTTACAATCATAACTACTCTAATCATGCACATCAAGTTATGCAACCTAAGATTAAATATAGAAATCAATAAAACTCCATAAACATTTTGAGAGAGGGTTAATCTACAAATAAACAACTGAGTTCAAAAATCCGGGGCACCGGAGAACGGTTAGCCGCTCATGGTTCTACAAGAAACACAACGTAAACAACAAGAGAATAAGATGAAATTCATAAACTCCCTTTTTGCTTCATAATATTCATTGGAGAGCATCCGATGATAGTCTTTCTAACATTCCTCTACTCCCACGATGATCTCTCGGTCCAAATTCGGTCCTCCGAAAGTGCACCACTCTCCCATCGCGTCGCCTCCCCCAAAGGAAAAGAAAAGAACAAGAAGAAGTCCCCTCTGAAACCTTAACTTTGGGCTTAAAAAGTCAGTTCCCGATGCAAGCACGACCGTGCTCTTCCCGGGATGTCTTGGAACATGTTTTTGGCTTGATTTTACCATTTATATAAAGTGCACGGGCAGAAGCACGAGCGTGCTTCCTCCCATGCTTCAAAGAGCACGAGGGTGCTAGGAGCAAAGAAACCATGCTTTTCTTATCTTGAAAATTCCTGAAAAGTGCACATGCAGAAGCAAGGGCGTGCTTCCTGCCCGTGCTTACTTGCATGGGTGTGCTTTCTCAAAAGGGCTGATTTTTTCTAAGTGTTGAAATAAGCACGGCCTAAGGACGGGCGTACTAATCCTAAAAAGTGCACTTCAGCTCTGTTTTGTGCCGAAATTGATCTAAACTTGTTTTTTTTTCGTTCCAAGACCTGGTTTCCTACACAATTAAGCACACATACCCAAAGTAACACCGATTTATCATAAATACATGTGAAAGACAAGCTAAAATAGGTAAAATGTATATGAAAATATGTATATGACATGCACTCATCATCATCTCTCCTCTAGTGTTTTCTCCTTACCTTCTGTCTCCCATGTTCCTTATCTATCCATGAATCTTATATCTGTTAACCAGATTAATGATTATGATTGTCAGGTTATTTTTTATCGTACCTCCTGTGATATGCAGGATCACAGTGGGGCGGTGATTAGAGCTGGCCGCAGTCATAGTGGGGTTATGCATTGGATTTTGTTCGTCTTCCCTCTACTGTCGGACAGATACCTCACTGTAATGCCATTGTTCTTTCTTACCATATGTGGTATCATCATCTTGGTCATTTGTGTTCTTCTCGTATATCCTCCCTTGTTTGCCATGGTATCTGACACACCCTAGCGTGCGTGTTCTGCAAGTGCACAGGTGTCAAACTAATAAAGTACCCAAGGGGTGGGTAGTCGAATCCACAGAAAGTAGACATTAGTAACAAAAACACTTTGCTAATTAGCCAATGAAAAACCAATTGTTGTAGAGTTCACTAGAAAAGTAATCAAACAGAAATAAAAGACTTGAAGAAATGATCAAGGTGTAGATGGGGTACTCAGACAATGCTCCCCCTAGGTTTCTAGTTTTAAGTGCAAAACTCAAATTACTTTTCTTAAATCAAGATTTAAAGAGTCGCGAAAATCAAAAGACACAGGGTCCCAAATCCAAGGTCAACTATGACTAGTCCCTTACGAGGTCCCGGCGGAAAGGAATCTCTTAATGCCTCACACCACGTACACTACAAGAAAACGGGTCATTACCGATAGAAATTTTCCAATGGAATCATTTCCGTCAGTAAAGTATACATTTACCAATTTAATATAAATACATTACCGACTGACTACAGACGGATTTCCGTAATGGTGGTAGTTTATAATACCGACCATATTACCGACGAATGTGCCAACAGATTTCCGTCAGTAAGTTATACCGACAAATATTGTATGTTATTAGCGACGGAATTCCGTCGGTATAATTTAATGATATTACCGACGGATTCAGTATAAAAATATTTTTCAATACCGACGGACTGTTACCTACCGAATTGCATTCGTTGGTAAATTTTTTTGTTACCAACGGAAAATAGATATATTACTGACCACTTACCTATGGAATTTCATAAAGGATTACCGACGGAAACTTGAGGTTAATAGTGACGGTATTCCATCTGTAAATAAATTAATCATTATATTAAATAAATATTTTAATTTTCTTATTTTACAAATAACATTAAAAAAATAATCTATTAAAAGGATTACATTACATAAACATCCCTAATGTTTATTTATTTATTTCTAAACTCTATCAAATAAGAAGCATGAATTTTGAATATTTCTGGGGGTCGATTTGTAAATAGCTAGGTATATTTTCATTATAGAGATAGGAAAAGAGAGAGGGAGAGAAAGGGATAAAACACCGTGAGAGGGAGAGAAAGGGAGAGGCCACCGTGTTCCAATCGAAGGTGTTTATTTTTCATTTAATTCTTCCTCAATTAGTCTAGTTTTTCATCTTCTTTGCTATCCATTGATGAGTACATGTTTGCAAGTAATCAATTAAAGGGTTTCACATCAAGATTCTCATTTTCTGTTTTAGGGTTTCATTAGGAAAAGAGAGAGGGACAAACAAGTCGCTGTGTTCTCGCGCTCCAATCGAAGGTGTGTGTGTTTTTTTTAATTCTTCCCCAATTTTGATTCTATTTATAAAATTTTTAGAATGTGTCGTTTCCTTCATGAAGAGTGATGGGAGAACTTGGATTTCATTACTTAACAATTCTTATGTTCTTTCTAAAATTTTTTAAATATGTGAACAACCTACTTTGATTAATGGTGTGAGAAAATAAAAAAAAATGAAAAGCAGCTTGATCCTTTAACCAACATCAATATGAACTTATTAGTGACTTTACATGTTTTATTTAATTATGGAACTAGTAATTTGGTTGATCCATTTTTAGCTTTTGTTTCTATCTTATTCATCCATTAAAGTGATTTAGATATTTGAAGAATTAATTGTCTTAGGTGAGACAAATAAGTTTTGTTATTGTTTTTATTAGTTTGCCAATGGGGAATAAGTTGTCGCCTAGTTTCAACTCTGATTCCAGCAGCAACAGATGCAAAGTTGACACAATTGAGGATTTGTCTGCCTCTTGCACTTGCATAAGGTTGGATGTAGTTAGAAAACCCCAAGAGTTTAGCTGCATTATACATTTAAAAAGAAAAAAAAAAGACAATGTGATCATCTGCTGAATGTATGTATTATGAAATTATACATGAAAGCATGAAAAGTAAAAAGGATATTGTTTGACATTTGGTGCAAAAGAGTTAATGTTATATAGTTCTATATATAGCTAATTGAATAAATAGTAAAGGCATCCTACAAGCTTGAAGTTTTGGATTGGATAAAGAAAGGGGTTGATATATACCGATTATGTCGACAGTAGTAAGACCATTTGAAAACCTTCGGGTAGGGCCTCTGGGGAAGTCGATGTTGTAAGGAGGATAATTTGCCTTGGCAAATGAGTTGTTGTCATCGACGAGAGAAGGAAAAGAGTATATATAGAGTTGGAGCGGAGTTTTAGTTGGGAGAGTGATGGTGTCTATATATGCATTTATAACACATGATTCAAATGACTTTTGAAGCAAGACTGTGTCAGTAATAATGTGTTTAATCTGGCTATTTTGTGCAAGTATATTGGTTTCCTACCTAAAGATAATTAGGTTGAAGAAATGATCAAGTAATTAGGGGTTATTCATTCGTGTATAATACTATAATGCACCTCAAAATTAAGTGAGAGCTTTCCTTACTTAAAAACAAGGACTGGATTTAACAAGTCGCAGAATAATCAAACTTATGGATTGTTTTTTAGTATTTTTAAATTTAAAATAAAATTCCCAACAACAGTGAATTACTTCAAAGAGTGCATGTATGTACATCATCATCATCATTATTATTATTACTTGGTTCTCCAAAGTGACTGATTTGTGTTTAAATTTTACCATATGTTTTGGATTGTATTTGTGTTTAAATTTTTATGGTTGACATGAGCAAGGGAACTATCGTTTATTGTATTGCTAAATGCATTTGGTATTATATTGGTATTATGTGCAATACAGGTTTGATGTGTAAAATTTGTATTACAACATAGTAGTAATATTTTTCCGACGAAAATATATTATTTACCGACGGAATCACAATCTTTAGCGATGGAAATTTTATAATTTAATATGTTTTACCGATGGGAAAAATATTATTTACCGACAGAATTGCAATCTTTACCTACGGAAAAAATTAGTTTTTTCGAAATATAATATTATTACCGACGAAAATTTTATAATTTACCGATGGAAAAAATACTACTTACCGACGAAATTGCAATCTTTACTGACGGAAAACTTAAGTTTTTTTGATATTAAATATTATTACCGACGGAAAAAAGAATCATTACCGACAACTATGCATCCATATACCGACGGAAAGAATAATTATTACCGACAGAACTATAACCGTCAACGACAAAAACGTCTGTCGGTAATGGTTTACTTATTACTGACGGTTTTTTTTTAATTCCGACGGAAGAGCATTACCGACGAGAGAATTACCGACGGATTATTACCGACGGAAAGTTTATTGGTAATGTGTTTTACCGACGGAAAGGCAAGCATTACCGACGGAAAATTCCGTCGGTAATGACTAGTTTTCCTGTAGTGGTATGACTGCCTTAAGTTCTAGGGATTCAAAGTGATAAATCCTAATCATAATCCATGATCAAACCCTTTGATCAAGACGAAAGATCCCTAATCACAAATAAGTCGCGGCGGAGAGGACTCTCGACGCCTAACTCTCTTTGTGATTGCTAAAAGCTCTTGGAATATGGAGGTAGGATGAATCACACCGGAGGGGAAAAGGGATCTTTCCCTCTCAATCCTCTTCGACCTTGTTAAATCTAATCCTAATGGTGATGGTCACTCGTCAAAAGGATGATTAGATTAGATTCTCAACCCTAGTGTCACTCTAAGGGAAAATCAAGTAAGCACATAAGATTGAAACTTAAGTTAAATCTCAATTAAAAGTAAAGCAATAAGAGTCAATGAAACATAGAAATCCTAGGGTTTATATGTCCAAGTACCTACTAGGCGTTTAGCTCTCCATGGAGCAATACAAAATCAATAATACAATCGAAAATGAATGCAAATAAACCATAAAGATAACCCCTTAAGCTCTGGGCTGATGGTCTATAAGGGCCGCTTCTTGTTCTCCAAGGATCCCTCCGTCAAGCCTGGGGCACACCTCGCCGAGTCCAAGTCATCGACGGCTCCCCCAATAGCTATCCTTGAAAGGATTCGATGTCAAAATCAATGAAGAAACACCCCCAAACCTCGCAAAAACCTCGACAAAACCCTAGCCACTCTCTCTACAGAAGTTGGGAAAAAATCCTTCAATAACTCTTTAGAACGGCTATTTAAACTCAAAGGTCGGGCATACACACTGCCACGTGGAAAATCCATATGCCCATGTGGATTTCATCCTTCACAGAAATGCATCTATAGGCCCACGATTTCGCTCTTTTCTTCTTCTGAGGCCACCCGAACAAACACACGCTCGCGTGGTAGGTCATGCGCTGCTTCTTGACGTCAATAAACCCTTGGAGCTTTTGAACTCTTCGAACAAACCAGAACATGAGAGCATGACTGCCTTTGTGACCTTCTACAACTTTGGAATATCTTGAACCTTTTAGAAGTTGGCACATTCCCTCTTGTTTGACCCCGGTTTGTGTCTTAACCTTTATGATCCCACAAAAGAACTCCACTTGGCACTTTCATGACCTATTTTTGCCCTATTTCCTCCAAACCATCTTCACAACCCTAGTTTCATGGAAAAACACAAAAACACATGAAATAAGTAATAAAACCTGAGAAAAGTGATGCTCATGATAGAAAAGTATCATCAAATATTATATACATCCAAGCACTTATCAGTATCTTAGGAGTTGTATCTCCTCCTTCTGACGTGGTTTGTATTGGTTGTAACTAGATTAATGGTTATCATTGTCAGGTTATTTTTTATCGTATCTCCTGTCATATACAGGATCAGAGTGGGGTGGTGATTGGAGCTGGCTGTCTTCATAGTGGAGTTTATGCGTTGGATTCTTTTCACCTTCCCTCTTTTGTTGGATAGGTACCTCACTGTAATGCCGCTGTTCGTTCTCACCATATGTGGCCCTATCATCTTTTTCATTTGTGTTCTTCTCGTATATCCTACCTTATTTGTTATGGTATCCTAGGAGCTATATCTCCTCCTCCTGATGTGGTATCCTAGGTAAACAGCTATAACGTCCTTATCACTTGAGTGTGTCTCAAACTACTGCTCCTTTTGAGCTTATTCATTTTGATGTTTGGAGTCCTACATCATTTGTGTCTAAAGGGGCAATCGTTATTATATTATTTTCATTGATGACTATACTCACTTCACTTGGCTTTATCTTATGCGTCATCATAGTCAGTTAGTGTCTATCTATTGTTCTTTCACAGCCATGGTACATACCCAATTCTTTACCTCTATTAAAACCTTTCCATCCAACTCTTGATGTGAATACATTTCTCAGGCCTTTCGTGTCATTTTATCTTCTGAGTGACTTTGCCTCAATTATCTTGTCCTGGGGCTTATCCTAAGAATGGGGTCGCTGAGCTCAAGCATCATCACATCTTAGAGATAAACCATTCTCTACTGCTTGATGCCTTTCTTCCCCCTCATTTCTGGGCAGACGCAGTTAATACTATTGTTTATCTTATTAACCTACAACCCTCTTCTCACTTCAGCACCGTAGCCCAGGTGAATATTTGTATGGCACACCTCCTCGTTATGATCACTTTCGTGATTTTGGTCGTCGTTATTTTATCTTGCTCTCATCTCGGGAGCGAACAAAACTCATTGCCCAGTCTATTTCTTGTATTTTTCTGGGGTATAGTCTTGAGTATAAAGGTTATCGCTGTTATGATCTTGTCACTTGTCATATTAGCATCTCTCGTGATGTCACCTTTGATGAGTCCACACCTTTCTATGGTTCTCCTCATTCTACTTAGTCTTCCTCTCCCACAGTCCCCATGTCTTTTCTTTTTCCTGCTTCTTCTTTTGTTGAGGATGCTTCTTCAGTATCTTCTTCTCCTACCTCTCTAGCTTTTTCTCCAGAGCTTCTCTCTCATTCTTCTCTTGTCCCATCTTATTCTTTATCTACTGATTCTTCCTCACTCCCTCATCTTCATCCACCTGTCCGTTTATCTTATCAACGCAAGGAACTCGCAGCATCTCGATCTCGGCTTAACTACTCTAACATTTCTCCTACTACTGATACTGCCTCTGAGGTACCATCTCATACTTATTCTTTATGTGATAGCTCCTCTTTACATCCTCCTGATCATTACTCCTCTGCTAGCACCAGTATCTTAAATGTTCTTGAGTCAGGAACCTACAGGGAGGTAGTTCAGTCACCTAAGTGGCAGAATGCCATGACAGAGGAGCTTAAAGCCTTATCTCGGACTCACACGTGGGATCTAGTCCCTTTCCCTTCTCATGTTGTTCCCATCACCTGCCACTGGATCTATCAGGTAAAAACTTATTCTGATGGGTCTCTTGAGTGTTATAAAGTGCGTTTGCTTGCTTATGGTTTTCACAAGGAGAACGGCCATGATTATGAGGAGACCTTTGTTCCAGTGGCCTATATGCATACTGTCCGCACTTTGAATGCTATTTCGATTGTTCATGGGTGGGCCGTTCATCAGCTTGATGTTAAGAACACATTTCTTCACGGGGACTTGAACGCATTTCAAACAGGTTGCACAGGTCTGGTTTAAGAAATTCAGCACAGTTATTGAGACTGCTGGTTTTACTGCTAGCATTCATGATCTAGCAGTATTTCTTCATACCTCATCTCAATACCATACTATTCTTCTCCTGTATGTGGATGACATGATCCTTACTAGTTATGACTCTGCTCGCATTACTTTTGTGAAGTAGTAACTATGTGACACCTTCTTGATGACTGATCTGGATCCGCTTCGTTACTTTCTGGGTATAGAGATCACTTCTCATCTTGGTGGTTATCGACTCTCTAAAAAATGCTATACTCTCTATCTTTTTGCTCGATCTAGATTGATCGATACCCGTGCGGCTGCTGCACCAATGGAGCTCCATTTATAGCTCCTATCTTCTGATGGTATTCCTCTATCTGATCCATCGCTCTATCGACACTTGGTTGGTAGTTTGGTCTACTTGGTTGTTACTCGTCCTGACATTTCCCATACTCAGTTATTTCGGTTCGGCCCCTACTTCCATTTATTATGCTCATCTTCCCAGGGTACTGCGATATCTTCTTGGAACTGCATTTCGTGGTCTGTTCTATACTCGATTATCCACTCTTCAGCTGCAAGCATACATCTTATTGGTTACTGTGTATTTCTTGGGCCTTCTCTTGTTGCTTGGAAGACCAAGAAACATGCGACTATTACCAAGTCAAGTGATAAGGCTAAGTTCGTGTTATAGCTTCTATCGTCTAGGAGGTACTTTGGCTTCGTTCTATTCTTCAAGACGTTGGTGTACTGCTCTCTGCTCTCACTCCTCTTCACTGAGACAGTAGTTGTTCTCTTCATATCGCTACTGATCCGATCAAGCATGAGCTAAAAAAACACATTGGTGTGGATACTCACTTTACCCTATGTTATGTCCGCGCCAAATCCGTGTCTCTTCACTATCTTCCTACAGAGGTCCAGGCGGTTGATTTCTTTACCAAGGCGAAGACACGTGATTACTATCTCTTTTTGCTCTCGAAACTCAAGGCATACGATCCGTCCTGAGTTTGAAGAGGGGAGGGGGTGGTGTTAGATGTATATACATGTACGTATAGGTTATACATGTATATTTGTGCATATACAATATATTTTCTCCCTATATGTGATACGCCCCTTGGGTAACCGCAAGTGCACGGGTCGTATAAGTAGTAAAGATGTACCCTTAGGGTCGGGTAGTCGTATCCACTGGGACCGGTATAGCTTCTAATACTAACGTTATGCTTAATATCTAACCAAACAGAGAAGGATGGAATTGACTCTGGGTTGAATTCAATGAGTATGAGGAAAGGAAATGTACTAAGGAAAATGTGAGGATTGACTCGATGGAGGAGATGGGGCCCCGGGGTTGGAATTCTGACATTCACTAACTCGGTCTTTCTCAGTATTTATGAGAGATGTCTTCAGTTCTAAATCTAGTTATGCTATAAGAATGATGCTTCCAGCACTGCTGAACCCTAAGTTGAAATCTTACTGCTTGTAACTATAAATAACGATTCACAAGCCTAGATAAGAGAACCTAACTTCCAAGCATTCAAGCACTAAACAACACTCAAGATAGCCAATAACTCAGATTTAATGTAAAGAACAAGACATTCTTAAATTCTGCAAGTAAAGATAATGAGTTCAAGCCACAACGTCATACAAACCACCCCGATGCTCCTTTAAGAGTTTAGCCCCTCATGACAATAAACAACAAGGAAATTGCCAAAGAAATTGAAATACAAGAAGTTGAAAACTCCCTAATTTCTTGCATCCTTGTGGTTGTCAGAGGATCTACGATGTCATGGAATCTCCTCCCGATCGCCTACCATATGCGCGACATACCCTTGGTGAAGAGGAGGACGGACCCCCAAAGCTCTCTCCTTCTTCCTCCTTTAGTTCGCCCCCCAAAAAAGTCTAAATTCGGCCTTAAAAAGTCATTCCCGCAAAAGCAGCTTCCAGCCCATGTGGATTGCGGGCTTCGAGTTCTCGGTACTACAGATGCATAGCGTGCACAAGATTCCTCGAAAATTGCGTTAATTTGCATGGGGTGGAACACGCCCGTGTTGAGGCTATGTTGGCATTGCACGACCGTGCTTAGGGCATTCTGACCGTGCTTCCTCGTGCTTTCCAATTCCTGTGAATTGCACGGCCAAGAGCACACCCGTGTTGAGGCCATGCTTGGCTTGACGAACTTCTTTTTAGGTCCTTTTGATTTGAATTCTCCTCTAAATCCCTTCTACTTGCTCCAGGACCTAAATATCTTCACAATAAACTCAAAATACCTTAAATAGCACCGAACTAAACAATTAATAGCAAAAGGACAAGTAAATATCGGGTGTAATGCATATGAAATATATATATATATATATATATATATATATATATATATATATATATATATATATAATAAGCACTCATCAACATGTAAACCATTCTTCATCAATAACAAGTGAGTTGGATGTTTGAGCCATCTTATCTTATATTAATCACCAAAAAGGAATTTTTCTCTCTGAAGTAAACAAGTTAGTATTATATGCGATCATATATAAGTGAGAATAGAAGACATTGGTCAAAGCAATCAAAATAATGGTGTGGGACATATAAGGAATTTTGGTAATATTATTCTACTATGGTTATTAGCATATGATCGATTTTATTGAGCTTGACATCTTCCATGGCTCTAACTCAATTGGGATACAAGAACGAAAAGTTTATACATACATGGTAATCATAATAAAAAAGGTTTGTAATGATCTATTCATTTGCGTTCAATTGGGTAGCAACGTGGGGCTACGGGACTGGCTAGGTGTCATTCATGTCTTTTTGGTATTCTTTCCTTACCATTCAGGACGAACCTAGAGAGTCGAGCTTAAAAGAATTCAAAATCAGTCTCGTTATATGTGTAGGGGTAAAATTATCAATTTAAATTTTATTTCATTTGATGCAGTATAATTGTAAATTGTGTTAGAGTTTTGTTTTAAGTTAGAATTTTAATTAAAGTTCGATTAGATCAAATAATTAATTAAAATTACAAGGACTTTAAGACAAAATTTGTTTTAATTGTTTTAGGACTCATGTTTTTATTATGACTTCATAATAGAATAATGTTTATCATCTTTTATGAAGTCCCTATAATTATATTTCTATTAAGACTTAATAATCGGATGATGTTTATCATATTTTGTGAAGTTCCTATAAATATGACTCCTCTCTAAGCCAATGGTAGGGTAAAACAAAAAACTCATACTCTCTTGTTAGAATAGTTCTCCAATCTCTCTCTTCTTTCCTCACCTTAGTAGCTATTACAGAGAGGAAGAAGAGTTTGTTTCTGGATTCCAACGTATGGTCTAAAGGCGTTGGACTTTTGTTCGGCACGAGAAGATCTACGACGATCAAAGGAATAAATTTGGCACATCAAAGAAACTTTGAAAGATATTTTTCAGATTTATTTATAATTAGAATTAAACATAGGGTATTCATCAAATCAACTAGTTAATATCGTAATTTTATTTTACTTCCATATGGTGTTGAATTTTTGTAGAATTTTATGATATTTTCTAACAGTATCATTACACAAAAATGAAAACAACCATCACAAATGCACTGAAATAAATTAGATGATACACTAAACATGCACATTCAAACCACTAAAACCAAAAAAGCGTATAACATCAAATTGACAAATAAATGGATCCAATTTATGTATGGGAGCTAGTTTGTAATATGCAATAGTAAAGCAAACTTAAAATGAACAGACCTAGGTATGAGTCTAGAAGTTGTCACAAATACCCACCACTATGTTTAGGTGCATGACTCAACTTAGGGAAAGATAAATGAGAGGTGAGAAATATAATTACTTAGTGAGTGGAATAATGCAGTCTAATAAGGATTGAAAATAGTAATATATATCATATACATAAATTCTTAACTCAAAATGTAATGGTCAACATCCCGTGGAAGGAATAATACTTAATATAACATCTCCAAGTTCACTTTGAAACTCATTTAGCACAAATACTTTTCAAAATCTCATGACCCATTTACTCCAAATACCTTTGTCCATTCACAAAATAAGTACAAATAATAAATTTAATATGATAAAAGTCACTAGACTTTTTACATATCCCTTAAATAATATGAAAGAAATAAAATTCTACAAAACTTGTGAATCTTTGTATAATAAAGAGTTTAGCAAGTCATCTTTATAATTGATTACCTAATAAAGAAATTCTAGAATTGCTTTGAAGTAGATATTCCGATACATAGCATCTTAAGCAGGGTTTCAGATATTATTTTGGAGAACGGTTTTCATATCCAAAATATACTACAAAATCAAAATTTTAAACCCATATTAACAAATCACATTTTTGGGTCTGCTAAAAACCATTCTAAACTTGTCATGGTTGCAGTATAGTTCCAGGTTCACCAAGGCCTTTTTTTACACTTTAAAATAAAATATAACCCCCCTTAACATTGGCCTAAGTTCATTTATGTGTTGAGGCATGGTCACTTAAAATCAAGAGGCACCTCTCCTAGCCATTAGAGTTTCTTGACACTAACCCAAATGGAAATACCATACGCATGGTCATCCACGTCATCTCCCAATAAGCCGCTCCTTATGTAGACCCTTATTGTAGTAGGGAGAGCTCTTGGCTCACCTTCATCACCATTTAGGAATATCATTACAATACACGTGCGCCATACATGTATATTAACAAAATTTCAATCATCATCAAAACTCGATAACATAGATTCAATCAAGTACAGAAGCCATTATTTTCATATGAAATATGAAGCAAGTTCATACCGCAAGGAACCTAAATATGGAAACCATCCAATTTAATTATTAAGATAAATGCCATAAGCTTTAAAGCCCTTTTAAATCAAAATATCACACTTAAAAATACCTTTCCAATAACTCAATCTCAAAGCCTTTTTTTGAACTCCTTACTTCAAACCATGTATATATCCACATCAAAACTTGGAAAAGCATTCTTGAAATATATACCCATAGCTTGTAAGAGCTTTTATAGTACTGAAACACATAGAGTATATATTTTTGAAATATGTTGATAACAAAACAAGTTAATATTATAAACAATACATATCACCAAACAAAAATGAATTGACACACACACACATATCCAAGGTATTCATAAATCTTACATTGAAGAATTGGTGTGATAAGTGTGAAATCATATCTGACGATATATGAAAGGCCTTTTTAAATTAAAGAATCCATAGCATACTATGCATAATTGTCACTAATTCCACTCATATAACCAGGAAAACTCCCGATGTAAGTTTTCCACTAGTCTTCTACCAAACTACCAGCCTTGTTTATCACCTAGGAACATCAAGCCAAAATAAACAAAAAATCAACATTTCACTAACTATAATATAAACCACGTTTCTCAAAACAATAAGTCACACAAGATAAATGTAAACTCAATATAACCCAACCAAACTCTCAAGAATGATTCTAAAACACTTACATATATAAAAAGAATATGTTTTCCGGTGTACTACATTAATCCATGATTTTGCTACAATAATTGCACTCAAATTGATAAGGTTTAGCCAATAAATACAACTGTTTTTTACAAATTTTTAGAGGAAAGGAAGAAGGACAGAATTCTAAATTATTTGGGCTATTAAAACACCCACATTTCTCATTCAAAACTCAACAAATGAAACCCTAAAAGATAGGTTTCAACCATGAATGCAAAATATTGAAATTCAAATTAAAAACAAGGAATACAACAATGACGGATTGTAATACACTCCAAATATAAATGATTTCATGTAAGTCAAAAGAATTTCAAAGAATTGGAAGAGGCGAAAAAACTCTTTACTAATGGATTTTGCCGAAGAAGTCTTCAAGTTATGCCTTCTACTTAGAAGAAAAGAAGAAAGAAAGTAAGGATGAAAAGGAAAATAAAGAGGATGATGGAGAAGCAGATGAAGGAAATATTTTGAAGGAGTGGATGAGAATGAGAGGGAACGGATAAGGTTTTTAAAAGCAATTACGTAAGGGTCAAGTAAAGAATAGTCACATTACCATTTTTCCTCCTTTAAGAAAATCTCAAGAAAAGAGATTTTGACAAAATAGAGTATTTTCACACTCATGAAACTCCAAATAAAAACATAAAAAATTCATTTCACTAGGGTTACTCATGATCCAATCCAAACATGGTTAAAAAATCATCAGTTTTAAGGTGAAATGTAGAAATCGAAATTATTATGCACACTACTATACAAAACTTTGCACTTTACAAGCCTTAGATCCTTACCCTAATTCCCTCCCATTTGGGATTGAGGACTAGGTATCACACTAACTGTTCGCATTAAGACACAAATCAAGATATTTTCTCCATATCAAATAGATTAATGTTAATATCTATTCAAGAAATATTGTAATAATTAGGATCTCCAATGTGGATTATAATGGTTTTATGAGTGCATGAAATAAGTATTTTCTATACCATAAATTTATGCATGTAGCTTGTCTTTTAGCATGAATTTCTCTATTTTGGTGTTTTATTAGATATTTTATATTTGTTGAGCAGGTGTTAGGTAATTGGGATGAAAAGAATGAATGTCGAAGCGAATTGGAGCAAAATGAGGAAAATTGTTTCAAAAACATTGTAGTAGTACGGTAGTGGTGTTATTATAAAACTACTATAGCGAGCAGAATTTCAGCATGACGTCACAATGTCCGGAGCGCAGGTGTGCTTCAATAAGCACGGTCGTGCTTAAGGGAGAGCTCAAGCCATGTAGATCTCTGGATTTCAGCATTTTCAACAAACGGCCTCTACATGGCACTCTTCTCCTTGCACGGTCGTGCTCAAAGTTGTACATATCTCAGGAGATGAATTTTTTGCACGATTCGAGACCCAAAATTCATTAGTAAAGTGCATTGCTTCAAGCAGACCGTTAGCATTGTCTTGCACTAATCATACCTACATATAAAAGCATAAAATTAGGTTTTTAAGGGGACTTTTTTGGTGGAGAAGAAATAGGATGACTTTCAAGGAAGAGCTGAAGGCAACTAGTCTAGGAGGGACTGACGCTGTTTTGTGGTTTAGAAACATTGCATTTGGCAATTTAGTCTTGTCCATACGTAGAGTTTCATTAAATCCATTAGAGGAAGTTTTAGGGAGATTCTTACAATGTTTTCAATCCTTGCTTTGTATTTGGATTATAATTTGTTACATTTGAACATGAGTGGCTAAAGTATCATTCTGTGCCTTGGGCTATGAATCTCTAGACTACTTGTATTTGAATTCTTTTGTTATTTTGACTATGGGTATTCTTGTGAATTTTTTATGTTTCTTCATATTTATAATTGTTAGTGCTAGGGCCTCAATTACATACTTGATTGTCGTAATTAGGATTGAGAAATCAATCACATTAGGTCACACATAAAAGATAGGAGTTGAATGCACACATAGAGAAAGGGTGTATATGTGAATTCTCTGAATTAGGGTTAAACCTAATAGAGGAACTCACTAAGATAGAATTATGATATATTATCATATAGGATTAGGTTTGATTGCTTAGACCAAAGGAATCCACTAATATAGGAATCTCCACGATCTAAGAGTACTCTACCAATAGCCAATTTAGGTTTTCAATGCAAGGATATCTTGAGGGGTTGAGTCTAAGGCACCACCTCATCTGTTGATTGTGTCCAAATTTTGTTATATTGGCCTTCCAAGTTTGGAGTTAGCTTCTTGTTTGATTTTCATTTCCTTAGAACATATTCTTCCTTAACACTAGTCTCAAGCTTAAAATTTAAATTGTCACACCTTGGCATTATAGAAATTTCAAACTTGTTTGAAAACTATCATCTGAAAATGAGATTCATTTGGTTTTATTTCTAGAAGATCTAACTCTTCTTGTTAAAAACAAAGTTTGAACTTAGCAACTAGGCATCCTGATTTCTATAAAAATCACAAGATTTCCTCCAAGATTAAGGTAAATAGAGTTTCTTTAATTTGTCGTGGCTCTATTGGTATCAAGTGCTAGGTAACTCTTTTAGCCAATTGGACTATGCTTGCAAGACTTTATTGTTTAAGCTTTATAGAATTTTTTGTTTGTAACCTCAACTTGCCCATTAGCATAAGAATGTGTTATCGATTTTAATATTAATTGAATACTAAGAACTTTGTAAAAGCTTTTGAAACCTAATTGTCAAACTAGTGACCATTATCTATGATCATCGCAACTGGAAACCCAAAAATACAAATTAATGACCTCTACATGAAATCTTAACAAGCCTTTGAGTTATATTCTCTAATAGTTTAGCTTCCACCTATTTAGTGATGCAAGCTACAGCTACGATGAGAATCTTCAACCATTGGATGTCAATCAAAAAAGGCCTAAGAGCATCCACTTCCAATATTACAAAAAGTTTTGGACCTTCCACCATGACTAATCGCATTGCAAGCTTATGTTGCTTTGCTTCTACGAATGATGTTGGCATGCCTTACATTTACTAACTAATATCATAGTATCTCTATTAAGGTAAACCCATGGTAATCTTGCTTAATTTGTTTGTAGGCATATGATTAGTCTCTAAAGCTCCACTTTCATGAAACTCTCAGAGTACATATTCTACTTTTGAGAGATGCAAGCACCTTATATAAGAGTATAGGATCATGTCTAGAGCTATCGATCTACAAGAGTGAAATGTGTATCATGACATCTAATTTCCTAAGCTTCTTTCTTATTCTAGAGTATTACAGTTGTGGCTAAGAAATTGTGGATTAGATTCATCCAATTTGGTTTATCTTAGACTTCAAGAATCTAGCTAGCAATTCCTCCATTATGCTTCTATAAGCTTAATATCCTTGGTGAAAATTTTCTTCCAAACCCATGCACTGGGATGAGAGGATCTTCAGAGGGAGTTAGTCTCTTAATTATTAGCTCAAAGAACTTTGAAAGCCATAAATTCTTTGAATTTCTTGCTAATCTCCTTTACCCTCATTTGATGATTGCCTACCCCTTCATCTCTAGTTGTATATTCATTGATGGTTTACCCTTCACAAGTGTGACTAGCTATGGAATCCACCTACTTGTCAATTATAAGCAGTGGAACATTACCTACTTATCAATGAACTTTATCCTTCGTACCTTCTCAATTTCCTCATTGACCTCTTGTTGTCTTTCTAGAGTGAAATGTTGCCTTTTTGCTTAATTGGTTTATATGATGGATTAATAATCAATTGATGCTTGATGACTCTTTGATCCACTCCCAGAAGGTCTTGTTATGCCTAAGCAATAATAGCTATGTTGGTGAGTAGGAAATTTACCTTATCTTCTTTATCTTCGCTTTGCAGTTTCATCCCAATGTTGGCTATTCTATCTAGCTGACTTTTATCTAAAGGTGTCATGACCAAATCTTCAATTGGATTTAGCTGTAGTAAAAGCAGCTTTTTAGTTCATAAATAAACTTTGAATGATAAAGTCTCTTGCTAGTGTATGGCTATAGAACATTGCCAAGCAATAGACTGATCTCTTCTCAACTCTCGCACCTTACTTTCTCGATTAGGTATTTCATCACCATTGCCTTCAAGGCATTTGAAGTTACCTGCTAATGGTAGCACTTTAAGATGAATGACATTGTAACACTAGAAAATTTACCATTATTATAGCCTATTGGACAAAATCTCATACTATAAGTAGAAGATTGGTTGTGCTCTCTAGCAACAATGCTCATTCCCTAAATTCAACCAAAATGGACTTTATAAGTTTTCATAAGCATCCCATAATAGGACATCAATAAAGCTCCCATTGCCAACATGGATTCTCCTATCGCTTTTAATAATTTAGCTTTACATCTTGTTATCTCTAATAGCTTGGATAAAAATTGGATTATTTCCATTGTTTATAACTCCCAAAATTTGCATGCTCAAAAAAGCCTTTGGCATAACTTGTCTGCCATTTCTTTATTGAACATGTCATGGCTTTTGATGGGGGATTTTAATGCTATTCTAGATCAGAGGGAACATCAAGGTGGTAATTTTGATCATTATAGAACTAAGTCAACATGTTTTAAAGATTTTGTTGCTCGGAATAATTTGTTGGACATTGGGTTCCATGGCTCTCCCTATACTTGGTGTAACAATCAGGGGGGTTTTGCCAGACGATGGGCTTGTCTGTATCGTTTTCTGGCCAATAGCTATTATTTGTCTCAGTTTGATACTTTCTTTAACAGGCATCTCCCTCGCACTCTATCTGATCATGCTCCTATTCTGCTTACTTATAAGTTTTTAATAGTACAAATAGGAATAGAATTTTCAGGTTTGACAATTTCTGGCTCGAGTATGAGGGTTGTCACCAAAATGTTCTTAATGCATGGGCTTATAACTCTTCTAGATCTCCCATGCATGCTTTTAGTCATTTAGTCTCTCGCACCAGAAGGAATATATTGCATTGGAATTCAAATGTTCTCACTCCTCTTGATTCTGCGATTGCTGAGACTGAACATAATATTATTGCTCTTGAAATGCTTGAGGACTCTAATACCTATTTTGAAGCTACCAATTTTTCTCTTAGGGCCTTGTATAATAAACATCCTGCTCTTCTAAGACAGAATGCTATTAGATGGGCCCAAAGGGCTAAGATGATGTGGCTTAGAGATGGGGATTTTAATACGGCCTTCTTTCATAAACATGCTAAAATTAGGAATCATAAAGGTAAAATTTCGGCTATCATGGACAACTTTGGTCACATCCACATTGATTTTAATGACATTTATGAAGAATTCACTAAGGTTTATTCCAAGTTATGGACTACTTCCAATGATTTTTCTGTTTCTCATTTAATCGCTAGACTTCCAAATGATCTCCCAACTTTAAATGATGAGGATAGGAATATGCTTATCAAACCTGTGACTCTTTCTGAAATTTATAAGACACTGAAATCAATGCCTAGAGGGAAGAGTCCGGGTCCTGATGGGCTGAATGTGGAATTTTACATTTTTTATTGGGATATTGTTCGGCATGCTTTATTTGAGGCCATTACTCACTTCTTCCATACTGCCACTCTTCCGAAATCTTGAGGTAAGACTTTTATCTGTTTGATTCCCAAAAAAGATAATCCCATTAAAGTAAGTGAGTTTAGGCCAATTTCTTTATGCAATGTGTGTTACAAGATTATCTCTAAGGTTCTTAGTGAAAGGCTTAAAAGAGTGATGCATAAGCTTATTGGCCCAGAGCAGACTGGTTTCCTTGCGGGCAAAACTACTTTTGACAACATTATTGCCCTCTAAGAAATTGTACATTCCTTAGAACATGAGCCCATTTCTCCTCCTAGGATGTTAATTAAGGTAGATGTGGAAAAGGCATATGATACCTTAGAGTGGAATGCCATCCTTGCCACGCTTCGGATTATGAACTTGCCTGCTATTTGGATTTTCTGGGTTCATGCTTGTATTTTTTCTCCTACTTTTTCCTTTCTTATTAATGGGAAGCCTTCAAAGTGGATTGCCAGTCAAAGAGGGGTGAGACAAGGAGATCCATTGTCTCCCTTTCTTTTTCTCTTAGTTTCTCAAAATCTGCCTGTCATTTTGAACTTTGTCCTTACACAGAATTTTATCTCTGGTTTTGATAGCAGATTGGCTTCTAATTTTAATCATTTGATGTATACTGATGATTTGATTATTGTATCAAGAGCGATTAGGATGGTTGTTAAGAATTACAGGCTTAGTTTTGATTATTATAAAAGTCTCACGGGGCAGCAAATTAATCCTTCTAAATCAGAGATTTATCTGCCCAGCTGGTGTAATAAAAAAATTAGAGCTAGGCTTGAACCAATCCTAAAATATGAGATCTGGAAATTTTCCTTTTAAATATCTTGGAGCTTTGGTTTCTCCTAATAGAATTCCGGTGTACCAATTTCAAAATCTGGTGGGTAGAACCAAATCCAGTCTCAATTCTTGGAACCCTTCTAGTATTTCCCTGGCTGGAAGGACTGTGTTGGTAAATAGTTCTCTCATGTCCATTCCAATCTATCCTTTGTCTTGTTACCCTGTTCCGGACTCTACCCTGGATTTGATTCCCAAATTGTCTAGGCAGTTCCTTTGGAGCAATGGCACTACTGGAGGCAGATTTCACTATATGAGCTGGAACATTACTACGCTTGATAAAACGGAGGGGGGTTTGGGCATTAAGAATTTAAAGAATGCAAAAACTACTCTAATAGCCCAGAATGTCTTTGCCCTTATCAATCAGGAGATCAAAATTTGGGTGCAGATTGTTAATTTGAAATATGGGAGTTTTCATCTTTGGGGGGGATCCTAACAAAATTGGCAAAATTTCCTGGTTTTATCGTAATCTTCTCAGAACTGCTGAAATTTTTAGATAAGGAGTAGTTCTTACTCAGTGCAATCCCAATATGACGGATTTCCTTAGGCATGCATGGATTTTTGATACCCCTTTCTCTTTGAAACCAACTTTTTTTATATTAATATCAGTGAGCAGAATCTTAACATTAGTGATTTTCTTGATGGGGATATGCTGAATGAAAACACCATAGAAAGGTTTTCGAACAAAACCTTAACTGGGATCTTATAAAAAACATAGCTTTTCATTTGAATGATCCTAATCGGTGGAGTTGGGGAATAAATTCTTCTTCTGATAAAATTGCCACTAATGTGTACAATTATCTTAATCATGATCATACTTTAGAAGAAGATAAATGGGGGAGGGGTGGTATAAATTGTGGAGACTTCCTATTGTCCCAAAGGCAAAAACGTTTTTATGGAGAGCTTTGCATGGCCGAATACCCACCTTTGAGTTATTGTATTCTATTGGGATTGGTCCTCAAACTCAATGTTTGTTCTGTGGCCTTCGTAGAGAAACTCTGGACCACTTGATGAATGAGTGTCAAATTGCTAGACGTTGTTGGATTTTGATAACTGAATATACAGGATTCCAGTGTGTTTCTTTAACTAATTTCCTAGATGGGAGTTGGTTGACCAGGGATTGAATTAGAGATAAACGCCAGCAGATGCTTTGTAGAGCATTGATCGCCACTTCTACTTGGGCTATTTGGAAGGCCATATGTGAACTTGCTTTCAATAACAGAAGAAATCATGCTCATCAAATCTTTGCCCAGGCTTTAAACCTGACTCAGAATTAATTTTGGAACATCAAGAGCAAATTCAGGGAGTCCCTTCAACCTTCAATCTCAAAGTTTACAATTAACATTTTCTGTGATGCATCTTGGATTTCTAACACTAACTTGGGCGGTGCAGGTTTTATTATAACACGAGAGA
This sequence comes from Dioscorea dumetorum, assembly GCA_902712375.1. NCBI lineage: Eukaryota > Viridiplantae > Streptophyta > Magnoliopsida > Dioscoreales > Dioscoreaceae > Dioscorea > Dioscorea dumetorum. The sequence goes on along the minus strand of CACTHL010000490.1, from coordinate 3,700,172 downwards.
GACATCAGATTATAGTGGCAGGATCAATGTCCTTGGTTGCCGCATTAAGTTTGGAGGCTGAAATCAAAGCAATTGAATTTGCTTTAAAAGAATACGGGAGATGGGGAATGAAGCTAATGGAGATTCACATGGATTGTTTAGTGGCTGTGGAATTGCTGTCATGAGATAGACCCAGACACATTCATGAAGGCCAGATGGAAGTTCAAAGACTTAAGGAAATTCTACACCAAGATGGAGAGATCGAGAGTCGGTACTGCTAAAGAGAAATCAATATGATTGCTGATACATTGGCAGATTATGGCAGGAGGAACCCGGGATTATCTTTGTTTCATCAGGGTAATGATAGACCTTATTGGCTTGAAGACATGGCTTCGTTAGTCGGTCTAAGTTTTTGAGTCGTAGTTCTAGTTTGGTGCTTTAGCTCCTTTTTGAGCTCCTTTCGACAAAAAAAAAACAAAAAACAAAAAACAACATGGATTCTCCTAACTTCAAAATTACCTATAATCATCAAGGCTACTAGTACATCATCATGAAGTTGATGAATTCCTTCATGATCATTCTCTAAAATATCAATAGAGTTATACTACTACGATTTCTTAGTGGGTTAGTCCAACTGTGTTAAACATAGTGTATTGTTTTTGTCTTAAGCTAGTTTCACTCTTTCTTGTTGGTCACCAAGCAATGTAATAAATCACTCTTCTAGTAGGCTGGCCTTCTATGTTGATGTCAATATAGATCCTATAGTACATCCTCACATGCTCGTCGATTCTTCTCGGCCAAGTTTTTGACGCCTCTCGCTCTCTACTATATAGTATTCCTACAATCCCTCCACAAAGGCAACAAAATCAATCCAAGCAGTTAGTTGAGGGAGACACTCCAATGTCTAGTTAGAACAGGATTGTCCCTGGAAAGAAGAAAAGGAAATGAGAGGGTTAGAAACAAAGAATAGGTTTAAGGCTATATAGCTATAGAGTTTTGGCATCAACTCTTAGGGGCCGTTTGGATTTGTGGAGTAGGATTGGGAAGGGGGGGAATGAGAAGTGAGGAATGGGAATCAGAATAGGGGAAAGGGAAGGATAATAATAAAGTTGTTTGGTCGGAGGGAATGGGAGTTAGGAATGGAAAAAATAAGAGAGAGAAATATAAGAGAATTACACTTATGCCCTTTCATATAAATATGATGATATTTTACAAAACTATAGTTTTTATTTAACAATTAATAATTAACATGATTATTATCAAATATTTGTAATATATTTAATTATTTATTTTAATTTATTTTTATTAAATTATTTTATTTAATTAATATAACTTAAGAAAATTTTACTATATTAATAAATATAACGTATAAATACATATAACTTAACCATTAATGTAACTATTAAATTATAACGTGTAAATAATTTTGTTATTAAATAAAATATAACGTACCAATTAATAAATTACATGTTTTAATATAACATGTAAATAATTGTGTTATTAAATTATTTCATCTAATTAATATAACTTACATTTAATAAATAACACGTTTTATTTTTATTTAATTTTTTAATATCTTATTTATTTATTTCTAATTGTAATCAACCAATTATATAATTTAACAATTGTTTGTTTATTAAATAAATAAATGTCGAACATGATTTATTAGTATTAAACATTTTTATATATGGAGGGTATAATGGTATTTTTACAACTAAGGAATGGGAAGCCTCTCAAAATTGGAAGGAGTGACAAACACCCAAGTTAGTAATCCCAATCCCATAAAATTTTACTGTTCACTCCTAAGCTAGTTACCAAACATGAGAGTGAGATTCCAGGGTGCTTGTGATTTCCACTCCCAAGTAATCAATCCAGGTTACAAACGGAGGGTTAGATGTCAGTCAATGCTCATACATTAATGATGGTGCTCTTGTTTTTATAGTTTGTTGACCCTGCTAACTTAGTTTTTAATCATTGGAGATTCATTTCCCTTATCAGATGGCTAAGTGGACTTTGCCCTCTTTTCGATTTCATCCCTTCTATTAGATGTTGAAACAAGCCTTTTCTGACCAATGAAAATTCCATCTCCTCTGTTAAGAAGGGTGACTGAGCTTTTCCATGTTGGGTGGTTAAGCACTTAAAAGCTGAATATATATGTGTCTAAATCATGCCACATGTCTAGGTAATTTTTTCCCCCAAAATATTATAAATAAAAAATAAAATAAATCATTAGCTTAAATAATTTAAAAATAAAAAAATCAAGGTCAACCGCATAACAAATTATATATAGTATAAAAGATCTATAGATTAATTTTTATCTTTACAAAAACTTCATTCGTTGTTAATCATGGAATTTTTGACTAATTAATGCTAGTCACAAAAGATCCTTTATGCTCAGAACGGACTTTTCTGCTTAATAAATGATGTTTATTATAAATAAATAAATTTTAGATATTATTCCATAATGACATATTTACTTAATTTAATATCATTTTTTAATATGATTATTTTCTTCCAAGTAATTCTAAATATGATGATTGGTTAAAGAGAACAAAATAATACAGAATAAGAAACTAATTTACACAAATACTCAAACCATTGCCAGCCAGTCCTGCGGGACGCCATGCCAAAACATGTCATCACCTATCAGATGGTTTCAAATTGACAAAAATTTCCGTCTTTCCTTCTTCAGTAAATTGCACAAAAAAATTGCATCATTACAGCATGTTAACCTATAACTCCATTAACCCTTCCTTGTATATTACAATGTGTATCAGCCTAATATATTGTTTCTTTAACAAAGCAATCACAGCAAACTCATGTGAAGCTACAACACACCTTATTACCTTTTCACAAACATTCAGACTGTCCGCAGATGCAAACAGCAACATTCAAGCAACAAAATCGTGCAGATTATGCAATGATGATCCAAAAGTCTGCGGAGGATCCAGTGGATTGACACAATCATAATCAGCCGCCTCAGCACCTTGAGAAGCCATGGTATACATGTTTTCACCCCCTATTGAGAGGAAGCTGTGTGGATTGCTTGATCGGATACTGACGTTACAATGCTGCAAACCTAATGTGAGAGACACCCCGCCATTTCCGTACCTTCCCAGATCGGCCATTTGATATGCCATGAGCCTTTCACTCACATTAGAGTGACTGAAGGCATCCTGGAGAAGCCCGGAGTCCTCCTGAGTAGCTCTTTGATCACTCAACTTACAATTCGCATAAGCCTCATCCACATTTGGCTTGCCATAACATCCAGTTGCTGTCCTACCAATATAAGCATCAGTACTTCCCAAGTCTTCCTTATCTTCAAAGGATCTAAGCTCATTTTTCCCTTTCGATATATTGTCAGAGGAAGAATTCGAGTCCATCTCTGTGTCCCCAGTCTCTTCTTTGTACATTTCCTCAATCATAGGCTTCCAAAGGCGGACACGTGCATTTATAAACCAATTTGATACCTGGAAGAAAGAGCAGTTTTATATCATTACATAAAAGGTCAGCATTCTCTGTTGACATTTCCTGTAGCAAATGGTTTTACTTGCACTTCAACTCAGAAATGGTTACTAGCATGCAAGTTAAAACTACACTGTTTTATGTAAAAATAAAGCTTTGAATAACCTGACTCCTTGTGAGGCCGGTTTGTCTTGCAAGCATCAACTTATCTGAGTCATTTGGATACCTGTTGAAACATCCTCAAAATATATTAATTACTAAAACAATGAATTGGAAGACCTTCAAAATGTAAGGAGAATTGAGTTTATGGAGCATACGGATGGAGAAAATGCTCAAAAAGCCATGCGCGAAGGATTGATACAGAGTTTTCAGGTAAACCTCGCTGCGGTCTCCAGGCATGGGGTTGCATCATACCAAGCTGCTGCATTGCCTTCTGTTGCCTAAGTTGCTGGTCTATGAGACGAAGACGTGGTATCCCACCCCCTTTGCCACTTGAATTGTCTTCCTCTCCCAGAGCTTTGCGTGAGGATCGGATCTGGCTGCAGATAGCATCTCTGAGGCAGCGGAAGTGCCTCGAAATAGTTTGCAGAGCAAGAGCAGTGTAAGCTTTAGCTGCCCCAACACCTGCTATTACATCAAAAGATGACACTACAATCTGCATCTGATAATAATATTGTTTGTACCTTCTATCAACCTGTAATGAGAAGCATGAAATTGATGATATCAGAAAAAAGAATTCCAAATATGTTGAAATAAGAAATGCCATTCTCTCATTAATTTGCAAAGAATTATACATCCTGGTTATCATTATTTTCATTGAGGACATCTTTAATTACAAAAAGAATTACACATCAATGCCATTTTCCAAAGAAAAAGTATTCAGTCTTATGGAACAGAAGCGACTTCATCAGTAATATTCCTCCCAGCAGAAAAAAAGGAAGAAACTGATCCTTTTTTTTGTGTGATCAATTTATAAGCGAAGCCACTGATGCAGTTTCTTCTACATTGCACCCTAGGAAGTTCGGATACAGACACATGGCACGCGAAAGACATGTGATACAATACGGTGAGAAGCCATTTTTCAAAAAATTAGGACATGACACGTTGGGGACACCATGAATAATTTTATAAATTTTTTATATATGTTTAATTTTTTACTAAAAATTTGACACAGCAAGTCAGCTACAAGTCAATTAGGAGTCTAAAATCCTAAAGGTCAAGTCACTAACTATTGCAAGCATCAACATTTAATAATTCCACAATCTAAAGAGATCTATGAATTAGTATATATTATAAGGTAACAAACTATAGTTTGATTAATGGTTGGGTATTCAATATATCACCATTCAATATTCATCACGGAGTTGATCGACGCACTGTAAGCAAAGAAAATCAAAGGTGAAGGGAATCAGGGGAGGAAACAATGACAGAGGAACGGACAGCATACCCTACATTGTTTCTTTTAAATCCAAAAGCTTTTCATATTTGCATAAAACCCACATGTATCTTGAAAATTCTGAGTTGGTCCCAAAAATGTGTCAACTGTTGGGGCAAGCATGTTAGAGTGTGCCAAGAATTAAACAAAAAAAAAAGGTAAAAAACAAAAAGATACTCTGACACTTGTTTGACAAGTATCGGAGTGTGTCGAAGGCATGTTGGTGTCTGATACATGTCTGAACTGCTTTTATGACGCTTGCTTAGAATAATAATTAGCAGAAAGCAATGCAAAATGAAATTGTGGTAATGCATTTCCATGTCACGTGTGCTAAAAAGCATATAGAGGAATGGAAAACAACGTGTGAATAAAAAACAAAATAGTTGGATTTGTCTTAGATAGGTTTTCGGTTAGTTTGGTAATAGCACTGCACTTGATGTTGCCAGGAAGCTTTTCCAGAATAGTATTAACTTCAAATATAAGAAGTTCATAGGATTTAGGGTTTACAAGGAGTGATTATATATGTGAAATCATATAAGTAGTTTTTAAGAAAGAATTCTTCATGGTATCAGATAGCCTTAGGACACATGAATAGCATATCAACAGGAATGAGAGCACAGAAGACATTATTTTACACTTGCTTATCGATGAAAATAAGGCTACGTACTAGAATGAGTGCAGTTCTCTGTGGTCATAATTCATACAACAGAAGCAAATCAGTGAATGCAATATCTGATACGAAAAACATTCTTTTTCTCAATTCTTTCTAATCAGGAAATAAACAGAATGAACACCTGGAAGAATGAACTTATAAATTGCATAACTTGATATAGGCAAACTGGTCAATTTACTTTCTTTCCATTACCAATTTTGGTTTGATGAGAAATTCAGCACAAACATTAAGAAAGAATTCACTGATGGCCAACACATCTTCTCTAACCATTGAAGAAAATCTTTGTTTTAATGTTATCCAGGAAATCCTTCATTCAAATTCCTAAAGCAAATTGTGTGCTTTTTCATATTTCAGGTCACAAATTGACAAGATTTGACAAACAAAACAAATGACACTATGGATAATAGTGTTCATTTTCTATATTTCCATAATTCTTACTGGCACCAAAAAGATTGTGAATGGTTTGCATAACTAGATAAGAGTTAAATAATCTCTGAACACATTGATTCTAACATACTAATTAAAGATAAGATGTAAAGAAGTATAGCATGTACATGATTACGGACAAATGGACTAATTAGGCCTGTCCTTAACATGCTAATTTGAGTATGTGACGCAATTTTAACATATCAGGCACCAACATAATTTGCCCATGTAACTTTAAGTATATTGATCTCATAAAGAAACCTCATTCGTACCTTTATTTAATGATTAGCATGTCAGTATTAGGGGTCACCAAACCACAAGAGTTTTGCCATCCACAGATTAGATTAAATCCGCAAAACAATTAATTTTAGACTCAAGTTAAGGTCCAATTAATCTTGATTAAAGTAATTCAATTGAATAAAACTAAGACTTCAGCTGAAACGTTTGGGTGAAACCCAAAAACACAAATCATATGAAATTGCGCTTTTCTTATTTCTATTATATTAATTTGAAATTTTATTAGTGCGAACTAGTATGAGAAATCAATTCCTACAAATGGAACCACTTTCCAGGGGACCACAACCCATAAATTAGAACATTAGACAGTGCAATCGAACTAGAATATGTATACACAAATACTTGTCATGTAACTTTCCACAATGACAAAGCATCAGACATGATAATGTGAACTAAGAAAATTAGCAGCTGAAGCAATATTTGTCCCTGAATGCTAGACGGCATACGTGTCTAGCTAAGAAAATGCATAACAATAAATGAAATGATGGACCAAATTAAAATGCTTCAAACATGATAATGTGAACTCTATTATGTGTGAATGCTATAATCAGGCGATGTTTAACATTGACAATCTAAGCAATGGATACTCATTTCATCTGTACATTTACTAGATGGACGGTATAAACTGGTATTATCTATCTTGATTATTTATACCAATTAAATTATTCAGCAATGAGTTATACCAGTTAATTAATACAAAGCCAAAGAATGTGCCTAACAAAACATTGCATAAAACTTATACCTGTAACTTTCCAAAACTTTAAATGTTAGTAAATGATGAAGCCATACTAACAGAAAAGAATCCATAGAAGAGATTTTGCGAAATCTAGGCAACATGGCATGATATCATCTGTACCATCTAATAGAAATATAGTAAACAAAGAAAAAAAACCGTTAAGAGGGATGAGCTTGTACCTCATCCAACATAGCCAAAAGTTTTGTTATCTTGTTCTGGATCTCCTGCCTCTCAGGATGCCCGAGCTCTATAGAGGAATTGGCCAAGGATTCTTGCTTGCCTTTAGGCATTCCATCACTCTTTGATCCTGGATCATTTTCTTTGCAACTTGAAGTGTCTAAAGAATTATTCAAAACTTGAACTTTGTTCTCTTTGTTCTTCAAAACATTGCTAATGTGCACGACCTCATCAAGTAGTTGTTGTGCAGCCTTCAGATATTTAGAAGTTGGAATTGTGCTTGTCAAAGTGGAAAGCCCACGAGAGAGATTTGCATGCATCAGCTTGTTTCTCACAATATCATCTCTACATGACCCACTATTTACTGAAGCTGATTGATGAGAACTCACGTGAGAGATGTCTGAGTTAGTATGCTGACATGGAAAAGAAGGCACTGCAATATGGGTGCTAAGGCTAAGAGATAAGCCTTGGCCTGGTGATGCCATAACATTTGATGGCTGCACAGATGAATTTTGATTCCTTAAGACACTCAGCTGCTTACGCAGTCCCATCTGGATATCATCTACACTATTCAATGACCCACTACCTTGCACCAATATCTCATCTTCACCATCTCTCCAAGCATTGTAAGTTTGTTCCATAATTTGTGAGGCAGATATGTTGGGTCCCCCAAGAGCAGAATGTTCCTTAACTGAAACAGGAAAGTCAATGAATGTTTGTTGTGACTGACCACTATTGCCTGCCAAAATTTCTGAATATGGTCTGGAAGAGGAATAGCTCATATAAGGCATGCTTCCATGAACTGATGACTCAGGATAGGATACATTTCCACTTTCTCTAATATAAAAGGTTTGCATAATGTCCCTCTGATCATCTGAGCCAGAGTAAAATGTAGCCATTGCTCTCATTTGCTATTCTTTTGAGTTGAAGAGCTTTACTAATAGCAGTGTTTGGATAGAAATCATAATGAGACATTGTGTCCGCACATCATGAAGGTAGGGACGGTCTCCATAAACGTGCAGCCATTTGTATTAGCTGGGGAGAAAAGCAGCACTTAACATTTAAGAGTAATAGAAGAGAAGATGATAGAAATTTCATAAGTATAAGGATAGAGAAACAAAGATACAAGATTCCAATATATAACACGATGAACAAGTGAGCTCAATTGTAGAAGTGGTTCCAGTACAAAAAGATATAATCAAAAGAATCTTGGTGTTAATACCAGATGATGTTTATTGAACTCAAACAACCAAGAGAAAGAAAAAGATCGCAAATACCAGTGTGAACGTACAGAGTGTGTTGTTGATGAAACAGATTTTGTATCACCACAAATCTAAATATGAAAGAAAAAATTTCCAATACGCTGGTAGAAAAAAATAAAAGTGAGCACAAACGACAAGCAAGCGATAGAGCTTTCAGGATTTTAAGTTGATCGAAATGAACAAATGGCAGTTGGTGTTGAGAATTTTGCCCCATTAAAATTTCACCAAATAATCTTCTTCTCGACATGAAAGTGGATGTATACAGAAAATTTACAAACTAGCGGTAGTTGGTGTTGAGAATTTTGCACCTCTCTGGGTTGTTCTACCAGTCACAATTTTCAGCCAATCAATACTCACTGCTTAACCCGGCAAACTGATTAAATCCATGTTTTTTTCTGTCAACAACACGCTGGCCAATTGATACAAAACTTTCTATCATTTGACCACAAATAATTCAACAAAAAATCAAAACTCCTGCTTTATACATCACATTGAAAAGAAAGGACAAGCAAATAATGCACCAGAAACAAAACCTCATAAAAAGGAAATCTTCACCTCGTCCCATCTTGCAGATTGAGGAAAAGAGAAATTTCCTTTTCTCTTATTACTGGAAGAACACATAGACAAAAAGAATCACCAAGTGATTAAAATACCAAAACCCATCTAAACTGCTGTTCTTTCAGCTTGTCCAGAAATTTCAAGCCACTGAATAACAACCAACTCAAAAAGTGTCTAATATACCTCTGGAGAGTTGCTCTGAAGATCATGCAATAAAATAAAATGGCAAGAACACAGAAACACCAAACTTCTGAACCACAAAAATGGCATGGTGACATGGAGAGAGAGCCAAAAAAAGGAATGAAGCAATGGATGATGATGGTAAGAAACAAAAAGATACCTGCTTGTGGGGAACAGGAACGCAAGAATTCAGAGCTGATCTGCTGCGAGGGATCCCTCCCACTGCAGGAGACAAACCACGATCCCAAGAATCAACAAAAAACCAGACCCCTTTTCACCCTCAAAATAAAATAGTCCATTGCATGCCACAACAACAACAACTGCAGCAGCTGAAGCAGCAACAACTGTAATTTATGAATTGTTTTTCAATTTTCCACTGTCTTTATCCCCTTGCTAGTCTATTTACTTTTGTTGTCTATTTTTCTACCCATCAGATTCTCATCATCATCACAAGCAACATTCTATCTTGCACGTGAGAGAGCTCTGTCTTATCTTAAAAAAGTTATGGGCCTTGGGGTAAATCTTCTCCTTTCCTTCTTTTACAACGGAATTACATAAAAATCCCTCTCTCGTTTCAACTTTACTTTTTATTTTTTACAAATACAACACATCAATATTTTTAAAATGGGTCCGATGACACTGATCTATAAATTTTTTAAACTAATTTCTTATCTTTCTCAAAGCATTTAATTTTTTAGAAAAAGTCATAATTTCACAAAACAGAATTTTTTTTTTAGCTATTTAGTATTTAATTTGCTATTATAAATTTGGTCAAAGTACATGAATAAATCAAAATTTTAAAAATATGATGAGTTTGTCCAAAAAATAAAATGGTAAAATGGGATTTAATTGAAAGAAATCAATTGATGACAGACAAAGATTTAAATACTTGGACGGTGGTTATAATTATTAATGGAAAGTATAGGTACCCTTCCTCTGGTCTTGTTATTCTCTCTCTCTCATTTTACCTCTCTTTTAATCATAGTCTGGTGCACCATCAAATGTTGTTAGGGTGTTATCAATCCACTAACCACCAGTAGGTGGACCTAAACTTTGTGTGGTATTAACACCCAAATGACATGCTCCGCCCGCCAGGAGCCTCCCTTATTCACTTGTTTATGTTATATATATATAATTAATTCTAAAATATGGGCTCTTTATGGTTGGTTGCAAATTTAATAAGAAAAAAATTATGGTTGTCTTCAAATTTAATCATGGCTTAGAGTAAAATGAATATTTAGTAAATAAAAGATAATAAGAAATAAACATCAAACAAAAATACACAAATTTGCCTGAATTCATTGTGTTGGTAACGATTTATTTTGCTAAAGTCATTTGTGCTTGTGTGTGTATATATATATAGATATATATAATTTTAAAATATGTTCAATAATATATAGTCCAGTTACAAGTCAGATTAATGATATGGCAAATCACAAAAGACAACATGTGATAATTTAGGACTTCTCAAGTGTGGTCTGATGCCTGAATGCTTTAAACAGGTGTACACTACACTATGGAGTTTTTTTTTGAAAAAACAAATCAATTGAATTTGGATTGTAAACATGAGAAAATAATAATAATGACAATAAATGCAAAATTGTAAAGATTGTGAGCTTGGTACTTCAATGTATTTACCTCTGAAGAAAGATCAATGATTCATTCAATGAAACTGTGAGGCCTGGTTAGTACTTACTAGGTCCCATGTGACTGATTTTATCCACAATGTCGGCTGAACCCTACAGTAGTGCTTGCATAATATATAAGATAATTAATAAGTTTGGTAATCTTTGCCTCACTCCAGAATGATGCCTTCATAAAATAAAGAGGGACTAATTGTCTGCTTTCAATTATAGGCAAATGCACCCCTGCTATCTAGGCACCCTAATTATGTTATTATGATTCAGAGTATGACTTGTGTATTCTTTAGCAATCTTTTGTGGTGCTTTCTGGTGAAAGTTCACAATTGCCCCTGTACTTATATTATGGTTTGAACTCTACAAAATTATATATATTATTAAAACTATAAAAAATATATTTATTTTGGTATGATGTAACAGTTTGTATGATAGATTGTTTTACCTTATAGTTTGGTTGTGATCATATAAAATGGGTAAAATTAATATATTTGTGTCATTAGGATTAAACATGAACATATTTGAGTCATTAAAAACAAAACCTAGATATATCTATATTATTTAAATTTTAGAATAACATTTATTTGGATTCAAATATGAAAATGAGCATCTAAACATAAGCGGTAAAATTAATTATGATATTCACTTGTTGAGAATTATGTGTCCACTACATACCATCCTTTTGTAATGTTTATTGAATATTTTACCGATGAAACTATATAATTATTTTTGGAATCATTTCCAAATGTTCAATTCAGTTTTTGAATTTAACAAAAAAAAAGAATATCGTTATAATTTTTAGAAAATGTAAAATATACATTAAATTAATTGTAGATTCTAATTTTGTTGAAGTGCAAAGAAAAATTCAAAATGAATATATTTGTACAGTTTTACATTGTAAAATAATTTTTTTATTTTAATATCAAATTAAACATTTACTTATATCTAACTATCAATTATGGACCAATGATTTTTTGGTCAATAAGCATCGGAACTCTTGATCGAAAAGTGTTTGTTTGGATGAAGACCCGAAATCGAACATCAAAATTCATTCGAAGTAACAGTGCATATGTGTTCAGATATTTACTCTATATTTATATATTTTTTAACTTTTTTAATTTTAGAGGTGCTTATCCTCTGTTTGTCCCAAAAAAAAAAAAAAACAATTATGGTCTTCCACCTAAATTGTATGACTCACCCACATTAATGATTAAACACAACTCCTTCGCTATTCATTTCATATCTTATCTTGATAATTAAATGTATGGTTTGGTTGCTGGGGACTACAAATTCACAATATTGATTGTTTACAATTTATTTATTTATTTATGTTGGATTTTTGTGTACCTGGTTCCTACTAAACTTCCATCTTGTGGCTTTTTTTTATTCCTAAAGTTGATGCAAAGCCGGCCGCTTTATTTATTTTGGAATTTTGGTGACCTAGGTTGGCTGCGTTTTTTAGACTTTATTAAATTAACTTTTTCTTTTATTCATTTTCAATACCTAGGGGACTACTTCACTTGCAATGGCCAGTCAATTTATTATTTGGTAGGATTAGGTACATGCCTTTTCTTTTTAAGAATGCAATTTAAGTGTATTTCTATGCATAACTTATGGTCATGAATTTATAATTACCACATTTACCTGATTTGGTGTGAATAAATATAAATTATGTTTTAGGTAAATATCTTTAGCGGTTACTTTATACTCCATTTTGATTTTGAGCATCAAACTCTAATTCATACTATTATGGTTACACAATTTTAATTTGTTTTTACTGATACGATATCAAAGGAATTCCAATAAGACTTTGCTAATGTGGTCATCAGAATTACTATATCACCACCTGAGGGCTACGTCATTTGCAAACATGAACATAACATGCCATCAATAATAATGATGTGGTCACCATGTTCTTGTCATATCACCCACCACATTAACTTTTAAAAATTTTCTGTCCTCTGTCTTTTTTGTCATCAATGACATGTCACATCCATGTTTGCACATAACGTGGCTGTTAGGTGGTGACATAGTAATTCCGGCAACCACATCAGCAAATTCTTACCGGAATTTCTTTGACACTCGATTTATTAAACAAATCAAAGTTATGTAATGAGAATGATACAAATTGAAGTTTAATACTTAAAGTGAAAATTAAGTATAGTACCGTACCCACTCAAAATATTTTTCCATTATTTTTTATTGATCATAGGAATATGAGTAGTGTAAGAGATCAGATGTACAGTGGCGGGGGAGGAGGGGGTCAAAGGGGTGCTGTGCTTGAGCACCCACTTGGCCCTAGGAGTCCTTTCAATATAGGAAGGCTAGGGGCGGTGCAACTGTTCAAGCACCCCCTTGGGCCTTTAGCCTTGAGGCTTTAAATGCAAAAGGCAATATCTTTACTAGTTGTCTGCCAGCTGGTTGTAGATTATATATATATTTTTTAATTCATCTCCTAGGCGGCTACTAGCTAGGCATCAAATATAAAAAACAACATCCAATGTTTCACAATAATTGAGTAGATATTTTGCACAAATCTTAAAAGTAAATCCAAGCATCCAATGGCCACAATTTAGACTTACCATTGGCTCCACTTAGGAATCATGGATTCACTGATTCAGGATTAAGAAAATAATTCATCTTCTAAGCTATTTTGGTTCGATTTCAGAATATGCAAAACCGAAGGATTCAACTCCCACTTAGTTAGTGGTATGTGTATTTTTATATATTTTTTAAATTAATTAGTATAATCTTAAATTTGGATTAATATAATCAATTTTTTTATATTTATTTTTTAAGTTAAACTCAGCACCCTGTCTTGATTTTATTTCTGGTTCTGCCGCTGCAGATGTGCACTATCATTTTCTATGATTTTAAACAAATGTATTTCTAATATTTTCATTTATTTAGCTCAAGAATTTTAATATAATGGTTTATATAAAATTATGGATGAAGGTCAAGAGTCGTCTTTAAAATTTGATTTTGGTATTAAAATGGATTGTTTATGGAAAAAAAAGATTTTCGAGGCCATCTCATAGTTTTCAACGACCACTGAAGTTCTAGAGATTTTGAAAAAGCAAGTTGGTCCTTACTTCATCGAGAACTTAGCCCCCAATCTCTAACATATGGTAACTGTCAAATAGGTGTACACCGACCAATGTTGCCATTTTGCAGCATGCCAAGTTGATGGCTTTTTCTCAGAAAAATTGCTTTTATCTTTTCCACAACCCAATTTTGTCTCTCTTTGGCCTATTTATCTTCTCTGGTTTTCGCCAATCTTCTTCCTACATTTTGCTCATTCTTTTTCGTTCCCCTCTTTGTCCTTCCTCAATGGCTCTACAGCTTCCTTTTCTTTTTCTTTTTCTTTTTTTCTTTTTGTTGGATACTTTTGTGTTCTAATATGTCTCTTTACTCCTCGATGCATCAATAACGTTTGGTCTCTTTATTAGCAAGACAAACTCTATTGTGCTATGCATATTGAGCTAGATATCATCATCATCTAATTTCCTTCATTTCTCTCTCTCTCTCTCTCCCGAACACTTTCTTCTTCCTTTTTTCATATTATTTTTCCAAGCTTAACATTTGAAATTTCGTTTACAAGTTCTGGCTTCATTTATCAGTATTGCAAGTTTTTTTTTTTTAAAAGAGAAGCTTCATTTATTCGTATTGCAAAGTATGCCAACATGGAGCTATAAAGTACATGTTTCTTGAACAAATCAGGCCACAATTCCAAAAGTCGCTAATCGCTGCACTTCGCTGAATCTCTACACAATGATTGATTGTCATGCCCCTAGAAGTCACAGCTCTAAGAATCCGTGCTTATCAAAACAGCATGCAAACTTGAACTTGCTATAATCGCTTAGTCCCTAAGAGACAATATTCTTCCCCTGGTTACCATAAAGCCTGCACCACCAATATTTGCATTAGCTACCCATGAAGCATCACAAAATACATTAATTGAGAGATTAATAGTATAGGTTTGAGTATACTCCCTGATTTTTCCTTTGAGATCCCCAAAGTAATCGAGCATTGTGTTTATTGCTTGACTAAAAATCTGATGGGCATGCTGCTTCTTGTTATTGAAAACAAGCTCACATCTGGCTTTCCAAACACTCCATGCACAGTATTGCAAGTTTAAAGAGGCTTCATTTATTGTATTGCAAGTATAAAATGGAGGTACATGTTAGATTCATGATTTTGTCAAGCCTAGGGAAGTTAATGCTTGAGTCATAGAAGTTGGGACGGCGAGGAAGGCGTGCAATGCTTGGTTATTAAAGACAAGGGTTCCCAGGTTTTGTTTGATTTCCACCAAGTTTGTAAGAAAAATACAGTTGATATATACATTAATAGCATTGAACAGTTTGATGGTCTCATAAGGCATAGCATAAGATATCTATGTACTTTTAGAGCTGCTTGCTTAATAACCCCTTAATAATAAATGAGTTGAATAAAATAATTCGAATAATTATTTGCATTTCTAATGTTCACAATTTACATGCACGTAATTGTTTATTGTGTCATATAAATGAGTTGCATTGTTTATCAGAGCCTATATAAGTTTCTAGATAGTCGTATCCATACTACCCAAAGTAGTCATGGAATCAGCCACAATAAGAAAGCTTGTAATGCCATCATCATTGATTAACATGTTATTGTGGTTGATTTCTAATTTACTGATTTTGCTTAACTGATTAGTAGTTGTGTAATTTTATTTAGCAATTAATTGCAACTATTTATATTAAAGTCTATCAAATTTGTACAGTTGTCTAACAAGTGTGATGGAAATTTGGATTTTAGAGATCAGGAGTGTTAGACAATTGTTTTTAAGTAAACAAAAAAAAAAAATTTAAACACTACTTGATCGAGTATGCAATCACTAAGAGCGCTAATTATGACCTAATCAAGAATGAAAACTGGCGAGTTTAGGTAACGTTTAGAGATGAAGTTTGTGATTGGTTAATACTTTGTATCTAGACATATTGATGATCTCATAAGACATGGGAAGATGATTTAAGAAGAAATTATGAGGTGTCAAAGATATTTTGGGATAACTGTTCACACCATAAGGTAGATCAGACAACAACAATGCAACACATTCAATAGACATTACAAAGAGTGAATGACATATATGATCTAGCACATACATGGAATCTTCATTGGACAATCCATGTTTGAATGTTTATCATTGTTATTATGATTTTTTGAAGATGATAATGATAATTGATTGTTCTTACAAATTTTTGTATCAATACTCGATGCATTTAGCATGTTACTTTGATATAATTGGTCAATTAGTGCACTCGATTGTCAACGGCCTTTGGGTCAATTGGCATTTGGGTCCCCCGTGAGGACGCTTCGCAAGTGGCGAGAGTTCGAATCCTCGGGGTGAGGGTGCATGTATGAGAATTGTGAACACGAACTGTGGGTGGTACCAGCACCCATGTGTGCGTGGCCCCACAGGCCGCAGTCGAGGCATGCGCACGCCCCTGTCTTAGTTTAGCGGGCCCATTAGGGGTTTCGTTCTTCTTGACAAAAAAAAATTAGTACACTCGATTCATTCATATTATGTGTTTAAGACCTAAATTATATCTATGAAGAAAAGAATATAGCTTTGAACATTTTGAAACTGAATTATAAAGAATCAACATTTCTGGAAGCAACATAGGCTTCACCACGATCATGGCCATGACTGTGTAATGTCCCACTGTAACATACTAAAGGCTCGGAAAACAAAGAGAAGATGTATATGAACGAGATATCTAGCAACAAGAAGAAGGGAAATGATTGAATAGAGCAACTCAATAATTCAAAAAGAACCACAACCATAACCATGACAATGGTAAATGGTGTTGTAAGCAACCATAGCTGTAAGGATTGATGACCTTACACTTGGTCAACGGGCATACAGTATCACATAGGCCAAACCACGAGGGCGCACAGCTGTGTGGATTTGGTAGCGCGTGCGGTTAGCGCGACGCGTGTGTTGTGTCGGGACCAAGGGCGGGTGGAATATCCCGCATGATCATAGGTTGAAACCGTGAGGCGCGCGCGCTAGACTATGGGCGTGCGCGTGACCGATGAGCGCGTGGGGCAGGCACGCCCATAACCAAGAGTCAAGTGTCGCAGGACTTCATCATGTAGAGTGTTGGATCTCTAGCAAGTCTAGGCGGGGCGGGACACTTGATCAGGCCGGTTGACCGAGAGCTGATTCCGGATCTGACAAGGCTTTGTGCAGGCGTATGCAAGTGGGCACGTGGTCGGGAGCGTTGCCGAGCCAAGGGCGAGGATGGCACGCGGTATTACCGTGCATGACCGGTACTGCTACGCGCTGTGATCAAGGGTGGCTGGTTAAAGCTACAGTCGAGTCAGAGGACACTGCAAGCTAAGTGAAGTCAGGGAATTCACGCCAGACCTGTATTGGGCATGAGGCTCAATCAACCTTGGATTTGGGGTAACTCTTGTAATAGGATCAAATGAGTCTTTGGGAGAAGACAATGCCACTTGGTGTTGGTTTTGGCCATGGTTGTAAACATTTCTCAATCTAAGAGAATTTATGTTTTTCTCTCTCTAAATGGGTTTCATTGTGTCGTGTTTCTCGTACCGAGGGGTTTTCCGGTTTTGCTCGCTTGTTATTATTTCGCTGTGCTTTATACTGCAAGCAGGTATTCACTAACTGTTCTTGCAAGGAAGGCTGACATGTCGCTATGGTGCATGTCAGGTGCCGCATGGCCGAAGTTGATCGATTGAGGCCGTGACAATAGCCATGGTGAAGGCCGTGGTAAGCAACCATAGGGCCAACTCATTAACCATGATAAATCAATGGTCAACTTAGAACCTATTTCCAAATCATTTGTTTCAAGAACCATCGCAGGAAACATGCCCATGATCAAGCCTATGCTTAGGCCCAATTACGGCAAACCATGAATAGTCACAGTGATAAAAAAGAAGAGACTTTTAAAACACTTTTACTGAACATGATGAGTGCTTAAATGTGTATATTTTATATTATCATTTCACACACATTACGCATGTTTTTTTCATGTATATATGTTGATTCAGTGTGTGATATGTTATTTTATGCAATCAGGGTGTGAGACAGGTGTCTAAAACAAAAGAAATTTAAAGATAGTGTTTTTCACCAAAATTGGGTGCCTTTTGCATGACACACGGCTAGTCACGTGCTTGTGAACCAACCATGTACCATCTTCAGAGAAGTTCCAGATGATAGAACAACACACCAACAATCACACGGCCATGTGGATCCACATAGGCAGTCACATGACCAAGCACATAGGTGTGTGGCGCTTTTGAAACATTCAATAAATACTCCCAAGGTTGAGGTTTTAAAGAACTTTTCGACAAGATTTAGAGAAAAGTTGCCTTAGGGTTTAGGGAAAAGGTCTAGGAGACTATGGAGAGGACTTCCTCATGGAGATTCATCGACCTGCCACCACATCCACTTACCTGGCATCATCCGAGGTGGCGTCCATGGAACTTCATTGGCATAGTTCATGGGAGCTTGGTGAAGTTCATTAAGCTAAAGATAACGAGTATTGTGGGAACTTTTACAATGCTTTTATTCATGATTTATTCATTAGATTTGATTATGTATTCCTCTTTCATGGGGAACTAAACTCCTGTGGTATTTAGGGCATGTTGCATCCTTAAACTTGATTGTATTTTTGTTATAGCGAGTTTAATCACATTGATGAGAGTTGAGAGACTCATCATTGTTAGATTACTAAGGTTGAAGAGACTTGAGAATTAGCCTAAAGGTAGAAGACGTTTCCATAACTCCCCAAGTTAGGTTAATCCTACCTTCGAGTTTCACCAAGTGTAAGACAATCATATGAGCTTTAGTGAAGAAAGTGATCCACCACTTAAGCTTGTATGGAATTACGGGTTGGTTGGCTTGGGAATATGACCAACCTAATTTGGAAAACTTCGATTATCTCATGATTTAGGTTCCATAGAATGTTCAAGCAGTCATATAGAGCTTAAGGGGAAAGAGATTTCAGAAGGCTTTATAAGGGACTAATTATTAAGTGCCTTGACAAAAAGATTAGCATACTTAAAGACATACATTGTCTGAACTTTTCAATTAAGAGTTACTAAACAAGTCTAGGGCTTCAAGATAAAGTTCTAGGGGACACATTGCCTGAATACCTTCTTACCTTGACTTTTTCATCTTTGCTCTGAGTTACTTGCTTTAACTAGCAGTTATAGCCATTCATCACATTTGATTAAGGTTAGGTAATAGAGAATTTCTCAAACTAGTACTTCCATTTCTTGTGGGATATGACAAACTTACTCTCCACTTTATTACTTAAATGACATGTGCACTGCCACCTACTCTTTAGGATATTTGAAGAGGACTTTTTTTGGTTATTGGCTAGGGTTTTTTAAAGGCTTTTGAGAAGATTCTTAGCCACAGAAAGATCTAGGCCAAGATCTTGAGAGTTTTAATGACAAACCAAAAAAGAAGATCGAAGATAAGAGAGACATTGAGCAAATTTTCCTTAGAGTGGGTTCCGTCAATCCAAGAAAGCTGTGAAGAACTCAAGGGAATAATCATGTTTTCTATAATTTTTCCTTCGTTCTTGCATGGTTTTGTTGTGAATGCTTTACTATTGAGGAACAAGATATATCTTAGTACTTGGATCTTGATAAAACTTACGATTAATCATGTTATTTGATTTTTTTTTCTATTAATATATTTTTCACTATCTTCTAGTTCAATTATGTGTGCTTGAATGCCATGAGTTAAAGATTGTGAGAGTATTGGTTCATGTTTGAGCCTTGCAATGGAGATTGAGAAATTCATTGCATGATATATGTACCATAATTGAAAAGGCTTATAAGCACCCTTGAAGATAGGGTGATGCAAATCCTCTGGATTTGGGTTAAATCTAATAAAGAGATTTATGGAATTTGAATTTGGGTTAAATCTAATAAAGAGATTCATCGTAATGCAAGTATAGGGAGAATGGGATTAGTAAGAGATTTCACTCTTCTTATGGGATTAGTCCCTAGTTGCCTTAAAAAGGGATTAGCATAATGAAGAAATCTTCACAGTGCAATGATCTAAAGATTGAACCTTAAATGGTTTCTTTAAACAAAGGAAAGCCCCAGGTGGATTTATGATCCAATTGCAATTTCTTGCTTAGATTGTCTCCGAATTGATTCATAGCCATTGTCTATATTCATATATTCTCAAAGAGAAATCTACCACATGCAGACAAGTTTTAGGAAATAGATTGTGGAAGGTACTAAATAATGTTCTTTAATCTGAGGTGCCAAGTAACTATAGAAGTGAAACAATAAACTAAAGAACAAAAACCGAATAAACTTACTGGGAAATTCTGAAAAGGCTGCGATGCTAAATACGGAACTAATTTTTTGCAAGTATGTGGTCTTATATATGCAATCAGGTTCCATTATCTGAGTAGATGCTGCAATCAACAGTTTGATGTGCAGGGGCAGCTGATCAGAATGAGCAAAAATAGTTTGATATCTGAAGATAACAAAGAAAGGAGGAAACTGAAAAATGATGACAAACAGTTCGCTCAAAGAAGAAAGAACATGAAAGTGCACATCAGCCAATAATTGTCTATAAATGATACAAATGAGAAAAACATATCATAACAAAATGGGAAAAATTAGGAAGCAACATGGTGAGACCAGTAAAATTTCCACATTCTAATGTTCTACATATAAGTGACATGAAGTATGAGCCAGTTAGCTGCAAAATAGAAGAGAAATAATGAACAAAAACAACTATGACGAATTTAATGATTTGCAATGCAGACACTGACAAGTCCCATACTAATGGACCCTCAAGAATTACAACCTAACAACAAGGAGGAAATTATGACAGGCTAGGCATAGTGATGTACGTATAGTGAAATGGTAAAATCAGAACCATGTCAGGTTCTCAAGAACTGTATAGATATTTAGAACTCACCTTATGAACTTTTGGAGTGTATAAATAGAATGGGTGTTCTACAGTTCAGGAATTTTTGGAAGACAATAACTTCATAGATGAGTTGCATGCACAAGAAATATCAAAAAAATATTCCTAAAGCGCAAGTTATCATGTTCCCATTTGAAGAGAGAATAAAGACATATAGCAAAAAATAAGTAAATCAGTATAATTTCCTAACTCAGAGGCAAAATCATTGGTGCTAACTGGTAGGTTGGAATTTATTTCATACCAATAGAGTACCCTAGTTTACTAGTTGTTTGAAGGCTGCTAAACATATTCTTGGCATGGCAAAAAGTGAAACACAAGTGTCAAAGGGAGAATACTTGGAACATTTAAACAAATGCTGAAGTTTGGAAATCTCAGATTACCTATGGCATATCTTTCTTTTAAGAATCCCCATGCAGCTTGAGGACTAGATCCAAGCGACCATCCTCTTAATGAACCTGTGAATAAGAAACAAATAACCAAACAAATTATGAAACATTGACACTATGAAAGCTGAAGAAATAAAGAAATACAAAACATTGATAAAGATGACTAACAGTTTACTCTTGGTATTCAGACAAAATGGATGTTTACCTAACTTGAGAACCTCTCATGTGAATTGAAGCTAAGAGAGTGCATGACCACCAAGAGAATACCCTGATTATAAGCAAGAAATGCATCAAGAAAAGGATGATACATATCCTTAGGATATTGGCTAGTGTCATGTGAACAAAAGTGACCAATTTGCTGCATAAGCTCATAGTTAGATCATAAAAATTCTAGCATCAAACCATGACTCACCACATTCAAATTCACCACAACCATATTGTCTAACAATTGTCAATGTGAACTGTAACCCACACCACATGACTACATTGTCCATCAATTGTCAAACCAGCGCAAACAATTACAATAACATTTATTATCCTAAGCAACTTAAAAGGGTTCTGAAAACCGTAGATCTGGTGGGCCAGGACCCAATATCCCTTTGTCATGCTCCACAATTGGTGGATTGATATTGAGGGCTGTCTCTGTATGTCCGCTCCTATCTTCATCCAAAGATGATCCATGTTGCCTCCAACTGCTAGCCATCCAGTCCTGCTGAGCCTCACAAATGCGCATCAAGGAGTGTTAAAAGAACATTACTTCAAAATAGGAAAAAGACAAGAACAAGAAAAATATACTTCTTCTTGAATGGGGTTTCCATCTTGAAACAAGGGAGTTGTGATCGGAGGAGCTATGTCAGGGTCTGGCTTTTGAAAAACAAATGTCGCGTACAAACCTATAACATACAGATTATAGATGACACAGGTTTATCAAACAAGAAATTTGTTGAAGTTTGGTATGGGAAACAAAACCAGTTACCTAAAGCATCAAATGATCTAGGAAGAAGCCTGCCACGAGGATCCACAAAATTCACACCATAACCATGGAGCATTCCTGCAAGGATTACTCTTTGGGGAAGTGAAGAACTTTAGATGTCAAATTATTTATGTTGAGTTCCAATGTAATGCCACAAAGCATGACAAAAATATGACCTTATCTCTCACAGACTATGCGAGGAAAACAATAGGAAATCTCAAACCACATAGAGAGCGATACCTGTTATCATCATAAAATTCTGTTAAATTTTGTATCTCCACATACTCCAGACCAGCTTCTCTTGCCAACCTGGTTTAGTATTGTTTACCAGATTCATTAAATCCGCATGGATACCCTACTCAAGTGATCTACATTGTTCTTTCTCAAATTCAGACAAAGAACATGAAGAAAAAAACAAATGCCATGTCACCTGATCAAGCTGGGGAAGTGTACCAAAGAATGTGTTTCTGAAGAAATATCATTGACAAATTTTAGCTGATATTTCTTTCCAAATAATGGAAACCTACAAAATGCAATCAATAAACGTAATTTTGGTAAGTTTATATATAAACCACATTCCCGTTTTCACAAATTTAATCAGAATAATCTATGCATACTTCTCTTCTTCGACATCAAATGTAATAATGTAGTTCTCTGATCGTATGCAATTTGGGACCATGTTTGGCTTCAAACCAATTCCCTTGTTATGTGAGGCTTCAACATTTTTCTGGTATTTTGTCCTGAGAAAAGAAAGCGGAAGTATAATTACTACTATGGAAAAATAATTCACCACTGCAAACTTCTGGCCAATGAAAGCAAACATAATTACCAAACACAGGTAAGAGTTGAAAGTTATTTTTCTTAGCATAATCAGTTTATTGTAGATGACAATCTTTTCAGGACCATCATGTCCCGAAATGTCATTATTTGATTGATTGCAGTTTTGAACTAAAGAAGAAAGAGTAAACCTTTAGCACATACTATTTTAGAAAGAAGACATACATGATGCTGAATGCAAGATTCACAAAACATGGAGACTGTAAACTCTATCATGGACAATGGTGAGCCACAATAGAAGAAGAACAAAATGTCTTAACATGGCAAACAGAATAAACCATATCCTAAACACATACCATATGGTTGATGAGTCAGCAGTAATCCCAAAAAAGTATCCCCCTGGTTTTAGGAGTGTAGATACATTGTGCAGAAGGGTTCTTGCTTTATCCTCGGTCTCGAAACATAGCTGGATAAGTGCTGCCCCTCAATACACAATTCAAAGAAAGTAAAAGATAACATCAGAAAAGCACGAAGAATTAAACTCACCTGTAGGTGCTGCAAACAGCAAACAATATCTACTGGGATACCTTTATCCTGCAGATGCATTTCTAAGTTGTCCTGCAAACATGCAATTCTCTCATGTTTAATCATCATGTATTTTCAAGAAAGGACCTTAGCAGGTCATAAGGCCATCTTCATCATCAGAGAAAGATGTATAACATAAAAGGGTAATATAAAGGACAGCCGACGCCATCTATATGTACAGACTGCAAAAAAAAAAAAAAAAAAATTTGAGGAGTATATGGAAAGTGGGCCTTACAACACAAGGGTTCAACTCGTAGAACTCAGCCGTGTAGGGCTTAGGTTGGCTTTCCCACATCTCACGAGCTTCACTGACACTAGAAGATGACGAATCTGTAGATAAGAATCAGTCAACAATATGTGTTGATTGAATTGGAAGCTGATTGATGTCTTAACAGTGTACTGGTAGTACTGGTAGTGGTATTATTACTAATAGTAGCAATACCTATTCCTATGTAATGGCCAATCTGAGCATCATACCATTTGTCAGTGTCACTTCCACTGCCGCAGTACAAATCACAAACCTAACAGTGATGATGAGTTTAGAAAGAGAGTACACACAAAATAAATACCACAAGAGACAAGAGATGGACCTTTGCATAAGGGGAAGCAAAGATTTTAATTAGGGCTGTTTTGGCAAACTCATGAAGCCGTTGGTGCCCTGGCAATGAGGAAGATATGATCCCTCCTCCACCCATCATCCATGCCCCAGAATCTATTTTTAATTTTCCGTGGATTAAATCATGAATTCATAAGCCAATGCCCTCCACTCCATAAATTTCATAAAAAGCCTAAATAAACCTCTAAAAAACACTCTTCTTGTAACATGTAAGGGTGGTTTTTTCAGTGAACATTTAAAATTCCAGATTTAAGTTAGGTGTCATCTGAAAAAATAACAAAGGGTGTGTAAACATTCAAAAATTAATGGGTATGCAAACACAAAATTAAGAGATTTAATAGGAACTTCTATGCACAGACCCATTACCTAATTTTAGTTTGTTTGTCGATGAGGTATACCTATGTGTTTAATGCCATGTTTACTTCATTGTTTATATGTACAATTAAATTTCTTTGATAACCTAATTTCTTTGATAATGTCATACTCAACTGTATCAACTATTTACTGAAGTGTGGCATATGATGGAGTTATCATTAATCATATGACAGAATCAGTCAGACAATTCAGAACTAGCAACTTCAGATCAGCGATGTATTATAACAAATTGTGTATCAACCACATGTATTACATAAGTTGTTTAACTTATCATGTGTGTGACATCATCCAGTCCTCATACGTCTAATTACATTTTTTGAGGATTCTGGATGATACAACAATAGAAGAAATAAACCTCAACATTCACTGCAAAAACTTTTGGGGATAGATCAAGAAATATTTAAGTACCACCCAGAAACTTTATGAGGTGAAAACTAAGAAATACCAAGTATTATTAAAAGTGAATGTCTTGATAACAACTTCTAGTTGAAATCAGAAACAAAAATAAGAGCAATCAATGAGAGAGAACAATAAGGGAAAAATAACTTCAACATAATAGAAGAGGATGTGCAAAGTTCACAAGATAAAAAGCAAAATGCATTCAAATTGCCTTATCCAGAGTCTGATGTTTGGAGCAAACCAGGTATTATGCAAGACCATACACCATGGCTCTCATGAAACTTACTTTCACATCGCTATCATGGAAATAGCAATGAACAAAGACATGCTTTCGCCACAATATCAAGAAAGACAAAAGGGTATATCATTCATGACCTTTGTTATTAATCGCTCATGATGCATCAAAGCTAACATATCCCAATAATGCAGGAGGAAAAAACAACCAAGCCGAAAAACATTTATAATGAAATAGTAAGTAGAGTTTCCACGGCAAGCATCTGAATTCATGCGGACATATCTTTTGGAATCCAAGCATTCAACGCCACATTTTAAATTCTTATCAATGTTCATCAAGCCATCTAAGTTATGTTTGCCTTTGTTCCAGACTCCAGACTGCTTCAGTGTTTTTTAATTAAATTTCAATAAGTTGCTGCATGTTTAAAAATCTTCTATGCATATGTATATCTTCAACTTCTTGGCAATTAAGACAAAATTTTCCCACCCAAAATCTTCAAATTATTTCAATATATGCTGGATTTGTAACAAAAATTATAATAAACTGGCCGGGAGTCACCGGAAAAAAAATACCCACGCGAATCAATCTGGAATAAAGCTTTTACTTTTTATTTTTTAATATTTAAAAAATTACAAAAAGAAAAACTGAGATAAATTTTGGGAAATTCGCAAACATTACTGGGGAACAACAGCAATACACTGTACAAAAAAAAGGGCAATACGTTGTAACATATAGTCTAAGAAGAAAAACATTCAAAGAATCAATGGCTATATAAATCAAGGGAAGCCTCGGCTGGAGTGGCCCCTGCTATGTTGCAATGAGCAAAAAAAAATCAGGATAAGAACGATCATTGGGAACAAAATGAGAAAATGGAAAAAGTCAATAAAAGGATAAAATCGAGAAAGCCATGCGAAGAAGAAGAAGAAACTTACCGCTTACTTATACTGCTCAGAAGTCTGGATATAGGAGGACGGCCGCCGTCAGCCGCCGCGGCAGCAGAGTGCTGCTAAGGAGAAGGGAAGGCCAAAGGAGGTGGTGGGTTTCTTGTTGTGTTTACATTTGCCAATTCAATTCACCCACAAAAGCTGACAATTGATGTATAGCCCTTGTAAACAATGTATTTACATCTATAACCCACAAAATCAAATATATATTTATTTTTTAAATAAAGAATTCACCCCAAGCAAGTCTGCGTATAAAGCGCAGGCGTAAGAAAAGCCGGAGGCGTTAAAAACCACTCCATCCAGTTTTGTTTGCTTGTGATAATATAAGATTGCTTTGGCCTTCGACTAAGGGGCCGTTTGTTTCACCGAAGTGAGCACAGAAGTGGCCGAAGTGACCACTTTCAGCCCACTTCAGTGTGTTTGCTTCACTGATTTGAACCCGGAAGTGATGATGTGACAACTTCTGAGTTCGGCTACTTCGGTGTCTGACTTCAGCTGGAAAAGTCCCGAAGTCATCACTTCAGCCTTCCACTTCAACCCACTTTGCAATATTTTTCAATGATAAATAGAATAATTATTACCATGGTAATAAAATAATTAAATAACTACTCTCACTAATTAATAATTAAGCATAATATATTAACGGATTTAATTTAATTTAATAACATGGTATTAAATTAATTATATGATGTGCAAAGTTTTTAATTTAATAAATAAATTATTTATTACCATTGTAATAAAGTAATTAAATCATAATTAAATCATATCATTTAATTAAATAAATGTAAAAAACATAAAAGGGCAACTTTATCCCCTCACCGAAGTGGTGATCATATCCCCACTTCAACCATCCAAACACAGGAAGTGGTATCCGAAGTCCAGTTTTTAGCTTGAACCAAACACACTGAAGTGGATAGTTCCAGCTGAACTGTTCACTTCCACCGAAGTGCCACTTCCAGACTTCCACCACTTCGACAATTCACTTCCGAATCAAACGGCCCCTAACCCCTGTGCTTTCAGCGTCGATAATCGACACAGAATCTGGCCGCAATTGGGCTTCGGATGCCGCTGGGAATCGTCAGAAGCAACAACTCACGCCTTTGCTTCAAGGAGAGTTGCTTGATAAATTAAAAAAAATTCTATAGATGATTTTTTCTGTCTTGATGCGGAGCTCTTGGCCAAAACTGAACTCAAATATCAACAATCATTGTATGCCAAGTTTCCTGGTAAAGTCGCACCACTTGAGGTGGTAAGAAGTGTGCTAGAGAGTAAATGAGCTATTTAGGGGAAAGTGTCCATCACCCACCCCCAAATGGATTCTTTCTAATCAAGGGTCAGTTAAATGATACCTTACAAAACATTCTTTTTGAGGGTTGATACGCTATTTGCGTATCCACAAGTGTATGGGTCGTATAAGTAGTAAAGTTATACCCAAAGTATCGGGTAGTGGAATCCTCAGGGACTGATGTAGCTTTCGGCACTCTTTCTCAAATTAATATCTAGTCGATTAAAGATTGGGTTTAAAAGTGACTAAGACTAGCTAGGCAAAATCAGAGGAAACAGAACAGGGGGTTTTCTAGCGAAATAGGAATGATTAGGTGTAACGCCCCGGAGTGATCCCTTGGTGTTGGAAGTAATCAAGCCCTTACAATGCTCATCAAGTACATTCTATGAATCCATGTATGCTCTAGAAGCCTTGTTGCAACTATGGAGTTGATAAATATCAAGTAAATGATTATAACTATGGGTTTCATGCACTTCGAGGAAAGTAATTACACTACAACAATTACGCTAAGGTAATCAACACATATCAAGTCTTACAATCAACTATGCAAAACACGCTTATCAAGTAATGCAACACAAGTTTAAACATGAAAAACACTAGAACTCCATGAACATTGCAAAAGAGTATTCAATTACAAAACACAACCAAGTTCAAAGATCCGGGGCACCGGAGATGATTAGCCCCTCATGGGTTTACACAACAAAAAATCAATAGCAAAAACAAATAGAAATAAATCCATAAACTCCCTATGCTTTTGCATTGACGTTGTGCTCCGAGGATCCATCCCCCGTAAACGAAGCTCCACTCCTAAGATGTCCTTCAATTGTCACGCTAATTCCTCCCAGAAGATGGTGGATGATGCTGATGAAGGTCATTTTCTAGCTATAGCCATCTCCCAAAACCAAAAGTTGCCCAAAAACCTAATTTTTGATGCTTAAAATCTTAGTCCCAACCCAAGCACTGGCCCGTGCTTGGGCCGTACTTCCGGGCGTGCATTTTACGGGCAAATGATAAATTCAGCATTTTCTAAAAACTCGCCAGATAGTGAAGTGTACGGGCTTAAACACGCCCGTGCTTAGGCCGTGCTTCCATTTGTAGGCCCGTGCTTTGGGACCTGAAACCGTGCTTTTGAATTCTTCACTTCTCTTGATAATCTTGTAATCTGCACAACTGAGGAGCATGCCTGTGCTCAGGCCGTGCTTGCCTTGATGAGTTGTCCTTTAGGTCCTATCGTATTGAAATCTTCTCAAAATCTTTTATATTTATCCCAGGACCTAATTATCTGCACAAGTAGCATAAAATACCCTAAATAGCATCGAACGAAGAAAATACTAGCTAAAGGATAAGAAAATAATAGGCATAAAATAGATAAAATATATATATAATACACTCATCAACCTTGGATTGTAAATGGACTGGTAATGCAACTTGCCCCACGGAAAAAGTACTTTCAACTGGTTTCCGCCAAACTCGACATTGTAGTAGTCTGGCTATAGTTGCATGATTTGCCCACTGAATTATGGGACGGCAATATTCTGGAAAGTCTATGTGCTTAGTTTGTGGGAGTGCTGAAGATAGATGAGCAAACATTACCAACAAATGGGCAAGCATGCTGCATTTTGTGTCGAGATAGACTTATCTCGGCTTCTTATCAGAGGTTTTTGGGTGGGAAAGTTTGAGAAAAGGTCTTTGATACGAGTTAAATTAGAGGAGTTGCTTTTAAAATTGAGGGCGAGTAAAATTTTTGGCAGGCCACCCAACTTTGGCCAATTATCAAAATGGTGTCCCAACTTCAATTTGAAAGGTTACCCATCTTTAATTTACTTTTGCCAGGAGGCTACCCAAGGGATTATGGCAACTAACTGGTGGCGTGAAGGCCGGAATTCCACCATTAGCACTGACATGGCAGCCTCAACACATGCCTCGTCGCTCCACGCCATTTTAGTCCGCCATGTCATCAATACCTTTCCACACCATCATGTCGTCTTTGAGGGCTAAAGAAGAAGGGCATAAGGTTTGGTTGGCTTCTCCATTCCGTTGAGGAGGAGTTTGAGGACTTAGTATGATGGAGTCACCATGGTCGACGGAGCACATCCAGTCGCAAGCTTGGTTAGAGGGCAGAGGATTGCAAGTGTGGGCATGTCAATCATTGCCCTAATGCTTGGTGTTGCTTGGATGGATAAGTTGTGGAAATAAGTTCATAGAACTCACACTTGTGGTTTTTGATGCGTTTCCGCAACACAGGGTCATGGTATTGATTTCAATGAAATATTTGCTCCAGTGGTGAAGCATAGCTCCATAAAAGTTATTCTCTCATTGGTGGCTAATCTTGATTTAGAGCTTGAACAACCTGACATCAAGATGGCGTTCTTGCATGGTGACCTTGAAGAGGAAATTTATATGTCTCAATCGGAAGGCTTTGCTAATAAGTCTAATCCTAACTTGGTGTGTAAGTTGAAGAAAGGGTTGTATGGTTTGGAAACAAGCTTCTCAACAATGGTATAAGAAGTTTAACACTTTTATGCAAGATGAAGGCTATTCTAGATGTGATTTTGATCAATGTGTTTACTTCAAAGGTTTAACATGTGGCATGCCTCATTGTTTGTTGCTTTATGTGGATGATATGTTGATAGCTAGAATTGATTGGCAGGAGATTAAGTCATTAAAGCTCCATATGTCAAGGAAGTTTGCTACTAAAGATCTTGGTGCCGCAAATAAGATTTTAGGCATATGCATTCATCGAGATAGAGAGCATGGGAAGTTGTGGTTGGGTCAATCCGAATACATTGCCAAAGTCTTTGAAAGGCTTGGAATGGGTGATTGCAAACCGGCTTCTACACCTCTAATGGCACATTTTAATCTATTCAATAAGAGTTCTCCAAAGGATGATAAATTTGAAAATGTCTGTGGTGTTTCAGCTTTTTTGCGCATGCGTTGTTGTCTAAACTATCTTAAAATATTTGTGACTTGAGTCTTGGCATGTTTTTGGTCATTTTGGACTTAAAAATGCAGTTCATAGTGCAAGCACGGCTATGCTTGATAAGTGTCTAAATACACAATTTTGTAACGGTGAACTACTTATACTTTCATACATTAATTCAATAAAACAGGTACCCTTTGATGTGTTTTTCTTATTTCAGGGCATCCACGGACCATTTATGTTGAGAGGAGCGTGTACAACTAGAAAATCAAGGCTAAGGAGCGAAGAAACGAAGGATAAACGAGCTCCGGAGGCCACCCAAGCGTTCCTACACTACCAGGTCCATTTTAGGGCCTGTGTGTGGGCTGTACACAGCCTGTACACCCTTGACAGAGGGGTGTGCGGCCATGTGGGCCGCACACCAGTCGGGTATTTAAGCCCGATTAGGGCTTTTTCTGAGGGGGCTTTTGCCACCGACGCCTCCAAACACCCTCACACTCAAATCTTCGACAAAGGATGTCGTTTTAGAGAGAATTGAAGTGGGAGAAGATGGGAGAACTCGAAGACCTTCATCTTAGGGCTTACCGATGCGGATTCGGCGAGTTTCTTCATCACACCTAGTTGACACATTCAAGAGGGAGTTCTTGGTATTTTATTGATGTATCTTTCATTGTGTGAATTTCCCTTCTTTATTATATCGAACTAAACCTCCCAATGCCACCGGGCAATCGGTGAACTTTGGGAGGAATACTTGTATTGGATGATGTATTTTTAATTCAATAAATGCATGGTTTGTCTTAATTGGTTTCTTTCATTCTTAATGCTTGTTCATTCTACAATGGATGATTTCCATAGAATTGATTTTGAATGAGACTTGTTTGGCGGGATGCTAGCATGTATTAGGTCAAAGAATGTTAGAAGAGGGATTCATTGTACCGGTACACCGGAGGGACCGGATGCCGGTAGCCTCTCGTAGGCTGTAGAGGTCATTTTAGCACAGTTGCTTATAGATAACTCTAGCCAACACTCCTGAGGCCCAATGACATCGTGTGAGTATCTTTAGGATCAAGGAATTTGTACTGGATTAGGGCTACACTACGGAGGTTCCGGGGTAGTGGAATTCCGAGTCTAGACGGACCAAAGCATATAATCTATGCATGCATTATCTGTTATCACATCATCATTACTTGTATTCTTCCTGGGGGAATCCTCGCCCGGGGCCTTATCTTCTCCATTTGATTTCTTCTCGGTGTATTCAATCTGTTGGTGGTAAAGCTTTTATTGTTTGTTTAAATTTTACTTCTTTGCAACAACCTCTGTTTTGATCAGACTAAACAACTGTTCGAAGAGGAAGTAATAGTGGATCTTGGGACCCCAGGGAATATGACCATCTTGTGAGATATTACTTGATGACCCGTGCACTTGCGGCCGGGGAGCCGTGTGCCCGCTTTCTAGCGACGCGCGCGGCCGCCATCAATGCTCTTAACCGTGCTCTTGACCATACTCTTCTCGGGATGAGTGTAGCTTAACCTGTAAAGTGCACGGGCATAAGCACGCTCGTGCTTACTGCTGTGCTTCAAGAGCATGGTAGTGCTAAGGGCAGAGAAACCGTGCTATTCTCGCCCTGATTTCTTGTAAAGTATTAAGATATAGGCCCTAAAATGGACCTGGTAGTGTAGGAACATGGGCATGGGCATGGGCAAGCACGGGCAAGCACGGGCATGGCTAAGAAATACGCCCATGTTCTTACAAGTGTAACTCTCTGGATGAATGATTCTCACTCCATTTAGAGAGATACATGACCAGGCTAGGATTTGCACGGCTGTGTTCCTAGCCGTGTACTCCTAGGGGTATTTAAAGTCTTAAAGTTGAGCCCTAATTCTTAAAAACCTCTTCTTCCTTCTTTTGCTACAATTGCTTTGGATGAGAAGAAGAAGCCTTTGCTTGACCTCCATCTCTACTCTTGGTTAAATGTCCTTTGAAGGTGAGCTCTTTTTCTCCTTCATCTTTCTCCTTGTTTCATTTGGTTTGATTGAGCATGCTAACCCTAGGTTTGAGGACATTAAATCTTGGCTTGATGAGTGATTTGGTTGATTTTCTTCACTCTTTCTTGTTGTTGAAGTACATGTGAGGATCCATCCTCTCCACTTTGCTGAAACCATGGATTCTCTTGTTTTTGAAAGCGGGGTTACTGTAGCATACTACTGTAGCACCGAGAAATCTTTTGCAAAGCTTTGATCTTCATGGTTGTGTTGAGAGTTTATCTCCATGGAGGTTCTTTGAAACTTTTAGAACACACGCTCAGGCCACGCCCAAGCCTTGTCAATGTTTCTTGGTATGTAGCTTGAAGAAACTCATACTTGATTGTTTCTTCTTGTGGTTTCCTCTTGATTTTGAGCCTTTGTGGCATGTGTTGGTTATAGGTGGCGAGAGCTTCGCCCGATGCAAGGAGCCAGTGGAGGAGTAGCGCTTTTGAGGAGTCAATCTCCATAGTTTGCGTGTGGGTTGTGTAATTGCACAATTTTAATAGATTTCTATCTAAATATATTTATAGTTAATTTAAATGAAATCTTTGAATTTATTATGATGAATTGATAATTTCACCGGTTTGAAAAAAATTTCTATACATTCTATTTATAAGCAAGACTCTTAATGCTAGATGAAATGATTAAGGCTATGTTGGTCTACTGGATTGAATTTAATTGTGAAACTTTATTCACATGTTATAATCTTTGCTATGATTTAGAAAATAATGATGTTTATCATCGATATATGAATATTTGTCATAGACAAGGATTCTGTGAAATGATTTACATGAATTTTATTGATGATACACTTCAATAAAATTTTATTGATGGCTATGTTGGTCAATGCCAAAGACTGAGAGTTTAAAGGGATTTCTTGACTGTTATCCGACTGCTCGAGGTCCAAACTTCATATTTTAAAATTATATCTTTATGCTTTTAAACTCGTATTATGCTATTTATTAGCTATCAATGTTGAAGTCTCATTGAACAAAATGGTTTTTTTATGCTATATATGGTTTCCTTATATATATATATATATATATATATATATATATATATATATTAAACACACCCGTGCTTCCGGCCATGCTTGTGAGAGCACGGTCATGTTAGGGACAGAGAAGCCGGACTTTCTCACCCCGATCTTCCGATAAAGTACATGGACATAAGTACGCCCGTGCTTCGCCAATAAGGCCGTGCTCTTCTCGCTTTGTTTTTCAGTAAAGTACATGGGGCTGAAGCACGCCCGTGCTTCATACCTGTGCTTGAGAGTGCATGGGTAGGGGGCTGAGAAGCATGCCCTTGTTCACCCTGTGTTCACCTAGGGGTATTTAAAAGTCTTGAACTTGAGACCTAATCTTCCGATTTTTCTTTTTCTTCCTTTTCTTCCCTTGGTTCTCCTTGCTTTGAATGAGAGAAAATCGCTGTTGCTTGACCTCTCTCCTGTCTTTGGCTGAATATCTTTGAAGATAAACTCTCATTCTTCCTCTTTCTCCTTGTTTCATTTTGATTGGATGAACATGCCAACCCTAAGTTTTTGATCCTTAAACCTTAGCTTAATATTGTTGATTTCTTGAGCGGTTTGTTGAATTTTTGACACGCCTTTTGCGTCTCCTCAAGTACAATGGTCGTCAAGTAATAAAGTGGACCCGATGAAGGGTTGGCTTATCGAACCACAGGGAGCAAGAGTATTAGAATTAACTTTAGCAATTGAAAACTAGCCTGATTAACTTGGTACAGGAAACATATTAACTACTACTAAAAATGATTAAATAGAAAATGAAAGCTAAAGCAGGAGGTTAACACTGTCGAGATTAATGGGTGTGCTTGGACATGATCCCTTAGAGTTTCAACAATGAAGCACAAAATCTTATGTATACTTCTCACTTGACTAAAATGGATGTTGACTAGAAATGTTGTCACTCCCCAATCCGCTGGTCCTGGTTCATGACATACCGCCACGACAACCTAAGGGAGGTCAAGCACTTGTCTCAAACCTAGATCGCCGTAAGGCTACCCTATTTCCTGTACAATTTTAATATAACAACAAGAAATAATCTAAATCTGAAGAAAATACGACCACATCCCTATACAAGGTATATAATCCTGGGAAAATCATAACATGCAAGGTTATGACCACAAAATAGTCACCCTAAACACTGGATATAAATCTGATACATCACAAGGTCCTGACTGACCCAATTAGAAGAACAATCAAGGAAAACAAAGTAAAATACAAGATTATGGGTCATAGTGGAACCATTTAGTACATGTCCTCAATGTTTGAGAATCATACACAACTTAAATGAGAATGCAAATAAAATTTTGCCAAGCACTTCACGTTTCACGCCTTGATGCTGTGCTAAAACCTGAAAAGAAGAGAATAAGAAGAAAGGATGAGTAACTAGGTTACTCAGTGAGGGGCTGAAAATGGAGCTATACTTCACACAAGGATAAACAACATGCAATGCCAAAAACTATATATATATATACACCCATCAACAAATAAGACATAAAATAGTAGAAATCTAAATTCCAAGTTTAGGATTCTTTTTTGAAATGCTCAACGATTCATGGATTTATAAAGAAACCAATGTAGTAATTCAAGTGTCAATGCTCGATTCAATAAAAGATGCTTATCAACTTTCATAAAGAAACGCATCAATAAAACCTTGGATCATTTATAAAATGATACAAGTTTGAAAATTCAAGTTGGATAATCTTTTTGGAATACTCAATTTTTCAATGTTTCATAAAGTAATCAATGTAGTAAATCTCATATCACAAAAACCAAGTTTTAAAATACACTTTTTCATACTCAACGATCTAAGGATTTATAAGATAATCACAATAAGTCCCGTATCGTTAGTATCACCAGCCTCCGAAAACCCTCTATCACTAACCATAGCCGCGGTTAGGTCAGGAGCCACGAAGATGCGCGTATCTTGGTGTTGGACGTTGAGAGTCCCCTGTGGTGACTTCGGGCACCCAACACCGTACCTTTCAGGCTTTCTACGTAGCCCTTGAAAGGGCGAAATCACCCGAGAACTCCATGCCACCCCAACTAGGTCGGTCAGTAAAGAGTCGCTACTGTAGTAGATACCGGGGATCTTCCCCATGTCACCATCAAACATTTGGATATCAATCCAGCCCGTAGACTCACATATAAATATCAATATGATAACATATATCTCATCAAGAGATCACAAGTTCTCAAAAGTGAAATTCTTCATCCCAGAGTGTATACTCGAGTAAATCATCATCAACGAATATGGTTTTCATCAAGAACTTCATATAAGAACATTTTTTGAGTATATGCTTCAAAAATGGCAACATCACAAAGAAATCCATTTTTGTTTCACATAAGCCCTTCATGGCTTTCATAACAAGAACAATTCTCTTAAAAATACGTTTCAAATATTCAAGGCTTTTGTAACAAGAACAATTCTTTGAAAATATGTTTCAAATAAAGAATTATCACACGGAAATTTATTTTGATTCACATCACCCTTTTCTTGGGTCATCATATTAAGAACATCAAGCCTCAATTGACACAAATCTTGCAAAGCATATATTTCAAACCATAGGATTTCCAACCCTCAAGAAATATGAATGATATTTAGCCAAAATCAAGAAATAAACCAAATTATAAATCATCATGATTCTAGGTTTCAAGAAAACATCTCAATAGTTCTTCGAAATCAAGGGAATCACCATTTGAAAACATGCAATTTTGTATATTCAAACAAGCATGATCATAGCTCATTAACAAATAAATTTTCAGTCACAAACTTGGCGAGATCAAACCCTCCAGGTTAAATGTTTGCTCGCTCTTTACCCTTGCTCGAGGATCTACCGCCTAGAAGCATTCAATCATCCAAAAAAAATCAAGAATCAATCACAATATCCCAATTCTAGAACATGAGAGGAAAAAAGATTAAAATGAGATCTCATTGTTTCTAGGGTTTAATAAACACTCTAATTGGAGGAATTAACAAATAAAAATCCTCCCAACCCTCAAGATCACAATAAAATCAAGAAGAATCCAATTGGGTTTGGATCTACAAGGATCGTAGACTTAGAGATGAAGGATCTCCCTCATTCTTCACCAAAACATGAAATCTAGACACTAATTCAATCTAACCTTTAGATCTATATGATGAGTGCATCTCATATATATATATTTTATATCTTACTCTCATGATTATTGAATTTATCGGCTTTAATTCTCTAAATGCAGTGCTATTTGAGGTATTCTTAGTTTTCCATGCAGATATCAAAGTCCTGAAGCAAGAAGAAGTGATTCGGAATGATTTTAGGAGCTAAAGGACTTAGAAGAAACCTCACCAAGCTCAACACGGCCTAGGTATGCCCGTGCTTTCAACCCGTGCAGATTGTAGGAGAATTCAGCCAGAGTCAGCACGTCCTTCGGTCGCTGAGCACGGGCGTGTTGTACCTCGTGCAGATTACAGGAATGTGAGTTTCAAGAGTTTTATTTGGCAGTAATCTGCATGGCTTGAAGCACGGCCTCAACACGGCCATGCTTACATCGGGAAAAGATTAAAACCCTAGAAACTTAGGTTTTTGGGGGACTTTTGGCTGGGAACGAAGTGAGGAAGAAAGGGAGAGCTTTGGGGCGCCAATCCTCATCTTCACCGAGGGAATGTTGCGCGTACGGTAGGCCGATCGGGAGGAGATTCCACGATATCATAGAGTCTCTAACAACCACAAGGATGCAAGAAATTAGGGAGTTTTCAACTTCTTGTATTTTAATTTCTTTGGCAATCACCTTGTTGTTTAATGTCATGAGGGGCTAAACTCTTAAAGGAGCCCCAGGGTGATCTTTTCTGACGTTGTAGCTTGAACTTGAGTACTCTACTTGCAACATTTATGAATGTCTTGTTCCTTGCATAAAATCGTAGTTGTTGGCTATCTTGAATGTTGTTTAGTGGTTGAATGCTTGGAAGTTTGATTTTCTTATCTTAGCTTGTGAATCATTATTGATAGTTGCAAGAAGTAAGATCTCAATTTAGGATTCAACAGTTCTGTAAGCATCATTCATATAGCATAACTAGATTTAGAACTGAAGATATCTCTGATAAATACTGAGAGAGTCCAAGTTAGTGAACGTCAGGAATCCAACCCCGGGGCCACATCTCCTCCATCGAGCTAATCCTTACATTTCCCTTAGTACAATTCCTTTTCTCGATCTCCTTTAATCCTACCTAGAGTCAAATCCATCCTTTTTTATTTGATTAGATATTAAGCGGAACAATAGTATTAGAAGCTACACCAGTCCCAGTGGATATGACTACCCCACCCTAAGGGTATATTTTACTACTGATACGACCCGTGCACTTGCGGTTACGCAAGGGGCATACCACTATACTAGATCAATGTTTTTCATTCACAAATCTAGGAGGAAAATGGCATCAAGAACAAGAGATTCAGGAGGAGGAGAGAACTCACCTTCAAGGATCACCCAAACCTAGAAGGAAATTTCACCAATGGAGAAGGGAAAGAGATCAATGTTTTTCTCCTTTCTTGGAGCCCAAGGATGAAGATCTAAGAGAGGAGGGAATAAGGATTCAAAATAGGGGGAAAAAAGGAGAGAAAAGAGGTCTTATGAAGCCCCTAGAAGGCCCAAGGGGTATTTACAGGGCGGATTCGCTGGGGTCCTCGCGGGCTCCCTTACGGGCGCAAAGGGGGCCACAAGGCTCCAACCAGAGCCTCTTGTGGGATCCCTTGCTCTCATAAGGGAGGCCACAGGGCCCCCTGTTTTGGGGGGTCTTGCGGTACCCCGAATGCCGCAAGCCCTCCGCCTAGCTTGCACTCTTACAAAGGGTTTTCCCCCTCCTTTTCCTCTCTTAAAAGGACTTTAACTAAGATCCTAACACAAAAGAACACTCGACAAACTTAAACACACAAAGTTTAACCCAAGAAACAAAGTACAAGAGAAGTAGAAAAAGTCGAGTTTCCACAAATGTGATGTATTTATGGGTTTTCACCGCACATTAATTACAAAGGTCTAATGGGTTTTTATCGCATGCTAGTTATCAAGAACCAACGGTTTTCACCGCATATTAGGGCCGATAACTAATGGGTTTTCACAGCACATCAATGGCCACGCGACATGCAATAAGAATTAATTCAAACTACACATACATTTTAAAACCATGTCTCAATAACAAATAAGTGTGAGGAATACAAATAGAATTTAATACAAATCCCTAGGGTCTCAAGTCCAAGCTCCCAATGTGGCTTTAGCTCATCATGAAACACAAAACAATTGAATAATTAAACACAATCATAGTCATAATGAGAAATTTAATAGCACTCACTCAAAGATCAAGAATGGATAAATCAACATGAAGTTCCCCTTGACGTAGCCGGAGTTATGGCTCTTGCCCATGACGATTCCCTAATGGATGATGGTGTTGATGATGATGGACATCAACATGAATTCCTTGTCTTAGAGGGGTTGAAGTCACCCTTGATCTCGTAGCTTCTGACTCTCCTTCTCCAGCCTCCTCTTTTCCCCCAAAAATCCCCAAAACCTAGTCTCCTATCTTCTCAGAAATCAAAGAAAGCTTTTATATTAGTAGGTTTAAGGTTAGCTTACTGGCGTAAGCCCGACCGTAAGCCTCGGGGTTTCATATGATCTAGTGCCTTATGACCCCGATTACCACCGTAAGTCTTTCCCGTAAGGGTGTCTGTCTTCATGTTACGGTTCACTTTATGGCCGTAATAGGAAGACTGTAACCTTCGTAATGTTAATCTTACCCTTCTCCTTACGGGCACAAGCAGCTTCCGTAAACCTTTCTGTCTACCACTTATGGTCACACTTACGGCCGTAAGGTTGACCGTAAGTTTCCCTGCCTGATAGCTTCTCCCCTTACGGGCATAAGAATGCCAACATTGCCTTCTGAAAAGGGCTTACGACTATAACCCCGGGCGTAAGCGGTTCGTAAGTGCTTCTGGCTCTTAGGTCACTATGTCATAAGAGCGCCATCTTCTGCATTTTGATTCTTAATTACTTCTTTTAGCTCTCCTTTGTCTTTAAACTCCACCTGGTGCCTGCGAAGAGAATTCACACTGATTAAGCCTCGTTTTCCATAAAATCACTCTAATACTGACTCTATAAACATACAAATTGATATATAAAATATAATATAAATGTATACTTATCAAACTCCTCCACACTTAAAGTTTTGCTTGTCCTCAAGCAAAAAGAACCAATAGCAATGAAATCCAAAAGTGGAGTGTTGATGACTTCAAGCGAACAAGAAATGGCGAGCTCAAAAGCATTGACCAATAGTGCTAGAGTAGTAAAAATTTTAGACACTAAAAATTCAGAGAAGTCTCATTCAAGACCAATGAGTGTGTGTGTGGCAACTCAATCTTTTTCACTCTTTATAATAGCATGATTTCTGAAGCAAAAATTTTCAAACACTAGTTTAACAAAGAAAATCACAACATGGTAGCTTCACACACCACCTAAGTTAGCACTTTTCTCTCCGGATCCTGAAGAGTGGCTTTCATACTTAGGTATGCTAGCTCTTTCCATGGTCGGTTACTAAGAGAGTGGTAGCTTTCACTCACCTCCAGTGGTAGCTCTTTCTCTTACTAAGATATACATTGTATCGGACTTGTCAAGAGTAGCTGCATACAACAAAAGGTGTAGCTTTTTCCACCTCTATGCACACAAATTGAACATGTACTTTTATTTCTCAAGTTTCTTTCTGTTTAGGGTTAAAATGGAAAACAAAAATATGTACTAAAAAAATGCATTTAAACAAGTCAAAACAGATGATTCATGCATTTAAAGACATTGATCGAAGAATGGAACAAAACTAAAAAAATATAGGGCCTAAAAACAACTATACTAGCACGTGATGAATTGACATAATTGATGTGGAAGTTCGACCTTTCTACTTCTCTTGTGCTTTATTTTTTGAGTAAAACTTTGTGTGTTTAAGTTTTTTTATCGAGTGCTCTTTTGTGTTAGGATCTTAGTTAAGGTCCTTTTTAGAGAGAAAAAGGAGGAGGAAAAACTTTTGGAAAAGTGCAAGCAAGGCCGAACGCGTGTGGCGCTTTTGGTGCCCATAAGATCCTAAAAATAGGAGGCCTTGAGGGCCGCAAGGGAGGTGGCAAGGGCCCCTAGATGAGGTCTCGCAGCCTCCCTTTCACCCACAAGGGAGGCTGCGAGGGATCCCGCAGGTTATGGCCTATAAATACCCCTTTGAACCTTCTTGGGGCTTCATAAGACTTATTTTCCCTCTTTTTTTCCCCTCTTCTTGAATCCTTATTCCCTCCTCTCTTAGATCATCATCCTTGGGCTCTAAGAAAGAAGAGAAATGGCGATCTCTTCTCCTCCTCCATTGGTGAAGGATTCTCCTAGATTTAGGTGATTCTTGAAGGTGAGTTCTCTCATCCTCTTCAATTTCTTGTTATTGATGCTAATTTTTCTTTGATCTATGACTGAAAAGCATGGATGTATTGTAGATCTAAAGTTTAGAAGGAATTAGGGCTATGATTTCATGTTTTGGTGAAGAATAAGGGAGATCCTTCATCTCTAAGCCTATTATCTTTGTAGCCTCAAACCCAATTGGGATCTTCTTGATTTTCTTGTGATCTTGAGGGTTGTGAGGATTTTATTCTTGTTAACTCTTCTATTTAGAGTGTTTAGCAAACCCTAGAAGCAATGAGATCCCATGTTGATCATTTTCCTCTTGTTACTTGATTGGGTTATTGTGATTGATTTTTGATTTTTTTTGGATGTTTAATTGCATCTAGGAGGTGGATCTACAAGCAAGGGTAAAGACCGAGCGGGCAATTAAATCGGAGGGTTTTATCTCTCTAAGTTTGTGAGTGGGATCTATTAATTGACGAGCTATGATCATACTTGTTTGGATACCCAATAATGCATGTATTTGAATGATGATTTTTCTTGTTTTCAAAAGACTTTTGAAATGATTTCTATTAAACCTAGAAATCATGATGATTTATGATTTGGTTTATTTCATTATTATTGTTAAAGATTATTCATATTTCTTATGGGTTGGAAACCCTATGGTTTGAAATACATGTTTTCAAGATTTGTATCTTAGAGGCTTGATGATTCTTGATATAAAGACCCAAGAAGGGCTGATGTGAATCAATATAAATTTCTTGTGATGATACTATATTTGACACATATTTTCAAAGAATTGTTCTTGTTTTAAGAACCCAAGAAGGGCTTGTGCGAACCAAAAAGAATTTCTTTGTGTTGATGCCATTTCGAACCATACTTTCAAGGAATACTCATATATGATGTTCTTGATGAAAATCGTACTACTGATGATGTTTTGCTCGAGTATTCACTCTTGGATTGAGAGTTGCATTTTTTGAGAATTTGTGATCCCTTGATGAGATATATGTTATTCCTATTGATGTTTACATGTGAGCCTATGGGCTGCATGGGTATTTGAATGTTTGATGGTGATATGGGGAGGATCCCCAGTACCTACTGCAGTAGGCGAGTTTCCACTGACCGACCTAGTTGGGGTGGCGTGGAGTTCTCGGCCGACTTTCACCCTTTCAGGGGGTGCGTAGAGAGCCTAAAAGGTTTTGGTTGGGTGCCCGGAGTCACCATACTAGTTCCCCAACGGCCAACACCAAGATACGAGCATCTTGGTGGCTCTTGACCTAACCACGCCCATGCTTAGTGATGGATGGTTTTCGGAGGTTATTGATGAAACTATCAATGTTAGATTACTGCATGTGATGCTCTTTAAATCCTTGAATTGATGAGTTTGTTTTTAAAGAAATATCTTAAACTTAGACTTCAGATTTATACTATATTATGAATTATTTCCAAGGTTTTTATTGAGGCACTTCTTTAAGAAAGTTGAGTAACATCTTATATTGAATCGTGTATTCAAAGTAGCATTCTTGTCGATGATTATTATAGATGCATTATTGGCATTGTATTTTGTTTATGCATGTGTGAAGTATCGCTCCATATTCAGCCCCTCACTGAGTAACTGATAAGTGCTTGTGTATATATATTTTATAACATCATTTTGTATGCATCGAGCGTCACTTTTATCAGGTCGTATCACTAATAAGGTGTATTTTGTGTTCTTTTGTGCAAACAGGGCTTCGGAGGTGTGAAATACAAGAAAGAAAGCGAAGACAGGGAGTGATGGCACATTTCAAGACTAAAAAAAGAAGCTGTACTCACATACATGGATGTGTTACTAACTTTCGGGGGAGTTCAAGTCATCACATGAACTAGAAGGGCATGAAGGCAGTAGTACGGTCATGTCCCAGCTTCCGCATGCAAAGAGAAGAAGGTTTTTGAAGATTTTAAAGGACAGAAAATGACACACCCTACCACACGGGCGTGTACCTAACTGTGTGGACTCGAAGAAAGATTTTAGGGGAAATCACTGTAGCATTTACTGCAGTAGTAATGTAGCAAAAGTACTGTTCACGGTCGTGTGGAATTTTCACATGGTCGTGTGGCTACAATACATGAGCGTGTGAGTGCCCGTGTGGATGCCCGTGTGAAGCCCTGATTTCAAGTTATAAAAGCCGCCATGTTATAATTTTTTTGGGATATTTTTGGTTTCAAGAGGCAAGGCGGCTAGGGCTTGGGGAGAGTTCTTTGCGACTTTGGAAAGCTTTCCTCACCAACTTAGATCAATTCCTCCTTCGTCATAGCGTCAAAGAAGCTATCGGTGACCTAGCTTCGGAGTAGATTCAATCTAGACGTGGAAGTTACCCATCAAGGCCATCATCATGGATATAGTGGGGTTATTTTCTATGGCTTCTTAACTTGTTTATCGTTGCTTTATTTGTTTTG
The DNA here is from genome assembly GCA_902712375.1 of Dioscorea dumetorum. Classification (NCBI taxonomy): domain Eukaryota; kingdom Viridiplantae; phylum Streptophyta; class Magnoliopsida; order Dioscoreales; family Dioscoreaceae; genus Dioscorea; species Dioscorea dumetorum. Next base: position 3,657,003 of record CACTHL010000490.1, on the reverse strand, counting down.
TGACTCGCTCCATGGAGAGCTAAACTCCTAGTGGGTATCCAGACATGTAAACCCTAGGATTCTTATTCTTATTTGATTACTTTGTGTTTCTATTCGATTTTAATACATTGAGTTTTACTGTTGTGTTCTTAATGCTTGCATGTGCTTTTGATTCTAATATTGATTGACTTGCATGCCCTGTTCAATCTAGTGAAGAGAGAGATCACTACTAGATTTAGAATTACCAAGAGTAAAGAGGGTTGAGAGGGTGAGCCGTGAGATAGCGGAGTGTCCCCTTTCCCTTCCAATAGATATTTCCTATCTCCATATTCCCTAAGTTTCAAGCAACCATATGTGGTGTGAGGTGTTGAGAGAATTCTCCACCGGGACCTCGTAGGGGGTTAAGGATCCTTCACCTGGATGCAGGAGTGTATCTACTTTTAGGAATTGGTCATATCTTTGGGATTCCTAGAGTGCTAAGCAATTATGTATGGTGTGAGGCGTTGAGAGAATTCTCCTCCGGGACCTTGTAGGGGACTAGTTATCGGTGACCTGTAGGGAGGGACCGATATACCTTAGGATACCCACGACTCAATATTCTCGTCTGGAAACACTTATAATCTACACTTAACATGCGAATCCTAGGGGAAGCATTATTCGGATACCCCACCTTCATTGATTGATAACTCTCTCTCTTTTCAGTTCCTGGGCACTTGTAGTGACACTCTTAGGTTTAGCTACTATATCATCATAAACTACGCTCATTAGGCTAGATAACAAAAGAGGAACAATTACTTGTACTTTTGTTCCCTGTGGTGCGACAACCCGAGCCATTGAGTGCACGTTATGACTTGATGACTCGTGCACTTGCGATTACACAAGGGGTTGACACATCACCCCGTGTGGTGGAAACACATCAATAACCTTGTTACTCATGCCCTTTTCTTATTTTTCTTTTTCCAAGTGTTAGCACAGTAAGAGGGTGAAGTGTGAAGTGTTTGGCAAAGTTTTCCTTTGCATTTACATTTGAGTTGTGTATGATTCTCGAACATTGTGGATATATATTAAATGGATCCATTAGGACGTATATTTTCATATTTTACTTTGTTTCCTTGATTGTTTCCTAATTGGGTCAGTCAGGACCTTGTAATGTATGGGATTTATACCTAGTGGTTGGGGAAGACTATTTCGTGGTCATGACCTTGCATGTTGTGATTTTTCCAGGATTATGTACCTGGTGTGAATATGTTTACCTTGTGTAGGGATGTGGCCATATATCTTCAGATTGAGATTTTTCTTGTTATTATATTAATATTGTACATGAAAAAAGGTTAGCCTTACAGCGATCTAGGGTTGAGGCAGGTGCTTAACCTCCCCTGGGTTGTCGTGGCGGTATGTTATGAACCAAGACTCGCTGGTCGGGGCGTGAGAATTGAACTCACACTAATCATTATAATAGTCTATCATCAGTTAAATAGTATAGAGTGAAACAAGCATACAAACCCTCCCCCACACTTAAGATCATACATTTCCCTTAATGTATGCAAGAACGAAAATATAAAGACAATATACATAAAATAATTAGGGGAGGTGGAAACATGAGTACTTTCCTGACCAAAATAGTGATCACGATACAAACAGCTTGGATGTGCGAATTGTTGGGGGTCTAATTGAGCGGGGGTCCACTCCAAGTCAAAATGGACCAGTGAGCACCCCCTTTTGTAAATTGAGGTGATGGGTGGAACATAAAATAGCTTTCGAGACCAAGTGCACAATTAAGCTCAACAAAATAAGACACACACACAAAATAAAAAATAAAAAGTGTATAACCAATACTGAAATAAAAACAATCCACTACAAATCTGAAATAAGAACATAAGTGACAGGGTAATTCTTACCATGTAAACAAAAAATACAAAGGAAATAAAAATAAGAACTAAGAAGCAGAAGTGTCCTCAATGTCTAGTGCCGGGTCAGCAAGGGGAGCCTCAAGAGCTGCAGACTCGGGTCGGCGACAGCAGGGGGGAGCAGGCTCTGCAACATCTTCAAAACATAGCAGAGATCGGTCTCCATCCCCGCTACTGACTCTCGTATTTTTGTCTAGTCTGCTAGAAGAACCTGCTGCTCCTCATGGATTGCAGCCAGATGCTCTTGAATATTAGCTCGGGGTCTTGCTGGAGCAGCTGGTTCAGTCGCTGATGGCAGGGACTCGTCGCTGTCTCTCGACTCGCAGTTGGACTTGGCATCCTCATCCTTATCTTGCTGGATAGGTGTTGTGGCAGTGCTCGGAGTCAGGATGTTCCTGGACCCGCGCCATATGATCATCCCTATGGAGCAGAGCGTCTCAAATCCCAGAGGTATTATGGTATTGTCGGTGCGGATGCTCTCCAGATGCTCCATGAGTCCCATACCTCGTAACAGTCGTGTGATGTACGGTCGGGTGAATATGGTGCTGAGCCGTATGTGCTGGCACTGATACATAGGAAAGTCTACCAACACGCAGCGGAGGTGGATGGGGCGACTCTCGATTATGCTGAAAAGATAGAAGAGCTCCTGTTTCCCCACTACGCCTGTGCTATCTGATCGGCCTGCAATGGAATGGGCAAAGACAGCATGAAGGTACCTCAATGCTGGGCGGATCAGAACGGACGCCTTAGTGAGGTCGGGCTCATAGTTCCTCCCCTGACTAAGGCGACGCCATATAGCATTCGGTGTGACGCCAGGGGATAGGTCGATCTCCAGTGCTTCATACGGGATCTCATTGTGTACTCAGCATCATATAACCCCATCAGCACCCCAAACTGAGTGTAGCTCAATCGCCGGGTCTGACCAAACAATTGGAACTGGATCGCTTCTGGGTGAGCAAACCTCACTAGACCCTTATCACCCTTGAAAGTGCTAAGCACCTCCAAGGTGATATCAAGATAACCAGCTCCTCGATCGATAGGAGCTGGTTCTACCCACCAATGCCCACCAAGTGGCGAACGTCCTACTCTAATCCCAAGTGCGTGAGCACCAGCCAGTCAATGACTCAAGACTGGACATTCCGCTTCATCATCAAGCGGTCATACCGCTCTCGAAAGCTTGGAGAAAAAAAAGGAGGATCCCCCAAGTGGGACCAGGGTGGAGGGTTCAGCATCATCTGCTCTAGCCCTCTTGGATGGTCCATGTGCAACCTGCTTGGCTCTGGCATCCTACACTTAAGAAAATACAGAAGTTATTTGCATAGTGACATGGACTGCGCCATTTCAGAGGCGGCTTACGGGCGCTTACGGCCACTTACGGTATGCCAGGAGCCTTAGGCCATAAGAACTTCACTTGTATGTGGAAGCACCAAATTTTTACAAAAATTGAATTTTAGGGCATACAATGATACTCCCCTTGCGTAACCGCAAGTGCATAGGTCGTACAAGTAGTAAAGTGTACCCAATGGTCGGGTAGTCGAATCCACAGGGACTGGTGTACCTGCTAATACTCTTTTAGTACTTAATATCTAATCAATTGAAATTGGTATGAATGACTCTAACTTAGGAACGGGAGAATTTGGGAAGAAGAATCACAGGAGGACAAACTTTAGGGTTGCTCGATGATAAGTGCCAGTACACATATATTTTATAACATCATGTTACATGCATTAAGCATCACTTTTATCAGGTTGTATCATTAATAAGGTGTATTTTGTGTTCTTTGTGCAAACAGGGAGTTGGAGGTGCGAAATATAAGAAAGGAAGGAAAGATAGGGAGTGATGGCACATTTCAAGACCAACAATAGAAGCTGTGCTCGCATACATGGAGGTGTTGCCAACTTTCGGAGGAGTTCAAGTAATCATATGAACCGGAAGGGCACGAAGGCAGTAGTACGTCCATGTCCCAGCTTCTGCGAGCAAATAGGAGAAGGTTTTGAAGTTTTCAAAGGACAGAAAGCCACACACCCTACCACACGAGCGTGTGCTCGACCGTGTGGACTCGAAGAATGATTTTGGGAGAAATCACTGTAGCAAAAGTGGGATAGCAGTTTACTGTTGGAGTAATGTAGCAAATCACTGTTCACACCCAGTGTGAAAATTTCACACAAGCGTGTGGCTACAGTACATGGCGTGTGAGTGCTCGTCTGGATGCCGGTGTGAAGCCTAGATTTCAATTTATAAAAGCCGCATTGTTATAATTTTTAGGGATATTTTCGGCTACTTTCAAGAGGCAAGGTAACTAAGGTTTGGAGAGAGTTCTTTGCGGCTTTGGGAAGCTTTCTTCACCAACTTGGATCGATTCTTCCTCCGTCACAGCATCATGGAAGCCATCGGCGACCTAGCTTCGGAGTGGATTCAATCCAGACGTGGAAGCTACCCGTCAAGACCATCATCACGGATTTAGGGGGGTTATTTTCTGTGGCTTGTGAACTTGTTTATCATTATTTTATTTGCTTTGTGACTTGCTCCATGGAGAGCTAAACCCCTAGAGGGTATTCGGACATGTAAAACCTAGGATTCATATTTTTATTAGATTTACATTGTGTTTCTATTCGAATTTATTACTTTGAGTTTTACTATTGAGTTCTTAATGCTTGCTTGTGCTTTTGATTCCATTATTAATTGCCTTGCATGTTTTCTTCAATCTAGTGAAGAGAGAGATCACCGCTAGGTTTAGAATTACCAAGAGTAAAGAGGGTTGAGAGGGTGAGCCGTGAGATAGGGGAGTGTCCCCTTTCCCTTCCGATAGATATCTCCTATTTCCATATTCCTTAAGTGTCAAGCAACCATATGTGGTGTGAGGCGTCGAGAGAATTCTCTGCCGGGACCTCGTAGGGGGTTAGGGATCTTTCACCAGGAGGCAGGGTTAGATCTACTTTTAGGAATTGGTTATATCTTTGGAATCCCTAGAGTTTTAAGCAGTCATATGTGGTGTGAGGCGTCGAGAGAATTCTCCGCCGGGACCTCGTAAGGGACTAGTTATCGGCAACCTAGAGGCAGGGGCCGTTATACCTTATGATACCCACGACTCATTGTTTTCGTCTATAAACACTGGTTATCTACATTTAACACCCGAATCCTAGGGGGAGTATTGTTCGGATACCTCACTTTTATTGATTGATAACTCCCTCTCCGTTCAGTCCCTGTGCACTTGTAGTGACACTCTTAGGTTTAGCCATTAAATCATCACACATTACACTCATTAGACTAGATAACAAAAGAGGAGTAATTACTAGTACTTATGTTCCCTGTGGTTCGACAACCCGACCTTTTAGGGTCTAGTTTATTACTTGACGACCCGTGCACTTGCGGTAACGCAAGGGGTTGACACATCACCCTGTGTTGCGGAAACACGCGCATTACTCGATGTGAGGAATGGGGCCCCGGGTTAGTGCCTTGGTGTAATTCGAAACTTAAAGTCTACAACATTTATCCGGCGTACTTCAATCAATCTTTGTTCTAGAATCTTGTTGCCGTGATGTGGATGATGCAAATAGTGGAACTGGAAGTGTGATCCTATTTCCAACTTCTTGTATCAATCAACGAGATATACAAGCTAAGTGAAAATCAAGTACTCCAACAATCAATTCACTCAACAACCAACATTCAAGTAAACAACCCAAGATCTAACAAGTAGATATTGAAACATCCATAAATGCTGCATTTAATACAACTAATTCACCAACCAGGGGCACCCTAAGAGGTTTAGCCCCTAATTGGTTCAGTCAACAACAAGATAACAAGAGAAGCAAAAATAAGAAAAACTAGAAACTCCCTCTTTGCTTGCATCCTTCTTGAGATATGTGGTGTTGATGTCGAATGAATTCCACCTCCAATTGGGCCTACAATTAGTGCTCTACCCTCTCATGATGATGAAGATGACTGTACAAAATCCACCCCTTGACTATTCTGTCTTTTGGCCCCAGCCAAGAGTGTTGAAACCCTAACTTTCAATGCTTTTTAACCTTCTCTCGATGTGATCATGGCCGTGCTTAGGCCGTGCTTCAAGCCTTGGAGTTTGCGGCTAAATAGAAATTCTTTCAGCTCGCCAGGCTGTAACCTGCGCGGGGTTGAACACGAGCGTGTTGCGGCCTGATGCGTCAACGCAACAACACAACAAGGTGATGTGTGTCAACCCCTTGCGTTACCGCAAGTGCACGGGTCATCAAGTAATAAACTAGACCCTAAAGGGTCGGGTTGTCGAACCATAGGGAACATAAGTACTAGTAATTACTCATTTTTTGTTATCTAGTCTAATGAGTGTAATGTGTGATGATCTAATGGCTAAACCTAAGAGTGTCACTACAAGTGCACTGGGATTGAACGGAGAGGGAGTTATCAATCAATAAAAGAGGGGTATCCGGACAATGCTTCCCTAGGATTCGGGTGTTAAATGTAGATTACAAGTGTTTCTAGGCGAAAACAATGAGTCGTGGGTATCATAAGGTGTAACGACCCCTGTCATCAGGTCGCCGATAACTAGTCCCCTACGAGGTCCCGGCGGAGAATTCTCTCGATGCCTTACACCATATATGACTTCTTAAAACTCTAGAGATCCCAAAGATATAACCAATTCCTAAAAGTAGATCTAACCCTGCCTCCAGGTGAAAGATCCCTAAACCCTTACGAGGTCCCGATAGAGAAATCTCTCGATGCCTCACACCACATATGGTTGCTTGACACTTAGGGAATATGGAGATAGGAGATATCTATCGGAAGAGAAAGGGGACACTCGTTTATCTCACGGCTCACCCTCTCAACCCTCTTTACTCTTGGTAATTCTAAACCTAGCGGTGATCTCTCTCTTCACTAGATTGAATAAAACATGCAAGGCAATTAATAATGGAATCAAAAGCACAAGCAAGCATTAAGAACTCAAGAGTAAAATTCAAACTGATAAATTCGAATAGAAACACAATGTAAATCTAATGAAAATAAGAATCCTAGGGTTTACATGTCCGAATACCCTCTAGGGGTTTAGCTCTCCATGGAGCGAGTCACAAAACAAATAATGAATTGAGAAATAACTTCTAAAGACATAAAGAATAACCCCCTAAATCCGTGATGATGCTCTTGAGGGGTAGTTTCCACGTCTTGATTGAATCCACTCCGAAGCTAGGTCGCCGATGGCTTCCTTGATGCTATAACGGAGGAGGAATCGATCCAAGTTGGTGAGGAAAGCTTCCCAAAGCAGCAAAGAACTCCTTCCAAGCCCTAGTCGCATTGTCTTTCGAAAGTAGCCAAAAAAGATCCCTAAAAATTATCACAAGGCGGCTTTTATAATTTAAATTCGGGGCTTCACGCGGGCATCCACACGCCCGTGTACTGTAGCCACACGCCCGTGTGGAAATTCCACATGGGCGTGAACAGTACTTTTGCTACAGTACTACTACAGTAAACGCTACATTACTTTTGCTACAGTGATGTAGTTTTGCTACACGGTCGGGCACACGCTCGTGTGATAGGGTGCGTGGCTTTCTATCCTTTGAAATCTTAGAGAACCTTCTTCTGCTTGGGTACGGAATCTGGGACATGGACGTACTACTGCCTTTGTGCCCTTTCAGTTTGTGTAATGACTTGGACTCCGCCGAAAGTTGGCAACACCCCCATGCATATGAACTTAGCTTCTAATTGTGGCCTTGAAATGTGTCATCACACCCTATCTTTGGTTCTTCTTGTATTTCATGTCTCCAAAGCCCTGTTTGCATAAAAGAACACAAAACACACCTTGTCAATGATAAAACATGATGAAAGTGATGCTCAATGCATGTAAACTGATATTATAAAATATATATAAACGAGCACTTATCACGGCTGTATTGATAGTTGCACGACCGTGCTTAGAGACCTGAGGGCGTGCAGACTCTTACTGAATTCTCCTGTAATTTGCATGCCTTGGGAGCACGGCCGTGCTTAGGCCGTGCTTGACTTGTCAAACTTTGTTCTAGGTCCTTTTTCTACCAAAATCACTTTGAAGTGCTTGTTATTGCTCCGGGACCAAGATAACTGCACAATCGAGTGAAAATACCTCAAATAGCACTGAAATGAGAAAATAATGATATAAAGACAAGGAAATAGTGGGTATACAAATGAGAAATATATATATATATATATAAAATGCACTCATCAAATACCCCACACTTGAATCGTTGCATATCCTCAAGCAACCCTAACTCTTGAAAGAGAGATGAGTTCATGACCTCTGATCTCAACAAGGTAAGGAAATTCCTAAAGCGTAAAGGACCTTGAGTAGTGACACACCCTTGCGTGTGTGCTCCGCAAGTGCACGGTTGTCGAAGTAATAAATACCCAAAGGGTGGGTAGTCGAATCCACAGGGAATAGACGTTAAAAACAAATACACTTTGCCAATTAGTCAAGAAAAATTCAATGTGTGAAGAGATTGAATTAAAAGTGAATAAACAGTAAATAAAGATTAAAAGCGATGACTAGAGGTACGGAAAATATCAAGATAAGAATGGGGTACTCGGACAATGCTCCCCCTAGGTTCCTTGTTTCAAGTGCAAGACTCTAATTGCCTTTACTTAAACGAGATTTGAGGAGTCGTGAAATCCGAAGACACAAGGTCCCAAACCTAAGGTCAACCTTGACTAGGTCCCTACGAGGTCCCGGCGGAGAAAAACCTCTCGACACATCACACCACGTATGACCGCGCTAAGCTCTAGGGATTCCAAGTGATGAACCCTATTCCCAACTATAGATCAATTCCTTTGGTCCAGGCGAAAGATCCCTAATCACAAATAAGTCTCGGTGGAAAGGCCTCTCTCAACGGCTAACTCTCTTTGAGATCGAAACTAATTATTGGAATAAGAAGATAGGGTAAACCACACCGGAGGGAAAAGGGGACGTGTCGCTACCTCTCAACTCACAATCTCGACCCTCTTCAATCTTGGTTAATCTAATCCTAATGGTGATGGCCACTCGTCAAAAGGATGATTAGATTGGCCCTCAACCCTAGTGTCACTCTAAGGGAGAAACAATTAAGCACACAAGATTGAAACTCAAAACAAATCTCAATTTAAATAAAAACAATAGAGTCATTGAAACAAAGGAGTTCTAGAGTTTACATGTCCAAGTACCCACTAGGGGTTTAGCTCTCCATGGAGCAATACAAGTTCATCAAAATAAACCATAGAGAAAACCCCCTTAAGCTCCGTGCTGATCGTCTAAGAGGGCTGCTCCTTCTTCCCCACGAATCCCTCCTTCAAGCATAGGGCACACCTCGCCGAATCGAAGTCGTCGAAGGCTCCCCCAATAGCTCTCCTTGAAGGGAATTGGTACGCCCCTTGCGTATCCGCAAGTGCACGGGTCGCACAAGTAGTAAAGTGTACCCTTTAGGTCGGGTAGTCGAATCCACAGGGACTAGTATAGCTTCTAATACTAACGTCCTGCTTAATATCTAACCAGACAGAAGATGATGGAATTGACTCTGGATTAATTTCAAGGAGGTTAAGGGAAGGGAATTTCACCAAGTGAAGATTTGAGGTTTGACTCGATGGAGGAGATGGGGCCCCGGGTTGGATTTTTGACGTTCACTAACTCGGCTTTCTCGGCACATATCAGAAGTATCTTCAGTTCTAAACCTAGCTATGCTATAAGGGTGTTGTTTCTAGCGCGACCGATGCTCTAAATTGCGCTCTCACTGCTTGTAACTATCGATTGTGATTTACAAACCTAGATAAGAGAACCTAACTTCCAAGCAATCAAGCACTAAACAACACACAAAATAACCAATAGCTCAGATTTAATGAAGGGAACAAGATACTCATAAATGCCGCAAGTAAAGATAAAGAGTTCAAGCTACAACGTCATACAAACAATCCCGGGGCACCCTTAAGAGTTTAGCCCCTCATGATAACAAACAACAAGTACATTGCCAAAGAAATTGAAAGACAAGAAGTTGAAAACTCCCTAATTTCTTGCATCCTTGTGGTTATTGAAGGATCTGACAATGCCGTGCAATCTCCTCCCGATCGGCCTACCATAAACTTGGCATTCCCTTGTTGAAGAGGAGGACGAACCCCCAAAGCTCTCTTCTTCCTTCTTCCCTTGTTCACCCACCAAAAGTCCCCCCCCCCAAGAAACTGAGTTTCTAGGGTTTTAATGTCTTCTCGATGTGAGCACGGGCGTGTTGAAGCCGTGCAGATTACGGCCAAATAAATCTTCAGAAAACTCACATTTCTGTAATCTGCACGGGGAACAGCACGGGCGTGCTTAGACCGTGCTGGGGTTTGCACGACCGTGCTCAGCGAACTCAGGTTGTGCTGATTTTTGGCTAAATTCTCCTGCAATTTGCACGGGGTATAGCACGGGCGTGCTCAAGCCGTGTTGAGCTTGATGAGGTTTCTTCTAAGTCCTTTATCTTCTAAAATTATTCCAAAACACTTCTTCTTGCTTCAGGACTTTGATATCTGCATGACAAATAACGAATACCTCAAATAGCACCGTACTTGGAGAATTAAAGCCAAAGTATTCAATAATGATGAGGGTAAAGCATGCAATACATATATATGAAATGCACTCATCAGGAATCGGTGTTGAAAATGGTGAAGAAACGCCCCCAAAACGCAGCAAAAACATCTCCAAACCCTAGCCGAACTCCCTCCAGAAGTTGGAAAGAAGATCCCCTTAAAACGCTTCAGAACGGCTATTTAAAACACCATCTCGAGGATCCACACGGGCGTGTGGATGAGCCACACGGCCGTGTGAAAATTCCACACGCCTATGTGGAATTCCAGCCATGCAGAATTCCTCTTGTAGGTCCCCGATTTCGCTCGTTTTCGCTTCTGAGGCCACACAGACGGACACACGCTCGTGTGGAAGGTCATGAGGCTTTTTTTGATAGTGAGAACCCCCTTCGAGAGCTTGTGAAGTCTTCGAACAAATCCGAACGAGCGAGTATGACTGCCTCTGTGTCTTTCTATAAGAATTGTCTCGAACCTTGTAGAAGTTGGCACATACTCTATCGTTTGACCCCGATTTGTATCTTGATTTTTGTAATTGCAAAAAAGAACTCCACTTGGCACCATCATGACCTATTTTTGCTTAAACTCCCAAAGAAAACTCTTCACAACCCTAACTGCACGAAAGAACACAAAAGCGCACAAAATGAGCGATATAGCCTGGTAAAAGGCTATATTAGTACATGCATGAAAAACTCTTCACAACCCTAACTGCATGAAAAACATCTAAATTATTTAGTACATGCAAGAACTTATCAAACTCCCCCACACTTAAGCTTTTGCTTGTCCTCAAGCAAAATTTATATAATAAAATCCACAAGTAGAGTGATAGAAGTGCTTATCCTTAAGTTCACCAAAAAGTATGTAAGGAGAGCATTTTTAAGCAAATGAACAATTTACAACATAGAAAGGTAAAAACCAATGCACTAGAAAAAACTAAAGGCACAAAGAAAATAGAATCTGACTGCATGTGTGTGTGTATGCTTACTGATGCTAACCCCAAGTTTACTCCCGAAAGTTCTTATTGAAAAGGACTTATTTAAGGACAAAGAATAGGTAGTAGCTGCACACAACCTCGAAGGTAGCCATTTCCAAAGATGCCTCCTGGCCGGCTTTCACGCTTTGAGGTGGTAGCTCTTTCGACCTGGGAGTGTTAGCTTTCACACAGCCTATTAGATAGCTCTTTCTCTCATTAGGGCATAGCTAGTATCCGACTTATGAGAGTAGCTGCATACAACATAGGTGGTAGCTATTTCCATCCCGAAAACAAGTAAACAAGTAAGAGCATTCTTCTCTCTCTCTTTCTTTTTTTTTTCGAACTAAAAGAATGAAACTAAGGTCCTTTCCGCACTGAACTAGAGTTATGAGGGTTAACAGAGCAAGAAAGGTGCCAGAAATGCAATCAGACAAAAAATTTGTAAGTTTTTTGAGTAAACTAGAGCATGGTGACAAACGATGTTTAAATTTCCCTTAAATTCAAAAATATAATCCTTGTCACTTAAGGTGAACTATCACTGGCTAAGTGAGCATACAAGTGATGAGCATACATACATAAAGAACGTGTGCAACGTGAACTCCCCTCCACACTTAAGATGTACAATGCCCTCATTGTACTCATGCAACCATAAAAAATACAAAAGGAAAAAAAAATAGGGCGTGGGTATTAAAAACGACACTCCCCTGGTCTCCAAATGTAGAATTTGAGTGGAGATGCAAAAGCAGGAAGTGAAGCTGCGAAGGGTTGTGAAGCTCACACGGCCATGTGGAGTATCCTCATGGCCGTGCCTATGACAATTCCTCTACACATAACTGACATGACCATGTGCATGTCACAAAAGGGGTTCAGTAAAGCTCAACACACAAGAAAAATAACGAGAGTTTATAAGCATGACGTCCACTCTTAAACTCGAAGAAACAAACTACAACTGAAAGCAGTAAGATAAAGCTCAGAAGATAAACCCTTTATGAGTAACAAAGATCCAACGACAAGAAAATAAACAAGTATAAGGAAAAACAACTAAAAGAAAGACGCCCCAAGCGTCATCATCTCTTGGTGCTGCTGGTGATGTGGGGGATGTATGGGGTGCTCGGGGTGCGGGCGACGCAGTGGAGTCGGAGTCTCTCGCCATCATCTGCGGAAGTGCGGTGAAGCGCACCATCATCTCTGCGTGATACTCGGCCATGTGAGAGAGCACCTCAGTATGGTTCGCTGCCTGAGTCATCCTCATAGCTGCAAGATCAGTCTGGAGGACCCCCACAGCACGCTCCAGTCTATCCATGCGATCTTAAGATGGAGGAGATGCGCGTGCTGACATCGGGGCCACCTCCTCTGCTGCTAGGGTGTCCTCTGCCTCCATAGGTGTGGCCTGCGATGAAGGTCCTGCCTCGATGTCTTCTTCCTCCTCACTTTCCTCCTCGGACTCGTCTGGGATATTGACAACAAGTACATACCTGCCCGGAGTGGCCCTTTTCACCATGCCCATCATGCGCAAAGTCTCAAGGCCTAGTGGAGAGGGGACGATCACCTTGTTTGGTCCGCGGACAACGTCAATCAGGCCCATCCCTCTAATAAGACGAGTGATGTAAGGGCCGAAAAACAGAACTCCGACCCGTGCGTACTGTCCTTGCTGCCTCAAGTAATCTGCTACCACATATCCCAGGTGCAGGGGTAGGCTGTGGACCATGAAGTATAAGTATAGAAGGTCCAGCCGCCCTAGTACGCCAGTGCTGTCGCCCCGCCCATTGATCGGCCTACTAAGAACGGCGTGGATATATCTGCGGACCGGGCGAAGGAGCAAGAAGGCCTTTGTCGAACCGGGCTCATACTGAATGTCGCCTCATAGCATCTTGTAAACCCGGCTAGGAGTCACACTAAATGGAAAATCGACGGGCAGCTGTGTGTACTCCTTTGTATGGGTGAAGTCTCTGTCGTACAGGCCTAGGGCGACGGAGAAGTCCGTCATGCTCATACTATGGTACTGATCAAAGGCGCAAAACGGATGGTGTCGGCCCAGTGGTAGTCCGTGTGTGAGCGATCGAGCTCGAAGGACGCAAGGACTTCAAGAGTGATGTCGCGAGTGGCCAGGTCTTTGATGCACAACAGTTTATTCCAACCTCCCACGGCGATCAACTCTCGAACTTCATTTGCCAACTCTTCATCTTGTGCATGCTCTATCGCCGCTAATGCTTGTAAATCCGGGGTTCGCGTCTGGCTGAATATGAGCGTTGAAAGACCCTCAAGCCGGACTTGATGTTATCGCAAGGCAAACTCAAAAACTTCGGGCGAAAAGTCATGAAGCTCACGAGGACGTTTATGTGCGACTTTCTTTGTCCTTAGAGCAATTCCTGCGCATAAGAGAAGCAAACGAGTCATTTCGAGGCTCAAAATAACTTCCCAAAAGTTCACATGGCCGTGTGGAAATTCCACACGGCCTTGTGTTCTCTCTAGACACAAGGATGAGCATCCCGAAAATCCACATTCCACACGGCCGTGTGGATCTTCGACCATAGCCAAAAGGCCATGGTTGATCCACATCGAACCGTACAAGCACACTAAACTTCGAGCAAAAGTGTTTAAAAACATGAAACTAAGTATTCTTCATGAAAACAACATGCTAAAACATAAGATTCATCACCCAAATCGAAGGATTAACTATCATGGGAAGAAGAGAGAAAAGAGAGCTTACCGGAGAAGATGATGAATCACGCAATATAACGATGGGTAAAGCCCACAAATCCTATAAATAGGCGAGGAAATGGAAGGAGAAGCGATTTGGTCGTGATCTTTGGAGTGGAGTCATTTGGAGATGAAAGGGCGCGAAGTGGAATATGAAGAGAAGTAAGCTTCTCTTGTTTAAGTAAACCACATGGCCATGTGGAAATTCCACATTGCCATGTGTTTTCTCTGGATGGCCCTTACTCAAGCACCCGAATTTTCACATGGCCATGTGGAATTTCCACATGGCCGTGTGTCTTCTCTGGATTGAAAATTCGGGTGCTTGAGTAAGGGCCATCCAGAGAAAACACATGGCCATGTGGAATTTCCACATGGCCGTGTGTCTTCTCTGGATTGAAAATTTGCAGCTCATGAATAGTACTCACATGCCCATGTGGAATTTCCACATGGGCATGTGGAAATTCAATCTTTGCCAAATGAGCTCCAAATTTTTCACATGGCCATGTGGATTCTCTGGATGATAGAAAACCCACAAAAATCAATCCACATGGCCATGTGGAATTTCCACATGGCCATGTGTTGCCATTTTTCGGTCCAAAAATATTCCAAACTCTGCCAAATCCATTGAAAACACATGGAAGACTGCAAAAATTGAAATCAAACAATAACATGGCTCAAATCTCACCAAATTCACAGGAAAAACTCTCAAACTTACCAGAAACGATGAACACACGATGTTTGCATCTGAAAACAAAAAATTGAACTACACCGGAGATGAATCAAAAGAAAATAAAAACAAACCAAAAACTCAACTGCAGAAATTAAAATCTAACTAAAACAAGTGCCAAGAAATTAAAAATGGGGTTGCCTCCCAATAAGCGCTTGTTTAACGTCACTAGCTTGATGTACCTATCCCTCAAATGAAGGGGGGTGGTGTAGCGGGGCTCCTCCATTGCCTGTATTCTTCAAGCATGATGGGCCAAATTTTTCTAGAATAGAGGGTGAGTAATAGGAATTATTACCAACAGAAGAGGTATCACTCTTAATCTCCGAGTGTCCATCCGCAAAATTTTTCAGTTGTCTCTTGCGGCGATGTCTCACCCTCTTCAACTTTTTGATAAATTTATTGACTATCCCCGTGGGAGGTTCCTCCTTATGCACTTAATCAAGTAATGAAACCTCCACTTCGTCGATCTCTTGTCCTAGCAGCTCCTCCAATGGATCTGGGTATAATGATTCCTGCACAAAATCATTAACAAAGTCATCAATGGTGTCAAGAAAATACAGAGTATCATCAAAATCAAGAGAATGTCTCATGGCTTCAGCAAGGTGGTAGGTCAGCTTCTCATATCCAATCCTCAGTGTCAACTCTCCACCATCCATATCTATAAGAGCCTTGGAAGTACGCAGAAAAGGTCTTCCAAGTATCAGTGGCACATCGACATTCTCATCCACATCATAAACTACAAAATCTGCCGGAAAAATATACTTATCCACTTTCACCAGGACATCTTCAATAATGCCTCTTGGATGATGAATTGAACGATTAACTAGCTGAAGGGTCATCAGAGTAGGCCTTGGCTCTCCCAATCCCAATTTCTTAAAGAATGCATAAGGCATGACATTGATGCTAGCACCTGAATCTGCCAATGCCTTTTCTTCACCTAAATCACCAATATTGTAAGGGATGATAAAACTTCCCGGGTCTTTCATCTTGTTCGGTAAATTTCTCTGCAGCATCGCCGAGCAAGATGCATCTAATACCACAGTTGCACTCTCCTCTAATTTCTTCTTGTTGGTCAAGAGATCTTTTAAAAACTTCGCGTAACGAGGCATTTGTGATAATGCCTCTAACACACCCTTGCGTGTGTGCTCCGCAAGTGCACGGGTGTCGAAGTAATAAAGTACCCAAACGGGTGGGTAGTCGAATCCACAGGGAGTAGACGTAAGAACAATAACACTTTGCTAAGTAGCCAAAGCTAAATCAATTGTTGTTGCGAAGGAAAATAAAACAAGAAAGAAACAGAAATAAAGTTCTGAAAGTGAAAGCTAGAGTGTAGAATAAGATCAATATGAAGATGGGGTACTCGGACAATGCTCCCCCTAGAATCCTAGTTTCTAGTGCAAAACTTAAGCTGCTCTTCTTTCAATGAAAATCGATGAGTCGTGGAAATCCAAGAATACAGGGTCTCAAACCTAAGGTCAACCCTGACTAGTCCCCTACGAGGTCCCGGCGGAGAGAAAGACTCTCGACGCCTCACACCACATATGACTGCGAAAAGCTCGTGGGAATCCCGATGATAAACCCTATTCCGAAATATGGACCAACCCCTTTGGTCCAGGCGGAAGATCCTTAATCACAAATAATTCCCTGCGGAAAGACTTCTCTCTCAACACCTAACTCTCTTTGAGATTTGAAGCTATCTCGTGGAATGAGAAGGTAGGGTAAATCATACCGGAAGGGAAAGGGGACGTGTTGCTACCTCTCAACTCACCCTCTCAACCCTCTTCAAGCCTGATTGATCTAATCCTAATGGTGATGGTCACTCGTCAAAAGGATGATTAAATGTGATTCTCAACCCTAGTGTCACTCTAGAGGAAAATCCAAGAAACATACAAGATTGAAACTCAAATTAAAACTCATATTCAAGAACAACAATAAAGTCATAGAAACATAGAAATTCTAGAGTTTACATGTCCAAGTACCCACTAGGGTTTTAGCTCTCCATGGAGCAATACAAGATCATGAAAGAAATGGAAATTAAAGGCAAACAATCCATAAATAAAACCCCCTTAAGCTCCGTGCCGATAGTCTATGAGGGCTTCTCCTTCTATTCCAAAGAATTCCTTCCTCCAAGCCTAGGGCACACCTCGTCGAATCGAGTCGTCGAAGGCTCCCGCAATAGCTCTCCTTGGAAGGGATTGATGTTGAAATCGATGAAGAAGCACCCCCAAAGTGTAGCAAGAACCTCCTGAACCCTAGTCGTCACTCCCTCTCAAGTTTTGAAGAACATCCCCAAAATAACGCTTCAGAACGGCTTTATAATTGGCCATCTCGAGGATCCACACGGGCGTGTGGATGAGCCACACGGCCGTGTGGAAATTCCACACGGCCGTGTGGAAATCCACACGCCCATGTGGAATTTCTGCCATGTGGAAAATTGTGTATTGGTCCCCGATTTCGCCCGTTTCATCTCTTGAGGTCACACAGACGGACACACGCCCATGTGAAAGGTCATATGGTATTTCTTGATGATGATGAACCCTTGGAGAGCTTTTGAAATCTTCGAATAAATCCGAACAAGCAAGCATGACTGCCTTTGTGTCCTTCTACAAGAATTGTCTTGAAACCTTTAGAAGTTGGCACATACCCCCTCGTTTGAACCCGATTTGTGTCTTGAACTTTGTATTTGCACAAAAGAGCTCCACTTGGCACCATTATGACCTAATCTTGCCTTTATTCACGTACCATGTCTTCACAACCCTAATTGCATGAAAGAACACCAAAGCACACGAAATTAGCGATATAACCTGAGAAATGTGATGCCCATCCGTGGAAAATATTTCCAAAAATATATACATGCAAGCACTTATCAAACTCCCCTACACTTAAGCTTTTGCTTGTCCTCAAGCAAAGTTCATACCATGAGAATTAAAGGTTGAGTGATGAAAATGCTTGGCCTTAAGTTCACCAAAAGTGTGCAAAGATAATATTCTCAACAAGGGAAAATTTTAAACATAGATAGATAAAAACCAAAACTCTAGCAAAAACTCAAATTGCGAAGAAAATAAAATCTGAAAGCGTGTGTGTGTGTATACTTACTCATGCCAGCCCCAAGTCTACGCTTGAACATTATTAAAACAAGGACTTATTTAAGGACAAAGAAATCGGTGGTAGCTGCACACAACCTCAAAGGTAGCCATTTCCCAAGATGCCTCCTAGGCGGCTTTCACCCTTTCAAGGTGGTAACTCTTTTCACCCGGGAGTGTTAGCTTTCACCTAGCCTATTAGATAGCTCTTTCTCTCATTAGGGCATAGCTAGTATCCGACTTATGAGAGTAGCTGCATACAGAATAGGAGGTAGCTCTTTCCACCCCAAGAACAACGGAGCACCATTTTCTAATTTTTTTTTTAACTAATGTCCTTTCAAACTGAACTAGCGTTATCAGGGTTAACAGAGCAAGTAAAGTGCAAGAAATGCAATCAGACAAAAAATTTCTAAGTTTTTCGAGTAAACTAGAGCATGGTAACAACCGATGTTTAAAATTCACCTAAATTCGAAAATACACTCCTTTTCCTTAAAGTGAACTGTTATTGGCTAGATGAGCATGAAAATGATGATCAATAATAAAGAACGTGTGCAGCGTGAACTCCCCCCCACACTTGAGCTGTACATTACCCTCAATGTACTCATACAAACATGCAACATAAGAACACAAATAATAACATGAGGGCGTGGGTATTAAAACAACACTCCCCTGATCTCCGAGTGTAGTATTTGAATGGAGGTGTGAAAGCGGTAAGTGAAGTTGCGTAGGGTTGTGAAGCTCACACGGCCGTGTGGAGATTCCACACGGCCGTGCCTATGACCATGTCTCAAAACCAGGTTGACAAGCCTATTTGCACATCACAAAAGGGGTTCAGTGGATCTCGACATAAACTAAGATTAAAAGAGTACAGAAGTAAACAAACCGAACTCAAACTCAAACAAAAACATTAGAAATAAAAAGAGTAAGATAACTCTCAGAAGGTGCAACCTTTCTGAGTACACAAAGACTCAACGAAAAAAAAGAAAGTACAAGGAAATAAAAAGAAGAATAAAAGACGCATCAAGCGTCGTCATCTGCTGGTGCTGCTGGGGATGCTGGAGATGCGTGGGGTGCTCTGGGTGTGGACGGCGAAGTGGAGTCGCTACCTCTCGCCATCATCTAATGGAGTGAAGTGATGCGCGCCATCATCTCCGAGTGGTACTCGGCCATGCGAGCGAGAACCTCAGTGTGGTTCGCTGCCTGGGTCATCCGCATGGCGGCGAGATCAGTCTGGAGGGTCCCTACAGCACTCTCAAGTCTGTCTATGCGATCATGTGCCGGAGGAGATGCATGTGCTGACACAGGTGGCACCTCCTCGTCTGCTGGGGTGTCCTCCGCCGCCATCGGTGTGGGCTGTGATGACGGCCCTGCCCGGGTCTCCTCGGAGTCTTCATCTTCATCCTCGGACTCCTCGGACTCATCTGGGAAAGGAGCAACAAGCACATACCTGCCGGGAGCAGCCCTCTTCACCATGCCCATCATACGCAAGGTATCAAGGCCTAGTGGAGAGGGAACAATGACCTTATCAGCTCCCCGGACAGCATCAATCAGTCCCATCCCTCTGACGAGTCGAGTGATGTAGGGACCAGAGAAAAGGACTCCTATCCGCGCGTACTGTCCCTGATGCCTCAAGAAGTCAGCCACCACGTATTCTAGGTGCAGGGGCAGGCTCTGGACCATAGAATATAAGTAAAGAAGGTCCAGCCGCCCTAATACGCCGGTGCTGTCTCCTCGCCCATTGATAGACCTGCTCAGAATGGCATGAATGTACCTGTGGGCAGGGCGGAGGAGCAGAGAGGCCTTGGTCAACCCGGGCTCGTACCGTATATCTCCACAGAGCATCCTGCAAACTCGGCTTAGAGTGATGCGAAAGGGATAATCAAATGGTAGCTGCGCGTACTCCTCCGTGTGGATGAAAACTCGATCGTACAGGCTGAGGACGACGGGGAAATCAGTCAGGCTCATGCTGTGGTACTGGCCATAAATGCGAAACCGAACTGTGTGTGCCCGGTGGTAATCGGCGTGAGAGCGATCAAACTCGAACGACGCGAGGACTTCGAGAGTGATGTCGCGAGTGGCTGGGTCTTTGATGCACAATAGTCGATTCCACCCACGCACAGCTATCAGCTCTCGGACTTCATCCGCCAACTCGTTCGCACGTGCGTGTTCTATCGCCTCCAGAGCTTGCAAATCAGGAGTTCGCGTTTGGCCAAATTTCAGCTTCGAGAGCCGATCAAAACGTGCTTGATGTTCGGGCACGGCAAACTCCAATGGTGGGGGCGAGAGCTCACGGGTCTCGCGAGGACGCTTATGAGCGAGCATCTTTGTTCTTGGAGCCATTCCTGTGCATAAGAGAGGTAAACGAGTTAATTCGGAGCGTAAAATAGGTTCCCAGAATTCCACATGGCCGTGTGGAAATTCCACACAGCCTTGTGTCTCCTCTAGGTTACTCAGAACAAAAACAGCCAATACACATGGCCGTGTGGAATTTCCACACGGTCGTGTGTCTCCTCTGGAATCCAGAGGGGGCACCCCGACAATCCACACGGTCGTGTGGAATTTCCACACGGCAGTGTGGATCTTCGACCATGGCCAAAATGCCATGGTGAATCCACATCGTTTCATACAACCATTCACACAGTTGAGCACAAGTGTTTTAAACAATAACCTAAGTATTAATCATGAAAATATCATGCAAAAACACAAGATTCAACATCCACAACAAGTATTGAAAGTTTCATGGCAAGAAAAAGGGGAAGAGGGCTTACCGGAGAAGAAGAGTACAATATTACAATGTAGCAACGAGTAAGGCCTACAAATCCTTTAAATAAGCGAGAGAATGGAAGGAGAATAGAAAACGTCGCGACCCTTGGAGAGGAGGCGCTTGAAGATTAAGGGGTGCTTGGTGGAATATGAAGAGCAAGGGGGTTTTCTCACACTTAAGTACTCCACATGGCCGTGTGGAAATTCCACACGGCCGTGTGAATTCTCTGGATGACCCTCACTCAACTCCGCATTTTCCACATGGCCGTGTGGATTTTCGGCATTGCAAAAGTTCTTACTGAACAAATCCACATGGCCGTGTGTAATTTCCACACGGCCGTGTGGATTCTCTGGATGAGAGAATTCCTTCAAAAATTCATCCACACGGCCATGTGGAAATTCCACATGGCCGTGTGTTTCCATTCTTCAGCTCAAATATGATCTAAAATCTGCAGAAATCATTGAAAACACATGGAACGACTGCAGAAATTGAAAACTAACACGTTTACAACCGAAATCTCGCTGAATTCACAGGACTACCACCTACCATAAACGATAAAAACACTAAATTGCACTACACCAGCAATGAATCCACACAAACTACAAACTAAACAAAAACTAGACTGCAGAAATAAAAACTAACTACAACTCGCACAAAGAATTTTAAAAATTGGGTTGCCTCCCAATAAGCGTTTGTTTTACGTCACTAGCTTGACGTACCTGTTTCACCAGACTTAAGGGGGGTCATGGGTCGAAAGCAGTTCGCTGCTTGGAAATTTTAGACATGATGAGCATAAATTCTGGAAATTAGAGGATGAGGGATCGAACTTGTTACCAGATGGAGGGGTATCGTTCTTAGACCTTGAAGGGTTGTCCGCAGGTTCGTTCATTTGCTTCTTGCGGCGATGTCTTACCCTCCTTAGTTTCTTAATGAATTTGTTGACTATACCCGTGGGAGGTTCTTCTTTGTCCTCTAGAGCAGCTGAGGCACTCTCATCATCATCTACCTCTTGGTCTAGCCATCCCGCCAATGGGTCCGGACAAAAATGTTTCTGCACAAAATCATCAATTAACTCGTCAGTAGTGTCAAGAAAATACAGAGTGTCATCAAAGTCGAGGGAATGTCTCATGGCTTCAGCTAGGCGGTAGGTTAGCTTTTCATCTCCAATCCTTAATGTCATCTCTCCGCCGTCCATATTTATAAGGGCCTTGGAAGTACGCAGAAAGGGTCTTCCAAGTATCAGAGGTACGTCGACATTCTCATCCACATCAAGAACTACAAAGTCAGCAGAAAAAATGTATTTATCCACTTTCACTAGGACGTCCTCTATGATGCCTCTCGGATGACGGACGGAACGATCAGCTAGTTGTAAGGTCATCCGAGTGGGCCTTGGCTCTCCCAGTCCCAGTTTCTTGAAGAAGGAATAAGGCATGACATTGATACTGGCTCCTGAGTCTGCCAATGCCTTCTCTTCACCCAAATTCCCAATGTTACATAGGATGATGAAGCTTCCGGGGTCTTTCATCTTATTAGGTAGATTCTTCTGCAACACAACTAAACAAGATGCATCCAAAATCACCGCTGCACCCTCTTCCAATTTCCTTTTGTTGGTTAAGAGATCTTTCAAAAATTTTGCATACCGAGGCATTTGAGTCAAAGCCTCCACAAAAGGGATATTAATATGCAGCTGCTTGAAAAGGCCCAGAAACTTCTTGTATTGCTCATCATTTTGATCACTCTTCAGCCTTGAAGGATAAGGAGTTTGATAAGTGCTTGCATGTATATATTTTTGAAAATGTTTTCCACGCATGAGCATCACATTTCTTTTTCTTGCTTGTTTTATTTTCTTTTGCAACAACAATTGATTTATCTTTGACTACTTAGCAAAGTGTTATTGTTCTTACGTCTACTCCCTGTGGATTCGACTACCCACCTGTTTGGGTACTTTATTACTTCGACACCCGTGCACTTGCGGAGCACACACGCAAGGGTGTGTCAAGTTTTTGGCACCGTTGCCGGGGAGTTAGGCGTTTTAGGAATTGTTATACTTTGTTTCGCTAGTCATTTTTCGCACATTCTATCTCACACTTCTTTTACTCTCATTATTCTAATCTTTATTTCTTTGTACTTAATCATTTTATTCATTCTCCACCATTCTAAAGTATCTACTATTTTTCAACTTTGCAAGAATCATGATCGACGAAGCAGAACTATTTGAGAAGATAACCGGAATGGTGAGAGACGTTGAGCAGAAAATGAATTGGTTCACCAAGGAATCATCTCCGCATAATTTTTTGAAACATTTGGCTGAAATAAACTATTGTGTGGGGGAGGTTACCTTGGATCTAGATGGAGTTACTGAGGGACAAGGTTGTGACTTATTCAGAGTGCTCACCCAATTTGAAGAAGCAACACGGTGTTGTACGAGCGGAGAATTAGAGGAGAGTCTAGAAGAGGCCCTTAATCGATTTGATTCTTCTAATAAGGGCGAAGAGCAAGAAATTTTCTCTTTGGGTGTCACCGATGAAACCTGTACAAAAGGTGGGGTGGAAGGCATAGAAAACCTCGAAATCCAACTAGGCACACATATTCGAGAAGGGGGCTTAGTGGAAATTTCTGAAGAAGGACATGAACAGTTTGAGGAAATTGATAGACAAAAAGGGAAAGGATTACAACCATCCATTGAAGTCCCACCTGATTTGGAGCTTAAAACTCTACCAGAACACTTGGAGTATGCCTTTTTAAGCGAGGGATCGAAACTCCCGTTCATTATATCTTCGGGTCTGTCCGTATCTCAAAAGGATAAATTAGTGAACATGTTGAGGAAGCATAAGACTGCCATTGCTTGGAAACTTTTTGAAATCAAAGGTATAAATCCTTCATTCTGCACTCACAAAATATTGATGGAAGATAATTATAAGTCAGTGATCCAGCCTCAACGTCGTTTGAACCCAAATATGAAAGAGGTAGTGAAGGCAGAGGTAGTCAAACTTTTGGATGCAGGTATTATCTATCCGATCTCTGACAGTGCGTGGGTGAGTCCTACTCAAGTGGTCCCTAAGAAGGGAGGCAAGACTGTAGTGAAGAATGAACGGAATGAATTAATCCCAACCAGAACAGTCACAGGGTGGAGAGTATGCATTGATTATAGAAGGTTAAATGATGCGACTCGAAAGGATCATTTCCCGTTACCATTCATTGACCAGATGTTGGAGAGGTTAGCTGGGCATAATTTTTACTGCTTCCTTGACGGTATGTCGGGTTATTTTCAGATTCCCATTGCACCCGAGGATCAAGAAAAAACTACATTCACTTGTCCCTATGGGACTTTTGCGTACCGAAGGATGCCTTTCGGGCTGTGTAATGCTCCAGCTGCTTTTCAACGATGCATGACAGCCATATTTGATGATCTTTTGGAGGACATCATAGAAGTATTTATGGATGATTTCTCGGTGTTCGGGGACTCATTTGATAGCGGTCTGCAGAATCTGGAAAGAGTCCTCAAGAGATGTGAAGAAACAAATTTGGCGTTGAACTGGGAGAAATGCCATTTCATGGTCCAAGAAGGAATAGTTTTAGGGCATAAAATTTCTAAAAATGCGATGGATGTGGACAAGGCAAAAATTGAGGTGATCGAGAAACTTCCCCCGCCAACCAACGTGAAGGGGATTTGCAGCTTTCTTGGGCATGCCGGTTTCTATCGGCGATTCATTAAGAATTTTTCAAAAATCACTCAGCCATTAACAAAACTTCTTGAAAAGGATGCATCTTTTGAGTTCGGGAATGAATGTTTAGCTGCATTTAACCTGCTGAAGGAGAAGTTGACTCAAGCGCCAATTTTGATCACACCAGATTGGAACAATCCTTTTGAGCTCATGTGCGACGCCAGTGATTATTCAATTGGGGCAGTGCTAGGGCAGAGGAAGAATAAACATTTTCAGCCCATCTATTATGCGAGTAAAACACTCACAAGCACGCAAGAAAATTATACTACTACAGAAAAAGAGTTGTTGGCAGTGGTTTACGCATTTGACAAATTCAGGCCATATCTGATCTTATCCAGAGTCACTGTCTTCACAGATCATTCTGCCTTGCGTTATCTCATGAGCAAGACTGATGCCAAGCCGAGATTGATCCGTTGGGTTCTGCTTCTACAAGAGTTTGACATGGAAATCAAGGACAAAAGAGGTGTGGAAAATGTGGCTGCTGATCATCTCTCTAGGTTAGAAGGTTTTGAGGGGTATAAGACATCAAAGCCGGAAATTAACGACTCATTTCCAGAAGAACACTTATACATAATTCATGGCGGATCGGCCGAAGAGGAAACACCTTGGTTTGCGGATTTTGCTAATTATTTGTCGGGAAAGGTTCTTAAGCAGGGTCTTACTTTTCAGCAAAAGAAAAAGTTTTTCAGTGACTTAAAGAACTATTTTTGGGATGACCCCTTTCTGTTTCGGATTTGTGCAGATCATGTAATCCGACCCTGTGTCTCTCGGGAAGAAGGCTGGAATATTTTAACACACTGTCATTCAGGCCCGACCGGAGGTCACTATACTTCTGGTAGAACAGCCGAAAAGGTGCTTGCAGCAGGGTTCTATTGGCCAACACTATTTCAGGACGCTCATCAGTATGTTCTTCGTTGTGACAATTGCCAACGGACAGGGAACCTCTCTCGGCGTGATGAGATGCCACAAAATCCTATTCAATTCTGTGAGGTTTTTTATGTGTGGGGGATTGATTTCATGGGACCATTTCCAGGCTCCAATGGGAACAAATATATTCTTGTAGCAGTGGATTATGTATCTAAGTGGGTGGAAGCTCAGGCATTACCTACAAACGATGCGAGGACTGTAGTTAAATTTCTCAAGAAGCTTTTCTCCCTATTTGGAACACCTAGGATCATTATTAGTGATAGAGGAACACATTTCTGCAATAGTCAGTTCGAGAAAGTGTTGAAGCGATACGGAGTACACCATCGTCTCGCCACTCCCTACCATCCGCAGACAAGTGGCCAAGTAGAGGTTACTAACAGGGAGTTGAAGAGGATCTTGACCAAGTCGGTAGAACATGGGAAAAGAGATTGGTCGGAACGGTTAGATGACACGTTGTGGGCTTATCGGACTGCATATAAAACTCCTATTGGAACTACACCCTATAATTTGGTTTATGGGAAATCTTGTCATCTTCCTGTTGAACTCGAACACTGAGCTTATTAGGCACTCAAGACAATGAATTTTGACCTTTCTTGAGCTGGGGAACAAAGGAAACACCGGATTAATGAGCTTGATGAATGGAGACCGAGAGCATATGAAAACACCCGAATCTACAAAGAAAGAATACGCAAATGGCATGATAAGCATATCAAAACCCTGAAAGAGTTCAAGGTAGGGGATGAAGTTTTGTTATTTAACTCACGACTCAAACTGTTCCCGGGAAAACTAAAATCTAGATGGTTTGGGCCATACACCGTAACTCAAGTATCACCGCAGGGGGCAATTGAGATTACCCATCCAGATAGAGGCACTTCCAAGGTAAACGGGCATCGTCTAAAGCCATATTTTGGTGGTGAGGTGAGTACTGAAGGTGCAGAGGTATTTTTGTTGCGACCCCCCTTGAATCTGGTGAAACAGGTACGTCAAGCTAGTGACGTAAAACAAGCGCTTATTGGGAGGCAACCCAATTTTTAAAATTCTATGCACGAGTTGTAGTTAGTTTTTATTTCTGCAGTTTAGTTTTTGTTTAATTTGTAGTTTGTGTGGATTCATTGCTGGTGTAGTGCACTTTAGTGTTTTCATCATTTCTGGCAAGTTAGGTGGTAGTCCTGTGAATTTTGCGAGATTTCAGCGTAAACGTGTTAGTTTTCAACTTCTGCAGTCGTTCCATGTGTTCTCAATGATTTCTGCAGAGTTTAGATTATATTTGAGTTGAAGAATGGAAACACACGGCCATGTGGAATTTCCACATGGCCGTGTGGATGAAATTGTGAAGGAATTCTCTCATCCAGAGAATCCACACGGCCGTGTAGAAATTCCACACGGCCATCTGGATTTGTTCAGTAAGAACTTTCGCAATACAGAGAATCCACACGGCCGTGTGGAAATTACACACGGCCGTGTGGAGAATGGGGAGTTGAATCAGGGTCATCCAGAGAATCCACACGACCGTGTGGAATTTCCACACGGCCATGTGGGTTACTTAAACGTGAAAAAGCCCCTTGCTCCTCATATTCCACCAAGCAACCCTTCATCTTCAAGCGCCTCCTCTCAAAGGGTCGCGACGTTTTCTCTTCTCCTTCCATTCTCTCGCTTATTTAAAGGATTCGTAGGCCTTACTCGTCGCTACATTGTGAGATTGTACTCATCTTCTCCGGTAAGCCTTCTTCCCCTTTTCTTGCCATGAAACTTTCATTACTTTTTGTGGATGTTGAATTTTGTGTTTTTGCATGATATTTTCATGATTAATACTTGGGTTATTGTTTAAAACACTTGTGTTCAACTGTGTGAATGGTTGTATGAAACGATGTGGATTCACCATGGCATCTTGGCCATGGTCGAAGATCCACACGGCCGTGTGGAAATTCCACACGGCCGTGTGTATTGGCTGTTTTTGTTCTGAGTAACCCAGAGGAGACACACGGCCATGTGGAATTTTGACACGGCCATGTGGAATTCTGGGAGCCTATTTCAAGCTCCGAATTAACTCGTTTACCTCTCTTATGCACAGGAATGGCTCCAAGAACAAAGATTCAAGCTCATAAGCGTCCTCGTGAGACCCGTGAGCTCTCGCCCCCACCATTAGAGTTCGCCGTGCCCGAACATCAAGCACGGTTTGATCGGCTCTCGAAGCTGAAATTTGGCCAAACGCGAACTCCTGATTTGCAAGCTCTGGAGGCGATAGAACACGCACTTGCGAACGAGTTGGCCGATGAAGTCCGAGAGCTGATCGCTGTGGGTGGGTGGAATTGACTATTGTGCATCAAAGACCCAGCCACTCGCGACATCACTCTCGAAGTCCTCGCGTCGTTCGAGTTTGATCGCTCTCACACCGACTACCACCAGGCGGACACAGTTCGGTTTCGCATTTTTGGGCAGTACCACAGCATGAGCCTGACAGATTTCGCTGTCGCCCTCGGCCTGTACGATCGAGATTTCATCCACACGGAGGAGTACGCACAGCTACCATTTGATTACCCCTTCCGCGTCACTCCCAGCCGAGTTTGCAGGATGCTCTGTGGAGACATACAGTACGAGCCCGGGTTGACCAAGGCCTCCCTGCTCCTCCGCCCTGCCCACAGGTACATTCATGCTATTCTGAGTAGGTCTATTACTGGGCGAGGAGACAGCACCGGCGTATTGGGGTGGCTGGACCTTCTCTACTTACACTCTATGGTCCAGAGCCTGCCCCTGCACCTGGGATACGTGGTGGTTGACTTCTTGAGGCATCAGGGACAGTACGTACGGATATTAGTTCTCTTCTCGGGTCCCTATATCACTCGACTCGTCAGAGGGATGGGACTGATTGATGCTGTCCGGGGAGCTGATAAGGTCATTGTTCCCTCTCCACTAGGCCTTGATACCTTGCGTATGATGGGCATGGTGAAGAGGGCTGCTCCCGGCAGGTATGTGCTTATTGCTCCTTTCCCAGATGAGTCCGAGGAGTCCGAGGATGAAGATGAAGACTCCGAGGAGACCCTGGCAGGGCCGTCATCACAGCCCACACCGATGGCGGCGGAGGACACCCCAGGAGACGAGGAAGTGCCACCTGTGTCAGCACATGCATCCCCTCCGGCACAGGAGCGCATAGACAGACTTGAGGTTGCTGTAGGGACCCTCCAGACTGATCTTGCTCGCATGGCCGAGTACCACTCAGAGATGATGGCGCGCATCACTTCACTCCACCAGATGATGGCGAGAGGTAGCGAGTCCACTTCGCCGTCCACACCCAGAGCACCCCACGCATCTCCAGCATCCCCAGTAGCACCAGCAGATGACGACGCTTGATGCGTCTCTTATTCTTCTTTTTATTTCCTTGTACTTTCATTTCTGTTGAGTCTTTGTGTACTCAGAAAGGTTGCACCTTCTGAGAGTTGTCTTACTGTTTTTATTTCTCATGTTTATGTTTGAGTTTAAGTTCGGTTTGTTTACTTTTGTACTCTTTTAATCTTAGTTTATGGTGAGATCCACTGAACCCCTTTTGTGATGTGCAGATAGGCTTGTCAACTTGGTTTTGAGAAATGGTCATAGGCTTGTCAGGGTTGACTAGTCCCCTACGAGGTCCCGGCGGAGAGAAAGTCTCTCGACGCCTCACACCACGTATGACTGGGAAAAGCTCGTGGGAATCCCGATGATAAACCCTATTCCGAAATATGGACCAACCCCTTTGGTCCAGGCGGAAGATCCTTAATCACAAATAAGTCCTGGCGGAAAAACTTCTCTCTCAACACCTAACTCTCTTTGAGATTTGAAGTTATCTTGTGGAATGAGAAGGTAGGGTAAATCATACCGGAAAGGAAAGGGGACGTGTTGCTACCTCTCAACTCACCCTCTCGACCCTCTTCAATCCTGATTGATCTAATCCTAATGGTGATCGTCACTCTTCAAAAGGATGATTAAATGTGATTCTCAACCCTAGTGTCACTCTAGAGGGAAAATCCAAGAAACATACAAGATTGAAACTCAAATTAAAACTCAAATTAAAGAACAGCAATAAAGTCATAGAAACATAGAAATTCTAGAGTTTACATGTCCAAGTACCCACTAGGGTTTTAGCTCTCCATGGAGCAATACAAGATCATGAAAGAAATGGAAATTAAAGGCAAACAATCCATCAATAAAACCCCCTTAAGCTCCGTGCCGATAGTCTATGAGGGCTTCTCCTTCTATTCCAAAGAATTCCTTCCTCCAAGCCTAGGGCACACCTCGTTGAATCGAGTCGTCGAAGGCTCCCCCAATAGCTCTCCTTGGAAGGGATTGATGTTGAAATCGATGAAGAAGCACCCCCAAAGTGTAGCAAGAACCTGCTGAACCCTAGCCGTCACTCCCTCTCAAATTTTGAAGAAGATCCCCAAAATAACGCTTCAGAACGGCTTTATAATTGGCCATCTCGAGGATCCACACGGGCGTGTGGATGAGCCACACGGCCGTGTGGAAATTCCACACGCCCATGTGGAATTTCTGCCCTGTGGAAAATTGTGTATTGGTCCCCGATTTCGCCCGTTTCTTCTCTTGAGATCACACGGACGGACACACGCCCGTGTGAAAGGTCATATGGTATTTCTTGATGATGGGGAACCCTTGGAGAGCTTTTGAAATCTTTGAACAAATCCGAACAAGCGAGCATGACTGCCTTCGTGTCCTTCTACAAGAATTGTCTTGAAGCCTTTAGAAGTTGGCACATACCCCCTCGTTTGAACCCGATTTGTGTCTTGAACTTTGTATTTGCACAAAAGAGCTCCACTTGGCACCATTATGACCTAATCTTGCCTTTATTCACGTACCATGTCTTCACAACCCTAATTGCATGAAAGAACACCAAAGCACACGAAATTAGCGATATAACCTGTGAAATGTGATGCTCATGCGTGGAAAACATTTCCAAAAATATATATATGCAAGCACTTATCAGCCTCCATGAATGGGATGTTTATTTGCAACTTCTTGAACAAGCCCAGAAATTTCTTATACTGCTCATCATTTTGATCACTTTTCAGCCTTGAAGGGTAAGGAATTCTTGGCTTGTAGGGTGTGGGTGCTACCTCCTTTTCCTTACCCTTCTCCTTAGCATCCTTCTCTTTATCTCTCTCCTTAGCAGGAACGTGGACAACCTCTTTAGCGGGTAGTCTACCCTCAATCCCACGACCACTCCTCAGAGTGATCGCCTTCAGCTGTTCTCTTGGGTTTGTCTCTGTATTCCCCGGGAGACATCCTTGAGGTCGCTCAGACAGTGACTTTGCAATCTGTCCCACCTGATTTTCCAAGTTATGTAATAAGGCCATGTAGTTGTGAAGTGTACTGGTACGCCCCTTGCGTATCCGCAAGTACACGGGTCGTACAAGTAGTAAAGTGTACACGTACGGTCGGGTAGTCGAATCCACAGGGACTGGTATAGCTTCTAATACTAACGTTCTGCTTAATATCTAACCAAACAGCAAATGATGGATTTGATTCTGGGTCGAATTCAAGGAGACTGAGGAAGGGACAAATGCACTAAGGGAAGCTTGAGAATTGATTCGATGTAGGAGATGGGGCCCCGGGGTTGGATTTCTGGTGTTCACTAACTCGGTCTTTCTCAGTATTTATCAGAGATGTCTTCAGTTCTAAACCTAGTTATGCTATAAGCATTCTGTTTCTAGCGCTGCCGAGCCCTAAGTTGAACTCTCACTGCTTGGAACAATCAATAACGATTCACAAGGCTAGATAAGAGAACCTAACTACCAAGCAATCAAGCACTAAACAAGACACAAGATAGCCAATAACTTTGATTTATTGAAAGGAACAAGACACTCATAAATACTACAAGTAAAGATAATGAGTTCAAGCTACAACGTCATACAAACAACCCCGGGGCTCCCTTAAGAGTTTAGCCCCTCATGACAACACACAACAAGTACAATGCCAAAGAAATTGAAAGACAAGAAGTTGAAAACTCCCTAATTTCTTGCATCCTTGTGGTTGTCGAAGGATCTACAATGCCATGGAATCTCCTCCTGATCGGCCTACCATACGCATGGCATTCCCTTGATGGAGAAGAGGACGAACCCCCAAAGCTCTCTTCTTCCTTCTCCCCTTGTTCACCCCCCAAAAGTTCCCCAAAAACATAAGTTTTTAGGATTTTAATGTTTTCCTGATGTGAGCAAGGGTGTATTGAAGCCGTGCAGATTACGGCCAAATAAAACTCCAAAAAACTCACATTCCTGTAATCTGCACGGGGAGCAGCACGGGCGTGCTTAGGCCGTGCTGGGGTTTGCACGACCGTGCTCAGCGAACTCAGACTATGTTGACTTTGGTTGAATTCTCCTGCAATCTGCACGGGGTACAGCACGGGCGTGCTCAAGCCGTGTTGAGCTTGATGGGATTTCTTCTAAATCCTTTAGCTTCTAAAATTATTCCAAAATATCTCTTCTTGCTTCAGGACTTTGATATCTACATGACAAATGAAGAATACCTCAAATAGCACGGTACTTGGAGAATTAAAGCCAAAAAATTCAATAATGATGAGGGTAAAGCATGCAATATATATATATGAAATGCACTCATCATGTACTCTCCACGCCTTGGAAGCGCGTGTCTGAAGATTGAATGAACTTGGTTAATGGTTTCTCCAAGTCCGTCATCCGGCTCTCAAGCCCTGAAACTCGGCCCTTCTTGTTTTGTTGTTGGGGTTGCTGAAATCCGGGGGGGTGCAGAGGGCCTTTGTTGCCCTTGGTTGCTCCATGAAAGGTTTGGGTGATTTCGCCACGCCGCATTGTATGTGTTTCTATAGGGGTTCCCTTGACCCCGTCCGGCATTCCCCACAAAATCCACCTGCTCAACAGGTGCAACACCAACAACGGATATAAGGCAATCAAATGAAGCATTCCCTCCTCCACAACCATCACACCTCAAAACTGCCGCCACTCAAGAAGAAGAAGTCAAATTGTCGAGTTTCTTACTTAAAGCTTCAACTTGGGCAGCCAATGATGTTACTGCGTCCACTTCATAAATACCCGTGACTTTTCTCTTATCACAAGCATTCCACTGATAGCTATTCATGGCCATTTCCTCTATCAGTTGGCGGGCAGCCTCGGGGGTCTTGCTTCCTAAAGTACCTCCTGCTGCGGCATCGAGTAACGGTCTCGTGCTCGAGTTTAGCCCATTATAGAATGTGTGGATGATCATCCCTTCGGGAAACCCATGTTGAGGGCAGTTGCGCAGAAGATCCTTGAACCTTTCCCATGTCTCAAAAAGAGACTCCAATTCCGACTGCATGAACGAGGAAATCTCATTTCTCAATTTTGTTGATTTCCCGGGAGGGAAATATCGAGCAAGGAAGGCCTCAACCATCTCTTCCCATGTAGTGATCGGCGCTCTAGGTAGAGACTGCAACCACTGTTTTGCTTTCCCCTTCAAGGAAAATGGGAAGGCTCTCAATCTGATGGCATCATCTGTGACTCCATTTATCTTCAACATATCGCACACTTCCAAAAAGTTCTCTATGTGATTGTTCGGGTCTTCATCTGCCAACCCGTTGAATTGTGCGGACTGTTTTCCCATCTAAATAAACCCCGGCTTTAGCTCAAAATTATGGACTGCAATTGGTTGTCGGACTATACTTGATTGTGTGCCACTGATAGTTGGCCTGGCAAAATCTGAAAGTGTCCGCTGTTGCTCATTTGTTTAACCATATTTGCAGACTCTTTGATTTCTATTTCAGCTTGAATAGACTGTTCTTGTGCAGTTTGTCTTCCCCTTCTGTGTAGTCTTCCCTCAATTTCTGTATCGCCTTCAACTAATGTCGAAGGGTGTCCACGGGTCATAACCTGAAGCTGAAATAAAAAAAGAAACCAAAATTAGAACGATGGAAGTAAAAGAAGTGTGAAACAGAATAAGTGGTGAATGACTAAAGTAACAAAGTAAAGATGTTCCTAAAATGCCTAAGTCCCCAGCAACGGCGCCAAAAACTTGACACACTCTTGCGTGTGTGCTCCGCAAGTGCATGGGTGTCGAAGTAATAAATACCCAAAGGGTGGGTAGTCGAATCCACAGGGAGTAGACGTTAAAAACAAATACACTTTGCCAATGAGTTAAGAAAAACTCAATGTGTGAAGAGATTGAATTAAAAGTGAATAAAAAGTAAATAAAGATTGAAAGCGATGACTAGAGGTACGGATAATATCAAGATAAGAATGGGGTACTCGGGCAATGCTCCCCCTAGGTTCCTTGTTTCAAGTGCAAGACTCTAATTACATTTACTTAAACGAGATTTGAGGAATCATGAAATCTGAAGACACAAGGTCCCAAACCTAAGGTCAACCTTGACTAGTTCCCTACGAGGTCCCAGCGGAGAGAAAACTCTTGACGCATCACACCACGTATGACCGCGCTAAGCTCTAGGGATTCCAAGTGATGAACCCTATTCCCAACTATAGATCAATCCCTTTGGTCCAGGCGAAAGATCCCTAATCACAAATAAGTCCCGGCGGAAAGGCCTCTCTCAACGGCTAACTCTCTTTGAGATCGAAACTAATTCTTGGAATAAGAAGGTAGGGTAAACCATACCGGAGGGAAAAGGGGACGTGTCGCTACCTCTCAACTCACCCTCTCGACCCTCTTCAATCTTGGTTAATCTAATCCTAATGGTGATGGTCACTCGTCAAAAAGATGATTAGATTGGCTCTCAACCCTAGTGTCACTCTAAGGGAGAAACAATTAAGCACACAAGAATGAAACTCAAAACAAATCTCAATTTAAATAAAAGAAATAAAGTTATTGAATCAAAGGAGTTCTAGGGTTTACATGTCCAAGTACCCACTAGGGGTTTAGCTCTCCATGGAGCAATACAAGTTCATCAAAATAATTGAAACAGATGCAAATAAACCATAGAGAAAACCCCCTTAAGCTCCTTGCTAATGGTCTAAGAGGGCTGCTCCTTCTTCCCCACGAATGCCTCCTTCAAGCCTAGTGCACACCTCGCCGAATCGAAGTCGTCGAAGGCTCCCCTAATAGTTCTCCTAGAAGGGAATCGGTGTTGAAAATGGTGAAGAAACGGCCCCAAAACGCAGCAAAAACCTCTCCAAACCCTAGCCGAACTCCCTCCAGAAGTTGGGAAGAAGATCCCTTTAAAACGCTTCAGAACGGCTATTTAAAACACCATCTCGAGGATCCACAAGGGCGTGTGGATGAGCCACACGGCCGTGTGGAAATTCCACACGCCCATGTGGAATTCCAGCCCTGTAGAATTCCGCTTGTCGGTCCCCGATTTCGCTCATTTTCGCTTTTGAGGCCACACAGAAGGACACACGCTCGTGTGGAAGGTTATGAGGCTTTTCTTGATAGTGAGAACCCCCTTAGAGAGCTTTTGAAGTTTTCGAACAAATTAGAACGAGCGAGTATGACTGGCTCTGTGTCCTTCTACAAGAATTGTCTCGAACCTTGTAGAAGTTCGCACATACTCTCTCGTTTGACCCCGATTTGTGTCTTGATCTTTGTAATTACACAAAAGAACTCCACTTGGCACCATCATGACCAATTTTTGCTTAAACTCCCAAAGAAAACTCTTCACAACCCTAACTTCACAAAAGAACACAAAAGCACAAGAAATGAGCGATATAGCCTGATAAAAGTAATGCTCATGCATGAAAAACATCTCAATTATTCAATACATGGAAGTACTTATCAAGTACCAAGAGCATAAGTCAATTGAAAGTTCAGGAAAGATTTTTACTATTACTCTATACTACCGTGTAAGTGTGTTGATGAGTGCTTTATATATATATATTTCAAAGGCATTACACCCGATATTTACTTGTCCTTTTGCTATTACTTGTATAGTTCATACTATTTAAGGTATTTTGAGTTTATTGTTCAGATATTTAAGTCCTAGAGCAATTAGAAGTGATTCATAGAAGAATTCACAGCAAAAGGAGTTAAAGGGAAGTTTGTCAAGGCAAGACCGACCTCAACACGGGCGTACTCTTAGCCGTTCAGTTCACAGAAATTGGCTGGCATGAGGAGGCACGGTCAGAGTGCCCTGAGCATGGGTGTGCAGACTGAAGCATGGCCTCAACACAGGTGTGTTCCAGCCCATACACTTTATGACCCGGTGAGTTTTCGGGGAAAACACTGTGACAAAAGCACAGTAGCAGAAACACTGTAGCAAAAGTACTGTAGCACCCCAAAAACTTAGAAACCTGAAATCTTCACAGGCTGAAGCACGGCTGGAGCACGGGTGTACAAAATTAAGCATGGCCGTGTTGGCATCGAGAAGTCACTTTTTAAGCCCAAAAGTTAGGGTTTCAAAGGTTGTTCTTCTTCTATTTTTCTTTCCTTTTGGGGGAGGCGATGCTAGGGGAAAGAGGCGCGCCTTTGGGGGCCGGATCTGGACTGAGAGATCGTTGAGGGAGTGGAGGAACATTGACAAGATCGTCATCGGATGCCCTCCGACGAAGATTGTGAAGCAAGAAGGGAGTTTATGATTTTCATTTTATTCTCTTGTTATTTACCATACGTTTCTTATAGAACCATGAGGGGCTAACCGTTCTCTGGTGCCACGGACTAGAAACTTGGTAATTTTATACTCGAATACATTTATTGCAATATTTATGGAGTCTTTATTTCTTGTGTTAACCATTGTGTTGTATGCTTGATGAGTTGGTTGATTAGCACCGCTTGAGTGTATTTCGACGCGTGCTGATTTCTTATCAATGGCCTTAGTGATTATCCTCTCAAGGAATCGAAACTGCGTAGTGCCCTTAATTCCTTATTGCTTTTCGTCACCATAGCTAGAACATGGCTTCTAGAGTAGTACGACGCCTAAATGAGCACCTAAATGAGTGTTACCTTAAAGTCGAAGAAAGAAAAAGGGTAAAGAACAGGAAATCGCCTTCTACGACGCCTAAATGAGGACCTAAATGCCTTGAAACAATCGTAACAACCCCGGGGAAGTAGAGGGAAGCAGGAATAGTCCCTGACTGTGAAGTTATAAATAGTGAAATTGAAAAATGAATTTCAAAGGTCGCTGACAGTGTCTTAAACCTAGCTACTTACGGTTGGATTACGGGCATAAGTCGGGCTGTAAGGTTCTCTGGATTTCCTATACGGGGTACTTACAGGCGTAAGTACGACCCCCGAAGGCCTTTTACCTTCTTCCTAGCAGGGTTTACGGGCCCTAAGAGATTTGAATGATAGTGGCGTAAGCCCCTCTATCTTCCAATTACGGGCTCCTCTTACGGCCATAAGTGACCCCATAAGATCCTCTGAAATGAATCGTTTAGAAGATTACCGGCGGTAAGTGGCTAGTGATATACCACGTGATGCGTCTCCGCAACAACACAACAGGGTGATGTGTGTCAACCCCTTGCGTTACCGCAAGTGCACGGGTCGTCAAGTAATAAAAGTGGACCCAAAGGGTCGGGTTGTCGAACCACAGGGAACAGAAGTACTAGTAATAGCCCCTCTTTTGTTATTTAGCCTAATGAATGTAGTATGCGATGATCTAATGGCCAACACTAAGAGTGTCACCACAAGTGCGCAGGAAATAAAAAGGAAAAGAGTTCTCAATCAATAAAAGTGAGGTATCCGGACAATGCTCCCCCTAGGATTCGGGTGTTGGATGTAGATTACAAGTGTTTCTAAACGAAGACAATGAGTCGTGGGTATCCAAAGGTATAACGGCCCCTGCCTCCAGGTCACCGATAACTAGTCCCCTACGAGGTCCCGGCGGAGAATTCTCTCGACGCCTCACACCACATATGACTGCTTAAAACTCTAGGGATCCCAAAGATATGACCAATTCCTAAAAGTAGATCTAACCCTGCCTCCAGGTGGAAGATCCCTAACCCCCTACGAGGTCCCGGCGGAGAATTCTCTCGACGCCTCACACCACATATGGTTGCTTGACACTTAGGGAATATGGAGATAGGAAATATCTGTCGGAAGGGAAAGGGGACGCTCCGCTATCTCACGGCTCACCCTCTCAACCCTCTTTACTCTTGGTAATTCTAAACCTAGCGGTGATCTCTCTCTTCACTAGATTGAATAAAACATGCAAGGCAATTAATAATGAAATCAAAAGCACAAACAAGCATTAAGAACTCAAGAGTAAAACTCAAACTGATAAATTCGAATAGAAGCACAATGTAAATCTAATGAAAATAAGAATCCTAGGGTTTACATGTCCGAGTACCCTCTAGGGGTTTGGCTCTCCATGGAGCGAGTCACAAAACAAATAATAAATTCAGAAATAAGTTCCAAAAACATAAAGAATAACCCCTTAAATCCGTGATGATAGTCTTGATGGGTAGTTTCCACGTCTGGATTGAATCCACTCCGAAGCTAGGTCGCCGATGGCTTCCTTGACGCTATGACGGAGGAGGAATCGATCCAAGTTGGTGAGGAAAGCTTCCCAAAGCCGCAAAGAACTCCTTCCAAGCCCTAGCCGCCTTGTCTCTCGAAAGTGGCCAAAAAGATCCCTCAAAATTATCACAAGGCGGCTTTTATAATTTGAATTCGGGGCTTTACGCGGGCATCCACACGGCCATCTACAGTACTGCTACAGTAAATTGCTACAGTGATTTTTTCCCGAAGTCTTCCTTGGAGTCCACACGGTCGGGCACACGCTAGTGTGGTAGGGTGTGTGGCTTTCTATGTTTTGAAATCCTGAAGAACTTTCTTCTGCTTTGTACGGAAGCTGGGACATGCGCGTACTACTGCCTTTGTGCCCTTTCGGTTTGTGTAATGACTTGTACTCCTCCGAAAGTTGGCAACACCCCCATGCATATGAACACAGCTTCTGATTGTGGTCTTGAAACGTGTCATCACACCCTATCTTTGCTTCTTCCTGTATGTCATGTCTCCAAAGCCCTGTTTGCACAAAAGAACACAAAACACACCTTGTTAATGCTAAAATCTGATAGAAGTGATGCTCAATGCATATAAACTGATATTATAAAATATATATAATCAAGCACTTATCACCACGTAAGGCTCGCTGTCTGCCACTTACGGTCCTGCTTACTAGCACAAGGTGCGCTCATAAGGTCCTCTGGAATTCTCTGTCCAACATTTACGGGCCATAAGTCATGTCATAAACGTCTCTGCAAAGGCATTACAGCCTGACTTACAGGCGTAATACACCCGTAAGCGTCCTTGGAATTCTGGCAGAGTCTTTCCTATCTAGGAAGAATGCCTCAATACAATGACTTTATTTTGAATTATTTAAATGATATATATATATATATATATAGGTACTATTTATTTTTGGAAGTGCACTCATTGCGAACAAAGAATTCACTTCATAAAAATAATAACGAACGAAAAAAAAGCTGTCACTTGATAATATCAAAAAGTAAAAAAGAAAAGTGAAAACGAAAAGAAAAAAGATTCAGACATTTTATCATTTCTTATATATTTAAGCATGTTTTTCTTTTACATTTTTTGTGGTTCCTTGCTCTCTTCTCTTCTCCTCCACTTCTCAGCTGCAAGAATGACGATTGATAAACGTCTAAATATACATATTTTATACGTAATTGGCTGAATTATTTTATTATCTTTTTGATGAGCCGATGCCCTTCTTTTGGTCTAAATCTCTTTATTTTGTGTTGCAGGCCCTGAATAATCCAAAATGAGCTCAAGGATGTATTTATGAAGAAGTGGACACCAAACACGTCGTTTTTGGAGCATCTTCACTGTAACAGTACTGTAGCAAGGTCACTGGAGCAGGTACTGTAGCACCCGAGATGAAATTTCTGGGAAAGTTTCTGGATTCCTCACGGGCAACTTCACGCCCGTGAGGCATCCTGTAAGGACCCACGAAATTCACCTTTTTAAGGGGCATTAGGGCATCATGTTTGGGGACTTTGGCCACCATTCTCCACTATCTTCACCTAGGGCCTCAAGGCAAGTGGAGAAGGCAGATCTGAGGAGGAAATCAAGGGGAGAAGAGGTTGTGCTATCAAGGAGAAGATCTAGGAGCTTGCCGGCGCGGATCCGACAAGTTCTCATCACCACCTTCTAGCCTTCATCTTAGAGAAGTTTGCTTTGAGCTTTGTCTTGTATTTATTGTATTTCTTGCTTTCTCCTTTGTTGATGATGAATTAGACTCCCAAGGTCACCGGGCATCCGGTGAACCTTGGGATGAACTTGCTTGTATGGATGCTTTAGATTTACATCTATGGTTTTTGGTGTGTTTTGTGGTTCATGCTTGGTGTACTTTGATGTATTGGTATGCATAAGAACTCTGTGTATCGATTTCTAGGTTATAGTAGGTTGCGTGACCATCGCTCTAGTTTTAGACTCCCAAGCTTGGAAGGGATACATGTACAAATACGCCATGACCATCAGGTATTTTGTACCCCTCCGGTATTAGGGTTGTGCCTAGTTTGTGTTTCAACCCTAATTTGAGAATCTCGTGTCTTTAATGCAATCGTAGGAGGATTTGGTCGGAAAGAATTCTGTATCAATACTCGTACCGGATTAGGGGTTAACTGCCGTGATCATCGGGTTGGCCTACCTTAGGATTCTCCTATCCAAGATCCACCATTGGCTGTGTAATTTTAGCATACTACCAGCTTTAGTAATCCCAAGGAGATCCTAGCTCGGGACCTCGTACTTTCATTGCTAATTGCCACCTTGATATGCTTATTTGGTGTGCCTTAGTCCAACATGTTTATAGTTATCTCTGTTAGTTTTCTTATCTTATTTTAATTCTCTATCTTTGGTAGACTAGACAGTGTCGTCTAGGGGGAAGTAATAGCAGCTCTTGGGACCCCAGGGAATATGATCCGTGCGCTTGCGGGATCACCATCAACGATCAACACGAGGGCTCCTCCCAATCTCTCCCTTTGTCTCATTGTCTTTTTGGATAAATATACAAGTGCATCTCATTTTGTTTATCATAAATAGGCTGATACCTCTTTCTCTCTCTTTCTCTCATGCTTTTTCTTCTAATTTTGCTTGTTATGTATTTTTGGATAGAGCTTTGTAGTCTCTTTCTCTATGTGTTCTAGTCATAAATATGTGTGAAATTAGCAATGGGATACCAAAGTAGATGAAAATAGCATGAACTCGTCATCGACCCTTTTGTTGATTCTTTCTCAAGTGAAAATTTTTTTCTTTATACATTATCAAATAAAATTGAAAATAATCTTAAAAATTGAACTATATTCTTCAATAATCCCATGAATCATCCTATAAATATTATTGGTAGTATGGGCCTCATTGAATAACTTAAAAGCCCCACAAGTCATTAATCAATGCATCATAATACCCATAAAGGCATATTCATAGAATACATCAGTCGATATGATAAGTGTTTAAATACACCGTTTTGTAACACTGCATTACTTGTACTTTCATGCATTATTTGAATAAAACAGGTGCCCTTTTGATGTGTTTTTTGCATTTTTCTATTTCAGGGCATCTATAGGTCATCTACGTTATGAGGAGTATTTATAGCATGAAAATCGAGGTGAAGGAGCGAAGAAACGAATGTTAAACAAGCTCCGGATGTCATTTGGGCCTCCTAAACGAAGCAGGCTTATTCAGTCCCATTTTCAGGCCCATGTGCGGGCTATGTACCTCCAGCACACCCCAGCCAGAGGAGTGTGCGGCCGCACACTAGCCCGCACACATGTGTGCGGCCAGGTGTGCAGTCCGCACACCAACCAGCACATGGGTCGGGTATATAAGCTGTTTTAGGGTTTTTTTGCGGAGGGGAGACTAGCCACCGGCACCTCCAAGCACCCCCATGCTCATTTCTTCATTAAAAGAGGCTATTTTGGTGTGGAATCAAGGGCGAGAATGGGGGAGAACGCGTAGATCTTCATCCCAGGGTTTGCCGACGTTGATTCGGCAAGTTGCTCCATCACCCCTAGTCAACATCTTGAAAGGGAAGTTCTTTCTTTATTTATGATGAATATTGTATTCGGTAGCTTCTCTTTGCTTGTAATGTTGAACAAAACCTCCCAAGGCCTTGGGGCAACCGGTGAACCTTGAGAGGAGCACTCGTATTGGATGACATATCTTTAGTTTAATGAATGCATGGTTTTGTTGTGTTGGTTTCTTTCATTCTATTTATGTTCATTCTACAATGGATGGATTTTGTAGGATTGATTATGAATGAAACTTGTTTGGTGGGATGCTAGCTTGTATTAGGTCAAAGAATGTTAGGAGGGGATTCATTGTACCGGTACACCAAAGGTTTCGGGTGCCGATAGCTTCTCGCAGGCCTTAGAGTGTATTCTAGCACGATTGCTCTTGGATAACTCTACCTGAGACTCCCTGTGCCCAAGAACATCGTGTGAGTACCCTTAGGATCAAGGAACTTGTACTGGATTAGGGCTATACTAAGGAAGTTCCGGGGTAGTTGACTTCTGAGTCTAAGCGGACCGACTAGTTATAAACTATGCATGCATTATTTATTTGTCTCATCATCCATACTTGTGCTCTTCCCGGGGGAATCCTTGCCCGAGGCCTTATCTTCTTTACTTGTTTTTTTATTTACGTGATATTAGCTTGTTGGTGGTTGAGTCTCTCTAGTTGTTTGTTTTAGTATTCAGTTCTTGTTACTACAAAACTCATGTTTTGATCTTACTAAATAGCTAATCTAAGAGGAAATAATAGTAGATCTTGGGACCCCAGAGAATACGACCTTCTCGTGCTTCCATGGCAGGTATTACTTGATAACCCACGCACTTGCGACCGGGGAGTCGTACGCCCGCTTCTTTTTTGCATCGCTCGGGGACCATCACCATATATAGAACATAGAAAAATAAAGAGGAACAAATGCCAAAATACTCACAAAGTTGTTTTTTAACGGTGTTTGTATTGTTTAAATATTCTTCTTCGAATCGTCCTCGAAACTTTTCGCATGCAGATTGCACTATTTAACTGATGCATTATTGTATTTGGCATCTCTTCACAAAGTTAAATAGCAAATGTCAAAAATAAATTGTTTCCACGATTTTATCTATACAACATAGTTGAAAAATGTAAACAAAGAAAAGTGAGAACCTATACCTTTATCTACATCGAAGTGGATTTAAGATTATGTTTGGGATGTCCTAGTTTGTCCGGATGGTTCTTTTCCATATGTTTAGTAAATGTGTCATATCCTCTGTCTTATTATGCTTAAATTTATAATTATAATAATTACATTTAGCGTGAGTTACAATACATCATTCTTATACATGATATCAGATATAGGGGCGGATTCTGTAGTAGGATCTGTTCTTTCAATCTCTGAAGCTCCACCTCAGCTCCCCTAGGTAGATGAAGATGCTAATGGATCCCCCTATACATAAAGAAGTTTCCATCCCACCCCCACTACACCAGGGTGATGATACAACACCTGTGGAAGAAATAGGTGAGCATGCTTCTTGCAAAGAACCAGTACAACTCCTCGTCGATGTCGAAACCATAACCGTAATTAAAAAAAACAAAAGTTGAGTATGGTCAAGATAGCTTTTATCACCAAAAAGAAACGCCCAGCTGGATTCCTGCTGCTAGACCAACTTGAGCAAGCTGCTATGGCGATGTTTTTCAACTGTGTAATCAACAAGTAAGCTTCCCATATACTACCTTTTATTTAGCATTAGGCCTTTCCATTTAGATGCATATGTTTCCGCTTACATGGTTGTATTTCCAATTAGCAGTTTTCGTTTCCACTTAGATGACTGTGTTTCCGCGTACAAGGTTATGTTTTCATTTAGACGGCTGTGTTTCCGTTTATATAGTTGCATTTTTGTTTAGCATTTGATGTTTTCATTTAGATGGCTGTGTTTTCGCTTACATGATTCTGTTTCCATTTAGCGTTGGATGTTTCCACTTAGATGATGATGTTTCCTCTTGCATGGTGGAGTTTCCATTTACCTTTGGATGTTTTCACTTAGATGGTTGTGTTTCGGCTTACATGGTCGAGTTGCCATTTAGTGTTGGACATTTCTACTTAGGTGACTGTTTTCCGCTTACACTATTGCGTTTCCGTTTAGTATTTGACATTTCCATTTGGATGATTATGTCTCCGCTCACATGGTTTTATTTCCATTTAGCACGTGTCTTTTCCACTTACTCCGTTGCATTACATGATAGTGTTACCGTTTAACATTTACTCATAATTTCAACTTCCTACATTTAGGACTGTTGTGTGGAAGAATGATCTCTCGTTAACGATAAGAGACGATATGTTCACTTTGGTGGATAGGAGTGTTGTTCCCGACAACGTGCCGGACGTCTTCATTGTCATCACCATGGAGTCCCTTAAACCCGTACAGAAAATGTGCTGTGATCACTCAGCCATTAGCCCTACTGATGTCTTAGGCAGAGCACAGTGAGGAAGTTGCACTCATGTTAGTCGAGGATGCCACAAGTAATTTCAAGGAAAAGGAACTTGTCCTTATACCGATCAACTTCAACACACACTTCCATCTCCCTATCCTCGACAAACAATCAAAGCAGTACTTGCATTACTCTTTGACGTAGAGTCGCACGTACGATGCTGATGCGGCGGCCATGGTAGGGGCTTATGCTCTTAGTGCCATTTCTTTCATTTTTGTCATTTTTTCCGTTTCTTACAATATCCTATATACTCCCAACTATGGAAGCTTTTCGATCGATGTCTCGTCATTAAGATTGGAGATTTTGGAACTGAAAAATACCTGCTAGTCCACGTCCTTGATTGCTACTGCAGAAGCTTGACAACCTCAATTGTTGTCAGTACACCATGCGTTTTATTGAACAAATACTTAACCGGGAGAAACTCCAGCTGCCTCAAACGAACATGCCATTATTATGTTTTCGATACGCAACACGGATACGCATGGACAGGAGTGCAAGGGGCAAGGTGGATGCAAGAGACGGCGGCGAAGGGAGCAATGTCTAAGAAGTGATTACTAACTTTCCAATTGCTATAATAGTCCTATATTTAATATTTTGCATTTTTGGAATATTGAAACTGTAAATACTAACTTTCCGCTTACTAGTAGACGTTTCCACTTATATTTCGGTAATTATCTTTACAACATTGCATTTTGATTTAGCATGAAGCATTTTCGCTTACTATATCATGTTATTGCGTAGTAAGAAGTGTTTCCGCTTAGCAGCTTGTGTTTCGGTTTACATTGGTGTCTTTCCCTTACTATACCACATTATTACGTAGCAAGAAGTGTTTCCTCTTAGCAACCTGTGTTTCCGTTTACTGGTGGATGCTATTACCTGCGTTGGCATGCTTAACTTCCATTTGCACTATGGTTCGATCAAAGCAGTACTATTTAACATGTTTCGGTAATTATCTTCACAACATCGCTTTTGTATTTAACATGAAACGTTCCTGTTTACCATGCCACATTATTACATAGCAAGAAGCATTTTCGCTTAGCAGCCTGTGTTCCCATTTACATATTTGCGTTTCCACTTACATATTAGTGTTTCCGTTTA
This sequence comes from Dioscorea dumetorum, assembly GCA_902712375.1. Taxonomy (NCBI): domain Eukaryota; kingdom Viridiplantae; phylum Streptophyta; class Magnoliopsida; order Dioscoreales; family Dioscoreaceae; genus Dioscorea; species Dioscorea dumetorum. The sequence goes on along the minus strand of CACTHL010000490.1, from coordinate 3,612,198 downwards.
TATATTTGGTATTCAACTTACATATTGGTGTTTCTATTTACATATTGACTTTTCCACTTACAATTTGGCATTCCCGCTTACATATCAGCCTTTCTGCTTACTAATAGACGTTATTACTTACTTTGGCATACCAACGGAGATTACAACAATAGTACAAGTTATCATTAATTAGTCCACGATGGGTGCGTTGCATAGAGATGAACTCTGTTTTGATGAAGTTGCAGCTTGTACTTGCTCTAAGATCTCCATAGCCATAGAAAGGGGTTTTCATTCGATGTCGATGTTTTTTAGGATAGAGATGAACTTTGTTTTGATAAACATAGACCTCATGTTAGGCTAACTTCCTTGGGTGCCAGGATTAATATAGCTGGGTATTCCCTATATGTTTTAATTAACGTTTTAATGTAGGTTGCCATGTGTTTTCATATTCATTCATGTTTTATTAATTGGTTTGATGCATCGAGAGAGATCTTGCCATTATGTTATCACTTGAGTGTTGAGAAATCCATGTAATTAGAAGACCCATGAATGATTAGATATCGATGAACTCCCGCTAGAAATAGTAGAGGGGTCACATATTGTTCGGCTAGTATTCAGTAGTTTATCTCTTGACATGAGAATCCTTTTCTCTAATGCATAGAATTAGGGTGTCTCAAGAGAACATCTAATTTATATTTAATTCTCTTCGTTTTGACTTATCTTGGCTAACCTACCTTAAATTAAAATCTTATGTTATCTATAATTTCCCAACAAAGTTAATTTGGGCACTATTTATTCATATTGATTCTCACTCTTTCTCTTTAATAGTAGTAATCCTGTTTATTCCTCTATTTTTCTTCTTTCTCAAAATCAAGTGTTATTTCTAGCTAGATAGCAGGAAAAGAGTGAGTACGTATATACTAAGTCTTTAAGGATTCAGCCTTGCCTTGTGCGAGATTTACAATAATCGAGCATACACATGTGTGCGAGTTTATGCTTATTGCATAGCAATCTCAGAATTTGTCAATCAAGTTTTTGGCGTCGTTGCCGGGGACCTACTTATTAAGAAAACTCTTGATTGCTAGACTAGCTATTTCCTTACTCTTTTACTGGTACTTTTTGTTTTTTTTTCAGATTTCTGAAATTACATTTTATTTTAATTTTTCTATTTAATGTTGATTTTAGTCTGCTGATTTCTATTTCTTCTTGTTGGCAGAAACTTGTTATATGACCCGTACTTCATCCTTGGAAATGCTAGATTTTGATCCCGAGATTGAGAGGTGATAAGTGTCTAAATACACCGCTTTATAACATTGAACTACTTATACTTTCATGCATTAATTGAATAAAACAGGTGCCCTTTGATGTATTTTTCTTGTTTTTCTATTTCAGGTCATCTACGAGCCATCTATGGTAGGAGGAGCATTTGTAGCATGAAAATCGAGGCCAAGGAGCGAAGAAACGAATGTTAAACGAGCTCCGGACGTCATTCATGCACTCCTACACGAAACGGGCCTATTTAGGCCCGTTTTCAGGCCCGTGTGCGGGCTGTGCGGCCCGCACACCCTTGGCAGAAGGGTGTGCGGTAGGACACCCGCCCGCACACAGGTGTGCAGCCGCACGCCAGCCCGCACACTAGTCGGGGTATTTAAGCCCGATTAGGGTTTTTCTTGGGGAACTTTTGCCACCGACGCCTCCAGAGACCCCTACGCTCAAAGCTTCATCAAAGGAGGTCGTTTGAGAGTGAAATCGAGGGAGAGAAGATGGTGGAACTTGAGGATCATCATCCTAGAGTTTGCTGATGCGGATTCGGCAAATTTCTTCATCAAACCTAGTCGACACGGTCAAGAGGGAGTTTTGGTAATTTCTGTTGATGTATTCTTATTTGTCCGAACTTCCCTTCTTATTCATGTCGAACTAAACCTCCCAAGGCCGCCGGGAAACCGGTGAATTTTGGGAGGAATACTTCTATTGGATGTTGTACTTTTAATTCAATAAATGCATGGTGTGTTATTTGGTTTCATACTTTGTGTGCTTAATTGTAGTGATTTGCATGAGAACTCTGCATTTCATCTTATCGATTGTGCTTGGTTGTACGAGGTGTGCTCTTGCATTAGATTCACATAGTATGAAGAGGGATTCATTGTACCGGTACACCGGAGGTTCCGGGTGCCGGTAGCCTCCCGTAGGTTGTAGAGTTTATCTTAGCGAAATTGCTTATAGATAAGTCTAACCAAGGCTCCTTAATCCCAATGACATAGTGTGAGTATCTTTTGGATAAAAGAACTTGTACTGGATTAGGGCTACACTACTGAGGTTCCTGGGTAGTCGACTTCCGAGCCTAGACGGACCAAAATATTATACTCCATGCATGCATTACCTGTTTTTACAACGTCCTTGCTTGTATTTCTCCCGGGAGAATCCTCGCCCGGGGCCTTATCTTCTCTATTTGATTTCTCCTCGTTGTGTGCAACTTGTTAGTAGTTAAAGTTGCTATTGTTAGTTTTAATTTCATTTCCTTACAACAATCTCTATTTTGATTCGGCTAAACAATTGTCGAAGAGTAAGTAATAGTGGATCTCGGGACCCTAGGGAATACGACCCTCTTGTGCCCGCACAAGAGGTATTACTTGACGACCCGTGCACTTGGGTCCGGGGAGCCGTGTGCCCGCTTTTTAGTGACGCGCGCGGCTACCATCAAGTTTTTAGCGCCGTTGCCGGAGAACTCCAGAGAACATTAGGAAAACTCTTAGGCATTGGATTAGTATTCTTTTATTCCTCGTTGCATTGTCTTCTCCTTCGTTTTTGTAACTGTCAATCCCTTTTTTTTCTCTGTCCCGCATTCCGTTACTGCAATCGTTCTTTATTTTTATTTCTCGTCTCTTGATTTGTATGAGATCATCTTCGCTCGAATTATTATTACTCTTTAGTTTAATTATTCTTATTGTTGATTCTTTTCTTTGCGAGGTATCCATTTGGGTTATAACTCTAGACATGGACGTGGATTTACACGAGCGTTCAGAAGCGCACGTACACTCAGTGGCATACCTACAACAGTACATTCGCAGCTGGAATTATAATTTTACCGGGGATAACTCTGATTGGTATGAAGTTCTAAGCACTCAACATGAGAAGTGCGAAGTTGTTGTAAGAGATACAATTACGGAACAACAATCGGACCTCGCACCTGCGCAAGAAGCACAACAGTGGAGCTCTTATGGTGTACTGTCGGAGAATGTCATGTGGGGGTCACCAGCACAAGATACCCAATCCGAATCCGAAGAGGAAGCATGGTTGGTGAGAGAGGATTCTAGTTCGGAGAGCTCTACCCCTACAGATGTGGAATTCAAGAAAATAGATTGTGATGGTAAGAGCCGGTTTAGGCCATCTATGGAGGACCCACCGAAGACAGAACTCAAGGAATTACCGTCACACCTGGAGTATGCATTTTTGGGAGAGAATTCATCATTACCGGTTATCATCACCTCCGATCTCTCTTAGGAACAAAAGAAAAAACTTCTAGGCGTGTTGGGAAGACACAAGTAAGCTATCGCTTGGAAAATTGCGGACATCAAGGGTATCAGTAAATCATTCTGCACTCACAAAATTCTAATGGAAGACAGTCATAAGCCATCCGCGCTCCCGCCAAGAACAATGAACCCCAACATAAAGGAGGTGGTAAAAGAGGAGGTGGTTAAGTTGTTAGATGCCGGCATCATCTATCCTATTTCTAACAGTGCATGGGTGAGTCCGGTCCAGGTAGTACCAAAAAAAGGGGTTTCACAGTGGTGACTAACGAGAATAATGAACTCATTCCCACTCGAACAGTAACTGGGTGGCAAGTGTGTATCGATTACCGCAAGCTCAATGACGCAACACGAAAGGATCACTTCCCGTTGCCATTCATTGATCAGATGCTTGAGCGGTTGGCATGCCACGATTACTATTGTTTTTTGGATGGTTTTTCCGGATATTTTCAGATCTCTATTGCACCAGAAGATCAGGAAAAAACAACCTTCATTTGCCCCTATGGTACATTCGCTTATCGTTGCTTGCCCTTCGGCCTTTGCAACGCCCCAGCCACATTCTAAAGGTGCATGCTTGCTATATTTGAAGATATGATTGAGAACACCATGGAGGTTTTCATGGATGATTTCTCCGTGTATGAAAAGTCTTTTGACCTATGCTCAAAAAACCTTGAGCGAGTGTTAACGCGGTATAAAGAAACCAACCTGGTTTTGAGTTGGGAGAAATGTCATTTCATGGTTAGGGAAGGGATAGTTCTAGAGCATAAAATCTCAAGAAAGGGGATCGAAGTAGACAATGCAAAAATTTCCACCATTGAGAAGCTCCCTCCACCGACCTCAGTGCGGGCAATAAGAAGTTTTCTTGGCCATGAGGGTTTCTATAGAAAATTCATAAGGGATTTTGCAAAGATCTCAAAGCCATTGACTAAACTTGTGGAAGTTCGATCTTTTTCGCTTCTCTTGTGCTTTGTTTCTTGTGTAGAAGTTGTGTGTTTAAGTTTTTGTCGAGTTTTATTTTTGTTGGGATCTTAGTTAAGGTCTTTTTGAGAGGTTAAAAGATGGGGGAAAAGTGTTTTAAAAGGCTTTAGCAAGGAAGGGACCTTGCGGGCACTTAGTGTGCCCGCAAGGAGCCAAAGAAGAGGCCTTGCGGCCTCCCATGCGCCCGCATGGGAGCCCGCAAGGACCCCGGCCAGAAATGCATGCGGGCTCCCATGCGGGCGCATGGGAGGCTGCATGGCTTTCTGGAAAGGGCCTCGCGGCCTCCCTTGCGCCCGCAAGGGAGCCCGCGAGCCCTCCCGCGCTTTGGGTCTATAAATACCCGTTTTCAAACTTAAATGGCCTTTATAAGACCCCATTTCCCTCTCTTTTTCTCCCCATCTTGAACCCTCATTCTCCCCTCCATTAGATCTCCATTCTTGAGCTCCAAGAAAGGAGAAAGGTGTTGATCTTCCCCTCTTCTCCATTGGTGGTGAATCTCCTCTAGTTCTAGCAAGAATTGAGGTGGGTTTTCTTCTCTTCTTCAATTCCTTGTTCTTTTATTCAATTCTCTTTAGATCCATGTAGAATTAGTGTGGATTTAGTATGGATCTATTATTTAATTGGAATTTAGCCATGGATCTAATGTTTAAATGGTATAGGAGCCTTGATTTCATGTTTTGGTGAAGAATGAAGGAGATCCTTCATCTCTAAACCTTTGATTCTTTTAGATCCGAAGCCAATTAGGCGATTCTTGATTTCATTTTGATTTTTATGGGTTTAAGGATTCTATTATTGTTAATTCTTGAATCTAGAACACTTAGTAAACCCTAGAAGCCTTGAGATCTAATTTTGGAGCATTCTTTCCTCTCTTATTGATTGTATAAGGTTGTGATTGATTCTTGTTTTTCTTGGATGGTTAATGGCTTCAAGAAGGTGGATCTAAAGGCAAGGGTAAAGATCAAGTAGGCGAGTGATCCAAGTGTTCGATCTCGCCAAGTTTGTGAGTTGGAATTGTTTAATTAAAGAGCTATGATCATGCTTGTTTAATGATGCATGCCTTGAAATGAGAAATTCTTGATTTCAATGGATTCTTGAAATGTTTCTTGAAAACTGAAATTATGATACTATATGATCCTTTTAATTCTTGATTTCATCTTAATGGACTCATGAGATGATTTCCTTGAGATCTAGAAACCTTGATGTTTATGATCTTGCTTAACTATTGATTCTATTACAAAAGGCTCATGAGATGATTTCCTTGAGGCCTAGAAACCATGATAGTTTATGATCTTGTTAAATTCTTGATTATTTATATTTGATGAGGATTGGATAATCCTATGGTTTGAACTACATGTTTTCAAGATTTGTGAATTTGAGAATTCGATGTTCTTGTTATTTTGACCGAATAAGGGTCTATGTAAACCAAATTGAGATTCTCCACGATGTTATCGTATTTGAAATGAGTTTTCAAAGAATACTCTTGTGTTGATATTCTTGATGAAAATGACATTATTGTCGATGCTTTCGCAAAAGGATTTACTCTTCAATTAAGAGTTGTATTTTATAGGAATTTGTGATCTCTTGTTGAGATATGTGATTTTAAAATGATACGTTTATGATTAGCCTATGGGCAAACTATTTGTGATCTCTTGATGAGATATATGATTTTATAACGATACGTTTATGATGAGCCTACGGGCAAACTATTTGTGATCTCTTGATGAGATATATGATGTGTTCATGATGAGCCTACGGGCGGGATAGGATATCCCAAATGTTTCGATGGTGACATTGGGGAGGATCCCCGTCTTCTGCAGAAGCGAGTCTCCACGGACCGACCTATGGGGTGGCGTGGAGTTCTCGGCCAACGAGATACTCAACGGCCAACGCCAAGATACGCGCATCTTGGTGGCTCTTGACCTAACCACGGCCATGGTTAGTGATGGAGGGTTTTCATAGGCTATTGTTGATGCTATCGATAAAGGATTTCTGTATGCGTTGCACTATAAATTCTTATTTCGATGGGTTTGATCTTTTGTTCTTTTGACGAGTATTCTTAACTTGAATTTTCAGTATTGAATCTCTTTACAAAAGATTTTCAAAGTTTTATTGATGCCTTTCTTTGAGAAAGTTGGAAAGCTTGTTATATTGAAATGGGTATTTAAAGCATTTGTAAGTTGTGGTTGTTAAAGATTTACATATGTTTTCAGGCATACCATTCTTTACACCTGTATGAGTTATAGCTCCATGTTCAACCCCTCACTGAGTAACGTAGTTACTCACCCATTCTTCTTATCTCCTTTTCAGGTGTTAGCACGGCAGCAGGGCGTAAGAAGTGATAGTGCTTGGCATCTATTCTTGCATTTACTTTTGAGTAGAGTATGATTCATAAACATTGTCGTCATGCATAAGATGGATCCATTAGGACCTATGATTTCGTATTTCCATTTGATCTTGTATAATCTTGATTGGTTAAGACAGGACCTTAGGTTGTATGAGTTTACACCCAGTGTTTGGGGAAAAACTATGATTGTGTCCATGATCATTGATGTTGTGATTTCCAGGGATATATGTACATATATGTGTGAGTCTGTTGATCTTGTACAGGGTTGTGAATGAATACCTTAGATTTAGAGTATTTTTGTGGTAATGTTAATATTGTACAGGTAACAGGTTAGCCTTACGGCGACCTGGGGTTGAGGCAGGTGTTGACCTCCCCTGGGTTGTCGTGGCGGTAGTGCCATGGACCAGGACCCGAGGGTCGGGGCGTGACAAAACTCTTGGAGAAAGATGTCCTCTTTGATTTCACGACTGAATGCCTTACTGCCTTCACTATCCTAAAGACTTTATTAATTAAAGCCCCTATCATGGTTACACCCGATTGGAATGAACCATTCGAGCTAATGTGCGACGCAAGTGACTACGCAGTGGGGGCAGTATTAGGTCAACATAAGAACAACCATTTTCATCCTATCTACTATGCGAGCAAGACGCTCACCGGCGCTCAGGAGAATTACACAACCACTGAAAAGGAACTCCTTGCAGTAGTGTTCGCGGTTGACAAGTTTCGGTCATACTTCGTGCTCTCGAAAGTTATTATGTTTACCGATTATTCAGCTCTTCGCTACCTCATGAGCAAGACGGACGCAAAGCCGCGACTAATTCGTTGGGTATTTTTGTTACAAGAGTTCGAGTTGGAGATCAAGGATAAGAGAGGAGCTGAAAATCTGGCTGCAGACCATCTCTCTCGTTTGGAAAGAACTGATGCTTGCACAACTCAAGAGGGTGAAATTAATGATGCTTTCCCCGAGGAATAATTGTACCATATTCAATTGAAACAAGACGATGATATCCCTTGGTTTGCCGATATTGCCAATTACCTAGCTGCGGGTATCATCCCGAAAGGGTTCACGACCCAAGAAAGAAAAAAAGTTTTCACAGACCTCAAACACCACATGTGGGAAGATCGTTACCTATTTCGAGTATGTGCTGATCAAGTCGTTCGCCATTGTGTATCCCAAGCAGAAGGTCAGGACATTATTAAGCATTGTCATGAGGGACCTACTGGAGGTCACTATAATGCCAACCGCACCGCGAAAAAAGTGTTGGATGCTGGGTTTTATTGGCCAACACTATTTCAAGATGCTCAGTACCACGTTCGAACCTGTGATTGTTGTCAGAGAGCAGGTAACATATCTCGTCAGGATGAAATGCCTCAAAACACCATCCAGGTGTGCGAAGTTTTCGATGTTTGGGGGATAGATTTCATGGGCCCATTCCCAACCTCGCGTGGTAACAAGTTTATTTTGGTAGCGGTAGATTATGCCTCCAGATGGGTAGAAGCCCAGGCCCTACCAACAAGCGATGCAATATTGGTGGTTCAGTTCTGAAAAAGGCTTTTCTCCCGTTTTGGTACTCCAACAACAATTATTAGTGATCGGGGGGGCACACTTTTGCAATACCCAGTCTGCAAAAATCCTCAAGCGATACGGAGTTCGACATCATACCTCCATTGCTTATCACCCCCAGACTAGTGGGCAAGTCGAAGTTTCAAATCGGGAACTCTAGAGGATTCTAAAGAAAACTGTGGCTTATCATCCGAGGGATTGGTTCGACCAACTGGAGGACGCTTTGTGGGCCTACAGAACCGCCTATAAGACACCCATTGGGAGTAGTCCTTATCGCCTTGTGTACGGCAAGGCTTGTCACTTACCCGTAGAACTCGAACATAAGGCATATTGGGCAACCAAAGTCCTGAATTTTGATTTCCAAACCGTAGGAGAAAAGAGGAGAATACAACTGAATGAACTCGATGAATGGAGAACCTTTGCTTATGAAAACTCTCGTGTATACAAGGAAAGGGCAAAAATTTATCACGATCAGAGGATTAAGCAGAATAAGCAGTTTACAGAAGGGGATCAGGTCCTTCTATACGACTCCCGTCTCCGTTTATTTCCTGGGAAACTCAAGTCCCGATGGTCAGGGCCATACACGATCACGCGTGTATCACCACAAGGGGTAATTGAAATAAATCATCATGAAAAAGGTCAGTTCAAAGTCAATGGTCACCGCCTTAATCTATATTTTGGTCAGTCTAGCTCATCCTATGCCTTCTTCGCGGAGCAATGTAAAAATTTTCCCTTTGATCCACCCTAAGACTGTGCACAGGGATGTCAGGCTCGTGACACTAAACAAGCGCTCTTGGGAGGCAACCCAAGTTTATTTTCCTAGTATTTTCTTTTATTTTACTTTGTGTGTTTTGTGGTGTTTTATTGGTTATCTTTTGCTTTCCTATGTAGGTGTGTGTTTTATTTAACGTTTGTGATTAGATAACTTGAGTCTCATTTTAATTTGTCGATGTATTGTCGGTTAATGTTGTGTGATTTTCACTTTTGTCGGCGAAGGTTACGTGTTTTAAAAGTTACTCATCGATTGGTGTAATCATTTTTGGAGGAAAAACTAAGGAAAAAAAATCTTAGTTCGGCACTTTTGGAGGCGATGCGGGCATGCTACAGCCCGCACAGACCTGCGAGAGGGCTGTGCGGCCCGTGTGCGGCCGTATAGACCCCGCACAGGGCTCTGGCAGCCCTGTACGGCCTGGTGTGGTGCCGCACACCCGGCCACACAGTACGGCCAGAAGGCCGTGCGGCCCGCAAGCCAGGCCACACAGACCTATGTGGGCTGTGCACATGGATCTGGCAGCTGCCCATTTTTTCTTTTGGGCGGCCAATGCCCCTCCTCATGGCTCCTTCACTACCGTCCCTTTTCCTCCTCTTCTCCCCCCCTTCCCCATCTTCTTCCACATTTTGGGGTTTGAAACTTTTCCGATCTAAGCTCTTAAAATGCGATCTCTAGTTTTCCAGGTCAAATTTCGTCGACTGCACATCCACACACCTCAGCACCACCGGCATAGACCGACTCCTGGAACTCCTGGTATTGAGTTTCTTGTTGTTTATCATAGTTTATTTTATTGTTTTCTCTGCAGTTGTGTTTGTAGTCTCTTGGAAAGAGCTTAACTCTTCCAAGCTCCTATCTTACTTTTGGTTGTTCTTCTGTAGTTTTCTTTAATAAACTTTCTGTGATGATTATGGATTTCTCGATCTAATGTCATGTATGCCTTGCATGGGTAAAGATGGACATTGTCTTATCGTCTCTCCACCATCATAGGGAGCGCCGCGACCACTCAGCAAACCTCAACACGCGCTGCCTCTATGATTCAAGGAAGTTCTCCCTAACCTTCTATTGATGCTTTATATATTTTATCATATTCTTTGAGCCGCTGATTTTGTACATTGGGGACAATGTACGACTTTAAGTGGGTGTGGCATGCATACACTTTTGTTCTTTAGAGTCAAAATCTTTGTTATTTTCTGTGCATGCCTGTTTTAGGATAAAATTTAATGACATTGATGCATGATTGGAACTGGTGATGGCTATGGTACTTAAAGTATACATTAGAGTAGGATAATGATGGATGCTAAGCCCTGCACACAACCCTGCACTTAATGAATTTCGATCATTCACGGGATACCATCACATATTTTTTTTTTGCCTGGACCTTGGGCACCTAGGTTGGTTTAAATGATAATCTTCGTGACCCTCTTAGTAGCTAACCCATTTTTAGCGACACGTACCTTGTTGTGTTAGGCTTCTCTCTAATGAGTTGTTTGAGGGCTTCTGTTTCTCTTGAAAATTGGCAAAACAGAACATATTTTGCAGTAATTGAAAAGAGTGGTGTGTAGCAATAAGAATGACAATGCTCTTATACTGGAATAGCAAATTAACTTAGGGTTCGGGCTCCCAAAAATAGTGTTCTCTAAGCCAAAAGCTAGGAAAGCACGAGCATGTTCATGTGAGCCTGTAATCTTCCGAGTAAGTTGGGTCTTTTTGGTGCCTTATCAGCACAGTTACCCTTCTAAAAAGTCGATTACAGATCATGTTAGTCAAAAAAAAAAAAGACCTTGGGAATAAAGCCAATTTTGTGCAAAGGAGAGACAGAAGTACCTTGGGAATCCATTAGGGGGTCTCATACCATTTCAAGGTCTGTTACCGCTATGAGTGGTGTAATGTGTCTTAAGAAGTGGTCCTCGGGGTATCGTTTTCTCTTATCTATGTGACAAGGATCCAGGTGAAAAAGGTTGCACACACACAGCATCATCTTGCCGAACGAATGGTTCGAAATTTTCTTATTGGTTGTATCTTAGCATTTAGAGTCCTACATGTGCTATTATGTGCTTACAGTTGAGCCGGAGGTTGTGTATTTAGCCACTTATCAATTCCTCTTGTTATCAATGTTTGTTTGCTTGGGGCCAAGCAAACCCTTAAGTGGGGGGTGATTTGATAAGTATCTAAATACACCGTTTTATAACAGTGAACTACTTATACTTTCATGCATTAATTGAATAAAACAGGTGCACTTTGATGTATTTTTCTTGTTTTTCCATTTCAGGGCATCTATGAGCCGTCTATGGTAGGAGGAGCATTTGTAGCATGAAAATCGAGGCCAATGAGCGAAGAAATGAAGGTTAAACGAGCTCCGGACATCATTCAGGCACTCCTACACGAAACGGGCCTATTCAGGCCCATTTTCAGGCCCGTGTGCGGGCTGTGTGCGGCCCGCACACCCTGTACGGCCCAGTGTGCGGGCGGACACCTGCCCGCCCACCCGCACACAGGTGTGCGGGCACACACCAGCCTGCACACTGGTCGAGGTATTTAAGCCCGATTAGGGTTTTCCTTGGGGGACTTTTGCCACCGACGCCTCCAGAGACCCCTACGCTCAAAACTTCATCAAAGGAGGTCGTTTGGTGGTGAAATCAAGAGAGAGAAGACTGTGGAACTTGAGGATCATCATCCTAGAGCTTGCCGACGCGAATTCGGCAAATTTCTTCATCAAACCTAGTCGACACGGTCAAGAGGGAGTTTTGGTGTTTTCTGTTGATGTATTCTTATTTGTGCGAACTTCCCTTCTTATTCATGTCGAACTAAACCTCCCAAGGCCGCCAGGCAACCTGTAAACCTTGGGAGGAATACTTGTATTGGATGTTGTACTTTTAATTCAATGAATGCATGGTGTGTTATTTGGTTTCATACTTTGTGTGCTTAATTGTAGTGATTTGCATGAGAACTCTGCATTTCATCTTATCGATTGTGTTTGGTTGTGCGAGGTGCGCTCTTGCATTAGATTCACATAGTATGAAGAGGGATTCATTGTACCGGTACACCGGAGGTTCCGGGTGCCATTAGCCTCCCGTAGGTTGTAGAGTTTATCTTAGCGAAATTGCTTATAGATAACTCCAACCAAGGCTCCTTAATCCCAATCACATCGTGTGAGTATCCTTTGGATAAAGGAACTTGTACTGGATTAGGGCTACACTATGGAGGTTCCGGGGTAGTCGACTTCCGAGCCTAGACAGACCAAAATATTATACTCCATGCATGCATTACCTGTTTTTACAACGTCCTTGCTTGTATTTCTCCCGGGGGGATCCATGCCCGGGGCCTTATCTTCTCTATTTGATTTCTCCTCGTTGTGTGCAACCTGTCAGTAGTTAAAGTTGTTATTGTTAGTTTTAATTTCATTTCCTTACAACAATCTCTGTTTTGATTGGGCTAAACAATTGTCAAAGAGAAAGTAATAGTGGATCTCGGGACCCTAGGGAATACGAACTTATTGTGCTCGCACAAGAGGTATTACTTAAGGACCCGTGCACTTGCAGCCGGGGAGCCGTGTGCCCGCTTTTTAGCGACGCGCGCGGCGACCATCAAGAGGACTTTCAGATGAGGAGTGAGGCTGTTAGCATGTGAATTTCAAAGATCATAATCGGTCAACATTGTAGAACAAGAGGGCCAATCCAGGACACTAGCTGATTACGCAAGGTCACTTTATATGGAACTTAGTCGAGCATAGTTCAACCTCCAGTTTTTGTAAATACTTTTTAGTTGAAGCCGGCATTTATCCAAATGGTGCAGCATTCTTGTTTTTTCCATAGATTGCCCGATGAGGATCCGAACACACACCTAAGCACATTTCTGGAGGTGTGTGACATGTTGAATCTTAATGGAGTCTCCAATAATGCTATTCCCTTGAGAGTCTTCCCGTTTTCCTTAAAGGCCAAGGCAAATGAATGGTTGCAAACCTTGCCAAGAGCTTCGGTTATGACATGGGACCAATTGGCGAAGCTTTTTCTAACGCGGTATTTTCCAAAAGGGAGGACTACAAAACTGTCATAACATTACTTCTTTCACACAACAAGATGGTGAGACATTGTATGAAGCCTGGGAGAGGTACAAAGATTTGTTGAGGAGATGCCCGCAACAATGTCTGCCAGGATGGATGGAAGTTGAAACTTTCCACCCGGGATTGACCCCTACTTTAGATAGACCATTGATGCTGCAGTTGAAGGAGAAGTGGGAAACAAAACTCCTAAAGAGGGCTGGAATTGTTAGATGACATGGCATTGAACAACTACCAGTGGAACCCAAGAACCAAACAGGTGAAAATTACGGAGGTGTATGAGGTAGATGCTGTGACAGCGTTGACAACCCAAGTGGAGGCACTAACGAAGATGTTGGATAATGTAATGAACCTACTCAAGTATTGGTGTGTGACACATATAGTGGGGGACATCCCACAAATGACTGCCCGATCGTTAGTGCAGCCTCATCTAGCCAGATGGAACAGGTTGATTATATTAGCGGAAGCAAATAGACATCAGTGCAATTTATATGAAGCCACCTACAATCCCGGATAGAGGAACCACCCAAATTTCTCATGGGTGGTCAAGGTCAATAACAAAAACCTATTCCATCTCCTGGGTTCGAAAAAAAGAAAGCAAGTTTGGATGAGTTAGTGATGAAGTTTATGCAGTCTACATATTTGAAATTTCAGGCATAAGACACTCGCCTTAACTCTATTGAAGCTACTCTTAGGGATCAGCAAGCCTCAATCCAGAATTTAGAGACTCAAGTGTGGCAGATAGCCATATTGTTTTTCGAACGACCTCAAGGTAGCCTTCCTAGTAGCACAGAAATAAATTCTAGGGAGCAACTTGATGAGTGCATTTCATATATATTTATTTTATGTCTTACTCCCATGATTCTTCAATTTATCGGCATTAATTCTCCAAATTTAGTGCTATTTGAGGTATTCTTAGTTTTTCATGCAGATATCAAAGTCCTAAGGCAAGAAAAAGTGATTTGGAGTAATTTTAGGAGCTAAAGGACTTAGGAGAAACCTCATCAAGCTCAACACGGTCTCAGCACGCCCGTGCTTCAAGCCGTGCAAATTGCTGGAGAATTCAGCCGAGAGCAACACGCGTTATGGTCGCTAAGCACGGCCGTGCAACCTTCATCCGTAATCTGAGTTTCAGGAGTTTTATTCAGCCGTAATCTGCACGGCTTGGAGCACGGCTTCAACACGGCCGTGCTCACATCAGGAAAAGTTTAAAACCCCAGAAACTTAGGTTTTTGGGGGGGGGAATTTTCGCCTACGAACTAAGGAAGAAGAAGGAGTGAGCTTTGGGGAGCCGTTCTCACCACCACAAGGGTAATGTTGCCCGAATGGTAGGCCAATCGGGAGGAGAATCCATTACATCATAAAGCCTCAGATAGTCCCAATGATGTAAGAAATTAGGGAGTTTTCAACTTCTTGTGTATTAATATTTTTGGTATTTATCTTGTTGTCTAACCTCATGAGGGGCTAAACTCTCTTAGGGAACCCCTGGGGGAATATTCTGATGTTGTAGCTTGAACTTGATTACTCTACTTGCAGTATTTATGAATGTCTTGTTCCTTGCATTGAATCTTGGTTGTTGGCTATCTTGAATGTTTGTTGAGTGGTTGAATGCTTGAATGTTTGGTTATCTTAACTTAGCTTGTGAATCTTATTGATAGTTGCAAGAAGTGAGATTTCAACTTAGGGTTCAACAGCACTGTGAGCATCATTCACCTAGCACGACTAGATTTTAGATTCGAAGATATCTCTGATAAGTACTGAGAGAGTCCAAGTTAGTGAGCATCAGGAATACAACCCCGGGGCCCCATCTCCTCCATCGAGGCAATCCTTACCTTTACCTTAGTGCATTACCTCCTCTTAAATCTCTTTCAGTCCAACCTAGAGTCAGTTAAACCCTTCTTCAATTGATTAGATACTAAGCAGAACGAGAGTATTAGAAGATACACCAGTCCCAGTGGATACGACTACCCGACCTTAGGGTACACTTTATTACTAGTTGATAAACGTCTAAATATACGTATTTTATACGTACTTGTGTATAGTTTTTTTCTCTCTTTCTGTTAAGTTGTTTTCTATTTTCTTGGTTAAAGTTGCTTTACTTGTGTTACAGGCCCGAAATAAGCTCAAGAACGTATTCATGAAGAAATCGACACCAAATACGGCGTTTTTGGGCTTCAGCATTGCAGCAGTACTGTAGCAGGTACTGTAGCACTGAAAGGAAAATTTTTCTGAGAAACTCTCTGGATGCCTTGCGGGCAACCTTGCGCCCTCAAGGCCACCCGCAAGGCATCGCGATGTCATGTATTAAAAGTGCTTTTAGGGCATTTTTGAGGGGACTCTTGGCCACCATTCTCCACCATCTTCACCTAGGGCTTCAAGGCAAGTGGAGAAGGCAAATCTGAGGAGGAAATCAAGGGGAGAAGAGTTTGTGTTATCAAGGAGAGGATCTAGGAGCTTGCCGGCGCGGATCCGACAAGTTCTCATCACCATCTTCTAGTCTTCATCTTAAGGGAGTTTGTTATGAGCTTTGTCTTGTATTTGTTATATTTCTTGCTTTCTCCTTTGTTGATGAGGAACTAGACTCCCAAGGTCACCGGGCATCCGGTGAACCTTGGGATGAACTTGCCTTGTATGGATGTTGGATTTACATTTATGGTGTTTGGTTTGATTTGTGGTTCATGCTTTGTGTTCTTTGATGTGTTGTTTGGCATGAGAACTCTGCGATTCAACTTCTAGATTGTACTTGGTGCGTGACCATCGCCCTTGTGCTAGACTCACATAGCATGGAAGGGATTCATGTATGAATACGCCGTGACCATCGGGTATTTCATGCCCCTCCAACCATTAGGGCTGGACCTAGGTTGAGGATCGACCCTAATTAGAGGATTTGGTGGGAAGAAATTCCGAGCCAATACTCGTACCGGATTAGGGGTCATCGCCGTGACCATCGGGGTGATCTACTGTTGGATATCTCTTGGCCCATCCACCATTGCCTGTGTAATTTTAGCATCCATCTAGCTTTAGTAATCCTGAGGGGATCCTAGCCCGGGACCTCGCGCTTTCATTATTATTTGCTTCTTTAAATATGCTCATGTGGTGTGCCTGAGTCCATGTGTTTTTAGTTATCTTTGTTAGTTTTCTTATCTTGTTTTAATTCTCTATCTTTGGTAGACTAGACAGTGCCGTATAGGGGGAAGTAATAGCAGCTCTTGGGACCCCAGGGAATACGACCCTCTCACGCGTGCGTGAGAGGTATTACTTGACGACCCGTGCGCTTGCGGATCTCATCACTAGTACGACCCGTGCACTTGCGGATACGCAAGGGGCGTATCACAACTAAAGGCCATCACTTTGAGAAATGGGGAGGTAGAGATGAGGATAGAAAAAGAGCCAATTGCTGTAGAAACTGAGGAGGTTGCTGCAAAGACAGTTGAGAGGGGAGAGAAAGCACCGACAGAGAAAACTGTTATAAGGCCATATCAACCATTGAACCCTACCCCTCTGGACTCAAATGAAGGAAAACGAAAGAGAATTTCAAACGATTCCTGGACTTATTCAGGAAGTTACATATCAAGATCCCTTTTGTAGAAGTCTTGGCTCAAATGCCCAAATATGCCAAGTTTCTGAAGGATCTTCTCACTAATAAGAAGAAGCTTGGAGATGTGTGTACAGGAACCTTGAATGAGGAATGCTCGGTGATTTTGCAGAATAAGTTGCCTAGAAAGCTAAAAGACCCGAGTAGTTTCACTATGCCATGTAAATTGGTGAATCTATAGAAGAAAGTGCACTAGCAGATCTGGGGCCTAGCAGTAATGTAATGCCCTATAACATATTCAAGAAGTTGGGGATTAGTGAGCCGGCCCCAACTAAATTGACTATCCAATTGGTCGATCGGTCATTTAGACACCCAAGAGGTGTGGTGGACGACATGTTGGTAAAAGTGGATAAACTGATCTTCCTAGTTGATTTCGTCCGTTTGGATGTAGATGAAGATGTTGAAGTTCCCCTAATTTTGGGCAGCCTGTTCCTGGCCACTTCTAGAGCCTTGATTGAAGTGAATAAGGATCAGATGATCATAAGGGTCGGTGAAGATCAAGTTGTCTTCAAGCTTCCCCGGGCAATGAAATACACCATAAGTAAGAGTGACTCATGCTTTGCTATTTCTAGTACTAATGATGTTATTGTTGAATGTATACAGGAGGTAATGGATGGAAATCCATTACATGCGGAATAAGATTCAGCTGGAAGTTATGATCGAGAAATGGAAGATTTGAACATGATCTAAGAAGGGCTAATGCTGCAGTATCCACTATGGAAGGAGAAAAAGATATTTTTGCAGCATACTGAGGAATCTTCATGGACAAATAAGGAGGAGCTCTCACCATTAACTAATCAATCATACTATCTTGGTGAGATCTTTCCATACTCTACTTGTTGTAAGTGGTATGAAGGTGAATTTGATTCAAATTGCATAGCAGTGCTCCATCTTCATGAGCCTCCTTGATAGCACATGATACATCAAACTAGAGACGTAAAACAAGCGCTTATTGGGTGGCAAAGTTACTTCCTTGCTTTTTTTTTTTTTTTTTGTATTCTAGGCTAGTTTGTCTAATTTTGAATAAATCTAGTTAGATTTTTGATAAGTGTCTAAATGTAGGTGTTTTCATATATATATCGTTTTCACTTTACTTGTATTTTGTGAGGTTTGATGCCTATTTTGCGCTTAATCGTCTATTATTTACTTTGTAGAGCATAAGGAAGCCATGGAGAACAAGAAGATATCATTTAGGCAAAAATAGACGAAAACAGGAATTTCATACTACCCCCATACTACCCAGAATGAATATCATCGCGAATCAGTGGTTATAAATACTGACTTTTAGGGCAGAATGAAGGACTTTTTAGCAAAACTTTTTGGCTGGACTTTTTGGAGGGCTTTTGCTGGACTGTTTTTGGGGGAGTTCTTGGGCGACCTTAGGGAGGAGAAGAAGGGCAAGAAAGCTAGGAGATCATTGAAGCCCAAGGTCCAAGGCTCTCAAGGCAAGAAGGCATCATCATTCAAGGGGAGATCTACCACGATTTGAAGGAAGGAGATCCGCGGCTAGAGGAAGCATCATTCGGCATTCCTTTGGCGGTGGAAGCACATTCGGCATATTTTCTACCTCCTCCTCCACCATTTCATCTAGGGAGTGTTAATTATGCTTTTCTTGTGTATTTTACTTGATTGTATTGCTTGTTGTAGGATGATGACACACTAGACCCCCAAGGCCACTGGGTGTTGGTGAACCTTGGGGGGTTCTATCATGTATTTTGGATGATTGTTTGCTAATTTCATGCTTTAGTAATTTTGATATCTAATCCTTTGTTTTCATGCTAAGTGCTACACTAAGGAGAAATCCGTAGCTCTTTTATGAGTGATGCATGTAGATGTGACTTGCTCGCATGTATTAGATCATGAATGGATTAGAAGGGGACACTTGTATCATCACGCCGAGAAATCGGGTGTTTGGTAGCCCTCCATGTAGGTTTAATCCGAAGAAGAGCGGGTTTACTCCTAAGTGAGATTTCCTCGTACTTATTGCAATCGTAGGAATGTGGATTTGAAAGAAATTCCTATCTATGTTCGTATGGGATTAGGGTTCAATCGCCGAGAAATTAGGGTTGTTCTAATCTTGGAATCTCATGGTCCATTTTACCCTTGCATCTTTTGTTCATCATCCATGTTTCATGATAACCCCTCAATGGGATCCACATCCATAGGCCTTTGCATTACATTGAGTTTCTTGCTTGCTTATTGCTTGTTCTCTCCAATTTGTTCTTAATCTTGTTTTAATTTTTATTTGCACTTAGTAGAGTAAATTCCATCACTTGAGATCTTAGGCTAGATAATAGCTCGAGAAGGAGTAATAGGAGATCCTTAGCCCCGTGGAATACGATCATTGTGTCTTCGCACGATGTATTACTTGGCGATCCCGTACGCTTGCGGGGAAGCAATCAAGTTTTTGGCGCCGTTGCCGGGGACTCTAAGGAATTCTACGAAACTTTTAGATTATTACTCTAGCCATTGCATTCTTTACTTATTTATTATTATTATTATTTTTTTTCCGTTGATATTAACTTTCTCCCACTCTTCTTGGCTTGGCAAAGGTACTATCTGAATTCATTCTCTAGTCCGTTCTTTACAGTTCTGATAAACGTCTAAATATACGTATTTTATACATACTTGTGTATATTTTCTGTTCTCTTTTTGTTAAGTTGTTATCTATTTTCTTGTTTAAAGTTGCTTTACTTGTGTTACAGGCCCGGAATAAGCAAAATAAGCTCAAGAACGTATTTATGAAGAAAGCGACACCAAATACGGCGTTTTTGGGCTTTATCACTGTAGCAGGGTACTGTAGCACCCCGAGATAACATTTCTGGGAAAGTTTCTGGGTGCCTTACGGGCAACCTTACGCCCGTAAGAACACACGAAATTTCCCTTTTTAAGGGGCATTAGGGCATCTTGAAAGGGGACTTTTGGCCATCATTCTCCACCATCATCTTCTAGGGTTTCAAGGCAAGTTGAGAGGGCAGATCTGAGGTGGAAATCAAGGGGAGAAGAGGTTTTGCTATCAAGGAGAAGATCTAGGAGCTTGCCTGCGCGGATCCGACAAGTTCTTATCACCACTTTCTAGTCTTCATCTTAGAGGAGTTTGCTTTGAGTTTTATCTTGTATTCTTTGTATTTCTTGCTTTCTCCTTTGTTGATGATGAACAAGACTCCCAAGGTCGCCGGGCATCCGGTGAACCTTGGGATGAACTTGCTTTGTATGGATGCTTAGATTTACATTCATGGTATTTGGTTTGCTTTGTGGTTCATGCTTGGTGTAATTTGATGTATTGGTATGCATGAGAACTCTGTGTATCGATTTCTAGGTTTTAGTAGGTTGCGTGACCATCGCCGTACTTTTAGACTACCAAGCTTGGAAGGGATACATGTACAAATACGCCGTGACCAACGGGTATTTTGTACCCCTACAGTATTAGGGTTGTGCCTAGTTTGTGCTTCAACCCTAATTTGAGAATCTCGTGCCTTTAATGCAATCGTAAGAGGATTTGGGCGGAAGGAATTCCCGTATCAATACTCGTACCGGATTAGGGGCCAACTGCCGTGACCATCGGGTTGGCCTACCTTAGGATTCTCCTTTCCAAGAACCACCAGTACCTGTGTAATTCTAGCTTCCTACTAGCTTTAGTAATCCCGAGGGGATCCTAGCTCGGGACCTCGTGCTTTCATTGCTAATTGCCTCCTTGATATGCTTATTTGGTGCGCCTTAGTCCAACCTGTTTATAGTTATCTTTGTTAGTTTTCTTATCTTGTTTTAATTCTCTATCTTAGTTAGACTAGACAGTGCCGTCTAGGGGGAAGTAATAGCAGCTCTTGGGACCCCAGGGAATACGACCCTCTCACGCGTGCGTGAGAGGTATTACTTGAGGACCAGTGCGCTTGCGAACAAATCATCAAGTTCACCTTGTGAGTGCAACATGGCAGACCCGAACATTGGGTTTGAAGGTGACATATACAGATTGGAAGGTTGGATTAATCGACAAACTCAGCAACATTTTTCACACCCTCCAGACAATTATTTATACACACTTCTACTATCAGGGGATTCTAGCATATCTTATGAAGGTGGCAGCTGGCACACAGTGTTCGAGACCTTCATCGAAAAGGGAACACCATCAGTGATTAAAGGAAGCGAATTACCATTTGAGCAATGTGTTTTAACTACCGAGGGCCGACAGTCTGCTACCATGAATCCTATCTTAGAGGACCGTACTGAAATGGGGCAAGTGTTAGCCAAGATACAGGAGTCCGACTTGGAACATCAATATGAGCAACATGACAATCCAGAAAATGATGCCCAATGCTTTGAGCTTAATGTCCATGGTACAGACAACAGTTCAGATGAAAGTGCTGGGTCTGCAGAAGAAACAAGGTCCGAACAGATTGATTGGTTATGGAACAGAGGTTTGATGCCGTCAATTGAGGAAGCACCAAATTTGGAGTTGAAAACACTACCTGAACACCTTGAGTATGCCTTTTTGGGAGAGCGTACACAACTTCCAGTTATCATCTCTTCGAACCTAACAGTTGAGCAAAAGAATGGATTAGTGGATGTGCTTAAGACGCACAAGAGGGCGATTGCTTGGAAGATAGCTGACATAAAAGGAATAAATCCATCCGTTTGCACTCACAAGATCCTGATGACAGATGAACGCAGACCCAGAGCCTTGCCATAAAGAAGATTCAATCCAAATATGAAGGAAGTGGTATGGGCAGAAATCATCAAGCTTCTCGTGTGGGCATTATTTACCCGATATCAGACAGTGAGTGGGTAAGCCCCGTGCAAGTGATTCCAAAGAAAGGGGGGATGACTGTGATTACCAATGAGAAGAATGAATTAATCCCGACCCGTACAACTACCGGGTGGAGAGTGTGCATCGATTATAGAAAGTTAAATGATGCCACCCGAAAAGATCATTTTCCCTTACCATTCATTTACCAGATGCTGGAGCGACTAGCTGGCCATGCCTACTATTGTTTTTTGTATGGGTTCTCTGGATACTTCCAAATTCCCATCGCCCATGAAGATCAGGAGAAGACTACGTTCACTTTTCCGTATGGCACATTTGCTTATCGCCGCATGCCTTTTGGACTATGTAACGCCCCGGCGACCTTTCAGAGATGCATGACGGCAATTTTTGAAGACATGGTAGAAGATTTTATGGAAGTGTTTATGGATGAATTTTCTGTCTTTGGTGATTCTTTCGATGTGTGCCTCAAGAACCTTGAGCGGGTCCTTATTCGATGTGAAGAGACTAATCTTGTACTGAGTTGGGAGAAATGCCATTTCATGGTTCAAGAGGGGATAGTCTTGGGTCATAAAATTTCGAAAGAAGGAATTGAGGTTGACAAGGCGAAGATTTCCACCATCGAAAAACTACCACCTCCAAATTCTGTGAAGGCCATAAGGAGTTTTTTGGGTCATGCTGGATTTTATCGAAGGTTCATCAAAGACTTTTCTAAAATTGCTAGGCTCCTGACAAGGTTGTTGGAAAAGGATGTCCCATTCGAGTTCGATCATGATTGCATGACGTCCTTTATTGCACTCAAGGAGAAACTAATTCAAGCACCCATCATGGTAGCTCCAGATTGGGACTCCCCCTTCGAATTGATGTGTGATGCGAGTGACTTTACAGTTGGGGCAGTGCTTGGCCAGCGGAGAGACAAACATTTCCATCCCATTTATTATGCGAGTAAGACTCTAACAGGAGCACAAGCAAATTACGCTACAACTGAAAAAGAACTACTTGCCGTGGTATTTGCCTTTGATAAATTCCGGTCATATTTGGTTCTTTCTAAAGTGGTGGTGTACACTGATCATTCAGCTTTGAGATACTTACTTAGCAAATCAGATGCCAAACCACGTTTGATAAGGTGGGTCTTATTGCTTCAAGAATTTGATCTTGAGATTAAGGACAAGCGGGGAGCAGAGAATCTTGCAGCTGATCATTTATCCCGTTTAGAGAAGGAACTATGAGAGAAAAGGACATTAATGACTCATTCCCTGAAGAGCACTTGTATAACATCCAGGTAGTAGAAGAGAAGGAACCACCCTGGTTTGCCGATTTCACTAATTACTTGGTTGGTGGGGTCATCTCGAAATGGTTTACATATCAGCAAAGGAAGAAAATTTTCTCTGACCTTAAGCACTACATTTGGGAAGATCCCTACCTATTCAGAGTTTTTTCCGATCAGGTCGCTCGAAGGTGTGTCTCTAAAGCAGAGGGTCTAAGCATTGTGAGGCATTGCCACTCAGGACCCACTGGTGGCCATTATGATGCAAACAAAACAACAAAGAAAATTCTTGATGCAGGTTTCTATTGGCCATCGGTATTCCAAGACACCCAAAAATTTATTCAAGCTTGTGATAGATGTCAGCGGGTCGGCAACATTTCTCGCCGGGATGAGATGCCCCAAAATTGGAACCAAGCCTGTGAAGTTTTTGATGTATGGGGGATTGATTTCATGGGACCTTTCCCGAGCTCCCATGGATACAAGGTCATACTCGTGGCGGTTGATTATGTGTCTAAATGGGTGGAGGCTCAAGCCTTGCAAACGAATGATGCGAGGGTGGTCGTGAAATTCTTAAAGAAGTTATTTTCCAGGTTCGGCACACCACGTTCAATCATTAGCGATAGGGGCACCCATTTCTGTAACGCCCAATTTGCAAAACTTTTGAAGCGCTATGGAGTCTCCCATAAAATGGCTACACCATACCATCCACAAACTAGTGGGCAAGTTGAAGTATCCAACGGGGACTTAAAGCAAATTTTGTAGAAAACTGTGTCTCAAAACCGAAGAGATTGGGCAGAACATCTAGATGACGCCCTATGGGCCTACAGAACAGCTTACAAGACTCCTATTGGCATCACTCCGTATAGGCTAGTCTATGGGAAAGCTTGCCATTTACCTGTTGAGCTTGAGCACAAAGCTTATTGGGCTATCAAGTTTCTGAATCTAGATTCTTCTCTTGCAGGTTGCAAGAGAAAACTCCAACTAAACGAACTTGATGAGTGGCGCTCCAGGGCATATGAGAGTTCGAAGCTCTATAAAGAAAAAGTAAAAGAGTACCATGACAGACGCATCAAGCACCCTAAACAATTCCACGAGGGAGATCAAGTCCTACTCTTCAACTCCAGGTTGAAATTATTTCCGGGGAAGATGAGATCCCGTTTGTCAGGTCCGTACACGGTCACTCAAGTCTTCCCACATGGGGCGGTTGAGGTAACCCACCCGGAAAGCGTCACTTTTAAGGTCAATGGGCATCGATTGAAATTATACTTCAATAACAACATTACAAGGGAAACTGGGGGTGGCTTCAAACTCTTTGAGCCACCATGAGGTAAGGAAAGAGGTACGTCAGGCTCGTGACGTTAAACAAGCGCTTCTTGGGAGGCAACCCAAGCATTTGGGGGAGTTTTCTTGCATTTTTTTCATATTTTAGGTCTGAGTTCACTTCAATTTTCGTATTTCTTCACCTTGTTTTCTTTTTGAATAAGTTCATGCTCGCACACTTGGCACATTGTTCTCATCATTTTAATTGTGGTGTATTTGTGTCACTTCTTGAGAAACTCATGTTTAGATGTTAATTCATTTGCTAGATCGTCGTTCTATTTATTTCATTGATTTTTGGGGAAGTCTTCGAGCTTGCTATATCATTTTTTTTACTTCATTTGGGGCAGGTTTTTGAAGTTCTCAAATGGTTTTAAACGGTATACGGCCTCACTGGGCCGTATGGTGGCCGTCTGAGAAGACCACAGAGCCAACCAGAGGCTCTGCACCATTTCAGACGGCCCCGCAAACGGCCCCCATACGGGGCCGTCTGCTGGGCATTTTGCTTCTCGGCCCATACGGTTCCCCATACGGGGCTGTATGGGGGCCGTATGCCACGGGCTCCCCACCCTTTTAAACCATCATCTTTACACTCTCTCTTCCTTTCTCTCATTCCTCTCACCCTCCACCGATTTTCTCTCTTCTTTCAACCTCATTTCTTGGCCAAATCTTCTCATTTTTTCTCCTAAAACTTCTCCAAATCCATTGGAGACTTCGATCTAGTGATTTTCCCCAAGTTTGAAGCTTGTTTTCTCAAGATTTCGTCGGTATGCTTTTTCAATGCCCTAATTTTTTCTTTCTCAATTCTTGGGCATTCTTGGAGATTTTGTGTGGAATTTCTTTAGCATTTTTTTTGGTTTAGATGATGTGAATGTTATGGATGAATTTTCATTCAAATTTATGTAAAACAATTTTTCGATGCTATGAATATAGGGGAGACTCTTGCCACGTGAATAGGGACCATACGGCCCCTATACTGCCGTATGACCTCAAAAATTTGATTTTTCACTTGTTTCCTCTATCTCTTGAATTTTATTTTGCTTCATCTTGAATTCCTATGAGCTTGAACAAGGTTTCTTTTCATTGTAGGAATGTCTCGCACTAAAACACTTGCCTCCAAGCGCCCAAGAACCACTGTACCTTCATCTACACCCGATGAACCCGTCTTCAAGTTGTCCCATCATCGAGAGAGATATGATAGATTGAAGACAAAACCATTTGGAACATTATGCTACCTTGATTGGGGACTTGTGGAGAACCTTGGGATCGCAAATCAAGTCAAGGATTGGCTATCACTTAATTGTTGGGACAAGCGTTTTACCATAAAAGAGCCAACCTTTCGAAAATTAACTTTGGAGGTGTTGAGTACATTTGAGGCACGTCAAGATGGAGACTCCGTGTGGGATAGGAACATTATCACCATTCGGTTTCAAGCTTTTGGCAAGAAGCGTACTATGCACCACTTGGACTTCGCCAAATACTTGGGGATCTATAATGATGAGTTTATTAAATCCATGCCCGGTAAACGTCTTAAGCTTGATTTCCCAAGTGAAGTGGGTAGAAGCGACTATTGGGCGACCTTGGCGGGTGACGATCGGACCCGAAAAGCCTCGCGCATGATTGACCCGGCACACAGGTTCATTCATGCTTTGATTGCTCGTTCTATTTGGGGCCGCACTGATAGCAAGGGGGTTGTCACTTAGCCCGATCTTTACACGATGTATGCATTTTCGAGCGGCGCCCTACTCACCTAGGCCACCTTGTCGCCGATGCATTTCTTCACCAGGGCTCGTATACACGATTGAAGGCTATATTTGCTGGGCCCTATGTGACTAGATTGATCCGTGGCATGGGTTTATTTGAGCAGACGCGAGGTATGATCGTGGTAGGAGGTGCAGTACCCCTTAGGCATGCCCATATTCAGGCGATTGGCTTGGTAGTGAATGAGCGTGTGAGTGGCAGACCGACACGTCACCAGGCCTCTGGTGAGTCCACTCAGCGACAGGCAGAGCACACAGAGTCAGAGCCTGAGGATGCACCTGTTCGAAACCCCGGCACTACATCATTACCTAACTTCGACATGAGACTGAGGGGGATCGAGGGAGAGGTACAGGCAGTGCATCAGGCGCAGCGTGAGATTCGTGGCCAGCTTCACCAGATTATTGAAGGACAGTGTCGGCTCGAGGCAGATTTTCGCCGTTTCATCACTTCGCACTATGGTTCATCCTAGCACACTATGACCACCCTTTTTGCCCCCATGCCACCACCACCAGCACCAGATTGTGATGAGTAGCAACTTGTTGGAACATGAACAATTTCGTTTACTTTTATTTGCTTTATTTTATCTTTTTGTATTTTGTTGAGTTGGCTTGGTTCTACCCAACCAACTTGTGTTGTCAAACTTTGTGTTATTTTCATCTTTGTGTTTTTGACTACTCCCTAGTTTCTCTCTTGTGTTTTTATTTTTAAATTCTTGTGGAATGATGATGTCCCCTTTTTGCCTCGCAGGGCATTGAGGGAATTTGGTGAGCTTTCCTAATTTTTAATGGAGGTCGGACGAGACATGTATTGCTCACCACACCTTTTGTCGAGTCTCACCTCCCCACACGCACAAGACTAACCGGGGAAGTTCATTTTCACCCTCCTCTTTTATTTTCATTAACGATTTGCCATGTTTTTCATGATTAGTGTACATTGAGGGCAATGCACAACACTAAGTGTGGGGATGGGTGTATTTCATGTTTTAGGACCATTTGTTACATGCTAGTGTTACATATGATGGCTTTGTTCAATCTTGTAAGATTCTTTTAGCTCGGATTAATGATTGATGTGAGTTACTTGTTTCTATGTTTTATTGAATCCTGTTTTACCCCTAGTATTGTCATGTGCACTGAATTTTTTTGTCGATGCCCTAGGAATAGCCAATGTGACTACTCTAACTCTCTTGTATGCGTAACACACTACTTTGAGTACTTGGCCTTAGAACACTAAGTTCTATCCTCCAATGGACTCTTAAGAACTTCTAAGTCTTGTTGAGCTAATCCTAGTTTTGTGTCATGTATTATACTCTGAAGATGTGATCTAGGGTAAATGTGAAAAAAAAAATTAAAAAAAGGCTCTTGTGCCTAACCAGCATGTGCACCCTCCAAAAAGATTTCAAAATGATGTTGGTGCAGTCTACGTTAGTCGTACTCGAAAAAAAAAATGATGAAATGAAAATAAAACCCTAGTGATCTTTTTGAGTATCTACCAAAGGTTTTGAGATGAAAGTGGATTTAGTAGTTTAAGACTTAGTATTCTTTGTAAGTGGAGTGATTAGCATCTAGAGCTGTACTGATTGAAGTCCTTAGGCTAGACAAGATCAGGGTAAATGAGATATAAGATTCACTTACACGACACAGACATATAAGGGGTGAGACAGGATATTTTTATTATGCTTATTGACTATCTATGACTCAACATCTATGTATCATTGTCCATTGCTTTTGGAATCTTATATTTGCTTGATGCCAGAGGTAATGCATTTAGCCACTCTTCAGTCTCTTTGTTTTTTATGAGTTGATTGCTTGGGGACAAGCAACGCTTAAGTGTGGGGATATTTGATAAGTGTCTAAATGTAGGTGTTTTCATATATATATCGTTTTCACTTGGCTTGTATCTTGTGAGGTTTGATGCCTATTTACTTTGTAGTGCATAAGGAAGCCATGGAGAACAAGAAGATATCATTTAGGCAAAAATAGACGAAAACAGGAATTTCATACTACCCCCATACTACCCAGTATGGGGGCCGTATGCACTGTAGCAGCGTAATGATTTGGACTTATCTGCCCAGATTTCCATACTGCCCAGTATAAGGAGCCGTATGTACCCCGTATGAATTGCGAATTAGTGGGTATAAATACTGACTTTTAGGGCAGAATGAAGGACTTTTTGGCAAAACTTTTTGGCTGGACTTTTTGGAGGGCTTTTGCTGGACTGTTTTTGGGGGAGTTCTTGGGCGACCTTAGGGAGGAGAAGAAGGGCAAGAAAGCTAGGAGATCATTGAAGCCCAAGGTCCAAGGCTCTCAAGGCAAGAAGGCATCATCATTCAAGGGGAGATCTACCACGATTTGAAGGAAGGAGATCCGCGGCTAGAGGAAGCGTCATTCGGCATTCCTTTGGCGGTGGAAGCATCATTCGGCATATTTTTTACCTCCTCCACCATTTCAACTAGGGAGTGTCAATTATGCTTTTCTTGTGTATTTTACTTGATTGTATTGCTTGTTGTAGGATGATGACACACTAGACCCCCAAGGCCACCGGGTGTTGGTGAACCTTGGGGGGTTCTATCATGTATTTTGGATGATTGTTTGCTAATTTCATGCTTGGATAATTTTGAGATCTAATCCTTTGTTTTCATGCTAAGTGTTACACTAAGGAGAAATCCTTAGCTCTTTTATGAGTGATGCATGTAGATGTGACTTGCTCGCATGTATTAGATCATGAATGGATTAGAAGGGGACACTTGTATCATCACGCCGAGAAATAGGGTGTTTGGTAGCCCTCCATGTAGGTTTAATCCAAAGAAGAGTAGGTTTACTCCTAAGTGAGATTTCCTCGTACTTATTGCAATCGTAGGAATGTGGATTTGGAAAAAATTCCTATCTATGTTCGTATGGGATTAGGGTTCAATCACCGAGAAATTGGGGTTTGGTGGTTGTCCCGCAAGCGCACGGGGTCGTCAAGTAATAAACCACTCACGCAAGCACGAGTGGGTCGTATTCCCAAGGGCCCGAGAATCTATTCTTACTTCCTTTTTGCAATGTTGTCTAGCCAATCAAACTTGAGATTTGGAATGAGAAAATAAAGAAGTAAAACAAAAGCAATTAAACTGCTAAATACAAAGGGCGATAAACGGGAGGAAATCAGGGTGAGAAGATGGTCACGGATGAGGATCCCCTCGGGGCTACTAAAGTGCGAAGGATGTTGGATTAACATGCAAGTGGCTTGAAGGACCGAGAAAACCCTAGATTAGGTCAACTCGATGGTCACGGCAATTGACCCCTAATCCGGTACGAGTATTGAATACGGGTTCTATCCGTACAATTCCTCCTACAATTTCAAAGGGCAAGATGGTTTTCTCAAGCTAAGGTTGAATCACATATGAGTAATTAACCCTAGAATTGGAGGGGTACAAATACCCGATGGTCACGGCGTATTTGTACGTATTTCCCTTCCAAGCTTGGTGAGTCTAATACTAGGGCAATTGTCATGCAACCTAGTATTGGTTAAGTATGGATACACAGAGTTCTCATGCATACCCAAGCATTCAAGAACACCAAACATGAATCACAAACAAGCTAACAAGCATGAATTAAACTAAAACATCCAAACATCACAAGTTCACCCCAAGGTTCACCCACATCCGGTGACCTTGGGGTTTTAGTTGCTCATAGTCTCAAAATGCATGAATAAAAGCATGAAAACAACTAAATCCAACATAAAAGACCTCCCTCCAAAGATTAGAGTCGAAGAAGCTTCCAAAGACGCCACTCGAAGGGGTGGCTTCCCGTCGTCTTCAACCTCAAGATTTGAAGCCCTAGAGGTAGATCCCGCACAAGAACGCGCTCTCCTCGCCGATTCCACCATGGAAATGCCCTCCAAGCTCTCCTTCTTGGTCGGATTTGGAAGAGGGGATGTGGAGCTCCAAGAAGAGGCAAAGGTCCCCATTTTTCATGCCCTAGAACCCTTTAAAAAGGGTGAAAATCGCGACTCCTCACGGGCTGCCTCACGGCCGTGAGGTTGCCCGTGAGGCATCCAGAGAGTTTTACAGGAATTTTCACCTCGGTGCTACAGTACCTGCTACAGTACCTGCTACAGGGCCTTTGCTACATTATTGCTACAGTGAAGAAGCCCAAAAACGTCGTATTTGGTGTCGAATTCTTCCTAAATACGTTCTTGAGCTCATGTCGGCTTATTTAGGGTCTGCAACACGAAAGAAAGGGATTTAGACTATAAAAAGGGCATCAGCTTAACAAAAAGATAATAAAATAATACAAATGAACACGTATAAAATATGTATATTTAGGCGTTTATCAAACATCCCCACACCTAAGCGTTTGCTTGTCCCCAAGCAAACAAACATGAAGAACAGGGGCAAGAAGATAAACGGCTAAATATACGACCTCAAGCTCAACTGTACAGGACTCCACAAGCACAAATAGGCAGAAATCAAGAAGTGAGTTGTTCAAAGTATAGTCAAGTAATATTAGCTCTGTTTCATCCAAAGTGTTCCTGTGTGTGTGTGCTGACTCCCACCTTGACCTCCACACCCTGGATTACCCAGGATGTTTGTTCACCTCACTCAAATTGAAATTAGTGCTAGGAGTGCCAAAGAAAAATCCTCTCAATAGTTAGTTAAAAATCTTTTTGTCCCCAAACGAAACTTTAACATCAAGTGAAGATAAGACAGGTTTCAGGCGCCCAAAAGTTACAAAAGTTTTTTTTTTTTTTTTACGGAGTCCGCCTAACGTAGACTGCACAAAAATCTTTCAGCTGGATGCACATGCTGGCCAGGCACAAGAGCCACCCGACTTACTTGATTATAGATCTACATATACGCATTCATGCTTTTAGAAGCAGAGGAATACTGACATAGACTCAATTTTCCACTTTTTTTTTTTTTTTTTTTTTTTTGAATCAACCTAACTCAGGACGCCTGATCAACCACCTGCTAAAAACCTCACTTAAAAACCTTACTTAGGGTTAAAGCAAAAATAGGAGATTCAATAGTTTTTAAAGGACTATTGAAAGAAGAATTTGACATCCTAACACAAAATCAATAAGATGGGTTAGAGTGTCAGAAGTGGAAGTTAGAGTGAGCAGGTATCAATGTACACTAAAGATGAAACAGAACTACATTCAAGTACATGTAAAGTACAACTCACTACTATCATTCTACCAAGCTAGCAAGTCCTTAACAATAAAATCATAGCTATCATAGGTGAGTCAAGAATGCATTAAAATAAAATACTCCATCCCCACACCTAAAGCTGTACATTGTCCCCAATGTACATAAGTCAGCTGCACAGGGTGAGAAATAAATACAGAACAAAAATTTAAAGATGGAGTAAGAAACTTCCCCAATTAGTCGATGAAGTGTAAGACATGTGCATGTGGACTTGGGGTAAACTATGTGGTGAGGGCCTGGAATGTGGAACAGCTGTATCATCATCCTGAAATCACAACAAAAGCTGATCACAACTCCAGAGGCAAAAATAATAAAGGAGGAGCGCGTACAAAAATAGTTCACAAAAACCCAAAATAAAGTTTAGCAGAGCAGGAGCCCTGACTAACTTAAAAGTACAACAGACAGCAGAGGAAAAAGAAAACAAGCAAGCTCAAAGCAAATAACAAAAACAAAATGATGGTAGTGTCCTGGGTCCTAGGGCTTGAGCACATCCCAAACTATCCTTCAAATGATGCCGAAGCCCTTTTGTGAAAGAAGTGCGAAACGAGATTCGTGATATTCATTTTTAAACTTTGGTTCGTCGCGGGGTGGAGTACGGTGTTTTCGGGCCCTCTTGTGTGCTACTTTCTTTACCGGCATCCTACAAGACCAAAGGATCATCAATACAAGTAATTACAAGATAAGCAATAGCAAAATAATGAAGATTCCATGGAAAATGCTCAGTGCTACAGTAATCCGAGAAAATTTTGCTAGAGTTTTGTTTGGAAAAGTAGCCAAAAATTTTTACAATCATGCCAAATCATACTTAAGATACTCTTGCAACAAAGGAGAGCAAGATCCAAGCTTAAAATACCCCACAAACCCAAAAGAAATCAAGCCCTTGAGAGAAAGAGCCTTTACCTAACCCTAGGATTTGTGGAGCAATCCCTTTGCAAAATCCGGCCAAAGGAGTGTTTTTTCTTTAAAATCTCTTCACCAAATTAGTTGAGGGGAGGAGGAGAGGGATTTAGAGCAACAAAAATGAAGAAAATCGGTGGAGAATGGAGGGAGAAATGTGAGTTAGTTTGGAGAAGAAGAATGGACCAAAGAGAGGCTTGAAAAGAGGGCTTTAAGGACCCAACCCGTGAAGCCTCACGGGTGGGCTCACGCCCGTGAGCCCACCCGTGAGAAATCCCTGGATGGCTCACGGGTGGGCTCACGCCCGTGAGCTCACCCGTGAGCGTTCCCTGAATTCTTCAGGGGCGCACTCACGGGCCATAAACGGCCAAAATCTGATTTTTTTTTTCAACTTAACCTCTTCCAAACCCTCAAAAACGTTTAAAACAATGACAAATAAAGCATGGAAAGACTCAAAACATGATTTTCATGGCATCTAATTTACAAATCATTCAAGGAAACACAAGATCATGCAAAGGGATTTGGACAAAAATGATGAACAAAACCACCACAACAAGAAAAACACATAATAGCTAACACACCAAAAATACGGAAAAAGAACACACCAATCAAACGAACAACAAGAAAGAAGAAATGCAACAAATTTAAGAGCTTGGGTTGCCTCCCAAGAAGCGCTTGTTTAAAGTCGTTAGCTCGACTCTTCTTACCTCGAATCAGGGTGGGAAAAAGGGTGGAGAATTACCTCGATTTCTTGACGGAATGTTGTGACCTGGAAAGTAATGCTTGAGACGGTGACCATTGACCTTGAATGTTCCATCCTGAGGGTGAGTTATTTCGATGGCACCATGAGGGAAAACTTGTGTGACAGTGTATGGCCCATGCCATCTTGATTTCAATTTCCCTGGGAATAATCTCAATCAAGCATTGAACAATAAAACTTGATCCCCTTTTTGAAAATATTTAGCTAGTTTAATGTGGCGATCATGATACTCCTTCGTTTTCTCCTTGTATCGCACCGAGGTTTCATATGCCAAAGTTTGCCATTCGTCTAATTCATTTAGTTGAAACTTCCTCTTGTGGCCCCTAAGGTGAGGATCGAAGTTGATTTGCTTAATGGCCCAGTAAGCTCGTGGTCCAATTCAACTGGTTAGTGGCAAGCTTTTCCATAAACCAATCTGTAGGGTGTTGACCCGATAGGTGTCTTGTATGCCGTCCTATATGCCCACAGCGCATCGTCTAGCTGTTCTGCCCAATCTCTTCGGTGATGGCTGACGGTTTTCTCTAGGATCCGCTTTAACTCCCTATTTGATACCTCAACCTGCCCACTGGTTTGGGGATGATACGCAGTCGACATGCTATGAGATACCCCGTACCGTTTTAGAACTTTCTCAAATTGAGAGTTGCAGAAATGGGTGCCTCAATCACTTATGATCACCCTGGGTGTGCCAAACCGGGAGAATAACTTCTTTAGAAATTTCACCACCACCCTAGCATCACAAGACGGAAGAGCCTATGCTTCCACCCATTTTGAGACATAATCTACCGCCACCAAAATGTACTTGTTACCTTGGGAGCTAGGGAATGGGCCCATGAAATCGATTCCCCAGACATCAAACACCTCACAAGCTTGATTCCATGATTGCGGCATTTCTTCTCTTTTTGAGATATTGCCGGTTCTTTGACACCTGTCACACTATTGAACCAGTGCTTGTGCATCCTGAAACATGGTGGGCCAGTAGAATCCTGAGTCAAGAACCTTCTTCGCTGTTCTGCTCCCGCTATAGTGGCCTCCTGTCGGCCCTGAGTGGTAATGTATCAAGATATCGTGCCCTTCTTCTGTTGAAACACATCTCCTGACGATTTGATCAGCACACATCCTGAATAGGTACGGGTCTTCCCATATGTAGTGCTTTAGCTCGGCGAAGAATTTTTTTTCTCTGCTGATATGTGAGCTGCTTTGGGAATATTTTTGCTGCCAAATAATTTGCTATATCTGCAAACCACGGAGTCTCATCTTCTTCAATCACCTGAATACTGTACAACTGTTCTCCAGGGAATGAATCATTAATCTCATCCTTTTGTAAAGTATTTTCCATAGGTTCCTCAAGGCGTGAGAGATGATCAACAGCTAAGTTCTCTGCCCCCTTTTTATCCTTTATTTCTAGATCAAACTCTTGCAGCAGTAAGACCCATCGGATTAGACGAGGCTTTGCATCTGACTTGTTAAGTAAATATTTTAGGGCAGAATGATCTGTGTACACAATCACCTTTGATAACACCAAATATGATCGGAATTTGTCAAATGTAAAAACAACAGCGAGCATTTCTTTTTCGGTGGTGGTGTAATTTTCTTGAGCATCGTTCAGGGTTTTGCTTGTATAGTAGATGGGGTGGAAGTGATTGTTTCGCCGCTGCCCAAGCACGGCTCCCACAGCATAGTCACTCTCATCACACATTAATTCGAATGGTAGATTCCAGTATGGAGAAACCATAATTGGTGCTTCTATAAGCTTTTTCTTCAAGGAAAGGAAGGCTTTCATACAGTCTTCATCGAACTCAAAAGGGGCATCCTTCTCGAGTAGCTTCGTCAATGGTCCGGCAATCGAAGAGAAATCTTTCACAAACCTCCTGTAAAAGCCCGCATGGCCTAGGAAACTTCTGATTGCTTTTACTGAAGTTGGAGGAGGAAGTTTCTCAATAGTGGTGACTTTTGCCTGATCCACTTCTATTCCCTTTTGAGAGATTTTATGTCCAAGTACTATACCCTCCTTGACCATAAAATGACATTTCTCCCAACTAAGTACCAAATTCGTTTCTTCACACCTTTTTAAGACTCGCTCCAAATTTTTGAGACAGAAATCAAACGAGTCACCAAAGACTGAAAAGTCATCCATAAACACTTCCATAATGTTCTCCACCATACCTTCAAAAATGGCCAACATGCATCTCTGGAATGTGGCAGCTGCATTGCAAAGCCCAAAGGGCATACGGCGGTAGGCAAACGTTCCATACGGACAAGTGAAAGTGGTCTTCTCTTGGTCCTCAGGAGCAATCGGTATCTGAAAATATCCAGAGAGACCATCCAAGAAGCAGTAATAAGCGTGTCTCGCCAATCGTTCGAGCATCTGGTCTATGAAAGGCAAAGGGAAGTGATCCTTCCTTGTGGCATCGTTCAGCTTCCTGTAATCAGTACAGACCCTCCAACCTGTGACTGTTCTCGTCGGGAAAAGCTCGTTCCTCTCATTGGTAATAACTGTCATTCCTCCCTTTTTGGGTACTACTTGCACAGGACTCACCCAGGCAATGTCAGATATAGGGTATATAATGCCGGCGTCGAGAAGCTTGATGACCTCATTCTTCACTACCTCCTTCATTTTAGGATTCAACCTTCGTTGGGGTATTGCCATGGGTTTATGATTGTCTTCCATAAGAATTTTGTGCGTGCAAAATGATGGACTGATCCCTTTGATATCAGCTATTTTCCAAGCAATTGCCTTTTTATACTTTTTAAGTACCTCAAGGAGTTTGCCCTTTTGTTCCTCTGTCAAATCTGACGCGATGATGACTGGAAGTTTGGAACCCTCACCCAGAAATGCGTATTCCAAGTGCACCGGTAATGGTTTTAGTTCCAGTTCAAGCGGTTCCTCCAATGATGACTTCAATTTCTCGAAACTGCCCATATCGCATTTTTCAGTCCTCACCTCTTCTGCCTCTGATGCACTATCACTATAACAACTTTCTTCCCTTGCTTGTGCCTCTGTTTCTCCATGAATTGGGTTTTCCTCCATTCTAAATTCCCCTTCTTCTAAACTGTCTCTCACTGCGTGCTCTGTGCCTGTTCCTTTGGAGAATGCTCTACGAGGTTCAATTTTTCTGTTTGCATGTACTGGTTGAAGAATGACTGAGTATTGAAATCTCCCTGGGTACTATTAATCGAACCCCCACAATACTGCTTCTTCCATTTATCATCATAAAAGTTTGGAGTGTTTGACCCAATCCCAGTGCTAGAGTAGTAAGAGCACGGCACCTGTGAGTGATGATAGTTAACCTAATCATTGGCTGCATACATAATTAAATAATAGAAGAAAGATATTTACAAAGTTAGATTAAAAAGAATGGAAGCAAAACGAGATAAGGAAAGACAAAAGAAGTAATAAACGGAATATATACAAGAATGGCAAAAACGGCAAAACAAAAGCCAAATCAACACGCTCAAAGTTTTCCGAATATTTCTCGTGGTTCCCCAGCAACGGCGCCAAAAACTTGGTGGTTGTCCTGCAAGCGCACGGGGTCGTCAAGTAATAAACCACTCGAGCAAGCACGAGTGGGTCGTATTCCCAAGGGCCCGAGAATCTATTCTTACTTCAATTTTACAATGTTGTCTAGCCGATCAAACTTGAGATTTGGAATGAGAAAATAAAGAAGTAAAACAAAAGCAATTAAACTGCTAAATACAAAGGGCGATAAACGGGAGGAAATCAGGGTGAGAAGATGGTCACAGATGAGGATCCCCTCGGGGCTACTAAAGTGCGAAGGATGTTGGATTAACATGTAAGTGGCTTGAAGGACCGAGAAAACCCTAGATTAGGTCAACCCGATGGTCACGGCAATTGATCCCTAATCCGGTACGAGTATTGAATACGGGTTCTACCCGTATAATTCCTCCTAAGATTGCAAAGGGCAAGATGGTTTTCTCAAGCTAAGGTTGAATCACATATGAGTAATTAACCCTAGAATTGGAAGGGTACAAATACCCGATGGTCACGGCGTATTTGTACATATTTCCCTTCCAAGCTTGGTGAGTCTAATACTAGGGCAATGGTCATGCAACCTAGTATTGGCTAAGTATGGATACACAGAGTTCTCATGCATACCCAAGCATTCAAGAACACCAAACATGAATCACAAACAAGCTAACAAGCATGAATTAAACTAAAACAACCAAGCATCACAAGTTCACCCCAAGGTTCACCCACATCCGGTGACCTTGGGGTTTTCGTTGCTCATAGTCTCAAAATGCATGAATAAAAGCATGAAAACAACTAAATCCAACATAAAAGACCTCCCTCCAAATATTAGAGTCGAAGAAGCTTCCAAAGACGCCACTCGAAAGGGTGGCTTCCCGTCGTCTTCAACCTCAAGATTTGAAGCCCTAGAGGTAGATCCCGCACAAGAACGCGCTCTCCTCGCCGATTCCACCGTGGAAACGCCCTCCAAGCTCTCCTTCTTGGTCGGATTTGGAAGAGGGGGTGTGGAGCTCCAAGAAGAGGCAAAGATCCCCATTTTTCATGCCCTAGAACCCTTTAAAAAGGGTGAAAATCGCGACTCCTCACGGGCTGCCTCACGGCCGTGAGGTTGCCCGTGAGGCATCCAGAGAGTTTTGCAGGAATTTTCACCTCGGGTGCTACAGTACCTGCTACAATACCTGCTATAGTGCTTTGCTACAGTGAAGAAGCCCAAAAACGTCGTATCTGGTGTCGAATTCTTCCTAAATACCTTCTTGAGCTCATGTCGTCTTATTTAGGGTCTGCAACACGAAAGAAAGGGATTTAGACTATAAAAAGGGCATCAGCTTAACAAAAAGATAATAAAATAATACAAATGAACACGTATAAAATACGTATATTTAGGCGTTTATCAGGGTTGTTCTAATCTTGGAATCTCATGGTCCATTTTACCCTTGCATCTTTTGTTCATCATCCATGTTTCATGATAACCCCTCAATGGGATCCACATCCATAGGCCTTTGCATTACATTGAGTTTCTTGCTTGCTTATTGCTTGTTCTCTCCAATTTGTTCTTAATCTTGTTTTAATTTTTATTTGCACTTAGTAGAGTAAATTCCATCACTTGAGATCTTGGGCTAGATAATAGCTCGAGAAGGAGTAATAGGAGATCTTTAGCCCCGTGGAATACGATCCTTGTGTCTTCGCACGAGGTATTACTTTGCGATCCCGTACGCTTGCGGGGAAGCAATCAATTTTTTTTTTTGAAATTGCCATGCAATTAGGTCAATGTTCTTAGCATAATGTAGCCCAAATTGCTCTATGATGTGTTTACTAGAACATTTATGTGAATTTATGTCGAATTGGGATGTGCTAACATGACAATTTTGTTCTGTGAGCAGTACACAGGCATCTACACGCTCGTGTACTTGCCCATGTAACTCATAGGTTGTGAAAAAAATATACTGAATTTGAAAACCTATAAGTTTCATGGGCTAGAGAAGAGATACATAGTTGTGTACCTAGGCTGTGTAACTCTCGGACCGTGAAGTGAAATTATTCTCGGGACAAGTGAGTTACAAGGTGCATGGCAAATTGTTACGTGGGCAAATACACTATTGTAAGAAATGACTAATGTAACTGGAAACACGGCCATGTAACCCTGGAAAAAGAGTTGAACACAACTGTGTACTTGCCCATGTACCTGGCGGAGTTAAACATGACTATTCATTTTCCTCCCCATGTCACTCTTGTTTTTCACTCCACTAGCGCAAACTCTTCTCCTCCTTACTCCAGTAGCACTCCCTGATCATTCTCTAGACCTCGCCGTTGCGTTTTCTAGCAATTGGAGTGGATTAGGGTTATCGTTGTCTCTTCCCCCTTAACCTTTTCTTCACCAAACCTATCAGTGAGTTATTTGTAATTTAATCTTTGCAATTTCTAACTTGTTTTGTTCCTTTCTTGCTATAATACAATTACATGAGTCACCTAGAATAGATAGGGACCTAGATCTAGAACTTTAACCTAGAAATCGCTTAGATAGATGCTAAAGGTTAGGGGTGCACGGTGATGAGTGCATTTTATATATATATTTCATATGCATTGCATCCAATATTTACTTGTCCTTTTACTATTACTTGTTTAGTTCTGTGCTATTTAAGGTATTTTGAGTTTATTGTGCAGATATTTAGGTCCTGGACCAAGTAGAAGGGATTTAGAGGAGAATTCACATAAAAAGGACCTAAAAGGAAGTTCGTCAAGCCAAGCACGGTCTCAACACGGGCGTGCTCTTGGCCGTGTAGTTCCCAGGAATTGAAAAGCACGAGGAAGCACGGTCAAAATGCCCTAAGCACGGTCGTGCAAATGCCAACACGGGCTCAACACGGGCGTGTTCCACCCCGTGCAAATTACAGGCTGGTGAATTTTCGGGGGGGAAAAATCACTGTAGCACAAGTACTATAGCACGAATACTGCAGCACGCGTACTGTAGCTCAAGTACTGTAGCACTGAGAACTCAGCAACCCATCAGCACGGCCTAAGCACGCCCGTGTTGTACCCCGTGCAGATTACTGGAATTTGAGTTTCAGGAGTTTTACTTGGCTGTAATCTGCACGGCTTCAACACGCCCGTGCTCACATCGGGAAATGTTTTAAAACCTCAGAAACTTAGGTTTTTGGGGACTTTTTGGTGGGCGAATGAAAGGAAGAAGAAGGAGAGAGCTTTGGGGGTCCGTCCTCCTCTTCATCAAGGGAATGTCGCGCATATGGTAGGCCGATCGGGAGGAGATTCCACAGCATTGTAGATCCTCTGACAACCTCAAGGATGCAAGAAATTAGGGAGTTTTCAACTTTTTGTATTTCAATTTCTTTGGCAATTTCCTTGTTGTTAAATGTCATGAGGGGCTAAACTCTTAAAGGAGCCCCGGGGTGGTTTGTATGATGTTGTAGCTTGAACTCATTGTATTTACTTGCAGAATTTATGAATGTCTTGTTCTTTACATTAAATTTGAGCTATTGGTTTTCTTGAGTGTTGTTTAGTGCTTGAATGCTTGGAAGTTAGGTTCTCTTATCTAGGCTTGTGAATCGTTATTGATAGTTGCAAGCAGTAAGATTTCAACTTAGGGTTCAGCAGCGCTGGAAGCATCATTCATATAGCATAACTAGATTTAGAACTGAAGACATCTCTGATAAATACTGAGAAAGACCGAGTTAGTGAACGTCAGAATTCCAACCCCGGGGCCCCATCTCCTCCATCAAGTCAATCCTCACATTTCCCTTAGTGCATTTCCTTTCATCATACTTCTTGAATTCAACCCAGAGTCAATTCCATCCTTCTCTGTTTGGCTAGATATTAAGCAGAACGTTAGTATTAGAAGCTATACCAGTCCCAGTGGATACGACTACCCGACCATAAGGGTACATTTTACTATTTATACGACCCGTGCACTTGCGGTTACGCAAGGGGCGTACCACGCGGCCGTTTTCCTTTCTCGTGTTCTTGAGGTACATGGCCAAAATACTAACGTACGCACCCATGTATCTTTCTGTTGCACAATTAGAGCCGAGGGTTTCCAAGAGGTACATGGCCTACCCTGGAGATACACTGGCATATTCTTGCCCTTGTAACTCATAGGTTGGCAACCTTGCTTGCACACCGCAAGTATACGGGCACCACCTTATCTACACGCCCATGTAAATCTTTGTCTACATTTTTTGAGTAAGGGGCCCCGAGATATACGACCTCGGGCAAAGATACACGGGCACGTACCAGGTCATGTAGTTCACTATTTCACATTTTTTTGTGTGTTCTAACACTAATCTTTACTTGTTTTTCTTGCGCAGGCATGGTGAACACTAAAAGCATTGCTCACCGACCAAAGCAAAGAAAGGGGAGAGACTTCCACCGCTACAACCTCATCGCCATGGGCTCCACCCGTGAGTCCCCGGTAGCCCTAGTTAGCCCTTATCCGTTTTTACATACCGGCTCACTAAGCCTCGGTACGATCGACTATACCAGCTGAAGTTCAAGGAGAAACAGGACTATTGACCGTTGCATGCTGGAGTGAACAGGACTGGCCTCAAATGTGGATGGGTTGCATAAGGATGGCCCGTGGCGTGAGCTCTTCGGACATACGGAGCCGACGTTAGAGATGCCGTGCACCTTCGATATCATAAAGATGCTTTGGTGGACTAGAGGTAGCCGGACATGATCTAGTTCCAATTCTTGGGAAGAATGGTCCAGATGTCCTATATGGACGTCTCCCTTTACCTCGGACTGCACAACCAGCAGTTTGTACAAACTCCAATGAAGAGGCGTTGCAAATCCACTTACCACTAGGGACCCCACAGTAGACAAGGTGGAGACGTATTAGCTCTGATAAGTGCTTGTTTATGCATATTTTATGATATCATTTTGTATGTATTGAGCATCACTTTTATCAGGTTTTATCATTGATGAAATGCATTTAGTGTTCTTTGGTGCAAACAGGTCTTTGGAGGTGTGAAGTACAAGAAAGAAGCAAAGATAGGGTGTGATGGCACATTTCAAGAGCACGATAGAAGCTATGCTGATATACATGGAGGTGTTGCCAACTTTCAGAGGTTTCCAAGTCATTACATGAACCGAACGGGCATAGAGGCAGTAGTACGTCCATGCCCTAGCTTTCGTGCATAAATTAGAGAAAGTTTTTGAGGATTTCAATGGACAGAAAGCCACACACCCTACCACACGGGCGTGTGGCCGACCGTGTGGACTCAAAAAAAGATTTCAAGAAAAATTACTGTAGTATTTTACTGTAGTTTTTTTACTGCAACAAAAGTGCTGTAGCAGTTTTACTATCACAGTACTGTAGCAAATCATTATTCACGACCTGTGGCTATACTAACCAGCGTGTGGATGCCCATGTGAAGCCCCAATTTCAATTTTTAAAAGCCGGCTTGACACATTATTTTAGGGATCTTTTCGGCTACTTTTAAGAGGCAAGGGAGCTAGAGATCGAGAGAGTTCTTTGTGGCTTTGGAAAGTTTTCCTTACCAACTTGGATTGATTCCTCCTCAGTCATAGCGTCTAGGAAGCCACCGACAACCTGGCTTCGGAGTGGATTCAATCTAGACGTAGAAGCTACCCATCAAGGCCATCATCACCGATATAGGGGGTTATTTTCTATACCTTTTACAGTTGTTTATCCTTGCATTATTTGTTTTGTAACTTGTTCTATTGAGAGCTAAACCCCTAGTTGGTATTCGGACATGTAAACCGTAGAATTCTTATTCTTATTAGATTTACATTGTGTTTATATTCGATTTCAATACATTGAGTTTTGCTCTTGTGTTATTAATGCTCGCATGTGCTTTTAATTTCATTATTGATTCACTTGCATGTTTTATTCAACCTAATGAAGAGAGAGATCACCACTAGGTTTAGAATTACCAAGAGTGAAGAGGGTTGAGAGTGTAAGCTGTGAGATAGCGGAGTGTCCCTGACACACCCTTGCGTGTGTACTCCGCAAGTGCATGGGTGTCGAAGTAATAAAGTACCCAAACGGGTGGGTAGTCGAATTCACAGGGAGTAGACGTAAGAACAATCACATTTTGTTAAGTAATCAAAGATAAACCAATTGTTGTTGAAAGAAAATAAAATAAGAAAGGAATAGAAACAAAGTGCTGAAAATGAAAGCTAGGTCGGAGAAATAGATCAATTAAGAAGATAGGGTACTCGGACGATGTTCCCCCTAGAATCCTTGTTTCAAGTGCAAGACTTCAAATACTCTTATTCAATAGAGATTTCAAAAGTCGTGGAATCCAAAGATACAAGGTCCCAAATCTAAGGTCAACCTTGACTAGTCCCCTACGAGGTCCCGGCGGAGAGAAGACTCTCGACGCCTCACACCACGTATGACTGCGCTATGCTCTAGGGATTCCAAGTGGTAAACCCTATTCCCAACTATAGATCCTTCCCTTGGTCCAGGCGAAAGATCCCTAATCACAAATAAGTCCCGGCGGAAAGGCCTCTCTCAACGCCTAACTCTCTTTGAGATCGAAGGAAAAACTTGGAATAAGAAGGTAGGGAAAACCACACCGGAGGGGAAAGGGGAAGCGTCGCTACCTCTCAACTCACCCTCTCAACCCTCTTCAATCTTGGTAACTTAATCCTAATGGTGATGGTCACTCGTCAAAAGGATGATTGGATTAGTCCTCAACCCTAGTGTCACTCTAAGGGAGAAACCATTAAGCATACAAGATTGAAACTCAAATTTAAACTCAAATTGAATAAAAGCATTAAAGTCAATGAAACATAGGAAATCTAGGGTTTACAAGTCCAAGTACCCACTAGGGGTTTAGCTCTCCATGGAGCAATACAAGTTCATCAAGATAAATGAAGATAACTGCAAGAAATCCATAAAGAAAACCCCCTTAAGCTTCGTGTTGATAGACTATGGGAACTTCTCCTTCTTCTTCAAAGAATCCCTTCCTCCAAGCCTAAGGCACACCTCGTCAAATCGAGTCGTCGAAGGCTCCCCCAATGGCTCTCCTTGGAAGGGAATGATGATGAAACCGGTGAAGAAGCGCCCCCAAAGTGTAGCAAGAACCTCCTGAACCCTAGCCGTCACCTCCTCTCAAGTTATAAGAAGATATTTTTAATAACGCTTCAGAACGGCTTTATAATTGGCCATCTCGAGGATCCACACGGGCGTGTGGATAGTCCACACGGCCGTGTGGAAATTCCACACGCCCATGTGGATTTTCTGCCTTGTGAAATCTTCATACTAATCCTCGATTTCGCCCGTTTATTCTCCTGAGGTCACATGGACGGACACACGCCCATGTAAAAT
This sequence comes from Dioscorea dumetorum, assembly GCA_902712375.1. Lineage (NCBI taxonomy): Eukaryota > Viridiplantae > Streptophyta > Magnoliopsida > Dioscoreales > Dioscoreaceae > Dioscorea > Dioscorea dumetorum. The sequence goes on along the minus strand of CACTHL010000490.1, from coordinate 3,568,637 downwards.
GTCAAGTGGCATTTCTTGATGATGGGAAACCTTGGAGCGCTTTTGAAATCTTTGAACCAATCGGAACGAGCGAGCATGACTGCCTTCGTGTCCTTCTACAAGAGTTGTCTTGAAGTCTTTAGAAGTTGGCACATACCCCCTCGTTGGAACCCGATTTGTGTCTTGAACTTCGTAATTGCACAGAAGATCTCCACTTGGCACCATTCTGACCTAATCTTGCCTTTATTCACGTACCCTGTCTCCACAACCCTAATTGCGTGAAAGAACACCAAAACACACGAAATTAGCGATAAAGCCTGAAAAATGTGATGCTCATGCGTGGAAAACATTTCCAGAATTATATACATGCAAGCACTTATCAAACTCCCCCACACTTAAGCTTTTGCTTGTCCTCAAGCAAAGTTCATACCATGAGAATTAAAGGTTGAGTGATGAAAATGCTTGGCCTTAAGTTCACCAAAAGTGTACAACGATAGTATTCTCAAAAAGGGAGAATTTAAACATAGATAGATAAAAACCACAACTCTAGCAAAAACTCAAATTACGAAGAAAATAAAATCTGAAAGCGTGAGTGTGTGTACACTTACTCATGCCAACCCCGGGTCTATGCTTGAACATTATTAAAACAAGGACTTATTTAGGAAAAAGAAATCGGTGGTAGCTGCACGCAACCTCAAAGGTAGCCATTTCCCAAGATGCCTCCTAGGCGGCTTTCACCCTATTAAGGTGGTAGCCCTTTCCACCAGGGAGTGTTAGCTTTCACGCAGCCTATTAGATAGCTCTTTCTCTCATTAGGGCATAGCCGGTATCCGATTTATTAGAGTAGCTGCATACGAGAATAGGTGGTAGCTCTTTCCACCCCAAGAACAAAGGCGCACCATTTTTTTTTTTTTTTTTTTTTTTTTTTTGCTCAAGAAAAATGAAACTAATGTCCTTTCACACTGAACTAGCGTTATCAAGGTTAACAGAGCAAGTAAAGTGCAAAAAAATGCAATCGACAAAAATTTCTAAGTTTTTCGAGTAAACTAGAGTAGGGTAACAACCGAAGTTTAATTTCTCCTAAATTCGAAAATACACTCATGTTCCTTAGGGTGAACTGTCATTGGCTAGATGAGCATGAAAGTGATGATCAACAATAAAGAACGTGTGCGGTGTGAACTCCCCCCCCACACTCATACAAACATGCAACATAAGAACGCAAATAAAAACATGAGGGCGTGGGTATTAAAAACAACACTCCCCGATCTCCGAGTGTGGTAGTGGAATGGAGGTGTGAAGGTGGGAAGTGGAGTTGCGTAGGGTTGTGAAGCTCACACGGCCGTGTGGAAATTCCACACGGCCGTGCCTATGACCATTTCTCAAAACCAAGTTGACAAGTCTATCTCGCACATCACAAAAGGGGTTCGAGTGGATTTCAACAAAAGCTACGATTAAAAGATTACAAAAAAATAAACAAACCAAAAACAAACTGAAACAAGAACAAGAAAAATATAAGCGAGTAAGATAACTCTCGAGAAGGTGGAACCTTTCGAGTACACAAAGACTCAACGAAAAGAAAATACAAGAAAATAAAAAAGAAGAGCAAAAGACGCATCAAGCGTCGGCATCTGCCGGTGTTCTTTGGGGATCTTTGGGAGGCGTAGGGTGCTCGGGGTGTGGACGGCGAAGTGGAATCGCTACCTCTCGCCATCAGCGGTGGAGTGAAGTGATGCGCGTCATCATCTCCGAGTGGTACTCGGCCATGCGAGCGAGAACCTCGGTGTGGTTCGCTGCCCGAGTCACCCGCATGGCGGCGAGATCGATCCGGAGGGTCCCCACAACAGCCTCAAGTCTGTCTATGCGCTCTCGTGCCGGGGGAGATGCAGAGTGCGACACCGGTGGCACCTCCTCGTCTGCTGGGGTGTCCTCCGCCTCCATGGGTGCGGGTTGTGATGATGGCCCCACCCGGGTCTCCTCCGAGTCTTCGTCTTCGTCCTCAGACTCCTCGGACTCATCTGGGAATGGAACAGCAAGTACATACCTGCCGGGGGCGGCCCTCTTCACCATGCCCATCATACGCAAGGTATCAAGGCCAAGTGGCGAGGGAACAATAACCTTGTCAGCTCCCCGAACAGCATCAATCAGTCCCATTCCTCGGATGAGTCGGGTGATGTAGGGACCAGAGAAAAGAACTCCTATCCGCGCGTACTGTCCCTGGTGCCTCAGAAAATCAGCTACCACGTAACCCAGGTACAGGGGCAGGCTCTGGACCATAGAGTATAAATAGAGGAGGTCCAGCCGCCCCAATATGCCGGTGCTGTCTCCCCGCCCAGTAATAGACCTGCTCAGGATGGCATGAATGTACCTGTGGGCGGGGCGGAGGAGCAAAGACGCCTTGGTCAACCCGGGCTCGTACTGTATATCTCCCCACAGCATCCGGCAAACCCGGCTTGGAGTGACGCGGAAAGGATAGTCGAATGGCAGCTGCGCGTACTCCTCCGTGTGGATGAAGTCTCGATCGTACAGGCCGAGGGCGACAGCAAAATCTGTCAAGCTCATGCTGTGGTACTGCCCAAAGATGCGGAATCGAACTGTGTCCGGCCGGTGGTAGTCGGTGTGGGCGCGATCAAACTCGAATGTCGCGAGGACTTCGAAAGTGAGATCGCGAGTGGCTGGGTTTTTGATGCACAATAGTCGCTCCCACCCGCCCACAGCAATAAGCTCACGGACTTCATCCGCCAACTCGGCTGCACGCGCATGTTCTATTGCCTCCAAAGCTTGCAAGTCGGGAATGCGTGTCTGCCCAAACTTCAACTTCGAAAGTCGATCAAACCGTGCTTGATGTTCGGGCACGGCGAACTCAAATGGTGCGGGCGAGAGATCACGGGACTCCCGGACCTCACGGGCCTCACGAGGGCGCTTATGAGCGAGTTTCTTCGTTCTTGGGGCCATTCCTGTGCATAAGAAAGGTAAGGAAGTTAATTCAGAGTTTAAAATAGGTTCCCAGAATTCCACAGGGCCGTGTGGAATTTCCACGCGGCCGTGTGTCTCCACTAGTTACCCAAAAACAAAGAAACAGGCAATACACACGGCCGTGTGGAATTTCCACACGGCCGTGTGTCTCCTCTAGAATTCAGAGGGGGCACCCCGATAATCCACACGGCCGTGTGGAATTTCCACACGGCCGTGTGGATCTTCGACCATGGCCAAAGCGCCATGGTGAATCCACACCACTTAATACAATCATCCACACATTTGAGCACAAGTGTTTTAAGCAATAATCTAAGTATTAAACACGAAAATAGCATGCAAAAACACAAGATTCAACATCCACAACAACTAATGAAGGTTTCATGGCAAGATGAGGGGAAGAAGGCTTACCGGAGAAGATGAGTCCAATCTAACAATGTAGTAACGAGTAAGGCCCACAAATCCCTTAAATAAGCGAGAGAATGGAAGGAGAAGAGCAACCGTTGCGACCTTTGAAGAGGAGGCGTTTGAAGATGAAGGGTTGCTTGGGGGGGATATAAAGAGAAAGACTCCTTTTCATGTTTAAGTACCCCACACGGCCGTGTGGATTCTCTGTATGGCCTTATAAAACTCCCCGAAATTCCACACGGCCGTGGGTAATTTCCACACGGCCGTGTGGATTCTCTGTATTGTGAAGATTTGTACTAAATAAATCCACATGGCCGTGTGGAATTTCCACACGGCCGTGGGGATTCTCTGGATGAGAAAATTCCTTCACAATTTCATCCACACGGCCATGTGGAAATTCCACATGGCCGTGTGCTTCCATTCTTCAACTCAAAAATAGTCCAAACTCTGCAGAAATTAATGAAAACACATGGAACGACTGCAGAAGTTGAAAACTCACACGTTTACAACTTAAAATCTCGCAAAATTCACAGGAATACCACCTAACTTGCCATAAACGATGAACACAAAAACATGCATTACCAGCAATGAAACCACACACTACAAACTAAACAAAACACACAAAAAAAGAATGCAGAAATAAAACTAACTACAACACAAAAAAAAATTGGGTTGCCTCCCAATAAGCGCTTGTTTTACGTCACTAGCTTGACGTACCTGCCTCTCTAGACTCAAGGGGGGTCATGGGTCGAAAGCACTTCGCTGCTTGGAATTGTGAAACATGAAGAGCATAAGTTCTGGAATTTAGAAGCTGAGTGATCGAATTTGTTACCAGATGGAGGGATATCATCCTTAAACTTTGAAGGAACGTCCGCAGGTTCATTCGTTTGCTTCTTGCGGCGATGTCTTACCCTCTTTAGCTTTTTGATTAGTTTGTTGACCGTACCCGTGATAGATCTATCCTTGTTTTCCAGGTAAACTAATGAAATGTGATCATCATCCATCTCTTGATCCAACAAATCAGCTAGTGGATCCGGGCAAAAGATTTCCTGCACATAATCATCAATCAAAGCATCAGTAGTGTCAAGAAAATACAGAGTATCATCAAAGTTGAGAGAATGTCTCATGGCCTCAGCAAGGCGATAGGTCAGCTTCTCATCTAATATCCTCAATGTCATCTCCCCGCCATCCATGTCTATAAGAGCCTTGGAAGTACGCAGAAAGGGTCTTCCAAGTATCAGCGGCACGTCGACATTCTCATCTACATCCAGTACCACGAAATCTGCAGGAAATATATACTTATCCACTTTCACCAAAATATCTTTAATGATGCCTCTCGGGTGACGAATGGAACGGTCAGCTAGTTGTAAGGTCATCCGAGTGGGCCTTGGCTCTCCCAGTCCCAGCTTCTTGAAGAAGGAGTAAGGCATGACATTGATACTGGCTCCTGAATCTGCCAATGCCTTCTCTTAACCCAAATTCCCAATGTTACATGGGATGATGAAGCTTCCAGGGTCTTTCATCTTGTTAGGTAGATTTTTCTGCAACACAGCTGAACAAGATGCATCCAATATCACTGCTGCACCCTCTTCCAATTTCCTCTTGTTGGTTAAGAGGTCCTTCAAAAATTTTGCATATCGAGGCATTTGAGACAAAGCCTCCACAAAAGGGATATTAATGTGCAGTTGCTTGAAAAGGCCCAAAAACTTCTTGTACTGCTCATCATTTTGATCATTCTTCAGCCTTGAATGGTAAGGAATCCTTGGTTTGTATGGTGCAGGTGCTACCTCCTTTTCCTTACCCTTTTCCTTGTCTGTCTCCTTAGCAGGAATTTGAACAACCTCTTCGGTGGGAGAAGTCTACCCTCAACCTCACGACCACTCCTCAAAGTGATTGCCTTGACTGCTCTCTTGGGTTGGTCTCTGTATTTCCCGGGAGACTTCCTTGTGGTCGTTCGGATAACGATTTTGCAATCTGCCCTACCCGATTTTCCAAGTTATGTAGGGAAGCGGTGTGATTGCGAAGTGTACTCTCCACGCTTTGAAAGCGCGTGTCCGAGGACCGAATGAACTTGGTTAACGCCTTTTCCAAGTCTGTCATTCGGTTCTCAAGCCCCGAAACTCGGCCCTCCATGTTTGATTGTTGGGGTTGCTGAAATCCGGGGGGTGCGAGAGGGCCTTTGTTGCCCTTGATTGCTCCATGCAAAGTTCGGGTGGTTTCGCCACCCCGGATTGTAGGTGCTGCTATAGGGGTTTCCTTGACCTCGTCCAAGCATTCCCCACAAAATCAACCTTGTTCAACGAGTCTTTGTTCCGACCATAGAAATAGGGCAATCGGCGAAACATGCCCTCCTCCACAACTATCACAATTCATCACTGCAGCCTATTCTAGATGGACCTGCCAAAGTGTCCAACTTCTTGCTCAATGCTTCAACTTGAGCCGCTAAAGATGTCACCTTGCATCAACTTCATGAATACCCGCCACTTTCCTCTTGTCTCGAGCATTCCACTGATAGCTATTCATAGCCATTTCTTCTATCGGTTGGCGGGCAGCTTCGGGGGTCTTGCTTCCTAAGGTACCTCCCGCTGCGGCATCAAGTAGGCTGTCTTGTGCTTGGGTTCAATCCATTGTAGAAGGTGTGGATGACCATCCACTCGAGGAACCCATGTTGAGGACATTTGCGCAGAAGGTCCTTGAACCTTTCCCATGTTTCGAAAAGAGACTCCAATTCCGATCGCATGAAGGAAGAAATTTCATTTCTCGGCTTGGCCGATTTCCCGGGAGGGAAATATCGGGCAAGGAAGGCCTCAACCATTTCTTCCCAAGTGGTAATTGATGCTCTAGGTAAAGATTGCAACCACTGTTTTGCTTTCCCCTTCAAGGAAAATGGGAAGGCTCTCAATCCGATGGCGTCGTCCGTAACTCCATTGATCTTCAACATGTCGCACACTTCCAAGAAAGTTTCTATGTGATTGTTTGGGTCTTCATCTCGCTAACCCATTAAACCGTGCGGACTGTTGGACCATCTGAATAAACCCCGGCTTAAGCTCAAAGTTATGAGCTGAAATTGGTGGCCTGACTATGCTTGATTGTGTACCACGAACAGACGGCCTAGCAAAATCGAAAAGGGTCCGCTGTTGCTCATTCTCGTTCAGCCATGGTTGCGGACTCTTCAACTTCTATCTCAGCCTGATCAAACTGTTCCAAGTCAGGTTGTCTTCCCCGTCTGTGCAATCTATTCTCTATCTCCGGATCACCTTCCACTAATGTCGAAGGATGTCCACGGGTCATAACCTGGGGCTGAAATCAAGAAGAGAAAGTAAAGTCAGAACGATGGAAGTAAAAGAAATGTGAGATAGAATATACGAAAAATGACTAGCGAAACAAAGTGTAAAAATTCCTAAAACGCCTAATTCCCCGGCAACGGCGCCAAAAACTTGACACACCCTTGCGTGTGTACTCCGCAAGTGCACGGGTGTCGAAGTAATAAAGTACCCAAACGGGTGGGTAGTCGAATCCACAGGGAGTAGACGTAAGAACAATCACACTTTGTTAAGTAATCAAAGATAAACCAATTGTTGTTGAAAGAAAACAAAATAAGAAAGAAATAGAAACAAAGTGCTGAAAATGAAAGCTAGGTCGGAGAAATAGATCAATTAAGAAGATAGGGTACTCGGACGATGTTCCCCCTAGAATCCTTGTTTCAAGTGCAAGACTTCAAATACTCTTATTCAATAGAGATTTCAAAAGTCGTGGAATCCAAAGATACAAGGTCCCAAATCTAAGGTCAACCTTGACTAGTCCCCTACGAGGTCCCGGCGGAGAGAAGACTCTCGACGCCTCACACCACGTATGACTGCGCTATGCTCTAGGGATTCCAAGTGGTAAACCCTATTCCCAACTATAGATCCTTCCCTTTGGTCCAGGCGAAAGATCCTTAATCACAAATAAGTCCCGGCGGAAAGGCCTCTCTCAACGCCTAACTCTCTTTGAGATCGAAGGTAAAACTTGGAATAAGAAGGTAGGGAAAACCACACCGAAGGGGAAAGGGGAAGCGTCGCTACCTCTCAACTCACCCTCTCAACCCTCTTCAATCTTGGTAACTTAATCCTAATGGTGATGGTCACTCGTCAAAAGGATGATTGGATTAGTCCTCAACCCTAGTGTTACTCTAAGGGAGAAACCATTAAGCATACAAGATTGAAACTCAAATTTAAACTCAAATTGAATAAAAGCATTAAAGTCAATGAAACATAGGAAATCTAGGGTTTACAAGTCCAAGTACCCACTAGGGGTTTAGCTCTCCATGGAGCAATACAAGTTCATCAAGATAAATGAAGATAAGTGCAAGAAATCCATAAAGAAAACCCCCTTAAGCTTCGTGTTGATAGACTATGGGAACTTCTCCTTCTTCTTCAAAGAATCCCTTCCTCCAAGCCTAAGGCACACCTCGTCAAATCGAGTCGTCGAAGGCTCCCCAATGGCTCTCCTTGGAAGGGAATGATGATGAAACCGGTGAAGAATCGCCCCCAAAGTGTAGCAAGAACCTCCTGAACCCTAGCCGTCACCTCCTCTCAAGTTAGAAGAAGATTTTTTTAATAACGCTTCAGAACGGCTTTATAATTGGCCATCTCGAGGATCCACACGGGCGTGTGGATAGTCCACACGGCCGTGTGGAAATTCCACACGCCGTGTGGAAATTCCACACGCCCATGTGGATTTTCTGCCTTGTGAAATCTTCATACTAATCCTCGATTTCGCCCGTTTCTTCTGCTGAGGTCACATGGACGGACACACGCCCATGTAAAAGGTCAAGTGGCATTTCTTGATGATGGGAAACCTTGGAGCGCTTTTGAAATCTTTGAACCAATCGGAACGAGCGAGCATGACTGCGTTCGTGTCCTTCTACAAGAGTTGTCTTGAAGTCTTTAGAAGTTGGCACATACCCCCTCGTTGGAACCCGATTTGTGTCTTGAACTTCGTAATTGCACAGAAGATCTCCACTTGGCACCATTCTGACCTAATCTTGCCTTTATTCACGTACCCTGTCTCCACAACCCTAATTGCGTGAAAGAACACCAAAACACACGAAATTAGCGATAAAGCCTGAAAAATGTGATGCTCATGCGTGGAAAACATTTCCAGAATTATATACATGCAAGCACTTATCAAACTCCCCCACACTTAAGCTTTTGCTTGTCCTCAAGCAAAGTTCATACCATGAGAATTAAAGGTTGAGTGATGAAAATGCTTGGCCTTAAGTTCACCAAAAGTGTACAACGATAGTATTCTCAAAAAGGGAGAATTTAAACATAGATAGATAAAAACCACAACTCTAGCAAAAACTCAAATTACGAAGAAAATAAAATCTGAAAGCGTGAGTGTGTGTACACTTACTCATGCCAACCCCGGGTCTATGCTTGAACATTATTAAAACAAGGACTTATTTAGGAAAAAGAAATCGGTGGTAGCTGCACGCAACCTCAAAGGTAGCCATTTCCCAAGATGCCTCCTAGGCGGCTTTCACCCTATTAAGGTGGTAGCTCTTTCCACCAGGGAGTGTTAGCTTTCACGCAGCCTATTAGATAGCTCTTTCTCTCATTAGGGCATAGCCAGTATCCGATTTATGAGAGTAGCTGCATACAGAATAGGTGGTAGCTCTTTCCACCCCAAGAACAAAGGAGCACCGTTTTTTTTTTTTTTTTTTTTTTTTTTGCTCAAGAAAAATGAAACTAATGTCCTTTCACACTGAACTAGCGTTATCAAGGTTAACGAGCAAGTAAAGTGCAAAAAAATGCAATCGACAAAAATTTCTAAGTTTTTCGAGTAAACTAGAGCGGGGTAACAACCGAAGTTTAATTTCTCCTAAATTCGAAAATACACTCATGTTCCTTAGGGTGAACTGTCATTGGCTAGATGAGCATGAAAGTGATGATCAACAATAAAGAACGTGTGCGGTGTGAACTCCCCCCCCACACTTAAGCGTGTGCATTGCCCTCAATGTACTCATACAAACATGCAACATAAGAACGCAAATAAAAACATGAGGGCGTGGGTATTAAAAACAACACTCCCCGATCTCCGAGTGTGGTAGTTGAATGGAGGTGTGAAGGTGGGAAGTGGAGTTGCGTAGGGTTGTGAAGCTCACACGGCCGTGTGGAAATTCCACACGGCCGTGCCTATGACCATTTCTCAAAACCAAGTTGACAAGTCTATCTCGCACATCACAAAAGGAGTTCGAGTGGATTTCAACAAAAGCTACGATTAAAAGATTACAAAAAAATAAACAAACCAAAAACAAACTGAAACAAGAACAAGAAAAATAGAAGCAAGTAAGATAACTCTCGGAAAGGTGGAACCTTTACGAGTACACAAAGACTCAACGAAAAGAAAATACAAGAAAATAAAAAAGAAGAGCAAAAGACGCATCAATCGTTGGCATCTGCTTGGTGCTTTGCGGGATCTTTGGGGAGGCGTTGGGTGCTCGGGGTGTGGACGGCGAAGTGGAATCGCTACCTCTCGCCATCAACGGGTGGAGTGAAGTGATGCGCGTCATCATCTCCGAGTGGTACTCGGCCATGCGAGCGAGAACCTCGGTGTGGTTCGCTGCTCGAGTCACCCGCATGGCGGCGAGATCGGTCTGGGAGGGTCCCCACAGCAGCCTCAAGTCTGTCTATGCGCTCTCGTGCCGGGGAGATGCGGTGTGCGGACACCGGTGGCACCTCCTCGTCTGGCTGGGGTGTCCTCCGCCTCCATGGGTGCGGGTTGTGATGATGGCCCCGCCCGGGTCTCCTCCGAGTCTTCGTCTTCGTCCTCGAGACTCCTCGGACTCATCCGGGAATGGAACAGCAAGTACATACTGCCGGGGCGGCCCTCTTCACCATACCCATCATACGCAAGGTATCAAGGCCAAGTGGGGAGGGAACAATAACCTTGTCGGCTCCCGAACAAGCATCAATCGGTCCATTCCTCGGATGAGTCGGGTGATGTAGGGACCGAGAAAAAGAACTCCTATCCGCGCGTCTTGTCCCTGGTGCCTCAGAAAATCAGCTACCACGTAACCCAGGGTGCGGGGCAGGCTCTGGACCATAGAGTATAAATAGAGGAGGTCCAGCCGCCCCAATACGCCGGTGCTGTCTCCCCGCCCAGTAATAGACCTGCTCAGGATGGCATGAATGTACCTGTGGGCGGGGCGGAGGAGCAAAGACGCCTTGGTCAACCCGGGCTCGTACTATATATCTCCACACAGCATCCGGCAAACCCGGCTTGGAGTGACGCGGAAAGGATAGTCGAATGGCAGCTGCGCGTACTCCTCCGTGTGGATGAAGTCTCGATCGTACAGGCCGAGGGCGACAGCAAAATCTGTCAAGCTCATGCTGTGGTACTGCCCAAAGATGCGGAATCGAACTGTGTCCGGCCGGTGGTAGTCGGTGTGGGCGCGATCAAACTCGAATGTCGCGAGGACTTCGAAAGTGAGATCGCGAGTGGCTGGGTCTTTGATGCACAATAGTCGCTCCCACCCGCCCACAGCAATAAGTTCACGGACTTCATCCGCCAACTCGGCTGCACGCGCATGTTCTATTGCCTCCAAAGCTTGCAAGTCGGGAATGCGTGTCTGGCCAAAGTTCAACTTCGAAAGTCGATCAAACCGTGCTTGATGTTCGGGCACGGCGAACTCAAATGGTGCGGGCGAGAGATCACGGGACTCCCGGACCTCACGGGCCTCACGAGGGCGCTTATGAGCGAGTTTCTTCGTTCTTTGGGCCATTCCTGCGCATAAGAAAGGTAAGGAAGTTAATTCAGAGTTTAAAATAGGTTCCCAGAATTCCACATGGCCGTGTGGAATTTCCACGCGGCCGTGTGTCTCCTCTAGTTACCCAAAAACAAAGAAACAGGCAATACACGGCCGTGCTTGAGTGAACACGGCCGTGCTTACTAAACCCAGCGTCGGCACCGATGGCTTCTACTCAAAAATCGACGGAAAAAAATGTAATTAAACTCGATCAAAAGCACCCTAGAGGTCTCTAATCAGTAAAATTAGATGTTTTCTTCCATTTTAGTCTTGTATAATCTTGATTGGTTCAGACAGGACCTTAGGTTGTATGAGTTTTACACCCAGTGTTTGGGAAAAAACTATGATTGTGTCCATGATCATTGATGTTGTGATTTCCAGGGATATATGTACATACATGGTGTGAGTCTGTTGATCTTGTACATGGTTGCGGTTGAATACCTTAGATTTAGAGTATTATTGTGGTAATGTTAATATTGTACAGATGATAAACGTCTAAATGTACGTATTTTATACGTATGTATTGTGTTTTATTAATGTTATTTGTTAATGAATCGATGCCCTTTGATGGTTTAATCGGGGATTTTTCTTGTTTCAGGCACAAAGAGGCTTAGGGGAGCTCGACAACGCGATTTGAGAAGAAATCGGCATGGAAAAGGCGTTTTAGGGCTCAAGCACCTTGTAACAAATACCGTAGCGTGTATCGTAGCAATCACCGTGTAGAACTTACGGGAAAAATCGGCAACTTTTCGATGGTTCTATACGGGCATGTATACGGCCCGCATACCCGGCCGCATAACCCCCCGACTAGGGCTTTTAAAAAGAGAAACAAGAGTTTTAGAAAAGGGGAGAGAGCTAGGGTTTTGGAGAGCTTCTTCTTCCAACTTCCGATCCGACCTTAGGGAAGACGAAGGGAGCGATTCTAAGGTGGAAAACGACGGGGAGAACAAGATTTGGGCAAGATCTACTCCGAATTTCATCGATTGAGGAGGTAGAAGACAAGGGAAGCCACACCTTGAGTGGCGTCTTCGGAAGCTATTTCTTGAGGAATTCCAAACGTCATTCGGCCTCCGGGTTTTGAGGGAGTTTTTCTATGTCTTTGTTGGTTGTTTTCAAGATGAACCTTGTTTGTAGACTTGAGATGAACACTTTAACCCCCAAGGTCACCGGATGTGGGTGAACCTTGGGGGTGAACTTGTGTATTTTTGGATGCTTTGATTTATTTATGCTTTTGGTTGGTTTGTGAATCCTTGCTTGATGAGAATTATTGCCTTGATATGCATGAGAATCTTGTTTATCATTTCCTTGTTTCTACTAGGATTGCATGAACATTGCCCTAGTTGTAGACACATTCAAGCTTGGAAGGGAAGTTGTATAAGTATACCGTGATCATCGGGTACTTGTACCCCTCCGTTTTAGGGTTGGCTTCTTTGTGGAGTTTTAACCCTAATTTGTGAAAGCCACTACTCTCTTTGCAATCATGGAAGGATGTGGGGTGGAAGGAGTTCTTCATCCACTACTTCTATTGGATTTGGGGTCAACACCGTGACCATCGGGTTGACCTAGCTTAGGGCTTTCTATCGGTCCAAATTGCCAAAAGCATGATAACCTTAGCCTCCTTTGCACTTTAGTAGCCCCCTTGGTGAGCCACATCCGTGACCATTTCTCTACCTTGATCCAATCCCGTTGTGAGTTTCTTGCTATTTTCTTATTTAGAGTTTTAAATTGCTTTGCATTAAATTACTTGCTTAAACTGAACATGATTAGTTAAACAACAAGCAAAGAGTGAGTAAAGGTAGCTCTTCGGGCCCCCTTGGAAATACGACCCCTGTGTCACGCACAGGATATTACTTGGCGACCCGTGCACTTGCGGAGTCTGTGTGTTACGCACACGACCAACAGATAACAGGTTAGCCTTGCGGCGATCTGGGGTTGAGGAAGGTGCTTGACCTCCCCTGGGTTGTCGTGGCGGTAGTGCCATGGACCGGGACCAAAGGGTCGGGGCGTGACAATTGCTAAGTGAGAAACTGCTAAAAAACTTGCATTTTTTCATGTTAGCTGTGCATTTTTTGAAATTGTGGCAAGATATGACGGCCATTTTCCCACCAATGGCAAGGGAAAAATTGAAATTATGTAAAAATGTATAGACGGAGTTGGCTCGAGGAACTACAAGGGACGAGAACTGAAAAAGGAAGGTCTGACATTGAAATTCAAATGTCAGAGGGACTGATCGGGATGTTTTGAAACTTTCAAGGACTAATAATTAATTTTTCCTATATACAATGGTGGAGAAAAAAAGTAAAAGCACAATTATTTGGAATTAAAGGATAGAGAGAGAAGTAAAGTACAACTATTGTGAACAGAGAGGGACTTTCTTTGTAAACGCTATATTGAATAAAATTGGTTTTTTTTACCATATAATGAGATGTAACCTTATGCCAATTCAAATTATTACAAACATTAATGATAAGGCATGGAGAAGGTTATTTATATTTAATAATTTAGTAATGTGATCATCAAGAACTACTATGCACCTACAACTTTACCTAAGAAAAGCCTTACGTGAATGTTTGTCAACTATGCTAGGCCTCCAAACTTCTTTTCTTTATTTTTTATTTTTTTATTTTTCTCAAGTCGATTTGGGTGCATGATCAGAAAGAAAGGGTGTAATTCTTAAGTACTTTGATGAAACCAACATTAAATTCTGAATAGATTAGACATGAAAATAGATTGATGCATGACACCTTTGATATACATCATAGCCACAAGCACTGTTATTTTGCATTCAAATCACTATCAAGAAAACTAGAAAATTTAGAAAGAATGAGCTAAGTTTCTAGTGAAGTTCTTTTCTTTCCTAAGGTATTCATGAAATAAGTTTAACCTTTCTTCCTTAACAATGCTATTTCTGCGATTTTGAGCATAATGACCTTTTATACCGCAAACATAACATTTACATTTGCAAGGAGGTTTATGTTGCTTAAATTTCTTTACATGATTAAATCTAGGTCTACTTTTTCTATAATATTGGCTTCATTTAAGTTTTCTTCTAGGCTTCTATTCTTTATGGACGGTTAGAATGTATATCTCATTACAATAACTATAATTTGCTATTTGTCGTGTTGCTTCGCCTCCTAAGCACTTGTCTTTAGGAAAATTGAAGGTAAATAATATCGCGGCCCTATGCCCATCACATTTCCATTCCATTGATCTATCCAAGATTTATAAATAAGATCACTTAATGGTTTGGGTAATTTATTAAACAATCATTTAGTTAATTCATTTGTTGTAAAGGCTCTACTGTTTTGGAAGCTAAGGTTAAATAAGTTTGACTAAATTTAACTATTTCACCAAAACTTGATCTTTGTAATCTTTATAAATCCCTAGCAGTTGTATCCTACAAAAGAGTGTCACCTCTATCTAGATTGGTTCCTAGAATAATTTGCCTAATTTGTCCTGTAACATTATAGGCATAATCAGTCATTTCTATAATATTTTGATAATATGTAGGATAATTAATTTTTCAACTATTTACAAGTTCTCTAGCATTGGTACCTAACTAATTTTCAATAAAATTGGCAATGAAAATATTATCAAAAGTATGAGTTATCCTTTCTAATGCATTAATAGCGTCTGACTCCTATCTATCAAGGAATTTTGGCAATTTTTGTGGATGAACCGTGCTAAGTACTAGCATACTTCATTATTTTGTTTTGGCATAGTTTTAATTACTTCTAAAGGATCTTATTGACCTTTTTTCTTTTTTGTAAGTTTGTTAAGGGTAACTTGAAAATTCAAAAGTAGATGGTTGTTGAATAGGTTGGGTTCTTTTAGTGGTTCGTTCAGTAGATTTTAAGGCTAATGTTGGTCTATCAGTTATACTACTACTTGGTTGTGGTGATGGCTGTCTGCTACCTCTAGATTCTATATTTATCATGAATTCATCAAAATCATATTTTTTTTTTAATGATCTTATCTAGGTTAATTTCATCTAGTTGCCTAATAATTTCTTCTTCACTTTCCTCAACATATAGTTCTTCTACACGAGTTTCAATTATTGGTTCTGGTTGTGGAATTTTTCTAGGCCAATTAGATATCTACATGCTATTAAAATCTAACATCATCTATGCTATTAGGTAGTATTTCAAAATCAATAGTCCATTCATATTCTGGATAAAAATAATCAATTGATAGTTGAACTGTTTTCATGATTTAACAATAGCAAGATTTAATAATATCAAGCATATCTTCTAACTCTTTTTTCCATGTTGCTAAAAGGTTAGATCATGTTCACGCCATCTAAGTATAAGATCTTTAGTTTTGATCTTAATCTTACTAGAGCTAGCTTTTTCTGAAGCTTTTTTGGTTTCAGTAGATTTGCCTTTAGCTTCTTTTTGAAGAGCAATGGAGATAAACTCATTATGGCTCTATCAAGTTCTATTTTTATATCTTCCTATCTTTGGGCTTCTAATAACTAATGATATTTTTGCTCATAGATATGTTCAGAAATACAAATACATTCCGATTTGATAAGAGGAATCTTTCAAATCTTCTAAGCATAATACCTACTAATTCATGTGTTCCATTAACTTATAAACTTTCATATTAACAATAACGCGATTCTATGCAGTCATATTTGTGAGATAATTGTGGTTTTATATAAGCTAGATGACGTAATTCTTCCTTTTGTTCCTTAAGAAGTCTATTTCTCTAGTTTTTAGTAAGATATGATAATTCCAATAAATCTTTATAATCATTTTCAATACTTATTCGATCTTCTAAATAACTTTCATCCTCTAATAGCCAATACCATTTTTCTAAAAGAATTTTTTGATTTATAGGTAATAGATAATGGGGTTTTGCCCCTACTCATTGGTTCTATTGTTTTCTTATAGTAATTGCTTCAACAAGGGTGGTTGATTCTAGGAGATTTTCATTCTGTTGTTTCTTCATCAAAAGGATGCTCAATTGCTAGCTGTTTATTATATTTTGTAATCCTAAAATAAAGTCTACCATCTTGGTGTTCAAAGTTGATACTCTTCTTGCGTATCCGCAAATGCACAGGTCGTATAAGTAGTAAAGTCATACCCAAGGTATCGGAGTCGAATCCTCAGGGACTGGTGTAGCTTTCAGTACTCTTTCTCAAATTAATATCCATTCGATTAAAGATTGGGTTTAAAGGTGACTAAAGGTTGACTGGCTAGGCAAAATCGGAGGAAACAGAACAAGGGGTTTTTCTATCAAAATAGGAATGAATAGGAGAAGCGCGCCCCGGATTGATCCCCTCGTGTTAGAAGTAATCAAACCCTTACAATGCTCATCAGGTACATTCTAAGAATCCATGTATGCTCTAGAAGCTTTGTTGCAACTATGGCATTGAAAAACATCAAGTAATTGATTATAACTATGGGTTTGATGCACTTCTAGGAAAGTAATTACACTACGGCAATCAACACACATCAAGTCTTATAATCAACTATGCAAATCATATTCATCAAGTAATGCAACACAAGTTTAAACATGAAAAAACAATAGAACTCCATAAACATTGCAAATTGTATTCAATTATGAAACACAACCAAGTTCAACAATGCGGGGCACCGGAGACGTTTAGCCCCTCATGGGTTCACACAACAAAGAATCAATAGCAAAAACAGATAGAAAGAAATGCATAAACTCCCTATGTTGTTTCATTGATGTTGTGCTCTGAGGACCTATCCCGTAGATGAAGCTCCACTTCTAAAATATCCTTCAATTATCGTGCTAATTCCTCCCTAGAAGATGGTGGATGACGCTGATGAAGATCGTCCTCTAGATGCAGCTGTCGGCCAAAACCAAAAGTCCCTCAAAACCTAATTTTTTGTGCATAAAACCTTAGTCCCGACCCAAGAACGGGCGTGCTTGGGCCGTGTTTCTGGGCATACACTTTACGGGAAATTGATGAATTCAGTAACTTTCTGAAAACTCACCGGGGTAGTTTAGTACACGAGCTTAAACATGCCCGTGCTTAGGACGTGCTTCTATTTGCACGCCCGTGCTCTAGGACCTGAAACCGTGGTTCTGAATTCTTCACTTCAATTGATAATCTTATAATCTGCAGGGCTGAGAACACGCCCGTGCTCAGACCATTCTTGCCTTGATGAGTTACCCTTTAGGTCCTATCGTATTGAAATCTTCTCAAAAATCTTTTATATTTATCCCATGACCTAATTATCTGCACATAGCATAAAATACCCTAAATAGCACCGAACTAGGAAAATAACGGCTAAAAGACAATAAAATAATAAGTAAAATATGGATGAAATATGTCTATAAAATGCACTCATCAAATGGCCCACCCCACCTCCCTCCCCAACCACCAAATACTTGAATCGTTGCTTGTTCTCAAGCAAAAGCATGTCTCACGACTAATGGATGAGTGAATGACCTCTGATCTCAGCAGGGTAAGGAATTTCTAAGAATTTAGGGGCTCTAAGTAGTAAGTGTATATGTCAAATGAAAGCTTATGTGATAATGTCAATCTTACTCGGTACTCCCCATGTGCGTGTGTGCAACCCTCAAGAGTCGACCACCTTTTTTTGGAAAGATCTAGCTAGAATGACCCCTTAAATGTAATAGCCAACTCCTAAACTGGGTAGTAGCTTTATATACTCTAGAGGTAGCCATTTCACACGGTAGGTTATCAAAAGGACATTTGCGATACCCCAAATTTGACTGCTCAGATGCGGCTTTCACTTCTTCTAGATTGATAGCTCTTTCTACCATCTTGACTATTATTAATTTCTAGAATTCGATAGGGCATCTCATAAAGGATCCGAATTTTTGAAATTTTCTACATCACAAGTATTTATTTTTCTTTTTGAATTTTCTCTTTTGAATTTGAAATTTCGGAGTCCAATAAGATTTAAAGATCTCGAAACTAGAAACTCTCCTAAATAAGGTGGCTGCACAAAATCAGGTGAAGTGATAGAACTTAGGTTTCCAAAGTAAGATTGAGTTTAACATTGAGTTCAAAGAATACACACAAACAAACTTAAAGCTTCCTTACCTTAGAAATTCCTATCCAAAAGGTCATAGATCCTACTTCATGCACAAATACCATAAATGCAACAATGAAAATCCTCCCCCCCCCCCACTTGAATTAAACATTGTCCTTAATGTTAAAAAGAATGAGCATGCAGAATAAGTAAAGGCACAAGTGCAAATTGAGGGAAACGTTTGAAGGACTGCTCTGAACACGAAGAGTGATGTTGCCGCTCTCAACGTGTGTTTCTAGCTTGAAAGAATTGTTAGCCATACATCCTAAAAAATCAATAATGACAATAGTGAAGCTTCATTCAACCTAAAAACAAAAGGAAAAATAAAATAACGAGCACAATATAAAAGATCAGTTTAGTAGGGGACTCCCTTTCTAACTGAACATAACAGAAGGAAAGAAAATAGAGTGCAGAAACGAAAATACAAAGACACTAAAATAAAAACTACAAAATCAAAATCTGTCACTCTCGGTCTTTGGAATCCGAGTTGGAGTCTAGGTCGGTGGTGTCAACCCCCACATTGTGAGAAGTTCGGGCGAAGCAACGGATACGGGCGGGGGCGATAAGGAGACGCCCATATGCTCTACCAACCTCTGCAAACTCCTCGTTATCCATTACTTGAATGATGGAGAACCGGTCGGGGGTGCGGGGTGACTAGAGGATCCTCGAGCTCGTGGAGTCTCGAGGGGAAAAAGGATTGGCAGTGCAAGTAAGGAACCCGGGGCGGGGCCGAGATGGTGGCTGCCTCTCAGGCCCGAAAGTCTACTCCGTGAGCGGTGTGTGCGCAGCATGCCCATGGATCGCAACGTATCAAAGGTAATGGGAGTGATCGCCCCCCCTCCCCCAACCATCCTTATGGAGTGGGTCCCTGACTGGAGGCCCATCCCCCGAATGAGTCAGGTGATGTAGGGACCCATGAAGAGGGCGCCTATCCGAGGATCGGTACCCTGCCGCTGGATGCTAGCAACCACCTCGTATCTCAGGTGCATGGAGAAGCCGTCCAGCATGCTCAGCAAGAAGTCAAAATTGCGGCGGTTAATAACACAGATGGTGCCTCCGCGACTTGTGAGGGTGTAGCTGAGCAAGAAGTGAATGTACTTGAGTGCTGGGGATTGAAGAGATGAAGCCTTGGACCGGTGTGGGTCGTAAGACCGGTCCGTGCTCAGGCATTGCCAACACTCCTCCTAAGACTCTCTAGGGAGTCGGGTGACCAGCAGAGTGTGATACGCAGGAGTTCGGGTGAACTCCTTATTGTATAACCCGAGTCTGACAAAGAACTCCATCAAACTCATCTGCTGCAGCGCTCTGAACACCTGGAAGTGGATGGTGTCCGCACAGTGATAGCTGGTGGGGCGCTGTGACATCTTAAATGTGGCGAGCACCTCCAAGGACAGCTCCTGGAATGACATGTCAGTGATGGCGAGGCTCCCGCTCCAAAATACCGCTGCACGTCAGCAGCCAGCTAATAAGTGTCTAAATACACCATTTTGTAACGGTGAATTACTTATACTTTCATGCATTAATTGAATAAAACAGGTGCCTTTGATGTGTTTTTCTTGTTTTTCTTACTTCAGGGCATCCGCAGACCATTTGCGTTGAGAGGAACGTTTACAACGAGAAAATCAAGGCCGACGAGCGAAGAAACGAAGGATAAACGAGCTTCGAAGGGCACCCAAGCGTTCCTACACAACCAGGCCCATTTTTGGGCCAATGTGTGGGCTGTACACAGCCCGCACACCCTTGGCAGAAGGGTGTGCGGCCTGGTGTGCGGCCGCACACAGGCCGCACACTGGTCGGGTATTTAAGCCCGGTTAGGGCTTTTTCTTGGGGGACTTTTGCCACCGACGCCTCCGAACACCCCCACGCTCAAAGCTTCATCAAAGGAGGTCGTTTTGGAGTGAAATCAAGGGAGAGAAGGCGGAGGGACTTGAGAATCATCATCCTAGAGCTTGCCGACGCGGATTCGGCAAGTGTCTTCATCAACCCTAGTCGACACGGTCAAGAGGGAGTTTTGAGTTCTCTTATTGATGTATTCTTATTTGTGCAAACTTTCCTCGTTATTCATGTCGAACTAAACCTCCCAAGGCCACCGGGCAACCGGTGAACCTTGGGAGGAATACTTGTTTTGGATGCTTTGCTTTTAATTCAATGAATGGATAGTGTGGATTTTGGTTTCATACATTGTGTGCTTAATTGTAGTGATTTGCATGAGAACTCTGCATTTCATTTTATCGAATGTGCTTGGTTGTGCGAGGTGCGCTCTTGCATTAGATCCACATAGTATGGAGAGGGGCTCATTGTACCGGTACACCGAAGGTTCCGGGTGCCGGTAGCCTCCCGTAGGTTGTAGAGTTCATCTTAGCGAAATTGCTTATAGATAACTCCAACCAAGGCTCCTTAGTCCCAATGACATCGTGTGAGTATCCTTTGGATAAAGGAACTTGTACTGGATTAGGGCTACACTACGGAGGTTCCGGGGTAGTCGACTTCCGAGCCTAGACGGACCAAAACAATACTCCATGCTTGCATTACCTGTTTTTATAGCATCCTTACTTGTATTTCTCCCGGGGGAATCCTCGCCCGGAGCCTTGTCTTCTCTATCTGATTTTCCATTGTTGTGCGCAAACTGTATTTGATTGAAGTTTCTATCGTTAGTTTTAATTTCATTTCATTACAACAACTTCTGTTTTGATTCGACTAAACAATTGTCGAAGAGGAAGTAATAGTGGATTTTGGGACCCCAGGGAATACGACCCTCTTGTGCCCGCACAAGAGGTATTACTTGACGACCCGTGCACTTGCGGCCGAGGAGCCACGTGCCCGCTTTCTAGCGACGCGCGCGGCGACCATCAAGTTTTTGGCGCCGTTGCCGGGGACTTCCGAGAACATTAGGAAAACTCATAGACGTTGGCTTAGTCAATTTCTTTTTCTTTTGCGCTTCTACTATTTTGTTTGTGTTTTATTTTCAGTTTTTCTTCGCTTTCTTGGTTTTTGTTTGTTTTCTTAGTGGAATTTGGGCTTACCTTGGATGTTTATTTACTTAACTTCCCCACTCACTATTGTTATCTCTTTGCATGTGTGAGGGATTTTATGACCCGTGACAACCCCACCGGTTATATTGAGGTTGACGAAGAGATTGAGAGGACACTGCGCAGAAGGTTAAGGGAGGCATTAAGCTCATCGAACTGTCCCGTGGAAGCCTCGATTGACCTTCTACCTACTGAAGAAGGGGCATCGAACACTATGGCAGAACAGAGAAGGACGCTGTCCGATTATGAGAGGCCGCAGTTCACTGGAGAAGAATCTTGTATACAGATGCCTGCTGCAGCAGCAAATAATTTTGACTTGGCCAGACCCATTGGGATGATACAGAACTCGGTTCAGTTTGATGGGTTGGCGGATGAAGACCCTAATGAGCACTTATCACGCTTCTTGCAGATTTGCTCGACTTTCAAGATCAATTTCCTATCAAATGATGCAGCCAAGTTGAGGTTGTTCCCTTTCGGTCTTCGAGGGGCAGCCTACGGATGGTTCCGGGGCTTGACACCAGGCTCCATTAAGGCCCTGGTAGGATATGGTGGACAAATTCTTGGGGAGATACTTTCCCCCTAGCAAGGCCGCCCCGACTACGACAAGAGATTTCAACATTCAGCCGAGGGATTCGAGAAATAATGTTTGAGACGCATGAGCGTTTCAAGGATCGATTAAGGCGATGCCCGCATCACGGGTATCGAGTCATGGATGAGGATAGAAATTTTCTACAATGGTTTGAACTACCGGACTCGCCAACCGATTGATGCGGCGGCAGGGGGTTCTCTCGGTAATAAGTACCCCGAAGAGGCCGAGAAATTAATAGAAGACATGGCGAGGAATGAGTCTCACTGGGGCTCAAGAACCAAGGTATCACGAGCTGCCGGTGTTCATGAGGTGAGTAGCCACACCGCACTTGAGGCCAAGATGGACGCTCGACAAGAAGGTTTGACCTATTGATGGCTAAACGGGCGAGCTCCGGTTCGGCGCCCGTCATGTCCTGTGAGGTTTGTGGAGGTGGACATTCGGCTAGCCTTTGTCCTATTGCGATTACGACGGGCACAACCACGAGAACAAGTTGATTTTGTAAGCCAAAATTCGAGACCCCAAGGAAACCCATATGCAAATGCTTATAATCCCGGGTGGCGAAATCACCCAAATTTCCGGAGGGGTAATCGGAACCAACAGAGACCTCAACACCCGCCAGGATTCCAGCATGCTCCACCCCAACGAAAGGAAAATAGAGTATCGGTGGAAGAAGCATTGGCGAAATTCATGATCGCCACGAGGCAAATTTCAGAAATGTCCATGCTTCCATTCAGAATTTGGAAAAACAGATTGGGCGAGATAGCAAAAGCGGGATCGGACCGGCAAAGCAAGGTAGTTTGCCGAGTAACACCGAAGAGAACCCTCGTGAACAGCTGAAAGCTATCACTCGAGGAGTGGCCGAGAGATCAAGGTTCGACCCCCAAGTGGGAATGAGAGTGGGAAAGGGAAGAATGTTGTGAGAGATGCAACCCTAAGAGCGAGGGTTGACATTGAGGACAGCAACAATCCCACCCCGAACCTGAACCGAAACAAGCTTCACCCGTGCCGGAGTATCAACCCAAAGTCCCCTACCCGGCAAGATTGAAACAACATAAAGAGGATGATCAGTTTAAGAAGTTCTTAATTTTGCTGAAGCAACTCCATATCAACCTTCCGCTCGTTGAGGCATTTGCACAAATGCCTAAGTATGCAAAGTTCATGAAGGACTTATTGACGAACAGGCGGAAGCTAGAGGAGGCATCCAGTGTAGCTCTGAATGAGAATTGTTCCGCAATCTTGCAAAGCGCACTCCCACCGAAGGTTCGAGATCCTGGGGGTCTTGTGATTGAGTGCAAGATTGGGGACTCAGTGGTAGAGAAGGCCCTAGCTGACTCTGGGGCAAGTATCAACGTCATGCCCTACAATTTGTTTTTGAAGTTAGGGACGCATGAGCTTGAGCCCACAAGAATGACGTTACAATTGGCGGACCGATCAGTGCGTCGCCCCCGAGGTATTGTAAGTGACATATTGGTGAGTGTGGGAGGACTTGTATTCCCAGCAGATTTCGTTATCTTGGACGTAAATGAACATGCTGAGGTGCCTATCATCCTTGGAAGACCATTCTTGGCAACCTCTCGCACCTTGCTTGACATTCAAGATGGCAAGATGACTCTTAGAGCTGGGAATGAAGAAGCAGTATTCAAACTCCCGGAGGCAATGAAACACCCTAAGGAGTGGGACGACACATCTTATGTTTTTGATGAAGTGGAGCTAATTGTTTCTGATTGTGTGCAGGAAGTTCTGTTAATTAATCCCCTCGACGAGTATCTGAGGAAAGTCCAAGAGGGAGTTGAAAATGAAGGAAGTGAAGAGCAAAGTCAAGAGAAGCCACCGGATCCTAGGGCAAAGAAGAAGAAGCCAAGGAAGAGTGGCAACCGCGATGAGCCACCTTGGAAAAAAGCCTGGAAAAAAGTAACCAAACAAGGTTCACCAAGTGAGAAGATCAAGGCGAGTTCGGTCTTCACAGTTGACTTGGGAGCACACAACATCGAGAGTATGATTTCACTTAACCTCCCTAGCTCATCACCTTCCTTCTTTATGAAACAAGGTACACATCTTTCCTTTGAACCACCATGAGAAAGTGAACAGAAATGTCAGGCTCGTGACTCTAAACAAGCGCTCTTGGGAGGCAACACATGTTTACCTTCCTCGTATTTTCTTTTATTTTATTTTACTTTGTGTGCTTTGTGGTATTTTATTTGTTATGTTTTGCTTTTCTATGTAGGTGAGTGTTTTATTTAACGTTTGTGATTGGATGACTTGAATCTCATTTAATTTTATCGATGTAATGTCGGTTGTTGTTGTGCGATTTTCACGTGTGTCGGCGAAGGTTACATGTTTTGAAAAGTTACTCATCGATTGGTGTAATCATTTCTGGATGAAAAATTAAGGAGAAAAATCTTACTTCGGCACTCCTGGAGGCTGTGCGGGCATGCTACAGCCCGCACAGACCTGCCAGAGGGTTGTGCGGCCCATGTGCGGCCGCACAGCCCCCGCACAGGGCTCTGGCGGCTTTGTGCGGCCTAGTGTGCGGCCGCACAACCGGCCGCACAAGACGGCCGAAGGCCGTGCGGCTCGGCGTGCGGCCGCCACGCCCGGCAGCCACGGGACTGTGCGGCTCGTGCACGAGCCGCACACGCCTGTGCGCACGGATCCGGCCTGTGCGCACACCCCTCCTCATGGCTCCTTCACTACCTTCCCTTTTTCCTCCTCCTTCCCCTCCATTTTCTTCTAATGAGGTCTCTAGTTTTCCACGCTAAAGTTCGTCTACTGCACAGCCACACACCTCAGCACCACCGACATAGACCGACTCCCGGGACCACGAGTTTTGAGTTTCTTGTTGTTTTTCTCAGTCTATTTTATTGTTTTCTCTGTAGTTGTGTTTGTAGTCTGTTGGAAAGAGCATAACTCCTCCAACCTCCTATCTTACTTTTGGTTATCCTTCTGTAGTTTTCTTTAATAAATCTTGTGTGATGATAATGGATGCCTGGATCTAATGTCCTATTCTACTCCACAGGGGTATACATGGACATCATCTTATCGTCTCTCCACCATCATGGGAAGCACCGCGACCACTCCGCATACCTTGACACGCGATGCCTCTATGATTCAGGGAAGTCGTCCCTAACCCCCTATCTATGCATTATACGTTTTATTATATTCTTTGGGCCGCTGACTTTGTACATTGGGGACAATGTACGACTTTAAGTAAGGGGTGGCATGCATGCACCTTTGTTCTTTAGAGTCAAAATCTTTGTTATTTGCTGTGCATGCCTATTTTGTGGATGAAATTTAATAACATTGATGCATGCTTGGAACCATTGATGGCAATGAGACACAAGTATACAGTAGAGTAGGATAATGATGGATGCTAAGCTTTGCACACAACCCCACACTTAATGAATTTTGATCATTCACGGCATACCGTCACATAACTTTTAGCCTGGACCTTGGACACCTAGGTTAGGTTAAGTGGTAACCTTCGTGACCCTCTTAGTAGCTAACCTATTTTTAGCGGTACGCACCTTGATGTGTTAAGCTTCTCCCTAATGATTTATTTGAGGGCTTCTGTTTCTCTTGAAAATTGGCAAACTAGAAAAATTGTTGTTGTTTCTAAGGGAATTTTGTATAGAAATAAGAATGACAATGCTCCTCTTCTTGAATAGCAAATTAACTTAGGGTTCGGGCTCCTAAAAAGAGTGTTCTCTAAGCCAAAACCTAGGAAAATACGAGCATGTTCATGTGAGCCTGTAATCTTCCAAGTAAGTTGGGTCTTCTTGGTGCCTTATCGGCACAAGTCATCCTTCTAAAAAGTCGATTACAGGTCATGTTAATCAAAAAAAAAAAAAAAAAGTGGGTTCCCTACCGTTTCAAGGTGTGTACCTTGGGAATAAAGCCAACTCGCACATAGGAGAAACAGAAGTACCTTGGGAATTCATTAGGGGGTTCCCTACCGTTTCAAGGCCTGTTATCGCTATAAGTGGTGTGATGTGCTTGAAGAAGTGGTCCTCGGGGTATCGCTTTATCCTAACTAGGTTACAAGGATCCAGGTGACGAAGGTTGCACACACACAGCGTCATCTTGCCGAACGAATGGTTCGAAATTTTGTTATTGGTTGTAGCTTAGCATCTAGAGTTCTACATGTGCTGCTGTATGCTTACACTTGAGCTGGAGGTTGTGTATTTAGCGACTTATCAATTCCTCTTGTTCTCAATGATTGTTTGCTTGGGGACAAGCAAACCCTTAAGTGGGGGATGATTTGATAAGTGTCTAAATACACCGTTTTGTAACGGTGAATTACTTATACTTTCATGCATTAATTGAATAAAACAGGTGCCTTTGATGTGTTTTTCTTGTTTTTCTTACTTCAGGGCATCCGCAGACCATTTGCGTTGAGAGGAACGTTTACAACGAGAAAATCAACGCCGAGAAGCGAAGAAACGAAGGATAAACGAGCTCCGAAGGGCACCCAAGCGTTCCTACACAACCAGGCCCATTTTTGGGCCTGTGTGTGGGCTGTACACAGCCCGCACACCCTTGGCAGAAGGGTGTGCGGCCTGGTGTGCGGCCGCACACAAGGCCGCACACTGGTCGGGTATTTAAGCCCGGTTAGGGCTTTTTCTTGGGGGACTTTTGCCACCGACGCCTCCGAAGACCCCTGATGTGTCTCCGCAACAACACAACAGGGTGATGTGTGTCAACCCCTTGCGTTACCGCAAGTGCACGGGTCGTCAAGTAATAAAAGTGGACCCAAAGGGTCGGGTTGTCGAACCACAGGGAACAGAAGTACTAGTAATAGCCCCTCTTTTGTTATCTAGCCTAATGAGTGTAGTATGTGATGATCTAATGGCCAACACTAAGAGTGTCACCACAAGTGCGCAGGAAATAAAAATGAAAAGAGTTCTCAATCAATAAAAGTGAGGTATCCGGACAATGCTCCCCCTAGGATTTGGGTGTTGGATGTAGATTACAAGTGTTTCTAAACGAAGACAATGAGTCGTGGGTATCCAAGGGTATAACGGCCCCTGCCTCCAGGTCACCGATAACTAGTCCCCTACGAGGTCCCGGCGGAGAATTCTCTCGACGCCTCACACCACATATGACTGCTTAAAACTCTAGGGATCCCAAAGATATGACAAATTCCTAAAAGTAGATCTAACCCTGCCTCCAGGTGGAAGATCCCTAACCCCCTACGAGGTCCCGGCGGAGAATTCTCTCGACGCCTCACACCACATATGGTTGCTTGACACTTAGGGAATATGGAGATAGGAAATATCTGTCGGAAGGGAAAGGGGACACTCCGCTATCTCACGGCTCACCCTCTCAACCCTCTTTACTCTTGGTAATTCTAAACCTAGCGGTGATCTCTCTCTTCACTAGATTGAATAAAACATGCAAGGCAATTAATAATGAAATCAAAAGCACAAACAAGCATTATGAACTCAAGAGTAAAACTCAATCTGATAAATTCGAATAGAAACACAAAGTAAATCTAATGAAAATAAGAATCCTAGGGTTTACATGTCCGAATACCCTCTAGGGGTTTAGCTCTCCATGGAGCGAGTCACAAAACAAATAATAAATTCAGAAATAAGTTCCAAAGACATAAAGAATAACCCCCTTAAATCCGTGATGATAGTCTTGATGGGTAGTTTCCACGTCTGGATTGAATCCACTCCGAAGCTAGGTCGCCGATGGCTTCCTTGACGCTATGACGGAGGAGGAATCGATCCAAGTTGGTGAGGAAAGCTTCCCAAAGCCGCAAAGAACTCCTTCCAAGCCCTAGCCGCCTTGTCTCTCGAAAGTGGCCAAAAAGATCCCTAAAAATTATCACAAGGCGGCTTTTATAATTTGAATTCGGGGCTTTACGCGGGCATCCACACGGCCATCCACACGCCCGTGTGGAAATTCCACACGGGCGTGCGAAGCACTCGCTACGATCTTGCTACAAGAAATTGCTACAGTGCTTTGCTACAGTAGATGCTACAGTGATTTTTTCCCCGAAGTCTTCCTTGGAGTCCACACGGTCGGGCACACGCTCGTGTGGTAGGGTGTGTGGCTTTCTAGGCTTTGAAATCCTCAAGAACTTTCTTCTGCTTTGTACGGAAGCTGGGACATGGGCGTACTACTGCCTTTGTGCCCTTTCGGTTTGTGTAATGACTTGTACTCCTCCGAAAGTTGGCAACACTCCCATGCATATGAACACAGCTTCTGATTGTGGTCTTGAAACGTGTCATCACACCCTATCTTTGCTTCTTCCTGTATGTCATGTCTCCAAAGCCCTGTTTGCACAAAAGAACACAAAACACACCTTGTTAATGCTAAAATCTGATAGAAGTGATGCTCAATGCATATAAACTGATATTATAAAATATATATAATCAAGCACTTATCAAACTCCCCCACACTTAAGCTTTTGCTTGTCCTCAAGCAAACTAAACATTCATTACAAGGAAAGAAAGGATAAGTGCTTGGCCTCAGGTTCACTAGAAAGTGTGAGAGTATGATTCTATAACAAAAGGGAAAAACTATTTAACACCAAACAGCTCAGTCAATGCTCTAGAAAACAATCCAATGACAAGAAAGAAAAAGAAATCCGAAAATGTGTGTGTGTGGAAAAACTCATCTCAATTCGACTCTATGTCCACTACTTACAGTTTTTATTGCTCGAGACTCATATAATAGCAAAAAGAATGGTAGTAGCTGCACACAATCTCCAAGGTAGCCCTTTCTCAGGCGGCCTCCCGAGTGGCTTTCACACTTTAGAGATGGTAGCTCTTTCTACCGAGGGTGCTAGCTTTCACATATCCCTTGTGATAGCTCTTTCTCTCATTAGGGCATAACTAGTATCCGACTTATGAGAGTAGCTGCATACAATCAAAGGTAGTAGCTCTTTTCACCCCCTATATACACGAAATAATTCACAATTGCTAAGCTATACAAATATCTATATTTTTTTTTTCTTTTCTTTTTCTTCTTTTTTTTTTTTTTTTTTTTTTTTCGAATAAAACAACTACTGATAAGTCTCAAAACATTAAACTAGAGCTTCTATAGGTCTAATGAGTGAGTAGAGTGCATAAATGGCAATCGGACAAAAATTTCTCAAAAAATTGGATGACAACTAGAGCATGATGAAATCTAGTGTTCGAAGCTCCCCTATAGTCTAGAATCTAACTCTTAACCTTAAAGTGAACCTTCATAGGTTGCATGAGCATATATAATGAAAACAGACAATAAAGTGGTGTATAAAGTGATCCCTCCCCCACACTTAAGATGTACATTGTCCCCAATGTACACATGCAAGCACAATAAAATTATAAATTCTGAAAACAAAGCATGTGAGGGTGTGCAAAAATCAAAATAATACTCCCCAGAATTCCAAGTGAAATAGTTGGTGGAATCTCGTACAAGGGTGTGTTTGGCTCAACGGGCATTTGGAGGTGAAACGGCCGTGTGATCTAGTCACACGGCCATGTGCATAACTTGATTTCCATTTCCCAAGACTCTCAAGACTATCTCACGGATTCGGGGGTTCAATGAAGCTCAACAAGATTAGAAAATAAAACAACGGAAAACAAATAGAACCACAAAATAAAAATGACAGAAATAAAAGACAGAGTCTCAACTAGCATGCTGAAAATAAAACTACGAGAAAATAAAAATACGAAGATAAAATAAAATGATTCAAGGACGCCTCATGCGTCGGGAAACTCTGCTGGTGCCTTTGGTGGCGCCGGTGGTGCTGATGTCGTCGCCTCGGATGCGGTGTCGCTCTCCGGAAGATGTCGAATGATGGACAAGCTGCGACATCATCATGGACTGGTTGGCGAGCACGGTCGCCATGTCCCCCCCGGAGAGCTCCAAGCGCCACCTCGAGCCTCGCCAAACGGTCACGGGCTCGAGTGGAGGGCTGCTCTGGCTCGCTCGGATGCGGGGGCCTCGGTGTCCATCGGCACGCCTGTGGGTGCCGGTGAATCGGGAGCGTCTGCTTGGGTCGGCTGCCCCCTCTTCGACTCCTCCTCCTCGGCCTCCACTGCGAGTATATAACGGCCGGTGCTCGTCTTCTTCACCATACGCATGGCTCGGAGAGATGCAAGCCCCAAGGGTGCTGGTATGCTGATCCTCTCCATCCCTCGAAGTGCCTCGGACAACCCCATGCCACGAACGAGTCGGGTAATGTATACTCCTGAAAAGATCACACCGACCCGCACGTAATGGCTTTGATGGCGGAGGTAATCCGCCACAACAAAGCCTAAATGCATGGGGATGTTACGGACCATGGTGTATAGGTAAAGCAAGTCGAGGCGGCTCAAAACTCCAAGCTTTGTCGCCTCGTCCCGTCACGGTCCTGCTGAAAATAGAATGTATATACCGTAGGCCGGACGGGCGAGCATGGTGGCCTTGGAAGATCCCGGCTCGTACTGGGAAACCTCCGCATATGGTCCCGTACGCACGACTCGGAGTGAGTCCAATAGGGTAATCGACGATGAGTTGCTCGTACTCCCCCGTGTGAACATAGTCTCTCGTCATATAAACCGAGAAAAACAGAGAACCTGCGTGAGGCTCATGGAGTGGTACTTGACCGAATAGCTCGAAGCGGATCGTGTCCTCCCTCTCAAAATCATGGCGAGCGCGGTCGAAGTCGAACGAGGACAAGACCTCCGAGTGTGAGCTCACGATAAGTGGGATCACGAATAGTAAGGAGCCGGTCCCGGCCTCCCACAAGTGGTAAGCTCACGCACCTCATCGGCCAAGTCAATCTCCTCGAGTGCCTTCCAATCGATCACGCGCGCCTGTCCGAATTTGAGACGCTGTAAGCGCTCATATCGCTGCTGATGCTCAGGGACGGCGAACTCCAGTTCCTCGGGAGGAGAAGGCTCCCGAGCGGCGCGAGAGCGCTTGTGGGCGACCTTCTTGGTCCTAGGGGCCATATCTGTGAAAATCAGGGCAAGTTTTTGCAAAATTCCACTGTGCAGAAATCCACATGGGCGTGTGGATGATCCACACGCCCTTGTGGGTCATCATCCTCATCCACACGGGCGTGTGGATGGGCCACACGCCCGTGTGGATGCCCGACCATGGCCAAAAAGCCATGGTTGGGTGGTTTCCACATCAAAAACTACCCCAAAATCGACAAGCATGCATATTATGATAGTTCTCATGGAAGATTTATGCATAAAACATCAACAAATCACCAGATCTGAAATTCAAAATTCATGGTAAGAACTAGAAAAACTTGGAGCTTACCGGAGATTTTTGATGAAGAAGAAGATGGAAATCGCCGGAAAAACACCCAAGAATCCTTAAATAAGCTAAGGAGAGGCGTTAGGAACCCAAGAGATGCGTCTCTTCGCGTGGAGGCGTCGGAAGGAGAAAAGGCGCGAAGGTTTGAATGAGTGTTCAAGGCCTTCTCATCTCCTTTATAAGCCATATGGGCGTGTGAGGGTCTCACACGCCCTTGTGGATGGCCACATGGGCGTGTGGATGAGCCACACGCCCTTGTGCCTTCAAAAATCGACGCCAGAACGCCACAAGGGCACTCACACGGGCGTGTGAGTGCCGGTGTGGATTAAAAACTCGAGACAGAAGGCCACAGGGGCACTCACACGGGCGTGTGAGTGCCCTTGTGGACCTGGAAAATCCACAGGGGCAGCCACACGGGCGTGTGGCTGCCCTTGTGCCTCTCTGGAAACCTGAAAATTGATTTTCATGTCTCACACGCCCATGTGGATGAGCCACATGGGCGTGTGGCTCCTCGGAGGAGGGCCACGGGGGCACCCACACGCCCGTGTGGGTGCCCTTGTGCCCTTCGTTTCATGTTTTTTTCAATTTTTCAGCAAGGCACAGGGGCACTCACACCCCCTTGTGCCTGCCCTTGTGGATTTTCAGCAAAAACATGAAACACTTAAGCACAAGGCCAATTCCTTAACTTTAAATCTCTAAATCAATCTAGATCAAGCCACACATGTATAATTATCATGAAACACCAAGAATAAACAATAAAAACACAGCAACGACAGAATTAACGCAAAGTCGCCTACTCAAGCTAGTTATTACTGCAGAATTAAAAACTAACTACGAAAGCAATAAAATGACTTGGGTTACCTCCCAAGAAGTGCTTGTTTTACGTCATTAGCTCGACATACCTGTTCCTCTATGGGGGCTCATGCAAGTGAAATACCTCCTTTCCTGCAACTGCTTCTTCGCCTGAAAAATAGTGCTTCAACTTTGTGCCCGTTCACCTTAAACGTCCCTTTATCTCGGGTGAGTGATTTCAACCGCCCCGTGCGGTGATACTTGAGTCACCTGTATAAGGTCCTGACCATCTCGATTTTAATTTTCCCCGGGAATAATCTCAAACGAGAATTGAAAAGT
This sequence comes from Dioscorea dumetorum, assembly GCA_902712375.1. NCBI lineage: Eukaryota > Viridiplantae > Streptophyta > Magnoliopsida > Dioscoreales > Dioscoreaceae > Dioscorea > Dioscorea dumetorum. The sequence goes on along the minus strand of CACTHL010000490.1, from coordinate 3,536,459 downwards.
AACACCAAGTCGCCTTCATTGAACCCTTTCTGCAATTTGATGTGCTTATCATGCCACCGACGCATTTTCTCTTTATAAATCTTTGCATTTTCGTATGCACGCAACCGCCATTCATCTAATTCATTCAGCTGCAACTTCCTTTGTTCTCCGGCTTGTGCGAGGTCAAAATTCATCGCCTTGATTGCCCAGTAAGCTTTATGCTCGAGTTCCACCGGTAAGTGACAAGATTTTCCATAAACCAAGCTGTATGGTGTTGTTCCCACTTGGTGTCTTGTAGGCCGTACGATATGCCCAAAGTGTGTCATCGAGACGTTCGGACCAATCCTTTCGGCTGTGTTCCACCGATTTCGCTAGAATTCTCTTTAACTCCCCGTTTGTTACCTCGACACGGCCGCTTGTTTGCGGGTGGTATGGAGTGGCTAGCCGATGATACACTCCATATCGTTTCGCACCTTATCAAGCTGCACATTACAAAAATGAGTCCCTCTATCACTAATGATGATCCTGGGAGTCCCAAAACGAGCGAACAAGCGCTTGAGAAATCTAACTACAGTTCTAGCGTCGTTTGTGGGGAGAGCTTGTGCCTCAACCCACTTGGACACATAATCCACGGCGACTAGAATGTATCGGTTTCCATTTGAGCTAGGGAATGGTCCCATAAAGTCAATACCCCAAACGTCGAATACTTCACGAACCGAATAGGATTTTGAGGCATCTCGTCCCGTCTAGACAAATTACCAGCTCTTTGACATTTATCACAGCTTTGAACGAATTGATGAGCATCTTTAAATATGGTTGGCCAATAAAAACCTGCAGCCAACACTTTCTCTGCAGTTCGGCCTGCTGCATAATGACCACCAGTGGGTCCCGAGTGGCAATGAGTAAGGATGCTCCACCCTTCTTCCCTTGAAACACATCTTCGCACTACATGGTCTGCACATACTCGGAACAGATATGGATCTTCCCAAAGGAAATTTTTCAGGTCGGCGAAAAACTTCTTCTTTTGCTGAAATGTGAGTCCCTTGGGGAGAACCTTGCCCGAAAGATAGTTTGCAAAATCAGCGAACCATGGAGTATCAGATATTGACTGATCTTGAACTCCATACAGGTGCTCCTCTGGAAATGAGTCGTTGATTTCATTATGAGTGGCTTCATCATCTTCTAAACCCTCCAGCCGGGATAAATGATCTGCTGCCAGATTTTCTGCACCCCTCTTGTCCTTGATTTCCACATCAAATTCCTGCAACAACAAAATCCAACGAATTAGTCTTGGTTTGGCATCAGCCTTGCTCATTAGATAACGAAGGGCCGAATGGTCTGTGAAAACAATCACTCTAGATAAAATTAAATAGGGTCTGAATTTATCAAACGCGAAAACTACAGCCAACAATTCCTTTTCGGTAGTTGTATAATTCTCTTGGGCACTTGTCAATGTCTTGCTTGCATAATAGATTGGTTGAAAGTGTTTGTCTCTTCTTTGTCCCAAAACAGCCCCAACTGCATGGTCACTGGCATCACACATGAGCTCAAAGGGAAGGTTCCAATCAGGCGTGATTAGGATGGGTGAATGAGTAAGTTTTTCCTTTAATAAGCTGAAAGCAGATACACACTCATCATTAAACTCAAAATGGACATCCTTTTCCAAAAGTTTGGTAAGCGGTCGCGTGATCTTGGAAAAATCTTTTATGAAGCGCCGATAGAATCCCGCATGCCCCAAGAAGGCTGCGAATAGCCTTGACGTTAGTTGGTGGTGGTAGCTTCTCTATTGTTTCAATCTTTGCTCTGTCCACTTCGATTCCCCTGGCTGGAGATTTTATGCCCCAAAGACTATCCCCTCTTGCACCATGAAGTGACACTTTTCCCAATTCAAGGCAAGATTTGTTTCCTCGCACCGCATGAGTACCCTTTCCAAGTTCTTAAGACATGCGTCAAAAGAATTACCGAACACAGAAAAGTCATCCATGAAGACCTCCATGACATCCTCCAGTAGTTCATCAAAAATGGCTGTCATGCATCTTTGAAATGTGGCTGGTGCATTACATAACCCGAACGGCATCCTTCTGTATGCAAACGTACCATAGGGGCATGTAAATGTTGTTTTCTCCTGATCTTCAGGGGCGATCGGGATCTGAAAATACCCAGACATGCCATCCAGAAAACAATAGAACTGATGACCTGCGAGACGCTCTAGCATTTGATCAATAAAAGGAAGAGGGAAATGATCCTTTCTTGTGGCGTCATTTAATCTTCGGTAATCAATGCACACACGCCAACCGGTTCTCGTACGTGTGGGTATCGGCTCGTTGTGCTCGTTCTTCACCACAGTCATACCCCCCTTCTTCGGCACTACTTGAGTAGGACTCACCCAAGCACTATCGGATATAGGGTAAATAATGCCTGCATCAAGGAGCTTCACCACCTCTGCTTTTACTACCTCCTTCATGTTTGGATTAAGCCTTCGTTGAGGTTGGATGACTGTTTTATAGTTGTCTTCCATCAGAATCTTATGCGTGCAAAAGGATGGGTTTATCCCTTTGATGTCTGAAATCTTCCATGCAATAGGAGCTTTATGTGCTTTCAATAAAACCACCAGTTTTTCTTTCTGTGATGCAGAGAGGTTGGAAGCAATGATTACCGGCAACTTCGACCCTTCGGCTAGGAAAGCGTACTCTAGATGGTCGGGTAATGTCTTCAATTCCAGCTCGGGGGGTTCTTCCACCGAAGGCCGTAATCGATTGCCCCGTTTCTCGCTCAATTTCTTCGAAATCCTTGTGTTCATTTTCCGGTTCCTCCTCGAATACATCCAGCTCTGGTTGGGCTGATGGGACAATCTCTAAATCTTCGGGATAGTCTTCTCGAATGCCAACGCTACAAATTTCTGCCGCTAGGATTTGATCGAGCATCTTCTATAGAATCATCATCTCCATCTGAATTACTTTCTGTCATGATCATATTAAACTGTGCCATTGCTTCTTTCAGATTAACTTCAGGTTCTTCATTAAAAGAGAGGATTGCCGACTTATCAAATTGGTCTAGTAAGCTAGAAAGATATGCACCGTGATATGAATTCCCGAACCCAATGATCGAGTCTTCGTGGCTCCACTTGTAAGTTGCAACTAATTGTTCTACCTTCTCTTCATTCGTCGCCATTACTTCCTTCAATGTCTCCAATATTTCCTTCGTATTGAACATAGTCCTTGGGCACAATAAAAGACACAAGATCAGAAAATGAGAATAATGAAAGTAGAGAAGATGGAGTAGAAAAAACAGTAAAAATAAATGAATGGCTAAAGTAACAAAATACTAGCGTTCCTAATATCCTCGTTCCCCGGCAACGGCGCCAAAAACTTGGTGCGTCTCCGCAACAACACAACAGGGTGATGTGTGTCAACCCCTTGCGTTACCGCAAGTGCACGGGTCGTCAAGTAATAAAAGTGGACCCAAAGGGTCGGGTTGTCGAACCACAGGGAACAGAAGTACTAGTAATAGCCCCTCTTTTGTTATCTAGCCTAATGAGTGTAGTATGTGATGATCTAATGGCCAACACTAAGAGTGTCACCACAAGTGCGCAGGAAATAAAAATGAAAAGAGTTCTCAATCAATAAAAGTGAGGTATCCGGACAATGCTCCCCCTAGGATTTGGGTGTTGGATGTAGATTACAAGTGTTTCTAAACGAAGACAATGAGTCGTGGGTATCCAAGGGTATAACGGCCCCTGCCTCCAGGTCACCGATAACTAGTCCCCTACGAGGTCCCGGCGGAGAATTCTCTCGACGCCTCACACCACATATGACTGCTTAAAACTCTAGGGATCCCAAAGATATGACAAATTCCTAAAAGTAGATCTAACCCTGCCTCCAGGTGGAAGATCCCTAACCCCCTACGAGGTCCCGGCGGAGAATTCTCTCGACGCCTCACACCACATATGGTTGCTTGACACTTAGGGAATATGGAGATAGGAAATATCTGTCGGAAGGGAAAGGGGACACTCCGCTATCTCACGGCTCACCCTCTCAACCCTCTTTACTCTTGGTAATTCTAAACCTAGCGGTGATCTCTCTCTTCACTAGATTGAATAAAACATGCAAGGCAATTAATAATGAAATCAAAAGCACAAACAAGCATTATGAACTCAAGAGTAAAACTCAATCTGATAAATTCGAATAGAAACACAAAGTAAATCTAATGAAAATAAGAATCCTAGGGTTTACATGTCCGAATACCCTCTAGGGGTTTAGCTCTCCATGGAGCGAGTCACAAAACAAATAATAAATTCAGAAATAAGTTCCAAAGACATAAAGAATAACCCCCTTAAATCCGTGATGATAGTCTTGATGGGTAGTTTCCACGTCTGGATTGAATCCACTCCGAAGCTAGGTCGCCGATGGCTTCCTTGACGCTATGACGGAGGAGGAATCGATCCAAGTTGGTGAGGAAAGCTTCCCAAAGCCGCAAAGAACTCCTTCCAAGCCCTAGCCGCCTTGTCTCTCGAAAGTGGCCAAAAAGATCCCTAAAAATTATCACAAGGCGGCTTTTATAATTTGAATTCAGGGCTTTACGCGGGCATCCACACGGCCATCCACACGCCCGTGTGGAAATTCCACACGGGCGTGCGAAGCACTCTGCTACAGTACTGCTACAGTAAATTGCTACAGTGCTTTGCTACAGTAGATGCTACAGTGATTTTTTCCCCGAAGTCTTCCTTGGAGTCCACACGGTCGGGCACACGCTCGTGTGGTAGGGTGTGTGGCTTTCTAGGCTTTGAAATCCTCAAGAACTTTCTTCTGCTTTGTACGGAAGCTGGGACATGGGCGTACTACTGCCTTTGTGCCCTTTCGGTTTGTGTAATGACTTGTACTCCTCCGAAAGTTGGCAACACTCCCATGCATATGAACACAGCTTCTGATTGTGGTCTTGAAACGTGTCATCACACCCTATCTTTGCTTCTTCCTGTATGTCATGTCTCCAAAGCCCTGTTTGCACAAAAGAACACAAAACACACCTTGTTAATGCTAAAATCTGATAGAAGTGATGCTCAATGCATATAAACTGATATTATAAAATATATATAATCAAGCACTTATCAAACTCCCCCACACTTAAGCTTTTGCTTGTCCTCAAGCAAACTAAACATTCATTACAAGGAAAGAAAGGATAAGTGCTTGGCCTCAGGTTCACTAGAAAGTGTGAGAGTATGATTCTATAACAAAAGGGAAAAACTATTTAACACCAAACAGCTCAGTCAATGCTCTAGAAAACAATCCAATGACAAGAAAGAAAAAGAAATCCGAAAATGTGTGTGTGTGGAAAAACTCATCTCAATTCGACTCTATGTCCACTACTTACGTTTTTATTGCTCGAGACTCATATAATAGCAAAAAGAATGGTAGTAGCCGCACACAATCTCCAAGGTAGCCCTTTCTCAGGCGGCCTCCCGAGTGGCTTTCACACTTTAGAGATGGTAGCTCTTTCTACCGAGGGTGCTAGCTTTCACATATCCCTTGTGATAGCTCTTTCTCTCATTAGGGCATAACTAGTATCCGACTTATGAGAGTAGCTGCATACAATCAAAGGTAGTAGCTCTTTTCACCCCCTATATACACGAAATAATTCACAATTGCTAAGCTATACAAATATCTATATTTTTTTTTTTCTTTTCTTTTTCTTCTTTTTTTTTTTTTTTTTTTTTCGAATAAAACAACTACTGATAAGTCTCAAAACATTAAACTAGAGCTTCTATAGGTCTAATGAGTGAGTAGAGTGCATAAATGGCAATCGGACAAAAATTTCTCAAAAAATTGGATGACAACTAGAGCATGATGAAATCTAGTGTTCGAAGCTCCCCTATAGTCTAGAATCTAACTCTTAACCTTAAAGTGAACCTTCATAGGTTGCATGAGCATATATAATGAAAACAGACAATAAAGTGGTGTATAAAGTGATCCCTCCCCCACACTTAAGATGTACATTGTCCCCAATGTACACATGCAAGCACAATAAAATTATAAATTCTGAAAACAAAGCATGTGAGGGTGTGCAAAAATCAAAATAATACTCCCCAGAATTCCAAGTGAAATAGTTGGTGGAATCTCGTACAAGGGTGTGTTTGGCTCAACGGGCATTTGGAGGTGAAACGGCCGTGTGATCTAGTCACACGGCCATGTGCATAACTTGATTTCCATTTCCCAAGACTCTCAAGACTATCTGCGGATTCAGGGGGTTCAATGAAGCTCAACAAGATTAGAAAATAAAACAACGAAAAACAACTAGAACCACAAAATAAAAATGACAGAAATAAAAGACAGAGTCTCAACTAGCATGCTGAAAATAAAACTACAGAAAATAAAAATACAGAAGATAAAATAAAATGACTCAAGGACGCCTCATGCGTCAGGAAACTCTGCTGGTGCTGCTGGTGGCGCTGGTGGTGCTGATGTCGTCGCCTCAGATGCTGTGTCGCTCTCCAGAAGATGTCGAATGATGGACAACTGCGACATCATCATGGACTGGTTGGCGAGCACAGTCGCCATGTCCCCCTGGAGAGCTCCAACTGCCACCTCGAGCCTCGCCAAACGGTCACGGGCTCGAGTGGAGGGCTGCTCTGGCTCTGGCTCGGATGCAGGGGCCTCGGTGTCCATCGGCACAGCTGTGGGTGCCGGTGAATCAGGAGCGTCTGCTGGGTCGGCTGCCTCCTCTTCTGACTCCTCCTCCTCAGCCTCCACTGCGAGTATATAACGGCCAGTGCTCGTCTTCTTCACCATACGCATGGCTCGGAGAGATGCAAGCCCCAAGGGTGCTGGTATGCTGATCCTCTCCATCCCTCGAAGTGCCTCGGACAACCCCATGCCACGAACGAGTCGGGTAATGTATACTCCTGAAAAGATCACACCGACCCGCACGTAATGGCTTTGATGGCGGAGGTAATCCGCCACAACAAAGCCTAAATGCATGGGGATGTTCTGGACCATGGTGTATAGGTAAAGCAAGTCGAGGCGGCTCAAAACTCCAGTGCTGTCGCCTCGTCCCGTCACGGTCCTGCTGAAAATAGAATGTATATACCTGTAGGCCGGACGGCTGAGCATGGTGGCCTTGGAAGATCCCGGCTCGTACTGGAAACCTCCGCATATGGTCCCGTACGCACGACTCGGAGTGAGTCCAATAGGGTAATCGACGATGAGTTGCTCGTACTCCCCCGTGTGAACATAGTCTCTGTCATATAAACCGAGAAAAACAGAGAACTGCGTGAGGCTCATGGAGTGGTACTGACCGAATAGCCTGAAGCGGATCGTGTCCTCCCTCTCAAAATCATGGCGAGCGCGGTCGAAGTCGAACGAGGACAAGACCTCCAGTGTGAGCTCACGATAAGTGGGATCACGAATAGTAAGGAGCCGGTCCCAGCCTCCCACAGTGGTAAGCTCACGCACCTCATCGGCCAAGTCAATCTCCTCGAGTGCCTTCCAATCGATCACGCGCGCCTGTCCGAATTTGAGACGCTGTAAGCGCTCATATCGCTGCTGATGCTCAGGGACGGCGAACTCCAGTTCCTCGGGAGGAGAAGGCTCCCGAGCGGCGCGAGAGCGCTTGTGGGCGACCTTCTTGGTCCTAGGGGCCATATCTGTGAAAATCAGGGCAAGTTTTTGCAAAATTCCACTGTGCAGAAATCCACATGGGCGTGTGGATGATCCACACGCCCTTGTGGGTCATCATCCTCATCCACACGGGCGTGTGGATGGGCCACACGCCCGTGTGGATGCCCGACCATGGCCAAAAAGCCATGGTTGGGTGGTTTCCACATCAAAAACTACCCCAAAATCGACAAGCATGCATATTATGATAGTTCTCATGGAAGATTTATGCATAAAACATCAACAAATCACCAGATCTGAAATTCAAAATTCATGGTAAGAACTAGAAAAACTTGGAGCTTACCGGAGATTTTTGATGAAGAAGAAGATGGAAATCGCCGGAAAAACACCCAAGAATCCTTAAATAAGCTAAGGAGAGGCGTTAGGAACCCAAGAGATGCGTCTCTTCGCGTGGAGGCGTCGGAAGGAGAAAAGGCGCGAAGGTTTGAATGAGTGTTCAAGGCCTTCTCATCTCCTTTATAAGCCATATGGGCGTGTGAGGGTCTCACACGCCCTTGTGGATGGCCACATGGGCGTGTGGATGAGCCACACGCCCTTGTGCCTTCAAAAATCGACGCCAGAACGCCACAAGGGCACTCACACGGGCGTGTGAGTGCCGGTGTGGATTAAAAACTCGAGACAGAAGGCCACAGGGGCACTCACACGGGCGTGTGAGTGCCCTTGTGGACCTGGAAAATCCACAGGGGCAGCCACACGGGCGTGTGGCTGCCCTTGTGCCTCTCTGGAAACCTGAAAATTGATTTTCATGTCTCACACGCCCATGTGGATGAGCCACATGGGCGTGTGGCTCCTCAGGAGGGCCACAGGGGCACCCACACGCCCGTGTGGGTGCCCTTGTGCCCTTCTGTTTCATGTTTTTTTCAATTTTTCAGCAAGGCACAGGGGCACTCACACCCCCTTGTGCCTGCCCTTGTGGATTTTCAGCAAAAACATGAAACACTTAAGCACAAGGCCAATTCCTTAACTTTAAATCTCTAAATCAATCTAGATCAAGCCACACATGTATAATTATCATGAAACACCAAGAATAAACAATAAAAACACAGCAACGACAGAATTAACGCAAAGTCGCCTACTCAAGCTAGTTATTACTGCAGAATTAAAAACTAACTACGAAAGCAATAAAATGACTTGGGTTACCTCCCAAGAAGTGCTTGTTTTACGTCATTAGCTCGACATACCTGTTCCTCTATGGGGGCTCATGCAAGTGAAATACCTCCTTTCCTGCAACTGCTTCTTCGCCTGAAAAATAGTGCTTCAACCTGTGCCCGTTCACCTTAAACGTCCCTTTATCTGGGTGAGTGATTTCAACCGCCCCGTGCGGTGATACTTGAGTCACTGTATAAGGTCCTGACCATCTCGATTTTAATTTTCCTGGGAATAATCTCAAACGAGAATTGAAAAGTAACACCAAGTCGCCTTCATTGAACCCTTTCTGCAATTTGATGTGCTTATCATGCCACCGACGCATTTTCTCTTTATAAATCTTTGCATTTTCGTATGCACGCAACCGCCATTCATCTAATTCATTCAGCTGCAACTTCCTTTGTTCTCCGGCTTGTGCGAGGTCAAAATTCATCGCCTTGATTGCCCAGTAAGCTTTATGCTCGAGTTCCACCGGTAAGTGACAAGATTTTCCATAAACCAAGCTGTATGGTGTTGTTCCCACTGGTGTCTTGTAGGCCGTACGATATGCCCAAAGTGTGTCATCGAGACGTTCGGACCAATCCTTTCGGCTGTGTTCCACCGATTTCGCTAGAATTCTCTTTAACTCCCTGTTTGTTACCTCGACCTGGCCGCTTGTTTGCGGGTGGTATGGAGTGGCTAGCCGATGATACACTCCATATCGTTTCGCACCTTATCAAGCTGCACATTACAAAAATGAGTCCCTCTATCACTAATGATGATCCCGGGAGTCCCAAAACGAGCGAACAAGCGCTTGAGAAATCTAACTACAGTTCTAGCGTCGTTTGTGGGGAGAGCTTGTGCCTCAACCCACTTGGACACATAATCCACGGCGACTAGAATGTATCGGTTTCCATTTGAGCTAGGGAATGGTCCCATAAAGTCAATACCCCAAACGTCGAATACTTCACAGAACTGAATAGGATTTTGAGGCATCTCGTCCCGTCTAGACAAATTACCAGCTCTTTGACATTTATCACAGCTTTGAACGAATTGATGAGCATCTTTAAATATGGTTGGCCAATAAAAACCTGCAGCCAACACTTTCTCTGCGAGTTCGGCTCTGCTGCATAATGACCACCAAGTGGGTCCCGAGTGGCAATGAGTAAGGATGCTCCACCCTTCTTCCCTTGAAACACATCTTCGCACTACATGGTCTGCACATACTGAACAGATATGGATCTTCCCAAAGGAAATTTTTCAGGTCGGCGAAAAACTTCTTCTTTTGCTGAAATGTGAGTCCCTTGGGGAGAACCTTGCCCGAAAGATAGTTTGCAAAATCAGCGAACCATGGAGTATCGATATTGACTGATCTTGAACTCCATACAGGTGCTCCTCTCGGAAATGAGTCGTTGATTTCATTATGAGTGGCTTCATCATCTTCTAAACCCTCCAGTAGGGATAAATGATCTGTTGCCGCGATTTTCTGCACCCCTCTTGTCCTTGATTTCCACATCAAATTCCTGCAACAACAAAATCCAACGAATTAGTCTTGGTTTGGCATCGGCCTTGCTCATTAGATAACGAAGGGCCGAATGGTCTGTGAAAACAATCACTCTAGATAAAATTAAATAGGGTCTGAATTTATCAAACGCGAAAACTACAGACCAACAATTCCTTTTCGGTAGTTGTATAATTCTCTTGGGCACTTGTCAATGTCTTGCTTGCATAATAGATTGGTTGAAAGTGTTTGTCTCTTCTTTGTCCCAAAACAGCCCCAACCGCATGGTCACCGGCATCACACATGAGCTCAAAGGGAAGGTTCCAATCGGGCGTGATTAGGATGGGTGAATGAGTAAGTTTTTCCTTTAATAAGCTGAAAGCGAGATACACACTCATCATTAAACTCAAAATGGACATCCTTTTCCAAAAGTTTGGTAAGCGGTCGCGTGATCTTGGAAAAATCTTTTATGAAGCGCCGATAGAATCCTGCATGCCCCAAGAAGCTGCGAATAGCCTTGACGTTAGTTGGTGGTGGTAGCTTCTCTATTGTTTCAATCTTTGCTCTGTCCACTTCGATTCCCTGGCTGGAGATTTTATGCCCCAAAGACTATCCCCTCTTGCACCATGAAGTGACACTTTTCCCAATTCAAGGCAAGATTTGTTTCCTCGCACCGCATGAGTACCCTTTCCAAGTTCTTAAGACATGCGTCAAAAGAATTACCGAACACGAAAAAGTCATCCATGAAGACCTCCATGACATCCTCCGAGTAGTTCATCAAAAATGGCTGTCATGCATCTTTGAAATGTGGCTGGTGCATTACATAACCCGAACGGCATCCTTCGTATGCAAACGTACCATAGGGGCATGTAAATGTTGTTTTCTCCTGATCTTCGGGGCGATCGGGATCCGAAAATACCCAGACATGCCATCCGAAAAAACAATAGAACTCGATGACCTGCGAGACGCTCTAGCATTTGATCAATAAAAGGAAGAGGGAAATGATCCTTTCTTGTGGCGTCATTTAATCTTCGGTAATCAATGCACACACGCCAACCGGTTACTGTACGTGTGGGTATCAGCTCGTTTTGCTCGTTCTTCACCACAGTCATACCCCCCTTCTTCGGCACTACTTGAGTAGGACTCACCCAAGCACTATCGGATATAGGGTAAATAATGCCTGCATCAAGGAGCTTCACCACCTCTGCTTTTACTACCTCCTTCATGTTTGGATTAAGCCTTCGTTGAGGTTGGATGACTGTTTTATAGTTGTCTTCCATCAGAATCTTATGCGTGCAAAAGGATGGGTTTATCCCTTTGATGTCTGAAATCTTCCATGCAATAGGAGCTTTATGTGCTTTCAATAAAACCACCAGTTTTTCTTTCTGTGATGCAGAGAGGTTGGAAGCAATGATTACCGGCAACTTCGACCCTTCGGCTAGGAAAGCGTACTCTAGATGGTCAGGTAATGTCTTCAATTCCAGCTCAGGGGGTTCTTCCACTGAAGGCCGTAATCGATTGCCCTGTTTCTGCTCAATTTCTTCGAAATCCTTGTGTTCATTTTCCGGTTCCTCCTCGAATACATCCAGCTCTGGTTGGGCTGATGGGACAATCTCTAAATCTTCAGGATAGTCTTCTCGAATGCCAACGCTACAAATTTCTGCCGCTAGGATTTGATCAGCATCTTCTATAGAATCATCATCTCCATCTGAATTACTTTCTGTCATGATCATATTAAACTGTGCCATTGCTTCTTTCAGATTAACTTCAGGTTCTTCATTAAAAGAGAGGATTGCCGACTTATCAAATTGGTCTAGTAAGCTAGAAAGATATGCACCGTGATATGAATTCCCGAACCCAATGATCGAGTCTTCGTGGCTCCACTTGTAAGTTGCAACTAATTGTTCTACCTTCTCTTCATTCGTCGCCATTACTTCCTTCAATGTCTCCAATATTTCCTTCGTATTGAACATAGTCCTTGGGCACAATAAAAGACACAAGATCAGAAAATGAGAATAATGAAAGTAGAGAAGATGGAGTAGAAAAAACAGTAAAAATAAATGAATGGCTAAAGTAACAAAATACTAGCGTTCCTAATATCCTGTTCCCCGGCAACGGCGCCAAAAACTTGGTGCGTCTCCGCAACAACACAACAGGGTGATGTGTGTCAACCCCTTGCGTTACCGCAAGTGCACGGGTCGTCAAGTAATAAAAGTGGACCCAAAGGGTCGGGTTGTCGAACCACAGGGAACAGAAGTACTAGTAATAGCCCCTCTTTTGTTATCTAGCCTAATGAGTGTAGTATGTGATGATCTAATGGCCAACACTAAGAGTGTCACCACAAGTGCGCAGGAAATAAAAATGAAAAGAGTTCTCAATCAATAAAAGTGAGGTATCCGGACAATGCTCCCCCTAGGATTTGGGTGTTGGATGTAGATTACAAGTGTTTCTAAACGAAGACAATGAGTCGTGGGTATCCAAGGGTATAACGGCCCCTGCCTCCAGGTCACCGATAACTAGTCCCCTACGAGGTCCCGGCGGAGAATTCTCTCGACGCCTCACACCACATATGACTGCTTAAAACTCTAGGGATCCCAAAGATATGACAAATTCCTAAAAGTAGATCTAACCCCGCCTCCAGGTGGAAGATCCCTAACCCCCTACGAGGTCCCGGCGGAGAATTCTCTCGACGCCTCACACCACATATGGTTGCTTGACACTTAGGGAATATGGAGATAGGAAATATCCGTCGGAAGGGAAAGGGGACACTCCGCTATCTCACGGCTCACCCTCTCAACCCTCTTTACTCTTGGTAATTCTAAACCTAGCGGTGATCTCTCTCTTCACTAGATTGAATAAAACATGCAAGGCAATTAATAATGAAATCAAAAGCACAAACAAGCATTATGAACTCAAGAGTAAAACTCAATCTGATAAATTCGAATAGAAACACAAAGTAAATCTAATGAAAATAAGAATCCTAGGGTTTACATGTCCGAATACCCTCTAGGGGTTTAGCTCTCCATGGAGCGAGTCACAAAACAAATAATAAATTCAGAAATAAGTTCCAAAGACATAAAGAATAACCCCCTTAAATCCGTGATGATAGTCTTGATGGGTAGTTTCCACGTCTGGATTGAATCCACTCCGAAGCTAGGTCGCCGATGGCTTCCTTGACGCTATGACGGAGGAGGAATCGATCCAAGTTGGTGAGGAAAGCTTCCCAAAGCCGCAAAGAACTCCTTCCAAGCCCTAGCCGCCTTGTCTCTCGAAAGTGGCCAAAAAGATCCCTAAAAATTATCACAAGGCGGCTTTTATAATTTGAATTCAGGGCTTTACGCGGGCATCCACACGGCCATCCACACGCCCGTGTGGAAATTCCACACGGGCGTGCGAAGCACTCTGCTACGCATCTTGCTACAGTAAATTGCTACGAGTGCTTTGCTACGGTAGATGCTACAGTGATTTTTTCCCCGAAGTCTTCCTTGGAGTCCACACGGTCGGGCACACGCTCGTGTGGTAGGGTGTGTGGCTTTCTAGGCTTTGAAATCCTCAAGAACTTTCTTCTGCTTTGTACGGAAGCTGGGACATGGGCGTACTACTGCCTTTGTGCCCTTTCGGTTTGTGTAATGACTTGTACTCCTCCGAAAGTTGGCAACACTCCCATGCATATGAACACAGCTTCTGATTGTGGTCTTGAAACGTGTCATCACACCCTATCTTTGCTTCTTCCTGTATGTCATCTCTCCAAAGCCCTGTTTGCACAAAAGAACACAAAACACACCTTGTTAATGCTAAAATCTGATAGAAGTGATGCTCAATGCATATAAACTGATATTATAAAATATATATAATCAAGCACTTATCAACCCCCACGCTCAAAGCTTCATCAAAGGAGGTCGTTTTGGAGTGAAATCAAGGGAGAGAAGGCGGACGGACTTGAGGATCATCATCCTAAAGCTTGCCGACGCGGATTCGGCAAGTGTCTTCATCAACCCTAGTCGACACGGTCAAGAGGGAGTTTTGAGTTCTCTTATTGATGTATTCTTATTTGTGCAAACTTCCCTCGTTATTCATGTCGAACTAAACCTCCCAATGCCACCGGGCAACCGGTGAACCTTGGGAGGAATACTTTTTTTGGATGCTTTGCTTTTAATTCAATGAATGGATGGTGTGGATTTTGGTTTCATACATTGTGTGCTTAATTGTAGTGATTTGCATGAGAACTCTGCATTTCATTTTATCGAATGTGCTTGGTTGTGCGAGGTGCGCTCTTGCATTAGATCCACATAGTATGGAGAGGGGCTCATTGTACCGGTACACAGGAGGTTCCGGGTGCCGGTAGCCTCCCATAGGTTGTAGAGTTCATCTTAGCGAAATTGCTTATAGATAACTCCAACCAAGGATCCTTAGTCCCAATGACATCGTGTGAGTATCCTTTGGATAAAGGAACTTGTACTGGATTAGGGCTACACTACGGAGGTTCCGGGGTAGTCGACTTCCGAGCCTAGACGGACCAAAACAATACTCCATGCTTGCATTACCTGTTTTTATAGCATCCTTACTTGTATTTCTCCCGGGGGAATCCTCGCCCGGAGCCTTGTCTTCTCTATCTGATTTTCCATTGTTGTGCGCAAACTGTCTTTGATTGAAGTTTCTATCGTTAGTTTTAATTTCATTTCATTACAACAACTTCTGTTTTGATTCGACTAAACAATTGTCGAAGAGGAAGTAATAGTGGATTTCGGGACCCCCGGGAATACGACCCTCTTGTGCCCGCACAAGAGGTATTACTTGACGACCCGTGCACTTGCGGCCGGGGAGCCACGTGCCCGCTTTCTAGCGACACGCGCGGCGACCATCACCAGCAGCCAACCCTACCTCCCTCAACACCCCCTAATCAAGGGCTCTCAACTCGCCAAACAGCTTGGTAAACAAGCGGGTGTAGCACTCCTGATGGACGAGAGCACCAAACGTCTGCTCGGTGGGGGTGGCCGGGGCTGATGTCTCCCCTCGAGGCCTCTTTAATGAAGGGCCGGAAGCTGTAGCCTTCTCAGCATGATCTATAAATCACACAGTTGAAGTTTTTAGGAAAAGCAATATAAACACAGCCGTGCTTGTGTAAGCACGCTAGTGTTGGCATGATCTTGATTTCCCTCAAGAACACGGTCGTGCTTGTTGGAGAATACCTTGTGCTTCGAGAGAAGGCGTCCTCCCCGATGAGCCCTAGCACTAAATCTACTGTCTAACATGATTTTTACCCAATAAAGGTTGTTCTAAATGCTCATGCATGGTAAGGTCCTAAAACATGATTTAAAACATAATCATCAATGTTTAATTCAAAAAGAGTGTAAACCGTAGAAATTACCTCTTGTCGAAGAGGAAAAATGGCGAGGGAAGAAAACTCCGACAAAATAGTGTAAAACTGGCGATCCACGAGCAATGAAATGCAATGAAGATCAGGGGAAGAAAGAAGACCCAAACAGAAGTGACTAAGGAAGGTGCTTGACACGGTATTTAAAAGAAAATCATCCGAAAGGTGGACAGTTGCACCTAACACGCCCTAAGCACGGCCGTGTTACCCCCCGTATTTCGAAAAGTACTTGAAAATTTTGGGGAACACGGCGCGGTTGTTCCCGTGTTTCAGGCCATGCAATTTACGTGAAGTTCAACCCAAAATCGTTGAATACAGACACGGCCATGCTCGGGGCACGGTGATCGTGCTATTAGAGAGCACGGCTTAAGCACGGGCTTGCTTAAGCCATGCTGCCTGGAGAAAAATTACATCTACCTTCCTGCAAAGTGCACGGAAGCAAACACAACCGTGCTCTTTCCGTGTTTAGCTTAAGGAGGTCTTCGGTAGTCGAATTTCCCTTAAATTACCAACCTCAAAACAACTACGGCATGCCGGTTATCAAAATAAGCGAGAAAACACCCGAGAGACTCAACAATATACGACCTTGACAAATGAAACACAAAGATGAAAAGCTAATTAAACACTAAGAAAACAAAGCAAAACAATACGAACTAAAACTTCTTGGGTTGCCTCACAAGGAGCGCTTGTTTAACGTCACGAGCCTAACGTACCTGTCCTTACCTCACGAAGGTTCATGAGCACAGAACTTTCCCTTGGTACCTTGATGAGTGCATTTTCTACATATATTTTATCAATTTTATGGCTATTATTTTCTTATCTTTTAGCTAATATTTTCTTAGTTCGGTGCTATTTGAGGTATTATGTGTTAATTGTTGATGAGCGTCCCGCAAGTGCACGGGGTCATCAAGTAATACCCTGTGTGTGACACAGGGGTCGTATTCCACGGGGCCAAGGGGCTACTATTACTTCTGTTCATCTATTTTCTAGCCTAACAATACGAGTGAAAAGTACATCTACTAAAATCTATAAATAAAAGAATAAAGCTACCACTACACGCCAAATAAGCATACAAGGGACGGACGAACAGGAGAAGGCGTGATTTGGGCAGAGAATCCTCCTAGGGTTGTCATTAAGGCCTGAATTAAGGATGATGTGTTGTGATGGTGGTTTGGACCGAGAGATTCCTAAATTAAGCTAATCCCGAATCCCTCGGTGATTAGCCCTAATCCCATACGAGTATTGACCGGAATCCCTTCCAGTCAATTCCTCCTACAATTGCAAGTACACTCGGGGAATCTCTTATCGGGAGTAGACATCCTTCTGGTTCTAAACCTAACGTTCGGAGGGGTACCTAATACCCGAATCCCTCGGCGTATTGGTACATGAATCCCTTTCCATCTATGTGAGTCTAGTACAAGGGCGATGGTTACGCTCCATGTACAACCTAGAAATCGAACAGCAGAGTTCTCATGCGGTCCAAGACAGTAAAGAACACATAGAGAGAATCACAAACTATAGAAATTCTTATACAAGAAATTCAACATCCAACACTAAATCACAAATGATCATCATCCTTAATTACAACAAACCTACCCTAGGTCTCATCATGCCCAAATCACATACAAGTTAGTTCCTCATGAAAGAGGACCACTCATACAATTCCAAGGAACAAATAAACATAAAGACAAGGAATAAAAACTCCCTCAAGCTTCGGATCGCCTTGGATGGATGAAGATCGCCGATGTCGCCGAGATCTCTTCTCAAACGACGCTTTGAAGCTCTAGATCTTAACCCTATTTCCTCCTCCAAAGTTTGCCTCCCTCTTGGTGAAAATTGGCGCGGTGGATCGCCGGAAAACGCCGCCGGAGAAGGTAGGGCGGCGGCCCAAGAAGAGGACAAGAAGATGAGTTAGAAGACCCCCCAAATGCCCTAATTTTGCCTCTTTAAAACCTTTTTCGGGCATCCATAATGGCTGCCTTGCGGGCGCATGCTTGCCCGCAAGGCTCCCAGACTTTTCCAGAAAAACCCCGTTTCGATGCTACAGTGCCATGCTACAGTAATCCTTCTACATTACTGCTACAGTGATGGAAGCTCGAAAATATCGTATTTGATACGGATTTCTTCCCAAATACGTTCTCGAGCTCATTTTGGCTTCTTCAAGGCCTGTAACACAAATAAAACCAATTTAAACATGAAACGGGCATCAACTCATCAAAATACATGCAAAATAGTACTAGAATAAAACATATAAATACGTACATTTAGACACTTATCAATTGTACAGATATTTAGATCTTGGAACAATTATAGGTGGTTTGGAGAAGATGTCATAGCAAAAGGACCCAAAGGGTAGTTCGTCAAGGCAAGCACAGCCCAAGCACGAGCGTGCTTCTCAGCCATGCACCTTGCAGGAATCTCAATAGAAATGAAAAACTCGAAGCACGGAGAGTATTTGAAGACTGCTGAAATTTTCTATCTGCCGGTAACCGCACTCCCTGCTGCACGGCCTAAGCACGCCCGTGCTTGGGTCAAAACTTAGGTTAAAAGCACCGAAAGTTAGGTTAAAGGGAACTTTTTGTCTAGCGATGGCTGGGGCGAAAGAAGGAGATTTCTGGACATATTTCACCATCTTCGGGGAGAATTAGAGCACTAATTGTAGGCCAATATCAAGGGTGGAGTCTTGCCAATCATTAGACCTTCGGAGCTCAATGAAGATGCAAACATATATGGAGTTTTTGAATTCCTCTGTATTTGTTTCTTTTATTGCTTTCTTGTTGAGTGAACCCATGAGGGGCTAACTTTCTCGGGTGCCCCGGGTTGTGAACTTGGTTTAAGATTGTATTTTGATAGGCCCCTTGTGTAACCGCAAGTGCATGGGTCGCACAAGTAGTAAAGTGTACCCAAAGGTCGGGTAGTCGAATCCACATGGACTGGTGTATCTCCCAATACTCTCTTACTACTTAATATCTAATCAATTGATATTGGGAAGAATGACTCTAACTTAAGAACGGGAGAAGTTAGGGAAGAAGAATCACGGGAGGAGAAACTTAGGGTTTGCTCAATGGAAGGAATGGGGCCCCGGATTAGTGCCTTGGTGTAATTCAAAACTTAGAATCTACAACATTTATCCGGCGTATCTCAATCAATCTATGTTCTAGAATCTTGTTGCCCTAATATGGATGATGCAAATAGTGGAATTGGAAGTGTGAGCCTATTTCCAACTTCTTATATCAATCAAAGAGATATACAAGCTAAGCGAAAATCAAGTAACTCAACAATCAAATCACTCAACAACCAACATTCAAGTAAACAACCAAGATCTAATAAGTAGATATTGAAACATCCATAAATGTTGCATTAAATGAAACTGAGTTTAATACAACCAATTCACCAACCCGGGGCACCCTAAGAGGTTTAGCCCCTCATTAGTTCAGTCAACAAGAAGATAACAAGAGAAGCAAAAATAAAAAAAAACCAAGAACTCCCTCTTTGCTTCCATCCTTCTTGAGATCTGAGATACTGATGTCGATTAGATTCCGCCTCTAATTGGGCCTACCATTAGCGCTCTTCCCCCACTTGATGATGAAAACAACTATATAAGCTCCGCCCTTCGACTCTCCCCTCTTCCCCCCTAAAAGTTCTGAAACTCCAACTTTCAGTGGTTTTTAACCCTCTCTCGATATGAGCACGACCGTCCTTCAAGTCATGCAGTTTGCGGCCAAATAGAAATTCTTTCAGCTCACTAGACTGTAATCTGCATGGGGTTGAACATGGGTGTATTGCAGCCGTGTTGACAGTTGCACGACCGTGCTCAGAGACCTGAGAGCGTGCAGACTCTTACTGAATTCTCCTGTAATTTGCACGCATTGGGAGCACGGCCGTGCTTAGGAAGTGCTTGACTTGTCAAACTTTCTTCTAAGTCCTTTTTCTACCAAAATCACTTAGAAGTACTTGTTATTTCTCCGGGACCTAGATAACTGCACAATCAACTGAAAATACCTCAAATAGCATGAAAATGAGAAAATAATGATATGAGGACAAGGAAATAGCGGGTATAAAAATGGAAAACATATATACATATATACATAAATTGCACACATCATATTTGAACACTTGTTATGCAATGCTTATGGAGTCCTTTGTTTATCTTGTTAAATCTTGTGTTGCATGCTTGATGTGCTTTATTGCATAGCTTGATTATAAACTTAGCGTGTGTTGTTGTCTTAGGGTAATTACCGTAGAGTAATTGCTCCGTAGTATAATCAATCCCTTGATGTTATCATAGCCATAGTTACAGCAAGGCTTCCGGAGCACACGTAGATTTCCTGGGATATACCTGATAAGCCTTGCAAAAGTTTAAGTACAATTTGACACCAAGGGATCGACCCGGGGCCCTACTCCTCAATTGAGCAACTTTGCTAGAAATTTCCCCTGGTTCCTAGGCTCTTAGTCTCAATTCAACCCCAATTGTTAATCGATTAGATATTAAGCTATACCAGTCCCTGTGGATTCGACCACCCAACCCTCTCGGGTGCACTTTACTACTTATACGACCCGTGCACTTGCGGATACGTAAGGGCGTATCATACCTGCAGCTTGATCACTGAAATAAGGAATTAATGAATCAATCAAACAAATCTCACCCACACTTAAGGCATCAGAATGAAGGGGTGATATGGGTGTAGAGCGTGGCTTCTTCTTCTGGGTGGAGACTTGCTTCCACCATCTCTGAGCCCGAGATAGCTTTCCCAACGAGGTGAGTTGGGCAAGATCTTTAGTGAAAGACGGGCCAGTCATAACATCTTCTCTCATCACTGCAGCGACTTCATCCGGGGCTCCTCCCCTATTAACTCCTTAAGCTCATCCTTCATCTACGTGTCCTGCACAAATTCATCAACATAGTTATCTATAAGGTCCAGGGCATAACACGTGTCGTCAAAATTCATAAAATTTCGCATGGATTCCTTCAATTTGAACACCATTTCTTCATCTCTTACTCTTAGAACCATGCAGCCATCTTTCACATCAATGATGGCCTGTGAGGTTGCTAAAAATGGTCTTCCCAAGATCAGAGATACTTCCGCTCGATCGTCCAAATCTAATATTACAAAGCCTACTGGAAAAATAAACTTATCAACCTTTACCAAAATGTCTTGAATTATTCCCATCGGTTGGCGAACAGATCGATCAACAAGTTTAAGTGTCATCTTGGTAGGCTTAATTAAGCTCCCCGAGTCTTAATTTCTGAAAGATCTTGTAGGGCATTAAATTAATGCTTGTCCCCAAATCAGCAAGTGCATTTTCATCCATCATTCCGCCAATAGTGCATGGAATGATAAATCCCCCGGGGTCTTTATCTTTCTTGGGAATCTTATTAGAGATGATAGCGAAGCACTCCTTGCTCAACGTGATAGTGGACATCTCCTCTAGCTTCCTTTTGTTAGTCAATAATTCTTTCAGGAACTTGGCATAGCGAGGCATTTGTGTGAGGGCCTCCGAGAAAAGAACATTGATGTGCAGGGTCTTGAACATCTCCAAAAATTTCCTGAATTGTTCATCGTGCTGATCTTTCTTGACCTTGGCCGGGTATGGTAAATTAGGTCGATTTTCAGTCAGTGTATCCTTATCCCTACTCCTAGCCCTCTTATGTTCATTTGTATCAGCATCATTGTTCTTATCATCCCTCACAACCACCACTTGAGGCTCTGGAAACTTTTCCTCCCTCACTTGAACAAGTGGTGATGCTAATTCCCTTCCACTTCTCAATACAACTGCCTTCAAGGACTTTCGGGGATTAACCTCTGTATTGCTGAGTAACGACCCTGGAATATGCTCAGCAAGCGTCTTAGCAATTTGAGCCACCTGATGCTACAAATTATGAAGGGATGCTTGCTGATTGCGTGTCAATTCTTCATGACCTGAGAGATGAACATCGTTAAACTAAATGTACCTCGCTAGAAGAGTTTCAAGCGTCAGGCCCTTACCGTCCTAAGGCAGAGCCCTAGGAAATTGAGCTTGCTACTGTGGTGGTGGTGTCGGTCGCTGTTGTCCTTGTGCCGATTGACTCTACGAAACATTGGGGTGGTTCCTCCACAACGGATTGTATGTACTGCTGTAGGGGTTGTTTTCGTACCGATTATTCTACCCAATGAAGTCAATCTGTTCAATACTCATACCCCCATCAGAAAAGGAACAACTCGGCCTGGCTTGTCCTCCCCATGTATCACAATTCATCAGAGAAGCTTGGGGTTGCACTTGCATTACATCGAATCACTTGGAAATGCTTCGACTTATGCTGCCAAAGTGGTAAGTGCATCAATCTCATAAATGCCCACCGCCTTGACTCGCTTGTTTCTTTTTGAACTCCACTGATACCCATTGGATGCATATCTTCAATTAAGTTTTGTGCCTCCTCGGGTCTCTTACTGCATAAAGATCCTCTGGTCACTGCATCGAGCATCTGCTTAGTGGTGATGTTCAATCCTTTATAAAAAATCTGAATCTGCATCCATTTCATTATCCCATGCTGTGGATATGTCCTCAACAAGTCCTTATACCTCTCCCACATATCATATAAAGTTTCAAACTCTAATTGGCGAAATGAAGAAATGTCACTCCTGAGCTTGGTAATTTTAGCAGGAAGGAAATAGCGAGTGAGAAATTTTTCAGCCAATTGAGCCAAGCTTGTGATAGAACCAGCTAACAAGGAGCTTAGCCACTGCTTGGCCCTTACTCACACCTAAAATGTGAACAATCGAAGGCGCACCACATCCTCGGACATATTGTTCACCTTGAATGTATCACAAATCTCTAGGAAGCTCGATAAGTGGGCATACGGGTCTTCATCTTGGAAGCCATCAAATTGGCATATCTACTGTACCATCTGAATGAAATTGGGCTTCAATTCAAAATTGTCCGCTGCGACAGGGGGGCGAACAATGCTCGATCCTGACCCTTCCAGATTTAGCCTTGCATAGTCTGAAATACTTCGTTGGTTACTGGCTGTGGTATCTTCTTGGTCTACTTCAATACTGACCTCAACTGACCCAGATTTCTTAAAACTAACTTGCCTCCATCTCCGATGGAATGTACGTTCAATATCTGGATCAGGGCTTGGCAATGGAGATGAACTCCTACAGGTTATACACAATTACCTTCACAAAAAAAGGGAAATAGATTAAGAACAGGTGGAATAAAGGAAAATCACACACTAACAAAAAATGAATAGAAAGAATTAATACTAAAACAAACAAACCAAAACAACAAGAAAAAAAATGAAAACAGGAAAATAAAATGACTAGATTACTAACATTCAAAATTTCCTAAAAGTTGCCTGTCCCCAGCAACGGTGCCAACAACTTGATATGCCCATTGCGTATCCGTAAGTACACAGATCATATAAGTAGTAAAGTTATACCCAAGGTATCGGGTAGTAGAATCCTTAGTGACTGGTGTAGCTTTCAGTACTCTTTCTCAATTTAATATCAAGTCGATTAAAGATTGGGTTTAAATGTGACTAAAGGTCAACTGGCTAGGAAAAATCAGAGGAAACAGAATAAGGGGGTTTTTCTAGCGAAATAAGAATGAATAGGAGAAGCACCCCGGATTGATCCCATGGTGTTGGAAGTAATCAAACCCTTACAATGCTCATCAGGTACATTCTAAGGATCCATGTATGTTCTAGCAGCCTTGTTGCAACTATGGCGTTGATAAACATCAAGTAATTGATTATAACTATGGGTTTGATGCACTTCAAGGAAGGTAATTACACTAAGGCAATCAACACACATCAAGTCTTATAATCAACTATGCAAATCACACTCATCAAGTAATGCAACACAAGTTTAAACATGAAAAATAATAAAACTCCATGAACATTGCAAAAGAGTATTCAATTACAAAATACAACCAAGTTCAACAATCTGTGGCACCGGAGACCGTTAGCCCCTCATGGTTCACACAACAAAGAATCAATAGCAAAAACAGATAGAAAGAAATCCATAAACTCCCTATGCTCTTGCATTGACGTTGTGCTCCAAGGACCTATCTCATAGATGAAGCTCCACTCCTAAAATGTCCTTCAATTGCCGTGCTAATTCCTCCCTATAAGATGCTGGATGACGCTGATGAAGGTCGTCCTCTAGATACAACCATTGCCTAAAGCCAAAAGTCCCCAAAACCTAATTTTCGATGCTTAAAACCTTAGTCCAAACCCAAGCACGAGCGTGCTTGGGCTGTGATTCCGAGCGTGCACTTTATGGGCAATTGATGAATTCAGCAACTTTCTGAAAACTCACCAGACAGTGAAGTGCACGGCTTAAACACACCAGTGCTTAGGCCGTGCTTCTATTTGCACACTCGTGCTCTGAGACCTGAAACCTGCTTTTGAATTCTTCACTTCTCTTGATAATCTTGTAATCTGCACAACTAAGGAGCACGGCTGCGCTCAGGCCATGCTTGCCTTGAAGAGTTGCACTTTAGATCATATCGTATTGAAATCTTCTCAAAAATCTTTTATATGTATCCGAGGACCTAATTATCTGCACAAGTAGCATAAAATATCCTAAATAGCACCGAACTAGAAAAATAACAACTAAAGGATAAAAAAATAATAAGTAAAACATGGATGAAATATGTATATAAAATGCACTCATCAAAAGTATTCAGGTTTTATTGGTTTTAAAGTATGTTACATGATTGGAGCTAAGTTCCATTCTTGTCTTGCCAAGGTTTCTGGATCATAGTATTTGGCTGGGATAGTCTTAATACCATTGCTTCCTAAAATGTTTATAATATTTTTAACCCTGTCTTAAGCATGTATTTTATTTGGTTATTTTTGGATATTTATCCTGTGAAGCCTTTTGTGAGGGATAAATTTGGTTATGTACTTACCATATTATATCTTTTTGTTTCAATAACGAATTTAATATGATGTAAATAAAGTGCTAATTGAGACTATGTAATATGGAGTTAAATAAACAATCTCAAAGTTATTGTTCATATCTATTTCCATTAACCCTATGGCTGATTTGGACATAGAGTCTATGTCTTGAATCTACAAGACTTGCTAGAACTTTAGTTCCAACTTTTCCTATGCACCTGTTATTCCTAAAAAAAACATTCATAAATGCATGACGGTATAATCTACTTTGCATAATTTATCAAAAACTTCTGGGGTAAGTAAATCTAAGACTATTTGTGCTTCATCATACTGTTCACAGGCCGAGTCAGAGTCCCTCTTCGAGGCTTGGGAAAGGTTTAAGGAGTTGCTGAGGAAATGTCCCTAACATGGATTTCCGGATCGGATTATTATCCACATTTTTTATAACGAGATGAAGGCTAGTTCTCGACCGATCATTGATGTCGCCGCAGGTGGCACCATGGAGAACAAAACTCTGGTGGCTGCCCGTTAGTTGATTGAGGATATGGTAATGAATAGTTGTTAATGGAGCGCCCGTGATAGTAAGAAGTTGGCTTAAATTTATGAGATGGATGCCGTGACATCCCTAGTAGCATTAGTCAAGAGGCTTAGCAAGAATGTGGATGCTTTGACTATCTCATAGAATTCACCCATTTCAACATGTGATGGTTGCGGGGGAGGGCACATTCAAGCCAACTGTTCTATTGTTGCCGGCCGTTCAACACCTGTTGAGTATGTGGATTTTGCTGGTAATGCGCCAAGGCGGAACAATCCCTACAGCATTACATATAATCCGAGTTGGAGGAATGGCCCAAATTTTTCATGGGGGAACCAAGGGCAGCAAAAGCCAAATGCATCTCCAGGATTTCAAACCCAGCTCCACATGACAAGGTTTCGGAATTAAAGAAAGTTTTGGACAAATACATTCAATCATCAAATGTGAGGCAGCAAAATGTTAAGACAATTCTCCATAACCAACAAGCTTCTATTCAGAATTTGGAAAATCAAATGGGACGAGATAGCCAAGATTCTTATAGAAAGGCCACAAGGAAGTCTACCTAGTAATATTAAGACTAACTCTCAAGAACATACTAAAGCAATCACTTTGAGAAGTGGTGTTTAAGCTTTGGCGCAAACACCGCATTATGCTAAGAAATACCTACTCACAAACAAAAGGAAAATTGAGGAGAGCACGACAGTGGTCCTTAAGTCTAGTAGTTCGACTATCTTACAGGGTAGGTTGCCCAATAAGATGAAAGATTCGGGGAGTTTTATCATCCCTTGTTATATTGGAGGTCTTGGGGAAGAAAAAGCGTTGGCAAATTCTGGAGCGAGCATTAATACGATACCTTATGCGATACTTCAGAAACTTGGTTTGGGAGAACCACACCCTACTTCCATGACGTTACAATTGGTAGACCAAGGTCTTCGAACACACCAAACTTGGCACTCTTCAATCATAATATAATAAGGTCCATCAATTGTGTTATGCAATTACAGTCTTTTCATAAAGCTTCAATGAATACTTCCAAGTTTGGTTTCAATCAATTTAAACTTGGCCTTCAAGCTAAAGGCGGGAGGAGTGGGAATTTAACCAAAGACTTCCAAACTATCAATCAACCACTCTAACCAAATGATCTATACTGCTTATTACGATGTTACCAAAATAAAATCATGCAATAGCTAATTTAAAAAAATCAAAAAAATTAGAAATCATCCATAATAAATATGGAGAATTTGAGAAAATTCAAAATAATTCAAAACATAGTTAGAATAAATATTAAAAATTCTTACTTAACTTATATACCTGTCGAATTAAATTATCTACTTATTTTTTAGGTGCGAGAGGAATCAAAGCCCATGTAATTCTTTTCCTTAAATCGGAGATCGGAATTAGTACCCATCATTTATTTGTCAGCATCGAATTCTAGCTCTTGCCCAAATTTGGGGGGCTATTATTATAATCATCATGTAATAAGTGAAGAAAAAGTTATGAGCTACTAGACTTCCATTACTATTTTTTGTCAAAGAATTTAAGCATGCTGCCCATAGTCCATGCAAATTTAAATTTCAATGTTTCGTGGGGGCAAGTACAATTGGGAACATATTGTGTGTAGCATGATCCATGTGCTATCGAGCCTATGTTTTCCTTTTTGTAATTTATTTTCAATAGCTTAATAACAAGGGGTTATAGCTTAGCTGGATAAGGTGCTAGGTTTATGAGGGAGAGATCACGGGTTTGGGCCTGCTAACCTCATTAACATTTTTAACTCTGCAAATTTTTAGAAAAAGATTAAAAAAAATGGTTGAGCCCATCGGCTTAGCCCAGGGGTTTGATCGAGCCAACCGAGCGGATGACGGGCTGGGGAAGGCCTAACACATAAACAACTTTGGCAATAAAATTCCAGTGTGAGTCCAGGCCACATATGGTTTCTTATTTGATTATAACACCTCATGGCAGCCCGATTCCAGTGAGTCCAGGGCAGGACTAGTTTCTTATTTGATTATAACCCCCCATTACTCTCCTTATTGATCTTTCAGTTTAATTAATCACCGGACAATTTATCAAAATTGATCTTCGATGAAGCGTCCAAATTTGATCTTCAATTTCCATCTACTGCTAGCTTTGATATAGCAACACTAAATCGACTTAAATAATTGTTTGACAAATAATACCAACACATCGTGTCAACTCATCAATGCACTAACAATAACAAAATTAATTATAGTATTGTGATTCAATACTGATGCTAAATACTGTATTTATTAAATTTTGCAAACTGAAACAGATGCGGTAGCAATTACATCCATGCAATTTCAAAAAATCAGCAGAAAATCACATGCTATAATTAATTTGTCAAGCCTTGGAATAGTATTGAAATCTATCATTCCTAAATATTGATCACTAATTCTAAAAATCTTAAGCACTATTTAATTTAGAGCAATTAATATTTAAATAATCATCGATGGTTGGATTAAGATTTTTTCCCTGAAAGACACTAACAATAAACTACTTATAACTTTGAGTGGGTTAATTGTTTATTTTAGCACCGTAAGTAGAAATATGTTCATGTTGACTTTGAAACTCTAGAAATTTGTACATTTTAATCTAAGCTGATGCATCAAACAAATCATGCTGTGATGAGTCTTTGGTCAAACAAATCTATATAGTTTAAGAGCAACAAACAATGATTCCTTTTCTAAGGTCACTAAATGCTAAGCCTTTTGGTCAATTGGTACTTGAATCCCCTATAAAAATATTTTGCAAGTGGTGAGAGTTTGAATCCACAAGTGGTGAGAGTACATATCCGAGACCTGTGAACACGAACGTGAATAGTCCCAACACCCACGTGTGCACGGGTCCCATAGGCCGCAATTGAGGCTTATACACACCCTATCTTAGTTTAGCGGGTCCATTAGAAAATTTGCTCTTTTTAACAAAAAAAAATGCTAAGCAAGCATTGACTCAAGCATACAAATACATCCGGATACATGCAATTTTTTAAAAAAACTTTTAGTCTGTTTTTCGAACTTTTGGTTGGCTATAAGTTCTAAGATATATATGCTAACAATCAACTTATCTGTGATCAAATAGCTTTGAGAAAAGCTCATACACCTTAAGATATCAAGAGCAATTGACCACAGTACGTAACAGTAGCGAATATTTATATCATCAGAACCATTACCAGAAACAATCCTGGCTAATTGATTTGAAAGATTGTAATATTTCATATTTTATAACACCCATAATCAAAAGATTTGTCTTCATCATTCATGAAACGATTTTTCCTCATTTATTTATCTTAAATGTCACAAGGACTTGAACATGAAATCAAGTAATAGCAATAAAAATCATTGTTTCACAATCACTTATTAGATGACGCCATTCCATTGAAACAACAAAAGAAAAACAGAAGGCAATTAATGATACATTGGTTCTAAAACTCATGAAGATATTATTCTTCAAACAAGTGATCAAAGATCAGCATCAAGAAAATATTGTGATAGAATCATCGACAGAACTCCAATATCTGTTGTAGAACCACATAGAATCAGCAACAACAGCATCGCCATCTTGGTTCCGATGCCATTCATAGTAGGCATGAGTTCGGTTCTTTATTGAAAAGATTGCATGACCAAAGCTGGCCTCCCGATAAGCTGAATACCTGGGCTGTGGATATGTCATGCTGCAAGATGAAAATGCCAATGAAATCTGAATTCGATTGCATAATTTTATTTCAAGTAATTTAAACAAGAAACAGTTGATACTTGTCATACTTTGTTGCAAGTCCTTCAAGATTTCCACCGTCACCAATGGTAACATATACTGGAGCAGAATGGTCATCTACAGGGGTGCATTCCCCATTAACTATGTTGTAAGCAACATTTGATATTCGATGCTGCAAGAATTGATTGAACAGTTAAATTAAGAATTTGTGAACTCCAGTAGGAATATTCACAAAAGAAAGGATGGCTCACAACCATGATAAGCCCATAGAAAAAAATTTGAGGGTCTCATAAGAACTTACACTGCGTTCATAGGCATGGACATGGCCTGCAAACACGACGTCGACTTTGTTTTGCACAAACCATGGCTCATACATTACACGCATGGTTTCCCCCTCCATATAGTGATAGTTGTAACTATTATACCATGGAGAGTGCATAAGAACAATTAACCACGGTGTCTCACTTCTGTTCACTTTTGGGAACTCTGCTTCAAGCCATTTGTATTGAGGAGTGTACTTACCTAGAAAGCAAAGAGGTAAGTCATCAATTAGCTCAACTTAAAATATATACACAAGCTATGGATGGAATAACATAAACAAAAACAAAGAATAGTAACCAAACTATTAGAGCAACTAACACTCCAACAACAGTTAATTTAGTAACCAAACTATTAGATAAACGAGACAAGATCTCTCATCCGATCAGCTTAAGTTATTGGGTTAGATTAGACCAAGATAATATGTCTAGTTTTCGTTTGACATGATGTCAGAGCTTTATTTATTTGGTTTGTTCGCAACATGACTAATTAAAATATACTAGCACATACTAAAAGGGTGTATTAGAATAATTAATAATCCTACATCAATTAATTTCAAAAATATGAGTTTGAATATCTAATCCAATCGGCTTCAATTTTTGGAATGAATCAGGATCAAATAATATGTTTTATTTAATCTAACAAAAATACATGTGCAATGTAAATGATTACATTTACAATTAGCAGATAAGTTCATCTCGAATAGACTTTGCATGTCCAACAAACATTCATATTAAGAGGTGTATCCACTATTAACATGAAAATACTATTGCATATCAGGAAAAGCACTTAGGGAGTAAAACAAAATAAAGAGTTAGATGAAAATTTGATGCTAGCTTTGCATCATATGGAAAACGAAATAGTTCCTCTCTTTATTAATTACATTAGTAATTTTATGAAACAATGACATTCAATTTGTTTATCCCTAAATCAAAGAGATTCTCAATCTGCAACTTAAAACTAATTTGGAATGATAATCAGAAAAATCAGACATTGATATAATCTAATTAAAAACAAACTTTTATATACAACAGTAAGAAAGTGACAAATATGACTTCACCTAGGAAAGAAAACCAATGTTTAAAACATGAGTTCTAGCTAATTTTGCTGAAATACTTCCTCAAAGATTTTGGGTCTGCTTTTGTTGAGAAATCATGAATGCCAATAAACAACAATGTCCGTTTAAGGAATTCATGGCCACCATATCAAACAGATAGATACAAAAACCAATGATAAAATTATAGTTAAGAAACAAGTAATAAATGTTTTTCATCCTCAACAAGAATAGTAACATACTGTGCAAAAAAAAAAAAAGCATAAAACCAAAATAACATGTCCTCTATCTTTCCAAAAACGATATGCACATAATCTAAAAAAATACTAAATCCTGTCATTGAAGTTTAATGTCACAATTCAGAGTTTCCGACAATTATTTTCGAATAAAAATATTGAAGATGAAATTATCCATACCATAAGCGGAATAAGATGACAGGACAATGATGTGTGTGGAGGCACGCTTGATCGAATACCAAAATGGAGCTGTGCTACCGGAAGCCTTATAGGGAACTGTGTACCTGTGCCGAAATGGCTTGAATGGCTTGGTTTCACCCTATAAACATGTTACACATTTTATAATATTAGCATAAATAGTCTAAATGTGAATGTAGTTCTCCAGACTTAATGCTGACGATTAGAACTAGAAAGCAAAATATCACCATGTTTCTTGCATTGTATACAAATGGCACATCATGCGCAAATAAAGTAATGATACAAAAAGTAGAAAGCATTTGGTGTGATAAGTTTGCTGCTCACAATTTCTGGAGCAAAATCAATTTCATGGTTTCCAGCTGTCCATATCCACGGCTGATATGCAACACTTCTCTCCACAAACCTTCCCCATGTATCCCATCTGACATTATCATGATTTGGATAGTTGTCAGCATAAGAAAGATCACCCACAAAAAGTACAGTCTCTCCTTGAATAGGATTTGACTCATAATGAGAAAGCGTGCTATTTGAGTCATAACTCTGTCCGAGATCCCCTGCATAAGACATAAGATCATGAAAACTACATCAAGCCTATGACCAAATACTTCAATCTTTCCAAAAACAAAATATCTTCATTGTTTCACTGATCTTAATGTGAATTTAGAACCTGACATTATTTTAACCAGTATATACATGATTATGGTGAAAGGTACTTGTAATGTTTAGAAACACTTGACAGTAGCACAATTACTGAAGTGGACAACTACCAGCTAGCTATCAATGCTGATATATGTAAAACATCTCCCAACGGAGCCCTAGTTTGCAACTAAGAAGCATTCCTGGAATTTAATTGGTGGGGAAAATCATGCATCACTACATTGAAGATTGTTGACATTATGATTCAGGGGAAGGATAACATATCTTAAGATGACATTACTTTTTGTCAAAAGGATACCCGGCAAAACTAAAACATCAAACAAGAATTATCTTTGCTTTGGATTGAGTATGAATGATGGACATGTTCCGTCTATGTTAACAGTCATAAAACGTTTTTACATCAACATTTAACTATCGTGGCTTAAGAAAGGAAAAAAATATACATAAGAATTACTTTTATTACAAATTTTCATAAGCCTGCAAGGCAATTGGCTTGGAAAGTGGTGATTTCTTTGTAGCTATCATTAGCGCAAGGAGTAATTTATAGACGACATAAGATTAAAAAAAGAGTGGCATATAGAAACTTTAGATAAACGAGGAGGTGACATTGCACGGCATAATATAATGAGCATAGCTATTTGTTGTGGCAGGCTAAAAAAGGTAATGATATTACACAAAATTCAGCATCTTCTTAACAGAAATTTGAGAAGATTGAGCAAGAGTAAAATAAAAGCATGAAAATATTTGCCTACAAAAGGCAAAAATTCAATTCTGTTAGGAGAATAATATCAACACAGATGAAATTAAACATAAGCAAATAAAAATCTATTCTGATGATGACCATGAATTTCCTCTACACAAATTTCTCAAAAACAAAGTGAAATTTTGTTAGAAGTTTAAGCAAGTTTCCTACTTCCAAGAGAAACATAAAGAAGTGTTATTGGATATTAACAAATTGTGGAGACAGAAGATTATTCAAGTTAACATATCTATCCAGTAAATAATATATATCAAAGGCAGACAGTCCAAATGTAGGGTAAAACTTAACCATAATATATTGATGAAGATAAT
The DNA here is from genome assembly GCA_902712375.1 of Dioscorea dumetorum. Taxonomy (NCBI): domain Eukaryota; kingdom Viridiplantae; phylum Streptophyta; class Magnoliopsida; order Dioscoreales; family Dioscoreaceae; genus Dioscorea; species Dioscorea dumetorum. The sequence continues at coordinate 3,504,128 of CACTHL010000490.1, read as the reverse complement.
CTTCAATTAATGGTATGGTGAACGTATAACATAAAGAAATCATTTTGAATAGTTGGTTTACTTGAATAGAGATGTTATTGAGGATAGCTTCTACGGGATTAGAAAGATCAGGGACACACAAAATCCTTCAAACTACTCCATTAGAATTGCACTTACAAAAGCTTCATAGCATAGAAGTAGTAGACCTGTCAAATGGGACTTATGATTCATGTGACTGTGGATTATATAGGTGCAGATCAAATTAGCAGGAATATAAGAGAAACACTTACTCATATGGTAAATTTTCATCCGTAATAATATTTGTAAGGTCAATGACATGGAAGGGACATTGCCATGTGAATGTGCAAGATAAAGCAATCAAACTAGCTTTACGGGCATATATATAAATAGAACCAAAAGCTCTTTCTCAACATATATTCACATACTGGCCTTAGTGGGTTAAAACAGAAGACGGTAAGAGCAACAAGAAAGAAAATTCAGAGTACACTGTCAGCAAGGTTAGATGAAGAGTTTACAGAATAAAATTTCTGGTGGTTTAATGGGGATTAGTTACTGAAAACAGCACTTGAGATAACAAATCTAGAGATAAATCCACAGTAAGTAAACAGACAGAATCATTGTTTAATTCTGCCAACCGCCAAAGGCAAGCATAACTTCATGCTTCTCTATTCATTGATGACATAGATTGTGTGAAAAATTCAAAGTGAACTGAGAGTGATGACAACCGAAACAAACCATCACCAAACAAAATATATATTGCTTCAGTTTCAAATACACCAAAAAAATTAATATAGAACTTCCTATTTATTATTAGCAAAATGAATAGTTACCTATGAGACCAAATGTGTAAGGAACATCAGGACCAACTTCTGGAGGGGTTGTGAACCAGAACTGCCGTGTTGTATTCCCAATCCCCACTTTATAGTAATATTTTGTTGAAAACTGCAAAAAAGTTCAACGGTCCTACTTTAAATCTTCAAACTCCTTGGAAAATACTATAAGGCTTAGCTGTTGATATACAGGTTGCTTTGACATCAGTAGATAACATTAGTAGACCGTCTTATTATTTGTGCATGGGATTAGCACGCAAGGAGAAAGCCTTAAGCATCAATAAAGGAATGGTAGATCTCACAAAGGCAAAGGAGAATCTTAGGACAAACAATAAATCAGAATAGGAACGAAATAGTACTACATTTTATTGTACTCTTTTATGGCCACCCACCTTCAAATTCTTGAGTGTGCAATGATGAATGAACCCAGATGTGTAGTTGTAATACTTATACTGTGTGAGCTTGCCTTCGGCATGGAGCTCAAAATTATCCTCAGATGTCCCATAGAGCACTGAGTTAGAGCCTGGCTCATCCTGAGTGACCCATGAGACAATCACTGCTGACCCATCCATGTTACCTTGAGTTATATGAACCTTCAGAAACAAAGAACAAAATCAGAAAATGCGACTTCCAAAAAGAAACCCAATCAAAGTAACAAAAGATGAGAAAAGAACAAAAACTTAGTTGGTAAGCCAGAGGAATTGTTGTGATATGAATGAAAAGAAAATTATAAACTTTGCACGCTGGAAACGAGATAATTTCCAAAAAAAAAAAACGACAGAGAGAGAGAAAAGCGCACAAAGTATCAGCAAAAAGCAACGTGCAAAAAGAAAACCAATGGCCAATTAAAATAAGAAAAAAAGGAAAGAAAAAAGATCAAATCGTAAGCCAAACCACCATGGCCCAATAGATAATTTACAGATCAGCGTAGAGTCCCCCAAAAAACAGAACAACAATTACTTGGTAATTAAGAGGAAATTATTGAAACACCAACTTAAAACGAATCAATGCAAAGAACAAGGTAATCTCCACACTGAACAAGCAGGTAATTTCAAAAAGAATCAATGCAAGCAACATAAGGGATAAAGACTAAAGTTCACAAGAATCAGCCAAAGCCGTGCCCATGCCCTCCACCCCACCCTCAAAAATAAAAAAATAAAAAAAAAAACCCAACTCTAGTCACACACTAGTAGGAAAAAATATCCAATAAAACATGATTTGCATGGTAATCCAGAAGAAAAACAGAATCAGGAAATAGAGTGCCAAAAAAAGATTACAGATGGTAGGAAAGATATTTTGCAAAAAAAAAACAAAAAAAAAAAAAAATAAATAAACAGATAGACATGACCTGCTGGGGAGCATTGTAACCAGAAGGAACTCTGAAGACATCAGCATCAAGAGGCATATCAATGGTTTTCTCGACCTTGCGGACAAAGGAACTGGTGACACCACCATGGCAACACCCCAAGAACAAACCAAGCAACACAGTAAGAATAAGAAGGGGATTGAGTTGATCTGCCATGGCAAAACAAGAAAAGAAGAGAGCCGAGAGAGTTTGTCAAACAGGACGAAGAGTAGGAAATACAAGAGGAGAATATGCAACAAGTCAATGTGAAAGGAGTTGGAAAGAGAGAAATTTATGCAAACGAGAAATCTGTGGATAGGGAAGATGTTGACTTTGAATAGCAGGAAGGGAGATGCATTTGTGTGTGTATGTGACAGCTGATTAAAGATTTTTCTATTCCTTTTATTTATTTGGAATTCTTTGTTAGAACCTCGCCGGAGAGACAACACACGTTGCCGGCGAGATCACGGCCAACACACACAAAAAACTCACGCGAACACAATGCACACGATTTCGTTATGGTGCTGCTGAATTGGCCCTTTTCCTGGACTCCATTGCCCCGTTTATATAAACTATTACAAGGAAAGAAATCAAGGCCTCTCAATCAACCCAAAATAATCGCATGCCTAATTTAAGCTATCTACCAAACAATCACACGCCTAATTTAAGCTACAAACAAAGCAAATACTAAACTTAGCACCCAAGGATTATTCTCAACAATCTCCTCCTAAGCCTTGTGGTGTGCGTGCTATAAACATCAATGAGGCCGATCTTTGAACGTAGCTCAAGGAACTTGGTCTTACCAAGAGGCTTCGTCGAAATGTCGCTTAGTTGTTCTTCGCTCCCGATGAACTCCACATTGATCACGCCATCCTCGGCGAGACTCCCGGACGAAATGATACTTCATTTGGATGTGCTTACTCTATCCATGGAGTACTGGATTCTTGATCAAAGCAATGGCGAGACTTGTTGTCCACCCGCAGCACCGGCGCTCTTGGTGCTGATCCCCGCACTTCTGCCCGGCACTCGAGCTAGCCACGAGTGCTTGACAAGCGGCGTTTGCAGCTGCTATATACTCTGCCTCGCAACTCGACCGTGCCACCCCCTTCTGTTTCATGGATTGCCGGGTGATTGGGCTGCTGCCGAGGAAGAACATCACGCCGGTCGTGCTCTTCCTTGCATCGACATCACCAAAGCAAAATCGTTGTCGCCGAACCCCGTCAAGCGAGCCTCCTTTTCCTCCTTCCCGCCAAACCAAAGGGCCAATTCAGCAGCACCATAACGAGATCGTGTGCATTGTGTTCGCGTGAGTTTCTTGTGTGTGTTGGCCGTGATCTCGCCCGGCAACGTGTGTTGTCTCTCCGGCGAGGTTCTAACAAGTGGCATCAAGAGCTAGGTTCGGGGCGGGACCCGAGAAATGACGGGAAAGAAGGCCGACGACAGCACCTCCAAGGATTATTCTCAACATTCTTTACTTTTGTTTTTCTGTTTTTTTAATTGTATTTACTTAATTTTTTTTTCAATCTTTTGTGATTGTACAAGAGAACGAGATTTGTGGGAGGTGAAGGACTATCCTTAAATTTGCTCCATAGTTTTGCTAGTTTTTAATAAATATTACAGGGCTGCGGAGAATATTCTAACAGTATCCTTGTAATATACTTAATTTGCATTTTTTAAATATTTCTAGGATTAAGCAAGTACGTTTCGTGTTCAGCTTGAGTGCATGGCTTGTTTAATTATAATTAAAAAGACCATTGATGCCTCCTGTTCTAAAGGAAGCAGCATGAGAAACCTTCTAAGATTTAAAGTTGTAGAGGGTTGAAGTTTGAATATATATTAAATTTTAATTTTAAAAAAATTATATTGAATACCTAAAAACATCGCACCACAATTAATTGTTAAAGAAACATATAAATATATTTTTCATAAAAGACACAGCCAACAATAGGTGAATGTTACTATTATTTATAGAGGACTAGCGTTGTATTAGGATTTAAAACAGCACTATTCACTTATCATTTGAATGACTTACCAATAGATCATTTAGAGGTTATCTCAATTAATTAATATTTTGAATAAGTTGAATGAATAAATAATAATTATAAACAACTATAAAGAAATATAAATGTGATGGATCTAGAAGAGATAAATAGTTACTTGAAATTTAATCTACAAGAACAACTAAGGGGAAAACATGTTATTATTTTTGCTATTACTTGTGAATTTTTTTTAATAAAACACCCCTCAACATCAAATGAAGTTATATTTGTGTCTAAAACCTTATTGTGATTAAAAATTTTTCAATTATATATATTATATCTTATTATTTAGAATATACTATGAAAATCTCATAAACATATTTTAGTTGCTTTTATGTGGACCACGATTGAATGGTTCCATAGATTGAATTCAATCAACAATTTACTAGTTGACCCATCCATTGTCCACAAGCTTATTTAGAATATACTATGAAAATCTCATAAACATATTTTAGTTGCTTTTATGTGGACCACGATTGAATGGATCCATAGATTGAATTCAATCAACAATTTACTAGTTGACCCATCCATTGTCCACAAGCACATCTATTCCATATTTTGGTTTTCTTATTCCATATTTATCTCCATAAAAACTCATAGGAAGGAATAGTAATTCCTATATGGAAAAGAAAACCATTTAATTTAATTTCTTAATTTTGTAATTTAATTAAAAAACATCTATTAATTTAAGATGGAAATATTTATGCTACTATATATTAAACTATTATGATTCTAATGCAAAAAGAGGAAATGGAATTTTTTAAAAAAACAAAAAAACAAGGAGTGGTATATAATAATGAAATGAAAATAGGTGTTGTTACCCAAAACGTACCTAAAAATTATATATTTATTACTTATTATGGAGATTTTTTGTTTTAATTTGATGATCGGTATCTTTTTGACTAAGATTATTGATACATTTCATTTCATAATCATTAATAATATATAAATATTCTCCAAAGTCACTGGTATCCAATTATTATTCGCGTTATATACTATATTTTCTTGTGATTTCTTTTTTCATTTTCCATATTTAGCCTTTCCTATTAAGTGTTAAAAAAATAACTTCTTTTAGTTAATTTTTAAAATTTGTCATTATTGTTTACTGATATTTTAAATATGTTTTTCAAAAATGTTTAGCTATATTAAAATAAAAAAAATTAATTATAGCTTCGAAAGTTTTAAAACGTCCCAATTAGTTATTGTGGAAATTAACAAAAAACCCCATAAGTTTGCAATACGGTCAAAAACACCCCGTTAATTTCTCAATACCTAAAAACCCCTTCCTTTTAAAGTCAATGTTTTCCAACCCCCCAAAGTTTGCAACGGACGTTAATGGAGTTATATTTGAATTTTATGGATGAAATTACCCTTTCTTGTATGGGAAGTCGTTACACTGGAACTTCTGAAAGGTGGGGCAGTTTCCTTTAGGGTTATCCCAAGACACGTCCGTATACGCCTTTCTTCTCGAACGCGCATCATTGGCTTTTCCATTTCCGAAGTTGTCTCTGCGTGGACATCATACGCAATTTCAGTTCCCAAAACTTTGAATCACTCGTGGCAAGCGTTCAACACTTTCATCAGTTTGCAGTTCAAGGTATTAAAGAAATTGTGTTTTAAGCAAGGGTTTTATTTGAACCACTCTGTTACACAGAGATATTCGTCGGTTTTGTTTTGTGGTTCTGTTTTTATAGGAAGATGCTGAAGGCTGCGGGGGAACTTCTCGACTGGGGTTTTTCTGGTCTGCAGGCAGATTTGTCGGCCAGGGTTTTGGTTTGTCTAATCTTTTCAGCTGTGTCCACGAACATCGAAAGAGTTTTAGATTGTTTTTATTTGTGTAATGTTTACAACGTGCGTTTCCCCTTTCATTTCATATGGTTGCAGTTTGTAAAATGAGGTTTCCGTGTAAGAAATGGGTTTTTGTTTAAAACCTTAGGTCTCTGTTTAACTATTTATATCTCTGTTTAATAATTGAGCTTTCCGCTTAACATCTTATATCTCTGTTTAACAGTTGATGTCTCCGCTTAACAAATGTTGTCATTGTTGCAGTCTTGTGATTATGGCGGTAAACATAGTCAACGGCAAATGCTACTTGACACCAGTAGTGGAAACATTGGCCGAATTGAAAGTCCACATAACCTCTCAACATTGGGAGATCATCCGAAGGACACCGTTCGCGGCATTTACTGAGGTGGAAGCTATATTCCAGGAGAGGGTCGTTCTGGATTCGCTTCTACAGAGGTACGATGGCCGCACCAATAAATTCAGGATCGGGGCTAGCCTGCTGAGCTTTAGGCCTGAGGATGTGGCTTTGATTCTGGGTCTGCGTTGCGACGGAGATGCGGTCCAATTTAAGAAGAAGAAAACACAGTCAGCATTCGAGGGAAGGTATTTATCAAAAAGCTACGAGAGACATCGAGAGTCTATCAAGGCCACTCTCCAGCGGCTTGTGGGACAGAGGGGGGAGGAGGAAGATTTTGTGAAATTGTTGATGGTGTACCTCATGGGGACAGTCCTCTTCCCGACTACCTCATCCTCGGTGCCCAATTAGATCGTCGATTATGTCGACGATCTACCAGGCATGGGGCGTTACGCATGGGCCCATGCAACACACAAATGGCTTATGAAGGATGTTCCACAAGCTGCAGCTCGAGTGCAAGCCAGATGCGCGGGGGGAAGGTAAACGTGGGGTACATTAAGGGTTGCTCCATCGCGCTGTGCATCTGGTTTTACGAGCTGACCGAAACAGGAAAAAAAGTCCGTTTCGGCAAGACCCCAAGGGTGCTGTGCTACAGTGAAAGTACTTACCGGAAGCATGCGGCAATAGAAACCAGTTGGGCAGCTCTCAAAGGAAAAGAGGTAATAAATCATGAACAATGTGTGTAGAATGAGTAGTTAATGTTTAATTATAGTCTTTCCCATTTAACAAATGAGTAGTTGTGTTTAACTTTAGGTGTCTGCGTTTAATATGTGATAAGTGTCTAAATGTAGTTGCTTTTCATATATATATCGTATTCACTTTGCATGTATTTTGTGAGGTTTGATGCCCGTTTTGCACTTAATCGTCTATTATTTGCTTTGTAGGGCATAAGGAAGCTATGTAGAACAAGAAGATATCATTTAGGCAAAAAGAGAAGAAAGCAGGAATTTCATACAACCCCCATACTACCCAGTATGGGGGCCGTATGCACTGTAGCAGTGTAATGATTTGGAGTTCTGCCCAGATTTCCATACTACCCAGTATACGGGGCCGTATGCACCCCGTATGAATCGCGAATCGGTGGGTATAAATACTAACTTTTAGGGCATAATAGAGGACTTTTTGGCTGAACTTTTGGGAGGACTTTTTCTGGACTGTTTCTGGGCCGATTTAGAGAGATCTCTTGGGAGGTTTTGGGTGACCTTGGGAAGGAGAAGAAGGGCAAGAAAGCTAGGAGATCATTCAATCCCAAGGTCCAAGACCCTCAAGGCAAGAAGGCAACATCATTGAAGGGGAGATCTACCACGATTTGAAGGAAGGAGACCCGCAGCTAGAGGAAGCGTCATTCGGCATTCCTTTGGCAGTGGAAGCATCATTCGGCATATTTTCTACCTCCTCCTCCACCATTTTATCTAGGGAGTGTCAATTATGCTTTTCTTGTGTGTTTTACTTGATTGTATTGCTTGTTGTGGGATGATGACACGCTAGACCCCCAAGGCCACCGGGTGTTGGTGAACCTTGGGGGGGTTTTATCATGTATTTTGGATGATTGCTTGTTAATTCTATGCTTGGGTAATTTTGAGATCTAATCCATTGTTTTCATGCTAAGTGCTACATTAAGGAGAAATCCGTAGCTCTTTTATGAGTGATGCATGTAGATGTGACTTGCTCGCATGTATTAGATCATGAATGGATTAGAAGGGGACACTTGTATCATCACGCCGAGAAATCGGGTGTTTGGTAGCCCTCTATGTAGGTTTAATCCGAAGAAGAGTAGGTTTACGCCTAAGTGAGATTTCCTCGTACTTATTGCAATCGTAGGAATGTGGATTTGGAAGAAATTCCTATCTATGTTCGTATGGGATTAGGGTTCAATCGCCGAGAAATTGGGGTTGTTCTAATCTTGGAATCTCATGGTCCATTTTACCCTTGCATCTTTTATTCATCATCCATGTTTCATGATAACCCCTCAAGGGGATCGACATCCATAGGCCTTTGCATTTCATTGAGTTTCTTGCTTGCTTCTTGCTTGTTCTCTCTAATTTGTTCTTAATCTTGTTTTAAATTTTAATTGCACCTAGTAGAGTAAATTCCATCACTTGAGATCTTAGGCTAGATAATAGCTCAAGAAGGAGTAATAGGAGATCCTTAGCCCATGGAATACGATCCTTGTGTTTTCGCACAAGGTATTACTTGGCGATCCCGTACACTTGCGGGGAAGCAATCAATATGTTTATTCTCCGTTTAACTATGTGATATACCGTTTACGTGGCCATGTCAAATGTTTAAATACACCTGTTTTTTATTAAATTGAATGATTTGACTGAGATTGGTTTGTTTACGTATGTTAGTTTCCTGAGCTTGTCCCTGCGAATGCTGAGGAGAAGATATTTGTTCGGGCCAGCCGGCGGAGGGATGCTATTGCGCCGGAACCACTTGCCCGAAGGCAAGAGGAGAGGGCAGGCTCTTCCATGCGTGCTCGACGACATCGTTCCCCCACTTCCAGCCCAACACGCAATCCTCGGCATCGGGTAAGCCTTCCCCGACCCCGCCCGACGGCAACACCCCACGCTCCGGCCGCGACAACGTCAGTTCTCCCGATCACCACAGCCCCCCTGACTGCGGCAGCCCCCTCCACAACAGTAGGCGACGAAATCACTTCCGCGTTTTTGTAGGCGTGTCAGGTGATGATGAACACTTTTCCCCAGCTTGTTGCTCGGGTTGAGGCATTGGAGGCATGGTTTCAATCGACTGTACCATCTTACCAAATAAAGGAAGGGTCCAGGACGGAGGAGGCGTCGGAATTAGGTGACGACGACTTTATCGGGATGACCATTCCGTGAAGGCCACGTTTGAAGAGGCTTGCGAAAAAGGCGAAAGCAATAAAGCCTCTATGTTCACCACCGGCCGACGATGAAATAATAGCAGCACCAGCGGCGGCTGATGCTGTTGTTATGTCCGTCGCCGATGTTGACGTGCCCGCCGAGGTGGAGAAGATCGTCGACGCCGTTGCCACCGCCGCGTTTGAGGATTCCTCCGAAATCCCCGTCCCGGTGGAGCCGGTGGCTGACGGTGCGCATCGACGGTGGTGGCCACAATCCCTGAGGAAGAAGACCCAGCCGAGGATGTGTCTGCCCTTGATGATGTTGCCCTGGCCGCGGTTGAGAAGACCGTTGCCTCTGTTGTGGAGGAAGTCCTGCACATGGAGGAACGGGGGCAAGGGAATGCCGCATCCAATGCAGGCGCGATCCCGCAACAGCAAAAAATATCTAAGGATGAACCCAACAAAGCTGTTGACGGGGGCAAGGGAACGTCACCGAAAACAAAACGAAAGCGATGATCCTTGCCAACCAGCAATATGAAGAAGTTCGGAAAGACTTCGTTCCGAAGAAGAAAAAATACGCTGATCAATCGCACCTCGGCGTATTCGAGCAGGACCTTATCAAGATCTTCCTCAACTTCCCCATGGACTCGTAAGTGTGTTAGTTTTTATGTCTTTGTTTACATCCAGATGTTCACAGTTACGTTTTTTCTTTTTCGTGTAAGTGTATGGGTTACCGTTTACTATCGTGATTTACTATTTAACTTTCCGCGTTACTGTTTAACTATATACATTACCGTTTGAGAGTATACGGTTACCGCTTAAGATTTAGTGTTCTATTTTAATTACACATGTTGCCGTTTAACCACAGGGCCGTCGTATGGAGGAATGACTATGTCAGCACCACTCGGGCCAACCTATTTGTACTACTCGACAGAAAGGAGATAGTGACAGATTATGTGATGGACGCCTTCATGTGTATAATACAAAAGTCACTGACCAGAGTACCATATCCCTACAAGAAGCGCGCCTCTATCACAAGACCTCTGGCATTGTTTATGTCAAAACAGGAAGACGCACATGAGACGACTTTAGCTATAATCAGAGATGACACCAAAGTCGTTTATAACGTTGACATTGCCTTCCTTCCCATAATCATGAATGGCCACTTCCATTTCTTGGTGCTCGACAATAACAACCAGGAGTACAGGCATTACACTTCATGCCGATCCGAAGAGTACGACAAAGACGCGGTTGCAATGGTAAGTTCTTTGCGATATGAATGTATCGATCTATAGAGTTTCATAGATGGTTGTTATTCTAACCTCAAGTTGTACACCTCGACAGCGGGAACTATTCGACACCTGTCTCGAGATGGAGTATGGAGAGACGGTGACCAAACATTACCCGCTTGCTCACGACGATGCAACACCGCGACAAAAAAAAGGAAGTGTCGACTGCGCCGTATACGTCATGGAGTTTATAGAGCAATTACTCCAGGGCGAGAAGCTACATGTAACGCGCCAGGAAGTCGCTTATCTGAGATTGAAGTACACTGCCATCATATTTAAGGAAGGGCGCGCGACCGGCATCCAACAAAAAGGGATGCTCCCACCTTCGGGGAAGTAAAGATCTTTATCTTTATCACTGGCATTCTTTAACAAATGTAAAGCATTTTTGTCTTTATTGTTTAAATTCAATTCATTCTTTGCCATCGACATGGTAGACATGTCAATATAAATTTACTATTTCTTGTTATTCTTTCAAATTCAATTCATTCTTTCAAAATATTGTCTTACAGTTTCATTTTACGGTTTCGTTATAAAATTAAGTATATCTGCTTAAACGACACTGTCGCTATTGAAACATTCATTTACGTTTGAATTATAAGGTTTCCCGTTTAACATCCGGCGTTTCCGTTTAAAGCCAGCCGTCTCTGTTTAACTACAAGTCGTACCCGTTTAACTATTATTTTGTCTGGCCAACATACGGTGACCATATCCAATGCTACTAGTCTCTATTTAACTTTCGTTGTCGCCTGTTTAAATATCAATGCTTGAACATAAGCCAGACTTTCTCTCTCGAACGAAGTTGAATGATATTAACCAAGCTTCATCGGAAACCAAATAACTTCTAACCAGAGTTAACGGAAAAAATACGTGTGGATGTTTGCTAGTTTTTGTTTTGTATTCATCTCGGTGTTCTCGTCTGAGGTGGCAGACTTTCCAATATAAATATACTATCTTCTGCTCACCGTCTGTATGCCTTTATACTTCGCATTCTTAGCTTGAGTTGCAATTGTAACGAGGGTTTCGTTATAAAATTAAGTACATCTACTTAAACGACGCTGTCGCTATTGAAACATTCATTTACGTTTGAATTATAAGGTTTCCTGTTTAACATCGGGCGTTCCCGTTTAATGCCAGCCGTCTCGGTTTAACTACTAGTCGTACCCGTTTAACAATCGTTTTGTCTAGCCAACATACGGTGACCATATCCAATGCTACTAGTCTCTATTTAACTTTCGCTGTCTCTATTTAAATATCACCGCTTGAACATAAGCCAGACTTTCTCCCTCGAACGAAGTTGAATGACATTGATCAAGCTTAAACGGAAACCATATAACTTCTAACCAGAGTTAAAGGAAAAAAAATACGTGTGGATGTTTGCTAGTTTTTGTTTTGTATTCATCTCGGTGTTCTCGTCTGAGATGAGAGACTTTCCAATGTAAATATACTATCTTCTATTCACCGTCTGTATGTCTTTATACTTCGAATTCTTAGCTTGAGTTGTAATTGTAACGAGGGTTTCGTTATAAAATTAAGTACATCTGCTTAAACGACGTTGTCGCTATTGAAACATTCATTACGTTTGAACTATAAGGTTTCCCATTTAACATCCGGTGTTCCCGTTTAAAGCCAGTCATCTCTGTTTAACTACTAGTCGTACCCATTTAACTATCGCTTTGTCTGGCCAACATACGGTGACCATATCCAATGATACTAGTCTCTATTTAACTTTCGCTGTCTCGGTTTAAATATCAACGCTTGAACATAAGCCAGACTTTCTTCCTCGAACGAAGTTGAATGACATTGACTAAGCTTCAACGGAAACCACATAACTTCTAACCAGAGTTAAAGGAAAAAATACGTGTGGATGTTTGCTAGTTTTTGTTTTGCTAGTTTTTATTTTGTCTCTGAGGTGCCAGACTTTCCATATAATTGTAACGAGGGTTTCGTTATAAAATTAAGTACATCCGTTTACTTTTCAGAGTCTCTGTTTAACATTAGATGTGTCTCGTTAAAATATTGTGTCTCTGCTTAAAATTATGAAATAAGGTTACATTTACTAGACATCATTAAGAAAATAACAACGTTGCATTTAACAGATATCATTATGAAAATTACACAAAACAAGAGTTCATATTTTTCAAATGAAACCAAGGCGGGGTGAAACTATTAGTCGTCCCTTTTTGGCCCCTTCATAGCTTGGAGCAGCTTCTCGACGTGGGCCTTTCTTTTTTTGATTCCTTCCAGTTTTGCAGCATCAAACACTTCCTTCGCAACTAGCTCATAGCGGAAGTCTTCGAAGAACCACTCCAATTCGTCGTTGCTGGAGTAATGTGGAGGGAAGGAAGGCCCTGCTGGATTACGGGCGGCAACAGCAGCGGCGGTGGGTGGCACAGTGAGAGCAACGGGGGACAAATCGGGGGACGGAGCATCACTTTCCTCCCCACTGGACGGGGGACACAGCCGCTTTAACTCGATCTCTGCAGCAAGGTTTTGGGCCTGCTTGGAAGTTGTCACAAGCTCAGCACTAGAGAAGGAGGTACCGCCGATCGATACCGCCCTCAGAAAGACGGGGCTATGGTTTGGCCCTTCTCTGACAGCGGATTACTCCGGCAAGGGTAGACGCTTCTTCTGGGAGAGCTCATTGAGGAAAGACTTATACATTGTCTTCGTTCTGGATATGTCTGGAAGTTTAACTCTGTCTCAGCGTCTTGTTTAAATAGAAATCTTCGTCGTTAGCGTTTGAATTCAATTGCCATCGGTTATTGATGAGGGTGGTATCAGTTATCGATGTGGTGACATCTGACGTTTCGAATTCAAATATCAAATTAACGTGAGCAAGTAGTAATACAGTTCCATGAAGGGAGTACTCCACTTAAGTTTTCTTCCCACCATTAATTTAAATTCAATTTATTCTTTCCCAATGAGATGGCCACAACATGATTCCGTTTGAACTGGGTTAGTCCAACGGCTGTACTCTTGTGTAACTGATTTAAATTGATTAAATGTTAACTGTATTGCTTAAATATCAGGTACTTTGTTTAACATGACGCTTCTCAGCGTAACAAACAGCTTATCCATTTAACGTCAGTTGTCACACCCGTAGATAATACCCGTTTTCTTTTAACAATCGGTAACCCCATCCAAGTTACAAAGAAGGAGAATTAAATTGCTAAGTCTCCTATTTAAATATAAAAAGTAAACACGCAAAATTTATTTGTTCCCTTCAAGAATTATTCGCCTACGACGCCTACTCGAACACAATTTCATTACAAGATTCCAAATGTCTGCCAACACTTCAGTTCAAACAAAACCGTGCAATTTTTAATCAGGAGAACTACTTCTTACGCGATAACTTCAAAAGAAATGAGAACTCCGTTTGTAAACAGTCCTCACATGTAATAAAATATGGCTTCTGATAATTAAATAGTAATTAACATACCGAACTAGATAATGAAGCTCTCCATATTTAAAAACAGGGGTCACTTGCAATACCTATGAAGTACTGTCCAGATAAACGACTATGTTTCCATTTTCACATTCCGTGAATAAGGTGAAATATGAATGAATCCCAAAATGAAGTTGTCTATGTTCAAATAATCGTTTAAGTTTCAGTTATCATATGTAAAATAAAGTACTAACATTTTAAATATTTGCGTCACCGTTTAGAAAATGTGATTCCCGCTTGATTTATGGTGTCTCCGTTTAAATATATGTGTTACCAGTTAAGCACAATAGTTACCGTTTAACATCGGGAACCTCCATTTAAATATATACGTCCCTGTTTAAATAGCAAACGTTTTTTAAACAAATGTCTTTCCCTTCATAAATTATTCCTTCATAATGCTGTCAGTCGGCGACGGTTTCATTGCAGGATCTTTGATTGTGCCCGGACGCGTGGCAACAGCTGCAATGTAACTCGCGGACCTCAAATGCTTGGGACTCGATCCTCCTTTGTCTAGGACGCCCAGGTTGCCTTCTCGTCACAAGTGGCCGCAAATACAGATCGCGATTTTCATCCGTAGGTCGCTCATTGTCGGGTATGGGGAATATGGCTTCCTTATACGGCAGCTTGTAAGTATCAACGGTGAAGTAGCTGCTTATAAAACGATGGACGTTGTTGACCGTCTGCATTATTGCAGCGCAAGCGTGTTTGCACGGGATACCAAAAACTTGCCATCTGAGACATGAGCAAACTCGAGTGGCAAGATTTACAGAGTTGCTGCACTGGTAAATAACTTCGTAACAGTCATCGACACAGCGACCAACGTGAAGAGTTCGGCTGTCCTCAATAAGCGCCTCAACCTTCGAATGTATGTCCGGGCATAAGTAGGTCTTCTATTTGTTCGCTTGCTCACGGCGAGTGCATAACATGTGCATCAACTTGAATCTACACAACGAAGATCATAAATTTTGAAGAAATTAAAGTGAATATATTGATACTTAAACAGAAAGCCATATTGTTAAACAGTATTTTAAAAAATTAAATGGTAATCCAGAAAGTTAAACGCAGACAATGATATTGAAATACTATTTTAAATACTGACAATGTTTGTTAAATGATAAAGCAAAAGTTTAAGCGGTATATATGAACAATAGTCGTCCACCTTATTGCGTCGACCATTTTTGTCACCGGCAAATGAGGAGCTTCTTTGATCCAAGCATTGAACGGCTCCACGATATTCGAATACATCTCCCCCCAGCGCTCGCCTTTGAACAGATAATTCGACCAATGTGTCATGTCCGCCTTATGAATCAACCATTGATAAGCTTCGGGTGATGCGGCCTGCAGTTTATTGACGGTGTCATCAAATTCTTTAGCCGTCGATTCCCACGCAATACGAAAGTATATAGACCAGCACTCCTCCCTCAATGCCTTCCCAAGTCTGACATTGGCTTTCATAAAATTGGCCTCCATGTGTCGAAGGCAGTACGCTTGTGGGGATGAAGGGAAGTGATTGCTTCCCCGCAAGTGTACGGGGTCGCCAAGTAATACCTCGTGCGAAGACACAAGGATCGTATTCCACAGGGCTAAGGCTCTCCTATTACTCCTTCTCGAGCTATTATCTAGCCTAAGATCTCAAGTGATGGAATTTACTCTACTAGGAGCAATTAAAATTTAAAACAAGATTATGAACAAATTAGAGAGAACAAGCAATAAGCAAGCAAGAAACTCAATGTAATGCAAAGGCCTATGGATGTGGATCCCCTTGAGCAGTTATCATGAAACATGGATGATGAACAAAAGATGCAAGGGTAAAATGGACCATGAGATTCCAAGATTAGAACAACCCCAATTTCTCGGCGATTGAACCCTAATCCCATACGAACATAGATAGGAATTTCTTTCAAATCCACATTCCTACGATTGCATTAAGTACGAGGAAATCTCACTTAGGAGTAAACCTACTCTTGTTCTGATTAAACCTACATAGAGGGCTACCAAACACCCGATTTCTCAGCGTGATGATACAAGTGTCCCCTTCTAATCCATTCATGATCTAATACATGCGAGCAAGTCACATCTACATGCATCACTCATAAAAGAGCTACGGATTTCTCCTTAGTGTAGCACTTAGCATGAAAACAATGGATTAGATCTCAAAATTACCCAAGCATGGAATTAACAAGTAATCATCCAAAATACATGATAAAACCCCCCCAAGGTTCACCAACACCCGGTGGCCTGGGGGGGCTAGTGTGTCATCATCCCACAACAAGCAATACAATCAAGTAAAACACACAAGAAAAACATAAATGACACTCCCTAGATGAAATGTTGGGGGAGGAGGTAGAAAATATGCCGAATGATGCTTCCACCGCCAAAGGAATGCCGAATGACACTTCCTCTAGCTGCGGGTCTATTTCCTTCAAATTGTGGTAGATCTCCCCTTGAATGATGCCGCCTTCTTGCCTTGAGAGTCTTGGACCTTGGGCTTGACTAATCTCCTAGCTAGCTTTCTTGCCCTTCTTCTCCTTCCCAAGGTCGCCCAAAACCTCCCAAGTAGTCTCCCAAAATCGGCCCAGAAAAAGTCCAGAAAAAGTCCTGAAAGTCAGTATTTATACCCCCCATGACATACGGGCCGTATAAGGGGTCGTATGGGGGTCATATAGCACTCAAAAAACCTAGATTCGCGATTCATACGGGGTGCATATGGCCTCTACACGGCCCGTATACTGGGTAGTATGGAAATCTGGGTAGGCAACTCCAAATCATTCCGCTGCTACAGTGCATACAGCCCCCATACTGGGTAGTATGGGGGTGGTATGAAATTCATGTTTCCTTTTCTTTTCGCCTAAATGATATCTTCTTGTTCTCCATGGCTTTCTTATGCCTTACAAAGCAAATAATAGATGATTAAGCGCAAAACGGGCATCAAACCTCACAAAATACAAACAAAGTGAATACGATATATATACGAAAACACCTACATTTAGACACTTATCAGGAAGACTCTAGCAATCGTATTGAAAAGGCCCTTTGACCTATCCGACACGAATGTAATTATCTCTTCGCAATCTCCGTCGTCGTATAAAGCATCACCTAACTTGGAAATGAACCACGTCCTGTTGGCGTCGGTCTCGTTGTCGACAATAGTGAAGGCGACGTGGAAGAAGCCATTGTTCCCATATTTTCCTGTGGCACCCAACATAGTACCCCGGTACTTTCCCAGGAGGTGGGTACCATTGAGAAACAGCAGCGGCCTGCATGCCCGCTTGAATCCCAAAATGCAAGCGCTGAAAGAGAAGAACGCACGCTTAAACCGCTCACCGTCTCTATCTACAACGCAATGCTGTCGGGGTTCGTCTCAACCACCTTATCGACGTACCAAAGCAACAAGTCGTAGGCTGGAAACACGCCGCCGTCGAGTGTCACCCGGGCATATTCTTTTCCCAACCAAGCTTGCTTGTATGGAATGTGGACGCCATGCTCCCGCAACATGTCCTTCGAATGTCGATGGCCTTGTACAAGGGCTGGTCCTTGAGCTTCGGATCACTCGTGCGCTTACCCATTTTTTGGTCGCTTTCGGGTGTGACGCCGAGCCAATTCCACCGCCGCAAGTGTGTGACGGGTCCATTGTCTTGATTCCGAATGTATTTCGTTATATTCCTTTGATGCGTGAACCACTGGAGCGCATTCCAAAGTGACCTGGTGTTTTGCGTTCTTTACAAATTTGAAGTCAAAGTTCCGTTTGATGGCAAAATTTCAAAGTGCGTCTCTGAAATGTTCAACGCCTTGAAAACGTTGTCTGACATCCAACGACAGCATTTCAGGTTGTTCTGACAAGGAAGGTACCCATGCAAGACTGTCAGGGTCGCTATGAGGTGGAGCAGAAGCGCTTCCTGCCAACACTTCATTTCAAATGAAAACGATCAGAATTTAAGCATAAACTTCATTTTGTTAAACGGTAACTATAAAATTGTAAACGTTAAAAGCGATATTTAAACAGAGACTCCATAATGTAAACGGTATAGTAAATGGTTAAACAGTAACGTGAGAAATTACACGGTGAAATCTAATATTAAACGGTAACGTGTTTAACTTAAACAGAGAAGGGAATTACTAACCAATAACTAACATATACAACTACATAACTGTCTGGGACTAACACATTACCACGAGAAGATCTCATTTTCAGTAGGATGCGATGACGCGCCATTCGTCTCTACAACAAGATCAACTACACCGCCTTTTAAAATGGAGAAAACATGACACATGTGTTGGAAGTCGACTTCGTTCTCTATCGGACAAACCGTATTATGTTCATCGGGTGTGATAAACTTCACCCTCGCACGGGAAGTATCGAGACCCCATCTTTGACATATCCCACCTAACACTGACTCCCAAGTAGTCAGCGCCGTGAACATGAACACTCGTCCCTCCCCGTTGTATCTAGCAATAGCACAAAAACTCTCCATAATATCGGCGAACGGGCAGACCTCAAATGCGAAAGAGAAGAAGAAGAAGAAGAAGAAGAAGAAGAAGAAGAAGATGATGTAATTCGCCTTCTAAACTCTCTTTCACAAATGGCCAGCATGAAGGGGAAAAAAACCCACAATTGTGTGCATGACATGACGTGATGTGATCGGGTAGGTTTTTTTCCCACTATTTCTAAGGGCAAAGATGGAATTTCATACCAATGACACATTTAAAGTGACGGGCGGGGGTAGACGGGAAGTAAACTATAACGGAGGGGTTTGTCGGTTGTGCAAAAGTTGGGTGGGGTTTTTAAAAATTTTTAATTGGGTGAACAATAAATTTTTTTTTTTTTTTTTATTTTTTTTTATTTTTAATCCTAGATGAGATTTTTCTGTTTTTTTTATGTATAATTCCAACTCCCCATTTGGGGGAAAAAATCCCCCCAGTCTTATCATGCTTTTTTAAAAAAAAATATTCACGGGTGCCCTCTTTTCACATGGTTTTCCCCTTTTTTTTTTTTATAATTTGTGGGTAAACATTTAAATGAAACCCGTTATACTAAGAAGAAATATCACATACGAAAAATTTTAATAGTGGAAAATATCATTCATAAGAGAATAATGATTTAATTGTTACAACGTTAACCTATATGCAAATAACAACATATAATAGAGTGGAAAACATCATTAGTAAGGAAAAATGATTTAATTGTTGCAACGCAATCTATCTGCAAATAACAACATATAATAGAGTGGAAAACATCATTAGTAAGGAAAAATGATTTAATTGTTGCAATTACACAATATGTTTTCACGCTAAAAGCCACGTCATACAATCAAACATAAGGTGGTGTGAGGATAGACACGACATTTACAAAACTCACTGGTGCCTGTAAGCGTAATTTCATGATTACAATGCTTAACAACTAGGCTAACAAGAAAGTAAAATCTTACATCCCACAAGTGTAGAATGTCATAAATTATCCTAAAAGAAGTAGCAAAAAAAAAAAAATCAAAATCACCAATTTTCTTTCACTGCATCCTAACCTGTCTTCTTACATTAGGGCGAGGCTTTCATTGTTTTAGAAGGGAAGAGATGGTGTCGAGGAGTCTGTAAAGTGTACCGAGGGAGATCTCTAGCAAATCGGTTGCCACAAAGTTTTTAGTGTTAATTTTTTTTTGATACAAAAATGCAAAGTCAAAAAGAGAGGAAAGATTTCTTTGTGTCTGTATGATTGTTTGAAATGCAAGAAAAAAAAAATAGGAAGAAGAAGACTTACTCATCAAAATACACTTGGGTAAACAATGTTAATTGATCAAAGAACTAAAAACAATGTCATCAAAACAAGAAGGATATATAATGGGTACTGAAACTTACAAAATTTTTTTGTGATTGAAATTAAGAGGGACTTTTTATTCATTTCTTTTTAAAATATTAAAGTATATTCTAATTTTTACTTTCAAATTATTTTAGGATAAAGTTGAACTAAAGGCAAACACTACTTTTCTTTTAAAAAAAGTTAGTAAGTATGCAAATATATTGTAATAATATGATTTAAAGATGAAAATGGAATGCTAGCATCACCGATGGTTTGGACGCATTTGATCCATGGGACCCATTAATACTAGATTTGTCCCAGCTTGACTATGAGAACGAAGCCACATTATTTGACTTCAGAAAAGGAATATCACAAATATACCACCGTATAGTATAGTAATGATGCTGCAGGTTTGCTCATAGAAGCCGTTTTTACTTGTATATATAATATTTAAGACATTTTTAGGTCAATAAATGACTTGTTTTGCCTTCATAGGTCAGGAGTGTCTTTGGCATTGGGTTAGTTGGATGAGTCCATCCTAGATGGAAAAACGGTTCAATGGGCATAAGAAAAAAATATTATAATTTTGTGTGTGCGTGTTTTTTTTTTTGTTGATATCGCTCAAGAGATTAGATGGATTTATAATTTTATTCATTTTTGTTTGAAGTATTTTTTTTTTGTATTATAACTAATTAATTATAAGATAAAGCCACTTGATTTTGGTGATTAAAGGTCAAGGAGGATCTATGTCATGTGAAATAGGATATATGGACCCCATTTTTTCTTTAAAAAAATTATGTTATTATTATAAAATATATAATAATGGATGCCTATTGTAGTAAAACCGCACTGTAGCAAAAGCGATACTATAGCAAACCAACCACGGGGATCTTAGCGACGCCAGTCAGAAAGGCGACACCAAACTTTTACTATTCCACCTATCAAAATGTTACGGACCGTCGGATTGAATCAATTTCAACCGTCCATCTATTTTTTTAAATACTATAAATACTTGTATTATGGATATAGAGAAGAAGAAATAAAAAATTGAGGAGGCTGAAGTGTGAGTATTCAGATATCTCTTTCTCTCTCTTTATCTTATTTTATGCAAATATATATATACTTTTATATTAAAGATGAATTATTAGTTGCTTTTACAATAGTTATATATGTATATTACTGAGACATAACCCCATGTTTGATATAAATTGGAACCCCCTCTTTCTATGGACACAGTGGAACCGAATTTTTCATGACTTTATATGTGGGTCCCATTAAATACTAAAAATTCATAACTCATCTTGAGTTATCGCCCACATTTTATTAATTATGTCAATGAATGTTAATCAAACCATGTTTCTAGCCTTAATTAGGGATGGCAAAAATCAACTAGACCCGTGGTTTCCGACCCGATTCACTTCAAACAAGACGTTTTTTTTTTCCGTTGGAGATCAGAGAACGGGGCGGGACGGTTTCAGTTTTACTTTGCCCGTCCCGCCTCATTTATGCACCTATATATTAATATATACATATAATTTTAAAATTTTTTAATTTGTAAATAAAAATTGTTGTTATATAAATTATACCATTTTTATTTAATGCAGTATTACATATTTTGTAATTATTAATGTAAATAAAATAAAAATAGTGAAATTTTTTATTTTTTTATGATAATTTCTGTAAAAGAGGCGCAGGGTGGGTTAGTGCAAAAATCTGCAGAACAGTTATGGTATTGAGAATATTAAAAAAATAACGGGGTAAGGCAGGGTGTGGGGCAAGGCATATGGTTTGTGGGGGGCGCAGGGCGCCCGCCCCGCCCCTGCATTGCCCCATTGCCATCCCTAGCCTCAGCCTTTGGCTTTAATGGCTATTCACTATCTATTTGCTCAATTGCTCTATTTGCAGTTTACCCTAGCTTTGCATTTGTGGATGCACTAGTACTAGAGTTCTAAGAATCCAAGGAGCAGACTTTCAACATTGAAAAAGGTGGTGCTTTGCATTTGCCAACGGTCTTTGGGTTAATTGACATTTGGGTCCCCCGTAAGGACGTCTCGTAAGTGGCGAGAATTCGAATTCATGCAGTGAGGGTTCATGTCTGAAAACTGCAAGCATAAACTGTGGGTGGTCCTAGTGCCCACGTATGCCTAGGCCCCACGGACCGCAGTTGAGGTGTGCATACGTCCCTATTTTAGTTTAACAGACCAATTAATGATTTCGCTCCTCTTGATAAAAAACGACATTGAAGTAGGTGATTGATTCAAATATTGGCAGCTCTCTTCTCATTTATAAGGTCAACAAGGAGCAGACTTGCGTTGGTACCCTTCCATCCTAAATTCCAGCTAGTTTTCTTTGATCTTGCATTTGTTTTATGTATGTGAAAATGTTGAAATTTTTTATGATTGTGAAAATGAGTTACCGTGATGATTTATGATATGCCTTATTTTCTTTTATTTTGTAGTTTTTTTAATATTTATTGCTTTGAGAAAGTTGGAAGCTTTACTCATTTATAGAGATAATTTGCTATTGCAAGTGTGAAGCTGTGCACATTGACGTAAGTTTTTTGCCAGGGTATTGTAGTGAAGCTGCTTGCATTGCCCGAATTTTTGAAGGTAAATTTATGTGTCTGAATTTCGTAAATGTTGTTTATTGTACACTTTTACTAAGTTATAGTCTTATAGTTCGTAGTGAATTTCTTGAACCCAAACATTAGGGGTATGATTTTATTGTAAATATTCCCATATTTTGCATCCGGACATAGATCAAATAACACCTACTATGTAATCAAATGGAGTTTAGCTTTGATCAATTGATCAGTCTCCAGCCTATTTGAAGAATCATTATTTGCATCTTTAGAAATATATTTGATTCTATTTTTTCCACAATTTTATGAATCTATATTTGATCAATTGATCTCCAATTTGTTTGAAGGATTATTTCTATTGAAGTATTGCATGTTGGGAGGGTCAATCCACAGTTAAGAGGAGATTGATTCTCTTGTAAAGGAAGCTTTAGTCTCCCCCACACATGTAAGAATTGGACTTAATTTTTAATATATTTTTGCCTAATCTTATATCTTTCATTGCTAAAATTAGTGAAAGATTTTCATTAAGGGTGCTTGCTTAGTTGTTTTATTGTTTTAATTACTTACAAATGCAACAAATGTATGGATTAAATTAATGGCTTGTTGAAGTCTTGAATTTGTTCGGGAGTATATTTGTTATTAAAGTTGCCATTAATTTTACCTGTTATTATAGCAACTATGTTGCGAGCTTTTTCTGCAATGAAATTGCTTAAAAGTGATATGCAAAATAATAAGAGAGATCAATGATTAAATGATTGTTTTGATAACATGCATTGAAAGAGATGCATTTCATTGATGGTGTTAGTAATAATGCAATTATGTACTATTTTAGAAATATGAAAACTCATTGAGAGAACAGTTATATAAGAATTCTATTTGTTATTTTAGTATTATTACTACTGTAGAATCAACCATTTATTTGCATGTATGTCAACTCAGGTAAATTTTTGGATAGATCACCGAAGTTTGGTGTTTTTTCACTTTAGGTACGGTACTTCGATTTATATCTTTTTAGTCACCAGAGATGGATTTTGTAACTTCGGGAGGTCACTAGTGGGTTTTCCGTCGTTCTTTAACTACGTGGCCGCTGGATTCGCCACGTCATTGCCGATTGGAAAGCTTCCAACACTAACATGTTAGATGCTTTCCACATCAAGCTTCATTCCTCCAACTCAACAGGCCAAGTCATGCTTCATCTAGCTTTCCCTTTCCCCTTTTCCCTTCATCCCTTCCAGTGATGGTGGGACTGAGAAAGAAGCCTGACGAAGGGTGTCATTATCGTCATCGTGATTTGAAGCAAAATCTGGGAAAGCTTCAGGGGTTGAGGGGGCGAGGGCTAAAGGCTGAATAGGGATCTGGAACTGAAGCTGATGTTGGAGAAGCAATGAAAGATGGATTGTGTTGCTCAAGCAGTAAAGGATGGCAAGATGAAGTTGATTTTGTTGTTGTCCTACAAGATATGTTTGTGCAGTTAATTTTTAGTTGGTTGTCAATTTATTCATCCCTATGTATTTTCCCCTCATACAATGGATGTTCTTAAATTTGAGACAGTGGTAGAGAATTCCTAAACACCGGTGGAAGTAATTTCCCTACGATTTCAATTTTCCATGTCAATTGACATTATCTATACAACACATTAGGAGATGAAAGCTGTGTGTTGCTTGGTATGGAAATAAATTTCAATTTAAATTGCAATCATATTCAAATGGTGGAAGAAAACAAAAAAAAATACGTGATCATTCTTATTAAACAAAAATGGATTTTATACATTTTTAACCAGTCTATTGAATGGAAGGAATTGTTTAATTTGCATCACATACAACCAAAATTGAACAAAAAAAAAAAAAAAATACAGCAGGGAAGTTTGTTCTTTGAGAAGCCAGTGTTCTCCTCATCTACATCTCTTCTCCTAAGCAATGGTTTTCTGCTCTTGTTCTTATTTGCAGGTTGAGGTGGTATGATCTGAGGTTGATCACTTTTGGGATAACAATTGCTATCTTTTGTTGGGTTTAAAATGTGATTATATGTTGTAAGAAAGGTTGTTTTCTTATAGCACTCATCTAGGAAGTCCTCAGGTTTGCTTTTGTTGTAGTAGAGTGCTGAGATGGCATGACAATATGGAATCCCAGTCAACTACCACCTCCTATATATGCATGACCTCTTCTTGTTGTCTACAATGAATTGTCCATCATGGCTTAGTACTTGATACTTATGTTGTCTTACATCCCCAACTAAGTTGTTTAGACTTTTCCAACTTATTCAGGATTTTTGGACAATGCTCTGTGGGGCATTTTTGCATAGCATCCTTTTTTCTTTGTATTTTAGTCATCAATTGGGTTCAAATCAACTGCATTTGAATTTAATTATTGAGTCTGGGTGTGTTCTAATCAACTCAAGTTTATAGTCATATAGTCTTGTCATTTGGGTGTGCTCATCACAATCAAGAATCTTGCAAATAGTCAAAATTTAATCACACTTTATGTAATATTCCCAGCAGTCCATTAAAAATTAACATTAAGTGCAGCTTACCTTGCTGCAATGTTTTTTGCCCTCGACGACCTTAACCTGCTGATGTCAACCTCCATAGCCCGTATAATGCCAGCAAGTTTCCAAGACGGGTCTACCCTAAATTGCTCTAGGTAGTGTTCTGCTATCCACTGAGCATTGACATGTCTTATGTTATGGTTTCTTGTGCACTCATGCTTCAAATGTCCAGCCTTTATTTGGATGGTGTTCTTGTCTTTTATCATTGGTGAGTCCCACAGGTAAAAAGGACAACCTTTCTTGCAATATGCCTTACACCTCTTCTTGTTGTTGGGCTTGAAATTCATAACACATAAGTTCTTAATGTTGTAGTTTCTAACTGCCTCTTTGAACTGTTTAAAACTTGTCATGCCACGACCTTCGGGTCCCGGCCCATGACACTACCTCCACGACAACCCAGGGGAGGTCAGGCACCTGCCTTAACTCTAGATCGCCATAAGGCTAACCTGTTACCTGTATAATATTAACATCACAACAATAATACTCTAAATCTAAGGTATTCAACCACAATCCTGTACAATATCAACATACTCACACCTGGTATATATCCCTGAAAATCACAACATCAATGATCATGAACACAATCATAGTCTCCCCCAAACACTGGGTGTAAAATTTCCTTTCAAGATGGGAAGTCCAGTAGCCTTAAGAAATCCTTGTAAATATTTCGTTTTCATCAAGAGAATAGTGATGAGTGCTTTATATATATATATAATACTCATTATTTCCTTGTTCTTTTGCTATTATTTTCTCAGTTCGGTGCTACTTAAGGTATTTTGAGGTTATTGTGTAGATATTTAGGTCCTGAAGAAATTAGAAGTGATTTAGAGAAGAATTTATAACAAAACGACCTAAAGGGAAGTTTGTCAAGGTAAGCACGGCCTAAGCACGGCGTGCTCTCGATGGTGCAATTCACAGGAATTTGCAAGCACAAGGAAGCACGTTCAGAGTGGCCAGAGCACGGGCGTGTTCCAGCCAGTGCATTTCGCAGACTGGCAAAAAATGCAGACATGTTGAAGCCGTTTATTTTTCTGCAATCTGCTTGAAGCACGGCCATGTTGGGGTCTAACACACCCTTGCGTGTGTATTCCGCAAGTGCACGGGTGTCGAAGTAATAAAATACCCAAACGGGTGGGTAGTAGAATCCACAGGGAGTAGACGTAAGAACAGTAACACTTTGCTAAGTAGCCAAAGACAAATCAATTGTTGTTGTAATTGAAAATAAAACAAGAAAAACAGAAATAAAGTATTGAAAGTAAAAGCTAGAGTGTAGAACAAGACCAATATAAAGATGGGGTACTCGGACAATGCTCCCCCTAGAATCCTAGTTTCTAGTGCAAAACTTAAGTTGCTATTCTTAAAATGAGAATCAATGAGTCGTGGAAATCCAAAGATACAGGGTCCCAAACCTAAGGTCAACCCTGACTAGTCTCCTACGAGGTCCCGGCGGAGAGAAAGACTCTCGACGCCTCACACCACGTATGACTGCGAAAATCTCGTGGGAATCCAAATGATAAACTCTATTCTGAAATATGGACCAACCCCTTTGGTCTAGGCGGAAGATCCCTAATCACAAATAAGTCCCGGCGGAAACGCTTCTCTCAACGCCTAAATCTCTTTGAGATCGAAGTTATCTCGTGGAATGAGAAGGTAGGGTAAATCTTACCGGAAGGGAAAGGGGACGTGTTGCTATCTCTCAACTCACCCTCTCGACCCTCTTCAATCTTGATTGATCTAATCCTAATGGTGATGGTCACTCGTCAAAAGGATGATTAAATGTGATTCTCAACCCTAGTGTCACTCTAAGGGAAAATCCAAGAAGCATACAAGATTGAAACTCAAATTAAAACTCAAATTAAAGAATAACAATAAAGTCATAGAAACATAGAAATTCTAGAGTTTACATGTCCAAGCACCCACTAGGGTTTTAGCTCTCCATGGAGCAATACAAGATCATGAAAGTAATGGAAATTAAATGCCCACAATCCATAAGTAAAACCCCCTTAAGCTCCGTGCCGATGGTCTATGAGGGCTTCTCCTTCTGCTCCAAAGAATTCCTTCCTCCAAGCATAGGGCACACCTCGCCGAATCGAGTCGTCGAAGGCTCCCCCAATAGCTCTCCTTGAAAGGAATTGATGTTGAAATCGATGAAGAAGCACCCCCAAAGCGTAGCAAGAACCTCCCCGAACCCTAGTTGTCACCCCTCCCGAAGTTTGGAAGAAGATCCCCCAAATAACGTTTCAGAACGGCTTTATAATTGGCCATCTCGAGGATCCACACGGGCGTGTGGAAATTCCACACGGCCGTGTGGAAATTCCACATGCCCATGTGAAATTTCAGCCCTGTGGAAACTTGTGTATTGGTCCCCGATTTCGCCCGTTTCTTCTATTGAGGTCACACGGACGGACACACGCCCATGGGAAAGGTCATGTGGCATTTCTTGGTGATGAAAAACCCTTGGAGAGCTTTTGAAATCTTCGAACAAATCCGAACAAGCGAGCATGACTGCCTTCGTGTCCTTCTACAAGAATTGTCTTGAAGCCTTTAGAAGTTGGCACATACCCCCTCGTTTGAACCCGATTTGTGTCTTGAACTTTGTATTTGCACAAAAGAGCTCCACTTGGCACCATTATGACCTAATCTTGCCTTTATTCACGTACCATGTCTTCACAACCCTAATTGCACGAAAGAACACAAAAGCACACGAAATTAGCGATACAACCTGAGAAATGTGATGCTCATGCGTGGAAAACATTTCCAAAATTATGTACATGCAAGCACTTATCAAACTCCCCCACACTTAAGCTTTTGCTTATTCTCAAGCAAAGTTCATACCCTGAGAATTAAAGGTTGAGTGATGAAAATGCTTGGCCTTAAGTTCACCAAAAGTGTGTAAAGATAGCATTCTCAAACAAGGGAAAATTTTAAACATAGATAGATAAAAACCAAAACTGTAGCAAAAACTCAAATTGCGAAGAAAATAAAATCTGAAAGCGTGTGTGTGTGTGTACTTACTCATGCTAGCCCCAAGTCTACGCTTGAACATTATTAAAACAAGGACTTATTTAAGGACAAAGAAATCGGTGGTAGCTGCACACAACCTCAACGGTAGCCATTTCCCAAGATGCCTCCTAGGCGGCTTTCACCCTTTCAAGGTGGTAGCTCTTTCCACCCGGGAGTGTTAGCTTTCACACAGCCTATTAGATAGCGTTTTCTCTCATTAGGGCATAGCTAGTACCCGATTTATGAGAGTAGCTGCATACAGAATAGGTGGTAGCTCTTTCCACCCCAAGAACAAAGGAGAACCTTTATTTTTTTTTATTTATTTTTTTTAACTCAAATAATGAAACTAATGTCCTTTCAGAACTGAACTAGCGTTATCAGGGTTAACAGAGCAAGTAATGTGTAAGAAATGCAATCAGACAAAAAATTTCTAAGTTTTCGAGTAAACTAGAGCATGGTGACAACCGATGTTTAAAATTCACCTAAATTCGAAAATACACTCTTTTTTCCTTAAGGTGAACTGTCATTGGCTAAATGAGCATGAAAATGATGATCAAGAATAAAGAACGTGTGTAGAGTGAACTCCCCCCCCCCCACACTTGAGCTGTACATTCCCCTCAATGTAATCATACAAGCATGCAACATAAGAGAACAAATAATAACATGAGGGCATGGGTATTAAAACAACACTCCCCTGATCTCTAAATGTAGTATTTGAATGGAGATGTAAAAGCGGGAAGTGAAGTTGCGTAGGGTTGTGAAGCTCACACGGCCATGTGAGACATCCACATGGCTGTGCCTATGACCATTTCTCAAAACCAGGTTGACAAGCCCATCTGCACATCACAAAAGGGGTTCAGTGGATCTCGACACAAACAAAGATTAAAAGAGTTTAAGAGTAAGGAAACCAAACTCAAACTCAACATAAACATAAGAAATGAAAACAGTAGGATAACTCTCAGAAGGTACAACCTTTCTGAGTACAAAATGACTCAAAAGAAATGAAAGTATAAGGAAATAAAAGGAAATAAAAGACGCGTCAAGCGTCGTCATCTGCTGGTGCTGCTGGGGATGTTGGAGATGAATGGGGTGCTCTGGGTGTGGGCGACACAGTGGAGTCCCTACCTCTCGCCATCATCTGCTGGAGTGAAGTGAGGCGCGCCATCATCTCTGAGTGATACTCGGCCATGCGAGCGAGAACCTCAGTGTGGTTCGCTGCCTGGGTCATCCGTATGGCGGCGAGATCAGTCTGGAGGACCCCTACGGCACTCTCAAGTCTGTCTATGCGATCATATGCCGGAGGAGATGCATGTGCTGACATCGGTGGCACCTCCTCGTCTGTTGGGGTGTCCTCTGCCGCTATCGGTGTGTGCTGTGATGACGGCCATGCCCGGGTCTCCTCTGAGTCTTCATCTTCATCCTCAGACTCCTCGGACTCATCTGGGAAAGGAGCAACAAGAACATATGATAAGTGCTTGCATGTACATATTATTTGAGATGTTTTTCCTTGCATGAGCATCACATTTTTCAGGTTATATTTCTCATTTCGTGTGTTTTTGTGTTCTTTCGTGCAATTAGGGTTGTGAAGAAGGTTTATGCGAAGAAAAGCAGGATTAGGTCATAATGGTGCCAAGTGGAGCTCTTTTGTGCAAATACAAAGTTCAAGACACAAATCGGGTTCAAACGAGGGGGTATGTGCCAACTTCTAAAGGCTTTAAGACAATTCTTGTAGAAGGACACGAAGGCAGTCATGCTCGCTTGTTCGGATTTGTTAAAAGATTTCAAAAGCTCTCCAAGGGTTTTTCATCATCAAGAAATGCCACATGACCTTTCACATGGGCGTGTGTCCGTCCGTGTGACCTCAGGAGAAGAAACGGGCGAAATCGGGGACCAATAAGCAAGTTTCCACAGGGCTGAAATTTCACACGGCCGTGTGGCTCATCCACACGCCCGTGTGGATCCTCGAGATGGCCAATTATAAAGCCGTTCTGAAGCGTTATTTTGGGGGACTTGTTCCTAACTTTGGGGAGAGGTGACGGCTAGGGTTCAGGAGGTTCTTGCTACACTTTGGGGGCGCTTCTTCACCGGTTTCATCATCATTCCCTTCCAAGGAGAGCCATTGGGGGAGCCTTCGACGAATCGATTCGGCGAGGTGTGCCTTAGGCTTGGAGGAAGGGATTCTTTGAAGAAGAAGGAGAAGTTCCCATAGTCTATCAACACGAAGCCTAAGGGGGTTTTCTTTATGGATTCCTTGCACTTATCTTCAGTTATTTTGATGAACTTGTATTGCTCCATGGAGAGCTAAACCCCTAGTGGGTACTTGGACTTGTAAACCCTAGATTTCCTATGTTTCATTGACTTTAATGTTTTTATTCAATTTGAGTTTAAATTTGAGTTTCAATCTTGTATGCTTAATGGTTTCTCCCTTAGAGTGACACTAGGGTTGAGGGCTAATCCAATCATCCTTTTGACGAGTGACCATCACAATTAGGATTAGGTTACCAAGATTGAAGAGGGTTGAGAGGGTGAGTTGAGAGGTAGCGACGCGTCCCCTTTCCCCTCCGGTGTGGTTTTCCCTACCTTCTTATTCCAAGTTTTACCTTCGATCTCAAAGAGAGTTAGGCGTTGAGAGAGGCCTTTCCGCCGGGACTTATTTGTGATTAGGGATCTTTCGCCCGGACCAAAGGGATTGATCTATAGTTGGGAATAGGGTTTACCACTTGGAATCCCTAGAGCATAGCGCAGATCATACGTGGTGTGAGGCGTCGAGAGTCTTCTCTCCGCCGGGACCTCGTAGGGGACTAGTCAAGGTTGACCTTAGATTTGGGACCTTGTATCTTTGGATTCCACGACTCTTGAAATCTCTATTGAATAAGAGTACTTGAAGTCTTGCACTTGAAACAAGGATTCTAGGGGGAGCATTGTCCAAGTACCCCATCTTCTTATTGATCTATTTCTCCGACCTAGCTTTCATTTTCAGCACTTTGTTTCTACTACTTTCTGATTTTATTTTCTTTCAACAACAATTGGTTTATCTTTGATTACTTAACAAAGTGTGATTGTTCTTACGTCTACTCCCTGTGGATTCGACTACCCACCCGTTTGGGTACTTTATTACTTCGACACCCGTGCACTTGCGGAGTACACACGCAAGGGTGTGTCAAGTTTTTGGCGCCGTTGCCGGGGAGTTAGGCGTTTTTAGGAATTTTTTTACACTTTGTTTCGCTAGTCATTTTTCGTACATTCTATCTCACATTTCTTTTACTTCCATCGTTCTGACTTTACTTTCTCTTCTTGATCTCAGCCCCAGGTTATGACCCGTGGACATCCTTCGACATTAGTGGAAGGTGATCCGGAGATAGAAAGGAGATTGCACGAGACGGGGAGGACAACCTAACTTGGAACAGTTTTAATCGGCCGAGATAGAAGTTGAAGAGTCCGCAACCATGGCTGAACGAATGAGCAGCGAGCGGACCCTTTCGATTTTGCTAGGCCGTCTGTTCGTGGTACACAGTCAAGCATAGTCGGGCCACCAATTTCAGCTCATAACTTTGAGCTTAAGCCGGGGTTTATTCGAGATGGTCCAACAGTCCGCACGGTTTAATGGGTTAGCGAGATGAAGACCCAAACAATCACATAGAAAATTTCTTGGAAGTGTGCGACATGTTGAAGATCAATGGAGTTACGGACGACGCCATCAGATTGAGAGCCTTCCCATTTTCCTTGAAGGGGAAAGCAAAACAGTGGTTGCAATCTTTACCTAGAGCATCAATTACCACTTGGGAAGAAATGGTTGAGGCCTTCCTTGCCCGATATTTCCCTCCTGGGAAATCGGCCAAGCTGAGAAATGAAATTTCTTCCTTCATGCAGTCGGAATTGGAGTCTCTTTTCGAGACATGGGAAAGGTTCAAGGACCTTCTGCGCAAATGTCCTCAACATGGGTTCCCCGAGTGGATGGTCATCCACACCTTCTACAATGGATTGAACCCAAGCACAAGACAGCTACTTGATGCCGCAGCAGGAGGTACCTTAGGAAGCAAGACCCCCGAAACAAGAATTTGAGATTTAATGCTTTTATTTAATTTGAGATTTAATTTGAGTTTCAAACTTGTGTACTTCATATATTTTCCCCTAGAGTGACACTAGTGTTGAGAATCCAACCTAATCATCCTTTTGACGAGTGACCATCACCATTAGGATTAGATTAACCATGTTTGAAGAGGGTTGAGAGGGTGAGTCGAGAGGTAGCGGCACGTCCCCTTTCCCTTCCAGTATGATACACCTTACCTCCATATTCCAAGAGTTAGTATCGATCTCAAAGAGAGTTAGGCGTTGAGAGAGGCCTTTCCGCTGGGACTTATTTGTGATTAGGGATCTTTCACCTGGATCAAAGGGTTTGATCTATATTTGGGAATAGGGTTTATCACTTGGAACCCAAGAGCAGTCATACGTGGTGTGAGGCGTCGAATGTTTCTCTCCGCCGGGACCTCGTACGGGACTAGTCAAGGTTGACCTTAGGTTTGGGACCTTGTAGCTTTGGATTTCCACGATTCATTAAATCTTGATTCAGTAAGAGTAATTAAAGTCTTGCACTTGAAATTAGGATCTTAGCGGGAGCATTGTCCGAGTACCCCATTCTTATCTTGATATATTCCGTACCGCTAGTCATCGCTTTCAATCTTTATTTTCTGTTTATTTACTTTTAATTCAATCACTTCACACATTGAGTTTTCATTGACTAATTGGCAAAGTGTATTTGTTTCTGACGTCTACTCCCTGTGGATTCGACTACCCACCCTTTGGGTATTTATTACTTTGACACCCGTGCACTTGCGGAGCACACACGCAAGGGTGTGTCATACACCCAAAAGGTAGCCATTTCACCCGGTAGGTCATCAAAAATAACATTTATGGTGCCTAGGATTCGGCTACTCAGATGAGGCTTTCACTTCATTTAAGGTGATAGTTCTTTCTACCATTTTGCATGTTATTGTCCGAAATTTGATAGGGCATCCCTAAGAGGGATCCGACTTATCGATTTTTTCTTTTACAAACTTTTGAATTCAAAATTTCACTTTTCAATGGTCAAGAACTAGGCTCTCTTCTAAACAAAGTGGCTATACAAAGTTAGGTGAAGTGATAGAACTTAGGTTTCGAAAGTAAGAGTGAGTTTACACTTAAGTCCAAAGAATGGACACTAACACACTCATTGTCTTCCTAAACTTAGAAATTCCTATACAATAAACCATAGATCGTCGTAAGCCATACATCATCACAATAAGCACAAGGATAACCCTCCCTCACACTTGAACATTACATTGTCCTCGATGTAATCGATGCATGGAAAAATAGATGCCAAAGAGGATAATTTGAATAAAATTGGGGAGAGTTAGAAGGGCTTTACTGGGCCCAGAGAGTGATGATCCCATTTCCAATGTGAACAGCTAACTCATTCCCAATTTAGCATACATCCTGTAAAGTAAGAAGGGTATAAAAGTGAAGCTAAAAAAAAAAAATAAATAATAAAAATAAACCAAGCACAAGAAAACAACTAGCAAGGAGAGTAAAACAGTTTCGTAAGGGGCCCCTAAGAACACATTAACAACGGTGCTCAATCAAACTCGGATTTAGTGGCATTAGGGTCATCGAACTAGCGGCATCGGTACAACTCTAAAGGCTTCCCTTGCTCTCTAAGTCATCTTCCTCCTCTCGTGTTAGAGGCATCGGAACCTCCGATTCCCGATCGGCAGCATAGTGACGGGCCCTAAAAATAAAATAGTGGGTTTGAAAGAGAAAGGAGTACAGGCATGCTTTGTCCTATGCTTCCACCCGTGCATCTTATGGTAAATCAACAATAAACGAGAAAAGAAGAGAACGGGTGTGTTCTGCGGAGCACGGCCACTAGCTCGGGTGTGCTCATGATCGTGCTTCTTCCCATACCTCTATTTTATCAATTCTTGCAAAGTGCACTGATAAGTTCTTGTACACATATATTTTATAACATCATGTTACAAGCATCACTTTTATTAGGTTGTATAACTAATAAGGTGTATTTTGTGTTCTTTGTGCAAACGGGCGTTGGAGGTGCGGAATATAAGAAAGGAAGCAAAGATAGAGAGTGATGGCATGTTCCAAGACCAGAAATAGAAGCTGTGCTCGCATACATGGAGGTGTTACCAACTTTCGGAGGAGTTCAAGTAATGACATGAATCGGAAAGGCACGAAAGTAGTAGTACGTCCATGTCCCAGCTTCTGCGCGCAAATAAGAGAAGGTTTTGAAGGTTTCAAAGGACAGAAAGCCATACACCCTACCACACGAGCGAGTGCATGACCGAGTGGACTCGAAGAATGATTCTGGGAGAAAGCACTGTAGCCAGCACTGTAGCAAAAGTAATGTAACAAAATCACTGTTCACGCCCGTGTGGAAATTTCACATGGGCGTATGGCTACAGCATGGGCGTGTGAGTGCCCGTGTGGATGGCCGTGTGAAGCCCCGATTTCAATTTATAAAAGCCGCATTGTGATAATGTTTAGGGATCTTTTCGGCTACTTTCAAGAGGCAAGGCGGCTAGGGCTTGGAGAGAGTTCTTTGCGGCTTCGGGAAGCTTTTCTCACGAACTTGGATCGATTCTTCTTCCATCATAGCATCAAGTATGCCACTGGCCACCTAGCTTCGGAGTGGATTCAATCCAAACGTGGAAGCTAACCATCAAGACCATAATCACGGATTTAGGGGGATTATTTTCTATAGCTTGTGAAGTTGTTTATCATTGACACACCCTTGCGTGTGTGTTCCGCAAGTGCACGGGTGTCGAAGTAATAAAGTACCAAAACGGGTGGGTAGTCGAATCCACAGGGAGTAGACGTAAGAACAGTAACACTTTGCTAAGTAGCCAAAGACAAATCAATTGTTGTTGTGATTGAAAATAAACCAAGAAAAAAAATACAGAAATAAAGTTATGAAAGTAAAAGCTAGAGTGTATAATAAGATCAATATGAAGATGGGGTACTCGGACAATGCTCCCCCTAGAATCCTAGTTTCTAGCGCAAAACTTAAGCTGCTCTTCTTACAATGAGAATCAATGAGTCGTGGAAATCGAAGGATACAGGGTCCCAAACCTAAGGTCAACTCTGACTAGTCCCCTACGAGGTCCCGGCGGAGAGAAAGACTCTCGACGCCTCACACCACGTATGACTGCGAAAAGCTCGTGGGAATCCAAATGAAAAACCCTATTCCGAAATATGGACCAACCCCTTTGGTCCAGGCGGAAGATTCCTAATCACAAATAAGTCCCGGCGGAAAGGCTTCTCTCTCAACGCCTAACTCTCTTTGAGATCGAAGTTATCTCGTGGAATGAGAAGGTAGGGTAAATCATGCCGGAAGGGAAAGGGGACGTGTTGCTACCTCTCAACTCACCCTCTCGACCCTCTTCAGTCTTGATTGATCTAATCCTAATGGTGATGGTCACTCGTCAAAAGGATGATTAAATGTGATTCTCACCCCTAGTGTCACTCTAAGGGAAAATCCAAGAAGCATACAAGATTGAAACTCAAATTAATACTCAAATTAAAGAACAGCAATAAAGTCATAGAAATATAGTAATTCTAGAGTTTACATGTCCAAGCACCCACTAGGGTTTTAGCTCTCCATGGAGCAATACAAGATCATGAAAGTAATGAGAATTAAATGCAAACAATCCATAAGTAAAACCCCCTTAAGCTCCGTGCCGATGGTCTATGAGGGCTTCTCCTTCTTCTCCGAAAAATCCTTCCTTCAAGCCTAGGGCACACCTCGCCGAATCGAGTCGTTGAAGGCTCCCTAAATAGCTCTCCTTGGAAGGGATTGATGATGAAATTGATGAAGAAGCACCCCCAAAGCGTAGCAAGAACCTCCCCGAACCCTAGCCATCACCCCTCCCGAAGTTTGGAAGAAGATCCCCCAAATAACGTTTCAGAACGGCTTTATAATTGGCCATCTCGAGGATCCACACGGGCGTGTGGATGAGTCACACGGCCGTGTGGAAATTCCACACACCCATGTGGAGTTTCAGCCCCTGTGGAAACTTGCGTATTGGTCCCCGATTTCGCCCGTTTCTTCTCTTGAGGTCACACGGACGGACACACGCCCATGTGAAAGGTCATGTGGCATTTCTTGATGATGAAAAACCCTTGGAGAGCTTTCGAAATCTTCAAACAAATCCGAACAAGCGGGTATGACTGCCTTCGTGTCCTTCTACAAGAATTGTCTTGAAGCCTTTAGAAGTTGGCGCATACCCCCTCGTTTGAACCTGATTTGTGTCTTGAACTTTGTATTTGCACAAAAGAGCTCCACTTGGCACCATTATGACCTAATCTTGCCTTTATTCACGTACCATGTCTTCACAACCCTAATTGCACGAAAGAACACAACAACACACGAAATTAGCGATATAACCTGAGAAATATGATGCTCATGCGTGGAAAACATTTCCAAAAATATGTACATGCAAGCACTTATCAATCATTATTTTATTTGCTTTGTGACTTGCGCCATGGAGAGCTAAACCGCAAGTGGGTATTCGGACATGTAAACCCTAGGATTCATATTTTCATTAGATTTACATTATGTTTCTATTCAAATTTATTACTTTGAGTTTTGCTCTTGAGTTCTTAATGCTTGCTTGTGCTTTTGATTCCATTATTAATTGCCTTGTATGTTTTATTCAATCAAGTGAAGAGAGAGATCACCGCTAGGTTTAGAATTACCAATAGTAAAGAGGGTTGAGAGGGTGAGCAGTGAGATAGCGGAGTGCCCCATTCCATTTCCGATAGATATTTCCTATCTCCATATTCCCTAAGTGTCAAGCAACCATATGTGGTGTGAGGCGTCAAGAGAATTCTCCGCCGTAACCTCGCAAGGGGTTGGGGATCTTTCAGCTGGAGGCAGGGTTGGATCTACTTTTAGGAATTTGTTATATCTTTGGGATCCCTAGAGTTTTAAGCAGTCATATGTGGTGTGAGGCGTCGAGAGAATTCTCCACCGGGACCTCGTAGGGATTAGTTATCGGTGGTTTGGAGGCAGGGACCGATATATCTTAGGATACCCACGACTCAATTGGCTCATTTAGAAACACGTGTAATCTACTTTTAACACCCGAATCCTAGGGGGAGCATTGTCCGAATACTCCACTTTCATTTATTGATAACTCCTTCTCATTGCAGTCCCTATGCACTTGTAGTGATACTCTTAGGCTTAGCCATTAGATCATCGCACATTACACTCATTAGGCTAGATAACAAAAGAGAAGCAATTACTAGTACTTCTGTTCCCTGTGGTTCGACAACCCAACCCTTTGGGGTCTACTTTATTACTTGACGACCCGTGCACTTGCGGTAACGCAAGGGGTTGACAACTCACCCTATGTTGCAGAAACGTGATCAAGTTTTTGGCGCTGTTGCCAGGGAACAGGATATTAGGAACGCTAGAGTATGTCTTTTTAGGCGAGGGATCAAAGCTTCCGGTGATTATAGCTTCAGACTTGTCCATATCTCAGAAGGATAAGTTAGTGAATATGTTGAAGAAGCATAAGACTGCCATTGCTTGGAAAATTTCTGATATCGAAGGCATAAACCCTTCATTCTGCACTCATAAGATATTGATGGAAGACAATTACAAGTCAGTGATCTAACCTCAACATCGTTTGAACTCGAACATGAAAGAGGTAGTAAAGGCAGAGGTTGTTAAACTATTGGATGCAGGAATTATTTACTCGATCTCTGATAGTGCTTGGGTGAGACCTACTCAGGTGGTCCCCAAGAAGGGAAGCATGACTGTAGTAAAGAATGAGCGGAATGAATTAATCCCAACCAGAACAGTCACAGGGTGGAGAGTATGTATTGATTACAGGAGATTGAATGATGCAACTCGGAAGGATCATTTTCCGTTACCATTCATGGACCAGATGTGGAAAGGTTAGCTGAGCATGATTTTTACTACTTCCTCGATGGTATGTCCGGTTATTTTCAGATTCCCATCGCACCCAAGGATCAGGAAAAGACTACTTTCACTTGTCCCTACGGGACCTTCGCTTACCGAAGGATGCCGTTTGGGCTGTGTAATGCACTAGCCACATTTCAGCGATTTGTGACGGCGCTATTCGATGATCTTCTGGAGGACATTATGGAAGTATTCATGGATGATTTTTCGCTGTTTGGAGATACGTTTGATATTTGACTGAAGAATTTGGAAAGAGTTCTCATTAGATGCGAAGACATAAATTTGGCGTTAAATTGGGAGAAATGCCATTTTATGGTTCAAGAAGGGATAGTTCTTGGACATAGAACTTCTAAAAAGGGGATGGAGGTGGATAGAGCGAAGATTGAGGTAATTGAGAAACTTCCACCACCAACAAATGGGAAAGGGATTCGCAGTTTTCTTGGTCATGCTGGCTTTTATAGGAGATTTATCAAAGATATTTCCAAGATCACCCAACCACTAATGAAACTGCTGGAGAAGGATGCACCTTTTGAGTTTGGAAATGATTGTTTGATAGCATTCAACTTACTGAAGGAGAAATTGGTTCAAGCACCAATTTTGATTACACTAGATTGGAGTTCCCCTTTTGAACTCATGTGCGATGCTAGTGATTATGCGATTGGGGCAGTGCTAGGGCAGAGAAAAGACAAACATTTTCAACCCATCTACTATGCAAGCAAAACCCTAACAAGTGCTCAAGGAAACTACACTACTACTGAGAAGGAGTTACTAGCTGTGGTATATGCATTCGACAAATTCAAGCCATACTTGATTTTATCTAGAGTCACAGTCTTCACCGATCATTCTGCTTTGCGTTATCTCATGAGCAAGACAGATGCCAAGCCAAGGTTAATATGATGGGTTTTACTTTTGCAGGAATTTGACATGGAATTAAAGATAAAAGGGGAGTGGAAAATGTAGCAGCTGATCATCTCTCAAGGTTGGAAGGTTTTGAGGGAAATAGGCTATCATTACCAGAGGTTAATGACTCATTCCATGAAGAACATCTGTACGCAATCCAAGACATGACAACGAAGAAGAAGCACCATGGTTCGCAGACTTCGCTAATTATTAGTCGGGAAAGGTTGTTAAGCGGGGTCTTACCTTTCAAAGAAAAGGGGAAATTTTTCAGTGACTTAAAGAATTATTTTTGAGATGACCTGCTCATATTTCGAATTTGTGCGGATCATCTAATTCGGAGATGTGTTTTCTCGAAGAGGGATGGAATATACCGGCACACTGTCATTCGGTCCCGATTGGGGGTCATTATGCCTCGGTTAGAACAAATGAAAAGGCATTAGCTACTAGGTTTTATTGGCGTATATTGTTTCAAGATGCTCATCAATTTGTTCTTCGATGCGACAATTGTCAACGGGCTGGTAATCTTTCGCGTCGTGATGAAATACTGCAAAACCCTATGCAATTTTGCGAGGTTTTTGATGTGTAGGGAATTGATTACATGGGACCATTCCCAAACTCTAATGGAAATAAATATATCCTAGTGGCAGTAGACTACGTGTCTAAGTGGGTGGAAGCTCAAGCATTACCCACCAATGATGCTAGAATGGTGGTCAAATTTCTGAAGAAACCTTTTTTCCGTTTTGGAACTCCGCGAATAATTATTAGTGACGAGAGGGACGCATTACTACAACAGCCCGGCTAGAGAAGGTATTGAAGCGCTATGGCATACACCATCGCCTAGCCACTCCATATCACCCTCAGATGAGTGGTCAAGTAGAAGTCACCAACAGAGAATTGAAGAGGGTTTTGACTAAATCAGTAGAGCACGGAAAAAGAGATTGGTCAGAACGGTTTGATAATACTTTATGGGCTCACCATACTGCTTATAAAACTCCTATAGGGACTACACCTTATAACTTGGTTTATGTGAAATTCTGTCATTTACCCGTTGAGTTGGAACACCGAGCTTACTGGGT
Source organism: Dioscorea dumetorum (assembly GCA_902712375.1). Taxonomy (NCBI): domain Eukaryota; kingdom Viridiplantae; phylum Streptophyta; class Magnoliopsida; order Dioscoreales; family Dioscoreaceae; genus Dioscorea; species Dioscorea dumetorum. The sequence goes on along the minus strand of CACTHL010000490.1, from coordinate 3,464,285 downwards.
GATTAAAGTGATGAATTTCGATCTTGCTCGAGCTGGGGAGCAAAAAAAATTCCAATTGAATGAGCTTGATGAATGGCGATTGAGAGCTTATGAAAACACCCGAATTTATAAAGAAAGAATACGCAAATGGCACGATAAGCACATCAAGATGCCAAAAGAATTCAAGGTGGGAGATCAAGTTCTGTTATTTAACTCTCACCTCAAGTGGTTCCCAGGGAAGCTTAAATCTAGATGGTTCGGACAATACACCGTGACACAAGTATCATCACGGGGGCGTTGAGATCACTGATCGACGGAAAGTGTGAACACCCGCAAGTGCACGGGGTCGTCAAATAATAAACCACTCGTGCACGCACGAGTGGGTCATATTCCCAAGGGGCCCGAGGAGCTACTTTACTCACTTCTTACGTGTTGTTTACCTCACCGATTCACTTTCAAGAGAATAGAAAGGAAAGAAGAGAAACAAACTACAAGAGAAATTATCTAAATAAATGCGACTAAAGTAAAACACGGGAGATGCTCAGGGATGGAAAACGGTCATGGATGAGGATCCCCAAGGGGGCTATTCAAGTGAGTAAGATATTTGAGAAATTAAGTATGTGGCTAGTTGGACCGAGAAAACCAAAACTTAGGTCAATCCGATGGTCACGGCAATTGACCTCTAACCCGGTACAAGAGTTGAATAAAGAATTTCTTCCACTCAACCTCTCACACGGTTGCAAGGAGAATGATGGTTTCCTCAAGTTAGGGTGGAAACACTAGTTAGTTTTCAACCTTAGAAATGGAGGGGTACAAATACCCGATGGTCACGGCGTATTTATACAATAATCCCTTCTAAGTTTGATAGAGTCTAGCACTAAGGCAATGGTCATGCTACAAAGTGCTACCAAGAATTTGATACATCAATTAAGCACATGTACCAAAACAATCAAGAATACCAAACAAGGATCACAACAAGCCAATCATACAATAGATAACTCAAATAATCCAAAACATCACAAGTTTTGCCCCCAAGGTTCACCTACATCCGGTGACCTTGGGGTTTAGTTGTTCATGTTCAACAAATCCACCAAACAAACCATGCAAATAACTAAAATAAACATGAGGAACACTCCCTCAAATGGTGAAGGCTGAATGACGCTTGAATCCCCGGAGAAAATCTTCCGAAGACTCCACTCGAAGGGGTGGCTTCCCGTTGTCTTCAACCTCCAAACAATGAAATCCTTGAAGTGGATCCTCCAAGATCTTGCTCTCCCCACCTAAGAAAGCCCGGATTTCCTCTCATTTTGCCCTCCAAAATGGTGTGGAAGTGATGTCCAAACCCTAGCCTCCTTTCTCCCCCAAAACTCTCCACAAGAAGATGCAAAAGGTTTTCAAATAAATGCCCTAGATCGCCCTTAAAACCCCAAATCCCGATGGGTAAACGGGTTAGCATACAGTCGGTATGCTGACCCCTTGGGATTTCTACTTTTCTGCCGAGAATTCCGCGACGAGCTACAGTAACTACTACAGTGAATGCTACAGTGCCGTGCTACAGTGTCCTGTTTCGAAAACGCTGTTTTGGTGTCGAATTCGCTCCCCATCTCGTGGTCGAGTCCCAGGGCTTCTGCTGGCCTGAAATACAAAGATAAAGCAATTTAGACCTAAAAGTGCATAGATTTAACAATAAAATGTAAAAATAAAATGCAACACATACATGTAAAATACGTACTTTTAGACGTTTATCAATCACTCACCGAGACAGAGAGGTACAAGGTGTGAACGTGCATCAATTAAAACCATACTTTGTTGGGGAAGTGAGTAACGTAGGTGCGAAGTGTTTCGCTCCACCACCCCCTTGATTTGAGGCAACCCAATTTTTAATTTCTTGGCACTTGTTTCAGTTAGATTTTAATTTCTGCGGTTGAGTGTTTGGTTTATTTTTATTCTTTTGATTCATCTCCGGTGTAGTGCAATTTCTTTTTGTTTTCGGATGCCAACATCGTGTGTTCATCGTTTCTGTAAGTTTGAGAGTTTTTCCTTTGAATTTGGTGAGATTTGAGCCATGTTCATGTTTGATTTCAATTTCTGCAGTTTTCCATGTGTTTTCAATGAATTTGGCGAGTTGAAACATTTTTGGACATGTGGATGGATTTGAGTGATGTCCAAAAATGAATTTGGCCGTGTGTTCATCGTTTCTTGTTGTGCATCAAAGATCCGGCCACTCGCGACATCACTCTTGAAGTCCTTGCGTCCTTTGAGTTCATAGCATGAGCATGATGGACTTCTCCGTCGCCCTCGGTGCATACGACGAGACTCCACCCATACGCAGGAGTACACACAACCGCCCGTCGATTTTCCGTTTCGTGTGACTCCTAGCCGGGTTTGCAAGATGCTATGCGGCGACATTCAGTATGAGCTCCGTTCGACAAAGGCCTCCTTGCTCCTTCGCCCGACCCACGGTATATCCACGCCTGTTCTTAGTAGGTCGATCAATGGGCGGGGTGACAAAGACTGGCATACTAGGGCGGCCGGACCTTCTATACTTGTACTCCATCTTCCACACCCGCCCCCGCATCCGGGATATGTGGTAGCGGATTACTTGAGGCACCGGGGACAAGACGCTCGGTTCGGAGTTCCGTTTTTCTGGACCTTACATCACTCGTCTTATCGGGGGATGGGCCCGATTGACGCCGTCCACTCTCCACTAGGCCTTGATACTTTGCGCATGATGGACATGGTGAAGAGGGCCGCTCCGGGCAGGTATGTACTTGTTGTCCCTATCCCGGATGAGTCCGAGGAGGAAAGTGAGGAGGAAGAAGACACCGAGGCTAGACCTTCATCTCGGGCCGGGCCTATGGAGGCGAGAGGACACCCCGGCGAGCAGAGGGAGGTGCCCCTCATGTCGGCACGCGTATCTCCTCCATCTTATGATCGCATCGACGATTGGAGAGTCTGTGGGGGGTCCTCCGAGAATGATCTTGCAGCTATGAGGGTGACTCGGGCAGCGAACCATACCGAGGTGCTTTCTCGCATGGCCGAGTATCACGCAGAGGTGAGGGCGCTGATGAGTGCATTATATATATATATATATATTTCATATGCATTAGACCCGATATTTACTTGTCCTTTTGCTATTACATGTTTAGTTCAGTGCTATTTAAGGTATTTTGAGTTTATTGTGCAGATATTTAGGTAATGGAGGAAGTAGAAGGGATTTAGGGGAGAATTCACATCAAAAGGACCTGAAAAGAAGTTCGTCAAGCCAAGCACGGCCTCAACACGGGTGTGCTCTTGGCTGTGCAGTTCATAGGAATTGGAAAGCACGAGGAAGCACGGTCAGAATGTCTTAAGCATGGTCGTGCAATGCCAACATGGCCTCAACACGGGCGTGTTCCACCCCGTGCAAATTACAGTTTGGCGAATTTTCGGGGAATTCACTGTAGCACGAGTACTGTTGTAACGTAGTATAGCATGAGCACGGTAGCAAAAGTACTGTAGCACCGAGAACTCAGAGGCCCACAATCTACATGGGCTGAAGCACGGCCTCAACACGGGCGTGCTGAATTAAGCACGGTCGTGCTTGCATCGGGAATGACTCTTTAAGGCCGAATTTTGGGTTTCTTGAGGGCTTTTTGGGGGGATTTTCTTCTCCGCTCTGGGGGAGGCCGCGGAGTAGTAAAGAGGCACCTTTAAGGGCTAGATCCGGACCAAGAGATCGTCATATGAGTGGAGGAATGTTGGTAAGATCATCATCGGACACTCTCCGATGAAGATTGTGAAGCAAGAAGGGAGTTGATGAATTTCATCTCATTCTTTTGTTATTTACCTTGTGTTTCTTGTAGAATCATGGGGGGCTAATCGTTCTTCGGTGCCCCGGTTTAAGAACTTTGTAGTTGTTGTTTTTGAATGCTTTTATTGCAATGTTTAGGGAGTCTCTAATTCTCTCTGTTAGATCTTTGGTTGTTTACTTGAATTTTGGTTGTTGAGTGTCATTGATTTCTTAATTCCTTGATTTCCTCTTAGCTTGTATATCTCATTGATTGATGCAAGAAGTGGAATTTGGCTCTTACTCTCAATCCCACTATTTACATTATCCGCATTAGGGCAGCAAGACTCTAGAACATAGGGGTCTTGAGACGCACCTGATAAACCTTGCGAGAATTCAAGTATAATTAACACCAAGGGACTACTCCGGGATGCTACTCTTTTGTTTGGATCTCTTGTCACCTTAACCCTGTCTCTCTTCTGGTTATCCTCACTTTCATATTTTTATTTATAATTAAATCTCAAACCAACTCTTGAGCCGGCTAGATATTAGAAATCCAACGAGTATCGAAAGCTACACCAGTCCCTGTGGACTTGGCTACCCGACGCTACGGGTACACTTGACTACTTATACGACCCGTACACTTGCAGATATGCAAGGGGCGTATCAAGTTTTTGGCGCCGTTGCCGGGGACTGGCAACTTTTGAGAAAGTTTTCATTTCTAGTAATCTAGCCATTTTTTTTTCTTGTCTTCTTTATATACTTCACTCGGTTATTCTTCTTTTGTTTGTTTTAATTTTTGATTAATTGGTTTTTGATGCGTCTCCGCAATAACACAACAGGGTGATGTGTGTCAACCCCTTGCGTTACCTCAAGTGCACGGGTCGTCAAGTAATAAAAGTGGACCCAAAGGGTCGGGTTGTCGAACCACAGGGAACAGAAGTACTAGTAATAGCCCCTCTTTTGTTATCTAGCCTAATGAATGTAGTGTGTGATGATCTAATGGCCAACACTAAGAGTGTCACCACAAGTGCGCAGGAAATAAAAGGAAAAGAGTTCTCAATCAATAAAAGTGAGGTATCCGGACAATGCTCCCCCTAGGATTCGGGTGTTGGATGTAGATTACAAGTGTTTCTAAACGAAAACAATGAGTCGTAGGTATCCTAAGGTATAACGGCCCCTGCCTCCAGGTCGCCGATAACTAGTCCCCTACGAGGTCCCGGCGGAGAATTCTCTCGACGCCTCACACCACATATGATTGCTTAAAACTCTAGGGATCTCAAAGATATAACCAATTCCTAAAAGTAGATCTAACCCTGCCTCCAGGTGAAAGATCCCTAACCCCCTACAAGGTCCCGGCGGAGAATTCTCTCGACGCCTCACACCACATATGGTTGCTTGACACTTAGGGAATACGGAGATAGGAAATATCTATCGGAAGGGAAAGGGGACACTCCGCTATCTCACGGCTCACCCTCTCAACCCTCTTTACTCTTGGTAAATCTAAACCTAGCGGTGATCTCTCTCTTCACTAGATTGAATAAAGCTTGCAAGGCAATTAATAATGAAATCAAAACCACAAACAAGCATTAAGAACTCAAGAGTAAAACTCAACTAATAAATTCGAATAGAAACACAATGTAAATCTAATGAGAATAAGAATCCTAGGGTTTACATATCCGAATTCCCTCTAGGGGTTTAGCTCTCCATGGAGCGAGTCACAAAACAAATAATAAATTGAGAATAAAGTTCCAAAGACATAAAGAATAACCCCCTTAAATCCGTGATGATGGTCTTGATGGGTAGTTTCCACGTCTGGATTGAATCTACTCCGAAGCTAGGTCGCCGATGGCTTCCTTGATGCTATGACGGAAGCTGGGACATGGGTGTACTACTGCCTTTGTGCCCTTTCGGTTTGTGTAATGACTTGTACTCCTCCGAAAGTTGGCAACACCCCCATGCATATGAACACAACTTCTGATTGTGGCCTTGAAACGTGTCATCACACCCTATCTTTGCTTCTTCCTGTACGTCATGTCTCCAAAGCCCTGTTTGCACAAAAGAACACAAAACACACCTTGTTAATGCTAAACCTGATAAAAGTGATGCTCAATGCATGTAAACTGATATTATAAAATATATATAATCAAGCACTTATCAAAACTCCCCCACACTTAAGCTTTTGCTTGTCCTCAAGCAAACTAAACATTCATTACAAGGAAAGAAAGAATAAGTGCTTGTCCTCAGGTTCACTAGAAAGTATGAGAGTATGATTCTATAACAAAGAGGAAAACTATTTAACACTAAACCGCTCAGTCAATGCTCTAGAAAACAATCCAATGACAAGAAAGAAAAAGAAATCCGAAAGCGTGCGTGTGTGGAAAAACTCATCTCAATTCGACTCTATGTCCACTACTTACAGTTTTTATTGCTCGAGACTCATATAATAGCAAAACGAATGGTAGTAGCTGCACACAATCTCCAAGGTAGCCCTTTCTCAGGCGGCCTCCTGAGTGGCTTTCACACTTTAGAGATGGTAGCTCTTTCTACCGAGGGTGCTAGCTTTCACATATCCCTTGTGATAGCTCTTTCTCTCATTAGGGCATAACTAGTATCCGACTTATGAGAGTAGCTGCATACAATCAAAGGTAGTAGCTCTTTTCACCCCCTATATACACGAAATAATTCACAATTGCTAAACTATATATATATCTATATTCTTTTCTTTTTTTCGAATAAAACAACTACTAACAAGTCTCAAACCATTAAACTAGAGCTTCTATAGGTCTAATGAGTGAGTAGAGTGCATAAATGGCAATCGGACAAAAATTTCTCAAAAAATTGGATAACAACTAGAGCATGATGAAATCTAATGTTCGAAGCTCTCCTATAGTCTAGAATCTAACTCTTAACCCTAAAGTGAACCTTCATAGGTTGCATGGGCATATATAATGAAAACAAACAATAAAGTGGTGTATAAAGTGATCCTTCCCCCACACTTAAGATGTACATTGTCCCCAATGTACACATGCAAGCACAATAAAATTATAAATTCTGAAAACAAAACATGTGAGGGTGCGCAAAAATCAAAATAATTATCCCCTGAATTCCAAGTGAAATACTTGGTGGAATCTTGTACAAGGGTGTGTTTGGCTCAGCGGGCATTTGGAGGTGAAACGGCCGTGTGACCTAGCCACACGGCCGTGTACATAACTTGATTTCCATTTCCCAAGACTCTCAAGACTATCTGCAGGATTCGGGGGGTTCAATGAAGCTCAACAAAATTAGAAAAAACAACAACGAAAAACAACTAGAACCACAAAATAAAAATGACGAAATACAAGACAGAGTCTCAACGAGCATGCTGAAAATAAAACTACAGAAAATAAAAATACGAGAAGATAGAATAAAATGACTCAAGGACGCCTCATGCGTCAGGAAACTCTTTGGTGGTGCTGGTGGTGGTGCTGGGTGGTGCTGGTGGTGCTTGGTGGTGCTGGGGTGGAGTTGATGAATTTCATCTCATTCTCTTGTTATTTACCTTGTGTTTCTTGTAGAATCATGAGGGGCTAATCGTTCTTCGGTGCCCCGGTTTAAGAACTTTGTAGTTGTTGTTTTTGAATGCTTTTATTGCAATGTTTATGGAGTCTCTAATTCTCTCTGTTAGATCTTTGGTTGTTTACTTGAATGTTTGTTGTTGAGTGTCATTGATTGCTTAATTTCTTGATTTCCTCTTAGCTTGTATATCTCATTGATTGATACAAGAAGTGGAATTTGGCTCTTACTCTCAATCCCACTATTTACATTATCCACATTAGGGCAACAAGACTCTAGAACATAGGGGTCTTGAGACGCAACTGATAAACCTTGCGAGAATTCGAGTATAATTGACACCAAGGGACTACTCAAGGACGCTACTCTTTTGTTTGGATCTCTTGTCACCTTAACCCTGTCTCTCTTCTGGTTATCCTCACTTTATTATTTTTATTTATAATTAAATCTCAAACCAACTATTGAGCCGGCTAGATATTAGAAATCCAACGAGTCCCTGTGGATTCGACTATCCGACCCTACGGGTACACTTGACTACTTATACGACCCATACACTTGCGGATACACAAGGGCGTATCAGGCGCGCTTCACCGCACTTCAGCAGATGATGGCAAGAGACTCCGACTCCACCGCGTCGCCCACACCCCAAGCACCCCATACATCCCCCGCATCACCACCAGCACCAGGAGATGATGACGCTTGAGGCGTCTTTCCGTTAGTTGTTTTTTTCCTTGTACTTGTTTATTTTCTTATTGTTGGGTCTTTGTTACTCAGAAAGGGTTTACCTTCTGAGCTTTATCTTATTGCTTTCAGTTGTAGTTTGTTTGTTAGAGTTTAAGCGTGGACGTCATGCTTATAAATTCTTGTTCTTTTTCTTGTGTGTAGAGCTTCACTGAACCCCCTTTTGTGACGTGCAGATGGTCATGTCAGTCATCTGTTGAGGAATAGTCATAGGCACGTCCATGAGGATACTCCACATGGCCGTGTGAGCTTCATAACCCTTCGCAGCTTCACTCCCCGCCTTTGCACCGCCACTCAAATTCTACACTTGAAGACCAGGGGAGTGTCATTTTTAATCCCACGCCCTCTTGTTTTATTTGTTTTGTCGTTTGTATGCTTGCATGAGTACAATAAGGGCATTGCATGTCTTAAGTCTGGGGGGGAGTTCACGTCGCGCACGTTCTTTATGTATGTATGCTCATCAGTTGTATGCTCATTTAGCCAATGATAGTTCACCTTAAATGACAAGGATTGTACTTTTTAATTTAGGAGAAATTTAAACGTCGATTGTCACCATGCTCTAGTTTACTCGAAAAACTTAGAAATTTTTTGTTTGATTGTATTTCTTGCACACTACTTGCTCGTTAGCTCGATAACTCTAGTTCAATGCTGAAAGGACCTTTGTTTCATTCTTTGAGTTTCAAAAAAAAAAAAATGCTTTTACTTGTTTACTCGTTTTTGGAATGGAAAGAGCTACCACCTATGTTGTATGCAGCTACTCTTATAAGTCGGATACTAGTTATGCCCTAATGAGAGAAAGCGCTATCTAATAGGTTGTGTGAAAGCTAACACTCCGAGGTGGAAAGAGCTACCACCTCCAAGCGTGAAAGCTGCCCAGGAGGCATCTTGGGGTATGGCTACCTTCGAGGTTGTGTGAAGCTACTACCTATTCGTTGTCCTCAAATAAGTCCTTTCCAATAAGAACTTTTAAGAGTAAATTTGGGGTTGGCATGAGTAAGCATACACACACACACGCAGTCGATTCTATTTTCTTTGTGCCTTGACTTTTGCTAGAGCATTGGTTTTTCCTTTCTATGTTGTAAATTGTTCCTTTGTTTAAGAATGCTCTCCTTACATACTTTTTGGTGAACTTAAGGCTAAGCACGTCTATCACTCTACTTGTTGATTTTATTGTATAAATTTGCTTGAGGAAAGCAAAAGCTTAAGTGTGGGGGAGTTTGATAAGTGCTTGCATGTACTGAATAATTGAGATGTTTTTCATGCATGAGCATTACTTATATCGAGGCTATATCGCTCATTTCGTGTGTTTTTACGTGTTCTTTCTGGAAGTTAGGGTTGTGAAGAGTTTTCTTTGGGAGTTCAAGAAAAAAATAGGTTATGATGGTGCCAAGTGGAGTTCTTTTCGCAATTACAAAGATCAAGACACAAATTGGGGTCAAACGAGAAAGTATGTGCCAACTTCTACAAGGTTCGAGACAATTCTTGTAGAATGACACTGAGGCAGTCATACTTGCTCGTTCTGATTTGTTCGAAGACTTCAAAAGCTCTCCAAGGGGGTTCTCACTATCAAGAAAAGCATCATGACCTTCCACACGAGTGTGTGTCCGTCCGTGTGGCCCTAGAAGCGAAAACGAGCGAAATCGGGGACCTACAAGCAAAATTCTACAGGGCTGGATTTCCACACGGCCGTGTCGAATTTCCACACGGCCGTGTGGCCCAGCCACACACCCGTGTGGATCCTCGAGATGCGTTTTAAAAGGCCGTTCTGAAGCGGTTTAAGGGGATCTTCTACCCAACTTTTGGAGGTAGTTCGGCTAAGGTTTGGATAGGTTTTTGCTGCTTTTTGGGGGGTTTCTTCACCATTTTCAACACCGATTCCCTTCAATGAGAGCTATTGGGGGAGCCTTCGACGACTCTGATTCGGCGAGGTGTGCCCCCGGTTTGAAAGAGGGATTCGTGGAGAAGGAGCAGCCCTCTTAGACCATTGATGAACGTCCCGCAAGTGCACGGGGTCGTATTCCACGGGGCCAAAGAGCTACTATTACTTTCCCTTCGTCTATTTCCTAGCCTAATGATGCGTCTCCGCAACAACACAACAGGGTGATGTGTGTCAACCCCTTGCGTTACCGCAAGTGCACGGGTCGTCAAGTAATAAAAGTGGACCCAAAGGGTCGGGTTGTCGAACCACAGGGAACAGAAGTACTAGTAATAGCCCCTCTTTTGTTATCTAGCCTGATGAGTGTAGTGTGTGATAATCTAATGGCCAAAACTAAGAGTGTCACTACAAGTGCGCAGGGAATAAAAAGGAAAAGAGTTCTCAATCAATAAAAGTGAGGTATCCGGACAATGCTCCCCTAGGATTCGGGTGTTGGATGTAGATTACAATTGTTTCTAAACGAAAACAATGAGTCGTGGGTATCCTAAGATATAACGGCCCCTGCCTCCAGGTCACCGATAACTAGTCCCCTACGAGGTCCCGGCGGAAAATTCTCTCGACGCCTCACACCACATATGACTGCTTAAAACTCTAGGGATCCCAAAGGTATAACCAATTCCTAAAAGTAGATCTAACCCTGCCTCCAGGTGAAAGATCCCTAACCCCTACGAAGTCCCGGCGGAGAATTCTCTCAACGCCTCACACCACATATGGTTGCTTGACAGTTAGGGAATATGGAGAAGGGAAATATCTGTCGGAAGGGAAAGGGGACACTCCGCTATCTCACGGCTCACCCTCTCAACCCTCTTTACTCTTGGTAATTCGAAACCTAGCGGTGATCTCTCTCTTCACTAGATTGAATAAAACATGCAAGGCAATTAATAATGAAATCAAAAGCACAAACAAGAATTACGAACTCAAGAGTAAAACTCAAACTGATAAATTCGAATAGAAACACAATGTAAATCTAAGGAAAATAAGAATCCTAGGGCTTACATGTCCGAATACCCTCTAGGGGTTTAGCTCTCCATGGAGCGAGTCACAAAACAAATAATGAATTGAGAAATAAGTTCCAAATACATAAAGAATAACCCCCCTAAATCCGTGATGACGGTCTTGATGTGTAGTTTCCACGTCTGGATTGAATCCACTCCGAAGCTAGGTCGCCGATTTCTTCCTTGATGCTATGACGGAGGAGGAATCGATCCAAGTTGGTGAGGAAAGCTTCCCAAAGCCGCAACGAACTCCTCCCAAGCCCTAGCCGCCTTGTCTCTCGAAAGTGACCGAAAAGATCCCTAAAAATTATCACAAGTCAGCTTTTATAATTTGAATTCGGAGCTTTACGCGGGCATCCACACGGGCATCCTTGTGCAGTACTTTGCTACAGTACTGCTCCGAAAGTTGGCAACACCCCCATGCATATGAACACAGCTTCTAATTGTGGCCTTGAAAAGTGTCATCACACCCTATCATTGCTTCTTCCAGTACGTGATGTCTCCAAAACCCTGTTTAGACAAAAGAACACAAAACACACCTTGTTAATGCTAAAATCGAATAAAAGTGATGCTCAATGCATGTAAACTGATATTATAAAATATATATAATCAAGCACTTATCAAAACTCCCCCACACTTAAGCTTTTGCTTGTCCTCAAGCAAACTAAACATTCATTACAAGGAAAGAAAAAAAAATAAGTGCTTGGCCTCATGTTCACTAGAGAGTATGAGAGTATGATTCTATAACAAAGGGGGAAACTATTTAACACCAAACAGTTCAGTCAATGCTCTAGAAAACAATCCAATGACAAGAAAGAAAAAAAAAATCCGAAAGCGTGTGTGTGTGGAAAAACTCATCTCAATTCAACTCTATGTCCACTACTTACAGTTTTTATTGCTCGAGACTCATATAATAGCAAAAAGAATGGTAGTAGCTGCACACAATCTCCAAGGTAGCCCTTTCTCAGGCGGCCTCCCGAGTGGCTTTCACACTTTAAAGATGGTAGCACTTTCTACCGAGGGTGCTAGCTTTCACATATCCCTTGTGATAGCTCTTTCTCTCATTAGGGCATAACTAGTATCCGACTTATGAGAGTAGCTGCATACAATCAAAGGTAGTAGCTCTTTTCACCCCCTATATACATGAAAGAATTCACAATTGCTAAACTATATATATATCTATATATTTGTTTTTCTTTTCTTTTTCTTTCTCTTTTTTTTTTCAAATAAAACAACTACTAACAAGTCTCAAAACATTAAACTAGAGCTTCTATAGGTCTAATGAGTGAGTAGAGTGTATAAATGGCAATCGAACAAAAATTTCTCAAAAAATTGGATGACAACTAGAGCATTATGAAATCTAGTGTTCGAAGCTCTCCTATAGTCTAGAATCGAACTTTTAACCCTAAAGTGAACCTTCATAGGTTGCATGGGCATATATAATGAAAACAAACAATAAAGTGGTGTATAAAGTGATCCCTCCCCGACACTTAAGATGTACATTGTCCCCAATGTACACATGCAAGCACAATAAAATTATGAATTCTGAAAATAAAGCATGTGAGGGTGTGCAACATTAAAACAATACTCCCCTGAATTCCAAGTGAAGAAGTTGGTGGAATCTTGTACAAGGGTGTGTTTGGCTCAGCGGGCATTTGGAGGTGAAACGGCCGTGTGACCTAGTCACACGGCGGTGTACATAACTTGATTTTCCTTTCCTAAGACTCTCAAGACCAACTGCGGATTCAGGGAGGTTCAATGAGGCTCAACAAAATTAGAAAAGAAAAACAACGAAAACACTAGAACCACAAAACAAAATGACATAAATAAAAGACAAAGTCTCAACGAGCATGCTGAAAATAAAAGTGTAGAGAATAAAAATACAGAAGATAAAATAAAATGACTCAAGGACACCTCATGCATCAGGAAACTCTGCTGGTGGTGCTGATGTCGTCGTCTCAGATGCGGTGTCGCTCTCCAGAAGATGTCGAATGATGGACAACTGTGACATCGTCATGGACTGGTTGGCGAGCACAGTCGCCATGTCCCCCTGGGGAGCTCTAACTGCCACCTCGAGCCTCGCCAAACGGTCACGGGCTAGAGTGGAAGGCTGCTCTGGCTCTGGCTCATATGCAGGTGCCTCGGTGTCAATCGGCACAGCTGTAGGTGCCGGTGAATCAAGAGCGTCTGCTGGGTCGGCCGCCTCCTCATCTGACTCCTCCTCCTCAGCCTCCACTGCGAGTACATATCGGCCGGTACTCGTCTTCTTCACCATACGCATGGCTCGGAGGGATGCAAGCCCCAAGGGTGCAGGTACACTGATCTTCTCCATCCTTCTAAGTGCCTCGGTCAACCCCATGCCACGAACGAGTCGGGTGATGTATACTCTTGAGAAGATCACACCGACTCGCACGTAATGGCTTTGATGGCGGAGGTAATCCGCCACAACAAAGCCTAAATGTATGGGGATATTCTGGACCATGGTGTATAGGTAAAAGTTAGACATTAAAAATAAAAGTGCAACGATGGAAGTGCTTGGCCTTAAGCTCACAAGAAGTATATAAGGAAGACATTCTCATAGTAAGAAACATTTTAAACATAGAAAGATAAAAGCGAATGCTCTAGCAAAAACTCAAATTACAAAGAAATAAAATCCAAAAGCGTGTGTGTGTGCAGACTTACTCATGTAAACCCCAAATCTACTCTTAAAAGCTCTTATTGAAGAGGACTTATCTAAATACGAAAGAATTGGTAGTAGTCGCACACAACCTAGAAGGTAGTTATTTCCCAAGATGCCTCCTTGGTGGCTTTCACACTTTCAAGGTGGTAGCTCTTGCTACCCGGGGGTGTTAGCTTTTACACAGCTTACTAGATAGCTCTTTCTCTCACTAGGCCATAGCTAGTATTCGACTTATGAGAGTAGCTGCATACAAAATAGATGGTAGCTCTTTCCACCCCCAAGAACAAGTAAAGCAAATAACTGAATTCTCTCTTTTTATTTTAACAAAAAGAATTTTTACTAAGGTCATTTCAGTACTTAACTAGAGTTCTCAAGGCTAAAAGAGGAAGTAGTGCACGAGACATGCTGTCAAACAAAATATTTTTAAGTTTTTCGAGTGAACTAGAGCATGGTGACAATCGATGTTTAAACTTCTTCCTAAAGTCAAGACTACAAACCTTTGCCCTTAAGGTGAACTATCATTTGCCACATGAGCATGAAAGTGATGAGCATAAACAAGGAACGTGTACAACGTGAATTTCCCCCCACACTGGAGATGTACATTGCCCTCAATGTACAAATGCATGCATAAAGAATAGAAATCTATAAGAAACTGAACATGAAAATGTGGGAATTAAAAACAACACTCCCTGATCTCCATATGTACATTGTGGTGGAGCTGAAGTGACGGGGACTGAAGCTTTGAATGGTTGGGTGGTGCGGATAACACATGGCTAGGTCTATGACAATTCTTTCAAAAAGATAAAACGAGTTTATAAGCATAACATCAAAGCTTAAACTCGATACCAACTAACCACAATGAAAAATAGTAAGATAGATCTCAGAAGGTAAACCCTTTCTAAGTAAACAAGTACTCCAACAGACACGAAAGTAAACAACAAAAGTAAGACTAGAAAATAAGAGAAAGATGCCTCAAGCGTCATCATCGGCTTCTGCAACTGGTGATGCTAATGATGCATGTGGTGCTCAAGGTACAGGGAATGTAGTGAAGCCGGTATCTCTCGCCATCAGCTCTTCCACTAACTCTTCCACTTGTGCATGCTCAATCGCAGCCAACGCCTGCAAATCGGGAATCCGTGTCTGGCCTAACTTGAGCCTTGAGAGGCTTTCAAGCCGGATTTGATGTTCAGGTATTGCGAACTCCAATGGGTCGGGCGAGGGCTCATGAGGCTCACGATGACGCTTGTGCACGATTTTCTTTATCGTGGGGGTCATTCCTGCAAAAAAAGAGGCAAACGAGTCACTTTGGGGGTCAAAAACAGTGTGTTATGGGTCCACACGGCTGTGTGGAAATTTCACACGGCTGTGTGTTCTCTCTGGATGAGAGAACTCACCACTTGATGATCCACATGGCCGTGTGGATCTTTGACCACGGCTATAAGGCCGTGATTGATCCACTTTGACGCGCACAAAGTTGTAATATATCTAGCACTAGTGTTTAACGCATAAATACAAGTATTTCCCATGAAAATAGCATGCTAAAACACAAGATTCATCACCCAAATCAAAGGTAAAAGATTCATGGCAAGAAGAGAGAAAAGAGGGCTTACCGGAGAAGATGAAGTTCAATAGCGTGATAAAACTCCGATTAAACCACCCAAAACCTATAAATAAGCAAGAAAATTGAAGGAGAAGAGGTATGGTTACGATCCTTGGTGTGGGGGCGTTTAAATATGAAGAGGCGCGAAGATGAAATGAAAAGAAGAAGGCCTTCTATCATACTTAAGTAATCCATATGGCCATGTGGAAATTCCACATGGTCATGTGTTTTCTCTGGATGAGCCCAGTACATGACACACGAAATCCACATGGCCATGTGGAAATTTCAGATAGCCATGTGTTTTCTCTGGATGGGCCAAGCACACAATAGCCCAACTCCACATTTCTATGTGAAAATTCCACATGGCCATGTGTTTTCTCCGGATGGGCCCAACACATAATACCCCAAATCCACATGGCCATGTGGAAATTCCACATGGCCGTGTTGATTCTCTGGATTGCACACAGACTTATGAATAAAATCCACATGGCCATGTGGAAGTGGAAATTCCACACGGCCGTGCGACTTCTCTAGTTAACAGTTTTGAAGTTTCGAACAAAGCATTCACATACCCATGTGGAAATTCCACATGGGCATGTGGATTATCGAGCTTGGCTAAATAAGGCTCAAAACCATCCACATGGCCATGTGGATTCTCCCGGATGCCTAGAAAATCCACTCGATACCTATCGACATGGCGATGTGGAAATTCCACATCGCCATTGACACACCCTTGCGTGTGTGTTCTGCAAGTGCACAGGTGTCGAAGTAATAAATACACAAAGGGTGGGTAGTGGAATCCACAGGGAGTAGACGTTAGAAACAAATACACTTTGCTAATTAGTCAATGAAAACTCAATGTGTGAAGAGAATGAATTAAAAGTGAATAAACAGAAAATAAAGATTAAAAGCGATGACTGGAGGTACGGAATGCATCAATATAAGAATGGGGTACTCGGACAATACTCCCTCTAGGTTCCTTGTTTCAAGTGCAAAACTCTAATTACCTTTATTTAAACGAGATTTGAAGAGTCGTCGAATCTAAAGACACAAGGTCCCAAACCTAAGGTCAACCCTGACTAGTCCCCTACGAGGTCCCTGCGGAGAGAAAACTCTCGACGCCTCACACCACGTATGACTGCGCTAAGCTCTAGGGATTCCGAGTGATAAACCCTATTCCCAACTATAGATCAATCCCTTTGGTCCAGGCGAAAGATCCCTAATCACAAATAAGTTCCGGCGGAAAGGCCTTTCTCAACGCCTAACTCTCTTTGAGATCGAAAATAATGCTTGGAATAAGAAGGTAGGGTAAACCACACCGGAGGGGAAAGGGGACGTGTCGCTACCTCTCGACTCACCCTCTCGACCCTCTTCAATCTTGGTTAATCTAATTCTAATGGTGATGGTCACTCGTCAAAAGGATGATTAGATTATCCCTCAACCCTAGTGTCACTCTAAGGGAGAAATAATTAAGCACACAAGATTGAAACTCAAATAAATCTCAATTTAAAATAAAAGAAATAGAGTAATTGAAACAAAGGAATTCTACAGTTTACATGTCCAAGTACCTACTAGGGGATTAGCTCTCCATGGAGCAATACAAGTTCATCAAAATAAATGAAGATAAATGAAAGTAATCCATAAAGAAAACCCCCTTAAGCTTCGTGCTGATGGCCTAATAGGGCTGCTCCTTCTCCACAGATCCTTCCTCCAAGCCTAGGGCACACCTAGCCGAATCAAAGTCGTCGAAGGCTCCCCCAATAGCTCTCCTTGGAAGGAATCGGTGTTGAAATCGGTGAAGAAACGCCCCCAAAACGTAGCAAAAACCTTCTCAAACCCTAGCCGAACTCTGCCCCAAAGATAGGAAAAAGATCCCCAAAAAACGCTTCCGAACGGCCTTTTAAATGGCAAAAGTCGAGGATCCACACGGCCATGTGGAAAATCCACACGGCCGTGTGGAAATTCCACATGCCCATGTGGATTTTCAGCCTCTACAAAACTGCATTTATAGGTCCCCGATTTCGCCCGTTTTTTCTTCTGAGGCCACACGGACGGACACACGATCGTGTAGTAGGTCATGAGGCATTTCTCGATGTCGAAAAACCCGTGGAGAGCTTTTGAAATCTTTGAACAAATCAGAACGAGCGAGCATGACTGCCTTCATGTCCTTCTACAAAAATTGTCTCTAACCTTATAGAAGTTGGCACATACTTCTCGTTTGACCCCGATTTGTGTCTTGATCTTTCTAATCGCGCAAAGGAACTCCACTTGGCACCATTATGACCTATTTTTGCTAGAATTCCCAAATACGACTCTTCACAACCTTATCTGCATGGAAGAACACAAAAACACACGAAATGAGCAATATAACCATGTAAAAGTAATGCTCACGCATGAAAAACATCTCAATTATTTTGTACATATAAGCACTTATCAGCCATGTGGTTCCATTTTTAGCCCAGAATTGTTCCAAATTCTGCTGAATTCATTAGAAACAAATGTAAAAGCTGTAGAAAATGAAATCTAACCTATACATGACCAAAAACTCGACGAATTCATAGGATAAACACTCAAACTTGCCAATCATAATAAAAACATGAAATAGCATCTATAATCCATTAAAATGCACTACACCAGCGATGAATGAACAAAAACTACAAACTAACAGAAACTAAAACTGTTGAATTAAAACTAAACTAAAACAAGTGCAATCAATTTAAAAACTTGGTTTACCTCCCAAGAAGCGCTTGTTTAACATTACTAGCTTGACGTACCTGTTTCTCAAAACTCAAAGGGGTCATGAAGCAAAGAGACTCTGTTTCCTGCAACTTTTAAACATGATGAGCATAAATTTTTCAAATCAGAGGGCGAGCGATAGAATTTGTTACCAAACAAAGGGACATCGCTCTTAGCTTTTGCATTCTTATCCGTGGAAGTGTTCGGGTGTTTCTTGTGGTGATGTCTCGACCTCTTCAACTTTTAATCAATTTCTTAACTATTCCCGGGGTAGGTTTTTCCTTGTCCACTAGGCTAAATGATGAGACCTCATCATTCTCCATCTTCTGGTCTAGCCATCCTGTTAGTGGGTCCAGACATAACATTTCCTGCACATAATCATCAATTAGCTTATCAGTGGTATCAAGAAAATATAAAGTATCATCGAAATCAAGAGAATGTCGCACGGCTTCTGCAAGGTGGTAAGTCACTTTCTAGTCTCCGATCCACAATGTCTTCTCCCTGCTGTCCAAGTCTATAAGAGCCTTGGAGGTTTGCAGAAAAGGCTTTCCAAGTATCAGTGGGATGTCGACACTCTCATCTACATCCAACACCACAAACTTCCGCAGGAAATATATACTTGTGTATTTTTACCATAACCACTTCAATGATGCCCCTCGGATGATGAACTAAACGATCAGCTAATTGCGAGGTCATCTGAGTGGGTCTTGGCTCTCCTAATCTCAGTTTCTTGAAAAAGGCATAAGGCATAACATTAATGCTGGCCCCTGAGTCTGCCAATGCCTTTTCTTCGCCCAAATTCCCAATGTTGCATGGGATGATGAAGCTTCTCGGATCCTTCATTTTTCTCGGCAAATTCTTCTATAATACTACTGAACCTGATGCATCTAAGATTACCGCTGCACTCTCCTCCAACTTCCACTTATTGGTTAAGAGGCCCTCCAAGAACTTCGCATAGTGAGGCATTTGAGATAACGCCTCCACGAAATGGATGTTGATGTGCAGCTACTAACATAGTCCCAGAAACTTCTTGTATTGCTCATCATTTTGGTCATTTTTCAGCCTTGAAGGGTAAGGGATCCTTGGTTTATAAGGTATGGGTGCTGCTTCCTTCTCCTTACCTTTCTCCTCAACTTTCTTCTCCTTGGTTGGAACATAAACAACCTCCTCAGTGGGAAGTCTCCCTTCAATCTCACGATCACTTCTCAAAATGATCGCCTTCAACTGCTCTATTGGGTTTGTCTCTGTATTCCCTGGTAGATGATAAGTATCTAAATGTATGTATTTATATGCAGTATTTTTGTTGTATTTTACAGGTATTTTGATAAACCGATGACCGTTTTGTATTTAAATTAGTTTTATTTGTGTTACAGGCTTTGAAGAAGCCAAAATGAGCTCAAGAACATATTTGGGAAGAAATCCATATCAAATAGGATGTTTTTGCGATTTTATTACTGTAGCACTACTGTAAAAGGATTAATGTAACAAGATTACTGCAGCACTGTAGCACCCGAAACGAGTTTTTCTTGGGAAAAGGCTGGGAGCCTCGCGGGCATCCTTGCGCCCGCAAGGCAGCCCGCATGGCCACCCGAAAAGAAGCTTTAAAGGGCTATTTAGGGCATAAATTGGGGAGCTTCTTCTTCCCTTCTTCTTTGGCCGCCGCCCCACCATCCAAGGCGGCATTTTCTGGTGATCTACCAAGCTAATCTTTATAAGACGGAGGCAAACATTGGAGGAGGAAATAAGGGGGAGATCCAAGGCTTCAAGGCCTCATTTGAGGAGCAATCTCAGCGACATCGACGATCTTCATCCATCCATGCCCATCCTAAGTAGAGAGAGTGTTCTTTGCTTCTTCTTATGTTTATTTCTTACTTGGATTTGTATGAGTGTTCCTCATTCATGAGGAACTAACTTGTATGTGATTTGGGCATGTTGAATCCTAGGGTAGTTTTAGTGTAATTTTGGATAATGATGTGTTGTTGGATGTTGAATTTCAATTATAAGAATTCTATAGTTTGTGATTCCTTCTATGTGTACTTTACCGTCTTGGATTACATGAGAACTCTGCTATTCAATTTCTAGGTTGTACTCGGAGCGTGGGATACGCCCTTGTACAAAACTCACATAGATTGAAAGGGATTCATGTACCAATATGCCAAGGGATTCAGGTATTTGTAGCCCTCCGAATGTTAGGCTTAGACCCAGATGAGTGTCTACTCCTGATAAGAGATTCCTTGAGTGCACTGCAATCGTAGGTGGAATTGACCAGAAGGGATTTCAGTCAATACCCATATGGGATTAGAGGTTCATCACCGAGGGGTTCGGGATTAGCCTACTTCAGAAATCTCTCGGTCTAAACTAGCATCGCAATACATCACCCTTAATTTAGGGCTTAATGACAACTCTAGGGGGATTCCATATCCAAATCACGCATTCTTCTGTTTATCCGTCCCTTGAATGCGTATTTGGTATGCAGTAGTAGCTTTATTCTCTTGTTGTTAATTTTAGTAGTTGTGCTCTTGCGTATTGTTAGGCTAGGAAATAGATGAAAGGGAAGTAATAGTAGCCCCTTGGCCTGATGAGTGCATTTCATATATATGTATTGCATGCTTTACCCTCATCATTATTGAATATTTTGGCTTTAATTCTCCAAGTACGGTGCTATTTGAGGTATTCGTTGTTTGTCATGCAGATATCAAAGTCCTGAAGCAAGAAGAAGTGTTTTGGAATAATTTTAGAAGCTAAAGGACTTAGAAGAAACCTCATCAAAGCTCAACACGGCTTGAGCACGCCCGTGTTGTACCCTCTGCAAATTGCAGGAGAATTCAGCCAAAAATCAGCACAGCCTGAGTTCGCTGAGCACGGTGGTGCAAACCTCAGCACGGTCTAAGCACGCCCATGCTGTTCCCCATGCAGATTACAGGAATGTGAGTTTTCTGAAGATTTATTTGGCCGTAATCTGCACGGCTTGAAGCACGGCTTCAACACGCCCGTGCTCACATCGAGAAGACATTAAAACCCTAGAAACTCAGTTTCTAAAGGGACTTTTGGTGGGCGAACTTTTGGAGAAAGAAGAGAAGAGCTTTGGGGGTTCATCCTCCTCTTAATCAAGGGAATGGCAAGCTTATGGTAGGCCGATCGGGAGGAGATCTTACAACATTGTAGATCCTTCGACAACCGCAAGGATGCAAGAAATTAGGGAGTTTTCAACTTCTTGTCTTTCAATTTCTTTGGCATTATACTTGTTGTTTGTTGTCATGAGGGGCTAAACTCTTAAGGGAGCCCCGGGGTTGTTTGTATGACGTTATAGCTTGAACTCATTATCTTTACTTGCAGTATTTATGAATGTCTTGTTCCTTTCAATAAATCAAAGTTATTGGCTATCTTGTGTGTTGTTTAGTGCTTAATTGCTTGGTAGTTAGGTTCTCTTATCTAGGCTTGTGAATCGTTATTCATCGTTGCAAGCAGTGAGAGTTCAACTAAGGGCTCGACAGCGCTAGAAACCGCATGCTTATAGCATAACTAGGTTTAGAACTGAGGACATCTCTGATAAATACTGAGAAAGCCGAGTTAGTGAATGTCTGAAATCCAATCTCGGGGCCCCATCTCCTCCATCGAGTCAATCCTCAAACCTTCCCTTGGTAAACTTCCCTTTCCCTAACCTCCTTGAAGTTAACCATAGTCAATTCCATCATCTTCTGTCTGGTTAGATATTAAGCAGTACCTTAGAATTAGAAGCTATACCAGTCCCTGTGGATTCGACTACCCGACCTAAAGGGTACACTTTACTACTTGTACGACCCGCGCACTTACAGATACTCAAGGGGCGTACCATGGCCCCGAGGAATACGACCCCTGTGTCACTCACAGGGTATTACTTGATGACCCCGTACACTTGCGGGACGCACATTAGTAGACTTCCTTGAGGTCTCTCAGATAATGACTTCGCAATCTATCCGAACTGATTCTCTAAATTATGCAATGAAGCAGTGCAGTTGGGAAGTGTGGTCTCCACGCCTTGGAAACGTGTGTCTGATAACTGAATAAACTTGGTTAATGCTTTCTCCAAGTCCGTCATCCGGTTCTCTAACCCTGAAACTCGGCTCTCGATATTTGGTTGCTGGGGTTGCTGAAATCCTAGTGACGCAGAAGGTCTTTGCTGACCTTTGTTACTCCATGAGAAGTTCGGGTGATTTTGCCACCCCAGATTGAACGTGCTGTTGTAGGGGTTCCCTTGGTCCTGTCTTGCATTCCCGAAAAAATCTACTTGCTCAATAGGTGCTACTTCAATAATGGAGATGGGGTAATCAGATGAGAAATACCCACCTCCACAAACCGTCACAATTTATCACTGCTGCCACTCTAGAAAGAGATGCCAAAGTATCCAACTTCTTGCTCAATGCTTCGACTTGGCTGCTAAATATGTCACTGCATCAACTTCATGAATACCCATTACTTTCCTCTTGTCACGAGTATTCCACTGATAGCTATTGATGGCCATTTCCTCTATCAGTTGGCGGGCAACCTCGGGGGTCTTGCTTCCTAAGGTACCTTCTGTTGTGGCGTCAAGTAATTGTCTTGTGCTTGGATTCAGCCCGTTGTAGAGTGTGTGGAAGATCCTTGAACCTTTCCCATGTCTCGAAATGAAACTCCAATTCCGATTGCGTGAAGGATGAGATTTTGTTTCTCAGCTTTGCAGATTTCCCAGGAGGGAAATATCTTGCAAAGAAGGCTTCAACCATCTCCTTCCATATAGTGATCGACACTCTAGGTAGAGACTGCAACCACTGTTTTGCTCTCCCCTTTAAGGAAAATGGGAAGGCTCTCAAGCTGATGGCATCATCTGAGACCCCATTCATTTTCAACATGTCACACACTTCCAAGAAATTCTGTATGTGATTGTTCGGGTCTTCATTTGCTAACTCATTGAACTGTGCGGACTGTGCGAACTGTTGTACCATCTGTAATTGGTGGCTTGACGATGCTTGATTGTGTGCTACAGATAGTAGGCCTTGCATAATCTGAGGATGTTCGTTGCTGCTCATTTTGTTCAGTCATGGTTGCGGACTCCTCAATCTCTATCTTAGCTTGATAATTCTATTCTTGTTCAAGTTCTTTGCCCCTTCGATGAAGTCTTCTCTCAATCTCTAGATCGCCTTCTGATAAGTGCTTGCATCTATATATTATTTGAGATGTTTTCCATGCATGAGCATCACATTTTTCAGGTTATATCTCTCATTTCGTACGTTTTTGTGTTCTTTCATGCAATAAGGGTTGTTAAGAAGTTCTATGGGAATAAAGGTAAAAATATGTCATGATGGTGCCAAGTGGAGTTCTTTTGTGCAAATACAAAGTTCAAGATAAAAATCGGGGTCAAACAAGAGAGTATGTGCCAACTTCTGAATGGTTTAAGACAGTTTTTGTAGAAGGACATGAAGGCAGTCATGCTCTCTCGTTCTGATTTGCTCGAAGATTTCAAAAGCACTCCAAGGGTTTTTTGACATCAAGAAATGCCTCATGAGGTGTTTTTGGGGGATCTTTTTCCTAACTTCTGGAGGGAGTTCCGCTAGGGTTTGGAGAGGTTTTTACAAGGTTTTGGGGGCGTTTCTTCACCGATTTCAACACCGATTCTTTCCAAGGAGAGCTATTGGGGGAGTCTTCGATGACTTCGATTCGGCGAGGTGTGCCCTAGGCTTGAAGGAGGGATAAGTGGGGAAGAAGGAGCAACCCTCATAGACCATCAGCACGGAGCTTAAGGGGGTTTTCTTTATGGATTATGCGCATTTATTTTCACTTGTATTGATGATTTTGTATTACTCCATGGTGAGCTAAACCCCTAGTGGGTACTTGGATATGTAAACCCTAGGATTTCTATGTTTCATTGACTTTAATGCTTTTCTTTAATTTGAGATTTAATTCGAGTTTCAAACTTGTGTACTTCATTGTTTTTCCCTTAGAGTGACACTAGGGTTGAGAATCCAATCTAATCATCTTTTTGATGAGTGACCATCACCATTAGGATTAGATTAACCAAGTTTGATGAGGGTTAAGAGGGTGAGTCGAGAGGTAGTGGCACGTTCCTTTTCCCCTCCTGTGAGATACACCCTACCTCCATATTCCAAGAGTTAATATCGATCTTAAAGAGAGTTAGGCGTTGAGAGAGGCCTTTCTACCGGGACTTATTTGTGATTAGGGATTTTTCATCTGGACCAAAGGGATTGATCTACGATTGGGAATAAGGTTTATCATTTGAAATCTCAAGAGTTTAGTGTAGTCATAAGTGGTGTGAGGCGTCGAGAGTTTCTCTCCACCGGGACCTCGTAGGGGGCTAGTCAATGTTGACCTTAGGTTTGGGACCTTGTATCTTTGCATTTCCACGACTCATTAAATCTCGATTGAGTAAGAGTAATTGAAGTGTTGCACTTGAAACTAGGATCTTAGGGGGAGCATTGTCCGAGTCCTCCATCTTCACTTTGATATTTTCCTACGCTCTAGCTTTCACTTTCAGTTCTTTAATTATGTTATTACTTATTTTTTAATCTCTACAACAATTGGTTTTCTTTGGCTACTTAGCAAACTGTTTTTGTTTTTAACGTCTACTCCCTGTGGATTCGACTACCCACCCATTAGGTACTTTATTACTTCGACACCCATGCACTTGCGGAACACACACACAAGAGTGTGTCAAGTTTTTGGGGCCATTGCCGGGGGTTTGGCGTTTTAGGAACTCATTTATTTTGTTATTTTAGTCATTCACCATACATTCTGTTACACACTTCTTTCTCTTCCATTGTTCTAATTTTGTTTTCTTTTTGTTGATTTCAGCTCCAGGTTATGACCAGAGGCAACCTTTCGATACTAGTTGACGGTGATCCATTGATTGATAGAAGACTTCGGAGACGAGGAAAAGAACCTTAATAAGAACAGAATTATCAAGCTGAAATAGAGGTTGAGGAGTTTGTAACCATGGCTAAACAGAATGAGCAATAGCGGACACTCTCGGACTTTGCAGGACCTACCCTTCGTGGCACACAATCCAGCATTGTGCGACCACTAATCACAGTTCACAATTTTGAGCTAAAGCCGGATTTTAGTTAGATGGTACAACAGTCCGCACAGTTCAATGGGTTAGCGGATGAAGACCCGAATAATCATATTGAGCATTTTTTGGAACTTTGCAACATGCTCAAGATTAGTGGGGTTATAGATAATGCCATTCGGGCCGAGGGCCTTCCCATTTTCCTTGAAGGGAAAAGCAAAGTAGTGGTTACAGTCACTTCCTAGAGCTTCAATTCCTACGTGGGAGAAGATGGTTGAGGCCTTTCTTGCTAGGTATTTCCCTCCCGGAAAATCTGCAAAGCTTAGGAATGAAATCTCTTCTTTTATGCAAACGGAATTGGAGTCTCTCTTTGAGACATGGGAGAGGTTCGAGGACCTCCTGCGGAAATGTCCCCAACATGGGTTCCCTGAGTAGATGATCATCCACACCTTTTTACAATGGGCTGAACCCGAGCACATGACAGTTACGTGACTCAGCAGCAGGAGGTACCTTAGGAAGCAAAACCCCAGAAGCTGCCCGACAACTCATAGAAGAAATGGCTATGAACAGTTATCAATGGAATGCTCATGATAAGAAGAAGATAGCCGGCCTTCATGAGATCGATGTCTGTACTTCCTTAGCAGCTCAAGTTTAAGCATTGAGCAAGAAGCTTGACACTCTAATTTCTCCAAGAGTGGCAGTAGTGATAAACTATGATGGTTGTGGAGGTGGGCATGCCTCATCTGATTGCCCTATTTCGTGAGTGGTGCAACCCCTGTGGAGCAGTATACTTTGTGGGTAATGCAATAAGAGGACAAGGTAACCCTTACAGTAGCACTTTCAATTCAGGGTGACGAAACCACCCGAATTTTTCTTGGAGTAATCAAGGATAGGCAAGACCTCTTGCACCACAAGGATTTCAGCAACCACAGCTTCCAAACTTGGAGAATCGAGTTTCATATCAAGAGAATTGGATGAAAGATCTAGAAAAGCACTGACTAAATTCATCCAAACATTTGACACACACTTTCATGGTGTAGAGACTACACTTCGCAACCATGATGCATCCTTGCATAATCTAGAGAATCAGGTGGGACAAATTGTGAAGTTGTTATCAGAGAGACCTCAAAGAAGCCTGCTTAGCAATAGAGAGACAAGCGCAAGAGAGCAGCTGAAAGCAATCACTTTGAGGGGTGGTCACGAAATTGAGAGTAAGCTTCCAGCTAAGAAGGTTGCACATGATCCGCCCCATGAGAAAGAGGTTGAGGGAAAGAGTAAGGAGAAGGAGGGGGTTCCCACACCTTACAAACCAAGGATCCCCTATCCTTCAAGGCTGAAGAATGGCCACAATGAGGAGCAACACCAAAAATTTTTGGGATTATTCAAGCAGCTGCACATCAACATTCCATTCGTGGAGGCATTATCACAAATGCCTCGCTATGCGAAGTTCTTGAAGAACCTCTTGATTAATAAGAGGAAGCTGGAGGAGAGTGTAGCGGTGATCTTAGATGCATCATGTTCAGCAATATTGCAGAAGAACATACTGAAGGATCCTGGGAGTTTCATCATCCCGTGAAATATTAGAAATTTAGGTGAAGAAAAGGCATTGGCGGACTCGGGGGCTAGTATTAATGTGATGCCTTACACTTTCTTCCGAAAGCTGGGTTTGGAAGAACCAAGACCCACTCGGATGACGCTTCGCTTAGGCGACCATTCGGTTGGACATCCGAGGGCGTCATTGAAGATATACTTGTTAAGGTTGACAAGTATATCTTCCCTTTAGATTTTGTGGTTCTTGATGTGGATGAGGATGTCGACGTACCATTGATACTTGGGAGGTCGTTCCTGCGCACCTCCAAGGCTCTTATTGACATGGAGGGTGGAGAGATGACATTGAGGATTGGAGACGAGAAATGACCTACGGCTGCGAAGCCATGCGACATTCTCTTGATTTTGATGATACTTTATATTTTCTTAACACTACTAATGAGTTTGATGATTATGTGCAGGAATCGCTATATCTGGATCCATTAGCAGAATTACTAGACCAAGAGATGGAGAATGAAGAGATTTCACCATTTGATTCAGTGTACAAGGAGGAACCTACCCAAGGAATAGTTAAGAAGTTTATCAAAAAGCTGAAGAGGTCGGGACATCGCCACAAGAAACACCTGAATATTTCTGCGGATGAGAACTCAAAAGCTAAGAGCGATGTCCCTTCATTTGGTAACAAATTCCACCACTCGTCCTCTAAGTTAGAAAATTTATGCTCATCATGCTTAAAGATTGCAGGCAACAAAGTACCCTCGCTTCATGACCCCCCTTAATTTGAGAAACAGGTACGTCAAGCTAATGATTTAAAACAAGCGCTTCTTGGGAGGCAACCCAAGTTTTTAAATTCATTGAACTCGTATTAGCTTAGTTTTATTTCTGCAGTATAGTTTTTGGTTAGTTTGTGTTTTCTGTTGATTTATCTCCGGTGTAGTGCATTTTAGTCGTTTCTAGATACAAATTCATGTTTTTATCGTTTCTTGCAAGTTTGAGGATTGTTCTGTGAATTCATCGAGTTTTTGGCCATGTTTTCGTTAGATTTCATTTTCTACAGCATTTACATGTTCTTTCAATGAGTTCAGCAGATTTTGAAACCAAACTGAACTGAAAATGGAGTCATATGGCCATGTGGAATTTCTATATGGCCATGTAGATGGATTTTAGTGTGTTTTCTGGGCATCCAGAGAATTCACATGGCCATGTGGATGGCTTTGAGCTTCATTTGACAAAGATTCAAAATCCACATGGGCATGTGAATGCTGTTTAGAAGCTTCAGAACTATCATCCAGAGAAGTCACACGGAAGGACAAAGAAACTTGCACACAAGCGTCCTCGTAGGCCTCGTGACCCCTCGCCTGAGCCGTTGGCGTTTGCCATTCCCAAACATCAAACCCGTCTTGAGCGCCTCTCAAGGCTCAAGTTCGGCTAGACACCCCGACTTGCAAGCATTGGCCACGATTGAGCATGAACAAGTGGAAGAGTTGGCGGACGAGATGATGGCGAGAGACACTGACTCCATCACGTCTCCCACACCCAGAGCACCACATGCATCACCCGCATCACCAGCAGCACTAGCAGATGTCGACGCTTCAGGCGTCTTTAGTTTCTTTCTTCTTTTATTTCTGTTATTTACTTTTGTGCTGTTTGAGAACTTGTTCACTCAGAAAGGGTTTACCTTTTGAGATCTATCTTTTTGTTTTTAGTCGTGTTTAGTTTGTTTTGAGTTTAAGCTTTGATGTATGCTTATAAACTAGTTTTATCTTTTATTTGTGTCGAGCTTCCCTGAACCCCTTTAGTGACGTGCAGATAGTCTTGTGAGTCATGTTTTGAGGAATAGTCATAGGCACGGCCGTTTTCTTCATCCACGCGGTCGTGTGAACTTCACAATCCTTCACAGCTTCAGTCTCCGCGACTTCAGCTCCACCACAATATACATATGGAGATCAGGGGAGTGCTATTTTTAATACCCACATTTTCATGTTCAGTTCTTTGAAAATTTCTATTCTTTATGCATGTATTTGTACATTGAGGGCAATGTACATCTCAAGTATGGGGGAGGGGGGGGGAGGGGGTTCACATTACACACGTTCTTTATTTTTTGCTCATAACTTTCATGCTCATTTAGCCAATGATAGTTCACCTTAAGTGACAAGGATTGTATTTTTAAATTTAAGTGAAATTTAAACATCATTTGTCACCATGCTCTAGTTTACTCGACAAACTTAGAAATTTTTTGTCTGATGGCATTTCTTACACCTTTCTTGCTCTATTATCCCTGATAACTCTAGTTCAGTGCTAAAAGGACCTTAGTTTCATTATTTTATTTCAAAAAAAAAAAAAAAAAAAGTGAAGAATGCTTTTCTTTGTTTACTTGTTTTCGGTGTGGAAAGAGCTACCACCTATGTTGTATGCAGGCTACTCTCATAAGTCGGATACTAGCTATGCCCTAATGAGAGAAAGAGGCTGTCTAATAGGCTGTGTGAAAGCTAACACTCCGTGATGAAAAGAGCTACCTGATGAGATCCGCAAGTGCACGGGTCGTCAAGTAATACCTCTCACGCACGCGTGAGAGGGTCGTATTCCCTGGGGTCCCAAGAGCTGCTATTACTTCCCCCTAGACGGCACTGTCTAGTCTACCAAAGATAGAGAAACAAAACAAGATAAGAGAACTAACAAAGATAACTATAAACACATGGACTCAGGCACACCACATGAGCATATTTAAGGAAGCAAATAATAATGAAAGCGCGAGGTCCCGGGCTAGGATCCCCTCAGGACTACTAAAGCAAGATGGATGCTAAAATTACACAGGCAGTGGTGGATGGGCCAAGAGATATCCAACAGTAGATCACCCCGATGGTCACGGCGATGACCCCTAATCCGGTACGAGTATTGGCTCGGAATTTCTTCCGACCAAATCCTCCTACGATTGCACTACGCTTAGGAAAACCTCTAATTAGGGTCGATACTCAACCTAGGTCCAGCCCTAATGGTTGGAGGGGCATGAAATACCCGATGGTCACGGCGTATTCATACATGTATCCCTTCCATGCTATGTGAGTCTAGCACAAGGGCGATGGTCACGCACCAAGTACAATCTAGAAGTTGAATCACAGAGTTCTCATGCCAAACAACACATCAAAGAACACAAAGCATGAACCACAAACCAAACCACATACCATAAATGTAAATCTAAAACATCCATACAAAGCAAGTTCATCCCAAGGTTCACCGGATGCCCGGTGACCTTGGGAGTCTAGTTCATCATCAACAAAGGAGAAAGCAAGAAATACAACAAGTACAAGACAAAGCTCATAGCAAACTCCCTTAAGATGGAGACTAGAAGGTGGTGATGAGAACTTGTTGGATCCGCGCCGGCAAGCTCCTAGATCTTCTCCTTGATAGCACAACCTCTTCTCCCCTTGATTTCCTCCTCAGATCTGCCTTCTCCCCTTGCCTTGAAGCCCTAGGTGAAGATGGTGGAGAATGGTGGCCAAGAGTCCCCAAACATGATGCCCTAGGAGCCTTTAAAAAGGTGAAATCGCGACTCCTCACGGGCTGCCTCACGGCCGTGAGGTTGCCCGTGAGGCATCCAGAAAGTTTTACAGGAAATTTCACCTCGGTGCTACAGTATCCTGCTACAGTATTCTGCTACAGTACCTCTCTGCTACAGTACTACTACAGTGAAAAACCCAAAAACGTCGTATTTGGTGTCGAATTCTTCCTAAATACGTTCTTGAGCTCAATTAGGGTCTGCAACACAAAATAAAGAGATTTAGACTATAAAAAGGGCATCGACTTATCAAAAAGATAATAAAATAATACAATAAAATACGTATAAAATACGTATATTTAGACGTTTATCAAACATCCCCACACCTAAGCGTTTGCTTGTCCCCAAGCAAACAAACATGAAGAACAGGGGCAAGACGATAAACGGCTAAATATACGACCTCAAGCTCAACTGTACAGGGCTCCACAAGCACAAATGGACAGAAATCAAGAAGTGAGTTGTTCAATGTATAGTCAAGTAATATTAGCTCTGTTTCATCCAAAGTGTTCCTGTGTGTGTGTGCTGACTCCCACCTTGACCTCTACACCCTGGATTACCCAGGATGTTTGTTCACCTCACTCAAATTGAAATTAGTGCTAGGAGTGCCAAACAAAAATCCTCTCAATAGTCGGTTAAAAATCTTTTGGTCCCCAAATGAAACTTTAACATCAAGTGAAGATAAGACAGGTTTCAGGCGCCCAAAGGTCACAAAAGTTTTTTTTTTTTTTTTTTTTTTTTTCGGAGTCCGCCTAACGTAGACTCGCACAAAAATCTTTCACTGGGATGCACATGCTGGCCGTGCACAAGAGCCACCCGACTTACTTGATTGCAGATCTACATATACGCATTCATGCTTTTAGAAGCAGAGGAATACTGACATAGACTCAATTTTTCACTTTTTTTTTTTTTTTAATAAATATATACAACCTAACTCGGGACGCCTGATCAACCACCTGCTAAAAACCTCACTTAAAAACCTTACTTAGGGTTAAAGCAAAAATAGGGGACTCAAAAGTTTTTTAAAGTACTATTGAAAGAAGAATTTGACATCCTAACACAAAATCAATAAGATGGGTTAGAGTGTCAGAAGTGGAAGTTAGAGTGAGCAGGTATCAATGTACACTAAAGATGAAACAGGACTACATTCAAGTACATGTAAAGTACAACTCACTACTATCATTCTACCAAGCTAGGAAGTCCTTAACAATAAAATCATAGCTATCATAGGTGAGTCAATCATGCAATTTAAAACAATTCCAAAGTTCATGAAAATCTACCCCCACACTCAAAGATGCACATTGTCCTCAATGTGTCTAAATCAGCAGTGCATAAAAAATATAGGTAATAAAAGTGTAATAAGAGGGTTTCATGAACTTCCCCAAGTCTCAAAACATGAGTCTTGAAATCCATGAGATCGGGGTAGCCACCGATGATGCAAGTAGATGATCGAGAGAGAAGGTGTGCTTGATGCCCTACTTCCACCCTACAAGATAGAAAAGAACATCATCTCAAGGCATCTAACGCATATCAAAAGAAAAAACACGAGCAAAGCAAACAAAACAAACAACTAGCACAACACAACAATCAAGCAAAACATAATCCAAGCAAGTCCTTTGTTCAATCATTATCATGGTGTCCAAATCTCTCTAATGCAAGCATGGCTAAGGGTTTGCAAGTATGATTCAAGATTAAGTCACATACAAGGGAAGCAATGGTTCAACATCAAGGGAATGTGAAAAAATTCAAGAATTGCTACAGTAATTCTCCAAAAAATTTTGCAAGAGCTTCTCTTGTAAATGGAACATAAAAATTTTTACAAAGCTTTGAAATTACTCCAAAAACCCACAAAAATGACAACCAACCAATCTCCCACAACATTGGCATCCATTCAACTTGAAAAGAAAAAGAAAGGGAGAAGAAACACTCATGCTTGAAAACTAGGGTTTAGAGAGATGTACCTTTGGGGAAACGATGAAGATGATGTTAAAACTCCCCATATTTAGTGTAGATCAGGTCTCTAAAAGTAGAAGAGGCGTGAAGAGGAAGAAAAATGAAGAAAAATGGCGAAAGAATGAGGGAAAACGGATGAGAGATGAGAAAGTTATGAAAGAAATGGTGAAGGGGCGCTATAAAGAGAAAGGTGCCCGAAGGCCTCACGGGTGAGCTCACGCCCGTGAGCCTACCCGTGAGCCTCTTCTGGATGGCTTATGGGCATCCTCACGGCCGTGAGGATGCCCGTGAGACCTGCAAATTCAGCCCTTATACATTTTTTTTCATTTCAAGCATTGCACAATCAAAGCAACAATGAATTCGACCAAAAATCACACAAGAATTTGCATTTGAATGGCATAAAATCAAAGGACCAAACCTAAAAATTCAAGAACAAGCATGGATCAAACTCAAAGGACACATACAAAAACTAACATGCAAACCACAACAAATAAAGGAGAAACAACAACACAACAATTTAATACACAACTAGAATACGAAAATTGAAAGAACAAGAATTTAAAAACTTGGGTTGCCTCCCAAGAAGCGCTTGTTTAACGTCATTAGCTTGACGTACCTCTTTCTTACCTAAGGAGGCTTGAAAATAGTGTGTTCATCCCGGCTAGAGACAGCATAAGAACTACCAAAAAATACGAATTTTACCTTCCGGGATGATGCAAGTTTGGAGGTCATGCTTGAGTTACCTTTTGGCCTCCATGGGAAAAGCTTGGGCCGGGCATTATTCAACATTGGCATTGGAGGGTCCTTAGATGGCTTCATCCTCCTACCCACATCTTCTTTGGCGCCGGCTAGAATTCCTTTGAGTACCCCACCATGTTGCTTGGGCCTCCAAGGAAAGAGCTTCGGTTGAGAATTATTTAAGCTTGGCATTGGTGGATTTATTGGTAGCTTTAACAATCTGTCCACGTTTCTTTTCTCAACCCTTCTTGAATGATCAAAAATTACCCGCAAAATTTGCTTGGGCCGCCATGGAAAAAGTTTAGGTTGGGAATTGTCCAAGCCCGGCATAGGTGGGTTGAAGGATAATTTTGGCTTCCTACCCACATCTTCAAATACAATTCTCGGAAGTTGCTTTTTGCACTTGACCAAAACTGACGGATGAATAGAGTGATCAGTATTGAGGCAAGTAGCAATTTCAAATGTTGTTGATGGAGTTTCATCTACTTCCTCACATATTTCCATAGCCATGATTTCACCCTCCCCTTTTTCTTCTTCCATGTCACCTTGAGGTAGAACTTCTATTATTTGCTCAAAGGGTGTTGATGTCACATCATTCATTTCTTTAACCTCCAACACCTCAATATCCGCTTCCAACTCAAAGTCAAATTTGCTCTCTTCTTTTCTACGGTCAATCTCAGATAGGTCTTCGGTAGTTGGTAGCAACTCAGTCAATATCTTGGAAGACTCTCCTGTCGGGCTCTCCATGCCTTGAAGAGATGATTGAGCATTAAAAATTTTGGCATTTATGGCTTCAAGTTCAGCGTCCGCATTCATCATGAATCTTGCAAACACATCCTGTGTATTAAATCCCCTTTGATTAAGTTGCTTACTATGAATGACTGGAGGATGATAATGCCATGGTTCTTGAAAGGGGGGTTCTTGTAGCATTCCTTGGTGAGGGTATTCCCATTGTTGAGTAGGTTGATATGTCGAAGAATTTTGGTATCCTCCCCAATATGGGTCATAGAAATTTTGGTATGGATTGCTTTGGATTTCTTCCATAGCAGAATAATTTTCCATCCTTTCTTCAAGTGCTTTAATTTCTTCAGCCAACAATTTTTCTTGGAAATCCATGGCTCTGTGTCAACAACAAAATTACAAACAATAAGCTATCAAAGAAAACAAGAAGAAGGAAAACAAAAAAAATATGCACAAAATGGTAAAAGACACAAACAAAAACAAATATTCACAAAAAGAAAGATAAATGACTAGAGCAGTGAGCTAGAGGTTTTCCTAGCATTCTTGGAGTTCCCCGGCAACGGCGCCAAAAACTTGATGAGATCCGCAAGTGCACGGGTCGTCAAGTAATACCTCTCACGCACGCGTGAGAGGGTCGTATTCCCTGGGGTCCCAAGAGCTGCTATTACTTCCCCCTAGACGGCACTGTCTAGTCTACCAAAGATAGAGAAACAAAACAAGATAAGAGAACTAACAAAGATAACTATAAACACATGGACTCAGGCACACCACATGAGCATATTTAAGGAAGCAAATAATAATGAAAGCGCGAGGTCCCGGGCTAGGATCCCCTCAGGACTACTAAAGCAAGATGGATGCTAAAATTACACAGGCAGTGGTGGATGGGCCAAGAGATATCCAACAGTAGATCACCCCGATGGTCACGGCGATGACCCCTAATCCGGTACGAGTATTGGCTCGGAATTTCTTCCGACCAAATCCTCCTACGATTACACTACGCTTAGGAAAACCTCTAATTAGGGTCGATACTCAACCTAGGTCCAGCCCTAATGGTTGGAGGGGCATGAAATACCCGATGGTCACGGCGTATTCATACATGTATCCCTTCCATGCTATGTGAGTCTAGCACAAGGGCGATGGTCACGCACCAAGTACAATCTAGAAGTTGAATCACAGAGTTCTCATGCCAAACAACACATCAAAGAACACAAAGCATGAACCACAAACCAAACCACATACCATAAATGTAAATCTAAAACATCCATACAAAGCAAGTTCATCCCAAGGTTCACCGGATGCCCGGTGACCTTGGGAGTCTAGTTCATCATCAACAAAGGAGAAAGCAAGAAATACAACAAGTACAAGACAAAGCTCATAGCAAACTCCCTTAAGATGGAGACTAGAAGGTGGTGATGAGAACTTGTCGGATCCGCGCCGGCAAGCTCCTAGATCTTCTCCTTGATAGCACAACCTCTTCTCCTCTTGATTTCCTCCTCAGATCTGCCTTCTCCCATTGCCTTGAAGCCCTAGGTGAAGATGGTGGAGAATGGTGGCCAAGAGTCCCCAAACATGATGCCCTAGGAGCCTTTAAAAAGGTGAAATCGCGACTCCTCACGGGCTGCCTCACGGCCGTGAGGTTGCCCGTGAGGCATCCAGAAAGTTTTACGGGAAATTTCACCTCGGTGCTACTGCACCCTGCTACAGTAATTCTGCTACAGTACTGCTACAGTGAAAAACCCAAAAACGTCGTATTTGGTGTCGAATTCTTCTTAAATACGTTCTTGAGCTCAATTAGGGTCTGCAACACAAAATAAAGAGATTTAGACTATAAAAAGGGCATCGACTTATCAAAAAGATAATAAAATAATACAATAAAATACGTATAAAATACGTATATTTAGACGTTTATCACTACCTCCTCGAAAGCGTGAAAGCCACCCCGGGGGCATATTGGGAAATGGCTACCTTCGAGGTTGTGTGTAGCAACTACCTATTCTTTGTCTTCAAATAAGCCCTTTTCAATAAGAACTCTTAAGAGTAAACTTGGGGTTGGCATGAATAAGCATACACACACACGCTGTCAGATTCTATTTTCTTTGTGTTTTGAATTTTTATTAGAGCATTGGTTTTTACCTTTCTATGTTTTAAAGTGTTCCTTTGTTTAAGAATGCTCTCCTTACATACTTTTCGTTGAACTTAAGGCTAAGCACTTCCATTACTGTATTTGTGAATTTTATTGTATAAACCTTGCTTGAGGACAAGCAAAAGCTTAAGTATGGGGGAGTTTGATAAGTTCTTGCATGTATATTTTATTTGAGATGTTTTCCATGCATGAGAATCACATTTTTCAGGTTATATCTCCCATTTCGTGTGTTTTTGTGTTTTTTCATGAAATTAGGGTTGTGAAGAAGTTTTATAGGAATAAAGGCAACAATAGGTCATGATGGTGCCAAGTGGAGTTCTTTTATGCAAATACAAAGTTCAAGATACAAATCGGGGTCAAACAAGAGAGTATGTGCCAACTTCTAAAGTGTTCAAGACAATTTTTGTAGAAGGACACGAAGGCAGTCATGCTTTCTCGCTCTGATTTGTTCGAAGGTTTCAAAAGCACTCCAAGGGTTTTTTGACATCAAGAAATGCCTCATGACCTACCACACGATCGTATGTCTGTCCGTGTGGCCTCAGAAGAAGAAATGGGCGAAATCGGGGACATATAGGTGCAGTTTTGTAGAGGCTGAAAATCCACATGGGCATGTGGAATTTCCACAGGGCCATGTGGATCCTCAACTTTTGTCATTTAAAAGTCCTTTCTGAGGTGTTTTTGGGGGATCTTTTTCCTAACTTCTGGAGGGAGTTCGGCTAGGGTTTGGAGAGGTTTTTGCAAGGTTTTGGGGTGTTTCTTCACCGATTTCAACACCGATTCCTTCCAAGGAGAGCTATTGGGGGAATCTTCGATGGCTTTGATTCGGAGAGGTGAGCCCTATGGTTGAAGGAGGGATCCGAGGGGGAAGAAGGAGCACCCTTCATAGACCATCAGCACGTAGCTTAAGGGGGTTTTCTTTATGGATTATGTGCATTTATTTTCACTTGTATTGATGATTTTGTATTGCTCCATGGAGAGCTAAACCCCTAGTGGGTACTTGGACATGTAAACCCTAGGATTTCTATGTTTTATTGACTTTAATGTTTTTCTTTAATTTGAGATTTAATTATAGTTTCAAACTTGTGTACTTCATTATTTTTCCCTTAGAGTGACACTAGGGTTGAGAATCCAATCTAATCATCCTTTTGA
The DNA here is from genome assembly GCA_902712375.1 of Dioscorea dumetorum. NCBI lineage: Eukaryota > Viridiplantae > Streptophyta > Magnoliopsida > Dioscoreales > Dioscoreaceae > Dioscorea > Dioscorea dumetorum. The sequence goes on along the minus strand of CACTHL010000490.1, from coordinate 3,427,433 downwards.
CGAGTGACCATCACTATTAGGATTAGATTAACCAAGTTTGAAAAGGGTTGAGAGGGTGAGTCGAGAGGTAGCAGTACGTCCCCTTTCCCCTCCGGTGAGATACACCCTACCTCCATATTCCAAGAGTTAATATCGATCTTAAAGAGAGTTAGGCGTTGAGAGAGGCCTTTCCACCAAGATTTATTTGTGGTTAGAGATCTTTCACATAGACTAAAGGGATTGATCTACAATTGGGAATAGGGTTTATCATTTGAAATCCTAAGAGTTTAGTGCAATCATACGTGGTGTGAGGCGTCGAGAGTTTCTCTCCGCTGGGATCTCGTAGAGGACTAGTCAAGATTGAGCTTCGGTTTGGGACCTCGTATCTTTGGATTTCCACGACTCATTAAATCTCGATTGAGTAAGAGTAATTGAAGTCCTGCACTTGAAACTAGGATCCTAGGGGGAGCATTGTCCAAGTACTCCATTTTCACTTTGATCTTTTCCTACGCTCTAGCTTTCACTTTCAGTTATTTAATTCTGTTATTGCTTATATTTTAATCTCAACAACAATTGGTTTTCTTTGGCTACTTAGCAAAGTGTTTTTCTTTTTAACGTGTACATCGTGTGGATTCGACGACCTACTCGTTGGGTACTTTATTATTTCGACGCCCATGCACTTGCAGAATACACATGCAAGGGTGTGTCACCATCAACTAATGTCGAATGGTTAGCTCGGGTAATAGCCTAGAGATGAAGTCAAGAAAAGAAAACAAAATGAGAACAGTGGAAGAAAAAGAAGTGTGAAACAGAATATAGGGTCAATGACTAAAGTAATAAAGTACAAGAGTTTCTAAAACGCCTAACTCCCTGCAACAATGCCAAAAACTTGACACACCCTTGCATGTGTGTTCCGCACGTGCACTGGTGTCGAAGTAATGAAGTACCCAAGGGGTGGGTGATGAGTGCATTATATATATATATGTATATTTCATATGTATTACACCCGATATTTACTTGTCATTTTGCTATTACTTGTTTAGTTCGGTGCTATTTAAGGTATTTTGAATTTATTGTGCAAATATTTAGGTTCTGGAGCAAGTAGAAGGGATTTAGAGGAGAGTTCACATCAAAAGGACCTAAAAAGAAGTTCGTAAAACCAAGCACGGCCGCAACACGTTCGTGCTCTTGGCCGTGCAATTCACAGGAATTGGAAAGCACGAGGAAGCACGGTCAGAATGCCCTAAGCACGGTCGTGCAATGCCAACACGGCCTCAACACGGGCGTGTTTCACCCCGTGCAAATTACAGTCTGGCGAATTTTCGGGGGAAATCACTATAGCACGAGTACTGTGGCAAAACTACTGTAGCACCGAGAACTCAGAAGCTCAAAATCTATATGGGCTGAAGCACGGCCTCAACAGGGGCGTGCTGAATTAAGCATGACCGTGCTTGCATCCGAAATGACTTTTTAAAGCCGAATTTAGGGTTTCTTGGTCGGCTTTTTGGAGGGGGATTTTCTTCTCCCCTTTGGGGGAGGCGGCGGAGTAGTAAAGAGGCACCTTCAATGGCTAGATCCGGATCAAGAGATCATCATATGAGTGGAGGAACGTTGGCAAGATCATTATCAGACACTCTCCGACGAATATTGTGAAGCGAGAATGGAGTTGATGAATTTCATCTCATTCTCTTGTTATTTACCTTGGGTTTCTTGTAGAATCATGAGGGGCTAATCGTTCTCCGGTGCCGCGGTTTAAGAACTTGGTAGCTGTTGTATTTGAATGCTTTTATTGCAATGTTTATGGAGTCTCTAATTCTCTCTGTTAGATCTTTGGTTGTTTACTTGAATGTTTTTTTGTTGAGTGGCATTGATTGCTTAATTCCTTGATTTCCTCTTAGCTTGTATATCTCATTGATTGATACAAGAAGTGGAATTGGGCTCTTACTCTCAATCCCACTATATCCACATTAGGGCAACAAGACTCTAGAACATAGGGATCATGAGACGCACCTGATAAACCTTGCGAGAATTCGAGTATAATTGACACCAAGTGACTACTCCGGGACGCTACTCTTTTGTTTGGATCTCTTGTCACCTTAACCCTGTCTCTCTTCTGTTTATTCTCACTTTCTTATTTTTATTTATAATTAAATCTCAACCCAACTATTGAGTCGGCTAGATATTAGAAATCCGACGATTATCGAAAGCTACACCGGACCCTGTGGATTCGACTACCCGACCCTAAGGATACACTTTACTATGTGTACGACCCGTGCACTTGCGGATACGCAAGAAGCGTACTAGGGTTTTGGCGCCGTTGCCGGGGACTGGCAAATTTTGAGAAAGTTTTCATTTCTAGTAATCTAGCCATTTTTTTTACTTTTCTTCTGTATGTACTTCACTCTGTTATTCTTCTTTTGTTTGTTTTGATTTTTGATTAATTGGTTTTGCGGGCACTCTCTACCTCGGGAGGGTTAAGATATGGGATAGCATCATTGTTCTTCTTCTTTTGACCATCATACAAATTACCTCCAATCTGAAAAGAATTTGATGGGTCTGTTATCTCGATATGCGCAAAATGACTATGCCAATAATGCTGAGGGTTTCCATGGTGCTACAAGCCTAGAAGAGGTCATATCTTCTTATCAAGAAAAATCATTACAATGGGAATGCGAAGTAAATTCATGGGATCCTATATACCAAGTGAATCAAAGAGAGATGCAGTGTTTGAAACAAGCCATGCCGATGCCAACGGAGGTGATACAGGGTGATGGGAAGGTTGATAACAGAAATACTATCTTGAACAAAGAATTTTCAATGATTGAAGTGGACGAATTTTTTTTTCAGTTTGGAAATCCACCACAAGAGCAAGAGCCCAACCTAAAAAACCTATTGGCAAGCTATGCTTAGGGATATGAGGCCCCTTTAGAGGAACAATCACAGGGATATGAATTGAGTTTGGAAGACGTGGTGGCTAAATTTATTCAAAACACCGAAGCCAGCCTGCAAGCTTTTGTAATTTCACCTACAAATCAACAAGGTCCCATTTACAACCTAGATATCCAAACTGAGCAATCTGTTGAGGAGGTTCCGTTTAAAGATGATAAAGAAACATGCCTTCACAGTGAGGAAGTAGGAGAGGCAGAATAAGTTGTTTCAAAGAATCAATTGGAGGAAGTGGAGCTTAAATTCGAGAATGATGAATGTTTGAATGGGCGACATGTTTATGAGGAGGCAAGAGAAGATGAATGATAAGTGCTTGATTATATATATTTTATAATATCAGTTTATATGCATTGAGCATCACTTCTACCAGATTTTAGCATTAACAAGGTGTGTTTTGTGTTCTTTTGTGCAAACAGGGCTTTGGAGACATGACATACAGGAAGAAGCAAAGATAGGGTGTGATGACACGTTTCAAGACCACAATCAGAAGCTGTGTTCATATGCATGGGGGTGTTGCCAACTTTCGGAGGAGTACAAGTCATTACACAAACCGAAAGGGCACAAAGGCAGTAGTACGCCCATGTCCCAGCTTCCGTACAAAGCAGAAGAAGGTTCTTGAGGATTTCAAAGCATAGAAAGCCACACACCCTACCACACGAGCGTGTGCCCGACCGTGTGGACTCCAAGGAAGACTTCGGGAAAAAAGCAATGCAGCATTCACTGTAATTTCCACGCCCGTGTGGAATTTCCACACAGGCGTGTGGATGCCCGTGTGGATGCCCACGTAAAGCCCCGAATTCAAATTATAAAAGCCGCCTTGTGATAATTTTTAGGGATCTTTTTGGCCACTTTCGAGAGACAAGGCGGCTAGGGCTTGGAAGGAGTTCTTTGCGGCTTTGGGAAGTTTTTCCTCACCAACTTTGATCGATTCCTCCTCCGTCATAGCGTCAAGGAAGCCATCGGCAACCTAGCTTCGGAGTGGATTCAATCCAGAAGTGGAAACTACCCATCAAGACTATCATCACGGATTCAAGGGGGTTATTTTTTATGTCTTTGGAACTTATTTCTGAATTTATTATTTGTTTTGTGACTCGCTCCATGGAGAGCTAAACCCCTAGAGGGTATTCGGACATGTAAACCCTAGGATTCTTATTTTCATTAGATTTACATTGTGTTTCTATTCGAATTTATCAGATTGAGTTTTACTCTTGAGTTCTTAATGCTTGTTTGTGCTTTTGATTTCATTATTAATTGCCTTGCATGTTTTATTCAATCTAGTGAAGAGAGAGATCACCGCTAGGTTTAGAATTACCAAGAGTAAAGAGGGTTGAGAGGGTGAGCCGTGAGATAGCGGAGTGTCCCCTTTCCCTTCCGACAGATATTTCCTATCTCCATATTCCCTAAGTGTCAAGCAACCATATGTGGTGTGAGGCGTCGAGAGAATTCTCCGCCAGAACCTCGTAGGGGGTTAGGGATCTTCCACCTGGAGGCAGGGTTAGATCTACTTTTAGGAATTGGTCATATCTTTGGGATCCCTAGAGTTTTAAGCAGTCATATGTGGTGTGAGGCGTCGAGAGAATTCTCCGCCGGGACCTCGTAGGGGACTAGTTATTGGTGATCTGGAGGCAGGGGCCGTTATACCTTTGGATACCCACGACTCATTGTCTTCGTTTAGAAACACTTGTAATCTACATTCAACACCCGAATCCTAGGGGGAGCATTGTCCGGATACCTCACTTTTATTGATTGAGAACTCTTTTCCTTTTATTTCCTGCGCACTTGTGGTGACACTCTTAGTGTTGGCCATTAGATCATCAAACACTACATTCATTAGGCTAGATAACAAAAGAGGGGCTATTACTAGTACTTCTGTTCCCTGTGGTTCGACAACCCGACCCTTTGGGTCCACTTTTATTACTTGACGACCCGTGCACTTGCGGTAACGCAAGGGGTTGACACACATCACCCTGTTGTGTTGTTGCGGAGACGCATCACACACACCGCGACGAAATCAAGTGGCGAAGATAAGGCCCCGGCGAGGATTCCCCTGGGAAAAATTGATGTAAGGATGTTGTGATAACAGGTAATGCATGCATGGATTGTAATACTTTGGTCCGTCTATGCTCGGAAGTCGACTACCCCGAAACCTCCGAGTGTAGCTCTAATCCAGTACAAGTTCCTTTATCCTAAGGATACTCCCACGATGTCATTGGGCTTAAGGAGCCTTGCCTAGAGTTATCTATAAGCAATTGTGCTAAGATGAACTCTACAACCTACGGGAGGGTACCATCACCTGGAACCTCCGGTGTACCGGTACAATGGATCCCCCTTCATGCTATGTGGATCTCATGCGAGAGCGCACTTCGCGCAACCAAGCACAATCGATAAGATGAAATGTAGAGTTCTCATGCAATTCAATACAATTAAGTACACAAATCATAAAACCAAATGACAAACCATGCATTCATTGAATTAAGATTACAACATCCAATACAAGTATTCCTCCCATGGTTCACCAGTTGCCCGGCGGCCTAGGGAGGTTTAGTTCGACATGATAAAGAAGGAAAGTTCACACAATCAAGAGTACATCAACAAAAACACCAAGAACTCCCTCTTGAGCGTGTCGACTAGGTTTCATGAAGAAACTTGCCGAATCTGTGTCGGCAAGCTCTCAGATGAAGATCCCCAATTTCTCCCGTCTTCTCCACCTCGATTTCTCTCCAAAACGACCTCCTTTGATGAAGCTTTGAGCGTCGGGGTGTTTGGAGGCGTCGGTGGCAAAAGTCCCCCCAGAAAAAGCCCTAATCGGGCTTAAATAGCCGACCGGTGTGCGGGCTGGTGTGCGGCCACACACCTGTGTGCACACGGGCTTGAAAAAGGGCCTATTCAGGGCCGTTTCGTGTAGGAGTGCCCGAATGACGTCCGGAGCTTGTTTAACCTTCGTTTCTTCGCTCCTTGGCCTCGATTTTTAAGCTACAAATGCTCCTCCTACCATAGACAGCTCGTAGATGCCCTGAAATAAAAAAACAAGAAAAATACATCAAAGCGCATTTGTTTTATTCAATTAATGTATGAAAGTATAAGTAGTTCACCGTTATAAAACGGTGTATTTAGACACTTATCACGCGCTAAGCTCTAGAGATTCTAAGTGATGAACCCTATTCCCAACTATAGATCAAACCCTTTGGTCCAGGCGAAAGATCCCTAATCACAAATAAGTCTTGGCGGAAAGGCCTCTCGCAACGCCTAACACTCTTTAAGATCGAAACTAATTCTTGGAATAAGAAGGTAGGGTAAACTACACCGGAGGGGAAAGGGGACGTGTCGCTACCTCTCAACTCACTCTCTCGACCCTCTTCAATCTTGGTTAATCTAATCCTAATGGTGATGGTCACTTGTCAAGATGATGATTAGATTGGCCCTCAACCCTAGTGTCACTCTAAGGGAGAAATAATTAAGCATACAAGATTGAAACTCAAAACAAATCTCAATTTAAATAAAATCAATAGAGTCATTGAAACAAAGGAATTCCAGAGTTTACATGTCCAAGTACCCACTAGGGGTTTAGCTCTCCATGGAGTAATACAAGTTCATCAAAATAATTGAAAACAAATGCAAATAAACAATAGAGAAAACCCCCTTAAGCTCCGTCTTGATGGTCTATGTGGGCTGGTCCCGCCTCTTCACGAGTCCCTCCGTTAAGCCTAGGGCACACCTCGCCGAATCGATGTCGTCGAAGGCTCCCCCAATAGCTCTCGTTGGAAGGAATCAATGTACAAATCGGTGAAGAACCGCCCTCAAACCCTAGCAAAAACCTCTCCGAACCCTAGCCGAACTCCCTCCAGAAGTTGGGAAAAAGATCCCCCAAAAACGCTTTAGAACGGCTTTTTAAAACGCAATCTCAAGCATCCACACGGCCGTGTGGAAATTCCACACGCCTATGTGGAATGTCAGCCCTGTAGAATTTCGCTTCTAGGTCCCCGACTCCGCTTGTTTTTGCTTCTGAGGCCACACGGACAGACACACGCTCGTGTGGAAGGTCATGAGGCTTTTCTTGATAGTGAAAACCCCTTGGAGAGCTTTTGAAGTCTTCGAACAAATCAGAACGAGCGAGCATGACTGTCTCTATGTCCTTCTACAAGAATTGCCTCGAACCTTGTAGAAGTTGGCACATACTCTCTCGTTTGACCCCGATTTGTGTCTTGATCTTTGTAAATGCGCAAAAAAACTCCACTTGGCACCATCATGACCTATTTTTTCTTAAACTCCATAAGAAAACTCTTCACAACCCTAACTGCACGAAAGAACACAAAAGCACATGAAATGAGAGATATAGCCTGATAAAAGTAATGCTTATGCATGAAAACCGTCTCAATTATTCTGTACATGCAAGCACTCATCAAGTACTAAGTGAACAAGCATGCAAATCCCTCCCCCACAATTAAAATCTTATATTGCCCTCAATGTAAGTAAATAAAAATAATATGGATAATGTAATGAAAACTAAATAAAGGGTTGGAAATACGAACACTTCCCTGAACAATTGACTTACACATGGAAGAGCAATGGGAAGGAACGGGTTGGGGGAAGAGTCAGGTGAGTGGGGTGCCTACTCCAAGTCGGGGGAGACCGAGCGAACACCCCCTTTATAATTGGTGGTTGTGGTTGGAGCATATGGGTTCATGCATGATCAAGTAGAACATTAAGCTCAATAAGCAACAATAAATAGTAAAAAAAAAAGGAGGAAGAAACAAACTGGAAATCCACTAGAAGTCTGAAAATATACAAAATGTGGCAAGACCAACCCTTGCCAAGTACAAAAGAATACACAAATACACGAAAGTAAAGAAAAAACTAAGATGTTGGATCAGTGGAAGCTGTCTCGAGTACTGGATTTGAAGGTAGAGGAACTAGTGGATCCTCAGGGGCTGCCGCAGGCTCGGTGGGAGTCGTAGTAGCATGGGAAGGGGTAGGAATAGTAGGGGGAAGTATGCGCTCGATCATCGCCAGAGCACGGTGGAGGTCGGCCTCCATCCTCGCCACTGACTCCCGAATCTCCTCTTGGCCGGCTCTGAGAGCCTGTTACTCCTCCTGGATTGCCACCAGTTGCTCTCTAATGTCCTCTCGGGGTCAAGCTGGAGCTTCTAGTATGGCAGCTGACGGTAGGGAGTCTGTGCTATCCTCAGACTCGTCATCAGTGGCTGCAGGGGCTACATCGGAGGGCGGTGTCAAAATGTTTCGGCTCCTGTGCCATATGATCATCCCATCGAGCGAAGCATCTCGAACCACAAAGGTGCTGGGGTGGTCTCGGTGCGGTCACCTTCAAGGCGCTCGATAAGTCCCATACCTCGTATTAATCTCGTGATATATGGCCCTGCGAAAATGGTGCTGAGGCGTACGTGCTGGCCCTGGTGAGCGAGGAAGTCTTCCAGGATGCAAGTGAGGTGGACGGGGCGGCGCTCTGTCATGCTGAACAAAAAGAATAGCTCATGTCGCCCACCACTCCAGTGCTATCTGATCGTCCTGCAATAGAACAAGTGAAGATAGCGTGTATTTACCTCAAGGCCAGCCGGATCAAGAATGTAGCTTTGGTGAAGACTGACTCGTAGTTTCACCCCTAACTGAGTCGGCGCCAAACAACTCTGGGTGTGACACTAGGGGCAGGTCAATCTCTAGTGCCTCATATGGGGCTGTAGTCATGTACTCTGTGTCATACAACCCTATCAGCAATGCAAACTGAGTGTAGCTCTGTCGCCTCGTCTCGCCGAATAACTGGAACTGGATCGCGCCCGGGCGAGCGAAACCTACAAGGCCCCGATCAACCTCGAAGGTGCTGAGCACCTCCAAGGTAATGTCTCAATACACCGGCTCCTCTATCGATAGGAGCCAGTCACACCCACCAATACCCACCAGGCGGCGGACTTCCTCATCCAATCCAAAATGTGCAAGTACGGGCCAGTCAATGACACGAGACTGGATAATCCGCTTCGCCATCAAGCTGTCAAACGACTCTCGGAAGCGCGGGGATGTGAATGAGGGTCCTCCAGGTGTGACTGGGGTGGAAGGCCCAACATTGTCTGCTCTAGCCCTCGTCGACGGTTGATGCACAAATTGTTTAGCTCGAGGCATCCTGTATTAAAAATACAGATGTCAGATACAACCAAGACCTTGAAAGCAACAATTTAGTTAAGCTTACGGCCTCTTTACGGTGGTAAGGCTCGGGAATTCATCTTCACCAGGGAGTTACTGCCGTAAGTCGAAAAACTTAGGCCATAAGCATCTCCCCTGTTGCTGTAAGCTCAAAAATTTACTAATATACGCACATTTACACCCAGAAACATGTTCATACATTCAATAAAGCACAAATTATTGAGGAAGTGATAAGAAACGGTGCCAAAAATGTGACACGGCCTTTGCATCACCACAAGTGCACAGGTAGTCAAGTAATAAAGTGCATCCCGAAAGGGATTGGGTTGTTGAACCTCAGGGAGCAAACGCACTAGTACTACCTTCTGCTTATGAAATCTAGCCTAAAAAAAATGATGATTGACAAGTCCAACTAAGTAACTAAAAGGATTGCAAACAACAAGGGAGTAGAGATTATCAGGAGTAATGGGAACACTTGGGCAATACTCTCTTGGGGGTTAGACAAAGAAGTACTAACTTTGGTGGTGATCCCGCAAGCGCACGGGGTCGTCAAGTAATAAACCACTCGCGCACGCACGAGTGGGTCGTATTCCCAAGGGCCCGAGAATCTATCCTTACTTCCTTCTCGCAATGTTGTCTAGCCGATCAAATTCGAGAGTAAAGGAAGAGAATGCAAATACAAGAAATAAATGCAATTCAAAATACTAAATAACCAGGACAATAAAAGGATGAAATCAGGGTGAGAAATCGGTCACGGATAAGGATCCCCTCAGGGGCTACTGAAGTGTACAGGATGCTGGATTAACATGTAAATGGCTTGTTGGACCGAGAAAACCCTAGATTAGGTCAACCCGATGGTCACGACAGTTGACCCCTAATCCGGTACGAGTATTGAATACGGGCTCTACCCGTACAAATCCTCATATGATTGCAAAGGGCGAGGTGGTTTTCTCAAACTAAGGTTGAATCACAAATGAGTAATTAACCCTAGAAATGGAGGGGTACAAATACCCGATGGTCACGGCGTATTTATACGTATTTCCCTTCCAAGCTTGGTGAGTCTAACACTAGGGCAATGGTCATGCAACCTAGTATTGCCTAAGTAGAGATACACAAAGTTCTCATGCATACCCTAACATTCAAGAGCACCAAACAAGGATCACAAAGAAGTCTACAAACATTAATTAAAACCAAGCATCCAAAATACACAAGTTCACCCCCAAGGTTCACCTACATCCGGTGACCTTGGGGTTTAGTTGTTCATAATCTCAAAATACATACTCAAAAGCATGAAAACAACTAAATTAAGCATAATCACTCCCTCAAATACGAAAATGGAGTTCCGAAGACGCCACTCAAGAGGTGGCTTCCCTTGTCTTCAACCCTCCTTCAATGATGCCCAAGTGTAGGATCTTGCCCCCAAACGCACTCTCCTCCAAGATCTCGCCGCGAAAACGCCCTCAAAGCCCTCCTCCAAGCCTGATTTGATGATGGTGGTGTGGAGCTCCAAGAAGAAGGCCAAGTCTCCCCAACATTTGCCCTCAAAATTCTTTTAAATCAAGACATCGCGATGCCTTGCGGCCGCAAGGTTGCCCGCAAGGCATCCAGAGAGTTTCTCAGAATTTTTCCTTTCGGTGCTACAGTACCCTGCTACAGTAATTCTGCTGCAGTGATGAAGCCCAAAAACGCCGTATTTGGTGTTTATTTCTTCATGAATACTTTCTTGAGCTTATTTTGCTTATTTCGGGCCTGTAACACAAGTAAAGCAACTTTAAAACAAGAAAATAGAAAACAACTTAACATAAAGAGAGAATAAACTATACACAAGTAAATATAAAATACGTATATTTAGACGTTTATCAAACTTCTATAAATATTCCTAGCTCAATTAAAAGGTTGGTTTAACAGAAATGTGATAACAAGACGGGTTTTCACCTCACGCTGATTGGTAGGATATAACGGGATTTCACCGCACGCTAAATCAAACGAACAATGGGCTTTCACTACTCATCGACAATCACGCAACATGTAAAAACACATACATCAAATCACACATGCATTTCTAAGATTAAACTTTACAAGTAATTGATATTAAAGAAATACAAGTAGAGTTCAACAATCCCCCAAGGTTTCAAGTCCAAGCTTCCAAAAAAAGGATTAGCTCATGATGCAATAAAATGAAATCAAGAGATTACAAATGTTCATCGTCATAACGAGAAAGTAAGATGGAAAATTCCCTCAAAACCAAGAAGACAAGGATTCTTGACTGCGATGATGCCCTAATGGATGATGAGGATGATGTTGATGGAGGACTACATGAATTCTTGGCCTTTGAATGGAGAAATCGTCTCTTGAACTCGCAGTTAAGGTCTTCCCTTCACCAACCACTCTCTCCGCAAAAGTAGAGTAAAACCTAAAAATCCAAACCCCCTACCAACTTTCTGTAAAGGCTTATAAATAGTGGTAAGTTTACGGCCAGCTTTCGAGCGTAAGCTAAGCCGTAAGCGTCGAAGTTTTAACTTTCCCCATGCCTTATGCCCCCAGTTACGGCAGTAAGCCTCTCCCGCAATGTTCTCTGTCTTCAGGTTACGGTCCTGCTTACAGCCGTAAGCCCAAGCGTGTAAACCTCGTATGATAATTCCTGCCTCCATCTTTACGAGCATAAGTTACTCCCGTAAACGCCTCTATCTTCTGCTTACGGTCTCGCTTACGGCCGTAAGCTTCTCTGTATTGCAGGGCTTCTCCTCTTACGGGCATAAGGATGCTCGCAAGACTTTTTGAATATAGTTTACTGCTGTAAGCCTGGCCGTAAGGTGCCCGTAAGTAGTGTAGCCCCTCCAAGTTCTAAGTCAGGAGTATGCTATCTTTTGATGTTTTTATTCCCAATTGCTTCCTTTGGCTCTCTTTTGGCTTTAACCTACACTTGGTGCCTGCGAAGACAGTTCATACTCGATTTAAGCTCATATTTCACTAAATTACTCAGATATTAACTCGATAAGTATAAAATTTAATATATAGAATACACATAATTGTATACTTATCAAGGCTAAAAGCAACAAATAATAAAGCAGAGTATGAAGCTTTAACTGTCAAGTTCTGTCTGCCTTTAGAAATGGGAGTTCGTAATATACAAGCTTATATAGGCACTTAGCTAATATCAAATTATACAAAATACAAATACGAGGCTAAAGATAAATGAAAGACAAAATATAAGGCATAATGAGGAAGATAAGGGGAAAATATGAAAGTTTTGAAGTTGGAAATACGTCAAGTTAATTACAAAGAAGCTAATATTCTTCAAAAATACCTTCGTCCTAATGTGAATGTGTGGTGGTAAAATGTCAACATTGAGTACCTAGCACATAGGAGCATCAGTTGAGGTAATCTTGTTAAATAAATTAGTTTTAAGAAGAGGTAAGTATTATGGATATGATATATGCATAATTGGTATGAGGAGTACCTTTTCTTGATAAGAAAGAGTTTTGAAAGTTACACAATGTAGCTTTATAAAAGATTCTATATGCTTTGGTACCTAAGATTTTTACACCCCTCAGAAGTGTAGTATGCGTTTTGGGATATGTATGATGCTAAGTACTTGGGTGGAAGGCTACTGGCCTATAAAATCATAAGGTGAGAACCTTGAAAATGGATGCCATAAACTTAGTTCAAAATTGTAAAGCATTGATAACACTCCTTGTGTGTATATTGCAAGTGCACATGTCGTTCAAGTAATAAAGTGCACCTGAAAGTCTGGTAGTTGAATCCACAGGAACTAGCTAAACCAGTACTGAATTCTCCTCTCAAGACTTCATTGCAATGATTTCCTATGCTGGCTATTAGTGGATCCCTATTCCCTATGTGTGATATAATATGGTGGATTTCTTAATCGTTACCATGCCAATCAAATATACAATTAATGTTTTCACACAATATAAATTGCAAGCATGAATTAACAAAGGGAATTCACAACAAAACTTCAATCGATAATATTTAGAAAAAGGAAATCAAATACAAGTTATGAAGAGAGTCATGGCTCAAGGCACCGAATGATGGTTTAGCCTCTCATGTTCAAAAACAAACAATAACAATCCAAATCTAATGACAAGTGTGAAATCATAATAAACTTCCTAAAACTCCTCCAATTAGATGTGATGGATTCAAGGTTGAAAAAGGCCAATTTGCATATTGGGATGCTTCATAGATGGCAAGAATGATAGTAATCCTCTCCAGTTGAGTCACCTTGAGATCTCCCTCAACCTTAGCAATTCCTTTCATTGATTCATCAATAGATTCCCTTAAAACCTAATTTCTAGGTTTTTTTCCAGGCATCAGGCTAAGGCACGGGTGTGATCTAGGTGTGTTCTTGCTTGTGCACTTTTCTATATGCCTTTGACTTGATTTTAACAGAGAATTAGCATCCAAATATTTACACAGCCGAGAGTATACTCGTGCTTATGGATCACAGTTGTGCTCTAGGCATCAGAACCGTGCTGATGGTTATGCTTTTCTAAAATCTTCCATCTAGGGTTCTGCACACCCTAAACATGCCCGTGTTGAGTTAGTGCCCTTTTTTAGAGTTGTTCTTTTGTGCTCATTTCTCTCTGAAATGTATCGGTTTTTCCTTCTTCTTGTTAGCCTATTACCCTACGCATTCTGCTCAAAATACCTAGTAAAGCATTATGATAGAGGAAATAGTGCTAAAAACTAGACTAAGTGCATGCATGTATAATTGGAAAAATATGTATTCCATGCACTCATCGAGCACACCATATTTACTTAGCGATATAACACCAACTACTGATATGGATTGCTTCAGTAGATGGTCCCCTCTTTCTCAAGGTTTGAATGATTGATATTCTAAGGCCTTCTCAATATCCATATGGTAAATAATAATTCTTATTGTTGCTGTATTACCAAATTGGTAAAAACTGAAACATCAGTAAAAAATATACCAAGAAAGTTTGTGAAGTTTTCATTTGGAAGTCATTTTTCTGAGGGTTAGGAATTCTAGTTTTAATCATCATAGGTAATGGCAGACAATTCATCAATAAGACATTTTGAGATTTCAAAGGAAGACTTAGTATAGCTTCTTGACTAACTATATGAACTTTCCTTTAGGCTAACAAGCAGACCAAGGTAACAAATATGACAACATGTAAGGCTTGAAAAGTTGAGTCTTGCAACCATGATCACATTGGGTAGAGGAATTGGGCATTATAGGCTTATTGGATCACCATTAGGATGCCGATAGGAGAAACTATATTGAGTATTACATTTGGAGCAAAGGGGGTGACCTAGATGGAGATTAGAATACTCATTTACTAAATTCAAGCCTCCAATTAGGAAGGAAACGAGAAAGCTCTCAACACGAAATCAGATCTATTAGAAGGAGAAACAAGATGAAACATAACTCAGTATGGCCATATATGACAGCAAGCTTGATGTATTTATAAGCTAAAATTTGGGAGGTTAAAACAAAAGTCGAACAAGGAAGCTTATAGAGAGCTAGGAAGGTTTGAATGTGACTGTCAAGGCCATCCAACCTAGGCCTTATCGAAACTTTGACAATAAAGGAAGAATAATTCAATTGACCATTTAATGTTGAGCAGATGAGAAGGTGCTATTAGTAAACCAATATCAATTTCTTTGAATTTGTTTTTTATACTTTCTCATGCACACAAAGCATGCGATTCTTATTAGATGAAAAAGGGTTTTTTAATATTGATTACCCTAATGGCTTATAATTTTATTTATTATTTGACACTAGTTTTCTATGTAAAGATACGATGGAAAAGATTTTCTATGTTTTTATGAATTGATGAATTAAAATAATTATTTTATTTATTATTTTTATTGATAATTAAAAATGGATTATAAATAGATTAATATGCTCTTAAGTATAATTTCTTTTTATATTTAACAATGGATTACAGACAAAACAATTTTTGTTTCCAAAGTTAGAAATGATTTGAACCAGGTATGATTTTGCTTTTAAAATAAAAATATTTTTATCCCACATTTAAATTTGAAAAAAGAAATTATTTAATTCCTAATCTGATTCAAAATTTAGAAAATGATTTGAAACAAATATAATTATTTTGAAAACTCTAGAAATGGATTAGAAATGAAAAACATTTCTTTCAAAATATAATTCTAAATTTTGCTATAGAATTATACCTACTTTATATTGGTGTCTGAATTTTAAAATATACTACTGTTTTTGTTTAAGATTCTAATAGTAATGATCTTTATTGAAATGGAAACTTTTGTTTTAAATATGTTTCTAAAACGAATTAGTAACAGATTTAGGTAATTTAGAATGGCTAATTTTTTCTAAATTAAAATTTCTTTTGTGGATAAAACTTTACTCGCATAAATCTGCTTCTATATGGCTATCCCCCCTTTTAATAAAATTGACTTAATTGTATGAACTAATAATGTCAACTAGACTAATAACTTATCTCCAATGATGAGCATGGTAAGCATCGAAGGAAAACTTAAATATTCCTTTAGCCGTTGGGAAGCTTTCGCACAGTTCTTGATCCACTCAACTCTTGGCGCCTTCCATCCACTCAACTCTTGGTGCCTTCCAATGGGCTCGAAAGAATGAAACTCTTGTCTAACTTTAAGATAAAGGGACATAAGTCGGCCTAGTGACCATTAAACTGCTATATATCTTTAATTATTAGAGAGGAAAATTATTTTTGGCAGGGCTCAAAATATGCTCTTTGTTCAATTTTCAAGTTTAAGTTCAATTTGAATCAAAATAATTACCAACTTCAATTCTATTTCATTGTTACTAGGAATTCCGGTCCATATTTGATGATTAGAGACCAAAAATTCCTTGTTGGCATGTCCATGACCCGTTGTTTGTCTAGCTAGCTTTTGGATGTCACCCTTGAATGCCACATCACCCTAGTTTGTTGATAAGTGCTTGCACGTATAGAATAATTGAGATGTTTTTCTATCATGAGCATTACTTTTCTCAGGTTTTATTGCTCATTTCGTGTGTTATTATGTTTTTCCATGAAACTACGGTTGTGAAAATATTTTGGAGGAAATAAGGTAAAAATAAGTCATGAAGGTACCAAGTGAAGTTCTTTTGTGGGATCATGAAGACCAAGACACAAACCGGGTCAAACAAAATGGTGTGTGCCAACTTCTAGAGGGTTCAAAGTACTTAAAAGACGCAGAAGGACACAAAGGCAGTCATGCTCTCTTGTTCTGGTTTGTTCGAAGATTTCAAAAGCTCTCTAAGGGTTTTTCGACATCAAGAAACACCACATGACCTACCACATGAGCGTATGTCCGTCCGTGTGGCCTTACAAGCAGAAAAGAGAAAAATCGGGGGCCTATAGATGCATTTTTTTGAAGGCTGAAAATCCACAGGGTCATATGGATTTTCCACACGGTTGTGTGGATACTCGACTTTTGCGTTTAAATAGCCGTTCTGAAAAGTTTTTGACTGATCTTTTTCCCAACCTCTGGAGGGAGAGCGGCTAGGGTTTTAGCGAGGTTTTTGAGAGGTTTGGGTGCATTTCTTCATCTATTTCGACACCGAATCCTCACAAGGATAGCTGTTGGGGGAGCCATCGACGACTTGGATTCGGTGAGGTGTGTCCTAGGCTTGACGAAGGGATCCTTGAAGAATAAGAGGCGGCCCTTATAGACCATCAGCACGGAGCTTAAGGGGGGTTATGTTTATGGTTTATTTGCAATCATTCTCGATTGTACTATTGACTTTGTATTGCTCCATTTAGAGCTAAACCCCTAGTGGGTGCTTGGACATGTAAACCCTAGGATTTCTATGTTTCATTGACTCTTATTGCTTTACTTTTAATTGAGATTTAATTATCTTGTGTGCTTATTTAATTTTCTCTTAGAGTGAGACTAGGGTTGAGAATCTAATCTAATCATCCTTTTGACTAGTGACCATCACCATTAGGATTAGATTTACTAAGGTTGAAGAGGGTTGAAAGGGTGAGTCGAGAGGTAGCTGAACATCCCCTTTCCCCTCCGGTGTGATTTATCCTACCTCCATATTCTAAGAGCTTTTAGCAATCACAAACAGAGTTAGGCATTGAGAGTCACTCTCCTCCGGAACTTATTTATGATTAGTCATCTCTCGTCTGGACGAAAGGGTTTGATCTATAATTGGGAATAGGGTTTATCACTTGGAATCCCTAGAACTTAGGCTGTGTTTGATTGGCAACATGGAAAATAGGTGGAAAAAAAATTTCCATGAAAAATTTTTCCATGGAAAAATTTTCCGTGGAAAATGAAAAATAGCCGTTTGATTGGCATTATTTTCTAGCTAGAAAATCAAAATTTTTCCCATGTAAAATGAAAAAATTAGCCCTCCCATGTTATTTTTTCACACAACCCGTTGTATTTTCCATGGAAAACTTTTCCCATGGTAGTGGTAGGAAAGGTTTTCCCTTGTTTTGATGGAAAATAGGGTCATGTGACAACATAAGAGGAAAACTTTTTCATGAAAAATTTGGGCAAACAAACAGTCTAAAATGACCCGTGGAAAATGTTTCTTGGGAAAAAAAAGTGCAATCAAACAAAGCCTTAGTGTAGTCATACGTGGTGTAAGGCGTCGAAGAGTTTCATTTCCGCCGGGACCTCGTAGGGGACTAGTCAATGTTGATCTTAGATTGAGACCTTGTGTCTTTGGATTTCCACGACTCGTTGAATATCGATTTAAGAAGAGTAATTTGAGTTTTGCACTTGGAAGCATTGTCCGAGTACCCCATCTACACATTGATATTTTCCTTAACTCTAGTTATTACTTTCATCCATTTATTTTTGTTTAATTACTTTCTTTTAATCTCTACAACAATCGGTTTTTCCTTGGCTAATTAGCAAAGTGTTTGTGTTACTAACGTCTACTCTCTGTGGATTCGACTACTCACCCCTTGGGTACTTTATTACTTCGACACCCATGCACTTGCAGAACACACACGCAAGTGTGTGTCATTTGTCCATGTTAGTATATATGTCGTAAAACCTATTTTTACTTCCATATGTTACAAAAGCCTCTTCTTCTTTAGAGGTAGCCATCAATGCTTTCCTAGTTATTGGGGCCGAGAGTAAGACACAGAGGGAAAAAAAGTAGTGAGTGTGCATCTTCAACCCTGTGATGGAGAGGATGAGATCTAGCGGGGGAGGATGAGGATGTTGTTGTCGGTCAGCAAGAAGGAGAGAAAACTCATACTTAAAGATTGTAGTTAACTAGGATATATGGCTGGATGGTGACGAAGCTCCCGCCTATTGTATGTAACGGTCAACATGTTTGACCATTGGGTTAAGCCTTAATCTGTTGCTAATCTTCAGTCAAACCTTCAACCCAGGATTTCCAGATCTGGTCTGGCGGCGAGAGGTGGTCTTCATCTTCTTTTTCTTTAAAGGCTGGAGTTTCAAAGAGGGGGGAAGCTGGCCTTCCCACCATTTTCACCTTCTCTTTTCTTCTTCTTCTCCTTCCAGCCAGCCCAAGTTCTTTCCTCTTGAAGGTTTCGGTGATTGAAGAAGGCAGCTACGAAGACCTTAGCGAGACTTCCCGGCGTCACCGGAGTCGTGGGAGGACAAGGTTTGGCCGTTGTTCATCGTCGAGGTTCAAGGTTGCTTCTTAGGTTTGGAGAAGCTGAAGCTTGGTGTTTTAATCTTGGTTTAAGCATGCTTGTTTTGTGAGTTGTGTTGAGGTTATAGGAAGTGATTTCTTTTTCTTTTTGCTGTGACAAAAAGGATTAGCATTGCCTTGTAGTAGAAGAGATACTAGTTTCTGAAAATGTCAATTCTCTGAAGATTGAACCTGTTAACAAGATTTCTTGGCAGGCATTCTAAGGATGCAGAAGAGCAAATATTTATTTAGATGATGCCCTCTTGTATTATTTAGGAAATCAACACATTGGATTGTTCTGAATATAAATTGATACAAGTGCTTTGTATATCATTTCCATCGTTCTCTTCAATTTCTTCTCTCAATTCATCATGCAACAACATAAAGTTTTGTCTTTCTTTCCTCCTTCATAGACCAGCTTTTCCTTCTTTTGTTGCATTCTTTGGGAAAAGAAGCCCTCCACCGCCGTTCTGTTATCACTTGTTTATCATTGAACAATCAGTGTCATCACTTTTAATCAATGCATAAGATTTAATACTTGCCTCATTGGATTTAGATGCCATTATGCATGCTAGATTTTGTATTTTTCTATCCGAAAAGAACATGTCACCAGATTACTTTGGTCCCCATAGGTTATAAAGAAAAGAAGAGAGTTGTTTGTTTTTTTGGAAGTGGAGCCATTGTCACCAATGTCAGGCTGCCCCTTGTTTGCCTTTTTGTTTTGTTTATATACGTTATGATTTTCAAGCAATTAATGCCACAACACTCTTTTCCTCTCCTTTTCTCCACTACAAATCTCTTGGCACCTAATGTTCTCGTTAAAGATCAATTCTAATGTATAGCAAGATAAGAAAATATTGGTTTTCATATAGTATTCTCTTTTTGTCTTATAATGTATGTATGCATATACTGTGAAGACACTCTTCTCTGATTATTAGAAGCACTGCAGCTGAAATTTTGCTTCGTGGCGTTGTGAGATAAAATTTTTGGGATTGTGATATGCTTAATAATTTTTCTTGCTTGTTGGGTAATTTAAGTGAATAATTTCAAGTTGCTAATTTTAGCATGTAGCTCAGTATATATGTCTTGTAATTAGGTTTGCAGTCTGAACATCGGAATTAGAGCTTAATGGTTGGTTTTAGTGAACCCTTAATTCGCAGGATTTAGTGAATTACACCTTCGTAGCTCGGAACCAGGTAGGCTCTCGTACGAGTATAATATGACTTTGTATTTTGGTGGATAGTTGTATAATTATTTATTTATTTATTTATTTATAACGTGCGTACATTATTTATGTTGGTATTGCAATTATAATTCTGTATTTGTATTTATTTTATTTTTAGGATAATTACTTGGCGACGTGTTTATTCTGTATTGTATTGTCTGTACTCTGTATTTTTTTCTGGTTTTTGGTACATCTCTATTGCTGGCAAATTACCGAGCTAGGAGGAGTAAGACCTAGCCATGTGCACATGTCTTTTGTAGTAGCACTACCATCCGACTGCGGTCGAAGATCCAGCTTCGGCCGTTGATATTCTCGTCTGTTCTATTCCGACTTCACAGCCGAAGCTTTAGCCTCGGGCTGTTGATTCTGTTATTAGTCAGGAAGATGTGCATGTCTGTTTTCGCGTACTTTCGGTATTTCTGATTAATTCTGTATTTTGAGCATATTTCTATCTGGATTATATTTATTCTGTAATGTCTGTATTATCTGTTATCTCTGTGATCCTACTGGGTTCTTGTGGCTCATGTACTCTGCGATTTTTATTTTCGCAGGAAAAGATCAAGCTTAGGATCGGGGGTATATCTTGGAGGGGAACTTCTTGTTTTAGACTGCTATCTGTATTTCCCTGTATGAGTGAGACTTGTATCTTAGTATATTTTCGGTTCATAAACTGTCTGTGTGGTACTGACTCTTGTAGGGCTGTTAAAGCCCATACTAGTATGAACTCTGGTATTGCTATTATATTCATAATCCTGTATTATTTGTTGCCTGTGTTGCCTGTTGGGGCTGACTCTAACTAGGTTGGACATTTGAGGCCTTGCACCCAGTGGAGCCCAGCTCCATTGGGATGCGGCCGGTCTGTCAGTGGGCCCGGTTGTGGGGCCGGGGCGTGACAATGTAAGTGTTTGTTTTTTAGAGATCCCCACTATTTCATCCTGCACTCTTTTTAAACTTTGAAATGGAGATTTGTGTTAAGTTAGGGTTGTTAATTGGTTCGATTTGCTATTGTGACATGAAACTCTCAAACACTATACATGCATTGAATTCTTTTTCTTAAACTATTCTTGAAGAATTCATAGAGTATGTGATACTAGGGGGGGTGTTTAATCAATGTACTAATAATGGAAATATGAAAAATATATGTATTGTAGTAATGAATAGCTTTTACTCAGAAGAAATCATGAATATTAATCTTCAAATAAAGATCTTTCAAGTAAAATATGCATGCAATAAAAATAAATATGCACTCTTAGTCCAAAAAAAAAAAAATTGTTGACTTAGAGTTGGTCACACCATTACGAATTTTGGCATGTAAACATTAGAAACATCGTTGAAAGCACATGGAAGATTAGAAAAGCTACTTGTCATAATTTACAAAATTGGATTGCACATTCTATGTGTAAACAATATAGTAATCAGTTGTGTACATGAATGATATGTTAATAATGTTTTCATGTATGACATGAAACACCCTAGTTACGTCATTAGTTGTCTATGTCCAAATAAAAATAAAATACACTCTTCTTATTGAGTAGGAATATTTGTAGGTCTACTTGGTCTTCTTTGAAATGTTTATTTTGTAGTGTTCTTAATTGCTATTGCAGTTATTTTCCTTATAACTAACAAAGGATTATAGAAAATATTTATAGACTGGAAATACAAGACTAATTTTTATAAACTAGAGTCATTCTCTAAGAAACAAACATAAAAATCAGTAATAGTGAATTGTAAGAAAAAACTCATAAGACACTAAAAAAAAATCAAGATAACTTATTAATGGTTGGATATAAAAGTATGATTAATAACAATTACGAGAAGATATTACCAACCTCCTACAAGTAAAAGTGGGTGTGATTGATGCCTAAAATTGGTTGTGATGAGCTATAAACTAATAAAATTTGTACATGTTCTCAAGGTGCCATGTGATGTTTGGAATTAGTTGTCATCAAGTAGATATTTTAAATTAGTGGTGAACATTTAATATAATTTCCTTCGAACACCTAGGTATTTGAACTTGTCATTGATGATTGAAAGCCACAGGATTTATGTTAGATGTGGAATGTTGTTGTGTTTAATGGTTAGATGTAGTTAATGGGGAAAAAGGTTAAAAGAAATAAAAAAAAATGATTTTGATGCCCTATCAATGGCAATGTCTATGGATTTTAGTAAGGAATTACATGTGTATGTCAGAATTGCAATTACTGCTAGTACACGTGGAGTTTTTCCTAGTGGTTACAATGATGAAGGTATAGGAATGGAACAATTAAGTAGGGTTGAATCATTAAAAGATGTAGAAGAAGATGAAGAAATTTTAGAGGATGTTGATTTAGAAGGTATTTTACTTGGGAGACAAGTTGAAAGGAAAATAGTGGATGAGGGAAATGAATTTCATCATTAAGACTATATTTTTAATAGGTAATTTGAGGAAGAAGACATGGACAATGCTACAAGGGCTAGTGTTGAGGTAGAAATAGAAGAAGCTGGAGGAGTAGATGTAGAGTCTGATTATGCAAGGTCTAAAAGAGTTACAATCATGCTCTTCAACAGATGAGGTGGCATTAGCTCCTGTTATGCTTAGATATGATGATTTTAATGATGAGATTGATATGAAGAATCCATAATTTAAGATTGAAATGAAATTTAACAGTTTTAAACTATTTAAGAAGGCTGTGAAGAATTATGGGATCAAGAATAGATATATGATAAACTTAAAGCCTAATAACAAAAAAAAAATGCAAAGCATACTGTGGAGAAGGCTACCTTTTCTAACTAGGCTTCTCCTATGGTCAAAGATATGAGCCCAATACAGATCAAGACAGGAGTTTTGGAACTTGAGTGTGGAAGAGATCATTTTAATAGGCATGTTAATACGAAGTAGATAGCAAAGACTTATCTAGAATAGTTTAAGGCGGATCTTTCTTAGAAAACTACTAGCATCATCCAAGCTATCAAAAGCAACCAGAAAATTGATAGCGATGGGACTGAAAGCTTATAAGGTAACTTAAGTTCATTTTTTTATTCATATTTTTTTAATTTTGTATGTGTGGTTCTATCATTAGGTTTGCATATAAATAGACATAGTAATTTACCCTCCTTTTTCTTTGCCTATTGGATTTTGTTTGGGAGAAGGCTCATAGATGGTGATCATGAGTTTGAAATGTCGATTATGTGACTACGAGGCTAGAGATGTTGAAGACCCATCCTAGTTCAATCATAATTGTAAACTATAATGAAAGGTCTTTGAAGTCCTATATATCTGTTGGCTCCACCGAGAGCAAGATTCGTGGCGGAGTTGTAGGTATCCGATTTCAAGTGGATAGATGTTTCTTGAGGGGACTATATGGAGGGCATCTATTGTGTGCTATTAGGATAAATGCAAATGGTTGTATCGATCCCATTGCTTGGGCTATGTTGACCATGGAGAACAAAGAGAATTGGGAGTGGTTCGTGAAAGTGAGTGACCTAAACTAAGCCTTATTTAATTCAATTCTGCTATTGTGTATAGATTTATGATAAGGTGCTAACCGAGGATCTCGAGATTACTTTAGCCACTAGTGGGCTCTCATGAAAGACAGACAAAGGGTGAGTGAATTGAGTTAAATCTTATTTAATTCAATATATGTTATGCTATTGTGTACTAACTTTTGTTTCTACATTTTTTCCTCCCATTTCCTTTCTTTGGTTATGGGTGGTGATGTGTCTGACAATTAACCAATTTAGTGATTAACGCCTACAATTTTAGAGTGATTTTCCTATAACAAGTATAGGTATTGTGTCAGACACATTCACACAAATTTTAGGAAACCTTGTAAGGGCAAAGAACTTGAGGACCAATTGTATGCATATGCTATGGCTACTTACCTTCTTGCATTTGATAAAGAAATGGAAAATCTAAAGGGGATGTTTGTAGGAGCTTATGATTACATGAAAATGATTGAACCCCGACATTAGAGTAGATCGCACATTCAAACTCAGGTTTAAGTGTAACATATTGTTAAATAATTTATGTGAGTGCTTTAATAGTCACATCCTATAATCAGGGTTCAAGGGTGTAATCTTAATAAATGTGATGATTAGACACACCTAATGAGAATAATTTAAAGAAAAACTTAAAAATTACCAAGATGCCTGTTATAAGGTCAACACCTTTATGGAAACATATAGCCACATATTAACTCCAACCTATGACAAAGATTCATAGCCTAAGAGTGACCATGGACCTATCATCCTGCCTGAGTGAGTGCATAAGAAAAGTGGCCAGAAGACTTTGTTTAGGAGAAAAGGAGTTGGTGAAAACATTGGCTTCACTAATGGATAAGTTAGCAACTAAGGGTGAGAAGATGATCTGTGATAAGTGCTAGATTATACCAATGCTTATATTATTGTTGCACTATACTATTATTCCCAAGAATATTTTAAGAGTGAATTGGTACTTAGTTTTGTTCTATTTATTTGTTCAGGCCAACATAGATAAAATTTGAGCTAAAGTACAAAATCGAGAGCAAAACAGAGTAAAATAAGATAAATGGGAGCATGTAGAAAGATACACGAACAAGAGAAGAAAGTACATGGCTGTGTACTTGGTCATACATATCTCAAAGAGTTAGAATTCAATTTTTAGAAAGAAACATAGGCTGGAGAAGATTTACACGTCCATGTAACTCCGAGAATATTTCCAAAAAGTTACACAGCCAAGTACAAGCTCGGATACATTTCCGTGCATTTACTCGACATTAGGGCTACAAAAGGATTTCCGGAGAAAGAAAGAGCCCCCCGGGGAGGGGGGTATGTTGGACTTGTGGAACAAAAAACAGAGGCCAAGATAGTCACCGGAGTGACAATCCGTAGTGTCGACATTGGCCCACATCTATTACCACCATATTGAAGACATTAGAAGGGGTTTTCTTTCATGGAACTTAATCATTTTCATTGTTCTCCTTACCTTGTATTGAACATCGCACCAATGGAAGGCTAAACGTTCTTCGGTGTTTGGATAAGATGTAGCTTGGGATGATTTTACTTTTATATTGTCTTCAATATAGTTTTCTCTTGATTATTTAGTTGGATTCATCTATGTCTATTATAATGCTTGATTTTGCGTAACGAGAGTGGCTTCTTTATTTTGACTGCGCAAGAGATATCGAGAGATTCATTGCGTATAGATTTCCTATAGATGAAAGGAATCATTGATGTGTACTGGAAATAGGCCACCGGAATTCTTCCTATTAGGATCATTGTAGAGAAAGTTTTGATCCTAGATAAGGGTTTTCTAGTTCTTCATTGAATCATATAAAAGTAGACTAGAAAGGGATTTCAATCTACCGTAGTATAGGATTAGGTATTGAGGTGTCTCTAAAGATCACTTGATATATTCTTGAATCCCTTTGGTCCAACAACACTTGAGTTCAATCTATATTAGGTTCAATTGTCGTTTCTCATATTCCCAAGTGAAATCTTATCCAGACATTAGTTTTATTAAATCGGTTAGTCACCTCTACGAATTCTCAATTCACCACCTAGCGTTCTTTTCTCGAGCCCTAGAAAAACTTTTTCTCCTATTTAATTTCTAGCTAGATAACAAGGCCGGAATCATTGCTAGGGATCTTTAGTCCCTCGTGGATACGACAACTCTACTCACACACTCATTATTACTTGATAACCGATACACTTGAGGACGAGTGCATAACGCATCACATCAACCTCGCAGCATATGTGGTGCAGTAGAATACAAGAAAACCATGGAGTTTAGTTTAATGTATACATTCTATTCTTGATGTTAAACATATACATGTATGAGACCATTATCTTGTGAATTTAATTTAATATGCATGTCTATGATGTTAAGAAAGAAAGTTCAAGGGGCCAATTTCATGGAGAGGCAAGTCAAATAGGCCATGCCAATCCAATTGAAGTGAGGATAAAAAATAAGTACATACGAGGAAAAACAAGAAATGGCAAATGAAACAAGAGCTTCAGTAAAGAAAAATCCTCCAAGGATCTTGTGTCACAGCACTAAGCTTTTGATGGGCTAGATGGCTACTTTTATTTTATTCTTACTGTTTTGATATGTGGTTTAGGATTAAAGAAAGGAATAAGTGTTTATTCTCAGCTTGATTCTTTATTGTAGTTAACAAGAAGACAAATTGATTTTATTTTTTCCATAACATTGTGGTTAATTATAATTCTTGTTACTCCATAGGGCAACCACTTCAGGAGAACTCAATTTAGGAGCAAGAATTAAACAAAAGAGGGGGAAAAAAGGACAAATGAAAAGGAAGATGCAACATATGACCATCAAGACTCATCGGATCCTGCTCCGCAGGTGAGTGTTTGCTATATTTATTTTATTTTTTTAAACAATCCCTATTCAAACAGTCTATATGCACCTACCTGCAGGGGAAACTCAATTAAGGAGGTAATAATTGAATATAAGAAGAGGCAGAAAATTAAGGAAAAATGGAAAATATGTTGTAGCAAATAACAAACTAGCCTCAAAGGATCTTGTGCCATAGGTGAATGTTGCTGGTGACTTGGAATTTTACAGTTACATTCTTCTTGTTTGCTAAATTGTTTTTTTTTTAACATTGTAAGTAGTTACAATTTCTATTCAAACACTTTATGGAGCAACACCTTCAGGAGAAACTTATTCGAGGAGGCAAGATTTAATTATGATAAGGGGCAAGGGAAGAAAAAGCGATAAGGACAAATGAAACAGAGGTTTTAGAAGCAGAGCTTTAAAGAAAATCCAACCAGAAAATCCTCCACTTCTGGTATAGGTGTTCCTATACTAAGGTCTCAAAGGAAACACAAGAAAATTATAGAAAGGAGATGAGCAAGTGATGCTGACAAGAGAAGGAAAGTATGGCACTACCAGGAGTTAGAGCATCTGCTGGTTAAGTTAATACATAAAAGAAAGCTTCTTGAAGGATTTCTTGATACATTTTTATGAGAATGTCTTGGCATTTTTTGGTTTTGTTTTGGTGATTAACTGTTTATAACCAAGTTATAATGTTGTGTAAGTGGCTCACAAGAGAATTAATGTAGTTGTCATAATTGCTTTTAGAATTATTTTCTAAAGATATAGCTTTAGTAAAGCTGCAGATTCAATGTTGTTCTTGAGTATTTTGTAAAGTTGAAGATTCAATATTGTTCAACATTATCTTGCAAAGTTGTAACTTGCAGCTGTGTAGCTTATAGTATTGAATTTATGCTTGGAGATTTTTGTTACTCTACAGATTAAGTAAATATTATTGACTTGTTCTGTAAAATTAAGTTTCATTCTTTATGAGTAGACAAATTCAACTTAAATGTGTAGTTTCAATTTTTATAAATAGGATTTGCAAATATAAGATTCACTTAGTTATGCTTGTTTTCTCTCTAAATAGACCACTCTTGCATTATTACTTTCTTAATAACTCCAACTGAAGTGTTTCATTTATTCGAAGTAAAACTTCTCTTTTGAGTCAAAAAATTAAATGATTCATTCAAATGCAACCACAATTGAGAGTATAGATGAGAAGAATAAACAGAGAAGACAAAATAACAAATTGAGAACACAACCACAAGTGAGAATACAACAACCAATGAGAACACAAACCAAACCCTAAATGTCAATCACGACAAATGAATCATCCAAAAGATACATTGCTTGTTGTGTTATGTTATTGTTTTTGTTTTCGACTGTTGTTTTTTGTTTCCTATGTATTATTACATAGTTCCTATGTATTACTTGACATTTTTCTCATGTTGTGTGTATTATTTTTTGTTTGTTGTGTATTATAAGATTTTGAACTATAATCAATTCACTGATTATATGCATTTTCTTTATAGTAACAACAAACCATTGCGACCGCATTAGTGAATGCGAGATGCTACTTGGCCTCAATCGTAGAGACATTATCAGAAGTTAGGAAGCTGATGAATATCTGGCATTGGGAGATTATACGCTCGACGAATTTTCGGCCATTTGATGGATCTCACACCAGTAATGCCTACCGTGGGGTTCTCGATGCTTTCATGTAGATGTATGACGCTGATAAACGTCTAAATATACGTATTTTATACGTACTTGTGTATATTTTCTGTTCTCTTTTTGTTAAGTTGTTATCTATTTTCTTGTTTAATGTTGCTTTACTTGTGTTACAGGCCCAGAATAAGCAAAATAAGCTCAAGAACGTATTTATGAAGAAATCGACATCAAATACGGTGTTTTTTGGGCTGCATCACTGTAGCAGGATACTGTAGCTAAATACTGTAGCATGTACTGTAGCACCCCCCGAGATAAAATTTCTGGGAAAGTTTCTGGGTGCCTTACGGGCAACCTTACGCCCTTAAGGACACACGAAATTTCTTTTTTTAAGGGGCATTAGGGCATCTTGAAAGGGGACTTTTGGCCACCATTCTCCACCATCTTCACCAAGGGCTTCAAGGCAAGTGGAGAAGGTAGATCTGAGGAGAAAATCAAGGGGAGAAGAGGTTGTGCTATCAAGGGTGAGATCTAGGAGCTTGCCGGCGCGGATCCGACAAGTTCTCATCACCATCTTCTAGTCTTGATCTTAGGGGAGTTTGCTTTGAGTTTTGTCTTGTATTTATTGTATTTCTTGCTTTCCCCTTTTGTTGATGATGAACTAGACTCCCAAGGTCTCCGGACATCCGGTGAACCTTGGGATGAACTTGCTTTGTATGGATGCTTTAGATTTACATTTATGGTATTTAGTGTGTTTTGTGGTTCATGCTTGGTGTACTTTGATGTATTGGTATGCATGAGAACTCTGTGTATCGATTTCTAGGTTATAGTAGGTTGCGTGACCATTGCCCTAGTTTTAGACTCCCAAGCTTGGAAGGGATACATGTACAAATACGCCGTGACCATCGGGTATTTTGTACCCCTCCGGTATTAGGGTTGTGCCTAGTTTGTGCTTCAACCCTAATTTGAGAATCTCGTGCCTTTAATGCAATCGTAGGAGGATTTGGGCGGAATGAATTCCGTATCAATACTCGTACTGGATTAGGGGCCAACTGCCGTGACCATCGGGTTGGCCTACCTTAGGATTCTCCTGGCGAAGAACCACCAGTACCTGTGTAATTCTAGCTTTCTACTAGCTTTAGTAATCCCGAGGGGAATCTAGCTCGGGACCTCGTACTTTCATTGCTAATTGCCTCCTTGATATGCTTATTTGTTGTGCCTTAGTCGAATATGTTTATAGTTATCTTTCTTAGTTTTCTTATCTTGTTTTAATTCTCTATCTTAGTTAGACTAGACAGTGCCGTCTAGGGGGAAGTAATAGCAGCTCTTGGGACCCCAGGGAATACGATCCTCTCACGCGTGCGTGAGAGGTATTACTTGACGACCCGTGCGCTTCCGGACAATCACCAGACGTCAGCAAGCAGCGTTTCAAGATAAGTAAAATGCACAATCAGAGGGAATCCCTGTTCAAGCAGATGTCACCCTCATCCATGCCCTCCACTACGACGGAAATACTGTCTCTTTCAAGCATAATCAGAGGGAATCCCTGTTCAAGCAGAATTTCTTGGGCAAAATGCACAACCGACACCGTGATGTGATAAAGAAAAATTTGATGAAGTTTATTTGCATTGAAGACGGGAAGGATATGCTTGTGATGCTTCTCGTCATCTACTTTATGATGACCATACTTTTCTTTACCATGTTTGTCAATGTGCCAACATTCATAGCCCGATACGCTAACGACTTGGAGAACCTTCGACGTTACAAACGGGCGCTGAATATTCAAGGGTGGTTGAGGGTCAATATGCTTACGATGGCAGCCTATGTCCAACTTTGGAGCGAGGGAAAGCAAACAACAATTGGAAAATGGCCCCTTCACTACCTTCCCTTTTTCCTCCTTCTTCCCCTCCATCTTCTTCCACACTTTGGAGTTTGGAAAATGGCCGATCTGAGCTCTTAAAATGACTATCTTTAGTTTTCCACGCCAAATTTCGTCGACTCCACATCGACACACCTCAGCACCACCGGCAATCGACCAACACTTGGTTTTGAGTTTCTTGTTGTTTGTCACAGTTTATTTTATTACTTTCTCTATGGTTGTGTTTGTAGTCAGTTGATAGAGCTTAACTCTTCCAAATCTGTGTTTTACTTTTCTTTGTGTTTTAGTAGCTCTATAATAAATTTTTTGTGTTGATGATGGATGTTTCGATTTAATATCCTGTTCTACCTCGCAGGGGTAGACACGGACATCTTCTTATCTTCTCTCCACTATCATAGTGAGCACTGTTCCCCCTCAGCCTATCTTGACACACGCTGCCACTATGATTCAGGGAAGTTCTCCCTAACCCCCTATCTATGCTTTATACATTTTATTATATTATTTGGGCCGCTGACTTTGTACATTGGAGACAATGTACGACTTTAAGTGGGGGCGTGGCATGCATACACTTTTGTTCTTCAGAGTCAAAATCTTTATTATTTGCTGTGCATGCCTATTTTGTGGAAGAAATTTAATGACATTGATGCATGATTGGAACCATTGATGGCAATGAGACACAAGTATACAGTAGAGTAGGATAATGATGGATGCTAAGCTTTGCACACAACCCCACACTTAATGAATTTTGATCATTCACGGCATACCGTCACATACCTTTTTAGTCTGGACCTTGGACACCTAGTTTGGATTAAGTGGTAACCTTCGTGACCCTCTTAGTAGCTAACCCATTTTTAGCGGTACGCACCTTGATGTGTTAAGCTTCTCCCTAATGAATTATTTGAGGGCTTCTGTTTCTCTTGAAGATTGGCAAATCAGGTTGAAAACTGATTAGTGTTTCCACCCTAACTTGAGAAAACCATTATTCTCCTTGCAACCGTGTGAGAGGTTGAGTGGAAGAAATTCCTTATTCAACACTTGCACCGGGTTAGGGGTCAATTGCCGTGACCATCGGGTTGACCTAAGCTTAGGTTTTCTCGGTCCAACTAGCCACATACTTAATTTCTCAAATATCCTATTCACTTGAGTAGCCCCCTTGGGGATCCTCATCCGTGACCGTTTAACATCCCTGAGCATCTCCCGAGTTTTGATTCAATCGTATTTATTAAGAAAATTTCTCTTGTTGCTATTTGTTTTCTTTCTTATCTATTCCCTTAAAAATGGAATCGGTGAGCTAAACAACAAGTGAAAAGTGAGTAAGGTAGCTCCTCGGGCCCCTTGGGCTCCTAGATCAGTCCCGGCGGAAAGGCCTCTCTCAACGCCTAACTCTCTTTGAGATCGAAAATAATGCTTGGAATAAGAAGGTAGGGTAAACCACACCGGAAGGCAAAGGGGACGTGTTGCTACCTCTCAACTCACCCTCTCGACCCTCTTCAATCTTGGTTAATCTAATCCTAATGGTGATGGTCACTCGTCAAAAGGATGATTAGATTAGCCCTCAACCTTAGTGTCACTCTAAGGGAGAAACAATTAAGCACACAAGATTGAAACTCAAATAAATCTCAATTTAAAATAAAACCAATAGAGTCATTGAAACAAAGGAATTCTAGAGTTTACATGTCCAAGTACCCACTAGGGGTTTAGCTCTCCATGGAGCAATACAAGTTCATCAAAATAAATGAAGATAAATGCAAGTAATCCATAAAGAAAACCCCCTTAAGCTTCGTGCTGATGGCCTATGAGGGTTGCTCTTTCTTCTCCACGGATCCTTCCTGCAAGCCTAGGGCACACCTCGCCGAATCGAAGTCATCGAAGGCTCCCCCAATAGCTCTCCTTGGAAGGAATCGATGTTGAAATCGTTGAAGAAACGCCCCCAAATCGCAGAAAAAACCTTCTCAAACCCTAGCCGAACTCTCCCCCAAAGATAGGAAAAAGATCCCCTTAAAACGCTTCGAACGGCCTTTTAAATGGCAAACATCGAGGATCCACACGGCCATGTGGAAATTCCACACGGCCTTGTGGAAATTCCACATGCCCATGTGGATTTTCAGCCTCTACAAAACTGTATCTATAGGTCCCCGATTTCGCCCGTTTTTCTTTCCGAGGCCACACGAACGGACACACGATCGTGTGGTAGGTCATGAGGTATTTCTTGATGTCGAAAAATCCTTGGAGAGTTTTTGAAATCTTCGATCAAATCAGAACGAACGAGCATGACTGCCTTCGTGTCTTTTTACCGAAATTGTCTTGAAACGTTTAGAAGTTGGCGATACTCTCTTGTTTGACCCAATTTGCATCTTGAACTTTGTATTTGTACAAAAGGACTCCACTCGGCACCATCATGACCTATTTTTGCTTTTCTTCGAATAAACCTTCTTCACAACCCTAATTGCATGAAAGAACACAAAAACACGCGAAATGAGAAATATAAACTGAAAAATGTGATGCTCATGCATGGAAAAACATCGCAAATAATATGTACATGCAAGCACTTATCAAACTCCCCCACAGTTAAGCTTTTCCTTGTCCTCAAGCAAAATTTATACAATAAAATCCACAAGTAGAGTGATAGAAGTGCTTAGCCTTAAGTTCACCAAAAAGTATGTAACGAGAGCATTCAAAGGAACAATTTGCAACATAGAAAGATAAAAACCAATGGTCTAGCAAAAACACGAAGCACAAAGAAAATAGAATCTAACTGCGTGTGTGTGTGTATGCTTACTCATGCCAACCCTAAGTTTACTCTTAAAAGTTCTTATTGAAAAGGACTTATTTAAGGACAAAAAATAGGTAGTAGCTACACACAACCTAGAAGGTAGCCATTTCCCAAGATGCCTCCTGGGCGGCTTTCACGCTTTGAGGTGGTAGCTCTTTTCACCTGGAGTGTTAGCTTTCACACAGCCTATTAGATAGTTCTTTCTCTCATTAGGGCATAGCTAGTATCCGATTTATGAGAGTAGCTGCATACAACATAGGTGGTAGCTCTTTCCACCCCGAAAACAAGCAAAAACAAACTTCTTTTTTTTTTTTAGTCAAAATAAAGAAACTAAGGTCCTTTCGGCACTGAACTAGAGTTATCAAGGTTAACAGAGCAAGAAAGGTGTAAGCAATGCAATCAAAGAAAAAATTCTATGTTTTTCGAGTAAACTAGAGCATGCTTACAAACGATGTTTAAAAGTCTCCTAAATTCAAGACTGCAATCCTTGTCCCTTAAGGTGAACTATCATTGACTAAATGAGCATATGAGTGATGAGCGTACATAAATAAAGAACGTGTGCAACGTGAACTCCCCCCACACTTAAGATGTACAATGCCCTCATTGTACTCATGCAAGCATAGAAACGACAAAACAAATAAAACAAGAGGGCGTGGGATTAAAAACAACACTCCCCTGGTCTCGAAATGCAGATTTTTCCTAGAGTGGCGAAAGCGGGAAGTGATGTTGCGTAGGGATGTGAAGCTCACACGGCCATGTGGAGTATCCTCGTGGCCGTGCCTATGACTATTCCTCAACACATGACTGGCATGACCATCTGCACGTCACAAAAGGGGTTCAGTGAAACTCAACACACAAGAAAAATAACGAGAGTTTATAAGCATGAAATCCACGCTTAAACTCGAACAAACAAACTACAACTGAAAGCAGTAAGATAAAGCTCAGAAGGTAAACCCTTTCTGAGTAACAAAAAACCAACGACAAGAAAATAAACAAGAACAAAGAAAAAACAACTAAAAGAAAGACGCCTTCAACGTCATCATCTGCTGGTGCTGCTGGTAATGCGGGTGATTCACGTGGTGCTGGGGGTGCGGGAGACATGGTGGAGTCAGTGTCTCTCGCCATCATCTCGTCCGCCAACTCTTCCACTTGTTCATGGTCAATCGCGGCCAACGCTTGCGAGTCGAGGGTCCGTATCTTGCTGAACTTGAGCCTTGAGAGGTGCTCAAGTTCGATTTGATGTTTGGGTACGGGGAACTTCAACTGCTTATGCGAGGGCTTACGAGGCCCACAAGGACGCTTATGTGCACATTTTCTTGTTCTTTTAGGCATTTCTGCGCAAAAGAGAGGCAAACGGGTCATTTCGGGGTCAAAAACTAAGTGCCAGGGATCCACATGGCTGTGTGGAATTTCCACACGGCCGTGTGGACCCTCTGGATGAGAAAAACTCACCTTTATGATCCACACGGCCGTGTGGAATATCCGCAGGGCCGTGTGGATTTTCGGCCATGGCTATACGGCCATGGTTGATCCACATTGACGCATGCAAAGTTGCCATACTTCCACCATTGGTGTTTATAGCATAAAAGCAAGTATTTCCCATGAAAATAACATGCTAAAACACAAGAATCATCACCCAAATCCAAGAAAGAAAATTCATGGCAAGAAGAGAGAAAAAAGGTCTTACCGGAGAAGATGATGGTCCATAGCGTGATAAAACTCCGATTAAAACACCCAAATCCTATAAATAAGCGAGCAAATGGAAGAAGAAAATGTATGGTCGCGATCCTTGATGTGGAGGCGTTTGGATGTGAAGAGGCGCAAAGATGAAATGAAAGAAGAAGGGCTTCTTGCAAACTTAAACAATCCACATGGCCATGTGGAAATTCCACATGGCCATGTGTTTTCTCTGGATGAGCCCCATACAAAACACCCCAATTTCCACAGGCCATGTGGAAATTCCACATGGCCGTGTGGATTCTCTGGATTGCGCTATCTTTACTGAACAATTTCCACATGGCCATGTGTCTTCTCTGGATTGAAAATTTGTAGCCCCGATTTCCACACGGCCGTATGGCTACATACAAGGGTGTGTGGATGGCCGTGTGAAACCTCGATTTCAGTTTACTATAGTAGTATTGTAGTAAAATACTATTCACACGCCTCTGTCGAAATTCCACAGGACCGTGTGACTACAGTACACAGGCGTGTGAATGACCGTGTGAATGCCCGTGTGGAGCCCCGATTTCAGTTTATAAAAGCCGCCATGACTTATTTTCTAGGGATCTTTTTGGCTATTTTCAAGAGGCAAGGCGCCTAAGGCTTGGGGAGACTTCTTTACGGCTTTAGGAAGTTTTCCTCACCAACTTGGATCGATTCCTCATTTGTCATAGCATCAAGGAAGCCACCGGCGAGCTAGCTTCAGAGTGGATTCAATCCAGACATGGAGGCTATCCATCATGACCATCATCACGGATATAGGGGGCTATTTTCTATAGATTTCACAGTTGTTTATCATTGCATTACTTGTTTTGTGACTTGCTCCATGGAGAGCTAAACCCCTAGAGGATATTCGGATATATGAACCGTACAATTCTTATTCTTATTAGATTTACATTATGTTTCTATTTGATTTAAATACATTGAGTTTTACTCCTGTATTTTTAATGTTTGCATGTGCTTTTGATTCCATTATTAATTGCCTTGCATGTTATGTTTTATTCAATCTAGTAAAGAGAGAGATCACTGCTAGGTTTAGAATTACCAAGAGTAAAGAAGGTTGATTGGGTGAGCCGTGAGATAGCGAAGTGTCCCATTTCCCTTCCGATAGATATTTTCTATCTTCATATTCCCTAAGTTCCAAGCAACCATATGTGGTGTGAGGCTTTGAGAGAATTTTCCACCGGGACCTCGTAGGGGGGTTAGGGATCCTTCACTTGGTGGCGGGGTTGGATCTACTTTTAGGAATTGGTTATATCTTTGGGATTTCTACGGTTCTAAGCAAGTCATATGTGGTGTGAGACGTCGAGAGAATTCTCTGCTTGGGATCTCATAGGGGACTAGTTACCGATGGCCTGGAGGCGGGGGCTGATACGCCCCTTGCATATCCGCAAGTGCACGGGTCGTACAAGTAGTAAAGTGTACCCGTAGTATCGGGTAGTCGAATCAACAGGGACTAGTGTAGCTTCTAATACTAACGTTCTGCTTAATAACTAACCAACGAAAAGGATGGATTTGACTCGGGTCGAATTCAAGGAGATTGAGGAAGAGAATTGCACTAAGGGGAATGTAAGAATTGACTCGATGGAGGAGATGGGGCCCCGGGGTTGGACTTCGACGTTCACTAACTTGGTCTTTCTCGGTATTTATCGAGATGTCTTAAGTTCTAAACCTAGTTATGCTATAAGGGTGTTGCTTCCCAGTGCTGCCGAGCTCTAAGTTGAAATCTTACTGTTTGCAACTATCAATCATGATTCACAAGCCTAAATAAGAAAACCTAACTTCCAAGCATTTAATCACTAAACAACACACAAGATAGCCAATAACTCAGATTTATTGTAAGGAACAAGACACTTATAAATGCGGCAAGTAAAGATAAAGAGTTCAAGCTACAACGTCATACAAACAACCCCGGGGCTCCCTTAAGATTTTAGCCCCTCATGACAATAAACAACAAGTACAATGCAAAAGAAATTGAAATACAAGATGTTGAAAACTCCCTAATTTCTTGCATCCTTGTGGTTGTTCGAGGATCTACAATGTTGTAAAATCTCCTCCCGATCAGCCTACCATAGGCGTGACATTCCCTTGATG
Organism: Dioscorea dumetorum; assembly: GCA_902712375.1. Classification (NCBI taxonomy): domain Eukaryota; kingdom Viridiplantae; phylum Streptophyta; class Magnoliopsida; order Dioscoreales; family Dioscoreaceae; genus Dioscorea; species Dioscorea dumetorum. The sequence continues at coordinate 3,391,083 of CACTHL010000490.1, read as the reverse complement.
AAGAGGAGGATGGACCCCCAAAGCTCTCTCCTTCTTTTCCCCTTTGTTCGCCCACCAAAAAGCCCCCTTTGAAACTAAGTTTCTAGGGTTTTAATGTTTTCCCGATGTGAGCACGGGCGTGTTGAAGCCGTGCAGATTACGGCCAAATAAAACTCCAGAACCTCGCATTCCTGTAATCTGCACGGGGTACAACACGGGCGTGCTTAGGCCGTGCTGAGAGGGTAAAGTATAAAATATATATATATGAAATGCACTCATCAAATACCCCCAAACTTGAATTGTTGCTTGTCCTCAAGCAATCTTAATCCCCTAATAAAGTGATGAGTGCATGACCTATGATCTCAACAAAGTAAGAGAGTTACTGAAGCTTACGGAGTCTCCAAGAACTAGTGTCTTAGTCAATTGAAAGCTTATGAAAAATTATACTCTTACTCCGTACTACCGTGTGTGTGTGTCGCCTCCTGGAGTATGTCAAAACTGTTCTTGAGGGGGTCTAGTACAAGCTTTTTCTTTTCACTGTTTTCACTGCTAACTCCTAAACTGGGTAGTAGCTTCATATATCCTAGAGGCAGCCATTTCACTTGGTAGGTCATCAAAAATGACATTTGTGATACCTAAGATCCGACTACTCAAGTGCGGCTTTCGCTTTTTCTAAAGTGATAGCTCTTTCTACCATCTTTCTCATAAAAGTTTGACAGGGCATCCCAAAAAGGAATCCGACTTGTCACACTATTCTTTTCTTTTCCTTTTTATTCCTTGAGTTTGGAGTCAGAAACTAATTGTTCACAAGCCTTGCAACAAGCCCTTCCTCTAACAGAGTGACAAAAAAACAAAGACTTAGTGTTCAGATTAAGATTTCCAAAGTAAGAGCAAAATAAAACTTTAAGTTCAACAAAAGTGCACTAGTATGCTCAAAAACTCCTAGCTTAGCAATTCTCAACCAAAACTTTCATAGATCGTCCTAAGTCATGCACTACATTTAAACATATTAACACACAAGTACACAACCCTCCCCCACACTTGAATGAAACATTGTCCTCAATGTTTAAAGATTTAACATGCAATGCATGGAAAAAGATTTCAAGTAAAAGGGAAATGAGTTGAGGAATCTTTACCAAGTTAAGGGAGAGGTGCCGAAGAAGAATTCCATGGCACACAAGGGTGTATGTTAATCGCCAGTTAGGGAGGATCGGTTGGAAACAACCAGGAAGATAGATATTCATAAATCTCAGAGGTAAACATGCAAGCATTAGAGACAGAATAAAAAGCAAAACAACAAAATCACACTAAAAAGAGATCAGTTCAGTAGGGGACTCCCCTTGCTAACTGACTCAATAAAGACAAAAGACAACAAAAATAAAAGCAAAGTACACAGAAAATAAAACAAAACAACATAACAGAGCATCAAAACCCGGCGCTCTCAGACTCGGAGTCAGACTCCGATGGAAGGTCGGTGGTGTCGACTCCCACACTCCTGGATGTAGAAGGTCCAGCAGCACGGCGAGGAGGTGGAGACAGGGTGACGTCGAGGCGAGAGGCCAACCGCTGCATGCTTGATGCGTCTCCGCAACAACACAACAGGGTGATGTGTGTCAACCCCTTGCGTTACCGCAAGTGCACGGGTCGTCAAGTAATAAAAGTGGACCCAAAGGGTCGGGTTGTCGAACCACAGGGAACAGAAGTACTAGTAATAGCCCCTCTTTTGTTATCTAGCCTAATGAGTGTAGTATGTGATGATCTAATGGCCAACACTAAGAGTGTCACCACAAGTAAGCAGGAAATAAAAAGGAAAAGAGTTCTCAATCAATAAAAGTGAGGTATCCGGACAATGCTCCCCCTAGGATTCGGGTGTTGGATGTAGATTACAAGTGTTTCTAAACGAAGACAATGAGTCGTGGGTATCCAAAGGTATAACGGTCCCTGCCTCCAGGTCACCGATAACTAGTCCCCTACGAGGTCCCGGCGGAGAATTCTCTCGACGCCTCACACCACATATGACTGCTTAAAACTCTAGGGATCCCAAAGATATGACCAATTCCTAAAAGTAGATCTAACCCTGCCTCCAGGTGGAAGATCCCTAACCCCCTACGAGGTCCCGGCGGAGAATTCTCTCGACGCCTCACACCACATATGGTTGCTTGACACTTAGGGAATATGGAGATAGGAAATATCTGTCGGAAGGGAAAGGGGACACTCCGCTATCTCACGGCTCACCCTCTCAACCCTCTTTACTCTTGGTAATTCTAAACCTAGCGGTGATCTCTCTCTTCACTAGATTGAATAAAACATGCAAGGCAATTGATAATGAAATCAAAAGCACAAACAAGCATTAAGAACTCAAGAGTAAAACTCAATCTGATAAATTCGAATAGAAACACAATGCAAATCTAATGAAAATAAGAATCCTAGGGTTTACATGTCCAAATACCCTCTAGGGGTTTAGCTCTCCATGGAGCGAGTCACAAAACAAATAATAAATTCAGAATAAAGTTCCAAAGACATAAAGAATAACCCCCTTAAATCCGTGATGATAGTCTTGATGGGTAGTTTCCACGTCTGGATTGAATCCACTCCGAAGCTAGGTCGCCGATGGCTTCCTTGACGCTATGACGGAGGAGAAATCGATCCAAGTTGGTGAGGAAAGCTTCCCAAAGCCGCCAAGAACTCCTTCCAAGCCCTAGCCGCCTTGTCTCTCGAAAGTGGCCAAAAAGATCCCTAAAAATTATCACAAGGCGGCTTTTATAATTTGAATTCGGGGCTTTACGCGGGCATCCACACGCCCGTGTGGAAATTCCACACGGGCGTGTGAAGCACTCTGCCACGCATCGCTGCTACGATAAATTGCTACGAGATTTCGCTACGGTAGATGCTACGGTGATTTTTTCCCCGAAGTCTTCCTTGGAGTCCACACGGTCGGGCACACGCTCGTGTGGTATGGTGTGTGGCTTTCTATGCTTTGAAATCCTCAAGAACTTTCTTCTGCTTTGTACGGAAGCTGGGACATGGGCGTACTACTGCCTTTGTGCCCTTTCGCTTTGTGTAATGACTTGTACTCCTCCGAAAGTTGGCAACACCCCCATGCATATGAACACAGCTTCTGATTGTGGTCTTGAAACGTGTCATCACACCCTATCTTTGCTTCTTCCCGTATGTCATGTCTCCAAAGCCCCTGTTTGCACAAAAGAACACAAAACACACCTTGTTAATGCTAAAATCTGATAGAAGTGATGCTCAATGCATATAAACTGATATTATAAAATATATATAATCAAGCACTTATCAATGCTCTGGATCATCTATCACCGGAAAGAAGGGGAGCTAGCTGGAAGAGAGTCCGGAATGTGGGTTGAAGCGCGAGCATGTGGGGTTCGAGGAGATGATGGTCCGGCCGCTGCAGGAGGATAATCAGGGACGCTGGCTAGTGGGGCCTGGTACGGAGGACCCTGGGCGGTGGAGGTGGAGCCCAGCATCTCCATCGCCCGTAGCGTATCCACAGAGACAGGAAGCACACCACCCACCATCCTCATCGCACGGGTGCCCGCCTGGATGCCCATCCCTTGAATCATTTGCGTGATGTAGGACCCACATAAGATCGCGCCGACCCGGGAATCCTGTCCCTAATACTGGATGCTGAAGGCCACCTTGTAGCCGAGGTGCATCTGGAATCCATCCAGCATGCTCAACAGAAAGTCGAAGTCGCGGCCACTAACGACTCCTGTGCTATCTCCCCGCCCTGTGATAGAATGGCTAAGGATAAAGTGAATGTACTTGAGAGCTGGGAGGCGAAGGGACGAGGCCTTGGACCGGCGAGGGTCGCATGCTCGGTCCGTGCTCAACCTCTGCCAACATGTCTCCTGGGACTCGCCGGTTGGTCAGGCGACGAGGAGGGCATCGTACTCTGGAGTCCTGGTGAACTCCTCATCGTACAAGCCCAGTCTGACGGAGAACTCCGTCAGACTCATTCGGTGGAGCTCGCCGAATGCCTGGAACTGAATCGTGCCGGCACGGTGGTAGCTGACAGGCCCTCGGGGCATCTCGAAGGTCACGAGGACTTCCAATGATAGCTCCCGGTAAGCGGGGTCGGTGATGGCGAGTAGCTGCGTCCAGGCGTCCTCGCCGAGATATCGGCAAACGTCCGTCTCCAGGCCCACCTCGAGGAGAACCTCCCAATCAATGACTCGCGTCTCGCCAAACGGCTTGGTGCTGAAGCGGTCGTGGCGCTCCTGGTGGATGGGTGCACCGAAGGCTGGCGCAGGGGGAGCGACTGGGGTCGACGACTCCCCTCTAGCCCTCTTCGAGGAAGGGCCGGATGTAGTAGCCTTCCTCGGCAAAATCTGCGAAATAAAAGATTTAACAATTAGAAACACCGAATGCACGGGCGTGTTTAAAGTGGCACGCCCGTGTTAAACTAAAAAAAAGTGTTTAAATGGAACACGGGCGTGCTGAAAGTTGCACGCCCGTGCTAGCATGAAATTAGAGATCTGGGTAAGAGCACGGCCGTGCTTAAGGAAGCACGCCCGTGTTGACCAAATCCTGCGTCGTCCCCGCCGACGCTGGGCATGGAACTCGACGGCAAAATAATGTTTAAAGTCCTTGAAATTCACCCTTAATGCCTCTACGAACTAAATTAATCGTTTACACAACGATTCAAGGCATGAAAATCATGGATTGAAAAGATTAAATGATTAGGGTTCGTCGACTTACCACAATATCGGAGAAGATAAAAATATGAATGGTGAACTCCAACAAATCTCTAAAACCCCACAAATGAGCGTGAAACCACAATAAAATTGAGGGTAGATAGGAGGAACACGCAGTGAAAGTGAAGAAGAAAGGCGAACGACTGGATTTTAAAAGAAAACTCGTGGAAGACGATCCTGCGCACTGAACTCGCCCTCAACACGGCTGTTTTGTGCCCGTGCTAAACAAATTAAACAGAAATGAAGAACACGGCACGTCCGTGCCGCGTGCACGGGCAGCGTGCTAGGGACTTCAAGCACGGCCACAAAGACGGCCGTGTTTCTCCCCGTGTTGTTCAGAAATGATAAAACCTTAAAAACTCCGTGAATTGCACCCCCCATCGGCACGGGGGGTGATATACCCGTGTTGGGCTTGAAATCTTCCCTCATAAAGAAAAACACGCCGGACTCGAATCAAAACATGACATAAACACAAAAACAAATAAAACAAACAACCGCAACAAAGACAACAAAAGAAATGAAACCAATCGGGTTGCCTCCCAATAAACGCTCTTTTAACGTCACTAGCTTAACGGGTCTAGTCTCATCTCAAGAGGGTTCAAGAGCATACCTTCCTTCTTCGCTCTGCGCGAACAACAGTCCGAGAAAGAAGGTAAAGAATTAATCAAAAACGCCTCACCAAAACTGAGGACATTAGCATTGTTATGCTTTGAAGTAGAAGCTTGTTGTTGCTTCCTCTCCTCTACCTTCTGCCACCATGTTTGGGCCTTAGATATCTTCTTTTTCCTTCTCTTAGCATTCATTGCTGGTTGACCAGCGCCCGATGGTGTAGCAGCGATGTCTTCCTCTATGTCCAAGAGTTCTTCATCCGGAGGTTCCTCTCTTAACAACTCAGCGAGATGATCCCTTTGCCAAATTTCCTGCACACACTCACAAACAACATCATCAGTAGCATCTAGAAAATAAGAAGAATCATCAAATGCCATGGGGTGTCTCATAGCTTCCTTTAGCTTGAATACTACTTCTTCATCCTCGACTCTCAATGTCAGTCGACCATCTTTTACATCAATAATTGCTTGTGAAGTGGCTAAGAATGGTCGTTCAAAAATCAGAGGACCTCAGCTCGATCATCCAAATCCAAGATAACAAAATCTACAGGGAATATGAACCTGTTTACCTTCACCAAAACGTCTTCTATAATTCCCAAAGGTTGGCGAGTGGAGCGATTAGCAAGCTGGAGCGTCATTTGAGTTGGCTTGAGTTCCCCCAACCCTAGCTTCTGAAAAATCTTCAATGGCATGAGATTGATGCTTGCTCCTAAGTCGGCCAATGCTTTTTCATCCATCATTCCTCCAATTGTGCACGGAATGATAAAACCTCCCGAATCTTTTCCTTTTTGGGAATTTTATTTGAGATGATGGCAGAACATTTTTCACTCAAAGTGACCATCGATATTGCTTCCAATTTCCTCTTATTGGTAAACAATTCCTTGAGGAACTTGGCATATTTCGGCATCTGGGAGAGGGCTTCCACAAATGGAACATTGATGTGCAATGTCTTAAACATCTCCGGAAACTTCTTGAACTGTGCCTGTTGTTGGTCCTTCTTGAGTTTTGCTGGATAAGGAAAGGTGGGCTTGTATTCTGCCACCGGGTCTTTCTCCTTGCCTTTCGACTTTTCCCAGTGCTCAAGCCTGATCATAAATCTCTTTCCAGCACTTCCACCTCTGATTCACATTGAGATTCTTTTTGTGCTTGTGGAGGTGGGGATTCAAGTTCCTTGCCACTCCTCAAACTGACTACCTTAAGGGACTCCCGAGGGTTGATTTCCGTGTTACTAGGTAGAGCACCTTGGGTCGTTCAGCAAGCGTCTTGGCAATCTGTGCAACCTGACGCTCAAGGTTTTGTAAAGAGGCTTGTTGATTCCTCATCATCTCTTTATGCCCTGTAATTCGGGCATCATTGGCTTGAATGTACTGAACAAGGAGAGCTTTAATAGAAGATCCTTTCTGTTCTAGTGGTGAAGGCCTCAAGAATTGAGGCTGGGTTTGTTGTTGCTGAGGAGTACGCTGCTGCCCCTGTTTCTGATCTTTCCAAGAAAAGTTTGGGTGATTCCTCCACCCAGGATTATATGTGTTGCTGTAAGGGTTGTTCGCATACCGGTGATTTTGACCGATGAAATCTACTTGTTCGGTCAACTGAACCCCTTCCGAAGAGTAACTGGGCCCTGCTTGATTTGCCTAACTATCATGACTGCCACCTGACGGCGAAGACTGAATTTGCATTGTGTCCAGTCTCTTAGAAATAGCTTCTACCTGTGCTGCTAAGGTGGTAAGAACATCAACCTCATAAAGGCCGGCTGTTTTCACGGGCTTGTTCCTTTCAGAAATCCACTGATACCCATTGGAGGCCATGTCTTCAATTAGGTTCTATGCCTCATCGGGTCGCTTACGGCACAAGGAGCCTCCTGCTGCTGCGTCCAACATCTGCTTGGTGGCCACATTCAATCCATTGTAGAATATTTGGATTTTCATCCATTTCATCATTCCATGTTGTGGGCACTTTCTCAACAAATCCCAGTACCTTTCCCAAGTATCATACAAGGTCTCAGATTCTGCCTGTCAGAATGAGGAGATATCACTTCTAAGCTTGGTGATTTTAGCTGGTGGAAAATAGCGGGTCAAAAGCTTCTCTGCCAACTCTTCCCAGCTTGTAATAGAACCCGCTGGCAAGGAACTTAGCCATTGCTTGGCCCTTCCTCGCACAGAGAATGGTTACAATCGAAGACGAACAGCATCCTCGGACACATTATTCGCCGTGAAGGTGTCAGAAATCTCCAGGAAAGTTGCAAGATGGGCATATGGGTCCTCATCTTGGAAGCCATCAAATTGGCACATCTGTTGCACCATTTGAATGACATTGGGCTTCAACTCGAAGTTGTTGGCCGCAACTGGGGGTCGCACAATACTAGACCCAGATCCCTCTAGATTAGGCCGAGCATAGTCAGATATACTTCTATGATTTCCAGCCATATTTTCCTCTTGGTTCACCGCTATGCTTACTTCCACCGACCCAGTTTCCCTTAAATGAATCTGCGCCTGTCTCCGATGAAATGTTCGTTCAATGTCCGGATCTGGGAGAGGCTAGATGGGAGGAATTCCGCCGGGTCATACACTACGGTTGCACAAAAATGAACAAAAAGGAGATGAGAAATGATCTCGTTAAACTTGAAGAAAAAGAAAAACAAAAACAGTTTAAAAAAACACAATTAAAAGCGAAAACAAATAAAAGAATACGAGCAAAAACAAGGAACAAAATAAATGAAACTGATAACAAAAGAAAACGGTTAGAGTACTAAGACTGTCCGATTTCTTAGAAGTTGCCGATCCCGCAACGAAGCGCCAAAAACTTGATACGCCCCTTGTGTATCTGCAAGTGCACGGGTCGTACAAGTAATAAAGTGTACCCGTAGGGTCGGGTAGTCGAATCCACATGGACTAGTGTAGCTTCTAATACTAACGTTCTGCTTAATATCTAACCAACCGAAAAGGATGGATTTGACTCTGGGTCGAATTCAAGGAGATTGAGGAAGAGAATTGCACTAAGAGGGATGTAAGAATTGACTCGATGGAGGAGATGGGGCCCCAGGGTTGGACTTCTGACGTTCACTAACTCGGTCTTTCTCAGTATTTATCAGAGATGTATTCAGTTTAAACCTAGTTATGCAATATGGGTGTTGCTTCAAGGGCTGCCGAGCTCTAAGTTGAAATCTGACCACTTGCAACTATCAATCATGATTCACAGGCCTAGATAAGAAAACCTAACTTCTAAGCATTCAAGCACTAAACAACACACAATATAGCCAATAACTCAGATTTATTGTAAGTAACAAGACACTCATAAATGCTGCAAGTAAAGATAAAGAGTTTAAGCTACAACATCATACAAACAACCCCGGGGCTCCCTTAAGAGTTTAGCCCCTCATGACAATAAACAACAAGTACAATGCCAAAGAAATTGAAATACAAGAAGTTGAAAACTCCCTAATTTCTTGCATCCTTGTGGTTGTCCGAGGATCTACAATATTGTAAAATCTCCTCCCGATCGGCCTACCATAGGCGTGATATTCCCTTGATGAAGAGGAGGATGAACCCCCAAAGCTCTCTCTTTCTTTTCTCCTTTGTTCGCCCACCAAAAAGTCCCCTTTGAAACTAAGTTTCTAGAGTTTTAATGTTTTCCCGATGTGAGCACGTGCGTGTTGAAGCCGTGCTTCAAGCCGTGCAGATTACGGCCAAATAAAACTCCAGAAACTCGCATTCCTGTAATCTGCACGTGGTACAACACGGCCGTGCTTAGGCCGTGCTAAGGGTTTGCACGGCCGTGCTCAGCGAACGCAGACCGTGCTGACTTTGGCTGAATTTTGCTGCAATCTGCACGGAGTACAGCACGGGCGTGCTCAAGGCGTGTTGAGCTTGATGAGATTTCTTCTAAGTCCTTTAGCTTGTAAAATCAATCCAAAACACTTCTTCTTGTTTCAGGACTTTGATATCTGCAAGAAACACAAAGAATACCTCAAATAGCACAGCACTTGGAGAATTAAAGCCAAAAGACTCAATAATGATGAGGGTAAAGTATAAAAATATATAGATATGAAATGCACTCATCAGAGGCAGTATTGATGAGCGTCCCGTAAGTGCACGGGGTCGTCAAGTAAGACCCTGTGTGTGACACAAGGGTCGTATTCCACGGGGCCAAGGAGCTACTATTACTTCCCATTCATCTATTTCCTAGCCTAACAATACGAGTGAAAAGTACATCTACTGAAATCTATAAATAAAAGAATAAAGCTACAACTACACGCCTAATAAGCATTCAAGGGGCGGACAATCAGGAGAGGGCGTGATTTGGACAGAGAATCCCCCCAGGGTTGTCATTAAAGCCCGAATTAAGGATGATGTGTTGTGATTGTGGTTTGGACTGAGAGATTCCTAAATTAAGCTAATCATGAATCCCTCGGTGATTAGCACTAATTCCTCCTACGATTGCAATGCACTCAGGGAATCCCTTATCAGGAGTAGACACTCTTCTGGGTCTAAGCCTAACATTCAGAGGGGTACCTAATACCCGAATCCCTCGGCGTATTCGTACATGAATCCTTTTCAGTCTATGTGAGTCTAGTACAAGGGCGATGGTCACGCTCCAACTACAACCTAGAAATTGAACTACAGAGTTCTTTTGTACTTCAATGCAATCAAGCACACATAGCATGAATTACAAACCATAGAAATTCTTATACAAGAAATTCAACATCCAACACTAAATCACAAATGATTATCATCTTTAATTACAACAAACCTACCCTAGGGTTCATAATCCCCAAATCACATGCAAGTTAGTTCCTCATGAAAGAGGAACACTCATACAATTCCAAGGAATAAATAAACATAAATATAAGTAATAAAAACTCCCTCAAGCTTTGGATCGCCTTGGATGGATGAAGATCGCCGGAGTCGCCGAGATTTCTTCTCAAACGATGCTTTGAAGCTCTAGATCTTCCCCCTATTTCCTCCTCCGATGTTTGCCTCCCTCTTGGTGAAGATTGACGTGGTCGATCGCCGGAAAATGCCGCCAGAGAAGTTGGGGCGGCGGCCCAAGAAGAGGAGAAGAAGAATAGTTGAAGATCCCCTAAAAGATGCCCTAAGTTTCCTTTAAAAACCCCTTTTTCGGGTATCAATACGGGCTGCCTTGCGGGCGCAAGCTTGCCCGCAAGGCTCCTAGCCGTTTTCTAGAAAATCCCGTTTCGGTGTTACAGGGCCATGCTATAGATACAGTAATCCTTCTACAAGACGGTTACAGGTATGAAAGCTCGAAAACGTCATATTTGATACGGATTTCTTCCCAAATAATTTCTTGAGCTCATTTTGGCTTCTTCAAGACCTGTTACACAAATAAAACCAATTTAAACGCGAAACGGGCATCAACTCATCAGAATACATGCAAAATAGCACTAGAATAAAACATACAAATACGTACATTTAGACACTTATCATAACATCCCCACACCTAAGCGTTTGCTTGTCCTCATGCAAACAAAAACATAAAGAACAAGGGAAAGATGATAAGTGGCTAAATGTAAAACCTCAAGCTCAGAGTGTAGAGAATCTCACAAGCATAGAGCGAAAAGAATTCAAGAGAATGAGTTGTATTAAAAGAAACCAAATAAAGATAGTCGTGTTCCATCTGCAGTGCTCCCGTGAGTGTGTGACCCTCCTATCTCGCCCTCTTTACCCTAGATCAGTCTAGGGGTCCATTCACCCCACACATAATGATTACCTGTCTTAGAAATGCTAAGAACACCCTCAATGGTCAACTAAGATCCTTTTGATTCCTATATTCAATTCTAGCCTTATTCTAATTGTTGTAGACAATCCTGGAGATCAATAGGATTTTCTTTTTTTTTAGAGACTAACGTAGACTATACATTATCTTTCGACTGGTTGCAGATGATGTTTAGGCACCGGAACACCCATCTACTCGATTTATTACATATCTACATAAACGCATTCATGCTTCTTTAGCTGTTGGCTTAGGGTGCACTCTGGTTAGGAGCCTGTACCCTGAGCTACTTAGCCAATGAAAGCAAGTGGAATACTGTCTTTTGACTTATGTCTATTTACAGCCTATATCATGTCTCCTGGTCTAGTCTACATGTCAAGATGTTACTAAGACTAGTGTCATAAGAGTCAAAAGTTCTTAAAGGCCCATTGAAACTAACCCTTAACAAACTAAGACTGGTATCAACATGATGGGTTGGTCAGAGTGTGCGAGAAGGAAGTCTAGTGATAAAATGTATGGGTTACACTAGAGATACAACAGGACTTCCAATTAAGTACAAAAATAAATCACAACTCATATCTATCATTCTTTCATGTTAGGAGATTCTCAACAAGATGATCATAGCTATCATAGGTAAATTTTGCACGCAAATGTATGAAATACCCCATTCCCACACCTAAAGTCGTGCATTGTCCTCAATGCACATAAATCAGCAGCCCATGGTAAAAATATAAACTAGAAATGCATGGGAAGGGATAAAGAAACTTCCCTAGCTCATAACTTGAACTCGGGGTATGGCCGGTACTATGTGTTGTGGCCGGCCTCGAGGAGGATGATGGGGGTGCATATCATGCCCTAGAATCCCTGCAAGGATAATAGGGCTCATCACATCACAAAATTTAAATAAAAGAGGGAGAATTCACTAAAAGAAACAAACTAAACAAAAATACGAAAACGAAAATCCACGCAAGTCTTTAAGACAATGAAGAGCTATTCGTCTGTACACCTTGTCGGTGTCATGGATGTGGTTGGCACTAAGGCTCTTGTTCGGCATGTCTACACAAAAAACACAAGATTAATCCGAACAAAATGAAAACAAGGGCTTTGGGGCTCTCATTATGTCATAAAACCAAAGAAAATTAGATGCCCCAAAAAAAAAAAAAATTTTGCAAGAGTTCCCCTTGTATTTGGAGCTTTAAAAATTTTACAAACGTAGCTCAAAGCACATAAAATTCACATAACACACATCCATTCATTCAACCATGAAGTTTGCATCTCATAAACATGAAGAATCAAGAAGAAAAATGAAGTTTAGAGCAAACCTAAAGCTTGGGCTTCAAAGTCCAAGTCCTTGAAATCCGGCGAAAAAGACGGTGAAAGTCCGAATAATTAACAAAATTGAAGTTGCTAAAGGTAAGAGAGGGGTTTAGAGGAGGGAAAACGAAGAAAAACGGCGAAAAAAACCAAGAAGAAAAGAGGAGAAATAGAGAGGAAGAAAGGGGAGAATAAAGAAACAAGAGGAGAGAGAAGGGAGGGGCAGACACTTAAGTGGCTGCCCGGCTTGCGGGTGCCCATGCGGGCGCATGGGCGCCCGCAAGCAGCCTGCAGGGCTGCCTTGCGGGCAACCTTGCGGGCGCAAGGCTGCCCGCAAGGGGCTCTGCCCCCTGCGGCCCGCGCGGCTGGGGCTCTCGTGGCCTTCGTCGCGGGCGCGAAGGCGCCCACGAGGCTTCCCAAGTGATAGAAGATGCCATTTGTGGGTGTTTAGACGCCCGTAAGGTCCTGGAAAATTAAAATTTCGGCATGGTCTCCCCTGCAACTTCAAGAAAAAACGTATATACAACGTCGACTCGCCGAAATATATAATTAAACGCACTTGAACTACACCGAATAAATGAACGAACACTAAGAATTTAAGATAAGCATGGATCAAATAAACAACACAAATACGAAAATGAAAAACACAAACACAACAAACAACAAGAGTACGAAAAATTGAAACACGAAGAATTTAAAACTTGGGTTGCCTCCGAAGAAGCGTTTGTTTAACGTCATTAGTTCGACGAAGCTTTTTATTACCTCAGGGAGGCTTGAAAATGGTGTGTTCCTCCCGACTACCTGTAGCATAACTACTTCCAAGGAAAAAGAAAATTACCTTCCGGGAGGGTGCCAATGTGGAGGATATGCACGAAGTACCTTTTGGCCTCCACGGGAAAAGCTTCGGTCGGGCATTATGCAATTTCAACTTGGGAGGATTTTTAGATGGCTTCAGTCTCCTCCCCTCTTCTTCCTTAGCACGGACCAATTTCCTAACAAGAGACCCAGAAAAATATTTAGGCCTCCATGGAAACAACTTGGGTTGAGAACTATTTAAGCATGGCGTATGTGGATCATTAAATGACTTTAACTTCTTGCACGAGTATTCTTGCTCAACCCCCACAGGAAATTCCTGAAATGTCCACCAAAGTCGTTTGGGCCTCGAGGGGAAAATATTTGGCTGGGAATTGCCTAGGTTGGGTACAGGTGGGTTTTTAGATGGCATTAACTTCTTACCCAAATTTTCAGCTATCCTAGACAGTTCCCGCTTGTACTCGGCATGAGGAATACATTTCATGCAATGGGCTCGCTCAGGTGATGCTGGTGTTACTTCTTCTACCTTTTGGTTATCCAACACACCAGAATCATTTTCCACCTCTTTCTCAGCATTGCACTCTCCCTTATCACAATTATTTCTAAATGGGGCTTCCCCTTTTTGCTCATGATTATTAGCATTCTTGAGAAGCTCCCCAACTTGGTTCTCTAGCTTGTGAAGAGATGCTTGTATAGTCAAAACTGTGGCATTAAGGCTTGAAATTTGGGCATAAACGGCTTCAAATCGTCTTTCCGTATGCACCATGAATCTTGCCAATACATCCTCTGTAGTAAAATGCTGCTGTAGAGGCTGAGGACTTGGAGGATGTTGGTGCCACGGCTGTTGAGGTGGGGGCGAACTACAAGTTCCTTGCATTTGCATTGAAAATTATGCCTTGCACAAAAGAAAAATAAAATAACAAAGTCAAATAAATAAATAACAAGAAAACAAGAAAATAAAGTAGAATGTACAAAAATAAGAAAAAACAAAATGGCTAGAGCAATAGACTACAGGTTTTCCTAGTATCCCTTGTGTCCCCGGCAACGGCGCCAAAAACTTGATGAGCGTCCCACAAGTGCACGGGGTCGTCAAGTAATACCCTGTGTGTGACACAAGGGTCGTATTCCACGGGGCCAAGGAGCTACTATTACTTCCCCTTCATCTATTTCCTAGCCTAACAATACGAGTGAAAAGTACATCTACTGAAATCTATAAATGAAAGAATAAAGCAAAAACCCGCTTCTGCTGGTACCATATGATGGTATAGTAACAGCCGAATTGAAAAACGATGTTCAGCAGAACCCCAAACCAGGGTTCCTCCCCAAAAAGAAAAAATATCTAGGCTTTGGGGCGTTGAACCAAATGGAACAAGCAGTGATATCTTTATACTTGAACACACGTGTTGATAGGTAGGTGTTATTCCAATGTATTATCTCACACATCCTGTGTATTATCTGCCCTTCTTGTGTATTATCCATACCTCCTGTGCATTATCTTGCACTTCCGGTGTATTATCCACACTTTCTGTGTAGTTTCCGCACTTTATGTGTATTACCACACTTCCTGTGTAGTACTATCGAGTCATGTCTTGATAAACGCCTAAATATACGTATTTTATACGTATTCATATGTATTATTTTATTATCCTTTCGATTGATCGATGCCCTTTTCAGTCTAAATTGTTTTATTTCGTGTTTCAGGTACAAATGAGGCCTTGGTGAGCTCAACGTCGAGAATGGCGGAGAAATTTACAAGGAAATCGAGGTTTTAGAGCACCGGGGGGCATTGTAGCAGCCTGAAATGCGAACATTTTGAAGAAATCATTAAGTCTTGAAGTTCTCACGGGTATCCTCACGGCTGTGAGGTCGGCCACAAGCGATCCAGGGAGTGACAGTACTATAGCAGTGTGTACTGTAGCGACTGTAATGTAGCAGTACTGTAGCAACTTACTCAAAATTTGCCGATTTTCTGGGCAACCTCACGGGTCATATATTAACCGTGAGGCAACCTGCGAGCCATCCCGAACTTTCACTTTTTAAGGATTTCTAGGGCATTCTTTTGGGGTCTTTTGGCCTTCTCTGGGAACTCCACGCAACCATCTGCAGATCTGACCAAGAAGGAGAGCTTGGAAGGCATTTCCACAGAGGAATCGGCGAGGAGAGCGAGATTTTCTCCTAGGGTTTGTAATTAGGAAGTTGAAGACGACGGGAAGCCACCCCTTCGAGTGGCATCTTTGGAAGCTTCTCTGACCTTCATCTTTGGAGGGAGTGCTCTTATATTTAGTTTAGTTGTTTTCATGCTTTTATTTACGTATTTTGAGATTATGAGCAACTAAAACCCCAAGGTCACTGGATGTAGGTGAACCTTGGGGTGAACTTGTGATGTTTGGATGATTTGGTTTAATTAATGCTTGTTAGTTTGTTTGTGATCCTTGTTTGGTGTTTTTGAATTCTTAGGTATGCATGAGAACTCCGTGTATCCATACTTAGCAAATACTAGGTTGCATGACTATTGCCCTAGTGTTAGACTCACCAAGCTTGGAAGGGAAATACGTGTAAATATGCTGTGACCATCGAGTATTTGTACCCCTCCAATTCTATGGTTAATTACTCACTTGTAATTCAACCTTAGTTTGAGAAAACCACCTTGCCCTCTGCAATCGTAGGAGGATTTCAACGGACAGAGCCCGTATTCAATACTCGTACAGGATTAGGGGTCAATTGCCGTGACCATCGGGTTGACTTAATCTAGGGTTTTCTCCGTCCAACAAGCCACTTGCATGTTAATCCAGCATTCTTCACACTTTAGTAACCCCGAGGGGATCCTCATCCGTGACCATCTTCTCACCCTGATTTTCCTCCCGTTTATTGCCCTTGGTGTTTAGTAATTTAATTGCTTTTGTTTTACCTCTTTACTTTTTTCATACTTAATCTCAAGTCTGATCGGCTAGACAACATTGCAAAAAGGAAGTAAGAATAGAATCTTGGGCCCTTGGGAATACAACCCACTCGTGCTTGCGCGAGTGGTTTATTACTTGACAACCCCGTGCGCTTGCGGGAGATTACGATCAAGTCTTTGGCGCCGTTGCCGGGGAGCCACGAGAAATATTCAAAAAACTTTGAGCGTGTCGATTTGGCTTTTGTTTTGCCGTATTTTCCGTTCTTGTAAATATTCCGTCATTTCATTTTCTTTGCATTTTTCCTGCTTGTTCGTCTTCAAGTTTTAACACTTGACGTGAATTTTCTTGCAAGGTACCCATCTTATGACACGAGCAACTCAAGGAAATTTAGTTGAACCTGACGATGAGATAGAAAGAACATTGCACCAACGCTTGAGAGAAGGCACTGAGGGTTCAAGACAAAGAGAAATTCGGGTAGAATCGAGTGAGCCCACAGTCATGGCCGAGCCAAGAAGAACTCTATCCGATTATGAAAGGCCACAATTCATTGGGGATGAGTTTAGTATGTTGGTTCCCGCCGTGCCAGCAAATAATTTTGAAATAAAAGCAAGGTGATAAGTGCTTGCATGTATATATTTTTGGAAATGTTTTCCACGTATGAGCATCACATTTCTCAGGTTTTATCGCTAATTCCGTGTGCTTTGGTGTTCTTTCATGCAATTAGGGTTGTGAAGACATGGTACGTGAATAAAGGCAAGATTAGGTCATAATGGTGCCAAGTGGAGCTCTTTTGTGCAAATACGAAGTTCAAGACACAAATCGGGTTCCAACGAGGGGGTATGTGCCAACTTCTAAAGACTTCAAGACAATTCTTGTAGAAGGACACGAAGGCAGTCATGCTCGCTTGTTCCGATTTGTTCGAAGATTTCAAAAGCTCTCCAAGGTTTTCTCATCATCAAGAAATGCCACATGACCTTTCACATGGGCATGTGTCCGTCCGTGTGACCTCAAGAGAAGAAACGGACGAAATCGAGGACTAATACGAAGTTTCCACAGGGCAGAAACTCCACATGGGCGTGTGGATGAGCCACACGGGTGGATCCTCGAGATGGCCAATTATAAAGTCGTTTTGAAGCGTTATTTGGGGCATCTTCTTCCAAACTTGAGAGGGAGTGACGGCTAGGGTTCAGGAGGTTCTTGCCACACTTTTGGGGGTGCTTCTTCATCGTTTTCAACATCAATCCCTTCCAAGGAGAGCTATTGGGGGAGCCTTCGACGACTCCATTCGACGAGGTGTGCCCTAGGCTTGGAGGAAGGAACTCTTTGGAGAAGAAGGAGACGCCCTCATAGACTATTGGCACGGAGCTAAAGGGGGTTTTATTTATGGATTGTTTGCACTTAATTTCCATTTCTTTCATGATTTTGTATTGCTCCATGGAGAACCAAAAACCCTAGTGGGTACTTGGACATGTAAACTCTAGAAGTTCTATGTTTCTATGACTTTATTGCTGTTCTTCAATTTGTGTTTTAATTTGAGTTTCAATCTTGTATGCTTCTTGAATTCTCCCTTAGAGTGACACTAGGGTTGAGGATTATATTTAATCATCCTAATGAAGAGTGATCATCACCATTAGGATTAGATCAATCGGGATTGAAGAGGGTTGAGAGGGTGAGTTGAGAGGTAGCAACACGTTCCCTTTCCCTTCCGGTGTGATTTACCCTACCTTCTCATTCCACGAGATAACTTCAATCTCAAAGAGAGTTAGGCGTTGAGAGAGAAGTCTTTCCACCGGGACTTATTTGTGATTAGGGATCCTCCGCCTGGACCAAAGGGGTTGGTCCACATTTCGGAATAGGGTTTATCAATTTGATTTCCCACGAGCTCTTCGCAGTCATACGTGGTGTGAGGCGTCGAGAGTCTTTCTCTCCGCCGGGACCGGGACCTCGTAGGGGATTAGTCAGGGTTGACCTTAGGTTTGGGACCCTGTATCCTTGGATTTCCACGACTCATTGATTTTCATTGCAAGAAGAGCAGCTTAAGTCTTGCACTAGAAACTAGGATTCTAGGGGGAGCATTGTCCGAGTACCCCATCTTCATATTGATCTTACTCTACGCCCTAGCTTTCATTTTCAGAACTTTATTTCTATTTCTTTCTTGTTCTATTTTCTTTTCAACATCAATCGATTTATCTTTGGCTACTTAGCAAGGTGTGATTGTTCCTACGTCTACTCCCTGTGGATTCGACTACTCACCCGTTTGGGTACTTTATTACTTCGACACCCGTGCACTTGCGGAGTACACACGCAAGGGTGTGTCACAAGGAAGATTGGGATTGTGTAAAATACAGTGCAATTTGATGGTCTAGCTGACGAAGACCGGTATGCCCACTTGTCCAAGTTTTATCAAATATGCTCATCCTACAAGATCAACTCGGTTTCGATGACGCAATCAGGTTGAGACTATTTCCTTTCAGTTTAAGGGGAGCAGCCTATAGATGGCCTACTTCTTTGGCTCCGGGATCGATCACTTTATGGAAGGAATTGGTGGAGAAGTTTCTTGACCGATATTTTCCACCAAGCAAGGCAGCCGAGTTGAGGCAAGAAATTTCAGCATTCCGACAAGGATATTCTAAGACCCTTTTTGAAGCTCATGAAAGATATAACGATCTTCTAAGAAGATGTCCTCATCACGGGTTCCCCGCATGGATGAGGGTGAAGACATTTTGTAATGGGCTGAATTATGCTACAAGGTAGCTCATCGACGCAGAGAGTGTGGCTCCTTAAGTAACAAACTTCATGAAGAAGTTGAAGCGTTAATTGAGAATATGGCTAGTAACTAATGTCACTGGAGTACTAGGCGTAAGCCAATTAGGGTAGCAGGACCGTGTATGAGGTGAATGATACTACCGCCCGGCGGCAAGAGTGGAGGCCTTGAACATGAATGTTGTTGATAACAATGCTAAGGTTGAAGCTTTAACACGAGATTTGATCAATTCATTAGTGGAAGGAGATCCGGAAATAGAGAGGAGAGTGCACAGACGGGGAAGACAACCTGAACAAGAACAGCTTTGATCAAGCTGAGATAGAGGTCGAAGAGTCCGCAACCATGGCTGAACAAAATGAGCAACGAGACACTTTCTCGATTTTGCTAGGCCGTCTGTCCGTGGTACACAGTCAAGCATAGTCGAGGCCAGCAATTTCAGCTCATAACTTCGAGCTTAAGCCGGGGTTCATTCAGATGGTTCAACTGTCCGCACAGTTTAATGGGTTAGCAGATGAAGACCCAAACAATCACATAGAGAATTTCTTGGAAGTGTGCGACATGTTGAAGATAAATGGAGTCACGGACGACGCAATCAGATTGAGAGCCTTCCCATTTTCCTTGAAGGGGAAAGCAAAACAATGGTTGCAACCTTTACCTAGAGCATCAATTACCACTTGGGAAGGGATGGTTGAGGCCTTCCTTGCCCGATATTTCCCTCTCCGGGAAATCGGCAAAGCCGAGAAATGAAATTTCTTCCTTTATGCAAGAGGGAATTGGAGTCTCTTTTCGAGACATGGGAAAGGTTCAAGGATCTTCTGCGCAAGTGTCCTCAACACGGGTTCCCCGAGTGGATGGTCATCCACACCTTCTACAATGGACTGAACCCAAGCACAAGATAGCTACTTAATGCCGCAGCAGGAGGTACCTTAGGAAGCAATACCCCCGAAGCTGCCCGCCAACTGATAGAAGAAATGGCTATGAATAGCTATCGAGTGGAATGCTCGAGACAAGAGGAAAGTGGCGGGTATTCATGAAGTTGATGCAAGTAACATCTCTAGCAGCTCAAGTTGAAGCATTGAGCAAGAAGTTAGACACTTTGGCAGGCCCATCTAGAATGGCTGCAGGTGATGAGTTGTGATAGTTGTGGAGGAGGGCATGTTTCTTCTGATTGCCCTATTTCTGGGGTCGGAACAGCACCTGTTGAGCAGGTGGATTTTGTGGGGAATGCCGGACGAGGTCAAGGGAATCCCTATAGCAACACCTACAATTCGGGTGGCGAAATCACCCGAACTTTGCATGGAGCAACCAAGGGCAACAAAGGCCCTCTGCACCCCCCGGATTTCAGCAACCGCAACAACCAAACATGGAGGGCTGAGTTTCAGGGCTTGAGAACCGAATGACGGACTTGGAGAAGGCATTAACCAAGTTCATTCAGTCCTCAGACACGCGCTTCCAAGGCGTGGAGAGTACACTTCGCAACCACACCGTGTCGTTACATAACTTAGAAAATCAGGTGGGGCAGATTGCGAAGTCTTTATCTGAGCGACCCCAAGGAAGTCTCCCGGGAAATACAGGGACAAACCCAAGATAGCAGCTGAAGGCAATCACTCTGAGGAGTGGTCGTGAGGTTGAGGGTAGACTTCCCGCTGAAGAGGTTGTTCAAGTTCCTGCTAAGGAGAAAGACCCGGAGAAGGGTAAGGAAAAGGAGGTAGCACCCGTACCATACAAACCAAGAATTCCTTACCCTTCAAGATTGAAGAATGATCAGAACGATGAGCAATACAAGAAGTTTCTTGGATTGTTCAAGCAATTACACATCAACATCCCATTTGTGGAGGCATTATCACAAATGCCCCGTTATGCAAAATTCTTGAAGGATCTCTTGACCAACAAGAGGAAATTGGAGGAGAGTGCAGCAGTGGTTTTAGATGCGTCATGCTCGGCAGTACTGCAGCAAAATTTACCAAACAAGATGAGAGATCCGGGAAGCTTTATCATCCCTTGCAATATTGGTAATTTAGGGGAGGAAAAAGCATTGGCGTCTACAGGAGCTAGTATCAATGTAATGCCCTACACTTTCTTCAAGAAATTGGGTCTAGGAGAGCTAAGGCCCAATCGGATGACTTTACAGCTAGCTGACCGGTCGATTCGTCACTCGAGGGGCATCATTGAAGGCATCTTGGTGAAAGTGGATAAGTATATATTTCCTGCAGATTTCGTGGTACTAGATGTAGATGAGAATGTCGACGTGCCGCTGATACTTGGAAGACCCTTTCTGCGTACCTCCAAGGCTCTTATAGACATGGATGGCGGGGAGATGACATTGAGGATAGGAGATGAGAAGCTGACCTACCGCCTTGCTGAGGCCGTGAGACATTCTCTTAACTTTGATGATGCTTTGTACTTTCTTGACACTACTGATGCATTGATTGATAATTATGTGTAGGAAACCTTTTGCTCGGATCCACTAGCTGGTTTGTTGGATCAAGAGATGGAAGATGATCATATTTCATCAGTTGACTTGGAGAACAAGGGTACACCTCCCACGGGTACAGTCAACAAATCAATGAAGAAGCTAAGGAGGGTAAGACATCGCCGCAAAAAGCAAACGAATGAACCTGCGGACGGTCCTTCAAGGTCTAAGAATGATATCCCTCCTTCTGGTAACAAATTCGATCACTCATCTTCTAAATTCCAGAACTTATGCTCATCATGTTTCACATTTCCAAGCAGCGAAGTGCTTTTGTTACATGACCCCCCTTGAGTCTGGTGAACCAGGTACGTCAAGCTAGTGACGTAAAACAAGCTCTTATTGGGAGGCAACCCAATTTTTAAAATTCTTTGCTTGTGTTGTAGTTAGCTTTTATTTCTGCAGTTTAGTTTGTGTTTAGTTTGTAGTTTGTGTGGTTTCATTGCTGGTGTAGTGCACTTTAATGTTTTCATCGTTTCTGGAAAGTTAGGTGGTAGTCCTGTGAATTGTGCGGGATTTCAGTTGTAAACACGTTAGTTTTCAACTTCTGCAGTCGTTCCATGTGTTTTCAATGAATTCTGCAGAGTTTAGACTATATTTGATCTGAAGAATGGAGACACACGGCCATGTAGAATTTCCACATGGCCGTGTGGATGAAATTATGAAGGAATTCTCTCATCCAGAGAATCCACACGGCCGTGTGGAAATTCCACACGGCCCTGTGGATTTGTTCAGTAAGAAATTTTCCAATGCAGAGAATCCACACGGCCGTGTGGAAATGATACACGGCCGTGTGGAAAATGGGGAGTTGAATGAGAGTCATCCAGAGAATCCACACGGCTGTGTGGAATTTCCACACGGCCCTGTGGGGTACTTAAACATGAAAAAGCCTCTTTCTCTTCATATTCCCCCAAGCAACCCTTCATCTTCAAGCGCCTCCTCTCCAAGGGTCGCACTGGTTTCTCTTCTCCTTCCATTCTCTCGTTTATTTAAAGGATTTGTAGGCCTTACTCGTTGCTACATTGTGAGATTGTACTCATCTTCTCCGGTAAGCCTTCTTCCCCTTTTCTTGCCATGAAACCTTCAATACTTGTTGTGGATGTTGAATATTGTGTTTTTGCATGCTATTTTCATGATTAGTACTTATATTATTGTTTAAAACACTTGTGCTCAACTGTGTGAATGATTGTATGAAACGATGTTGATTCACCATGGCATTTTGGCCATGGTCGAAGATCCACACGGCCATGTGGAAATTCCACACGACCGTGTGGATTGTCGGGGTGCCCCCTCTGAATTCCAGAGGAGACACACGGCCGTGTGGAAATTCCACACGGCCGTGTGTATTGGCTGTTTCTTTGTTCTGAGTAACCCAGAGGAGACACACGGCCGTGTGGAATTTCCACATGGCCATGTGGAATTCTGGGAACCGATTTTAAACTCCGAATTAATTCGTTTACCTCTCTTATGCACAGGAATGGCTCCAAGAACAAAGATGCTCGCTCATAAATGTCCGCGTGAGGCCCGGGAGCTCTCGCCCCACCATTAGAGTTCGCAGTGCCCGAACATCAAGCACGGTTCGATCGGCTCTCGAAGCTAAAATTTGGCCAAACGCGAACTCCTGATTTGCAAGCTCTGGAGGCGATAGAACACGCACGTGCGAGCGAGTTGGCGGATGAAGTCCGAGAGCTGATCACTGTGGATGGGTGGAATCGACTATTGTGCATCAAAGACCCAGCCACTCGCGATATCACTCTCGAAGTCCTCGCGACGTTCGAGTTTGATCGCTCTCACACCGACTACCACCGGGCAGACACAGTTCGGTTTCGCATTTTTGGGCAGTATCAAAGCATGAGCCTTACAGATTTTGCTGTCGCCCTCGGCCTCTACGATCGAGACTTCATCCACACGGAGGAGTACGCCCAGCTACCATTCGATTACCCCTTCCGCGTCACTCCGAGCCGAGTTTGCCGGATGCTATGTGGAGATATACGGTACGAGCCCGGGTTGACCAAGGCTTCTCTGCTCCTCCGCCCCGCCCACAGGTACATTCATGCCATCCTGAGCAGGTCTATTACTGGGCGAGGAGACAGCACCGGCGTATTGGGGCGGCTTGACCTTCTTTACTTACACTCTATGGTCCAGAGCCTGCCCCTGCACCTGGGATACGTGGTAGCTGATTTTTTGAGGCACCAGGGACAGTACGTGCAGATAGGAGTTCTTTTCTTTGGTCCCTACATCACTCGACTCGTCAGAGGAATGAGACTGATTGATGCTTGTTCGGGGAGCCGATAAGGTTATTGTTCCCTCTCCACTAGGACTTGATACCTTGCGTATGATGGGCATGGTGAAAAGGGCCGCCCCGATAGGTACGTACTTGTTGCTCCCTTCCCAGATGAGTCCGAGGAGTCTGAGGACGAAGATGAAGACTCGGAGGAGACCCGGGCAGGGGCCGTCATCACAGCCCACACCGATGGCGGCGGAGGACACCCCGGCGAGACGAGGAGGTGCCACCGGTGTCGGCACACCCGCATCTCCTCCGGCACAGGAGCGCATAGACAGACTTGAGGCTGCCGTAGAGGGACCCTCCGGACTGATCTCGCCACCATGCGGGTGACCCGAGCAGCGAACCACACCGAGGTTCTCGCTCGCATGGCCGAGTACCACTCGGAGATGATGGCGCGCATCACTTCACTCCACCCGCTTGATGGCGAGAGGTAGCGACTCCACTTCGCCGTCCAAAACCAGAGCACCCCACGCATCCCAAAGATCCCCAGATCCCCAACAACACCGAGATGCCGACGCTTGATGCGTCTTTTATTTTTCTTTTTATTTCCTTGTACTTTCATTTCTGTTGTGTCTTTGTGTACTCAGAAAGGTTACACCTTCTGAGAGTTATCTTACTGTTTTTATTTTTCATGTTTTTGTTTGAGTTTGAGTTTGGTTTGTTTACTTTTGTACTCTTTTAATCTTAGTTTATGTTGAGTCCACTGAACCCCTTTTGTGATGTGCGGATAGGCTTGTCAACTTGGTTTTGAGAAATGGTCATAGGCACGGCCGTGTGAGCTTCACAACCCTACGCGACTTCACTTCCCGTTTTCACACCTCCATTCAAATACTACACTCGGAGATCAGGGGAGTGTTGTTTTAATACCCACGCCCTCATGTTATTATTTGTGTTCTTATGTTGCATGTTTGCATTAGTACATTGAGGGCAATGTACAGCTCAAGTGTGGGGGGGGGGAGTTCACACTGCACACGTTTTTTATTCTTGATCATCACTTTCATGCTCATCTAGCCAATGACAGTTCACCTTAAGGAAAAGGAGTGTATTTTCGAATTTAGGTGAAATTTAAACTTCGGTTGTTACCATGCTCTAGTTTACTCGAAAAACTTAGAAATTTTTTCTCTGATTGCATTTCTTGCACTTTACTTGCTCTGTTAACCCTGATAACGCTAGTTCAGTTTGAAAGGACATTAGTTTCATTTTCTTTGAGCAATAAAAAAAAAATGGTGCTCCTTTGTTCTTGGGGTGGAAAGAGCTACCACCTATTCTGTATGCAGCTACTCTCATAAGTCAGATACTAGCTATGCCCTACTGAGAGAAAGAGCTATCTAATAGGCTGTGTGAAAGCTAACACTCCCGGGTGGAAAGAGCTACCACCTTGAAAGGGTGAAAGCCGCCTAGGAGGCATCTTGCTAAATGGCTACCTTTGAGGTTGTGTGCAGCTACCACCGATTTCTTTTTCCCTAAATAAGTCCTTGTTTTAATAATGTTCAAGCGTAGACTTGTGGCTGGCATGAGTAAGTATACACACACACACGCTTTCAGATTTTATTTTCTTCGCAATTTGAGTTTTTGCTAGAGTTTTGGTTTTTGTCTATCTTTGTTTAAATTTTCCCTTTTTGAGAATACTATCTTTGTACACTTTTGGTAAACTTAAGGCCAAGCATTTTCATCACTCAGCCTTTAATTTTAATGGTATGAACTTTGCTTGAGGACAAGCAAAAGCTTAAGTGTGGGGGAGTTTGATAAGTGCTTGCATGTATATATTTTTGGAAATGTTTTCCACGTATGAGTATCACATTTCTCAGGTTTTATCGCTAATTCCGTGTGCTTTGGTGTTCTTTCATGCAATTAGGGTTGTGAAGACATGGTACGTGAATAAAGGCAAGATTAGGTCATAATAGTGCCAAGTGGAGCTCTTTTGTACAAATACGAAGTTCAAGACACAAATCGGGTTCCAACGAGGGATTATGTGCCAACTTCTAAAGACTTCAAGACAATTCTTGTAGAAGGACACGAAGGCAGTCTTGCTCGCTTGTTCCGATTTGTTCGAAGATTTCAAAAGCTCTCCAAGGTTTTCTCATCATCAAGAAATGCCACATGACCTTTCACATGGGCGTGTGTCCGTCCGTGTGACCTCAAGAGAAGAAACGGGCGAAATCGGGGACTAATACGAAAGGGGTACTGTAGCAGGGGGTACTGTAGCACGGAAAGGAAAACTTTCTGCGAAACTCTCTGGATGCCTTGCGGGCAACCTTGCGCCCGCAAGGCCACCCGCAAGGCATCACGATGTCTTGATTTAACCACTACCATTCGCCCTGCCATTTACAACTCTCATCCACCATGCCCACGAAACTGCTAGCATCACGACACCTATCTCGCCATCCTCGGCCCACTCCCATCCCTAGCTTTCTTCCATTTTCCTCAGCCTTTCAACGGCAACGATTTCAGAGGCTTCTTCAACAACCATTTGGGGATTTTCGCACGCTTGAATGGCAGTCCCTTCAGGAAGCAAATTTTGCTGACGAGATTCACAGGCTGCTCCACGTGGGATCACGGTATAAGGTTTTCTCTATTACTGAACCTGCATATCGTGAGTTAACAACTGAGTTTCTCGCCACATTTGAGCTAAAACGATGACAAATTAGTTTGGAGGATTCAACTACCTCGAGATTTCAATTGCTGGGAAGAGCGTTTACTATGAGTTTTACTGAATTTGCTATCCGGATGGGGTTCTATGACGAACCATTCACTTAATCTCCTGAGTATCAATCTTTGACGTTCTATCTTCCTCCTAGTGAGACTCAGCAGGAACGTTGGCGGCAGGTGAGCTTCGACCATCTTTTGTATCAACCGGCGTGATCTAGAGCCTCCACACTAAAATCTCCTGCATTACGAGTCATCCACACTCTCCTGAGTGGGACCATTACGGGTCGGGGTGAGAGCACGGGCGTAATCACCAACTCTGAATTCACTTATTTGGTCAGTATGTGGGATGGCATTCCATTTCATATGGGTTATGTGCTGGCTACGGCATTTGACCATCAATCTAAGGATCGCGGCAAGAAAGCCACTTTTGTTGGACCTTACATCACTCACTTGGCATGTGATGAGCACATTTTATATATATATATTGTATGCTTTACCTTCATCATTATTGAATATTTTGGCTATAATTCTCCAAGTACGGTGCTTTTGAGGTATTCGTTGTTCGTCATGCAGACATCAAAGTCCTGAAGTAAAAAGAAGCGCTTTTGGAACAATTTTAGAAGCTAAAGGACTTAGAAGAAACCTCATCAAGCTCACCACGGCTTGAGCACGCCCGTGCTATTTCCCGTGCAAAGTGCAGAAGAATTCAACCACGATTCAGCACAGCCTGAGTCCTCTGAGCACGGGTGTGAAAACCTCAGCACGGTCGAAGCACGCCCGTGCTGCTTCCCGTGAAAATTACAGGAGAACGCAGCCATAGATCAGCACAGCCAGAGGTCGCTGAGCACGGTCGTGCAAAGCCTCAGCACGGCCTAAGCACGCCCGTGCTGTTCCCCATGTAGATTACAGGTTTGTGAGTTTTCTGAAGAGTTATTTGGCCGTAATCTGCACGGCTTGAAGCACGGCTTCAGTACGCCCGTGCTCACATCGAGAAGACTTTAAAACCCTAGAAACTCAGCTTCTAAAGGGGACTTTTTGGTGGGCGATCTTTGGGGAGAAAGAAAGGGAGAGCTTTGGGGGTTCATCCTCCACTTCATCCAGGGAATGCCAAGCGTATGGTAGGCCGATCGGGAGGAGATTACACAACATCATAGATCCTTCGACAACCTCAAGGATGCAAGAAATTAGGGAGTTTTCAATTCCTTGTCTTTAAATTTCTTTGGCGTTATGCTTGTTGGTTGTCATTATGAGGGGCTAAACTCTTAAGGGAGCCCCGGGGTTGGTTGTATGACGTTGTAGCTCGAACTCAATGTCTTTACTTGCAGTTTTTATGATTGTCTTGTTCCTTTCAATAAATCAAGGTTATTGGCTATCTTGTATGTTGTTTAGTGCTTGATGCTTGGTAGTTAGGTTCTCTTATCTAGGTTTGTGAATCTTTATCGATTGTTGCAAGCAGAGAGAGTTCAACTTAGGGCTCGGCAAGCGCTAGAAACCACATGCTTATAGCATAACTAGGTTTAGAACCGAAGACATCCCCGATAATTACCGAGAGAGACCGAGTTAGTGAACGTCGGAATTCCAACCCCGGGGCCCCATCTCCTCCATCGAGTCAAACCTAAATCTTCCCTTGGTGAACTTTCCATGCCCTTAACTTCCTCGAAGTTAGTCCAAAGTCAATTACTTCATCTTCGGTTTGGTTAGATATTAAGTATGACGTTAGTATTAGAAGCTATACCAGTCCCTGTGGATTCGACTACCCGACCTTTTGGGTACATTATACTACTTGTACGACCCATGCATTTGCGGTTACACAAGGAGCGTACCAGCATGTCGCATGAATTTGTTGCTAGCTAATTGCTCGTTCATCGTTAGTGGCATGGTCCATCCTATAAATGCGCGCACCTTGCAGAGTATGGGCCTGTTTCCATCCTCATCTGCATCAGTTCAGCCAACACCTCCCCTAGAGACATCTCACCCTGATAAGTGCTTGCATGTATATAATTCTGGAAATGTTTTCCACGCATGAGCATCACATTTTTCAGGCTTTATCGCTAATTTCGTGTGTTTTGGTGTTCTTTCACGCAATTAGGGTTGTGGAGACAGGGTACGTAAATAAAGGCAAGATTAGGTCAGAATGGTGCCAAGTGGAGATCTTTTGTGCAATTACGGAGTTCAAGACACAAATCGGGTTCCAACGAGGGGGTATGTGCCAACTTCTAAAGACTTCAAGACAACTCTTGTAGAAGGACACGAAGGCAGTCATGCTCGCTCGTTCCGATTTGTTCAAAGATTTCAAAAGCTCTCCAAGGTTTCCCATCATCAAGAAATGCCACTTGACCTTTCACATGGGCGTGTGTCCGTCCATGTGACCTCGGAGAAGAAACGGGCGAAATCGAGGATTAGTATGAAGATTTCACAAGGCGAAAATCCACATGGGCGTGTGGAATTTCCACACGGCCGTGTGGAATTTCCACACGGCCGTGTGGACTATCCACACGCCCGTGTGGATCCTCGAGATGGCCAATTATAAAGCCGTTCGAAGCGTTATTTGGGGGATCTTCTTCTAACTTGGAGAGGAGGTGACGGCTAGGGTTCAGGAGGTTCTTGCTAGACTTTGGGGGCGCTTCTTCACCGGTTTCATCATCATTCCCTTCCAAGGAGAGCCATTGGGGGAGCCTTCGACGACTCGATTCGGCGAGGTGTGCCTTAGGCTTGGAGGAAGGGATTCTTTGAAGAAGAAGAAGAAGTTCCCATAGTCTATCAACACGAAGCTTAAGGGAGTTTTCTTTATGGATTTCTTACACTTATCTTCATTTATTTTGATGAACTTGTATTGCTCCATGGAGAGCTAAACCCCTAGTGGGTACTTGGACTTGTAAACCCTAGATTTCCTATGTTTCATTGACTTTAATGCTTTTATTCAATTTGAGTTTAAATTTTGAGTTTCAATCTTGTATGCTTAATGGTTTCTCCCTTAGAGTGACACTAGGGTTGAGGGCTAATCCAATCATCCTTTTGACGAGTGACCATCACCATTAGGATTAGGTTACCAAGATTGAAGAGGGTTGAGAGGGTGAGTTGAGAGGTAGCGACGCGTCCCCTTTCCCCTCCGGTGTGGTTTTCCCTACCTTCTTATTCCAAGTTTTACCTTCGATCTCAAAGAGAGTTAGGCGTTGAGAGAGGCCTTTCCGCCGGGACTTATTTGTGATTAGGGATCTTTGGCCTGGACCAAAGGGATTGATCTATAGTTGGGAATAGGGTTTACCACTTGGAATCCCTAGAGCATAGCGCAGTCATACGTAGTGTGAGGTGTCGAGAGTCTTCTCTCCGCCGGGACCTCGTAGGGGACTAGTCAAGGTTGACCTTAGATTTGGGACCTTGTATCTTTGGATTCCACGACTCTTGAAATCTCTATTGAATAAGAGTACTTGAAGTCTTGCACTTGAAACAAGGATTCTAGGGGGAGCATTGTCCGAGTACCCCATCTTCTTATTGATCTATTTCTCCGACCTAGATTTCATTTTCAGCACTTTGTTTCTACTACTTTCTGATTTTATTTTCTTTCAACAACAATTGGTTTATCTTTGATTACTTAGCAAAGTGTGATTGTTCTTACGTCTACTCCCTGTGGATTCGACTACCCACCCGTTTGGGTACTTTATTACTTCGACACCCGTGCACTTGCGGAACACACACGCAAGGGTGTGTCAAGTTTTTGGCGCCGTTGCCGGGGAGTTAGGCGTTTTTAGGAATTTTTTACACTTTGTTTCGCTAGTCATTTTTCGTACATTCTATCTCACATTTCTTTTACTTCCATCGTTCTGACTTTACTTTCGCTTCTTGATCTCAGCCCCAGGTTATGACCCGTGGACATCCTTCGACATTAGTGGAAGGTGATCCGGAGATAGAAAGGAGATTGCACAGACGGGGAGGACAACCTAACTTGGAACAGTTTAATCAGGCTGAGATAGAAGTTGAAGAGTCCGCAACCATGGCTGAACAAAATGAGCAGCAGCGGACCTTTTCTGATTTTGCTAGGCCGTCTGTTCGTGGTACACAGTCAAGCATAGTCAGGCCACCAATTTCAGCTCATAACTTTGAGCTTAAGCCGGGGTTTATTCAGATGGTCCAACAGTCCGCACGAGTTTAATGGGTTAGCGAGATGAAGACCCAAACAATCACATAGAAAATTTCTTGGAAGTGTGCAACATGTTGAAGATCAATGGAGTTACGGACGACGCCATCGGATTGAGAGCCTTCCCATTTTCCTTGAAGGGGAAAGCAAAACAGTGGTTGCAATCTTTACCTAGAGCATCAATTACCACTTGGGAAGAAATGGTTGAGGCCTTCCTTGCCCGATATTTCCCTCTGGGAAATCGGCCAAGCCGAGAAATGAAATTTCTTCCTTCATGCGATCGGAATTGGAGTCTCTTTTCGAGACATGGGAAAGGTTCAAGGACCTTCTGCGCAAATGTCCTCAACATGGGTTCCCCGAGTGGATGGTCATCCACACCTTCTATAATGGATTGAACCCAAGCACAAGACAGCTACTTGACGCCGCAGCAGGAGGTACCTTAGGAAGCAAGACCCCCGAAGCTGCCCGCCAACTGATAGAAGAAATGGCTATGAATAGCTATCAGTGGAATGCTCGAGACAAGAGGAAAGTGGCGGGTATTCATGAAGTTGATGCAGTGACATCTCTAGCAGCTCAAGTTGAACCATTGAGCAAGAAGTTGGACACTTTGGCAGGCCCATCTAGAATAGCTGCAGTGATGAATTGTGATAGTTGTGGAGGAGGGCATGTTTCTGCTGATTGCCCTATTTCTATGGTCGGAACAGCACCTGTTGAACAGGTTGATTTTGTGGGGAATGCTGGACGAGGTCAAGGAAACCCCTATAGCAACACCTACAATCCGGGGTGGCGAAACCACCCGAACTTTGCATGGAGCAATCAAGGGCAACAAAGGGCCTCTGCAACCCCCGGATTTCAGCAACCCAACAACCAAACATGGAGGGCCGAGTTTCAGGGCTTAAGAACCGAATGACAGACTTGGAAAAGGCGTTGACCAAGTTCATTCAGTCCTCAGACACGCGCTTTCAAGGCGTGGAGAGTACACTTCGCAATCACACCGCTTCCCTACATAACTTGGAAAATCAGGTGGGGCAGATTGCGAAATCGTTATCTGAACGACCACAAGGAAGTCTCCCGGGAAATACAGAGACCAACCCAAGAGAGCAGCTGAAAGCAATCACTCTTAGGAGTGGTCGTGAGGTTGAGGGTAGACTTCCCACTGAAGAGGTTGTTCAAATTCCTGCTAAGGAGACAGACAAGGAAAAGGGTAAGGAAAAGGAGGTAGCACCTGCACCATACAAACCAAGGATTCCTTACCCTTCAAGGTGAAGAATGATCAAAATGATGAGCAGATACAAGAAGTTTTTGGGCCTTTTCAAGCAATTGCACATTAATATCCCTTTTGTGGAGGCTTTGTCTCAAATGCCTCGATATGCAAAGTTTTTTGAAGGACCTCTTAACCAACAAGAGGAAATTGGAAGAGGGTGCAGCGGTGATATTGGATGCATCTTGTTCAGTTGTGTTGCGAAAAAATCTACCTAACAAGATGAAAGACCCCGGAAGCTTCATCATCGCATGTAACATTGGGAATTTGGGTGAAGAGAAGGCATTGGCGATTCGGGAGCCGGTATCAATGTCATGCCTTACTCCTTCTTCAAGAAGCCGGGACCCGGGAGAGCCACGCCCCACTCGGATGACCTTACAACTAGGCGACCGTTCCATTCGTCACCCGAGAGGCATCATTGAAGATATTTTGGTGAAAGTGGATAAGTATATATTTCCCGCAGATTTCGTGGTACTAGATGTAGACGAGAATGTCGACGTGCCATCGATACTTGGAAGACCCTTTTTGCGTACTTCCAAGGCTCTTATAGACATGGATGGCGGGGAGATGACATTGAGGATAGGAGATGAGAAGGCGACCTACCGCCTTGCTTGAGGCCATGAGACATTCTCTCAACTTTGATGATACTTTGTACTTTCTTGACACTACTGATGCTTTGATTGATGATTATGTGCAGGAAATCTTTTGCCCGGATCCGCTAGCTGATTTGTTGGATCGAGAGATGGATGATGATCACAGTTCATCAGTTGACCTGGAAAACAAGGATACATCTACCACGGGTACGGTCAACAAACTAATGAGAAAGTTAAAGAGGGTAAGACATCGCCGTAAGAAGCAACCGAATGAACTTGCGGACGTTCATTCAAGGTCTAAGGATGATATACCTCCATCTGGTAACAAATTCGATCACTCATCTTCTAAATTCCAGAACTTATGCTCTTCTTGTTTCACATTTCAAAGCAGCGAGGTGCTTTCGACCCATCAACCCCCTTGAGTTTAGAGAGGCAGGTACGTCAAGCTAGTGACGTAAAACAAGCGCTTATTGGGAGGCAACCCAATTTTTATTTCTGCATTTTTTGTGTTTTGTTTAGTTTGTAGTGTGTGGTTTCATTGCTGGTAATGCATGTTTTTGTGTTCATCGTTTATGGCAAGTTAGGTGGTATTCCTGTGAATTTTGCGAGATTTTAAGTTGTAAAAGTGTTAGTTTTCAACTTCTGCAGCCATTCCATGTGTGTTCATTAATTTCTGCAGAGTTTGGACTATTTTTGAGTTGAAGAATGGAAGCACACGGCCATGTGGAATTTCCACATGGCCGTGTGGATGAAATTGTGAAGAGATTTTCTCGTCCAGAGAATCCCCACGGCCGTGTGGAAATTTCCACACGGCCATGTGGATTTATTTAGTACAAATCTTCACAATACAGAGAATCCCCACGGCCGTGTGGAAATTCCACACGGCCGTGTGGAATTTCGGGGAGTTTTATAAGGCCATACAGAGAATCCACACGGCCGTGTGGGGTACTTAAACATGAAAAGGGGCCTTTCTCTTTATAACCCCCCCCCAAGCAACCCTTCACCTTCAAACGCCTCCTCTTCAAAGGTCGTGACGGTTGCTCTTCTCCTTCCAGTCTCTCGCTTATTTAAGGGATTTGTAGGCCTTACTCGTTACTACATTGTTAGATTGGACTCATCTTCTCCGGTAAGCCTTCTTCCCCTCTTCTTGCCATGAAACCTTCATTAGTTGTTGTGGATGTTGAATCTTGTGTTTTTGCATGCTATTTTCGTGTTTAATACTTAGATTATTGCTTAAAACACTTGTGCTCAAATGTGTGGATGATTGTATTAAGGGGTGTGGATTCACCATGGCGCTTTGGCCATGGTCGAACATCCACACGGCCGTGTGGAAATTCCACACGGCCGTGTGTATTGGCTGTTTCTTTGTTTTTGGGTAACTAGAGGAGACACACGGCCGCGTGGAAATTCCACACGGCCATGTGGAATCCTGGGAACCTATTTTAAGCTCTGAATTAACTTCCTTACCTTTCTTATGCACAGGAATGGCCCCAAGAACGAAGAAACTCGCTCATAAGCGCCCTCGTGAGGCCAGTGAGGTCCGGGAGTCCCGTGATCTCTCGCCCGCACCATTCGAGTTCGCCGTGCCCGAACATCAAGCACGGTTTGATCGACTTTCAAAGTTAAAGTTTGGCTAGACACGCATTCCCGACTTGCAAGCTTTGGAGGCAATAGAACATGCGCGTGCAGCCGAGTTGGCGGATGAGGTCCGTGAGCTTATTGCTGTGGGCGGGTGGGAGCGACTATTGTGCATCAAAGACCCAGCCACTCGCGATCTCACTTTCGAAGTCCTCGCGACATTCGAGTTTGATCGCTCCCACACCGACTACCACCGACCGGACACGGTTCGATTCCGCATCTTTGGGCGGTACCACGGCATGAGCTTGACCGATTTTGCTTGTCGCCCTCGGCCTATACGATCGAGACTTCATCCATACGGAGGAGTACGCGCAGCTGCCATTCGACTATCCTTTCCGCGTCACTCCAAGCCGGGTTTGCCGGATGCTTTGTGTGGAGATATACGATCGAGCCCGGGTTGACCAAGGCGTCTTTGCTCCTCCGCCCCGCCCACAGGTACATTCATGCCATCTCGAGCGGGTCTATTGCGGGGCGGGGAGACAAGCCCGGCGTATTGGGGCGGTTGGACCTCCTCTATTTATATTCTATGGTCCGGAGCCCGCCCCACACTTTGGGTTACGTGGTAGCTGATTTTACGAGGCACCGGGGGACGAGCGCGCGGATAGGAGTTCTTTTCTCTGGTCCCTACATCACCCGACTCATCCGAGGAATGGGACCGATTGATGCTTGTTCGGGGAGCCGACAAGGTTATTGTTCCTTCCCCACTTGGCCTCGATACCTTGCGTATGATGGGCATGGTGAAGAGGGCGCCCCCGGCAGTACGTACTTGCTTGTTCCATTCCTAGATGAGTCCGAGGAGTCCGAGGACGAAGATGAAGACTCGGAGGAGACCCGGGCGGGGGCCATCATCACAACCCGCACCCATGGAGGCGGAGGACACCCCAACGACGAGGAGGGGCCACCGGTATCGGCACCCGTATCCCCTCCCAAGACACGGGATCGCATAGGCGGACTTGAGGCTGCTGTGGGTACTCTCCCGGACGATCTCGCCGCCATGCGAGTGACTCAGGCAGCGAACCACACTGAGGTTCTCGCTCGCATGGCTGAGTACCACTCGGAGATGATGACGCGCATCACTTCACTCCACCAGTTGATGGTGAGAGGTAGCGATTCCACTCCGCCGTCCACACCCCGAGCACCCTACGCCTCCCCAGCATCCCCAGCAGCACCAGCAGATGCCGACGCTTGATGCGTCTTTTATTCTTCCTTTTTATTCCCTTGTACTTTCTTTTGTGTTGAGTCTTTGTGTACTCAGAAAGGTTACACCTTCTGAGAGTTTTCTTACTGCTTTCTTTTCATGTTCTTTGTTGAGTTTGTGTTTGGTTTGTTTAATTTTTGTACTCTTTTAATCGTAGCTTTTGTTGAAATCCACTGAACCCCTTTTGTGATGTGCAGATAGACTTGTCAACTTGGTTTTGAGAAATGGTTATAGACACGGCCGTGTGGAATTTCCACACGGCCGTGTGAGCTTCACAACTCTACTCAACTCCACTTCCCACCTTCACACCTCCATTGAACTACCACATTCGGAGATCAGGGGAGTGTTGTTTTTTTTAATACCCACGCCCTCATGTTTTTTTTTATTTTATTTGCACTCTTATGTTGCATGTTTGTATGAGTACATTGAGGGCAATGTACAGCTTAAGTGTGGGGGGGGAGTTCACACTGCACACGTTCTTTATTTTTGATCATCACTTTCATGCTCATCTAGCCAATGACAGTTCACCCTAAGGAACATGAGTGTATTTTCGAATTTAGGTGAAATTTAAACTTCGGTTGTTACCATGCTCTAGTTTACTCGAAAAACTTAGAAATTTTTTGTCTGATTGCATTTTTTGCACTTTACTTGCTCTGTTAACCTTGATAACGCTAGTTCAGTGTGAAAGGACATTAGTTTTTTTTTTTTTTTTTGAAAAAAAAAAAAAAAAAAAAAAAAAAAAAAATGGTGCTCCTTTGTTCTTGGGGTGGAAAGAGCTACCACCTATTCTGTATGCAGCTACTCTCATAAGTCGGATACTAGCTATGCCCTAATGAGAGAAAGAGCTATCTAATATAGGCTGCGTGAAAGCTAACACTCCCTGGTGGAAAGAGCTACCACCTTAATAGGGTGAAAGCCGCCTAGGAGGCATCTTGGGAAATGGCTACCTTTGAGGTTGTGTGCAGCTACCACCGACTTCTTTTTCCTAAATAAGTCCTTGTTTTAATAATGTTCAAGCGTAGACCTGGGGTTGGCATGAGTAAGTGTACACACACTCACGCTTTCAGATTTTATTTTCTTCGTAATTTGAGTTTTTGTTAGAGTTGTGGTTTTTATCTATCTATGTTTAAATTCTCCCTTTTTGAGAATACTATCGTTGTACAATTTTGGTGAACTTAAGGCAAAGCATTTTCATCACTCAACCTTTAATTCTCATGGTATGAACTTTGCTTGAGGACAAGCAAAAGCTTAAGTGTGGGGGAGTTTGATAAGTGCTTGCATGTATATAATTCTGGAAATGTTTTCCACGCATGAGCATCACATTTTTCAGGCTTTATCGCTAATTTCGTGTGTTTTGGTGTTCTTTCACGCAATTAGGGTTGTGGAGACAGGGTACGTGAATAAAGGCAAGATTAGGTCAGAATGGTGCCAAGTGGAGATCTTTTGTGCAATTACGGAGTTCAAGACACAAATCGGGTTCCAACGAGGGGGTATGTGCCAACTTCTAAAGACTTCAAGACAACTCTTGTAGAAGGACACGAAGGCAGTCATGCTCGCTCGTTCCGATTTGTTCAAAGATTTCAAAAGCTCTCCAAGGTTTCCCATTATCAAGAAATGCCACTTGACCTTTCACATGGGCGTGTGTCCGTCCATGTGACCTCAGGAGAAGAAACGGGCGAAATCGAGGATTAGTATGAAGATTTCACAAGGCAGAAAATCCACATGGGCGTGTGGAATTTCCACACGGCCGTGTGGACTATCCACACGCCCGTGTGGATCCTCTAGATGGCCAATTATAAAGCCGTTCTGAAGCGTTATTTGGGGGATCTTCTTCTAACTTGGAGAGGAGGTGACGGCTAGGGTTCAGGAGGTTCTTGCTAGACTTTGGGGGCGCTTCTTCACCGGTTTCATCATCATTCCCTTCCAAGGAGAGCCATTGGGGGAGCCTTCGACGACTCGATTCGGCGAGGTGTGCCTTAGGCTTGGAGGAAGGGATTCTTTGAAGAAGAAGAAGAAGTTCCCATAGTCTATCAACACGAAGCTTAAGGGGGTTTTCTTTATGGATTTCTTACACTTATCTTCATTTATTTTGATGAACTTGTATTGCTCCATGGAGAGCTAAACCCCTAGTGGGTACTTGGACTTGTAAACCCTAGATTTCCTATGTTTCATTGACTTTAATGCTTTTATTCAATTTGAGTTTAAATTTTGAGTTTCAATCTTGTATGCTTAATGGTTTCTCCCTTAGAGTGACACTAGGGTTGAGGGCTAATCCAATCATCCTTTTGACGAGTGACCATCACCATTAGGATTAGGTTACCAAGATTGAAGAGGGTTGAGAGGGTGAGTTGAAAGGTAGCGACGCGTCCCCTTTCCCCTCCGGTGTGGTTTTCCCTACCTTCTTATTCCAAGTTTTACCTTCGATCTCAAAGAGAGTTAGGCGTTGAGAGAGGCCTTTCCGCCGGGACTTATTTGTGATTAGGGATCTTTGGCCTGGACCAAAGGGATTGATCTATAGTTGGGAATAGGGTTTACCACTTGGAATCCCTAGAGCATAGCGCAGTCATACGTAGTGTGAGGTGTCGAGAGTCTTCTCTCCGCCGGGACCTCGTAGGGGACTAGTCAAGGTTGACCTTAGATTTGGGACCTTGTATCTTTGGATTCCACGACTCTTGAAATCTCTATTGAATAAGAGTACTTGAAGTCTTGCACTTGAAATAAGGATTCTAGGGGGAGCATTGTCCGAGTACCCCATCTTCTTATTGATCTATTTCTCCGACCTAGATTTCATTTTCAGCACTTTGTTTCTACTACTTTCTGATTTTATTTTCTTTCAACAACAATTGGTTTATCTTTGATTACTTAGCAAAGTGTGATTGTTCTTACGTCTACTCCCTGTGGATTCGACTACCCACCCGTTTGGGTACTTTATTACTTCGACACCCGTGCACTTGCGGAACACACACGCAAGGGTGTGTCACACCCGTCCAACTCGGATTCTGATTCCTCCGATGTTTCATCTCGAGTGCGTTTTGCCAGTGGATGCTTCGGAGTTTTCAGAAACTCATTGACCACTCTCCTCGCCGTCTTGCTTGGACCCTCTACATCTAGGAGTGTGGGAGTCGACACCACCGACCTTCCATCAGAGTCTGACTCCGATTCAGAGAGCGCTGTGTTTTGATTTTTTGTTATGATTTTCTATTTTGTTGCCTTTGTTTCTTTGTTTTTACTTTTGTTTTCTTTTGTTCTCCTTGAGTCAGTTAGCAAGGGGAGTCCCCTACTAAACTGATCTCTTTTCAGTGAGTTTATGTTATTCTCTGTCTCTAATGCTTGCTTGTTTACCTCAGAATTTATGAATATCTATCTTGGTGGTTGTTTTAAACGGATCCTCCCTAACTGGCGATCAACACACGCCCTTGTGTGCCGTGGAATTCTTCTTCGGCACCTCTCCCTTAACTTGGTGAAAATTCCCCAACTCTCAATTCACTTTTACTTGAAATCTTTTTCTATTCCTTGCATGTTAAATCTTTAAATATTGAGGACAATGTTTCATTCAAGTATGGGGGAGGGTTGTATACTTGTGTTTTAATATGTTTAGATGTTGCGCATGACTTAGGACGATCTATGAAAGTTTTGGTCGAGAAGTGCTAAGCTAGGAGTTTTTGAGCATACTAGTGCACTTTTGTTGAACTTAAAGTTTTATTTTGCTCTTACTTTGGAAACCTTAATCTGAACACTTAGCCTTTGTTGTTTTGTCACTCTGTTAGAGGAAGGGCTAGTTGCAAGGCTTGTGAACAATTAGTTTCTGACTCGAAACTCAAGGAATAAAAAGAAAAAAGAAAAGAATAGTGTGACAAGTCGGATTCCTTTTTGGGATACCCTGTCAAAATTTTATGAGAAAGATGGTAGAAAGAGCTATCACTTTAGAAAAAGCGAAAGCCGCACTTGAGTAGTCGGATCTTAGGCATCACAAATGTCCTTTTTGATGACCTACCAAGTGAAATGGCTGCCTCTAGGGTGTATGAAGCTACTACCCAGTTTAGGAGTTACCTGTGAAAACAGTGAAAAGAAAAAGCTTGTACTAGACCCCTCAAGAATAGTTTTGACATACTCCAGGAGGCGACACACACACACGGTAGTATGGAGTAAGAGTGAAATTTTTCATAAGCTTTCAATTGACTAAGACACTAGTTCTTAGAAACTCCTTAAGCTTCAGTAACTCTCTTACTTTGTTGAGATCAGAGGTCATGCACTCATCACTTTATTAGAGGATTAAGGTTGCTTGAGGACAAGCAACAATTCAAGTTTGGGCGAATTTGATGAGTGCATTTCATATATATATATATTTTATACTTTACCCTCATCATTATTGAGTCTTTTGGCTTTAATTCTCCAAGTGCGGTGCTATTTGAGGTATTCTTAGTCTTTCATGCAGATATCAAAGTCCTGAAGCAAGAAGAAGTGTTTTGGATTGATTTTAGAAGCTAAAGGACTTAGAAGAAATCTCATCAAGCTCAACACGGCTTTAGCACGCCCGTGCTGTACCCCGTGCAGATTGCAGGAGAATTCAGCCAAAGTCAGCACAGTCTGAGTTCGCTGAGCACGGTCGTGCAAAC
Source organism: Dioscorea dumetorum (assembly GCA_902712375.1). Classification (NCBI taxonomy): domain Eukaryota; kingdom Viridiplantae; phylum Streptophyta; class Magnoliopsida; order Dioscoreales; family Dioscoreaceae; genus Dioscorea; species Dioscorea dumetorum. Next base: position 3,351,410 of record CACTHL010000490.1, on the reverse strand, counting down.
CCTCAACACGGCCTAAGCACGCCCGTGTTGTACCCCGTATAGATTACATGAATGCGAGTTTCCGGAGTTTTATTTGGCCGTAATCTGCACAGCTTCAACACGCCCGTGCTCACATCGGGAAAACAATAAAACCCTAGAAACTTAATTTCAAAGGGGAATTTTGGTGGGCGAACAAAGGGAAAAAGAATGAGAGAGCTTTGGGGGTTCGTCATCCTCTTCATCAAGGGAATGTCACACCTTTGGTAGGCCGATCGGGAGGAGATTTCACGGCATTGTAGATCTTCTGATACCACAAGGATGCAAGAAATTAGGGAGTTTTCAACTTCTTGTATTTCAATTTCTTTGGCATTGTACTTGCTGTATGCTGTCATGAGGGGCTAAACTCTTAAGGGAGCCACGGGGTTATTTGTATGACGTTGTAGCTTGAACTCATTGGTACGCCCCTTGCGTAACCGCAAGTGCACGGGTCGCACAAGTAGTATAATGTACCTTTTGGGTCGGGTAGTCAAATCCACAGGGACTGGTGTAGCTTCTAATACTAACGTCCTACTCAATATCTAACCAAATCAAGAATGAAGGAGTTGACTTTGGACTGACTTTGAGGAAGTTGAGGGAATGGAAAGTTCACCAAGGGAAGATTTAGGATTGACTCGATGGAGGAGATGGGGCCCCGGGGTTGGGTTTCTGACGTTCACTAACTCAGTCTTTCTCAGTAATTATCAGGGATGTCTTCAGTTCTAAACCTAGCTATGCTATAAGCATGTGGTTTCTAGCGCTGCCGAGCTCTAAGTTGAACTCCCTCTGTTTGCAACGATCAATAAAGATTCACAAATCTAGATAGGAGAACCAAACTACCAAGCATCAAGCACTAAACAACATACAAGATAGCCAATAACCTTGATTTATTAAAATGAACAAGACAATCATAAGAACTGCAAGTAAAGACTACGAGTTCGAGCTACAACGTCATACAACCACCCAAGGGGCTCCCTTAAGAGTTTAGCCCCTTATAATAACAACCAACAAACACGATGCCAAAGAAATTACAAAACAAGGATTTGAAAACCCCCTAATTTCTTGCATCCTTGAGGTTGTCGAAGGAGCTATGATGTCGTGTAATCCCCTTCCGATCGGCCTACCATACGCTTGACATTCCCCTGATGAAGCTGAGGATGAATCCCCAAGCTCTCCCTTTCTTTCTCCCCAAAGATCGCCCACCAAAAGTCCCCCAAAAACCTAAGTTTTTAGTGTTTTAAAGTTTTCCCGATGTGAGCACGGGCGTGATGAAACCGTGCTTCAAGCCGTGCAGATTACGGCCAAATAACTCTTCAGAAAACTTCACAAACCTATAATCTGCACGGGGAACAGCACGGGCGTGCTTAGACCGTGCTGAGGCTTTGCACGACCGTGCTCAGCGAACTCTGGCTGTGCTGACTTATGGCCACATTCTCCTGTAATTTTCACGGGAAGCAGCACGGGCGTGCTTCGACCGTGCGGAGGTTTTCACACCCGTGCTCAGCGGACTCAGGCTGTGCTGAATCGCAGTTGAATTCTTCTGCATTTTGCACGGGGAACAGCACGGGCGTGCTCAAACCGTGCTGAGCTTGATGAGGTTTCTTCTAAGTCCTTTAGCTTCTAAAATTACTCCAAAAAACTTCTTCTTACTTCAGGACTTTGATATCTGCATGGAAAACCAAGAATACCTCAAATAGCACTGTACTTGGAGAATTACAGCCAAAATATTCACTAATGATGAGGGTAAAGTATGCAATACATATATATGAAATGCGCTCATCACTCATTATCTTTTGTTGCAGCATTTATGAGTGTCTTGTTCCTTACAATAAATCAGAGTTATTTGCTATCTTGTGTGTTGTTTAGTGCTTGATTGCTTGGAAGTTAGGTTCTCTTTTCTAGGCTTGTGGATCGTTATTGATCGTTTCAAGCAGTGAGAGTTCAACTTAGGGCTCGGTAGAGCTGGAAGCAATATTCTTATAGCATAACTAGGTTTAGAACTGAAGATCTCTGATAAATACTGAGAAAGACCGAGTTAGTGAACGTCAGAAATCTAACCCCGGGCCCCATCTCCTCCATCGAGTCAATCCTCAAACTTCCCTTAGTGCAATTTCCCTTTCTCAATCTCCTTGAATTCGATCCAGAGTCAATTCCATCCTTTTCTGTTTGGTTACATATCAAGCAGAACGTTAGTATTAGAAGCTATACCAGTCCCAGTGGATACGACTACCCGAGCTTAAGGATATATTTTACTACTTGTACGACCCATGCACTTGCGGTTACGCAAGGGGCGTACCACTTGAGCCCGCAAGGGAGCCCGTATGGATGCCCGAAAAGTCGCTTTTGAAGGCAATTAGGGCATTTTCTTTGGGGAAACTTTTCTTCTCTTCTTCTTGGGCCGCCGCCCCACCCTTGTCAGCGGTGTTTTCCGGTTACCCACCGCGTCATTCTTCACCAAGAGGGAGGCAAACATCGGAGGAGAAGATAGGGGGAAGATCTAGAGCTTCAAAGCGTCGTTTGAGAAGCAATCTCGGCGACATCGGCGATCTTCATCCATCCATGGCGATCCGAAGCTCGAGGGAGTTGTTATTAATTCTTTTTATGTTTATTCGTTCCTTGGAATTGTATGAGTGTTCCTCTTTCATGAGGAACTAACTTGTATGTGATTTGGGCATCATGAACCTTAGGGTGTTTTTATTGTAATTTTGGATGATCATCATTATTGATGTATTGTTGGATGTTAGATTTCCTTTATAGAATCTTGTAATTTGTGATTCTCTCTATGTGTGCTTTATTGTCTTGGATCGCATGAGAACTCTGTTGTTCAATTTCTAGGTGGTACTTGGAGCGTGACCATCGCCCTTGTACTAGACACACATAGATTGAAAGGGATTCATGTACCGATACGCCGAGAGATTCGGGTATTAGGTATCCCTTCGAACGTTAGGGTTAGACCCAGAAGAGTGTCTACTCCTAATAATGGATTCCCTAAGCGCACTGCAATCGTAGGAGGAATTGACCGAAAGGGATTCCAGTCAATAGTCGTATGGGATTAGGGCTAATCACCGAGGGGTTCAGGATTAGCTTAATTTAGGAATCTCTCGGTCCAAACCACCATCACAACACATCATCTTTAATTCGGGCCTTAATGACGACCCTAGGGGGATTCTCTGTCCAAATCATGCCTTCTCCTGTTAGTCGTCCCTTGAATGCTTATTTGGCGTGTAGTGGTAGCTTTATTCTCGTTTTTTTAGATTTTAGTAGATATACTGTTCACTCGTATTGTTAGGCTAGGAAATAGACGAAGGGGAAGTAATAGTAGCTCCTCTGCCCCATGGAATACGACCCCTGTGTCACACAAAGGGTATTACTTGACGACCCCGTACACTTGCGGGACGCACATCAATTGCAATATATGAGCGCCGATATGTCCACTATGATGGCACCAGCTACAACGTAACTCAGTGACATCTGCTTATTGTGACTCGATTCGTTTTCGTCGTGGACGACTGGGATGTTTCTTCATTATTAGCAGACTGATTCGGAGTTCATGTTTGTCGTCGCTTGGCTTGTCATTGTCAGGGATAGGATATATTGGCTCGACATATGTACGATGATACTATTCGACCATGAAGTAGTCATCTAGATAACAATGGGCATTCGTGTCTATTTGCATAATCGCGCTACATCCATGCTTGCATGGGAGGCCTTGCACTTCCCTTTGTCTGCAGGAGCACTTTTGGGTTTGGAAACTAAATACGCTTTTGTGCTCATCAACAACTTCGTAGGTGTTATTGCAAGATCGGCCCGCCCATAGAGAATGACTATCTTCTACAAGTTGTTCAAACGTCTTACGTATTTCAGGGCAGAAGTATGTATCCCACCTTTTTTATTATTCTTGTCTATCTGCCATCATATTCATTAGTTTGAACCTGGCGAACAAACCCACAATTTACAAATAATACATATTAAGTTTGTATATTACACAGGAAGTAAGTACATTTCATATGAACTATAGGAGTAACTTTGAGTAATACACAGAACTTGGTATATTACATAGGACGTATGTACATTACAGAACTTTGGGTATTACACAGAAAAGTCATGTAATACACATAAACATGGTATATTACATCGGAACACCAGATATTAGTAATGCATTAGAATACGCACGAACGAAACTAACCTTATAGAGTCAACCATGCTTGTTACCATCAGATGCCGCGCCTATTTGATCCAGGCATTGAAAGACTCCTCTACGTTGGAGTACATCTCGCACCAGCGCACACCTTTAAATAAATAGTTTGACCAGTGGTCAATGTCGGACTTGTGTACCAACCAAGTGTACGCATTGGCCAATGTGGACGCATGTTCGCTGAATGCATCATCGAACTCCTTTGCCGTGTAAGGGTACGCAATTTTGATGATTCCTGTCAGAACTGCTCTCTCAGTACTTTCCAGAGTCTAGTGGTGGACTTCATGAAGTTCGCCTCCATATGGCGTAGGTTGTAACTGATAAGTTTTTGCATGTACATATTATTTGAGATGTTTTTCCATGCATGAACATCACATTTTTCAGGTTATATTTCTCATTTCGTGTGTTTTTGTGTTCTTTCATGCAATTAGGGTTGTGAAGAAGGTTTATGGGAAGAAAAGCAAAAATAGGTCATGATGGTGCCGAGTGGAGTCCTTTTGTGCAAATACAAAGTTCAAGATGCAAATTGGGTCAAACAAGAGAGTATGTGCCAACTTCTAAAGGTTTGAAGACAATTTCTGTACAAGGACACGAAGGCAGTCATGCTCGCTCGTTCTGATTTGATCGAAGATTTCAAAATCTCTCCAAGGTTTTTTCGACATCAAGAAATGCCTCATGACCTACCACATGATTGTGTGTCCGTTCGTGTGGCGTCAGAAGAAAAAACGGGCGAAATCGGGGACCTATAGATGCAGTTTTGTAGAGGCTGAAAATCCACATGGGCATGTGGAATTTCCACACGGCCGTGTGGAATTTCCACAGGGCCGTGTGGATTTTCCACATGGTCATGTGGATCCTCGACTTTTGCCATTTAAAAGGCCGTTCTGAAGTGTTTTGAGGGGATCTTCTTCCCAACTTCTGGAAGGGAGTTCGGCTAGGGTATGGAGAGGTTTTTGCTACATTTTGGGGGCGCTTCTTCACCGATTTTCAACACCGATTCTTTGTAAGGAGAGCTATTGGGGGAGCCTTCGACGACTTCGATTCGGCGAGGTGTGCCTTGGCTTGGAGGAGGGATTCGTGGAGAAGGAGCAGCCTACATAGACCATCAGCACGGAGCTTAAGGGGGTTTTCTCTATGGTTTATTTGCAATTGTTTTCAATTATTTTGTTGAACTTGTATTGCTCTATGGAGAGCTAAACCCCTAGTGGGTACTTGGGCATGTATACTCTAGAATTCCTTTGTTTCAATGACTTTATAGCTTTCATCTAAATTGAGTTTTATTTTGAGTTTCAATCTTGTGTGCTTAATTGTTTCTCCCTAAGAGTGACACTAGGGTTGAGGGCTAATCTAATCATCCTTTTGACGAGTGACCATCACCATTAGGATTAGATTAACCAAGATTGAAGAGGGTCGAGAGGGTGAGTTGAGAGGTAGCGACACGTCCCCTTTCCCCTCCGGTGTAGTTTACCGTACCTTCTTATTCCAAGAATTAACTTCGATCTCAAAGAGAGTTAGGCGTTGAGAGAGGCCTTTCCGCCGGGACTTATTTGTGATTAGGGATCTTTCGCCTGGACCAAAGGGATTGATCTATAGTTGGGAATAGGGTTTATCACTTGGAATCCCTAGAGCTTAGCGCAGTCATACGTGGTGTGAGGCGTCGAGAGTTTTCTCTCCGCCGGGACCTCGTAGGGGAGTAGTCAAGGTTGACCTTAGGTTTGGGACCTTGTATCTTTGGATTCCACGACTCATTAAATCTCAATTGAGTAAGAGTAATTGAAGTCTTGCACTTGAAACAAGGAACCTATTGGGAGCATTTTCCGAGGACCCCATTCTTATCTTGATATTCTTCCATACCTTTAGTCATTGCTCTCACTCTTTCTCTTCTGTTTATTTAGTTTTAATTCAATCTCTTCACACATTGAGTTTCTATTGACTATTTGGCAAAATGTATTTGTTTCTGACGTCTACTCCCTGTGGATTTGACTACCCACCCTTTGGATATTTATTACTTCGACACCCGTGCACTTGTGGAATACACACGCAAGGGTGTGTCAGTAACCATGTGGTGATGAAGGGAAGACACGTGCAACCGCGTTAACTAGTCCCTTGGATTGATCCGCGATGAATGTTATAATCTTGTGGTAGTCGTCTTCACTGTAGAACACCTCCCTTATAGTTGTAAGAAACTAAGCCTAGTTGTTATCAGTCTTGTAGTCGGCAATGGCGAATGCTTCGTGAAAGAGTCCCTCATTGCCATCCTTCCCTATTGCACCTAACAAAATCCCACTGTACTTCCCCAGTTGATGAGTTCTGCCAAGAAAAAGCAATATGCTGCACCTCTACTTGAATCTCGACAAAGAAGACCGAAAAAAAAAGCAAGCATGGCTAAAGCGTTCCCCGTCATTTTCGATGGTGATGATGCTACCGGGATTCGTTTCCGTCACTCTATCTGCATGATGAGCGCATTTCATATATATGTATTCATGCTTTACCCTCATCATTATTGAATATTTTGGCTGTAATTCTCCAAGTACAGTGCTATTTGAGGTATTCGTTGTTTGTCATGCAGATATCAAAGTCCTGAAGCAAGAAGAAGTGTTTTGGAACAATTTTAGAAGCTAAAGGACTTAGAAGGAACCTCATCAAGCTCAGCACGGCTTGAGCACGCCCGTGCTGTTCCCCGTGCAAATTGCAGGAGAATTCAGCGACAAATCAGCACAGCCTGAGTTCGCTGAGCACGCTCGTGAAAACCTCAGCACGGCCTAAGCACGCCCGTGCAGTTCCCCGTGCAAATTACAGGCTGGCGAATTTTTCGGGGGGAAATCACTGTAGCACAAAACACTGTAGCTGAAGTACTGTAGCCGAACAATGTAGCCAAAGTACTGTAGCACGAGTACTGTAGCACTAAGTTCGGTGAGCACGGTCGTGAAAACCTCAGCACGGTCTAAGCACGCCCGTGCTGTTCCCCGTGCAGATTACAGGAGTGTGAGTTTTCGGGAGATTTATTTAGCCGTAATCTGCACGGCTTCAACACGCCCATGCTCACATCGAGAAGACATTAAAACCCTAAAAACTTAGGTTTTTGGGGGACTTTTTGGGGGGCGAACTTTGGGAGAAAGAAAGGGAGAGCTTTGGGGGTTCATCCTCCTCTTCATGAAGGGAATGGCGAGCTTATAGTAGGCCGATCGGGAGGAGATCTTACCACATTATAGATCCTCAGACAACCTCAAGGATGCAAGAAATTAGGGAGTTTTCAACTTCTTGTCTTTCAATTTCTTTGGCATTATATTTGTTGGTTGTTGTCATGAGGGGCTAAACTCTTAAGGGAGCCCCGGGGTTGTTTGGATGACGTTGTAGCTTGAACTCATTTCTTTACTTGCAGCGTTTATGAATGTCTTGTTCCTTTCAATAAATCAAGGTTATTGGCTATCTTGTATGTTGTTTAGTGCTTGATGCTTGGTAGTTAGGTTCTCTTATCTAGGCTTGTGAATTGTTATTGATTGTTGCAAGCAGTGGGAGTTCAACTTAGTTCTCGGCAGCGCTAGAAACCACATGATTATAGCATAACTAGGTTTAGAACTGAAGACATCTCTGATAAACACTGAGAAAGACCGAGTTAGTGAACGTCGGAAATCCAACCCCGGGGCCCCATCTCCTCCATCGAGTCAATCCTCAAACCTTCCCTTGGTGAACTTCCCTTTCCTTAACCTCCTTGAATTCGACCCAGAATCAAATCCATCTTTTTCTGTTGGTTAGATATTAGAGATCCGACGAGTATCAAAAGCTATACCAGTCCCTGTGGATTCGACTACCCGACCTAAAGGGTACACTTTACTACTTGTACGACCCGTGCACTTGCGGATACGCAAGGGGCGTACCACTCCATACCAGAGAAGTAAATCATAACTACTGATAGGCCCTTGCGTATCAGCAAGTGCAATGGTCGTATAAGTAGTACAATGTACCCGAAGGTCGGGTAGTCGAATCCACAGGGACTAGTGTATCTCCTAATACTCTCTTACTACTTAATATCTAATCAATTGAAATTAAGATAAATGACTCTAACTTAGGAATGGGGGAACTTGGGAAGAAGAATCACAGGAGGAGAAACTTAAGGGTTGATCAATAGGAGGAATGGTGCCCCGGGTTAGTGCCTTGGTGTAATTCGAGACTTAGAGTTACAGCATTTATCCGGACTGCTTCAATCAATCTATGTTCTAGAATCTTGTTGCCCTAATGTGGATGAAGCGAATAGTGGAATTGGAAGTGTGAGCCTATTTCCAACTTCTTGTATCAATCAAGAAGATATACAAGCTAAGCAAAAATCAAGAACTCAAACAATCAATTCACTCAACAACCAAAATTCAAGAAAACAACCAAAGATCTAACAAGTACATATTGAAACATCCATAAATGCTGCATTAAATGAAACTGCATTTAATACAACCAATTCACTAACCCGGGGCACTCTAAGAGGTTTAGCCCTCATTGGTTCAGTAAACAAGATGATAACGGGAGAAGCAAAACTAAGAAAAACTAGAAATTCCCTCTTTGCTTGCATCCTTCTTAAGATCTAATGTGTTGATGTTGAATGGATTCCACCTCCGATTGGGCCTACAATTTGCACTCTCCCCTCTCCTGATGATGAAGACGACTGTACAAAATCCGCCCCTTGACTCTCCTTTCCTTTGCCCCCAGCCCAGAGTGCTAAAACCCTAACTTTCAGTGCTTTTTAACCCGCTCTTGATGTGAGCACGGCCGTGCTTCAAGCCTTGCAGTTTGCGGCTAAATAGAAATTCTTTCAGCTCGCCAGGCTGTAATCTGCACGGGGTTGAACACGGGCGTATTGCGGCCATGTTGGCAGTTGCATGACCATGCTTAGAGACCTGAGAGTGTGCAGACTCTTACTGAATTCTCCTGTAATTTGCACGGCTTGGGGGCACGACTGTGCTTAGGCCGTGCTTGACTTCTCAAACGTTCTTCTAGGTCCTTTTTCTACCAAAATCACTTAGAAGCGCTTGTTATTGCTCCGGGACCTTGATAACTGCACAATGAATTAAAAATACCTCAAATAGCACTGAATTGAGAAAATAATGATATGAGGAGAAGGAAATATCGGGTATGTAAATGAGAAATATGTATATATATAAAATCATCAACTACTAACCTCACTTCTGTGAATGGTGGCCCTGGCCATATCCTTCCCCATCCATGCACGTTTGTTCAGCAGGTGAACACTATGGTCCCCCAATATGTCTTTCTGAATGTCGACAACTCTATACAAAGGTCGCTCCTTCAATTTTTGAATGACACTTTTGTAGACCCACTTCTTGTTTGATTTTAGATGTACTGTTGTGCCAATACCTCCACCGTAAATGTGTGTCCTGCTTTGTCTTCATCCGGAAGGCGGCTACATTTCCATATTTAGATGCATACACTCACCATTAGAAATCAAGAGCGGTGCACCTTACAGTGACCAAGATTTTGTCATTTTTTTATAAATACAAAATCAAAGTTGTCTTATGGTGGTGCTTCGCAAGACATTTTTGAACCAGTCTGTATTCTCAAAATGTAGGCCAACTTTCAAAGCCGGCAATACTAAGTGCTCCGGCGGGAAGTTGTTGGGAGAGAAATGTATCCATGTAGGCGTTCATGCTTTTGAAGAATGACTCCTTGGTAGACAACACATATTACAAATGAAAAATAGTCAACAAACAACATACAATACAGAGAAGATGAAAGAACTAAACATAACACTTATAATACACAGAAAAGTAACATAACATAGAGGAAAATAACATAATACATAAAAGGTAACGTAATACACAGGAAAGTAGAGTAATACATGGGAAAGTAACATAATATATAGACAAGTAGAGTAATACACGGGAAAGCTTTTCATAATAGACAAAAGAAAAAGTACTTAGCATAAGCACTCCTTGGTGTATTACGATGGGATCAATGAGCACGAGCTTCCACCCACAAAGCCACTCACGCCCTTGACGGTGATGTGGCGACAGTCTTATTGAAAGTCCGAAATATATGATGCATGTGCTGGAAATCAGCATCCGACTCAATAGGGCAAAGTGTTTTATATGATTCCCGAGTCACGAACTTCACTTCATCCTGAGAAATATCTAGTGCCCAACAGCGACATATCTCGCCTATGACTATCTCCCATGAGCTCAAGACGGTGAATTGAAGCAAATATCCTTCTCTTTTGTACCGAGACACAGCATAAAAAGTTTCCATTGATGATGAACAACTGCAGGAGATTTTAAAAAGTTTGTCAGGTTATGACACAACCACTCTTACTCTATACATGAAGACAATGAAAAACATAAGAAGAAGAGACAAAAAACAAAAAAAAATGACAACAAACCAGTCCAAGCTTACCAAGAACCATCTAAGGAGAATAAATGTTAAAACTTCTGACATGGAACCCTTTTCGGGATCGCCTCTGTATGACATACTCGAAATGGATGTAGCTTGGCGTGAGAAAGTCAGCATCATTACTTTAAAATAACATTTACCTTGTCTAGTTAGATGCATCTTTATTATCATATAAATTTGAATGAATCAATTCTAATAAACCCAAATGCTTAATAACAAATTTAAAACTTATTTTGTACTCAAATGTCACATATATCTATAATTAAACTTGAAAAAATTCAGGAAATAAATTATATATATTGTATGTTGACACACCCTTGCGTGTGTACTCCGCAAGTGCACGGGTGTCGAAGTAATAAAGTACCCAAACGGGTGGGTAGTCGAATCCACAGGGAGTAGACGTAAGAACAATCACACTTTGTTAAGTAATCAAAGATAAACCAATTGTTGTTGAAAGAAAATAAAATCAGAAAGTAGTAGAAACAAAGTGCTGAAAATGAAAGCTAGGTCGGAGAAATAGATCAATAAGAAGATGGGGTACTCGGACAATGCTCCCCCTAGAATCCTTGTTTCACGTGCAAGACTTCAAGTACTCTTATTCAATAGAGATTTCAAGAGTCGTGGAATCCAGAGATACAAGGTCCCAAATCTAAGGTCAACCTTGACTAGTCCCCTACGAGGTCCCGGCGGAGAGAAGACTCTCGACGCCTCACACCACGTATGACTGCGCTATGCTCTAGGGATTCCAAGTGGTAAACCCTATTCCCAACTATAGATCAATCCCTTTGGTCCAGGCGAAAGATCCCTAATCACAAATAAGTCCCGGCGGAAAGGCCTCTCTCAACGCCTAACTCTCTTTGAGATCGAAGGTAATACTTGGAATAAGAAGGTAGGGAGAACCACACCGGAGGGGAAAGGGGACGTGTCGCTACCTCTCAACTCACCCTCTCAACCCCCTCCAATCTTGATTAATCTAATCCTAATGGTGATGGTCACTCGTCAAAAGGATGATTGGATTAGCCCTCAACCCTAGTGTCACTCTAAGGGAGAAACAATTAAGCAAACAAGATTGAAACTCAAATTCAAACTCAAATTGAATAAAAGCATTTAAGTCAATGAAACACAGGAAATCTAGGGTTTACAAGTCCAAGTACCCACTAGGGGTTTAGCTCTCCATGGAGCAATACAAGTTCATCAAAATAAATGAAGATAAGTGCAAGAAATCCATAAAGAAAACCCCCTTAGGCTTCGTGTTGATAGACTATGGGAACTTCTCCTTCTTCTTCAAAGAATCCCTTCCTCCAAGCCTAAGGCCCACCTCGCCGAATCGAGTCGTCGAAGGCTCCCCCAATGGCTCTCCTTGGAAGGGAATGATGATGAAACCGGTGAAGAAGCGCCCCCAAAGTGTAGCAAGAACCTCCTGAACCCTAGCCGTCGCCCCCTTCCAAAGTTAGAAGATGATCCCCAGGATAACGCTTCAGAACGGCTTTATAATTGGCCATCTCGAGGATCCACACGGGCGTGTGGATAGTCCACACGGCCGTGTGGAAATTCCACACGGCCGTGTGGAAATTCCACACGCCCATGTGGATTTTCTGCCTTGTGAAATCTTCATACTAATCCTCGATTTCGCCCGTTTCTTCTCCTGAGGTCACATGGACGGACACACGCCCATGTGAAAGGTCAAGTGGCATTTCTTGATGATGGGAAACCTTGGAGAGCTTTTGAAATCTTTGAACCAATCGGAACGAGCGAGCATGACTGCCTTCGTGTCCTTCTACAAGAATTGTCTTGAAGCCTTTAGAAGTTGGCACATACCCCCTCGTTTGAACCCGATTTGTGTCTTGAACTTCGTATTTGCACAAAAGAGCTCCACATAGCACCATTATGACCTAATCTTGCTTTTCTTCGCGTAAACCTTTTTCACAACCCTAATTGCACGAAAGAACACAGAAACACACGAAATGAGAAATATAACCTGAAAACTGTGATGCTCATGCAGGGAAAAACATCTCAAATTATATGTACATGCAAGCACTTATCAAACTCCCCCACACTTAAGCTTTTTCTTGTCCTCAAGCAAAATTTATACAATAAAATCCACAAGTAGAGTGATAGAAGTGCTTAGCCTTAAGTTCACCAAAAAGTATGTAAGGAGAGTATTCTTAAACAAAGGAATAATTTGCAACATAGAAAGATAAAAACCGATGCTCTAGCAAAAACACGAAGCACAAAGAAAATAGAATCTGACTGCGTGTGTGTGTGTGTGTGCTTACTCATGCCAACCCTAAGTTTACTCTTAAAAGTTCTTATTGAAAAGGGCTTATTTAAGGACAAAAGTAGGTAGTAGCTGCACACAACCTCGAAGGTAGCCATTTCCCAAGATGCCTCTCGGGCGGCTTTCACACTTTGAGGTGGTAGCTCTTTCCACACGGGAGTGTTAGCTTTCACACGAGCCTATTAGATAGCTCTTTCTCTCCTTAGGGCATAGCTAGTATCCGACTTATGAGAGTAGTTGCATACAACATAGGTGGTAGCTCTTTCCACTCCGAAAACAAGTAAACAAATAAGGCATTCTTCCTTTGTTTTCTTCTTTTTTTTTTTTTTTTTTTTTTTTTTTTTCAAAATAAAGAAAATTAATGTCCTTTTGGCACTGAACTAGAGTTATCGGGGTTAACAGAGCAAGAAAGGTGTAAGTAATGCAATCGGACAAAAAATTTCTAAGTTTTTCGAGTAAACTAGAGCATGAGTACAAACGATGTTTAAAATTCTCCTAAATTCAAGACTGCAATCCTTGTCTTTTAAGGTGAACTATCATTGGCTAGATAAGCATATGAGTGATGAGCATACATACATAGAGAACGTGTGCAACGTGAACTCCCCCCACACTTAAGATGTACAATGCCCTCATTGTACGCATGCAAGCATACAAAAACAGAATATAAATAAAACATGAGGGCGTGGGGATTAAAAACAACACTCCCCGATCTCCGAGTGTGGTAGTTGAATGGAGGTGTGAAGGTGGGAAGTGGAGTTGCGTAGGGTTGTGAAGCTCACACGGCCGTGTGGAAATTCCACACGGCCGTGCCTATGACCATTTCTCAAAACCAAGTTGACAAGTCTATCTCGCACATCACAAAAGGGGTTCGGTGGATTTCAACAAAAGCTACGATTAAAAGAGTACAAAAATTAAACAAGCCAAACACAAACTCAACAAAGAACATGAAAAGAAAGCAGTAAGATAACTCTCGGAAGGTGTAACCTTTACCGAGTACACAAAGACTCAACACAAAAGAAAGTACAAGGGAATAAAAAGAAAGAATGAAAGACGCATCAAGCGTCGGCATCTGGTGCTGCTTTGGGAATCTTTGGGGAGGCGTAGGGTGCTCGGGGTGTGGACGGCGGAGTGGAATCGCTACCTCTCGCCATCAACCGGTGGAGTGAAGTGATGCGCGTCATCATCTCCGAGTGGTACTCGGCCATGCGAGCGAGAACCTCGGTGTGGTTCGCTGCCTGAGTCACTCGCATGGTGGCGAGATCGATCCGAAGAGTCCCCACAAGGCGAAGTGGCCCCTCAACTCGTCCTATGCGAGCTGGAGGATACGGGGCCCCCCCCCTCCCCTTTGTTGGTTTTCCGCCTCCATGGGTGCGGGTTGTGATGATGGCCCCCGCCCGGGCTCCTCCCCGAGTCTTCATCTTCGTCCTCGGAACTCCTCGGACTCATCCGGGAATGGAAAAAAGAAAGTACTTGGGGGGGGGGTCCCGCAAGCGCACGGGTCGTCAAGTAATACCTCTCACGCACGCGTGAGAGGGTCGTATTCCCCGGGGTCCGAGAATCTATCCTTACTTCCTTCTCGCAATGTTGTCTAGCCGAACAATTTCGAGAGTAAAGGAAGAAAATGCAAAAACAAGAAATAAATGCAATTCGAAAGCTAATTAAACGGGGCAATAGAAAGTGTGAAATCGGGGTGAGAAAGCGGTCCCGGATAAGGATCCCCTCGGGTGGCCCCGATGCCTTGGGTTAACATGTAAATGGCTTGTTGGACCGAGAAAACCCTAGATTAGGTCAACCCGATGGTCACGTGGCCCCTAATCGCGAGTATCTGAATACGGGCTCTACCCGTATAAATCCTCATACGATTGCAAAGGGTGAGGTGGTTTTCTCAAACTAAGGTTGAACTACAAATAAGCAATTAACCCTAGAATTGGAGGGTACAAATACCCGATGGTCACGGCGTATTTATACGTATTTCCCTTCCAAGCTTGGTGAGTCTAACACTAGGGCAATGGTCATGCAACCTAGTATTGGCTAAGTAGAGATACACGAGTTCTCATGCATACCCTAACATTCAAAAGCACCAAACAAGGATCACAAACAAGTCTACAAACATTAATTGAAGCCAAGCATCCAAAATACACAAGTTCACCCCCAAGGTTCACCTACATCCGGTGACCTTGGGGTTTAGTTGTTCATAATATCAAAATACATACTCAAAGGCATGAAAACAACTAAAGAAAGCATAATCACTCCCTCAAATACGAAAATGGAGTTCGAAGACGCCACTCAAGAGGTGGCTTCTCTTGTCTTCAACCCTCCTTCAATGATGCCCTAGAGTAGGATCTTGCTCCCAAACGCACTCTCCTCCAAGATCTCGCCGTGAAAACGCCCTCAAAGCCCTCCTCCAAGCCGGATTTTTAGATGGTTGTGTGGAGCTCCAAGGAAGAAGACTTCTCTTCCTCAAAATGCCCTAGAAAAGCCCTTTAAATCAAGACATCGCGATGCCTTGCGGGTGGCCTTGCGGGCGCAAGGTTGCCCGCAAGGCATCCAGAGAGTTTCTCGGGGATTTTTCCATTCGAGCTACAGTACCCTCTACAGTTTTTTTTTTTTTTTTTTTTTTTTTTTTTTTTTTTTTTTTTTTTTTAATTTTTTTTTTTTTTTTTTTTTTTTTTTTTTTTTTTTTTTTTTTTTTTTTTTTTTTTTCTAAAAAAAAAAAAAAAAAAAAAAAAAAAAAAAAAAAAAAAAAAAAAAAAAAAAAAAAAAAAAATATAAAAAAAATTTATTTATTTTTTTTTTTTTTTTTCCCCTCCTTCCCATAAGGGGGGGGGGGGAGAATCTCCCCAAACCAAAAACCTTCCTTTTTTGGGGGGGGGGTGGGGGGGGGGAAAAAATTCCCCGTGCCTCGAAAAATCAGCTACCACGTAACCCAGGTGCGGGGGCAGGCTTTGGACCATAGAGTACAAATAGAGGAGGTCCAAGCCCCCAATACGCGCGTCTTTGTCTCCCCCGAGTAATAGACCTGCTCAGGATGGCATGAATGTACCTGTGGGCGGGGCGGAGGAGCAAAGACGCCTTGGTCAACCCGGGCTCGTACTCGTATATCTCCACACAAGCATCCGGCAAACCCGTCTTGGAGTGACACGGAAAGGATAGTCGAATGGCAGCTGCGCGTACTCCTCCGTGTGGATGAAGTCTCGATCGTACAAGCCGAGGGCGACGGCAAAATCTGCCAAGCTCATGCTGTGATATCGCCCCAAAGATGCGGAATCGAACCGTGTCCGGTCGGTGGTAGTCGGTGTGGGAGCGATCAAACTCAAATGTCGCGAGGACTTCGAAAGTGAGATCGCGAGTGGTCGGGTCTTTGATGCACAATAGTCGCTCCCACCCGCCAACAGCAATAAGCTCACGGACCTCATCCGCCAACTCGGCTGCACGCGCATGTTCTATTGCCTCCAAAGCTTGCAAGTCGGGAATGCGTGTCTGGCCAAACTTTAACTTTGAAAGTCGATCAAACCGTGCTTGATGTTCGGGCACGGCGAACTCGAATGGTGCGGGCGAGAGATCACGGGACTCCCGGACCTCATGGGCCTCACGAGGGCGCTTATGAGCGAGTTTCTTCGTTCTTGGGGCCATTCCTGTGCATAAGAAAGGTAAGGAAGTTAATTCAGAGCTTAAAATAGGTTCCCAGGATTCCACATGGCCGTGTGGAATTTCCACGCGGCCGTGTGTCTCCTCTGGTTACCCAAAAACAAAGAAACAGCCAATACACACGGCCGTGTGGAATTTCCACACGGCCGTGTGTCTCCTCTGGAACGCAGAGGGGGCACCCCGATAATCCACACGGCCGTGTGGAATTTCCACACGGCCGTGTGGATCTTCGACCATGGCCAAAGCACCATGGTGAATCCACACCCCTTTATACAATCATCCACAAATTTGAGCACAAGTGTTTTAAGCAATAATCTAAGTATTAAACACGAAAATAGCATGCAAAAACACAAGATTCAACATCCACAACAACTAATGAAGGTTTCATGGCAAAAAGAGGGGAAGAAGGCTTACCGGAGGAGATGAGTCCAATCTAACAATGTAGTAACGAGTAAGGCCCACAAATCCTTTAAATAAGCGAGAGAATGGAAGGAGAAGAGCAACCGTCACGACCTTTGAAGAGCAGGCGTTTGAAGGTGAAGGGTTGCTTGGGGGGTTATAAAGAGAAAGTCCCCTTTTCATGTTTAAGTACCCCACACGGCCGTGTGAAAATTCCACACGGCCGTGTGGATTCTCTGTATGGCCTTATAAAACTCCCCGAAATTCCACACGGCCGTGTGGAATTTCCACACGGCCGTGGGGATTCTCTGTATTGTAAAGATTTGTACTAAATAAATCCACATGGCCGTGTGGAATTTCCACACGGCCGTGGGGATTCTCTGGATGAGAAAATTCCTTCACAATTTCATCCACACGGCCATGTGGAATTTCCACATGGCCGTGTGCTTCCATTCTTCAACTCAAAAATAGTCCAAACTCTGCAGAAATTAATGAAAACACATGGAACGACTGCAGAAGTTGAAAACTAAGACGTTTACGATTTAAAATCTCGCACAATTCACAGGAATACCACCTAACTTGCCATAAATGATGAACACATAGAAATGCACTACCAGCAATAAATCTACACATTACAAACTAAACAAAAAAAATGCAGAAATAAAACTAACTACAACACAAGCAAAGAGTTCTAAAAATTGGGTTGCCTCCCAATAAGCGCTTGTTTTACGTCACTAGCTTGACGTACCTGCCTCTCTAGACTCAAGGGGGGTCATGCAACAAAAATACCTCTGCACCTTCAGCACTAACCTCACCACCAAAATATGGCTTCAGACGATGCCCGTTTACTTTGAAAGTACCTCTATCTGGGTGAGTGATTTCAATTGCCCCCTGCGGTGATGCTTGAGTTACGGTGTATGGCCCAAACCACCTAGATTTTAACTTTCCGGGAAACAGTTTGAGTCGTGAGTTAAATAACAAAACTTCATCCCCCACCTTGAACTCTTTCGGCGTTTTGATATGCTTATCATGCCGCTTGCGTATCCTTTCCTTGTAGATTCGGGCATTTTCGTATGCTCTCAGTCTCCATTCATCAAGCTCATTGATCTGGTGCTTCCGTTGTTCCCCAGCTCGAGAAAGGTCAAAATTCATTGTCTTGAGTGCCCAATAAGCTCGATGTTCTAATTCAACAGGAAGATGACAAGATTTCCCATAGACCAGATTGTAGGGTGTAGTTCCAATAGGAGTTTTATATGCAGTCCGGTAAGCCCATAACGTGTTATCCAACCGTTCCGACCAATCCCTTTTCCCATGTTCTACCGACTTGGTCAAGATCCTCTTCAGCTCCCTGTTAGTAACCTCTACTTGGCCACTTGTCTGCGGATGATAGGGGGTAGCGAGACGATGATGCACTCCGTATCGCTTTAACACTTTTTCGAACCGACTATTACGAAAATGTGTTCCTCTATCACTAATAATGATCCTAGGTGTTCCAAATCGGGAGAAAAGCTTCTTGAGAAATTTAACTACAGTCCTCGCATCGTTTGTAGGTAATGCCCGAGCTTCCACCCACTTCGATACATAATCCACTTGCTACAAGAACATATTTGTTCCCATTGGAGCCCGGGAATGGTCCCATGAAATCAATTCCCCACACATCAAAAACCTCACAGAATTGAATAGGATTTTGTGGCATCTCATCACGCCGAGAGAGGTTCCCCGTCCGTTGGCAATTGTCACAACGAAGAACATACCGATGAGCGTCCCGAAATAGTGTTGGCCAATAGAATCCTGCAGCAAGCACCTTTTCGGCTGTCCTACCGTAAGCATAGTGACCCCCGGTTGGGCCTCGAATGACAGTGTGTTAAAATATTCCAGCCTTCTTCCCGAGAGACACAAGGTCGGATTACATGATCTGCACAAATCCGGAACGAAAAGGGGTCATCCCAAAAATAGTTCTTTAAGTCACCGAAAAACTTTTTCTTTTGCTGAAAAGTAAGACCCCGCTTAAGAACCTTTCCCGACAAATAGTTGGCAAAATCCGCAAACCAAGGTGTTTTCTCTTCTCGCCGATCCGCCACGAATTATGTATAAGTGCTCTTCCCGGGAATGAGTCGTTAATCTCCGGCTTTGATGCCTTGTAACCCTCACGACCTTCTAACCTAGAGAGGTGATCAGCGGCTACATTTTCCACGCCCCTTTTGTCCTTGATTTCCATGTCAAACTCTTGTAGAAGAAGAACCCAACGGATCAACCTCGGTTTGGCATCGGACTTGCTCATGAGATAACGCAAGGCGGAATGATCTCGTGAAGACAGTGACTCGGGATAAGATCGGATATGGCCTGAACTTATCAAATGCGTAAACCACTTGCTAGCAACTCTTTTTCTGTAGTAGTATAATTTTCTTGTGCGCTTGTGAGTGTTTTACTCGCATAATAGATGGGCTGAAAATGTTTGTTCTTCCTCTGACCCAGCACTGCCCCAATTGCATAATCACTGGCGTCGCACATGAGCTCAAAAGGAGCGTTCCAATCTGGTGTAATCAAAATTGGTGCTTGAGTCAACTTCTCCTTCAGCAGGTTAAATGCAACTAAACATTCGTCCCCGAACTCAAAAGATGCATCTTTTTCAAGAAGTTTGGTTAAAGGTTGAGAGATTTTTGAAAAATCTTTAATGAATCGCCGATAGAAACCTGCATGCCCAAGAAAGCTGCGAATTCCCTTCACATTAGTTGGCGGGGGAAGTTTCTCGATCACCTCAATTTTCGCCTTGTCCACCTCCATCCCATCTTTGGAAATTTTATGCCCTAAAACTATTCCTTCTTGGACCATGAAGTGGCATTTCTCCCAGTTCAACGCCAAATTGGTTTCTTCACATCTCTTGAGGACCCTTTCCAGATTCTGCAGACAGCTATCAAATGAGTCCCCGAACACCGAAAAATCATCCATAAATACTTCCATGATGTTTTCCAAAAGATCGTCAAATATAGCAGTCATGCATCGTTGAAAAGTGGCTGGAGCATTACACAGCCCGAAAGGCATCCTTCGGTATGCGAAAGTCCCGTAGGGACAAGTGAATGTAGTTTTTTCTTGATCCTCGGGTACAATGGGGATCTGAAAATATCCCGACATACCGTCAAGGAAGCAGTAGAAATTATGCCCAGCTAACCTTTCCAACATCTGGTCAATGAATGGCAACGGAAAATGATCCTTTCGAGTTGCGTCATTTAGCCTTCGTAATCAATGCATACTCTCCACCCCGTGATCGTTCCGGTTGGGATTAACTCATTACGTTCATTCTTCACTACAGTCATTCCTCCTTTCTTAGGGACCACCCGAGTGGGACTCACCCACGCACCGTCGGAGATCGGATAAATGATACCCGCATCCGGAAGTTTAACTACCTCTTGCCTTCACCACCTCCTTCATGTTTGGGTTCAAACGACGTTGAGGCTGGATCACTGACTTATAATTATCCTCCATCAATATTTTATGAGTGCGAGAATGACGGATTTATACCTTTAATATCAGAAATTTTCCAAGCAATGGCAGTCTTATGCTTCTTCAACATATTCACTAATTTATCCTTTTGAGACACGGATAATCTCGAAGATATAATGACCGGGAGTTTTGATCCTTCACCTAAGAATGCATATTCCAAGTGTTCTGGTAGTGTTTTAAGCTCCAGATCAGGTGGGTCTTCAATGGATGGTTGTAACCTTTTTCCCTTCTGTCTATCAATTTCCTCAAAATGTTCAGATTCTTCTTCTGAGATTTCCTCTAAGCTCCCTTCTTGGATGTGTGTGCCTTGTTGGGTTTTGAGATTTTCTATGTCTCCCACCCCACTTTCTTTGTAGGTTTCATTGGTGACGCCCAAAGAGAAAATTTCTTGCTCTTCACCCTTATTAGAAGAATCAAATCGATTAAGGGCCTCTTCTAAACTTTCCTCTATTTCTCCCTTTATACAACCCCGTGTTGCTTCTTCAAATTGAGTGAGTACTCTGAATAAATCACAATCTTGTCCCTCAGTAACTCTATCTATATTCAGGTTAACCTTCCTCACACAATAGTTTGTTTCAGCTGAATTTCGTAAGTAACTATGTGGATATGATTCCTTGGTGAACCAATTCATTTTCTGCTCAACGTCTCTCACCATTCCGGTTATCTTCTCAAACAGTTCTGCTCCGTCGATCATGATTCCTACAGGATTGAATAAGAGCAACAACCTTAGAATAGCGGAGAATGAAGAAAATTGATTATGTATAAGGAAATAAAGATTAGAATAATGGAAGTAAAAGAAGTGTGAAATAGGATGTACGAAAAATGACTAGCGAAACAAAGTGTAAAAATTCCTAAAACGCCTAACTCCCCGGCAACGGCGCCAAAAACTTGACACACCCTTGCGTGTGTACTCCGCAAGTGCACGGGTGTCGAAGTAATAAAGTACCCAAACGGGTGGGTAGTTGAATCCACAGGGAGTAGACGTAAGAACAATCACACTTTGTTAAGTAATCAAAGATAAACCAATTGTTGTTGAAAGAAAATAAAATCAGAAAGTAGTAGAAACAAAGTGCTGAAAATGAAAGCTAGGTCGGAGAAATAGATCAATAAGAAGATGGGGTACTCGGACAATGCTCCCCCTAGAATCCTTGTTTCACGTGCAAGACTTCAAGTACTCTTATTCAATAGAGATTTCAAGAGTCGTGGAATCCAGAGATACAAGGTCCCAAATCTAAGGTCAACCTTGACTAGTCCCCTACGAGGTCCCGGCGGAGAGAAGACTCTCGACGCCTCACACCACGTATGACTGCGCTATGCTCTAGGGATTCCAAGTGGTAAACCCTATTCCCAACTATAGATCAATCCCTTTGGTCCAGGCGAAAGATCCCTAATCACAAATAAGTCCCGGCGGAAAGGCCTCTCTCAACGCCTAACTCTCTTTGAGATCGAAGGTAATACTTGGAATAAGAAGGTAGGGAGAACCACACCGGAGGGGAAAGGGGACGTGTCGCTACCTCTCAACTCACCCTCTCAACCCCCTCCAATCTTGATTAATCTAATCCTAATGGTGATGGTCACTCGTCAAAAGGATGATTGGATTAGCCCTCAACCCTAGTGTCACTCTAAGGGAGAAACAATTAAGCAAACAAGATTGAAACTCAAATTCAAACTCAAATTGAATAAAAGCATTTAAGTCAATGAAACACAGGAAATCTAGGGTTTACAAGTCCAAGTACCCACTAGGGGTTTAGCTCTCCATGGAGCAATACAAGTTCATCAAAATAAATGAAGATAAGTGCAAGAAATCCATAAAGAAAACCCCCTTAGGCTTCGTGTTGATAGACTATGGGAACTTCTCCTTCTTCTTCAAAGAATCCCTTCCTCCAAGCCTAAGGCCCACCTCGCCGAATCGAGTCGTCGAAGGCTCCCCCAATGGCTCTCCTTGGAAGGGAATGATGATGAAACCGGTGAAGAAGCGCCCCCAAAGTGTAGCAAGAACCTCCTGAACCCTAGCCGTCGCCCCCTTCCAAAGTTAGAAGATGATCCCCAGGATAACGCTTCAGAACGGCTTTATAATTGGCCATCTCGAGGATCCACATGGGCGTGTGGATAGTCCACACGGCGGTGTGGAAATTCCACACGGCCGTGTGGAAATTCCACACGCCCATGTGGATTTTCTGCCTTGTGAAATCTTCATACTAATCATCGATTTCGCCCGTTTCTTCTCCTGAGGTCACATGGACGGACACACGCCCATGTGAAAGGTCAAGTGGCATTTCTTGATGATGGGAAACCTTGGAGAGCTTTTGAAATCTTTGAACCAATCGGAACGAGCGAGCATGACTGCCTTCGTGTCCTTCTACAAGAATTGTCTTGAAGCCTTTAGAAGTTGGCACATACCCCCTCGTTTGAACCCGATTTGTGTCTTGAACTTCGTATTTGCACAAAAGAGCTCCACATAGCACCATTATGACCTAATCTTGCTTTTCTTCGCGTAAACCTTTTTCACAACCCTAATTGCACGAAAGAACACAGAAACACACGAAATGAGAAATATAACCTGAAAACTGTGATGCTCATACAGGGAAAAACATCTCAAATTATATGTACATGCAAGCACTTATCATATGTTGCATGATATGATGATCACCTATACGTCCCAAGATGCAAAAAAATTAAAATCATCAATAGGATAACTAGAACGGACTTTCATCAGACACACTTAGAATTGATCAATTGCCTACATTCTACATAACCCTCAACAACCATAAACTTTTCCTAAAGATGATCATTTTTGGAAAAATTCATGGTCGTCTTTAGAAAAATTGTTAATGATACAAGGTTTAATGGCCAGTAACATTTAATTTAGTATCAAACAACTTGATGATCAATTCTCTGAATCAAATGTAACTTTAAACCGGTGGTCACTAAGTTGTTTAATAGATACAAGGCTCTTCCTCATTCTTAGAATATGTTGGATATTTTTAAAAATAAATTCTTTCCAAATAAATGAAACTACCGTCCAAAAGCCGATCATGACATGATTACCATAACAATAGTTTTTCCTAAATTCATTCCATCATGTGTCTTAAATGCACTTCTATATGAAATCTTACAGCTATTGCTCTTAAATCAAGCCACCAACTTTTGTTCATGTTAGCCATAAGATCTGTATGCAACAAGATCATCTTTTGAGCACATTAGGCTTTGGTCTTTTTTGCTTCTTCTTGAATGACATTTGCTTAATGTCCCATTTTTCCACATAAAGCTCAGGCTATTTTTTCTCGTGGTTGAGATTCTTGATGAAGTTTTTTCTGTTTCTTTTAAAATTTTGAATGACCATTTTTTTTTTCTTTTGTGAAGTTTATTTTTTTCTCTCCCTCGGTAGTACTTTTATATGATATACCAAGTACATCGGTGCCTGGTGTTAGATGTGCTATGACAAGCACAGTATACTCAAAAAACGATATTAGCATGGGAGATAAACGATATAAAATAACACATTATTACACAGCTTTATTCAAATCTTGCAAAATACTACAAAGATAGCCATTTATACAAGCTTTACAAACAACTCTTGACATTCCATAGCTTTCACATTTAACACTACTTAACTCACCAATCTATTATTCAATAAAAACTGGTAACTCATGTAAATTATGACTCTTAAAATTTCAAACTCTAAACCTTATAACTCTTATCTTAATTGCGTGTAACTCCAATTTCATTAGAGAGTAACTCCTCATCTTATTAACACAAATCCTTCTCAATTTTATAATTTAAATATTTAAGTTGATTTCTTAAACATTGACCTCATTAAACTTAAACATATTGTTAAGTTGTTAAACATGACAACTGTAGCTAGCTGGAAAAGCACAAGCAACTCTTGATGTCATGAAATCAAGATTTTCTTCGAGATCTCTTTCATCCATCCTTTCCTCTAACTTTTTCCACTCTTTATTGATCTCAGTGAGTCTTTTCCACAATTCTTCATTAGCTTTCTTTGTCTTCAAACTCATATCTGACGCTCAATTAGTTTTTCTCGTTCACATATCTTCCAATATTATGGCCATATTGCCCTAGATTCCTTATCACTCCCAAAGAGACATTATTCTCAAGCTTCTTCTTTAAATATGTATCGACTCCATACAATGTATGATTTCCTAGCTTATCCTCATTTCTTATTTTCACAACGAAAACAATATGTGGCCAGGACCAAATCTTTCACAAAAACATTTTGGAAAATAAACTTAAACATTTTAATTAAAAATATGAGATAGATGAGGGTCAAAAAGGCAAGGAATTACTCTCGAATAAAATGAGAGTTACATACTATTAAGATAGGAGTTATAAGGTTTGGATTTTAAAATTTCAAAGTCGTGAGTTATGAGTTACAAGTTTTTATTGAAGAATATCGGTGTGTTAAATAGTATTCAATGTGAGAGTTATAGAATGTCAAGAGTTATTTGTAAAACCTATATAAAAGCTATCTTTGTAGTATTTAGCAAAAAGTAATGATTTTATTAAAGGTTTGTAAAAGTGTGTTCTTTTATATTTTTTATCTCCCTCTTCCTAATATTCTTTCTTGTGCATACTACGCCCACCATAGCTTCTAACAATGGTATTAGAGCCCTAGATTGACAAGATTTTGGAAAGTAGAGATAAAGATAGACTGCTCAACATTATTAGAAGAAGACCTCCGAGACTCCAGTTCTTAATTGAAGCACAAGACAAAGCAAGTACAAGGACCTAAGGCCTCTGAGGCTCCAAACCTGGAGTTCAACTCAGACAAAATAAAAGTCAAAGGAGGAAAGTGACAGCTGTAAGGAAAGCTCCACGAAGAAAGAAAGCCAAAGAAAAATCTTCAAAGTATCACATAAGCCAGAAAAGTGAGGAAATGGAGTGCGAGAGAACCATTATTGTGTTAATGCTGTTTAAAGTCATGCTCAAGGAGATATTAGAGAAATTGAATCTTCCACCCATTAGGTATCATTGTGAACAGTTTGATCCGAATCACTTCTTTTTGTTGTGAAAATAATGTTTGAGGATAAGCTAGGAAGTTACGAATTGTATGGAGCCTGTGCATATATAAAGGGTAGGCTGAGAATGGTGTCTCATTGTGAGAGGTAAGGCATCTAGGACAATATTACCTTAATATGCAAGAGATGTGAACGAGAAAAAGCTACTTGAACTCAAATATGAGTTTAAAGATATGAAAGAAGCTAATGAAGAATTGTGGAAAAACCTCATTGAAAATAATACCAAGTTGAAATAGTTGAAGGAAAGGATGGCAAAAAAGATCCTGCAGAAGATCTAAATTCTTTGTCATCAAGTGTTGTCAAGTTTAATAACTTAACAACATGTTTGACTTTAAGGAGGGATGTTGGAAACATAAACTTAAACATTTTAAAAATAGACAGTGAGAAGAATTTGGGTCAATAAGATGAGTAGTTACTCTCTAAAAAAATGAGAGTTACATGCTATTAAGTGGGAGTTATACAATTTGGAATTGGAAATTTGAAGAGTCATGAGCTGTCAAAGTTACTAGTTTTTTGGTAATAAATTGGTGTGTTAAGAAATGCTAAATGTGAGAGTTATGGAATGCCAAGAGTTGTTTATAAAGCCTATATAAACGGCTACCTCTATAGTATTTGTAATAGGTGTGGATTTCAATAATTTTTTGTAAAAGAGTGTTATTTCTTGTCTTTTATTTGTCTTTTCCTACTACCTTCTCCTGTAGTAGACTGTACATCATCTTTTGACTGGGCGCACATGCTGTTTAGGCACCAGAGAATGGATAAGTGCTTGAATGAATGTATTTGATAATTATTACTTATAGCACTTTCCATGTAATTATTGAATACATAATTGAATTTGATGCTTAATTCGCTTCTATTTCGTATTCAGGCTAGAATGTAGACATATAAATGAAGAGGAACAAGGTCGAGGCAATTTAGGCACATTTTGGAAGTAAGATAGCATTTTCAGAGGGACTTACGGTCCAGCTTACGGGTGTCCTTTCGGTCGTACTGTAGCACTGTAATGTAGCAAATCCCTGTTCATGGCACTGTTACGGCACTTTTACAGGCGTAACACCCAGACAGAGGAGGTTACAGGAACCCTTACGGGCACGCTTACAGCCGTAAGCAGGGACCTAAGAATGCCCTTACGGCCATAAGAACTCCCGATTTTTGAGTTATAAAAGCTACAAACTAGGGCTTTTGGAGGGGCTTCTTCTCGAGTTCTAAGTCGCCCTTTAGGCGGCGATTTAGAGGGCTTCACGACAGATCTTCCCCGGTGGAAGAGAGGAAAGGGGAGATTCTAAACGAAGGTTCAAAGTTTCAAGGGAGCCGTTCGTGCGGAGATCTCGACTGTGATATTTGGGAATCTTTGAAGAACTTCATCCATCCAAGAGATCGCATGCTTTGAGGGAGTGTTACCATTCTCTTTATGTATTTCATTTATTTGGATTGGATTGTTGTTCTCCACTAATAGAGAACTAATTGTGATGGTGTTTGGGCATGTGAATACTTGGATTATTGAATTGTTGGAATTCTATTTTGTTATTAATTCCAGTGATTTGTGAGTTTCAATCTTGTTTGTATCTTATTCAATTGTGTCTGACAATCGTGATTGAGTTTGGATTATACTGAGGTGAGTGACAGGCCCTTTAGTGTAAGGCCACCCAAGATTGAAGAGGGTAGAGAGAGTGAGCCTGTAGGTAGAGGATTGTTCTCTTTCCGCTTCGTGTAGATCATCCTACCTTTGTGTTCCTGCGAGCTCCTAGCAATCATGTTGATGAGCGCATTTCATATATATGTATCGCATGCTTTACCCTCATCATTATTGAATATTTTGGCTGTAATTCTCCAAGTACGGTGCTATTTGAGGTATTCGTTGTTCGTCATGCAGATATCAAAGTCCTGAAGTAAGAAGAAGCGTTTTTGGAACAATTTTAGAAGCTAAAGGACTTAGAAGAAACCTCATCAAGCTCAGTGCGGCTTGAACACGCCCGTGCTGTTTCCCGTGCAAAGTGCAGAAGAATTCAACCATGATTCAGCACAGCCTGAGTCCGCTGAGCACGGGTGTGAAAACCTCAGCACGGTCGAAGCACGCCCGTGCTGTTTCCCGTGCAAATTACAGGAGAATGCAGCCACAGATCAGCACAGCCAGAGTTCGCTGAGCACGGTCGTGAAACCTCAGTACGGTCAAAGCACGCCCGTGCTGTTCCCCGTGCAGATTACAGGAATGTGAGTTTTCTGAAGAGCTATTTGGCCGTAATCTGCACGGCCTGAAGCACGGCTTCAACACGCCCGTGCTCACATCGAGAAGACTTTAAAACCCTAGAAACTCAGTTTCTAGGGGGACTTTTAGTGGGCGAACTTTGGGAGAGAGAAAGGGAGAGCTTTGGGGGTTCATCCTCCACTTCATCAAGGGAATGCCAAGCGTATGGTAGGCCGATCGGGAGGAGATTACATGACATTGTAGATCCTTCGACAACCTCAAGGATGCAAGAAATTAGGGAGTTTTCAATTCCTTGTCTTTTAATTTCTTTGGCATTGTGTTTGTTGGTTGTCATCATGAGGGGCTAAACTCTTAAGGGAGCCCCGGGGTTGGTTGTATGACGTTGTAGCTTGAACTTATTATCTTTACTTGCAGTATTTATGAATGTCTTGTTCCTCTCAATAAATCAAGGTTATTGGCTATCTTGTATGTGGTTTAGTGCTTGATTCTTGGTAGTTAGGTTCTCCTATCTAGGTTTGTGAATCATTATTGATTGTTGCAAGCAGCGGGAGTTCAACTTAGGGCTCGGCAGCGCTAGAAACCACATGCTTATAGCATAACTAGGTTTAGAACTGAAGACATCTCTGATAATTACTGAGAAAGACCGAGTTAGTGAACGTCGGAATTCCAACCCCGGGGCCTCATCTCCTCCATCGAGTCAAACCTCAATCTTCCCTTGGTGAACTTTTTATTCCCTTAATCTCCTCGAAGTTAGTCCAAAGTCAATTCCTTCATCTTCGGTTTGGTTAGATATTAAGTAGGACGTCAGTATTAGAAGCTATACCAGTCCCTGTGGATTCGACTACCCGACCTTTTGGGTACATTATACTACTATTCCAACCCCGTGCACTTGCGGTTACGCAAGGGGCGTACCATATGTAACCCTTTAGTTGAGAGAATTCTCCTTTAGGTCAATTGTATGGGGTTAGGGGGTGTTTCACTCGAGAGAGGATTCAACCTATGTTTAGGAACCCAAGTTGATCATTAAGGAAACCCTAGATCGTAATGCACCTGCCGAGATACCTTGTGTCGAGAAAGTTCTCCGCTTGTTACTTTTGGTGAGGTAGGCACTGATGGCCATGGAGTGGGTCAGTGGGTATTAGGTTTCGCACGACTCAAAATTACTAGGTTAGCAAGTGTGTTTGAATTCCCGTGTTTTATAGAAATATCTAGGTAGGATCATCGCCCGAATACCATGTTACATTTATTATTATTTCTTCTCGTCTTTTTGCTTTTCATTTCATTCCCATTCTTAATTAGGCTAGATAACATAGAGTTGGCTATTACTAGTGCTTCTGCTCCCTGTGGTTCGACAATCCGACCCTTCACTGGGTCCACTTTATTACTTGACGACCCGTGCACTTGCGGTGACGCAAAGGGCGTGTCAAGCACCCATCTACTTGATTTATTATATATCTACATGAACGCATTGATGCTTCATTGGCTGTTGGCTGAAGGTGCACTCTGTTTAGGAGCCTGAATGCTGTCTTTTGACTTATTTCTATTTACAGCCTATATCATGTCTCCCGGTATAGTCTACATGTCATGATGTCACTAAGGTTATAGCTCGCAAGAATCAAAACTTCTTAAAGGCCCATTGAAAGTAGCCCTTAACAGGTTAAGATTAGTTTCAACATGATGGGTTGGTCAAAGTGTGTGAGAAAGAAGTCTTGTGATAAAGTGTGTGGAAAACACTAGAGATAAAATAAGGCTTTCAATTAAGTGCAAAAAAATAATTTACAACTCATATCTATCATTCTTTCAAGGTAGAAGATTCTCAACAAGATGATCATAGCTATCATAAGTAAATTTTGCATGCAAATGTATGAAATACCCCATCCCCACACCTAGAGTCATGCATTGCTGTCAATGCACATAAATCAGCAACCCATGGTGAAAAAATAAAAAAGGAACAGACGAGAAGGGTATAAAGAAACTTCCCTAATTCATCCATAATGATATGTGCTCAATAACTTGAACACGAGGTATGGCCCGTACTAGGTGGTGAATCCGGCCTTGAGGAGGGTGGTAGGGGTGCATATCATTCCCTAGAATCCCTGTAAGGATAATAGGGCTCATCACATTGATAAGTGTCTAAATATATGTATTTATATGCTGTATTCTTATAGTATTTTGCATGTACTGGGATGAACCGATGCCCGTTTTGCATTTAAATTAGTTTTATTTATGTTATAGGCCTTGAAAAAGCCAAAATGAGCTCAAGAACGTATTTAAGAAGAAATCCGTATCAAATACGATGTTTCCAAGCTTCATCACTGTAGCAGTACAATAAACGAATTAATGTAGCAATATTACGGTAGCAGTATTGTACATGGTACTGTAGCACCAGAGATAATTTTTCTGCGAAAGGACTGGGAGCCTTCCGAGTGTCCTTGCGCCCGCAAGGCTGCTCGTAAGGCAGCCCGAAAAAGGTTTTAAAAGGCAAAAGCTCAAAATCCAACTTCCCTTGATGTAGACTAGAGGTGTGACGAGAATCCAGAGGATTGGCGCCGACGAACTCCTAGATGCTCTAATTTGAGTGTAACCTTCTTCTCCCTTGGATTTGCCCCTCCAATTCGCTCTCCTCCGCAGCCTTGAAGCCCTAAATAAAGGTGATGAAGAAGGGTGGCCAAAAGCCCCCTTCAATGATGCCCTAATCTTCTTTTAAAGAACATCCGCCCGAGCCTTGCGGGAGTAAGGATGCTATAAGGCTCCCAGGTTTTTCCCAGAAAATTGTATTCGTGGTACTACAGTGCCTTGCTACAGTAATATGCTCTAAAAAAGCCATTTTTGGTGTCGATTTCTTCGTAAATGCGTTCTTCAACTTGCTTTGGCTTCTTCAAGGCCTGTAACACAAATAAAACCAATTTAAATGAAAAACGGGCATCGGTCCTCAAAATACATGCAAAATACTATAAGAATAAAGCGTATAAATACATACTTTTAGACGCTTATCACATATACAAAGAAAAAGCCTAAGAATGATGTCGAACTACAAGTGATAAGGCATCTACGACAATATTACAATATCATGATAAGAGATGTGAACAAGAAAAACATAGTGGAACTCAAACATGAGTTTACAAATATGAAAGAAGTTAAGAAGAATTGTGGAAAAGCCTCACTGAAACCTCTAAGGAGTTGAAAGAGTTAAAAGAAAGGATAGTGGAAAGAAATCTCGATGAAGATCTTTCTTCTCCGTTATCAAGTGTTGTTCAGGATTTTCTAACCGGTTGCAGTTCTCATGTCTAAGAAGTTGACAACATGTTAAAGTTTAAGGATGGAAGTCAGACAAATAAACTTAAAACACTTTAACTGTAAAATAGGAGAAGTTTTTTGGTTAATTCGACAAGGATTTACTCTCTAATAAAATGAGATTTACATGCTATTAAGATAGGAGTTATAAGTTTTTGAGTTGGAAATTTGAAGAGTTATGACTTATAGGAGTTACAAGTTTTTATTGAGGAATAAATTGGTGAGTAAGTAAGATTAAATATAAGAGTTATGAAATGTCAAGAGTTGTTTGTAAATCTTGTATGAATGGCTATCTTTGTCAAGGGTTGAAGGAAAGGATGGCGGAAAGAGATCCCTATGAAGATCTTGATTTCAAGTCATAAAGTGTTGTTCATGTGTTTTTACAACCGGTTGCAGTTACCTAGCTCTGCATTAATATATATTGAGCTACCAATCTCATGAGTGCATTTTATACATATATTTTATCCATTTTATACCTATTATTTTCTTGTCCTTTAGCCAATATTTTCCTAGTTCAGTGCTATTTGAGGTATTATATGTTGATTATGCCGATATTTAGGTCTTGGAATAATTATAAGTGGTTTGGAGAAGATTTCATAGCAGAAGGACCTAAAGGGCAGTTCGTCAAGGCAAGCACGGCCCAAGCACAAGCGTGCTTCTCAGCGGTGCACTTTACAAGAATCTCAAGAGAAATGAAGAACTCAGGAGCACGGTTTTAGTTTCTTGAGCACGGGCATGCAAATGGAAGCACGGCCTAAGCACGGGCGTGTTTAGACCCGTGCACTATACGGCCTGGCGAGTATTCGAAGACTGCTGGAATTTTCTATCTACCCATAAACTGCACGCCTGGAAGCACGGCCTAAGAGCACCCGTGCTTGTGTTGAAACTTAGGTTAAAAGCACCAACAGTTAGGTTAAGGGCAGCTTTTTGTCTGGCGATGGCTGGAAGCGAAGGGAGGAATTAATGCACACATTTCACCATCTTCACGAGAGAATTTGAGCACCAATTATAGACTAATATCAGGGGTGGATTCTCGTCAACATTAGACCCTCGGAGCTCAATGAAGATGCAAGCAAATAGGGAGTCTTTGAACTCCTTTGTATTTGTTTCTCTTTTTGTTTTCTTGTTGAGTAAATCCATGAGGTACTAACCTTCTCGGCTGCCCCGGTTGTGAACTTGGTTTAAAGATTATATTTGAATGCTTGTTTTTGCAATGCTTATGGAGTCTTTGTAAATTCTATGTTAAATCTCATGTTGCATAACTTGATGTGCATGATTTGTATAGCGTGATTATAAACTTGGCGTGTGTTATTGTCTTAGCGTAATTACCATAATCTAATTTTTCCCTCGAAGTGCTTGAAACTCGCAGTATAATCACTACCTTGATGTTTATCATAGCAATAGCTACAACAAAGCTTGTAGAGCACACATATTTTTTAGATGTACCTGATAAATCTTGCAAGAGTTTGAGTGCAATACGACACCAAAGGATCAACCCGGGGCCCTACTCCTCAATTGAGCATTTTGCTAGGAATTTCCTCGTTCTCCATTTTCCTCCTTCTTACCCACATCCCTAGGCTCCTAGTCTCAATTCAATCCCATTTGTTAATCGATTAGATACTAAGCAACGAGAGAGTATTGAAAGCTATACCAGTCCATCTGGATTCGACTACCTGATCCCACATTGGGTACATTATACTACTTGTACGACACGTGCACTTGCGGATACGTAAGGGGCGCATCACCATCCATATTCAAAGACTTTCTTATGTTATAAAAATCTTTAGTAACCTTTACAAGAAGAGGTTAGTTTATCAATACATTTTAACAGTTAGAAAATCATGTAGTGGATCAAGCATTCATATATGAACCACCTCTAGTATGTTCCTTTTCTATTTTGAACCACCTCTTGAACGTTTCTCTTCTATTTTGATTCTCCATAGGATCCAAATCTAGTGTGATTAAGAGTATTACAACACTAATATGATATAAACTAACACACTTGCTACAATTGGTTGAGTCACATGCAACACAACTTCACATCACCATCAACCCTCCTAGTGAAGACTAAGTCAAACATGCCCAAATTACCCACTAATCTCTGGCATATAACAAACCGATTATGCTCACCACACCCATCATTTGGAACCAAATATGGTCTTCAATCACACCCTCAAACTTAGTGTTTTTTAATCTTCAATCATACCAAATATAATCTCCAACGAGTACAAGTGTAGTCTTTAATCAATTGAAATCTTGGTATTGACCTAATAGAGCTCTAACATAGTTAGCTTTCAAATCTCTCATTAAACAATCTTCATAAATAGCCCCTAGCTGGCCTCTACGCAATCAATTGATGCAGCAATATCCTAATACAAAGTTATGGCCTCCACACATTAAATACAAAGTTACTCATTGCATTTAGTGTCATGAATTTACTAACATAATTATCTTCAATCTAATTAGTTTGATTTATTGTTTGAACTTTCTATTTGGAATTGGATTTGATATAAAGATTTAGATATATCTTTCTCGATTTCAATTTTCTTTGTGGATAAGAATTGATAAGAATATAAACAATGATTGCTATTATTAATTGATATATTATCTTCAAAATTTGCCTTATGTAATCTGATCATTGTGTGTCCAACTTCAAATTCCTATATCTTCAATAGCATATGCGGTGGTCTTCCAAGCAAAGCTCTCTCAAAAACCCAAACTCTATGACAACTAAACCCAAAAATTGCAAAATCCAAAGAAGCTTTTTCATAAAGATAGAATTTTAGTAGCAAATAATGGTGTCCAATTGAGGAGTTGTTGCTTTATCTTAATTCTTTCTAGATTTTAATAATAATAACAATGAAAAAACAAGGTGTTCTTTTCAAGTTGAAGGGTATTGATCTTAAGAATATAACACATAAAAAGGCATAACTAGCTTAGTAAGGTAACCAAGTCACAAAAGCTCTCTTCTTTATTTCTCACTCTCACTCTCTTTATCTCTCTCTATCACGCACACACACACATGCACACGGACACATCCATCTCTAAACTCCCTTCACTTCTTCACCCATCTATTCAAAAATATAATTGTTAACTTTGCTAATACAAGTTCCATTTTGAGTTAGTTAGATGGCTTTGACCTAAAATGAGAGAAATTGGGTCTAGATTTTTTTGTAGGAGTTATGAGTTTTGGTTCCAGAGTTTGGACATGAAGTAGAGAAAAAGAAGAAAGGAGAAGGTGATTAGGAGTGGTAAAAATCTTGAAATGTCACCAAACTATAGCCATATAGCACACTGAGTACCGAACTTTAATTTGTATATCTTTTGTCACCATACTTTGATTTATGTTCAAAGAGAGGTCACCCAATGAATTATGACCAAAAATCATTGATGTCATGCTAGATTATTGATAAATGCATGATTATACATATTTTTTCACATTATTTGACATATATTGAGCATCACTTTTATCAAGTTTTATCTCTCATCCACTGTATTTTGTGTGTTCTTTTGTGCAAACAAAGCTATGAAAGTGTGAAGTGAGAAAAAGAAAAAAAGATAAGGCGTGACGGCACATTTTGAAATCTTTTTGCTCGGTGCAAGGACCAAGACATGAGCCGTGATCACATACATAGGTGTTTGTGTGCCAACTTTCGGAGATTTTTTAATCAATTCATGAGCTGGAAGGGCATGAAGCCAGTCACACACCTGTGTCCATGCTCGTGTACAGAACTGATGAGCGTCCCTCAAGTGTACGGGGTCGTCAAGTAATACCCTGTGTGTGACACAGGGGTCATATTCCTCGGGGCCAAGGATCTACCCTTACTTCCTCTTCACTTATTGTCTAACCAAATAACACAATGTTGGGTGCTAAAATCTGCAGACTGATTTGTAGAAAATCTAACTGAATGATGAACTACAGGCGAAATAGGTGGGGAATCACAAAGGGGAGAAAACGGTCACAGACGCGGATCCCCCTGGGACTACTGAAGCTAGACAGATGCTAGGGTTAAAATTGCAATTACGGTTTGGGCCAAGAGTCTCCTAAAATAGGTTAACCCCGAATCCCTCGGTGATTAGCCCCTAATCCCATACAGGTATTGGACAGATTCTCTTCTGACCAATTCCCCCTATGATTGCACTACGACTAGGGAAATCTCTGATTAGGGTCAAACTCAGTATTTAGGTTCGAACCTAATGATTGGAAGGGTACCAAATACCCGAATCCCTCGGCGTATGGGTACATGTATCCCTTTCAAACTATGTGAGTCTAATACAAGGGTGTATCCCACGCTCCAAGTACAACCTAGGAATTGAACTACAGAGTTCTCATGTAATTCAAGGCAATCAAGCACACATAGCATGAACCACAAACCAAACAATTTGCATTAAATATAAATCAAAGCATCCATACAAGCTTGTTCGTCCCAAGGTTGACCGGCGTCCGGTGACCTTGGGACTTAGTTGTTCATGCAAGCAAATAACATAAAACACATCATGAAAACAACTAATCTAGCCATTACAAACACTCCTTCAATTGTTGGTGATGAAAAGGTGAGACGGATTGTCGCCACGAGCCTCCACCTACGCTGCAATGAGGGTGGCTTCCTTCTTCTTCTTCAAGCCTTGAAAGGTGAAGTAGAGGATGAATCTTGCCAAATCTCTACTCTCCTCTTGATCTCCACTCTCCAATTGATGAGAAAAGGTCTCTTCTTCCCCGGATTCAAGCATCCTTCAAGCTTCAAGAAACCTCTACCAAAAGCCTCACCAAAAGCTCCCTTCACTTTAGCCCTAACGCCCTTTAAAACCTGAAATTCGGGGGGTTATGCGGGCAGCCTTGCGGGCGCATGCTTGCCCACAAGGCTCCCAGGAATTTTCTAGAAAATCGTGTCTGGGGTGCTACAGTAATTCTGCTACAGTGATGGAGCTCCAAAAACGCCGTATTTGGTGTCGGATTCTTCATAAAGACATTCTTGAGCTCGTTTTGGATTCTTCAGGAGCTGTAACACAAATAAAACTAATTTAACCACAAAAGCGGGCGTCGGCTTACCAAAAGCATGTAATTTAATACAAAAATACTATAAATAAATATACACATTTAAGCACTTATCACTCGTGTATAGAACTGAAGAGGAGTTTCAATGTTTTCAGAGGATAGAAAGTGTGGTGCTTTGGCTTTTGCAAGCATGCATTATCGTCCAAACCGTTTTAGATTAGTTACGCCTTTTGTTTTGACACATTTTTGGTCATTTTTGTCTTAAACACAATTCCCCAGGCAAGCACGAACTTGTTATAAACCATGCTCTTCTCGAGACAAATATACCTCAACCTGTGAAGCACACGGGCATAAACATGGCCGTGCTTGTGACCGTACTTGAAGAGCACGTTAGTGGTAGGGGCAGAGAGGTCGTTCTCTTCTTGCCATGATTCTCATGTAAAAGGCACAAGCATAAGCAAGCCCATGCTTCGGCAAAGAAACCATGCTTTTATTGCCCTGATTTTCCTGTAAAAGTGTACTGGCATCAGCACGCCCATGCTTCGATCGGTGCTTGCCTTGGGATGAGTGTTTGTCACTCCTTTCTGGGGGAAGCAAAGCTCGGCTAGGATTTGCACGGCCATGCTCTTTGTCATTTACTTTTAAGGGTATTTAAAGTCCTAAACTTAAGCCCTCATTCTCAGAAATTTCTTCTTCCCTTTGTTCTCATTGCTTTGGATGAGAACAAGAAGCTGTTGCTTGACCACTTTCTCTCCTCTTAGTTGAAGATCCTTTGAAGGTGAGCTTTTCTTTTCCCTCATCTTTCTCCTTGTTTTATTTGGTTTGGCTGAGTATGTTAGCCTTAGGTTTTAGATTTTGAAAATTAACTTATTGTTGATGATTTATTGAGTAGTTTGATTATTTTCCTTCACTCTTTCTTGTTTATGAAGTGGATGTGAAGATCACCCCTCTCCACCTTGATGAAACCTTGGATTCCCTTGTTCTTGAAATCAGACTACTGTAGCACGCAATTGTAGCACCAAGAATTCCTTTGCAAAACCTCTACTTTCATGGTTGTGTTGGGAGTCTATCTCTATGGAGGTTCTTTTGAACCCTTATAGCTTAATTTCAGGTCGTACAAAAGCCTTGTTAGTGTTTCTTGGCTTGTGGTATGAAAGAGTTCATGGTTACTTTTCTTCTTGTGTTTTTATCTTAGTTTTGAGCCCTTTTGGCATGTGTTTATGTAGGTGGTGAGAGCTCGGTCCGAGACAATGAGTCGGCGGAGGAGTAGCGCCATTGAGGAATCGATCTGCATAGTTTGTGAGAAGGTTTTGATTGCACATTTCTAGTAGAATGCTATCTAAATATATTTATGTTCTAATTTAATGAAATCCTTGGCTTTTTTATGTTAAAATGATGGTTTAATTGGTTTAGAAAAAGTTCTATATTTGTTGTTTTATAAATGAAACTCTTGATATTTGATAAAAACGCTTATAACCATGTTGGTACAACAGGTTGAAATGAATGGTTGAACTTTTGTACATGTTACACCTTTGGCATGGGTTTATACAATAATGATGCTTATCATCAATATGTGAATAATTATCCTAAACAAGATCCCAGTGAAATGATAAAACTACAGAAAATAAAACTACAGAAAATAAAAATACAGAAGATAAAATAAAATGGCTCAAGGACGCCTCATGCGTCAGGAAACTCTGCTGGTGCTGCTGGTGGTGCTGGTGGTGGTGCTGATGTCGTCGCCTCAGATGCGGTGTCGCTCTCCAGAAGATGTCGAATGATGGACAACTGCGACATCATCATGGACTGGTTGGCGAGCACAGTCGCCATGTCCCCTTGGAGAGCTCCAACTGCCACCTCGAGCCTCGCCAAACGGTCACGGGCTCGAGTGGAGGGCTGCTCTGGCTCTGGCTCGGATGCAGGGGCCTCCGTGTCCATCGGCACAGCTGTGGGTGCCGGCGAATCAAGAGCGTCTGCTGGGTCGGCTGTCTCCTCTTCTGACTCCTCCTCCTCAGCCTCCACTGCGAGTATATAACGGCCGGTGCTCGTCTTCTTCACCATACGCATGGCTCGGAGGGATGCAAGCCCCAAGGGTGCTGGTATGCTGATCCTCTCCATCCCTCGAAGTGCCTCGGACAACCCCATGCCACGAACGAGTCGGGTAATGTATACTCCTGAAAAGATCACACCGACCCGCACGTAATGGCTTTGATGGCGGAGGTAATCCGCCACAACAAAGCCTAAATGCATGGGGATGTTCTGGACCATGGTGTATAGGTAAAGCAAGTCGAGGCGGCTCAAAACTCCAGTGCTGTCGCCTCGTCCCGTCACGGTCCTGCTGAAAATAGAATGTATATACCTGTAGGCCGGACGGCTGAGCATGGTGGCCTTGGAAGATCCCGGCTCGTACTGGAAGCCTCCGCATATGGTCCCGTACGCACGACTCGGGGTGAGTCCAATAGGGTAATCGACGATGAGTTGCTCGTACTCCCCCGTGTGAACATAGTCTCTGTCATATAAACCGAGAAAAACAGAGAACTGCGCGAGGCTCATGGAGTGGTACTAACCGAATAGCCTGAAGCGGATCGTGTCCTCCCTCTCAAAATCATGGCGAGCACGGTCGAAATCGAATGAGGACAAGACCTCCAGTGTGAGCTCACGATAAGTGGGATCACGAATAGTGAGGAGCCGATCCCAGCCTCCCACGGCGGTAAGCTCGCGCACCTCATCGACCAAACCAATCTCCTCGAGTGCCTTCCAATCGATCATGCGCGCCTGTCCGAATTTGAGACGCTGTAAGCGCTCATATCGCTGCTGATGCTCAGGGACGGCGAACTCCAATTCCTCGGGAGGAGAAGGCTCCCCAGCGGCGCGAGAGCGCTTGTGGGCGACCTTCTTGGTCCTAGGGGCCATATCTATGAAAATCAGGGCAAGTTAGTGCAAAATTTCACAATGCAGAAATCCACATGGGCGTGTGGATGATCCACACGCCCTTGTGGATCATCCTCATCATCCACACGGGCGTGCGGATGGGCCACACGCCCGTGTGGATGCCCGACCATGGCCAAAAGGCCATGGTCGGGTGGTTTCCACACCTTAAAACAACCCTAAATCGACAAGCATGCACACTATGATAGTTTCCATGAAGAATTCATGCATAAAACATCAACAAATCACCAGATCTGAAATTCAAAATTCATGGCAAGAACTATGAAAACTTGGAGCTTACCGGAGATTTTTGATGAAGAAGAAGATGGAAATCGCCGGAAAAAAACACCCAAGAATCCTTAAATAAGCTAAGGAGAAGCGTTAGGAACCCAAGAGATGCGTCTCTTTGCGTGGAGGCGTCGGAAGGAGAAAAGGCGCGAAGGTTTGAATGAAAGTTCAAGGCCTTCTCATCTCCTTTATAAACCACATGGGCGTGTGAGGGTCTCACACGCCCTTGTGGATGGCCACATGGGCGTGTGGATGAGCCACACGCCCTTGTGCTTTCGAAATTCGACGCCAGAACGCCACAAGGGCACTCACACGGGCGTGTGAGTGCCGGTGTGGATTAAAAAAGTCGAGACAGAAGGCCACAGGGGCACTCACATGGGCGTGTGAGTGCCCTTGTGGACCTGGAAAATCCACAGGGGCAGCCACACGGGCGTGTCGCTGCCCTTGTGCCTCTCTGGAGACCTGAAAATTAAATTTTCAGGTCTCACACGCCCATGTGGATGAGCCACATGGGCGTGTGGCTCCTCAGGAGGGCCACAGGGGCACCCACACGCCCGTGTGGGTGCCCTTGTGCCCTTCTGTTTCATGTTTTTTTCAGTTTTCCAGCAAGGCACAGGGGCACTCACACCCCCTTGTGCCTGCCCTTGTGGATTTTCAGCCTAACATGAAACAGTTAAGTACAAGGCCAATTCCTTAACTTTAAATCTCTAAATCATTCTAGATCAAGCCACACATGTATAATTATCATGAAACACCAAGAATAAACAATAAAAACACAACAACGACAGAATTAACGCAAAGTCGCCTACTCAAGCCAATTATTACTGCAGAATTGAAAAACTAACTATGAAAGCAATAAAATGACTTGGGTTACCTCCCAAGAAGTGCTTGTTTTACGTCATTAGCTCGACGTACCTGTTCCTCTATGGGGGCTCATGCAAGTGAGATGTGTTCTTGGCAGCCTTTACCTGACAATTCAGACAATATGGTTGCGTGGGAGGCGAGTGATGAGAGATCTTGTTACCACTTGAAAAGCCATCACCTTCTTCTCGTGTATGTGTATCTTTTACACTCTTTTGGTGCTTCTTGCGGTGACGCCTTGATCTAGTCAGTCTACGGAAAATCCTCTTCAGAATTCCCGGTTGTGGTTGATCCTCTATCACTCGAACCTCCTGCAGACTTGATTCACCCTTTTCAAACTCAGGCCACCCCTCATATGGGTCAGGGTAGAACATCTCCTGCATATACTCATCAACAAGCTTATCATTAGCATCAACAAAATAACATGTGTCATCAAATTCGTGAGGGTGCTTCATAGCATCTGTAAGGCGATAAGTGATCTTTTCGTCTCCAATGCGCACGTCAATTCGCCTCCCTCCATGTCTATCAGTGCCTTGGAGGTTCGAAGGAATGGCCTCCCCAAAATCAACGGCACTTCCACATCCTCATCGACATCAAGTACTACAAAATCTGCACGAAAAATATATTTGTCAATCTTAATCAAAACATCTTCAATGATACCTCTAGGATGTCGAATTGAGCGATCAGCTAGCTGCAACGTCATTTGAGTTGGCCGTGGCTCTCCTAGCCCCAATTTCTGGAAAAATTTGTAAGGCATCACGTTGATGCTTGCTCCTGAATCAGCTAACGCTTTCTCTTGGCCTAAACCCCCGATGACACATGGGATGATGAAACTCCCAGGATCTTTCTTCTTGCTTGGGAGGTTCTTTTGGAGTATTGCTGGAACAACTCCCATCCAATATCACAGCTGCACTTTCTTCAATTTTCCTTTTGTTAGTCAAAAGATCTTTCAAAAATTTTGCATACCTGGGCATTTGTGATAATGCCTCGACAAAAGGGATGTTGATGTGCAGCTGTTTGAACAACTCCAAAAATTTTCTGTTCTGCTTCTCCGTTTGGTCCTTCTTCAGCCGTGAAGGGTATGGTACTCGAGGTACGTAAGCAGGAGGTAATGCTGCAGCTTCCTTCTCTTTTTCCTGGGCCTTAGGATGCACTTGCTCTGGTTCTTGCGCAGTCTTCTTTTCTTGCACTTTATTCTCCACCTCTCGCCCGCTTCTCAACGTGATCGCCTTCACGTGCTCTCTTGGGTTTGTCTCTCGTATTGCTCGGCAGGCTTCCTTGAGGTCTATCGGCCAAGGATTTTGCTATTTGGCCCACTTGCGTCTCCAAGTTGTGCAATGACGCAAGTGTGGTTGCGCAGCCGTCGCCTCCACGTTCGAAACCCGGTGTCGGTAGATTGAATAAACTTAGAAAGTACCTTTTCAAGTTCGAAACTCTCTCCGGAATAGAAGGCTGTTGTGGAAAACCCGGAGGAGCCGCTTGCTTCGCCGGCCCCGATTGCTCCATGAGAAGTTCGGATGGTTCCTCCATCCCCGATTGTAGGTATTTGAATAAGGGTTCCCTTGTCCCCTCACTTGGATTTCCAACAAAATGCACTTGCTCCATTGGTGCCGACACCCCCCACCGAGATAGGGCAATCTGTAGAGCTATGCCCACCTCCACAACTATTGCAAGTGCTAATGGCAGCTACTCTTGAAGTTGTAATGGTGTCTAGCTTCTTGCTTAGTGCTTCAACTTGGGCCGCTAGTGATGTAACGGCATCAACATCATGTATTCCTGCAACCTTCTTCTTCTCCCTCGAGCTCCATTGGCAACTGTTGAGAGCCATGTCTTCAATGAGCTGCCTTGCATCTTCTGGGGTCTTGTTACCCATAGCCCCACCGGCGGCCGCATCTAGGAGTTGCCTAGTGCTTGGATTCAGCCCATTATAGAACGTGTGTATAATCATCCAATCCGGGAATCCATGTTGGGGACATCGCCAGA
This sequence comes from Dioscorea dumetorum, assembly GCA_902712375.1. NCBI lineage: Eukaryota > Viridiplantae > Streptophyta > Magnoliopsida > Dioscoreales > Dioscoreaceae > Dioscorea > Dioscorea dumetorum. The sequence goes on along the minus strand of CACTHL010000490.1, from coordinate 3,309,386 downwards.
GAAGGTTCTTGAACCTTTCCCATGTCTCGAATAGAGACTCCAACTCATTCTGAAAGAAGGAAGAGATCTCATTGCGGAGCTTCGCTGATTTCCCGGGAGGGAAATATCGTGCAAGAAAGGCTTCCACCATCTCGTCCCAAGTGGTGATAGACGCTCTTGGCAATGATTGGAGCCATTGTTTGGCTCGTCCCTTCAATGAGAATGGGAAGGTCCTCAATCGAATCGCATCATCAGATACCCCGTTGATCTTGAGCATATCACAAACCTCCAAGAAGTTTTCAACATGGGCATTGGGGTCTTCATCAGGCAGCCCATTAAACTGCGTGGACTGCTGAACTATCTGGATGAATGCCGGCTTCAGCTCAAAATTGTTAGCCGCGATGGGCGGTCTAACAATGCTCGACTGTGTTCCTCGGGCTGAAGGTTTAGCAAAATCAGCAAGTGTCCTTGGTTCATCTTCATGGTCTGCCATGGTCGCAGATCCTTCAGCTTCAACTTCAACTTGCTGTTCTTGAAAAACTTCAGGCTCCTTGCTTCTCTTGTGAAGCCTTCGCTCAATTTCAGGGTCTCCTTCGACTAATGTCGATGGGTTCCCTCTGGTCATAAGCTGGAGCTGCAATCAAATAAACAAAAGAAAATGAGAACAACGAAAGTAGAGAGGATGGAATAGAAACACAGTAAAAATAAATGAATGGCTAAAGTAACAAAATACTAGCGTTCCTAATATCCTGTTCCCCGGCAACGGCGCCAAAAACTTGATGCGTCTCCGCAACAACACAAGAGGGTGATGTGTGTCAACCCCTTGCGTTACCGCAAGTGCACGGGTCGTCAAGTAATAAAAGTGGACCCAAAGGGTCGGGTTGTCGAACCACAGGGAACAGAAGTACTAGTAATAGCCCCTCTTTTGTTATCTAGAATAATGAGTGTAGTATGTGATGATCTAATGGCCAACACTAACAGTGTCACCACAAGTGCGCAAGAAATAAAAGGAAAAGAGTTCTCAATCAATAAAAGTGAGGTATCCGGACAATGCTCCCCCTAGGATTCGGGTGTTGGATGTAGATTACAAGTGTTTCTAAACGAAAACAATGAGTCGTGGGTATCCAAAGGTATAACGGCCCCTGCCTCCAGGTCGCCGATAACTAGTCCCCTACGAGGTCCCGGCGGAGAATTCTCTCGACGCCTCACACCACATATGACTGCTTAAAACTCTAGGGATCCCAAAGATATAACCAATTCCTAAAAGTAGATCTAACCCTGCCTCCAGGTGAAAGATCCCTAACCCCCTACGAGGTCCCGGCGGAGAATTCTCTCGACGCCTCAAACCACATATGGTTGCTTGACACTTAGGGAATATGGAGATAGGAAATATCTGTCGGAAGGGAAAGGGGACACTCCGCTATCTCACGGCTCACCCTCTCAACCCTCTTCACTCTTGGTAATTCTAAGCCTAGCGGTGATCTCTCTCTTCACGAGATTGAATAAAACATGCAAGGCAATTAATAATGAAATCAAAAGCACAAACAAGCATTAAGAACTCAAGAGTAAAACTCAAACTGATAAATTCGAATAGAAACACAATGTAAATCTAATGAAAATCAGAATCCTAGGGTTTACATGTCCGAATACCCTCTAGGGGTTTAGCTCTCCATGGAGCGAGTCACAAAACAAATAATAAATTCAGAATAAAGTTCCAAAGACATAAAGAATAACCCCCTTAAATCCGTGATGATAGTCTTGATGGGTAGTTTCCACGTCTGGATTGAATCCACTCCGAAGCTAGGTCGCCGATGGCTTCCTTGATGCTATGACAGAGGAGGAATCGATCCAAGTTGGTGAGGAAAGCTTCCCAAAGCCGCAAAGAACTCCTTCCAAGCACTAGCCGCCCTGTCTCTCGAAAGTGGCCAAAAAGATCCCTAAAAATTATCACAAGGCGGCTTTTATAATTTGAATTCGGGGCTTTACGCGGGCATCCACACGGGCATCCACACGCCCATGTGGAAATTCCACACGGGCGTGTGAAGTACTCTGCTACAGTACTGCTACAGTAAATGCTACAGCGATTTCCCCCCCGAAGTCTTCCTTGGAGTCCACACGGTCGGGCACACGCTCGTGTGGTAGGGTGTGTGGCTTTCTATGCTTTGAAATCCTCAAGAACCTTCTTCTGCTTTGTACGGAAGCTGGGACATGGGCATACTACTGCCTTTGTGCCCTTTCGGTTTGTGTAATGACTTGTACTCCTTCGAAAGTTGGCAACACCCCCATGCATATGAACACAGCTTCTGATTGTGGTCTTAAAACGTATCATCACACCCTATCTTTGCTTCTTCCTGTAAGTCATGTCTCCAAAGCCCTGTTTGCACAAAAGAACACAAAACACACCTTGTTAATGCTAGAACCTGATAAAAGTGATGCTCAATGCATGTAAACTGATATTATAAAATATATATAATCAAGCACTTATCATGCTTCAAGCCGTGCAGATTACAGCCAAATAAAACTCTTGAAACTCAAATTCCCGTAATCTGTGCGGGGTAAAGCACGGGCGTACTGAGGGCGTGTTGAGGGTTTGCACGACAGTGCTCAGCGAACTCAGACTGTGCTGACTTTGGCTGAATTCTCCTGCAATCTGCACGGGGTATATCAGGGGTGTGCTTAGGCCGTGTTGACCTTGATGAGGTTTCTTCCAAGTCCTTTAGCTCTAAAATCATTCCAAATCACTTCTTCTTGCTCCAGAACTTCGATATCTGCACGGAAAACCAAGAATACCTCAAATAGCACTGAATTAAGAGAATTAAAGCCAAAAGACTCAATAATGATGAGGGTAAAGTATAAAATATATATATATGAAATGCACTCATCAGCTATCAGCAGGGGCGTGCTTACACCAAGCACGCCCGTGCTCACATTGTTTTTATTGAGACTAATCAATCATTTTCATTACAGATCATGCCGAGGAAAGCCAAAACAACTGGGCCATCATTGAAGAAGCCCTAAGGCGAGACATCGACGCAGTCTACTCCCACTGAACCCATATTTGGAGTGCCAGTTCATCAGGAGAGGTACTCTCGATTATAGGCGAAGCATTTCGGTGAGTCGAGAGAGATCGACTCGGATGTCCTACAGGAACTAGCTCTTCGAGATCACTGACAGCTCCTACAAAGAGCTTTTTCTGGAGGCGTTTCCCACTTTTGAGATACTGCAGGGACCGGTGAGCTATCATCGCGCCGATACTATTCAGTTTCAGGCATTCGGAATGTTGTAGTGTGATAAGTGCTTGTATACATATATTTTATAACATCATATTGCATGCATTGAGCATCACTTTTATTAGGTTATATCACTAATAAGGTGTATTTTGTGTTCTTTGTGTAAACAGGGCTTTGGAGGCGTAAAATATAAGAAAGGAAGCAAAGATAGGGAGTGATGGCACATTTCAAGACCAGAAATAGAAGCTGTGCTCGCATACATGGAGGTGTTGCCAACTTTCGGAGAAGTTCAAGTCATCACATGAACCGGAAAGGCTCGAAGGCAGTAGTACGTCCATATCCCAGCTTCTGCGCACAAATAGGACAAAATTTTGAAGGTTTCAAAGGACAGAAAGCCACACACCCTACCACACGGGTGTGTGCCTGATCGTGTGGATTCGAAGAATGATTTTGGGAGAAATCACTGTAGCAAAAATGTAGCAAAACTACTGTTCACAACCGTGTGAAAAATTCACACGGGCGTGTGGCTACAGTACACAGGCGTGTGAGTGCCCATGTGGATGCCCATGTGAAGCCCCGATTTCAATTTATAAAAGCCGCCTTGTTATAATTTTTAGGGATCTTTTTGGCTACTTTCAAGAGGCAAGGCAGCTAGGGCTTGGGGAGAGTTCTTTGCGACTTCAGGAAGCTTTCCTCACAACCTTGGATTGATTCCTCCTCCGTAATAGCATCAAGGAAGCCACCCGCGACCTAGCTTCGGAGTGGATTCAATCCACAAGTGGAAGTTACCCATCAAGACCATCATCACGAATTTAGGGGTTATTTTCTATGGCTTGTGAACTTGTTTATCATTATTTTATTTGCTTTGTGATTTGCTCCATGGAGAGCTAAACCCCTAGAGGGTATTCGGACATGTAAACCCAAGGATTCATATTTTTATTAGATTTATATTATGTTTCCCTTGGAGTTTAATGCATTGAGTTTTGCTCTTGTGTTCTAAATGCTTTCTTGTGCTTTTGATTCCATTATTAATTGCCTTGCATGTTTTATTCAATCTAGTGAAGAGAGAGATCAGCACTAGGTCTAGAATTACCAAGAGTAAAGAGGGTTGAGAGGGTGAGCCGTGAGATAGCAGAGTGTCCCCTTTCCCTTCCGATAGATATTTCCTATCTCCATATTCCCTAAGTGTCAAGCAACCATATATGGTGTGAGGCGTCGAAAGGATTCTCCGCCGGGACCTCGTAGGGGGTTAGGGATCTTTCACCAGGAGGCAGGGTTGGATCTACTTTTAGGAATTTGTTATATCTTTGGGATCCCTAAAGTTTTAAGCAGTCATATATGGTGTGAGGCGTAGATAGAATTCTCCGCCAGGACTTCATAGGGACTAGTTATCGGTGACCTGGAGGCAGTGACCGATATATCTCAGGATACCCACGACTCAATTGGTTTGTTTAGAAACACGTGTAATCTACTTTTAACACCCGAATCCTAAGGGAAACATTGTCCGGGTACCCCACTTTTATTGATTGATAACTCTCTCTCCTTTCAGTCCCTGTGCACTTATAGTGACACTCTTACGCTTAGCCATTAGATCATCACACATTACACTCACTAAGCTAGATAACAAAGGAGGAGCAACTACTAGTACTCCTGTTCCCTGTGGTTTGACAACCCGACCTTTTGGTTTCTACTTTATTACTTGACAACCTGTGGACTTGCTGTAACGCAAGGGTTGACACATTACCCTGTGTTACAGTAACGCAATCAAGTTTTGGCGCCGTTGCCGAGGAACAAGATATTAGGAACGCTAGCATTTTGTTACTTTAACCATTCATTTATTCTTACTATTTTTCTATTTCATCTTCTTTACTTTCATTGTTCTCATTTTCTTTTGTTTAATTGATTACAGCTCCAGCTTATGACCAGAGGGAACCCATCGACATTAGATGAAGGGGACCCTAAAATGGAACGAAGACTTCGCAAGAGAAGCAAGGAGCCTGAATTAGTGCAAGATCAGCAAGTTGAGATTGAAGCTGAAGGATCTGCATCCATGGCAGACGAAGAAGATGAACCAAGGACTCTTGCAAATTTTGCTAGACCTTCATCTCGTGGAACTTGATAAGTGTCTAAATGTACGTATTTATATGTTTTATTCTAGTACGATTTTGCATGTATTCTGATGAGTTGATGCCCGTTTCGCCTTTAAATTGGTTTTATTTGTGTTACAGGCATTGAAGAAGCCAAAATGAGCTCAAGAACGTATTTCGGAAGAAAGTCGTATCCTAACCGGAGTGCACCTTAAGCCAACGGCTAATGAAGCATGATGTGTTTATGTAGATATGTAATAAATTGAGTAGATGGGTGTTCTGGTGCCTAAACAGCATGTGCACCGAGTTGAAAGATAATATACAGTCTACGTTAGTCTATTAAAAAAAAAACAACAACAACAACAACAATCCTATTGATCTCCAGGATTGTCTACAACAATGAAAATGAGGCTAGAGTTGAATATAAGAATCAAAAGGATCTTAGTTGACCATTGAGGGTGTTCTTAGCGATTCTAAGACCGGTAATCATTATGTGTGGGGTGAATGGACCCCTAGACTGATCTAGGGTAAAGAGGGCGAGATGGGAGGTTCACACACTCACGGGAACACTATAGATGGAGCAGGACTATGTTTATTTGGTTTCTTTTAATACAACTCATTGTCTTGAATTCTTTTCGCTCTATGCTTGTGAGATTCTCTACACTCTGAGCTTGAGGTTTTACATTTAGCCACTTATCATCTTTCCCTTGTTCTTTATGTTTTTGTTTGCTTGAGGACAAGCAAACGCTTAGGTGTGGGGATGTTATGATAAGTGTCTAAATGTACATATTTATATGTTTTATTCTAGTACTATTTTGCATGTATTCTGATGAGTTGATGCCCGTTTCGTGTTTAAATTGGTTTTATTTGTGTTACAGGCCTTGAAGAAGCCAAAATGAGCTCAAGAACGTATTTGGAAAGAAAGCCGTATCAAATACGACGTTTTCGAGCTTTTCATACTGTAGCAGTACTGTAGAAGTATTACTGTAGCATGGCACTGTAGCACCGAAACGGGATTTTCTGGAAAAAGGCTGGGAGCCTTGCAGCCAAGCATGCGCCCGCAAGGCAGCCCATGTGGATGCCCGAAAAAGGGGTTTTTAAAGGAAAGTTAGGGCATCTTTTGAGAGCTTGAACTCTTCTTCTTCTCATCTTCTTGGGTCGCCGCCCCACTTTCGCCGGCGGCATATTCCGGCGATCCACCACGTCAATCTTCACCAAGAGGGAGGCAATCATTGGAGGAGGAAATAGGGGGAAGATCTAGAGCTTCAAAGCGTCGTTTGAGAAGAGATCTCGGCAACATCGGTGATCTTCATCCATCCAAGGCGATCCGAAGCTTGAGGGAGTTTTTATTACTTCTCTTTATGTTTATTTGTTCCTTGGAATTGTATGAGTGTTCCTCTTTCATGATGAACTAACTTGTATGTGATTTGCGCATGATGAACCCTAGGGTAGATTTGTTGTAATTAAGCATGATAATCATTTGTGATTTAGTGTTGGATGTTGAATTTCTTGTATAAGAATTTCTATGGTTTGTGATTATCTCTATGTGTGCTTTACTGTCTTGGACCTCATGAGAACACTCCTGTTCAATTTCTAGGTTGTACTTGGAGCGTGACCATCACCCTTGTACTAGACTCACATAGACTGAAAGGGATTCATGTACCAATACGCCGAGGGATTCGGGTATTAGGTACCACTCTGAATGTTAGGCTTAGACCCAGAAGAGTGTCTACTCCTGATAAAGGATTCCCTAAATGCATTGCAATCGTAGGAGGATTTGACCGGAAGGGATTCCGTTCAATACTTGTATGGGATTAGGGCTAATCACCGAGGGATTCGGGATTAGCTTAATTTAGTAATCTCTCAGTCCAAACCACCATCACAACACATCATCCTTAATTCGAGCCTTAATGACAACCCTAGGGGGATTCTCTGCCAAATCACACCTTCTCCTGTTCGTCCGTCCCTTGTATGCTTATTTGGCGTGTAGTGGTAGCTTTATTCTTTTATTTATAGATTTCAGTAGATGTACTTTTCACTCATATTGTTAGGCTAGGAAATAGATGAAGGGGAAGTAATAGTAGCTCCTTGGCCCCGTGGAATACGACCCCTGTGTCATACACAGGGTATTACTTGACGACCCAAGTGCACTTGCGGGATGCTCATCAGAACTCAGTCGCGCATTGTTAGACCGCCCATTGCGGCTAATAATTTTCAGCTGAAGCCGGCATTCATCCATATGGTCGAGCAGTCCGCCCAGTTTAATGGGCTGCCTGATAAAGACCCCAATGCTCACATTGAAAATTTCTTGGAGGTTTGCAATATGCTCAAGATCAATGTGGTCTCAGATAATTCAATTCGATTGAGGACCTTCCCATTCTCATTAAAGGGATGAACCAAACAATGGCTCCAATCATTGCCATGAGTATCCATCACCACTTGGGACGAGATGGTGGAAGCCTTTTTTGCACGATATTTCCGCCCTGGGAAATCAACTAAGCTCTGCAATGAGATCTCTTCCTTCTTTCAGAATGAGTTAGAGTCTCTTTTTGAGACATGGGAAAGATTCAAGAACCTTCTGCGGCGATGTCCCCAACTTGGATTTTCCGATTGGATGAATATTATGCATATGTTCTACAATGGACTAAATCCGAGCACTAGACAGCTTCTAGATGCAGCCGCAGAGGGGACTATGGGTAACAAGACCCCAGAAGATGCAAAGCAATTTATTGAAAACATGGCTTTAAACAGTTGATAAGTGTCTAAATGTAGGTGTTTTCATATATATATCGTATTTACTTTGCATGTATTTTGTGAGGTTTGATGCCCGTCTTGCGCTTAATCATCTATTATTTGCTTTGTACGGCATAAGGAAGCCATGGAGAACAAGAAGATATCATTTAGGCAAAAAGAGAAGAAAACAGGAATTTCATACCACCCCATATCACCCAGTATGGGGGTCGTATGCACTGTAGCAGCGGAATGATTTGGAGTTATCTGCCCAGATTTCTATACTACCCAGTATACGGGGCGGTATGCACCCCGTATGAATAGCGAATCTAGGTTTGTTGAGTGTCATACGACCCCCATACGACTTTGGGAAGAACATGGGGACTTTTTCTGGACTTTTTCTGGGCCGATTTTGGGAGACCACTTGGGAGGTTTTGGGCGACCTTGGGAAGGAGAAGAAGGGCAAGAAAGCTAGGAGATCATTTAAGCCCAAGGTCCAAGACTCTCAAGGCAAGAAGGCAACATCATTCAAGGGGAGATCTATGATAAGTGCTTGATTATATATATTTGATAATATCAGTTTACATGCATTGAGCATCGCTTTTATCATGTTTTAGCATTAACAAGATGTGTTTTGTGTTCTTTTGTGCAAACAGGGCTTTGGAGACATGACATACAGGAAGAAGCGAAGATAGGGTGTGATGACACGTTTTAAGACCACAATCAGAAGCTGTGTTCATATGCATGGGGGTGTTGCCAACTTTCGGAGGAGTACAAGTCATTAGTACGCCCATGTCCCAGCTTCCGTACAAAGCAGAAGAAGGTTCTTGAGGATTTCAAAGCATAGAAAGCCACACACCCTACCACACGAGCGTGTGCCCGACCGTGTGGACTCCAAGGAAGACTTCGGGAAAAAAATCACTGTAGCATCTACTGTAGAGAAGTACTGTAGCAATTTACTGTAGCAGTGCTGTAGCAGAGTGCTTCACACGCCCGTGTGGAATTTCCACACGGGCTTGTGGATGGCCGTGTGGATGCCCGCGTAAAGCCCCGAATTCAAATTATAAAAAGCCGCCTTGTGGTAATTTTTAGGCATCTTTTTGGCCACTTTCGAGAGACAAGGCGGCTAGGGCTTGGAAGGAGTTCTTTGCGGCTTTGGGAAGCTTTCCTCACCAACTTGGATCGATTCCTCCTCCGTCATAGCATCAAGGAAGCCTTCGGCGACCTAGCTTCGGAGTGGATTCAATCCAGACGTGGAAACTACCCATCAAGACCATCATCACGGATTTAAGGGGGTTATTCTTTATGTCTTTGGAACTTTATTCTGAATTTATTATTTGTTTTGTGACTCACTCCATGGAGAGCTAAACCCCTAGAGGGTATTCGGACATGTAAACCCTAGGATTCTTATTTTCATTAGATTTACATTGTGTTTCTATTCGAATTTATCAGATTGAGTTTTACTCTTGAGTTCTTAATGCTTGTTTGTGCTTTTGATTTCATTATTAATTGTCTTTCATGTTTTATTCAATCTAGTGAAGAGAGAGATCACCACTAGGTTTAGAATTACCAAGAGTAAAGAGGGTTGAGAGGGTGAGCCGTGAGATAGCGGAGTGTCCCCTTTCCCTTCCGACAGATATTTCCTATCTCCATATTCCCTAAGTGTCAAGCAACCATATGTGGTGTGAGGCGTCGAGAGAATTCTCCGCCGGGACCTCGTAGGGGGGTTAGGGATCTTCCACCCGGAGGCGGGGTTAGATCTACTTTTAGGAATTGGTCATATCTTTGGGATCCCTAGAGTTTTAAGCAGTCATATGTGGTGTGAGGCGTCGAGAGAATTCTCCGCCGGGACCTCGTAGGGGACTAGTTATCGGTGACCTGGAGGCAGGGGCCGTTATACCTTTGGATACCCACGACTCATTGTCTTCGTTTAGAAACACTTGTAATCTACATCCAACACCCGAATCCTAGGGGGAGCATTGTCCGGATACCTCACTTTTATTGATTGAGAACTCTTTTCCTTTTATTTCCTGCGCACTTGTGGTGACACTCTTAGTGTTGGCCATTAGATCATCACATACTACACTCATTAGGCTAAATAACAAAAGAGGGGCTATTACTAGTACTTCTTTCCCCGTGGTTCGACAACCCGACCCTTTGGGTCCACTTTTATTACTTGACGACCCATGCACTTGCGGTAACGCAAGGGGTTGACACACATCACCCTGTTGTGTTGTTGCGGAGACGCATCAATCTACCACGATTTGAAGGAAGAAGTGGTACGCCCCTTGCATAACCGCAAGTGCACGGGTCGCACAAATAGTAAAGTGTACCCTTTGGGTCGGGTAGTCGAAACCACAGGGACTGGTATAGCTTCTAATACTAACGTCCTACTTAATATCTGACCAAACAGAAGATGAAGGAATTGACTTTGGATTAACTTCGAGGAAGTTAAGGGAATAGGAAATTCACCAAGGGAAGATTTAGGTTTGACTCGATGGAGGAGATGGGGCCCCGGGGTTAGGTTTCCAACGTTCACTAACTCGGTCTTTCTCAGTATTTAACAGCGAAGTCTTCAGTTCTAAACCTAGTTATGCTATAAACATGTGGTTTCTAACGCTGCCGAGCCCTAAGTTGAACTCCCACTGCTTGCAACAATCAATAACGATTCACAAGCCAAGATAAGAGAACCTAACTACCAAGCATCAAGCACTAAACAACATACGAGATAGCTAATAACCTTGATTTATTGAAAGGAACAAGACATTCAAAATACTGCAAGTAAAGACAATGAGTTCAAACTACAACGTCATACAACTAACCCCGGGGCTCCCTTAAGAGTTTAGCCCCTCATGATGACAACCAACAAATACAATGCCAAAGAAATTAAAAGACAAGGAATTGAAAACTCCCTAATTTCTTGCATCCTTGAGGTTGCCGAAGGATCTACAATGCTGTGTAATCTCCTCCCGATCGGCCTACCATAAGCTTGGCATACCCTTGATGAAGTGGAGGATGAACCCCCAAAGCTCTCCCTTTCTTTCTCCCAAAGTTCGCCCCCCAAAAAGTCCCCTTAGAAACTGAGTTTCTAGGGTTTTAAAGTCTTCTCGATGTGAGCACAGGCGTGCTGAAGCCGTGCTTCAAGCCGTGCAGATTACGGCCAAATAACTCTTCAGAAAACTCACAAACCTGTAATCTGCACGGGGAACAGCACAGGCGTGCTTAGACCGTGATGCAGTTTTCACGACCGTGCTCAGCGAACTCTGGCTGTGCTGATCTGTGGCTGCATTCTCCTGTAATTTTCACGGGAAGCAGCACGGGCGTGCTTTGACCGTGCTGAGGTTTTCACACCCGTGCTCAGCGGACTCAGGCTGTGCTGAATTTTGGTTGAACTTTCCTGCACTTTGCACGGGAAACAGAACGGGCGTGCTCAAGCCGTGCTGAGCTTGATGAGGTTTCTTCTAAGTCCTTTAGCTTCTAAAATTGTTCCAAAAACGCTTCTTCTTACTTCAGGACTTTGATATCTGCATGACGAACAACGAATACCTCAAATAGCACCGTACTTGGAGAATTACAGCCAAAATATTAAATAATGTTGAGGGTAAAGCATGCAATACATATATATGAAATGCGCTCATCAAGGAGACCCGCGGCTAGAGGAAGCGTCATTCGGCATTCCTTTTGACGGTGGAAACATCATTTGGCATATTTTCTACCTCCTCCTCCACCATTTCATCTAGGGAGTGTCAATTATGCTTTTCTTGTGTGTTTTACTTGATTGTATTGCTTGTTGTAGGATGATGACACACTAGACCCCCAAGGACACCGGGTGTTGGTGAACCTTGGGGGGTTTTATCATGTATTTTGGATGATTACTTGTTAATTCCATGCTTGGGTAATTTTGAGATCTAATCCTTTGTTTTCATGCTAAGTGCTACACTAAGGAGAAATCCGTAGCTCTTTTATGAGTGATGCATGTAGATGTGACTTGCTCGCATGTATTAGATCATGAATGGATTAGAAGAGGACACTTGTATCATCACGCCGAGAAATCGGGTGTTTAGTAGCCCTCTATGTAGGTTTAATCTGAAGAAGAGTAGGTTTACTCCTAAGTGAGATTTCCTCGTACTTATTGCAATTGTAGGAATGTGGATTTGGAAGAAATTTCTATCTATGTTCGTATGGGATTAGGGTTCAATCGCCGAGAAATTGGGGTTGTTCTAATCTTGGAATCTCATGGTCCATTTTACCCTTGCATCTTTAGTTCATCATCCATGTTTCATGATAACCCCTCAAGGGGATCCACATCCATAGGCCTTTGGATTACATTGAGTTTCTTGGTTGCTTATTACTTATTCTCTCTAATTGGTTCTTAATCTTGTTTTAAATTTTAATTGCTCCTAATAGAGTAAATTCCATCACTTGAGATCTTAGGCTAGATAATAGCTCGAGAAGGAGTAATAGGAGATCCTTGTGTCTTCACACGAGGTATTACTTGGCGATCCCGTACACTTGCGGGGAAGCAATTAACAGTTGTCAGTGGAGTTCAAGAGAAAAGAAAAAGGTTGTAGGTATACATGATGTCGACGCAATTACAGCCTTAGCAGCCCAAGTTGAAGCACTTAGCAAGAAGCTAGACACCCTTGCAACCTCAAGGGTGGCTGCAGTTAGTATTTGTGATAGTTGTGGGGGTGGGCATAGTTCTACGATTACCCCATCTCTCGTGGGAACATCACCACCGGTCGAGCAAGTAGACTTCGTTGGGAATGCAATGAGGGGGCAGGGGAACCCCTATTCCACCACCTACAACTAGGGATGGAGGAACCATCCAAACTTCTCATGGAGCAACCAAGGGTAGCAGAAGCCGGCAGCTTAACCAGGGTTCCCACAACAACCTTCTATCCCAGAGAGGGTTTCTGAGTTGGAAAAGGTACTTTCTAAATTTATTCAATCTACTGACACCCGGTTTCAAAATGTGGAGGTGACACTTCGCAACCACACAGCGTTATTGCACAATTTGGAGACGCAAGTGGGCCAAATAGCAAAATCTTTGGCTGATAGACCTCAAGGAAGCCTGCCGAGCAATACAGAAACAAACCAAGAGAGCATGTGAAGGCAATCACGTTGAGGAGCGGGCGAGAGGTAGAAAATAGAGTTCATGAGGAGAAGGCTGTCCAAGGACCAGAGCAAGTGCAGCACAAGGTCCAAGAGAAAGGAAACGAAGTAACATCAGTATCTCCTACTTATACACCTCGAGTGCCTTACCCTTCTCGGCTGAAGAAAGACCAAACGGAAGAGCAAAACAAGAAATTTCTAGAGTTGTTCAAGCAGCTGCACATCAGCATCCCTTTTGTTGAGGCATTATCACAAATGCCCAGGTATGCAAAATTTTTGAAAGATCTTTTAACTAACAAAAGGAAAATTAAGGAAAGTGCAGCTGTAATACTGGATGGGAGCTGCTCGGCTATACTTCAAAAGAACCTTCCGAGCAAGAAGAAAGACCCCGGGAGTTTCATTATTCCATGTGTCATTGGAGGTTTAGGTCAAGAAAAAGCACTAGCTGATTCAGGAGAAAATATTAATGTGATGCAGTACAAGTTTTTAAAGAAATTGGGGTTAGGGGAGCCACGGCCAACACAAATGACCCTGCAGCTAGCTGGTCGCTCAAACCACCATCCTAGAGGTATCATCGAAGATGTTTTGATTAAGATTGACAAGTTTATTTTCCCTGCAGATTTTGTAGTACTTGATGTGGACGAGGATGTGGAAGTGCCGCTGATCCTAGGGAGGCCATCCATTCGAACTTCCAAGGCACTGATAGATATGGAAGGGGGCAAAATGACTCTGCGCATTGGAGATGACAAGATCACTTACCGCCTCACCAATGCTATGAAACACCCTCACGAATTCGATGACACCTGTTATTTTTTGGATGTTAATGATGAGTTTGTTGATGAGTACATGCATGAGATGTTTCACCCTGACCCCTATGAAGGGTGGCCTGAGCTGGATAAGGAAGAGTCAAACCTACAAGTGGTTCGAGTAATTGAGGACCAACCAAAACCGGGGATTCTCAAGAGAATCTTCTGTCGCATAACACGACCAAGACGTCACCGCAAAAGGCACCTCAGAGATGCAGAGGCTGTGCACACACGAGAACAGGCTGACAATTCATCAATTGGTACCAAGACCTGCTCCCCCTCCTCCGCTCTGCAAATATATTGTTCAAGATGCAAGGTAACAGCCACTACTGAGATGTCCCTTCTTCAGGAACTGCCTTGAGAATCAGGTACGTCGAGCTAGTGACGTAAAACAAGCGCTTCCTGGGAGGCAACCCAAGTAATTTCATTAATTTCGTAGTTAGTTTTTATTTCTGCAATAATAACTAGAGTGAGTAGGCGACATTGCGGTAATTCTGTCGTTGTTGCATTTTCATTGTACATTCTTGGTGTTTTATGGTAATTATACGCGTGTGGCATGATCTAGGAAGTTTTAGAGGTTCTAAGTAAAGGATTCGCCTTGTACTTCATAGTTTCTGTTTTGCTGAAAATCAACAAGGGCAAGCACAAGGGGGTGTGAGTGCCCCTGTGCCTTACTGAAAATTGAGAAAAACAGGAAATATAAGAGCAGAAGGGCACTCACGTGAGTGACCCTGTGACCTTCCTGAGGAGCCACACGCCCGTGTGGCTCATCCACATAGGCGTGTGAGACCTAGAAAATATCTAGAGAGGCACAAGGGGAGCCACACGGGCGTGTGGCTGCCCCTGTGAATTTCCCAGGCCCACACAGGCACTCACACACCCCCTGTGGCCTTCTGTCGTCGTGTTTTCATCCACACCGGCACTCACACGCCCGTGTGAGTGCCCTTATGGCTTTCTGGCGTTGATTTTTGGCTTCACAAGGGCATGTGGACCATCCACATGCCCGTGTGAGGGTTCACACGGGCGTGTGAGACCCTCACACGCCCATATGGCTTATAAGAAGATGAAAGAGGGCTTGAAACTTCCATTCAAACCTTCGCACCCTTTCTCCTTCTAACGCCTCCACATAAAGAGACGCGATTCTTGGGCTCCTAACGCCGTTCCTTTGCATATTTAAGGAAGCTAAGGTGTTTTTCCGGCCATCCCCATCCTTATCTTCATCAAATTTCTCCGGTAAGCTCCCAACTTCCCCTAGTTCCTGTCATGATTTCTAATTTCAGATTTGGTGGTATCTTGATGTTTTAAGCATGGATTTTTCATGGAAACTATTTTAGCATGCTTGATTTACAATTGTCGGGTGTTTTTAAGTGTAGAAATCACCCAACCATGGCCTTTTGGCCATGGTCGGGCATCCACAAGGGCGTGTGGATGGGGAAGATGGTCCACACAGGCGTGTGGATGATCCACACGCCCATGTGGATTCCTGCACATCAATTTTTTATGCTAATTTGTCTTGACCTCCACAGATATGGCACCCAGGACTAAGAAGGTTGCCCATAAGCGTTCCCACGCCGCTCAGGAGCCCTCTCCTCCCGAGGAATTGGAACTCGCAGTGCCCGAGCATCAACAGCGATATGAGCGCTTACAGCGTCCCAAATTTGGGCAGGCGTGGGTAATTGACTGGAAGGCACTGAAGGAGATTGATTTGGGCGATGAGGTCCGTGAGCTCACTGCTGGGGGAGGTTGGGACCGTCTTCTCACTATCCGTGATCCCACCTTTCGCGAGCTCACGCTGGAGGTCTTGTCCTCATTCGATTTTGACCGCGCTCGCCCTGATTTTGAGAATGAGGACACGATCTGCTTCAGAGTATTTGGTCAGTATCACACCATGAGCCTCACGCAATTCTTTGTTTTCCTTGGTTTATACGACAAAGAGTTTGTACATACGGGGGAGTACGAGCAACTCCTTGTTGACTATCCCATTTGACTCACCCCGAGCCGTGTATACTCGACCATATGTGGAGGTTTCTAGTATGAGTCGGGATCTTCTAAGGCCACCATGCTCAGCCGTCCTGCCTATAGGTATATTCACTCTATTTTCAGCAGGACTGTGACGGGACAAGGCGATAGCATCGGAGTTTTGAGCTGCCTCGATTTACTGTACTCGTGCACCATGGTCCAGAACATTTCCATACATCTAGGCTTTGTTGTGGCGGACTACCTTCGCCATCAAAGCCACTACGTGCGTGTGGTGTGATCTTCTAAGGAATGTACATCACAGGGCTATTTCGTGGCATGGGCTTGATAAAGGCACTTAGAGGGATGGAGAAGATCAGCGTACCGGCACCTTTGGGGCTTGCATCCCTCCAAGCCATGCGCATGGTGAAGAAGACGAGTACCGGCGGATATGTGCTCGCAGTAAATGCTGAGGAGGAGGAGACAAAAGAAGAGCAAGCAGACCCCGCAGATGCTCCCGACTCTCCAGCACCGACAGCTATACCGATGGAGACCGAGGCTCCTGCATCCGAGCAGGAACCGGAGCAGCTGTCCACTCGAGCTCGCGACCATTTAGCGAGGCTCGAGGTAGCAGTGGGAGTCCTCCAGGGAGATATGCCGACTGTGCTCGCTAACCAGGCGGAAACATTGTCCGGATACCCCACTTTTATTGATTGATAACTCCCTCTCCTTTCAGTCCATGTGCACTTGTAGTGACACTCTTAGGCTTAGCCATTAAATCATCACACATTACACTCATTAGGCTAGATAACAAAAGAGGAGCAAATACTAGTACTCCTGTTTCCTGTGGTTCGACAACCCTACTCTTTGGGGTCTACTTTATGAATTGACGACCCGTGCACTTATGCTAACGCAAGGGGTTGGCACATCACCCTGTGTTGCGGTAACGCAATCATAGTGGATGAGTTTGACAGAGTTCAACGTGAGACTAGCCCTTTACGATGTGAAGTTCACCAAAACTCCCACATAGGATGCGTTGCTGATCGCAGACACCTAATGAGACTCAAGAGGACTATTAGTGGTGAGTTAGTACTTATGTGGCCTATAATCCACACCGGTCCAAGGCCTCTTCCTTACACATCCCCGCACTTCGGTACATTTACTTCCTTCTCAACCACACCCTCACAGGTCGCGAAGATAGCACCAACGTCATCAACCACCATAACTTTGACTTCCTGCTGAGCATGGTGGACGGTTTCCACATGCACCTAGGCTATGAAGTGACATTCATCATCCAACATTAGGTTACTGATCCTCAGGTTAGCGTTCTCTTCGTGGGCCCTTACATCACTTGGCTCATCCGGGGGATGGGCCTCCAAGCCGGGACCCATCAGATGAGGATGGTGGGGGCGTCACTCCCATTACTCAAGGGGGATGTTGTGATCCACTCATACGACCCACGAGATGGACAACCACGTTCATAAGGCCGCCCCTACTGCTGACCAGGCCCCCAACTCTCTACCCACAGCTGGCCAGTCATCACCGCAGACTTTACCTACTCGAGCTCCCTCAACCAATGCCACGCCATCAATGAGTTCCCCACCGTTCTGGTGATGGCTGATGAGGAGCATACAAACGATGGCCGACCCATATGGGCCTTCAGCTGTCACCTCTGCCAGCTTCCAATAGTGCTGGTACTTCACGATATGTGGGGATGGAAACTGCTGATCTCGGCTCTGATTCTGAGTCTGACACCAAGAGTGACAGGTTCTGATCGTTACAGTAGCATTTGTATTCCGCTTTTTAGTCTTTTTGTTTCCATTTCTTTTGCTTTTCCGTTTTATATGTTTATCAGTTAGAAAGGGGAGTCCCCTACTAAACTGATTTCTTCTTTTCAGGAGTTTTTCTTTATTCTGTTTTAACTATGTTTGCTTTATTGATGGATGTTTTACTTGTGCCATTTGTGATATCTCGGGATGTGGGTTGAGGGGACTTCAATTTCAAAATACACATTGAGAGCGGCAATGTTACTCTCCGTGTTCAGGGCAATCCTTCCAAACTTATCCTTCAATTTTTCATTGTCTGTAAATTATTTTGCATGTAGACATTTACATTGAGGACAATGTATGTTTCAAGTGTGGGGGAGGGTTTCTTCTTTTGAAAATATAGTAAGAGTGCATGACGTAGAATGGTTTATGAATTATCGGACAGAAATTTCTAAGTTATGGAGATAATGAGTGTGAAAGTGTACATTCTTTGAACTTAAATGTAGATTTACTCTTGCTTTGGAAACCCAATTTCTTTCACGATACCCTTTGGTGTGGCTCTCTCAAAACCATAGATAGAGCAACCTCAAAAATCAAAATGAGTTTTTGTTTTGTTTAGCGCAATAACTTTGGAACGTTAGATCCTTTGTGGGATGCCCTATCGACTCTTATAAATAGTTGGCAAAATATGGTAGAATGGGCTATCACCTTAGAAGAGTGAAAGCCGCTCTTGAATAGTCGAATTTTGAGTATTACACTTGTTCCCTATATATATATATATATATATCCCATCTATCTAGGTCCTTCAAAAAAACTTTTAGGGCACACCCTTGAGGGTATTTTCACACACACACAGGGAGTACGAAGTAAGAGTGAAAATTTTTATTTGAGCTTTCATGTGTTATATGACTGACCATTTAGAATCTCCTTGTATCTTAGAAATTTTGTTCCCCTCGGAGATCAGCGGTCATGCACTTATCGTTTTAAAGTGAGCCGAGTTGATTGCTTGAGGACAATCAATGATTAAAGTTTAGGGGTATTTGATATGTGCATTATATATATATATATATATATATATATATATATATATATATATATATATATGTCTTTTAGCAATTATTGATTCTAGATCAGTGCTGCATAGGGTATTTTGTTAGTGATGTGTAGATAAACAGGGCTTGGGTAAGTATAAGAAGTTTTGAAGCAATTTTAACAGTAAAAGACTTAAAGTGTAACCAGCCTAGACAAGCACAGCCCAAGCACGGGCGTGCTCTTCAGCTATACAAATTAAAGGAATTAACAGAGAATTGAAGAATAGCAAAGCACGGCACTGTCCCTAAAGCATGGACGTGCAAATAAAAACATGGCCCAAGAACGGGTGTGTTGGGTATCGTGCGCTTCACTATTTGGTGAGGGTTTGTAGAATTGCTGAAACCAAGATCTACTAGTAAAGAGCACTGCCAGAAGCACAGTCCATGCAAGCCCGTGCTTGGGTCAAAAACATCTTTTTAAGTACAGAAGTTAGGATTTTCAAGGAACTTCGGCTTCACGATGGCTAGGGCTATTTAAGGCAATCCGACCAGGATCATCCGCGACCATCTAAAGGGGAGTTAGAGCTAAGGGTTTAGGGCACATCTAGGAGTGGAGCTTCATCTACAGCAAGGTCTTCGGAGTACAACGATTGATGCAGAAGCATAGGGAGTCTATCAGCTTTTTCATAATTGCTTTTGCTATTATTTCAGTGTTGTGTGAACTTATAAGGGCTAACCGTCTCCGGTGCTCCGGATTAAGAACTTGGATGTTAGTTTGTAATTGAATACTTTACTTGTAATGTTTATGGAGTACTTTTGATTGCTATGTTTAATCTTGTGTTTCATAACTTGATGTGCATGATTAGCGTAGTTATGATTATAAAACTTGGAATGTATTGATTGGCTTAATGTGATTGCGATAAGGTGATTGCTATCCCTTAAGTGCATGATTCCCGCAGTTATAGTCATAATCCTAGATATTCATGAGTGCCATAGATGTAACAAGGCATAGAGAACACACAAAGGTTTCATATAATGTACCAAATAAACATTGTGAGAGAGTAATTGCAAACTACTCCAAAGGATTGATCCAGTCACTGCTAATCAGTGTTATTTGTTGAGACTTTCCCTTACCTATCCATCCTCCTATTATCTTATTTTCCCTTCCTGATCCTTAGTCACATTCAACCCCTAATCTTTATTCGATTAGATATTAGAAGAAGAGAGAGTACTAAAAACTACACTAGTCACTGCGGATTTGACTACCCGATTCCACATTGGGTATATTAAACTACTTGTATGACCCTTGTGCTTAAGAATACGCAAGGGGCGTATCAAAGACCGTGAGACTGGAAACCTCATAGTCGCCAGTGAGAGCCAGCCGAAGTCCTCTCTCAAAACACCTTCTCTAGATGTCTCATGTCTTATGTTTCAAATTCTTTCTAATGTCGATTCTTGAGGCTTCATGTGTTTATTGGGTGTCTCGCATTTTCTTTTTCACACTTTTGAGATTTCAGTCTTCCTGTTTTATATGTTCTTTTGCCATTGATTTCTCTTTGTTCTTGATGTTTTGATGTTGTTTATTGTGATTACATGTGTTTGCCCAATACCTTGTGTTTTTTTCACTCTTTTCCATTTTCATTCTCGTTGTTTTATAGAGGAATTGGTCATTGTACTGGTTATTTCTTTTTATTCTACCTAATTTTTATGTTTGATTGGTTTCATGTTTATTGGATTTGTCTCTTTTAGTTTACGGCTCTCATTATTGTTTTTCCTGAAGCAAAGTTGGCACTTTGTTACATAATACAGCCAATGCTATTGATTTATCTTGTTTGTTTTAGCAAACTTTCGAGAGTGAAATGGTTAATTCAAATAGTTATTTTTGGAAGTTTTGAGAGTGAAGATTCCAAGTCACTACTCATTTGTACCTTTTGTATTATAGATGGTGAGGAATCCAGTCAGTGCTTTCTTAGTCGTTTAGTTAAGTATCATCATCTGTATTTTGTATTCTTTATTGCTTGCTTTGTTTTTTTTCCATGGAGTGAGCAATTTTCTTTTCTTAGGCCTTATTTAGATTGGCTTAAAAAAATGTTCTTTCTCTCAATTTGGTAGGACTTTTAAAAAAAGTGATTTTCAGAGTAAATAAGTACTTCTTTGTATTTTATGTTTGCATAATTTAATGCAAAAGTACTTTTATATGTGTGGAGTTATTTGGATGTGCATTCTTAAAATAACTTTTTCAATGTCAAATTACTAAAATGTGCATTGATACTATTATGCATTCAAAATATAGTAATTGTTATTGATAATGATAATAACAACAACACTGATGATGATGATAATTATAATAATAATTTATTATTATTATTGTTGTTGTTGTTGTTTTTGCTGTTGTTTAACAAGGACAAAAAAAATAAAACTAAATTTTAAACACCATGATAACAAAAACAATAATATTTTCAGATCATAACAACAAAACTAACATTGTCAAGACTATTACAATAACAATTAACAACAACGACAACAACAACAACAACAACAACAATAATAATAATAATAATAATATGAAAAAAATAAAAAAGAAAAATATCTCTAATATTTTCAACATCACAACAACCATAATAACAATATTGTAATGGCTATTACAAGAACAATTGACAATAACAACATTAGGGTTGTGCAACATCATAACAACCATAGCAACTAACAACACAAACAATAAATTACAACCTACGCAAAAGATAGGGGACAAATATTTTTTATCAGCTTGTGTTGTCCCTCTTCTTCTTTCTTCCTTTTTCTATCTTTCATCTGTCTGGATGAAAGGGGTGGAGGGAAGAAGTGGGAGAAGACTTGGAAGAGAACTTGGAGTTAGAAAAAAACTATTAGGGCTGTGAAAATATTGAGGGAAAAAAAATATAAAAACACAATCAAATCTTTATTTCATAAGTCTGATTTAGTAATTTCATAACCCAAAAACAGCTTCTAAAAAATGATTTTTCCAAAAGCACCCGCTTCTGAAAAAAGAAGTATTTCAATTTTTTGTCAACTTTTGCTTTTGCAGAAAAGCTAATACAAAGAAGTTCCTTTTGAACTCAAAAGTGCTTAATTTATAAAAAAATACTTATGGTCTTTTGTTTTGATTTCAGTCATTTAATTGTTTGGTGTGGTTTTCGGAGTGATGTGCCATGGCTGCAGAAGCCCATAATGTGTCAGAGTGTCATTGATGTGCTGACATAAAAATTATAAGTTATCCTCACCAATAATCATTACATAGACAAGAACCATTTACGAAACGGTGAAATCGTACCCGATCTCTAACTATGATCACCTTGCAGAGCACCTTTGAAACCATCTTCATCCATTCATGGCAATCCAAACAAGTCCTAAGGTTCTTTGATACCCGAATTTCCATCCCCGGGCTTGTTTTAAGGACACTATAAGCAACTGCCAGCTTTTCGCTATGGCATTGCAGATTTTCTTCTTTTTCTTCCTCCAACACATCCATGGTTACAAGTTCAGTCACTGGTGCAAAACCATGTGCCTTAGCTTTTCCCATCAAGTTATCAAGAACACGGTAAATAGCTTCTGATTCACGATGTGATCGATCTCCAGCCTTAAACTCATGTATCACACTACCCATCTCTACCCAACTTAGCCCTCGATTCTTCCGAATACCTTTTTCTTTCATTAACCTCCAGACTGTCTCAGCACGACTGTATTGCTTTGCAGATGAGTAAATACTCGAGAGCAAGACATAATCTCCACTCTGCTTCCCCTGTGCCATGTGTCTGACCACAGTCTCAGCCAAATCAGCCTGCCTATGCTTCCGACAAGCACTAAGAAGTGCTCTCCAGATGACCGTATCTGGTTCCAAACACATTGTCTTTATAGTTTCATAAGCTTCATAAAGAAGTCCAGCACGCGCTAGAGTATCAACCATCGTGCCGTAGTGTTCAATCTTGGGCTCAATGAGGTAATTATGTCTCATCGCATTGAAATATTGACGGCATTCTTCAACCAATCCACAATGACTGCATGCTGTCAGAATACCGACAAATGTGATACCATCAGGTGCAACTCCTTCCTTCTCCATCAAAGAAAACACATCAAACACTTGTGCACTAAGTCCATGAATGGCCAATCCAGTGATCATTGAGTTCCAGACAGACACATTGTTCCTATTTCTACCATCAAAGATCTTCCTTGCTATTTCAATTCTTCCGCATTTCGCATACATATCAATCAAAGCAGAAACAATTATATGGTTGAACTCAATTTCTCTCTCTGCCAGCAACTGATGAGCCCGCCTGCCTTGGCTCAAAGCCCCCACACGAGCGCAAGCCGAAAATACAGTTGAGAATGTAAAACCATCTGGCTCAAGCCCCGCATTAAGCATTCTTTTAAAAAGCTTTAAAGCCACTTTTGGCCTCGAACACTGAAGACAACCCTCAATCATGGAATTCCAAGAAACTAAGTCTCTCTTAGGCATTTTTCCGAACACATGATATGCCATCTCAAATTCCTTGTTCCTGAAAAGTCCCATGAGCATCAAATTCCCATAAACAGGATCCGGATTCCGATGGGATATCCCGTCAAGCATGTGACGTGCATCAGCTATGTGATCATGAACAAGATACAACTTGAAGATCGATGCAGCTAGAGGCATGTAGTATTGCAACCCGGCCTTGATTATCTTGGCATGGCATTCCATCATGGCGTGTAGGTTGGAGGAGATGCGACAAGCTTTGAGGACAATAACAAGTGTTCGGTGGTCTGGGCGTAGGATGGCGGAGGAGAGCAAACCTTTGTAGGTTTGGAGAGCATTTTGGGGGGAACCCTTCTCGAGAGAAGCTCGGATAATGGAGTTGCAGTAATATAAATAGAAGCGCTCTCTGGGGCATCTCATCGAACAGGTTATTGCTATGTGCCACCGCGAGCTTACTATTGAATTGTGAATATTAGTGCTTTTTGTCGTTCTTTAGCATACCGTTAAGTTTTGTTTCGTCTTGGTTGTTTCATTTTGTTTTATAAGATTAATTGGTTTTTTAAAAATTTGACTAATTATTCAAATAAATATTTGATAATTAATTTAAATTTTATAACAGTCATTATCAATTAAAACTATATTAAATTAAAAATTATTTTGTTTAATTAGTGTTGATAAAGTCCTAATTCGATTGTTTCATATAGACTCTTTCGTCAAAATGATTTGACATGATTTTATTGCCTGTCAAACTAACACATGATCAAAGTTTATGAATAAAACATTTTAACTGGATACATCCTCAAAATTATTATAAAAGATTTTAACTAATTATATAGAAAGAACTAGCATGTGGACTAGGGTATTGTCATTTCATGACGAATAGAGATGGAGCCAAGTAGAGAGGGACACAGACCTGGGTCCACCAGGCCTGATCCGAGTCCGGGTTGGCTTTTGGCCCATGGGTACCCGACCTGATAGATCCTCTGGGTCCTGAGTCACCTTAGACTGATGGGGAGTCGGCCTGGATCACCACACAAACCGTACTGGACGGATACAAACCCGCCAGTTCACAGGGAGGCCCTCCAAGTTTTTCCTATTTTCAAAGTTTTTAATATTATTGAATTTAGAAATTAAATAAAATGTTACAAGGGGGAATTGAACTTGGATCAATTAAAACACAAACATGAACCAAGAAACCAATCTTCCTTTATTATAACACTAATAAAGACAAATGTATAAAAACAAAATCGTGAACTAAGTTTGAAAAAAAAATAAAAATGAAAATAAATAGAAATAGAAATAATTCCTAATCAACTAAAAGAATTTGAAAAACTCAAAATAATTAAAATAAAATTAAAATAAAAATGGCATGAAGTTAATTTGTTTACGAATTAAGTTGCCGGCATATTTTTTAATGGTCTATTGGTTCGCTGTAAGTAGCTGTAATGTAAGTGGTTTTAGCTGTAATTGATTATTTGGTTTGATTTAAAAACTCCACTTACATATAAGTAAACTTACATCTCACTCACTTTTACAGCATTAGTTGAAATGAAGTAAAGTAAGTGGTATCCACTCACCACCATGTTATCCTAGATATAATTATAAAAATATTTAATAAATTAAATTATTTTTAAAATTAATTATTAAAATATTTTTAAGCAATAAAATTTAAAAAAAATTAAATTTAAAATATTTAATATTTTAAAAAAGCTTTATCATTAAAATATTTTAAATAAATAAATAAATTATAATTATGAAAAGTACTAAATAATTAGAAGTGATATTAAATAATTAGTAGTATTAACATGGCTAAAAAATAATTATTTATGCTTTATTTAATTTAATATTGTATTTAAAATACCAATTCCTATTTAATTTATATAGAAAAAATATTTTGTGGCATACAATTGAATTATATTAAAAAACCACCAATGAATTAATTAATTTTTAAATTAGTATTAATCCTATATAATAAGAGTTAATCTAATCATTTTTAGGGATAAAATTTAAGCATAGTATATAATTAAAAAATTGTATAAATAATATTAAGTAACTGGTGTTAACAATATATGATAGGGGTAATCTTACCATTTCACTTACATGGTAATTGTACCCCTCAACTTACATCAAACAAAACAAAGAACAAACAAATACAACATTTCAAGTTACAACAAATCAAACAGCTGTGATATAAGTTAAAATACAGTATTTTCACTTACATTATAATTTCACTTAAATGTAAATTCACTGACAGACAACCAAACAACTCCTAAATGTGAGCACAAACAAAATTTATATAATTTTCTTACACTAGATCTGAGTTTTCACTACTTACTTATTCATTATCATCAAATTATGATGTTCTTATAAAAAAATTAAATGAAAAATAAAATAAATAATATAGCAACTAAATGTAAAATCAAATAATAAAACATTGCTAAGGAATTATATCATATCTATATATATCAAAGCAAAAAATAAAATATCACTAAATACGAAATTAAAAAAATTTAAATGTCACAAAATTAAAAGAAACGAAATGACATAAAATAAAAAATTATAATAATTAGATAATGTTAAAAACTATTGGAAAAATTAAAAAAATCAAGAGACACTAAATAAACAATTGACAAAAGGGAAAATTACTGTTCATCCATCGGGAATTTCAAAACTTCCTAAAAACCCCTCCAACTTTTGCACACCCCGGACAAACCCTTCGTTTATAGTTTACATTTCTTTTCACCAACTATCAGCCACTTCAAGTGGGTCCATGTTATGAAATTCCATTTTTGCCCTTGCAAATGGCGGGAAAAATACCGCCCAATCACATCATGTCCGACCTTTTATGCATACGTGTGTGCATTTTTTTTGCCTTATTGTTTAATTATCCCGTCTCCGTTTAACTTAATCAAGTTTTCATTTTAAACAGTCTTTTCCGTTTAAATTATTATGTTTTCTTTAAAATTTTGATCACACTAGTTAACCATGGAACAACCTAAACATCTTAATACCCAAAAAAACAACAAGCTAAATCCATTCTTGAGAATTAATATTCTTTCACATGATCCATCTATCTATATATATGCAATCAATTGAAATGGATGTTAAATTCATGTTCATGAATGTTAGAATATTTAATATTAATGTATCAATTATCAAAATCTTATTATATAATAACATTTATTAAATTTTAAAAATTTTTAAATAAAATAGAATTAAAATTTTTATGTTTATCTAAATATCTAAAATAAATTCAGCAGTATTCACAAAGTTTTAAGCAGAAATATAAGTTTTTAAACGGAAACCTTAATTCTTAAACAGCGAGATATCACTTGTTAAACAGAGACCGCGTTTTTTAAACAGAAACCGTAATATTTAATCGAAGACATACGTTTTTAAATAGAAACCTTAATTCAATAATAAGGGTCTTTAAAGAATGTACAGCTTTAAAGTGGCATTCAATAAAGCTCTTCTCCCTTTGCATGTAAAAGTGAATCGTCATTAATGTGTTTGAGTTAACCAAGATGATCATGATGTCATTGGGACTTAATCACATTAAATGAAGCTCTTCTCCCTTTGCATGTTAAGTGAATCATCATTAATGTGTTTGAGCGGAAATATTTAAACAGAAACCGCAATATTTAAGCGGAAATATAAGTTTTTAAACGGAAATCTCAATTCTTAAACAGAGAGATATCACTTGTTAAACAGAGACCGCGTTTCTTAAACAGAAACCGCAATATTTAAACGGAAACATACGTTTTTAAACAGAAACCTTAATAAAATAATGCTCCCATTGATTTTTTACGTAAACCACCTTCGGTTCCAGAGGAATTGTGGGAGATATTCAAATCTAAAAAGTCAAAGAAGATGTTGAAGAAATTGGCTGAGCTTCCAGGGATCAAGTGTAGAAGTTCTCAGATACCCCCTGAAGGACTCCCAATAAAGCAAACCAAGAAGAAAAATAAGAAGAAAAAGCAAAAATGTTAACACTCAAAACATAAGAAGTCAATTATAGAAAAATACATTGAATCTCTTGAAGAATATGAACAGAAGGAAAGAGTGTTGATCACTCTTAAAGATTATTTTCCCGAGGAGGTTAATGAATTGCTTGAGGAATTAGTTGAAAAAGATGATAAGATAATGCAAGTGGAAACTTGCAGGGCTATTTCTGGAGACGAATTTTCTATATATGACCAAGATGATGATGAGGATAGTTTTTCCGAGCCAAAAGAACTATATAATCATCATTGTCGACCTTATATTAGCAAGAAGCAAAAGAAAAAGATGTCATTCAAAGAGAAAGTGAAGAAGGTAAATTCCAAGCTCTTGGAGTCACACCCGCTTGAAAAGCCCAAAGAACCATATTATACTCCAAAGGCTCCAAAGTATAAAATTTTAAAAAAAGTGAAGCCTGCTGAATATATTCCTTTATTTATTAAAGGGGTAACTGAGGAATCAGCTAATAGACTGATGTAGTTGCATGTTGTTGATAATGAATGGAATGAATCTGGAATATACCCTCCATAATTATTAGCCGAAAATGTTAACCCAGAAATGGTGAAGCCTATAGCTTTAGTAAAAAATGTCAAAGACAAATCCAGTCCTTTAGACATTGAAATCAGGAAGGACAGGAAAAGGGAGCTTTTTAATCGAGCCATGGAAGAAGGGTTAGAACTACCTAGCCCAAGAGACCATGCTTGATGCATTTAGACAGTCATCCAAATTATTATCCATATCACCGACTTGTGGGACATCTTTTAGGAGACTGTCGAAATTTTCAAAAGTGGCTACAAAAACTAGTTTCCATGGGAAATTTGCAGTTAACTAATGATAATTTTGAAGTGAAAGGTGCATGTTATGCCATAGCATGCTTAGATGGTTTTGATGATGAGTTGAATTTTCCAGATAAAGATGAGGAAGTATCCTGCCATGTACATCAAATGCAGCTCAGAATTGGCAACTTACTTCAATCACGACAAGCTTCTGGCTCTAATGACAAAAATAAAAGGAAGATGATAGAAGAAGAAAATGTCTTGCCAAAGAAACCATTGAAGAAACCAGATTATAATATCTTGGCACACTTAAAGAAAGTCCAGGCTCTACTTAGCATGTATGATGCAATGATGATGTCGACAGAAGTCAGGGAATCTTTAATACATGCCTTACAAAACCCTGAGGAATACCAAGCTTACTTTGCTAAGGTTAATATGACAAAAGCTTTATACGTGACACATACACTTTCGATATCATTCACTGATGAAGATTTATTGTTTGGAACTGCATAGCATAATAAACAATTGTATGTGACTGGGTCTTGTGATGGGATAAAGATCAATCGGATTCTAGTTGATCCAGGGTCTTCTTTAAACTTAATGACCCTCAATACTGATGAGCGCATTTCATATATATATATTGCATGCTTTACCTTCATCATTATTGCATATTTTGGCTATAATTCTCCAAGTACGGTGCTATTTGAGGTATTCGTTGTTCGTCATGCAGATATCAAAGTCCTGAAGTAAGAAGAAGAGCTTTTGGAACAATTTTAGAAGCTAAAGGACTTAGAAGAAACCTTATCAAGCTCAGCACGGCTTGAGCACGCCCGTGCTGTTTCCCGTGCAAAGTGCAGAAGAATTCAACTACGATTCAGTACAGCCTGAGTCCGCTGAGCACGGGTGTGAAAACCTCAGCACGGTCGAAGCACGCCAGTGCTGCTTCCCGTGAAAATTACAGGAGAATGCAGCCATAGATCAGCACAGCCAGAGTTCGCTGAGCACGGTCGTGAAAACCTCAGCACGGCCTAAGCACGCCCGTGCTGTTCCCCGTGCAGATTACAGGTTTGTGAGTTTTCTGAAGAGTTATTTGGCCGTAATCTGCACGGCTTGAAGCACGGCTTCAGCACGCCCGTGCTCACATCGGGAAAACTTTAAAACCCTAAAAACTTAGGTTTTTGGGGGACTTTTGGTGGGCGATCTTTGGGAGAAAGAAAGGGAGAGCTTTGGGGGTTCATCCTCCACTTCATCAAGGGAATGCCAAGCGTATGGTAGGCCGATCGGAAGGAGATTACAAGACATTGTAGATCCTTCGACAACCTCAAGGATTGAAGAAATTAGGGAGTTTTCAATTCCTTGTCTTGTAATTTCTTTGGCATTGTGTTTGTGGGTTGTTATCATGAGGGGCTAAACTCTTAAGGGAGCCCCGGGGGTGGTTGTATGACGTTGTAGCTCGAACTCATTGTCTTTACTTGCAGTTCTTATGATTGTCTTGTTCCTTTCAATAAATCAAGGTTATTGGCTATCTTGTATGTTGTTTAGTGCTTGATGCTTGGTAGTTAGGTTCTCCTATCTAGGTTTTTGAATCTTTATTGATTGTTGCAAGCAGAGAGAGTTCAACTTAGCGCTCGGCAGTGCTAGAACCACATGTTTATAGCATAACTAGGTTTAGAACTGAAGACATCCCTGATAATTACTGAGAAAGACTGAGTTAGTGAACGTCAGAAAACCAACCCCGGGGCCCCATCTCCTCCATCGAGTCAAACCTAAATCTTCCCTTGGTGAACTTTCCATTCCCTTAACTTCCTCGAAGTTAGTCCAAAGTCAATTCCTTCATCTTCAGTTTGGTTAGATATTAAGTAGGACGTTAGTATTAGAAGCTATACCAGTCCCTGTGGATTCGACTACCCGACCCAAAGGGTACACTTTACTACTTGTGCGACCCGTGCACTTGCGGATACGCAAGGGGTGTACGAAATACTCTTCGGGCATTAGCCTTGGAAATATGTCATCTGTCTCCAGAACGGATCATTATTCAAGGCTTTAATCAGCATAGCCAGAAAGCATTGGGATCTATCACTCTCCCAATCAAGTTTGGAAAGATCACATCTGACTTGATGTTCTATGTAATTGATGCTAATGCCTTATACAAAGCATTGTTGGGTAGGCCTTCGATCCATAAAAACCGGATGGTCCCTTCAACCCTTCATCAGTGCATGAAATATATGGTGGATGGAGAAGAATGCAGAATTGATGGCGAAATTCAACCTTTGGGTGTCCATGAAGTACATTATGAGGATGCCAAATATTATCTTGGTGTTTCCAAAGGGGGCAAAACACTAAACTTAACAAAAAAGTCTTCAACGAAACCATCTGACGCTAATCCAGCATCCAAAAAAGAAGAATCAATATTACCTCACTATGGCAGTGATACTGAATCTTCGGAGGATGAAAGTGATACAAATCAAATCAAAGGGTCTACCCAAGAAAGCACATTGCATATCACAAGGGTTCCAGATGGTTTCTACAAATCCCTAGATGATTTGGAGGTTGATACGATTGAGCAGTTAAAGACATTCTATGTGCCAACTCAAAAGGAAAAGGAAAGAGGTATCCTCTTTTACAAAGTTAAAGATAACAAAATTTCAAATCATGATATTATACATATTGAACAAGAAGAGAATAATGAAATCCAACATATAAATTTCCCAAGCCAGTATCCTAATAAACTCAAGAGGATGGTTAAAGAGTTTAGGGGCAAAATAAACAGGTCAAGGAAGTCATATCAAATTTTTCATCAATTATGGAACCATACTCATCCAGACAAACGAGGGGTGGGTTACTCTGAATCTTCTAGCCACTCATGTTACATGATGGAATCTAAGGAATAAGAAGATGTGAAGATAAAAATGCACCACCTGAATTAGAAGACGGGGGTCAAGCAACAGTTGATGAGTTAGTTAAAATCAATTTGGGAAGTGAAGAAGATCCGAGGCCAACTTTTTTAAGTTCACAACTGACAGAAGAACAAAAATAATCTTTTAAAGCTCTTTTAAAAGAATATGTTGATTGTTTTGCCTGGAGTTATAATGAAATACCAGGGTTGGACAATGAAATAGCTATTCGCAAATTGGCTATTGATTCCAATTTTACTCCAATCAAGCAAGCACCAAAAAAAGATGAAATTTGATTTAGAAGAGAAAGTGATAGAAGAAATAAAAAAAGTTGATAAAAGCAAATTTTATCGTGGAAGCAAAATACCCGGATTAGGTTGCCAATATAGTAACCGTAAAGAAAAAGAATGGCCATATATGGATATGCGTTGATTTCAGAGTTTTGAACAAAGCATGTCCCAAAGATGATTTTTCCTTTACCACCATGGAGATTATGATCGATAATACCTCGGGGTATGAGATGTTTTCTTTTACGGATGGATATTCGGGATATAATCAAATTAAGATGCACCCGGATAATGAAAAACATACCGCCTTCCGAACACCCATGGGCATATATTGCTATAAAGTAATGTCGTTTGGCTTGAAAAATGCTGGCAACATATCAAAGAGCGATGAAAAGAATATTTGATGATCTGATTCATAAAGTTGTCGAATGCTATATAGATGATTTGGTTGTGAAAACAAGTTCAAAAGACAAATATCTTGAGGATCTGAGAACTGTTTTCATACGTCTCAAAGAATATAAATTGAAAATAAACCCACTGAAATGTGCTTTTGGAGTCCTATCAGGGAAGTTTCTAGGTTTTATCGTGAGA
The DNA here is from genome assembly GCA_902712375.1 of Dioscorea dumetorum. Classification (NCBI taxonomy): domain Eukaryota; kingdom Viridiplantae; phylum Streptophyta; class Magnoliopsida; order Dioscoreales; family Dioscoreaceae; genus Dioscorea; species Dioscorea dumetorum. The sequence continues at coordinate 3,277,650 of CACTHL010000490.1, read as the reverse complement.
CATTGCGGGATAGGAATAAACCCTTCTAAGATCAAGGCAATCTTGGAAATGCCGCCTCCACAGACATTAAAACAGTTGAGGTCTTTTCAAGGGCATTTGGCCTATATTAGAAGATTCATTTCCAACTTATCAAGAAGATGCAAACCTTTTTCCAAGTTGGTCAAGAAAAATACACCCTTTAAGTGGGATGTCGAATGTCAAAAAGCTTTTGAAGATATTAAGCAGTATTTACTGAGTCCACCGGTGCTAGTGGCTCCAATCTCGGGAAAGCCACTAATTCTATATACTGCTGCTTTAGAAGGGTCATTGGGATCTATGTTAGCTCAAACCAATAAAGTTGGTAAAGAAAATGCATTATATTACCTCAACCGAATGTTGATAGGAGTTGAGAGTAAATATACACCCGTTGAGAAACATTGCTTGGAATTGGTGTTTGCGGTAAAGAAATTGAGACACTACTTTCTTGCCCATAAAATTATTCTCATATAAAAAATTGACCCTTTCAAATATCTCTTGACAAGATCATTACTCACAGGAAGACTTGCAAAGTGGGCCTTGATCTTAATGGAGTTTGATATAACCTACACTTCACAAAAGGCTATCAGGGGGCAAGCACTAGCTGATTTCTTGGCTGCACATCCACTCTCCGATGATTCATCCCTTAACTATGATCTCCCTGATGAAGAGACACCTATAATACAAGAAGCAAAATAGCAACTGTACTTTGATGGAGCATCATCCATAAAGCCAGCATTTCAGTATGAGCTTCCTCAAATCAAAGCTGGGATAGGACTTGTGTTCGTGACACCAGAAGGGGGAATCCTTAGATATGCACTGTCCCTTACCGAGACATGCACAAATAATGAAGATGACTATGAAGCTCTTATAACTGGTTTGGAATTGGCAATCAAGATGGAAATTCAATATATCCATATATTTGGCGACTCACAACACATCATCAAGCAAATCGAAGGAGAATACTATACAAAGCTGAACTTCTTAAATACTATAAGAAGGTCAAAATGTTGATGAAGAAAATTCTCCAAGTGCAGTTAATCAAAGTTTCAAGAGCAAAAAATGGAGAATCTGATTCTTTGGAAAGAATAGCAAAGGAGAAGGCAAATCCAAATCATGATGAAATTCAAATCACTATAAAGAATAGAAGACCCATAAGTGCAAGTCTTAGCAATGTTGAAGAAGAACATACTGAAGAAAGCATGGAAGCCTTTACTCTCGAGATGCCAGAGGATGATTGGAGGTAACCATTCATGGAATATTTGAAATATGATAAATTGCCTGAGGACAAATCAGAAAGCCTTCAAATAAAACGAAGAGCTTTAAGATTTACCCTCATTAATGATACGCTATATAGCAGGTCATATGATCAACTACTCCTGCGATGTGTTTCATATGAAGAAGCAAAAGAAGTCATGCATGATGTATACTCTGGGATATGTGGAGCACACCAATCTGGACCCAAAATAGGACTTAAGATTAAACGCATGGGATATTATTGGCCAGCCATGGTCATAGATTGCATTGAATATGCTAAAAAATGCTATCTATGTCAAATTCATGGGGATTTTATTCACCAACATCCAAATCCCTTGCATCCCACAGTCTCTTCATGGCCTTTTGAGATATGGGAAACAGATGGGATCGGTCCCATTGAACCTCCATCATCTTTGGGACACCGATTTATATTGGTGGCCACAGACTATTTTTCTAGATGGGCAGAGGCTATCCCATTAAGAGAAGTAAAAACCGAAAACATCATCAAATTCTTCAGGGAAAACATCTTATATAGGTTTAGACTCCAAGAAGAATTGTATCAGATAATGGCCTTGCCTTCAAAAGCTTTAAAATTGGGAGATTCGCACAACATCACAAGATAGATTAGAGATATACTTCCATCTATAATGCGAGAGCAAATGGACTGGCGGAAGCATTCAATAAAACCCTTTCAAAATTATTAAAGAAGGCTGTGTCCAAAACTAAAAGGGATTGGCATGATAGATTTCCTGTGATGTTATGGGCATATCCTACCACATACAGGACTCCAACACAGTGCACACCATACTCGTCACTGCTGCCACTGCCACCGCCACCGCCATTGCTATTATCATAGTTGTCGCATATCATTGCCGCTACCGAGGTTGTTGAGGGTGGAATATGCCTCGCCTGTCTTCGATATATAAATAAAAAAAGGGTTGTGTCATCGCTACTCATCATTGTACATAGCCCCTCGTTCATCGCTGATGCCGACTACAGTGGTGGTGATCCCGCAAGCACACGGGGTCGTCAAATAATAAACCACTCGCGCAAGCACGAGTGGGTCGTATTCCCAAGGACCCGAGAATCTATTCTTATTTCCTTCTTGTAATGTTGTCTAGCCGATCAGATTTGAGATTAAGTATGAATGAGTAACGAAGTAAAACAAAAGCAATTAAATTTCTAAATACCAAAGGCGTTAACCGGGAGGAAAATCAGGGTGAGAAGATGGTCACGGATGAGGATCACCTAGGGGTTACTAAAGTGGGGAGGATGTTAGATTAACATGCAAGTGGTTTGTTAGACCGAGAAAACCCTAGATTAGGCCAACCCGATGGTCACGGCAGTTGACCCCTAATCCGGGTACGGGTATTAAATACGGGCTCTACCCGTACAAATCCTCATATCATTGCAAAGGGCAAGGAGGTTTTCTCAAACTAAGGTTGAATCACACATGAGTAATTAACCCTAGAATTGGAGGGGTACAAATACCCGATGGTCACGGCATATTTATACGTATTTCCCTTCCAAGCTTGGTGAGTCTAATACTAGGGCAATGGTTATGCAACCTAGTATTGGCTAAGTATGGATACACAGAGTTCTCATGCATACCTAAGCATTCAAAAACACCAAACAAGGATCATAAACAAACCAACAAGCATTAATTAAACCAAATCATCCAAACATCACAAGTTCACCCTAAGGTTCATCCACATCCGGTGACCTTGGGGTTTTAGTTGCTCATAGTCTCAAAATACATGAATGAAAGCATGAAAACAACTAAACTAAACATAAAAGCACTCCCTCCAAAGACGAAAGTCGAAGAAGCTTCCAAAAACGCCACTCGAAGGAGTGGCTTCCCGTCGTCTTCAACCTCCAAATTGGAAGCCCTAGAAGTAGATCCCGCTTAAGGTCACGCTCTCCTCGCCGATTCCTCCATGGAAATGCCCTCCAAGCTCTCTTTCTTGGTTGGATTTGGAAGTGGGGGTGTGGAGCTCCAAGAAGAGGCAAAGTTTTTTCTTTAGAATGCCATAAAAGCTTTTAAAAAGGTGAAATTCGTGTCCCTTCACGGGCGTGAGGTTGCCCGTGAGGCATCTAGAGAGTTTCCCAGAAATTCATCTCGGGTGCTACATTACCTCTGCTACAGGTAACACCGCTACGCTACAGTGATGTCATTCTCTCGGATTGCTTGCGGCCGACTTCACGGCCGTGAGGTCACCCGTGAGAACTTCCGGACTTAGCTATTTCTTCAAATTCTTCACATTTCAGGTTGCTACAGGTGCCGGTACCCTAAAACGTCGATTTCCTTGTCGATTTCTCCCCCATTTGCGATGTTGTGTTCACCAAGGCCTCATTTGTACCTGAAACACAAAATAAAACAATTTAGACCGAAAAAGGCATCGATTCATAAAAAAGATAACAAGAATATACAAATGAATACATATAAAATACGTATATTTAGGCGTTTATCATGCAAAGGAGTGGAATATCCCTCCTCCGTCGGCAGCTTTGATAACTCTCTCACTCTCTGTGGCGCCGATGGGTAAACCTTATGGAGTTCAAATTATAGAATGGGAAGTGATGATGATCATGATGACCTTGTGGTTCGTCTGAGTGCTGAGGCTGCATTAGTGATGAGCCATCAAACACTGAGGCTATTGTTCATAGTGATTCTAATGAAGAATGTCCTGAGCTTATGATGGTTGATGAGGACTTAGATGAGCCTATTTCAGATACTATTGGAGTTAAGGTTGTCAAAGGAAATGCTACTTGTGTGAAAACTTCAGATAAGAAGATTAAAAGTTCTCCCGGAAATCCAAAGTCACGCATTCAACAAATATCCGAACCAGCTTTTAAATAGATCCTATACCCAATCCATTACCATCTCTCGGATGCCGCACGTACCGAAAATGTAGTGGACAAAGTTCAGCTTTATCTCGGTTTTCAACCATCTAGGAACTCTACTGAAAATGTGAACGCCATACAAACCGAAGAAAACATTTCTGGCACTAATGATGATGATGATGAAATCACAGCCCTCCAATCAAATCTAAACCCTTAATCTTAGATTGCCTCGAACTTAAGCCATTGTTGCTTGATGATGAAATCACAACCCTCCAATCAAATTTAAACCCTTCACCTTAGATTGCCTCAAATTTAAGCCATTTTTGTATGATGATGAAATCATAGCCTTCCAATCAAATCTAAACCAAACTCCTGATGATCAAACCTGAACCATTTACCTTATATATGGTCTTGAACTTAAGCTATTTCTACTTGATGATGAAATCATAACCCTCCAATCCAATCTCCTGATGATCAAATTCGAACCATTCACTATATTGCCTCAAGCTTAAATAGATCACGCATATGCTCCCTGTTTTCAATTCTCAAACCATGTCATATTACATCTTTACCCCTTCATTATATTTACCACACTGTATAAACAAACTACATTGAAAATACCTAACAATGAGATAAATATCTCAAAACGGCACAAGGCATGTGGCGCGGTGACAAAGCACAGACAAATATATATATATATATATATAAACAATAAAATTTATAGTTTGCTATATTTGATGTCTTTACTTGTACTCAAAGCTTTTAATCAGAGGTTCTCAAGATTTTAATCTGGGGTAATTAATAACAGAGGCTTGCCTCTATTAGGAATGGAAGAGTCCACAAAATAAAAATAAAATAAAAATAAAAAAGTAATAAAATAATAAAATAAAATCAATCATTTGTGATCCGATATATGGCCTGGTGTCTCTTTACCGACACGACTCTAAGGCACATATTTTCGACCCCACAATATCTAGGATTCGAGTTATGGCATTAGAAACCTTCCTATTAAACCAAAAGGGCATAAAAGCTACTAATTTGGTGTGATTAAGAGATTGGCCTATAAAACTTTGGTAGATGTTCAAGCCAAATAAACAAGATTTAGCTACAAATCTAGTAGTTTTAGTGATAATGATAATGCCATTAGCAAAAAACAACGTGCTTAAAATTATTACTACGCCTAGCATCAAATCCTTAAATATCATTTTTTTCCCTTATAGCATAATTTAGCAGCAAAGAAAGACTGTCACAAACCAAAATAAAAATAAAGGGAAATAGGGTCATGTTGTCTAACTTTTCTGGAAGCTCTATTATATCAAGACAACTATCCGTGATGGGGAAAAAGAAGCTAGAACTATTAAAGCAAGCCTTGATCTAATCTATCCAAGAATCTAGGAGACTCATCCTTAAAATGGCAAGAATAGCATTCCATTCAAGCATATTTGATAAGTGGTTGTTTATACTTATTTTATAACATCATTTTATATGCATCGAGCATTACTTTTATTAGGTTTTATCATTTATAAGGTGTATTTTGTGTTCTTTTGTGCAAACAGGGCCTTGGAGGTGTGACATACAAGAAAAAAGCAAAGATAAGGTATGATGGCACATTTCAAGACCAAAATAGAAGCTGTGCTCATATACATGGAGGTGTTGCCAACTTTCGGAGGATTCCAAATCATTACATGAACCGGAAGGGCACGAAGGCAGTAGTACGTCCATACCCTAGCTTCCGTGCGCAAATGGGAGAAGGTCTTTGAAGGTTTCAGAGGACAGAAAGCCACACACCCTACCACACGGGCGTGTGCCCGACCTTGTGGACCCAAAAAAGGATTTTGAGGGAAATCACTGTAGCATTATAATGTAGCACGTACTATAGCAAAAGTACTGTTGCCGTTTGTTGTAGAAAAATACTATTCACATGCCCGTGTGGAAATTCCACACGGCCGTGTGGCGATATTACACGGGTGTGTGGATGCCCGTGTCAAGCCCCAATTTTAATTTATGAAAGCCGCCTTGACTTATTTTTTGGGGATCTTTTCGGCGATTTTCAAGAGACAAGGCGGCTAGGGCTTGAAGGGAGTTCTTTGCGGCTTTGGGAAGGCTTCCTCACCAACGTGGATCGTATCCTCCTTCATCATAGCATCAAAGAAGCCACTGGCGACCTCGCTTCGGGGTGGATTCAATCTAAACGTGGAAGTCACCCATTAAGGCCATCGTCACGGATAATGGGGGGTTATCTTTCATGGCTTTTGAAATTGTTTATCACTGCATTATTTGTTTTATGACTCGCTCCATAGAGAACTAAATCCCTAGTGGATATTGAGACATGTAAACCCTAGGATTCTTATTCATATTAGATTTATATTGTGTTTATATGAGATTGCAATTTATTGAGTTTTGCTCTTGTGTTTTTAATGCTTGCTTGTGCTTTTGATTCTAATATTGATTGACTTGCATGCCCTATTTAATCTAGTGAAGAGAGATATCACCGCTAGGTTTAGAATTACCAAGAGTAAAGAGAGTTGAGAAGGTGAGCAGTGAGATAGCGGAGTATCCCCTTTCCCTTCTGATAGATATTTTCTATCTCTATATTCCCTAAGTTTCAAGCAACTATATGTGGTGTGAGGCGTCGAGAAAAATTCTCCGCTAGGACCTCGTAGGAGCTTAGTGTTAATTTGTGTTATTTTTCTGTTTTCTTTCTGTTAAGTGGTTATCTATTTTCGTGTTTAAAGTTGTTTTATTTGTGTTGCAGGCCTTGAATAAGCTCAAGAACGTATTTATGAAGAAATTGACACCAAATACGGTGTTTTTGGGCTTTATCACTGTAGCAAGATCAGTAAGCGGGTACTGTAGCATCGGGGAAGAATTCTCGAGAAACTCTCTAGATGCCATGCGGGCAACCTTGCGCCCGCAAGATCACCTGCAAGGCATCGCGATGCCATGATTTAAAAGGTTTTTATTGCATTTGTAAAGGGGACTTGGCCTTCTCCTTGGAGCTCCACACCACCATCATCAAATCCGGCTTGGAGGAGGGCTTTGAGGGCGTTTTCACGGCGAGATCTTGGAGGAGAGCGCATTTGGGAGCAAGATCCTACTCTAGGGCATCATTGAAGGAAGGTTGAAGACAAGGGAAGCCACCTCTTGAGTGCCGTCTTCGGAACCACATTTTCGTCTTTGAGGGAGTGATCATGCTTTATTTAGTTGTTTTCATGCTTTTGAGTATGTGTTTTGAGATTATGAACAACTAAACCCCAAGGTCACCGGATGTAGGTGAACCTTGGGGGTGAACTTGTGTATTTTGGATGCTTGGTTTTAATTAATGTTTGTAGACTTGTTTGTGATCCTTGTTTGGTGCTCTTGAATGTTAGGGTATGCATGAGAACTCGTGTATCTATACCTAGCCAATACTAGGTTGCATGACCATTGCCCTAGTGTTAGACTCACCAAGCTTGGAAGGGAAATACGTATAAATACGCCGTGACCATCGGTATTTGTACCCCTCCAATTCTAGGGTTAATTACTTATTTGTGATTCAACCATAGTTTGAGCAAATCACCTCGCCCTTTGCAATCGTATGAGGATTTGTACGGGTAGAGTCCGTATTCAATACTCGTACCGGATTAGGGGTCAACTGCCGTGACCATCGAGTTGACCTAATCTAGGGTTTTCTCGGTCCAACAAGCGATTTACATGTTAATCCAAAGATCCCGTACACTTCAGTAGCCCCCGAGGGGATCCTCATCCGTGACCACTTTCTCACCCTGATTTCCCCCTTTTATTGCCCTGGTCATTTAGCATTCTGATTTGCATTTATTTCTTGTATTTGCATTTTCATCTTTTACTCTCGAGTTTGATCGGCTAGACAACATTGCGAAAAAGAAGTAAGGATAGATTCTTGGGCCCTTGGGAATACGACCCACTCGTGCATGCGCGAGTGGTTTATTACTTGATGACCCCGTGCGCTTGCAGGATCACCATCACTTAGGGATCCTTTACCTGGAGGCAGGGTTGGATCTACTTTTAGGAATGGTTATATCTTTGGGATCCATAGAATACTAAGGAGTCATATGTGATGTAAGGTGTCGAGAGAGTTCTCCGCCGAGACCTCGTAGAGAACTAGTTAACGGTGGCCTAGAGGCAGGGGCCGGTATATCTGATACGGCCCTTGCGTATCCGCAAGTGCACAGGTAGTACAAGTAGTAAAGTGTACCCGTAGGGTCGGGTAGTCGAATCCACGAGGACCGGGTGTAGCTTCTAATACTAACGGGGTGCTTAATATCTAACCAAACAAAGAAGGATGGATTTGACTCTGGGTCGAATTCAAGGAGATTGAGGAAGGGAAATTGCACTAACCGAAGTTTGAGGATTGACTCGATGGAGGAGATGGGGCCCCGGGTTTGGAATCCTGACATTCACTAACTCGGTCTTCTCAGTATTTATCAGAGATGTCTTCAGTTCTAAATCTAGTTATGTTATAAGAATGATGCTTCCAACGCTGCTGAACCCTAAGTTGAAAACTTACTGCCTGCAACTACCAACAACGATTCACAAGCCTAGATAAGAGAACCTAACTTCCAAGCATTCAAGCACTAAACAACACTCAAGATAGAAAATAACTCAGATTTAACGTAAATAACAAGACATTCATTAATTCTGCAAGTATAGACAATGAGTTCAAGCTACAACGTCATACAAACCACCTCGGGGCTCCCTTAAGAGTTTAGCCTCTCATGACAACAAACAACAAGCTCAAGGCCAAAGAAATTGAAATATAAGAAGTTGAAAACTCCCTAATTTCTTGCATCCTTGTAGTTGTCAAAGGATCTACAATGCCGTGGAACCTCCTCCCGATCGGCCTACCATAGGTGTGACATTCCCTTGATGAAGAGGAGGACGAACCCCCAAAGCTTTCTCCTTCTTTTCCCCTTTGTTCGCCTACCAAAAGTCCCCTTTGAAACTAAGTTTCTAGGGTTTTAATGTTTCCCGATGTGAGCACGGGCGTGTTGAAGCCGTGCAGATTACGGCCAAATAAAATTCTAGAAAACTCACATTCCTGTAATCTGCACGGGGTACAACTCGGGCGTGCTTAGGCCGTGCTGAGGGTTTGCACGACCGTGCTCGCCGAATTCGACCGTGGCCGACTTTGGCCGAATTCTCCCCGCAACCTGCACGGGGGTACAGCACGGGCGTGCTCAAGCCGTATTGAGCTTGATGAGATTTCTTCTAAGTCCTTTAGCTTCTAAAATCATTCCAAAACACATCTTCTTGCTTCAAGACCTTGATATCTGCATGAAAAACTAAGAATACCTCAAATAGCACCGTACTTGGAGAATTAAAGCCAAACGACTCAATAATGATGTGGGTAAAGTATAAAATATATATATATATGAAATGCACTCATCAAATACCCCCAAACTTTAATTGTCTCTTGTCCTCAAGCAACCTTAATCCCCTAATAAAGTGATGAGTGCATGACCTCTGATCTCAACAAATTAAGAGAGTTACTGAAGCTTAAGGAGTTTCTAAGAACTAGTGCCTTAGTCAATTGAAAGCTTATGAAAAATTTTACTCTTACTCTGTACTACCGTGTGTGTGTGTCGCCTCCTGGAGTATGTCAAAACTGTTCTTGAGGTGGTCTAGTACAAGCTTTTTCTTTTCACTGTTTTCACTGCTAACTCCTAAACTGGGTAGTAGCTTCATACACCCTAGAGGCAGCCATTTCACTTGGTAGGTCATCAAAAATGACATTTGTGATGCCTAAGATTCGACTACTCAAGTGCGGCTTTCGCTTTTTCTAAAGTGATAGCTCTTTCTACCATCTTTCTCATAAAATTTTGACAGGGCATCCCAAAAAGGAATCCGACTTGTCACACTATTCTTTTCTTTTTCCTTTTTATTCCTTGAGTTTGGAGTCAAAAACTAACTGTTTTCAAGCCTTGCAACTAGCCCTTCCTCTAACAGAGTGACAAAACAATAAAGGCTAAGTGTTCAGATTAAGGTTTCCAAAGTAAGAGCAAAATAAAACTTTAAGTTCAACAAAAGTGCACTAGTATGCTCAAAAACTCCTAGCTTAGCAATTCTCCACCAAAACTTTCATAGATTGTCCTAAGTCATGCACTACATCTAAACATATTAACACACAAGTACACAACCCTCCCCCACACTTGAATGAAACATTGTCCTCAATGTTTAAAGATTTAACATGCAAGGCATAGAAAAAGATTTCAAGTAAAAGGGAAATGAGTTGGGGAATCTTCACCAAGTTAAGGGAGAGGTGTCGAAGAAGAATTCCATTGCACACAAGGGTGTATGTTGATCGCCAGTTAGGGAGCATCCGTTTGAAACAACCAGCAAGATAGATATTCATAGATCCTGAGGTAAACATGCAAGCATTTGAGACAGAATAAAAGCAAAATAACAAAATCACACTAAAAAGAGATCAGTTTAGTAGGGGACTCCCCTTGCTAAGTGACTCAAGAAAAACAAAAGACAACAAAAATAAAAGCAAAGTACACAGAAAATAAAACAAAACAACAAAACAGAACATCAAAACCCGACGCTCTCAGACTCGGAGTCAGACTCCGATGGAAGGTCAGTGGTGTCGACTCCCACACTCCTGGATGTAGAAGGTCCAGCAGCACGGCAAGGAGGTGGAGACAGGGTGACGTCGAGGAGAGGGGCCAGCCGCTGCATGCTCCGGATCATACATCGCCGGAAAGAAGGGGAGCCAGCTGGAAGAGAGTCCGGAATGTGGGTGGAAGCGCGAGCACGTGGGGTGCGAGGAGATGATGGTTCGGCGGCTGCAGGAGGAGAATCAGGGACGCTGGCTGGTGGGGCCTGGTACCGAGGACCATGGACGGTTTAGGTGCATCTGGAATCCGTCCAGCATGCTCAACAGAAAGTCGAAGTCACGGTGACTAACGACTCCTATGCTATCTCCCCACCCTGTGATAGAATGGCTAAGGATAAAGTGAATGTACCTGAGAGCTGGGAAGCGAAGGGATGAGGCCTTGGACCGGCGAGGGTCGTATGCTCGGTCCATACTCAACCACTGCCAACATGTCTCCTGGGACTCGCCGGGTGGTCGGGCGACGAGGAGGGTGTCGTACTCTGGAGTCCTGGTGAACTCCTCATCGTACAAGCCCAGTCTGACGGAGAACTCCGTCAGACTCATTCGGTGGAGCTCGCTGAACACCCGGAACTGAATCGTGCCGGCGCGGTGGTAGCTGACAGGCCCTCGGGGCATCTCGAAGGTCGCGAGGACTTCCAAAGATAGTTCCCGGTAAGCGGGGTCGGGGATGGCGAGTAGCCGCGTCCAGGCGCCCTCGCCGAGATATCGGCTAACGTCCGTCTCCAGGCCCACCTCGCGGAGAACCTCCCAATCAATGACTCGCGTCTCACCAAACCGCTTCGTGCTCAAGCGGTCGTGGCGCTCCTGGTGGATGGGGGCACGGAAGGCTGGCGTAGGGGGAGCGGCTGGGGTCGACGACTCCATTCTAGTCCTCTTCGAGGAAGGGCTGGATGTAGTAGCCTTCCTCGGCATAATCTGCGAAATAAAAGATTTAACAATTAGAAACAGAGAATGCACGGGCGTGTTTAAAGTTGCACGCCCGTGTTAAATTAAAAAAAAGGGTTTAAATGGAACACGGGCGTGCAGAAAGTTGCACGCCCATGCTGCCATGCAATTAGAGATCTGGGCAAGAGCACGGCCGTGCTTAAGGAAGCACGCCCATGTTGACCAAATCCTGTGTCGTCCCCGCCGACGCTGGGCATGGAACTCAATGGCAAAATAATGTTTAAAGTCCTTGAAATTCACCCTAGATGCCTCTACCAACTAAATTAAATGTTTACACAATGATTCAAGGCATGAAAATCATGGATTGAAAAGATTAAATGATTAGGGTTCGTCGACTTACCACAATATCGGAGAAGATAAAAATATGAATGGTGAACTCCAACAAATCTCTAAAACCCCGCAAATGAGCGCGAAACCGATAGAAAATTGAGGGTAAAAAGGAGGAACGCTTAGTGAAAGTGAAGAAGAAAGGCGAACGACCGGATTTTAAAAGAAAAACTCGTGGAAGATGATCCGCCGCACAGAACTCAACACGGTCGTCTTGTGCCCGTGCTAAAAAAATTAAACAGAAACGAAGAACACGGCACGTCTATGCCGCGTGCACGGGCAGCGTGCTAGGGACTTCAGCACGGCCATAGCACGGCCGTGCTTTTCCCCGTGTTGTTCAGAAATGATAAAACCTTAAAAACCTGTGAAGTGCACCCCCATCAGCACGGGGGTGTTAGGCTCGTGTTGGGCCTGAAACCTTCCCTCATAAAGAAAAACACGTTGGACTCGATTCAAAAAATGACAAAAACACAAAAACAAACAAAACAAACAACCGCAACAAAGACAACAAAAGAAATGAAACCAATCGGGTTGCCTCCCGATAAGCGCTCTTTTAACATCACTAGCTTGACGGGTCTAGTCTCATCTCAAGAGGGTTCAAAAACATACCTTCCTTCTTCGCGCTCTGCAGAACAACAGTCCAGTAAAGAAGGTAAAGAATTAATCAAAAATGCCTCACCAAAACTGAGGACATTAGAAGGGTTATGCTTTGAAGTAGAAGATTGTTGTTGCTTCCTCTCCTCTACCTTCTGCCACCATGTCTGGGCCTTAGATATCTTCTTTTTCCTTCTCTTGGCGTTCATTGCTGGTTGACCAGCGCCCGATGGTGTAGCAGCGATGTCGTCCTCTATGTCCAAGAGTTCTTCATCTGAAGGTTCCTCTCCTAACAACTCAGCGAGATGATCCCTTTGCCAAATTTCCTGCACACACACACAAATAACATCATCAGTAGCATCTAGAAAATAACAAGAATCATCAAATGCCATGGGGTGTCTCATAGCTTCCTTTAGCTTAAATACTACTTCTTCATCCCCGACTCTCAATGTCAGTCGACCATCTTTTACATCAATAATTGCTTGTGAAGTAGCTAAGAATGGTCGTCCAAAAATCAGAGGGACCTCAGCTCGATCATCCAAATGCAAGATAACAAAATCTACAGGGAATATGAACCTGTCCACCTTCACCAAAATGTCTTCTATAATTCCTAAAGGTTGGCGAGTAGAGTGATCAGCAAGCTGGAGTGTCATTTGAGTTGGCTTGAGTTCCCCCAACCCTAGCTTCTGAAAAATCTTTAATGGCATGAGATTGATACTTGCTCCTAAGTCAGCCAATGTTTTTTCATCCATCATTCCTCCAATTGTGCACAGAATGGTGAAACCTCCCGGATCTTTTTCCTTTTTGGGAATTTTATTTGAGATGATGGCAAAACATTCTTCACTCAAAGTGTCCATCGATACTGCTTCCAATTTCCTCTTATTGGTCAACAATTCCTTGAGGAACTTGGAATATTTCGGCATCTGGGAGAGGGCTTCCACAAATGGAACATTGATGTGCAATGTTTTAAACATCTCCAGAAACTTCTTAAACTGTGCCTCTTGTTGGTCCTTCTTGAGTTTTGCTGGATAGGGTAAAGTGGGCTTGTATTCTTCCACCGGGTTTTTCTCCTTGCCTTTCGACTTTTCCCTAGTGCTCAAGCCTGTTCCTAAATCTCTTTCCAGCACTTCTACCTCTAATTCACATTGAGATTCTTTTTGTGCTTGTGGAGGTGTTGATTCAAGTTCCTTGCCACTCCTCAAAGTGACTGCCTTAAGGGACTCCCGAGGGTTGATTTTCGTGTTACTAGGTAGAGCACCCTGCGGTCGTTCAGCAAGCGTCTTGGCAATCTGTGCAACCTGACGCTCAAGGTTCTGTAAAGAGGCTTGTTGATTCCTCATAATCTCTTCATGCCCTGTAATTCGGGCATCATTGGCTTGAATATACTGAACAAGGAGAGCTTCAATAGAAGATCCTTTCTGTTCTGGTGGTAAAGACCTCGAGAATTGAGGCTGGGTTTGTTCCTGCTGCTGCTGTTGTTGCTGAGGGGGGCGCTGCTGCCCCTGATTCTGATCTTTCCAAGAAAAGTTTGGGTGATTCCTCCACCCAGGATTATATGTGTTGCCGTAAGGGCTGTTCGCATACCGCTGATTTTGACCGATGAAATCTACTTGTTCGGTCACCTGAACCCCATCTGAAGAGTAACTGGGCCTTGCTTGATTTGCCCAACTATCATGACTGCCACCTGACGGCAAAGACTGAATTTGCATTGTGTCCAGTCTCTTAGAAATAGCTTCGACCTGTGCTGCTAAGGTGGTAAGAATATCCACCTCATAAAGCCCGGCTGTTTTCATGGGCTTGTTTCGTTGAGAGCTCCACTGATATCCATTGGAGGCCATGTTTTCAATCAGGTTCTGTGTCTCATCGGGTCTCTTAGTGCATAAGGAGCCTCCTGCTGCTGCGTCCAACATTTGCTTGGTGGCCACATTCAATCCATTGTAGAATATTTGGATTTGCATCCATTCCACTATTCCATGTTGCGGGCACTTCCTCAACAATTCCTTGTACCGTTCCCAAGTATCATACAGGGTCTCAGATTCTGTCTGCCGGAATGAGGAGATATCACTTCTAAGCTTGGTGATCTTGGCTGGTGGAAAATATCTAGTCAAAAACTTCTCTGCCAACTGTTCCCAGCTTGTAATAGAACTCGCTGGCAAGGAACTTAGCCATTGCTTGGCCCTTCTTGCACAGAGAATGGGAACAATCGAAGACGAACCGCATCCTCGGACACATTATTCGCCTTGAAGGTGTCACAAATCTCCAGGAAAGTTGCAAGATGGGCATATAGGTCCTCATCTTGGAAGCCATCAAATTGGCACATCTGTTGCACCATCTGAATGAAATTGGGCTTCAGCTCGAAGTTGTTGGCCGCAACTGGGGGTCGCACAATACTAGATCCCGATCCCTCTACATTAGGCCGAGCATAGTCAAATATACTTTTCTGATTTCCAGCCATATTTTCCTCTTGGTTCACCTCTATGCTTACTTCCACTGACCCGGTTTCCCTTAAATGAATCTGCCGCTGTCTCCGATGAAATGTCCGTTCAATGTCCGGATCTGGAGACGCTAGATGGGAGGAATTCGCCCGGGTCATACTTACGCCTGCACAAAAGTAAACAGAAAGGAGATGAGAAATGATCTTTTAAACTTGAAGCAAAAGAAAAATGAAAACAGTTTAAATAAACACAATTAAAAACGAAAACAAATAAAAGAATATGAGTAACAACAAAGAACAAAAAAGAAGAATGAAACACAAAGCAAAAAAAAACGGTTAGATTACTAAGACTGTCAGAATTCTCAGAAGTTGCCAGTCCCCGGCAATGGCGCCAAAAACTTGATACGCCCCTTGCGTATCCGCAAGTGCACGGGTCGTACAAGTAGTAAAGTGTACCCGTAGGGTCGGGTAGTCGAATCCACAGGGACTGGTGCAACTTCTAATACTAACGGGGTGCTTAATATCTAACCAAACAAAGAAGGATGGATTTGACTCTGGGTCGAATTCAAGGAGATTGAGGAAGGGAAATTGCACTAAGGGAAGTTTGAGCATTGACTCGATCGAGGAGATGGGGCCCCGGGGTTGGAATGCTGACATTCACTAACTCGGTCTTTCTCAGTATTTATCAGAGATGCCTTCAGTTCTAAATCTAGTTATGCTATAAGAATGATGCTTCCAACGCTGCTGAACCCTAAGTTGAAAACTTACTGCTTGCAACTATCAATAACGATTCACAAGCCTAGATAAGAGAACCTAACTTCCAAGCATTCAAGCACTAAACAACACTCAAGATAGACAATAACTCAGATTTAATGTAAAGAACAAGACATTCATTAATTCTGCAAGTATAGACAATGAGTTCAAGCTACAACGTCATACAAACCACCTCGGGGCTCTCTTAAGAGTTTAGCCCCTCATGACAACAAACAACAAGCTCAAGGCCAAAGAAATTGAAATACAAAAAGTTGAAAACTCCCTAATTTCTTGCATCCTTGTGGTTGTCAAAGGATCTACAATGCCGTGGAACCTCCTCCCGATCGGCCTACCATAGGCGTGACATTCCCTTGATGAAGAGGATGACGAACCCCCAAAGCTTTCTCCTTCTTTTCCCCTTTGTTCGCCCACCAAAAGTCCCCTTTGAAACTAAGTTTCTAGGGTTTTAATGTTTTCCCGATGTGAGCGCGGGCGTGTTGAAGCCGTGCAGATTACGGCCAAATAAAATTCCAGAAAACTCACATTCCTCTAATCTGCACGGGGTACAACACGGGCGTGCTTAGGCCGTGGCCGAGGGTTTGCACGACCGTGCTCGGCGAACTCGGACTATGCCGACTTTGGCTGAATTCTCTTGCAATCCGCACGGGGTACAAAGACGGGTGTTTTCAAGCCGTGTTGAGCTTGATGAGATTTCTTCTAAGTCCTTTAGCTTCTAAAATCATTCCAAAACACTTCTTCTTGCTTCAGGACCTTGATATCTGCATGAAAAACTAAGAATACCTCAAATAGCACCGTACTTGGAGAATTAAAGCCAAAAGACTTAATAATGATGAGGGTAAAGTATAAAATATATATATATATATATATATATATATATGAAATGCACTCATCAATATCGTAGGATTTCCACGACTCAATACCTTCATCTAGAAACAACTGTAATCCACACTTAATACCTGAATCCTAGGGGAAGTATTGTCCAGATACCCCACCTGTATCGATCGAAAACTCATTTTTCTCCCTTCCTGCACCCTTGTAGTCACACTCTTAGGTTAGCCATTAAATCATTACATACTACACTCATTAGGCTAGATAACAAAGGAGGAGCAATTACTACTACTTCTGGTCCCTGTGGTTCGACAACCAGACCCATCGGTTCCACTTTATTACTTGACGACCTGTGCACTTGTGGTAACGTAAAGGGTTGACACATCACTCTTTGTTGTGTGCATCAATATTGATGAGTGCTTAATTATTTATATTGTCTATATTATATTCGTAGGACTCGCCATGGATTTTTACATTGATTCCAACCAATTTTGGTGTTTAATTGCTTCTTTTCATAGTTCAGGGCCATTTAAACTTTTATGGAGCAAAAATAAGGAAGTAGTGTTTTCGAGAGATTATGAGTAGAAAATGCACACTCCTGTAAAATCCAAACTCTATTCATACTATGAAAGTTGCCATGGACCATTAAGAATTTCTTGGAGTTAATCGATTGTTAAATTGAAGACTTCCAAGAGACCGACATTTTTATCGATGTTTTACCGATGCCCATGCATTGCACCAGTACTATAGCAAAGTTACTATAGTAGCACAAAAAATTATTACAGAACAACCCACAACCTTACCCACGGGCGACCCTTGGGCATGGGTTGACCGCCAATGGGAGTGGGTGAGTCCTAGAGGCCATGTTTTGACCCAAGGCCTAGCATAGTA
The DNA here is from genome assembly GCA_902712375.1 of Dioscorea dumetorum. Lineage (NCBI taxonomy): Eukaryota > Viridiplantae > Streptophyta > Magnoliopsida > Dioscoreales > Dioscoreaceae > Dioscorea > Dioscorea dumetorum. Next base: position 3,260,107 of record CACTHL010000490.1, on the reverse strand, counting down.
CCATGGGTCACCAACCCACAATCCTACCCATGGCAATGGGTTACCGATAACTTGTTCCCATATTTATAATTCAAATGACAGAGCAATACATTGCCATTCCCACGGCTATGGGCACCCCAACGGGTGTTGCGATAGGGTTCGGGTATAAAAGGCTAGAAGGCAATTTGAAGAGCATCTTCTGATCAAACTATTATAGGATTTTGACTGTCATTTTTCTTTGGTGACTAGGGACTGAAAATAGGGTTTTCCTCTAGTCTTCTAAAGGAGATTGGCTCGATGACGGAGCATAGAGAAAAAATCACCTATTCTATTCCACTCCTTCGGTATTGCATTGGCAAGAGCTAGTAGAGGAGAAAAAGAGGCATTCCACTTACACATCATATCATTGAAAAAGTTTTAATCATGTTTTATTTTCGTAAGCTATTATCTATGACTTGTATTTTGCACGTCTTCAATATGGTAGCTTAAGTATCATTTGGTATTCAAACATTAGGGAAACCTTTGGAAAGCTTATAATGGATTTCATTTTATATATTGGATTATATTGATTTGGTTATAATGTGCTTGTGTTTTTCTTATTAATTTGGATTCATTGTAGTGAGAGCTTGTATCTAATTATTTTATTATGTGCTTAGTTAAGTAAGAAGCCCCAAAATTTAGGATATAGTGCAAGTAAAGAGAATTGTGATGTATTTAGAGATAGGGACTTGTAATTCTTCCATTTAGGGCTAGAGAAAGAATCTCACACTGATCTTGAGAGATTCATCCAGTATATTGCAATCATATAAATCTTAGGTTAGAGAGAGAATCTCTCTAGAGATAATAGAAGATTAGTGGTTGTTAGACTTGAGAGAGTCATCGGTGTGTCTTTGGAAACTCTGTGGCCCGACCATTTAACCTTTTTACACAAATTTAAATGTTCATTTACAAGTGTATCCATAAGTGGAACCATATTCAAATACTTCTTATGGATCGCAACGGATAGGGATTGGGGAAAGTATTATAGTACCCATCCTCATAGCCATATTTTAAAACATTATTAGTATCAGTACCCATAACCTTTGGGTAGCAACTTTAATCTTCATCCCTATAATCGCTGGGTACCCACATCCCAATACCATCTCTAAAATAAAAAACATTAATTAAAAGTGAAAATACAAAAAAGGGTTTGTCTTCTTTCACTCAAAAATCCAAAATATCTATCTTAACTCATAATGTCATATGTTTATTATACTTAAGTAAATAACTCATTCATGTCATTCAAAGTTTTAATTAAATAAATAAATAAACACACACACACACACACACACACACACACACATATCTAGCGTGCGGGTAAATGAGTATGGGTAATATATATATATATATATATAACCTTGCTCCCTATACCCATATCCGAACCCAAACCCGTCAAGCGGGTATCTACCCTTCCCATTTGGATATTTTTAGGGGTACCCACTAGGATTTGGTCTAATTGCCATTCCTACCTTCTCCTACTGATTGGCTTCTCCAAAATTCATTCCTCACTTTATGTTTCCTTCATTTTTTTTATTTTAGCATTCTTTAGTTTGAATCATTTCACATCTATTGTTAGACTAGATAACGAAAGAGGGATGAGTAAGGTTACTTTCCTTCTCTTGGCCACAACATCTCAGTCGGAGTGCATCTTATATGATGGTTGTTGTGCATGTTGCGCAATCTTATACCACAAGCGTATGTGTCATCAAGTAATAGATAAGTTAGAAAAAGGGGTGTCGTATCAACAGAGATTGAAGAACACTAGTACTAATTCTAATGAAGCAATCTAACCTAAAATCAAAATGGGAAATGTTGGTTTCTAAGAAAGTACAAAAACTAACCAATCAGCTAGGTAGTCAAATAGAGGAGTGATTGAATCAAAAGATGAGGCAGGTGCCCAGATAAGATTTCTCTTGGATTAATAAAAGGTAATTGAACTTAATAAAGATTTGATCTAAGGGTTGTTAGACCAAAAAATACAAGATTATATTGAGTGCACTCTTGATACCCATCAACAACTAATCTCATGCTACAATAGGTCAAAATCTCTTTCAAACCTACTTTCACATGATTGGAAGAGCTCTAGGATTTCCATGTCAAGGATGGGAGATAAACTATGACCATCCTAATCGGAAGGTACACAACGCCCTATCTCTAGTGAACGTCAATGAAACCTATTCTTCTATGTGTAATCTCCTCAAACGGATCTTTCAATATGTAATATAAAATCATAATAGTAAAGCCTCTCTTGATACGCTAAAGCAACATCATATAACAAAGATGAATCCAACAAACCAAAGAAAATCTAAATTAAGAATAATATGAAAGCAATGAATTCAATCTATATCAAATCCAGACACCCAAGGAAGTTAGACCTCCATTGGGGTCTATTTAATACAAAGAAAGAAGTACACAAATAGAATCCCAAAACCACAAGAAAGAACTTCCTTCTAATCCGAATAACATTTGGAATTAATTTAGATTGGTGTAGCCGCTGTTGGATGTCACCCTCTCTGCTTCCATGGTCTTCCTCTTTGTCTTCTTTGGTCCCCTGAACCTCAGCCACTGGTGTTTTCCAAATTAGGTCAAAAGATCTTGTCTTCTCTCTTTCCAAAATCTTTCATACTCCCAAAAATCGAGTAAGTACATGGGCGTGTACACGACCGTGTATCCAACCATGTATATGTGCTGCGGCTCAATGCTCTCAAAATTATTCTAACTATTGAGGTACATGAGCACAATACATGGCCATCTACTTGGTTGTATAACTGTCGGGATTTCGTTTTGTTCTGTATTGGGAGGTTGAATAGCGTGTAACCAGTATGTGTATTAGTACACTGTCATATACATGGGTGTGTACATGGGCGTGTCTTTCTCTAAATGCTTCTGAATCAACCCCTGAAGTTACATGGGCAAGGTACACTGGTGTGTACTTTGTCGTGTATATTTCTAGACATTTCTCATTGTTCCAATTCTGCTCTATTTTACTCCCAATTTCGTACTTTGACTTGAGATATATGTATATTGGTCTAGACAACAAAAGGTGCAAACTAAGTTCCAAATAGTCTGAAAATAGCCTTGAAGACAAGTATAAATACATGAAATTACATTCGGGAAAGTATGTAAATTAGCACTCATCAATATATCATAAGACTTTTCAATATATATTTATGTCATCATCCTTGAGAGATGCTAGGTATCTTTATCTAGGGAATGTGCTACTTCTTGGATAGCAATAATATTATTCATAGTAGACTTCCTAGCTAGAAATTCACTTTGTTTTGGACCACTGAAGTTATGAATAATTTTCTTGAGATGATTAGTAAGAATTTTGGAAATTATTTAACAAGACATGTTCCAAAGCGAAATAGGTGTAAACTCTAAAACCAAACTTAGAAAATTTACTTTGGGAATAAGATCAATATAAGTTTTCCCCCAAGCGTTAAGAAGCACAACATTGTCAAAAAAAAGTATTTAATAGCCCTACAAAAATGTTAACCAACAATATTCTATTTAAAAAGATAAAATTCATATTCAAGCCATCAGGGTTTCGGGCTTTTCCCTTTTGGAATAGAGTTAACTGTTTGATAGACCTCTCAAAAAGTCACACGTCTAACTAATATGCCCCTGACTAATAAGGGAAGCGTAGGAAGGTCATTTTGCAAGATAATAAAAATGTCATCAATAGTTTGGTTAAAAGAAAAATTCCAAAGATGAGAATAAAAATGAATTAAGCAATTTTCAATTTCAGATATATTAGAATGAATGATTTAAGAAGCATCTTCAATGCTAGAAATTCTATTAATATTTTTATGCATCGTGGCAACATTGTGAAAGTACTTGGTATTCATATCCCCATTGTTAAACCAAAAGAGTTTTGTCCTTTAAGCCCATCTGATGAAATGTTTTCTAAGGAGAACTAAATGCCTATTGTAGATACGGCTTAAGATACTCTAAGTATTAGGGATACAACCACTAGAAGCCTTAAAGGACAATAAATTGCTAATACTCTACTCTGTGTAGTCAATATTAGCATCTAATGATGACATGACATTGACCCTCCATCTGATGAAATTAGGCTTTGTATGGGAAACACAATGGGCAAAGGCACAAAGAGGAGAACTATTAGAGGTATTCCAAGCTCTAAGACAAAGTTGACACGCATTATAATCTAACTAGGAATTATCAAACCTAAAATGCATGCTATTCTTATAGTAATAGAGACAAGCATTGATAAACAAGATAGCATGATAAGAAAGGTTCTTCGGCTAACTTCTTATTAGCAGAAGAGTCAAAGTAATCAATCCAATCTTAGCAAGGTATCTGTCCAGTCTGGCCTAATTGCCATGCCCCGTCCCGCGGGACCGGCACGCGACAACTACCTCGACAATCCGAGGAGGACACCCACGACACTCAATGCTCGAGTCACTGCAAGGCTTACCACAACCTAGAAACAAATAAAAAATAGAATACAAAGATACACAGAGGAAGCTACTAAACTAAACCAAAGCCTGCTTGTCATAAACACAACAAGATTTCCAATAAATGCGACAAACATGTAAATCCAACATTAAGGGTAAGAGTTACACTAGTGGATCCATACACTTATACAATGCAGCATGTTCAAGAAACAACATACATAAAACGGAAATTAAGAATAAACTCGCTGAAGAATGTGTAGCACTTCAGTCCGCCACAACGCCACTACTAGGTAGAGCCTGGAAAAGGGGAGAGGGTGAGTCACTAAAGTCACTCAGTGAATAGATTGGCACAATTCTAAGGAACACCAAATAGTCTATAAAAACAATAATATAAGCTTTGTAGAAGTATATATATATATATATATAGTCCAAAACATTTCAATGTGGTGATGTGTATATATATATATAACAACGTATACACAAGTATAGAGAAAATAAGTATAACATTCCAAAACTACTTTGCTCAAATGAAATTTCGATAAACATGACTTATGAATAGTAAAACTATGAGTTTTAAAATCATAAGACAAGTTGTAGATCATCAAAACAGTTTTTCCATGCAAAAAGGTTTATTTTCCAAAAATACAAAATTTCCAACTCGAGCAATCAATAAATGGTCTAGAAATCCCTCTAAATTCTAGCCATGGCCGAGGCTAAGTTCAGAGCCACCAAAGCACTCATGTCCATGGCATTGACCCACCGGGGCCGTGTGGTGACTCTGGACTTCCGATGTTTGTCCAGTCAGGACTCTACGCGCCACCTAATGTGGACAGATTAAACGGGTCCACCACGCCATCATCAACACCAAAATATCACGAAATGTTTCAACAGTAAACATCTAAATTACTTTACAGGGTCCTTGTTTAGGACAAATGCTTATATCTCGATGATAAACATCATATTTGTGTAAGCCAAATCAAAAAGTGTAACATATGTAAGAAATTCCACAATTCAAATCAACCCGATACAACAACATAGCATTGATCATTTCATCTAACCATAGGAGTTTTGATTTCTGAATACAAAACAAGAAAATCCTTTCGAGCAATTAAATCATCAATTCAACACAATAGAATCCCAAGTTTTCATCAAAACCAAGTATACATATATTTAGATAGAATTAACTAGTATTGTGCAATCAAAATCCCACTCACCAACTTAGGAGAACAACTCCTCTGCGGCGCTACTCCTCCGCCGGTTCTTTGCCTCTAGCCGAGCTCTCACCACCTGAACCACACCAAGCACAAGACTCAAAACCACAAGAAAACACAAAAAGAAAACAAGTATGATTTTCTTTATGCTCTAAACCAAGAAACCCTAACAAAGCTTGGATATAGCCTGAACTTGAACTCTAAGGGTTCTAAAAGATCCCTAGGAAGATAAACTCCTAATACAACCAAGAATGCCAAGGTTTAGCAATGAATCTCTTGGTGCTACAGTAGCAATGATTTCAAGAACAAGGGAAAGTGGTTTCGACAAGATAGAAAGCATGGATCTCTACATTCATCTTAAGATACAAAGAAGAATGAAGGAAAACAACCCAAACAATTCAATAACTTCAACAAGAATGAACCAAGATTCAAGATCTAAACCTAGGGTTAGCATGCTCATCCAAATAACATGCAACAAGGGAAAAGAGGAAGAACAGAAGCTTGCCTTCAAGGATCTTCAACCAAGGGAAGAGAAAAGGTTTAGGAATTGCTCCTTCTTCTCAACCAAAGTAATGGGAACCATAGGAATAAGAAAACGAAGAAGAGAAAAATGAAGGAATTAGGGCTCAAAGTTCAGGACTTATATACCCTTAGGCAACCATGAACAGAACACGGTGTGCAGAGCCTCGTTTAACCATGCTTTACACCGAAAAGAGGCATTCCGACACAAGCATGGGCGGAAGCATGGGCATGCTTGCCCCCGTGCAGTTTACAAAACAACAAGGTGGGATTTCTCTATCGAAACATGGGCAGGAAGCACAGGCGTGTTTATACTCGTGCACTTTGCAGGAAACTCAGGGCAAAGAAGCACGGCTTCTCTGCCCCTAACACAATGGTACACACACAAGCACAGCCGGAAGCACTGGCGTGTTTCGTCTTGTGCACTTTACAGGTTGCTAATAACAAAATTCAAAACATCCTGTGAAGTGCATGGTTAAGAACACGCCCACAAGTACGGTCGTGTTTACTATACAAACTGTGTTCTCAGTCCAAAACGACTAAAAACAAGGTAAAACTCACAGCACAACTAATCAAAGATAGTTTGGACAACAACTTACACTCGTGAAAAGCCGAAACACCACACTAATGGCTAGCGTGACCCTATTGCTCATTGCACCATGTATAGATAGTACCACCATAACCTTAATGTAGAAGATAACTATGGGTAATAAATTCATTGAAGTGGAAGGCTTTGAAAGCATAGTAAGAAAAATTCCCTCCTTAGGCTCATTATTGGAGACAATAGCATTAAATTCCCTAGCAATGACCTTAGGGATTTAAGATAAGATATATTTAATAAACTTTGTAAAAGAAGTTTTGTAAATTAAAAGCTTAAGCATTATAAACAATAGTTAAGACCCACTTGTTGGGAATTCCAGCAAAAACTAAGTGTAATGAATACCTACAAAGAGCTAGCTGTGTGACCTTATCAATATTTTTAGTCCAAAGGGCAATTAAGCCCCAAAATCTTCCATCTACCGTGACAAAGCAACCCAATCCTAACATTCGTCAATCCTCTTGCAAAACATCATGCTTTAATTAGAATTAACCCTGAATTCAACTAAAGTAACGGTTTGTTTTAAGTCAGAAATATAGTTTTGTATTCCTCCAATCTTATTGGGACTCATTAGCTAGCAATTCCAACACAAAACTTTCAAATAATTCTAAAATTTAAAAAAATAGCTAAAAGAATTTGATGAAAGATTATGAGGATCAAATAACACTATGTTGGTGGCCTTCAAATCGAGTGTTTCCATTTTCGGCCTTTCTTTGAATAGGACACAACTCTAAGCTTATCCTCCGAGTTAAAGTTTCCAACTTGATGTCATTTTGATATTGCTCCAGTATCGTGATATCCTCCGGTTCTTCCATGCTCTTCGAATTATCCACTTCTTTAGGTTCAACATCCATCTGATCGTCTTCTTGATTAGAGAAGTGGGGTTTGGTGGATTACAAAACCATTGAAATATTGTTTACAAGTTTCTCATGCGAAGGCGATTGTGGGGAACTTTCGTCTAAAGCTTTAGTAGTCTCAATATGTAAAGGAACATTGAAGATAGGAAGGGAGGCGTCACAAGTTCTCCAATGTTTGCCTGTCCTAGGGCATCCCTTTTAATCCTTTCCTGGGTGATAATCGATTATCAAATCATAATCTTTTATCAATTCCAACCATCGCCTCTGCCTCAAATTCAAGTCCTTCTGAGTGAAAAGATACTTCAAACTTTTATGGTCTGTGAAAATCCGACATCTTTCCCCATAAAGATAATGCCTCCAAATCTTTAAAGCAAACACTACCGCAGCCAACTCCAAATCATGAGTAGGATAATTCAACTCATGTTGTTTCAACTGTCTAGAAGCATAGGCAACTACCTTTCCTTCTTGCATCAATACACAACCTAAACCCTGCCGAGAGGCATCACTGAAAACCACAAACTCTTTCTCATTTTCTGGCAAAGTAAGCACAGGAGCTGATGTCAATCGATCCTTTAAAATCTGAAAACTCTTCTCACACTCATCATTCCAAGAGAACTTCACTTCCTTACGAGTTAACTTTGACAAAGGTAATGCAATCGCAGAAAACCCTTCCACAAACCTCCTATAATAACCCGCAAGACCAAGAAAACTTCGAACTTCAGTAACATTCTTCGGCCTTTCCCAATCAACAATGGCTTCCACCTTCTTTGGATCCACCGAGATCCCTTCTCCTGACACCACATGCCCAAGAAATCCCACTTCATAAAGCCAAAACTCACACTTAGCAAACTTAGCAAACAACCGCCTCTCCCGGAGAGTTTGCAGTACAATCCTCAAATGTTGAGCATGCTCCTCATTGGAAGGTGAGTACACCAAAATATCATCAATAAACACAATGACAAATTTGTCCAGATAAGGCCTAAACACCCTGTTCATCAAATCCATAAAAGCTGCAGGAGCATTAGTCAAACCAAATGGCATCACCAAAAACTCATAATGTCCATATCGTGTCCGAAATGCCGTCTTCGGTACATCTTCTGACCTAATCTTCAACTGATGATACCCAGACCTCAAATCAATCTTGGAGAACACCCTTGCCCCTTTTAATTGATCAAACAAATCATCAATCCTCGGCAATGGGTACTTGTTCTTAATTGTCACCTTATTCAGTTGTCGATAATCAATACACAGCCTCAGAGATCCATCCTTCTTCTTCACAAAAAGGACAGGTGCGCCCCAGGGTGATATACTTGGTCGTATAAAACCCTTGTCTACCAGATCTTGCAACTGAGTTTTCAACTCCTTTAACTCCCCAGGCGCCATCCTGTAAGGTGGTATAGAAATGGGAGCTGTACCAGGCAACAAATCTATAACAAACTCCATGTCTCTGTCTGGGGGTAAACCCGGTAATTCCTCAGGGAAGACATCCTGAAACTCCCTCACCACAGCCATCTCCTCCAACTCTGGCTCCTTAACTCTTGTGTCCACCACATGAGCCAAATACACAGAACAAACCTTACTCACCAATCTTCTAGCTTCCAAGGACGAAATCAAATATGAAGGTAAAGCCCTTCTCTTCCCCTTCAACACTACTGCAGGTCCTGAGGACCTAGGAAATGTTACTTCCTTCAAGAAACAATCAATGGAAGCATGATGCCTATCCAACCAATCCATACCAAGAATGGCATCAAAATCCTTCATCTCTAAAGGAATCAAATCTGCCTCCAATACTTCTCCACAAACTATCGCAGGACATTCCCTAAACACCAAACTCCGAACTACCTCCTCACCAAGAGGGGTTTGAATCACCAACTCACACCCTAAGAAGGAAGGCTGTCTATCGGCATGGCATGCAAAAACAGTGCTAACAAAGGAACGTTCTGACCCAGAATCAATCAAAACATAAGCGTCATGCTGAAAGATAGAAAGTATACCGGTGTAGCATCAGTAGAGGGAGTAACTCTCCCTTGGCGAACACGTGAGCGTAGTGCTGGCATTTTACTGAGACAGGAACATAAGACAATTCTTAGGAATGGTTCTACATGCATCAAATGCAATAAGTCAAACTCTATTTGGATCCATTGGATACAAGAATCAAAAGATCAACTTTTCGACCCAATCAGGGAACAGTTGCAGAAAACAAAAGCTCACTTTCCGACCCAATCAGAAGACAGTGGCAAATAATAGAAGATCAACTTCCTGACCCAATCAAAAGGCTAACTTTAGGTCAAAATTATATTGGCAAAATCCATTTCTAAACTTTAAACTGATTACTGACCCAATCATGAAATCTCGAACCGACCAAATCATGTAACTTTATACTGACCCAATCACTAAACCATATACTGACCCAATCATGATAACCTGGGCTCTGATACCACTAAAGTAGTGTCACGCCCCGACCCTCGGGTCCCGGTCCATGGCACTACCGCCACGACAACCCAGGGGAGGTCAACACCTGCCTCAACCCCAGGTCGCCGTAAGGCTAACCTGTTACCTGTACAAAATTAACATTACCACAATAATACTCTAAATCTAAGGTATTCAATCACAACCCTGTACAAGATCAACAGACTCACACACATATATGTACATATATCCCAGGAAATCACAACATCAATGATCATGGACACAATCATAGTTTTTCCCCAAACACTGGGTGTAAACTCATACAACCTAAGGTCCTGTCTTAACCAATCAAGATTATACAAGATCAAATGGAAATACGAAAACATAGGTCCTAATGGATCCATCTTATGCACGACGACAATGTTTATGAATCATACACTACTCAATGGTAAATGCAAGAATAGATGCCAAGCACTATCACGTCTTACGCCCTGATGCCGTGCTAACACCTGAAAAGGAGAGAAGAAGAATGGGTGAGTAACTAAGTTACTCAGTGAGGGGTATAACTCATACAAGTGTAAGGAATGATATGCCGAAAACATATGTAAATCTTTAACGACCACAACTCACAAAATGCTTTTAAATACACATTTCAATATAACAAGCTTTCCAATTTTCTCAAAGAAAGGCATCAATAAAACACTGAAATTCTTTTGTAAAGATTCAAGATTTAAAACTTCAAGTTATGGAAACTCGTTAAAAGCTCAAACCCATCGAAATAAGGATTTATAGTGCAACGCATGTAGAAATCCTTTATCGATAACATCATCAATAGCCTATGAAAACTCTCCATCACTAACCATGGCCGTGGCTAGGTCAGGAGCCACCAAGATGCGCGTATCTTGGTGTTAGCCGTTGGGAATCCCGTATGGTGACTCCGGGAACCCAACACAAGCACCTTCAGGTTCTCCCTACGCGCCTCCCGTAAGGGCTAGTCAGCCGAGAACTCCACGCCACCCCAACTAGGTCGGTCCGTGGAGACTCGCTTCTGCAGAAGACGGGGATTCCCCCAATATCACCATCCCGCCCGTAGGCTTATCATGAACGCATCATGATAATAATATGAAGACATCAATATAATATCATAATCTCATCAAAAGATCACAAATACTTCGCCCGTAGGCTCATCATAAACGTATCATTATAAAATCATATATCTCATCAAGAGATCACAAATTCGCATAAAATACAACTCTAAATCCAAGAGTAAATCCTTTTGCGAAAGCATCGACAATAATGTCATTTTCATCAAGAATATCGACACAAGAGTATTCTTTGAAAACACATTTCAAATACGATAACATCGTGGAGAATCTCAATTTGGTCTACTTAGACCCTTATTCGGTCAAGAACATCGAATTCTCAAATTCACCAATCTTGAAAACATGTAGTTCAAACCATAGGATTTTCCAATACTCATGAAATATAAATAATCAAGAATTTAACAAGATCATAAACCATTATGGTTTCTAGGTCTCAAGGAAATCATCTCATGAGCCTTTTGTAATAGAACCAATAGTTAAGCAAGATCATAAACATCAAGGTTTCTAGATCTCAAGGAAATCATCTCATGAGTCCATTAAAATGAAATCAAGAATTAAGAAGATCATATAGCATCATAATTTCAGTTTTCAAGAAACACTTCAAGAATCCATTGAAATCAAGAAATTCTCATCTCAAAGCATGCATGATGCGTCTCCGCAACAACACAACAGGGTGATGTGTGTCAACCCCTTGCGTTACCGCAAGTGCACGGGTCGTCAAGTAATAAAAGTGGACCCAAAGGGTCGGGTTGTCGAACCACAGGGAACAGAAGTACTAGTAATAGCCCCTCTTTTGTTATCTAGCCTAATGAGTGTAGTATGTGATGATCTAATGGCCAACACTAAGAGTGTCACCACAAGTGCGCAGGAAATAAAAATGAAAAGAGTTCTCAATCAATAAAAGTGAGGTATCCGGACAATGCTCCCCCTAGGATTCGGGTGTTGGATGTAGATTACAAGTGTTTCTAAACGAAGACGATGAGTCGTGGGTATCCAAAGGTATAACGGCCCCTGCCTCCAGGTCACCGATAACTAGTCCCCTACGAGGTCCCGGCGGAGAATTCTCTCGACGCCTCACACCACATATGACTGCTTAAAACTCTAGGGATCCCAAAGATATGACCAATTCCTAAAAGTAGATCTAACCCTGCCTCCAGGTGAAAGATCCCTAACCCCCTACGAGGTCCCGGCGGAGAATTCTCTCGACGCCTCACACCACATATGGTTGCTTGACACTTAGGGAATATGGAGATAGGAAATATCTGTCGGAAGGGAAAGGGGACACTCCGCTATCTCACGGCTCACCTTCTCAACCCTCTTTACTCTTGGTAATTCTAAACCTAGCGGTGATCTCTCTCGTCACTAGATTGAATAAAACATGCAAGGCAATTAATAATGAAATCAAAAGCACAAACAAGCATTAAGAACTCAAGAGTAAAACTCAAACTGATAGATTCGAATAGAAACACAATGTAAATCTAATGAAAATAAGAATCCTAGGGTTTACATGTCCGAATACCCTCTAGGGGTTTAGCTCTCCATGGAGCGAGTCACAAAACAAATAATAAATTCAGAAATAAGTTCCAAAGACATAAAGAATAACCCCCTTAAATCCGTGATGATAGTCTTGATGGGTAGTTTCCACGTCTGGATTGAATCCACTCCGAAGCTAGGTCGCCGATGGCTTCCTTGACGCTATGACGGAGGAGGAATCGATCCAAGTTGGTGAGGAAAGCTTCCAAAGCCGCCAAGAACTCCTTCCAAGCCCTAGCCGCCTTGTCTCTCGAAAGTGGCCAAAAAGATCCCTAAAAATTATCACAAGGCGGCTTTTATAATTTGAATTCGGGGCTTTACGCGGGCATCCACACGGCCATCCACACGCCCGTGTGGAAATTCCACACGGGCGTGTGAAGCACTCTGCTACAGTACTGCTACAGATCTTTGCTACGATGGCTTCACTACGTAGATGCTACAGTGATTTTTTCCCCCGAAGTCTTCCTTGGAGTCCACACGGTCGGGCACACGCTCGTGTGGTAGGGTGTGTGGCTTTCTATGCTTTGCAATCCTCAAGAACTTTCTTCCGCTTTGTACGGAAGCTGGGACATGGGCGTACTCATCGCCTTTGTGCCCTTTCGGTTTGTGTAATGACTTGTACTCCTCCGAAAGTTGGCAACACCCCCATGCATATGAACACAGCTTCGATTGTGGTCTTGAAACGTGTCATCACACCCTATCTTTGCTTCTTCCTGTATGTCATGTCTCCAAAGCTCTGTTTGCACAAAAGAACACAAAACACACCTTGTTAATGCTAAAATCTGATAGAAGTGATGCTCAATGCATATAAACTGATATTATAAAATATATATAATCAAGCACTTATCAAACTCCCCCACACTTAAGCTTTTGCTTGTCCTCAAGCAAACTAAACATTCATTACAAGGAAAGAAAGGATAAGTGCTTGGCCTCAGGTTCACTAGAAAGTATGAGAGTATGATTCTATAACAAAAGGGAAAAAACTATTTAACACCAAACAGCTCAGTCAATGCTCTAGAAAACAATCCAATGACAAGAAAGAAAAAGAAATCCGAAAGCGTGTGTGTGTGGAAAAACTCATCTCAATTCGACTCTATGTCCACTACTTACAGTTTTTATTGCTCGAGACTCATATAATAGCAAAAAGAATGGTAGTAGCTGCACACAATCTCCAAGGTAGCCCTTTCTCAGGCGGCCTCCCGAGTGGCTTTCACACTTTAGAGATGGTAGCTCTTTCTACCGAGGGTGCTAGCTTTCACATATCCCTTGTGATAGCTCTTTCTCTCATTAGGGCATAACTAGTATCCGACTTATGAGAGTAGCTGCATACAATCAAAGGTAGTAGCTCTTTTCACCCCCTATATACACGAAATAATTCACAATTGCTAAGCTATACAAATATCTATATTTTTTTTCTTTTCTTTTTCTTCTTTTTTTTATTTATTTATTTATTTTTTTTTTTTTTTTTTCGAATAAAACAACTACTAACAAGTCTCAAACCATTAAACTAGAGCTTCTATAGGTCTAATGAGTGAGTAGAGTGCATAAATGGCAATCGGACAAAAATTTCTCAAAAAATTGGATGACAACTAGAGCATGATGAAATCTAGTGTTCGAAGCTCCCCTATAGTCTAGAATCTAACTCTTAACCTTAAAGTGAACCTTCATAGGTTGCATGAGCATATATAATGAAAACAGACAATAAAGTGGTGTATAAAGTGATCCCTCCCCCACACTTAAGATGTACATTGTCCCCAATGTACACATGCAAGCACAATAAAATTATAAATTCTGAAAACAAAGCATGTGAGGGTGTGCAAAAATCAAAATAATACTCCCCTGAATTCCAAGTGAAATAGTTGGTGGAATCTCGTACAAGGGTGTGTTTGGCTCAACGGGCATTTGGAGGTGAAACGGCCGTGTGACCTAGTCACACGGCCATGTGCATAACTTGATTTCCATTTCCCAAGACTCTCAAGACTATCTGCGGATTCAGGGGGTTCAATGAAGCTCAACAAGATTAGAAAATAAAACAACGGAAAACAACTAGAACCACAAAAAATGACAGAAATAAAAGACAGAGTCTCAACTAGCATGCTGAAAATAAAACTACAGAAAATAAAAATAAAAAAGATAAAATAAAATGACTCAAGGACGCCTCATGCGTCAGGAAACTCTGCTGGTGGTGCTGGTGGTGCTGGTGGTACTGATGTCGTCGCCTCAGATGCTGTGTCGCTCTCCAGAAGATGTCGAATGATGGACAACTGCGACATCATCATGGACTGGTTGGCGAGCACGGTCGCCATGTCCCCCCCGGAGAGCTCCAACCGCCACCTCGAGCCTCGCCAAACGGTCACGGGCTCGAGTGGAGGGCTGCTCCGGCTCGCTCGGATGCGGGGGCCTCGGTGTCCATCGGCACAGCCTGTGGGTGCCGGTGAATCGGGAGCGTCTCGTTGGGTCGGCCGCTCCTCTTCGACTCCTCCTCCTCAGCCTCCACTGCGAGTATATAACAACCAGTGCTCGTCTTCTTCACCATACGCATGGCTCGGAGAGATGCAAGCCCCAAGGGTGCTGGTATGCTGATCCTCTCCATCCCTCGAAGTGCCTCGGACAACCCCATGCCACGAACGAGTCGGGTAATGTATACTCCTGAAAAGATCACACCGACCCGCACGTAATGGCTTTGATGGCGGAGGTAATCCGCCACAACAAAGCCTAAATGCATGGGGATGTTCTCGGACCATGGTGTATAGGTAAAGCAAGTCGAGGCGGCTCAAAACTCCAAGTCTTGTCGCCTCGTCCCGTCACGGTCCCGCTGAAAATAGAATGTATATACCTCGTAGGCCGGACGGCTGAGCATGGTGGCCTTGGAAGATCCCGGCTCGTACTGGAAGCCTCCGCATATGGTCCCGTACGCACGACTCGGAGTGAGTCCAATAGGGTAATCGACGATGAGTTGCTCGTACTCCCCCGTGTGAATATAGTCTCTGTCATATAAACCGAGGAAAACAGAGAACTGCGTGAGGCTCATGGAGTGGTACTGACCGAATAACCTCGAAGCGGATCGTGTCCTCCCTCTCAAAATCATGGCGAGCGCGGTCGAAGTCGAACGAGGACAAGACCTCCAAGTGTGAGCTCACGATAAGTGGGATCACGAATAGTAAGGAGCCGGTCCCGGCCTCCCACACGGTAAGCTCGCGCACCTCATCGGCCAAGTCAATCTCCTCGAGTGCCTTCCAATCGATCACGCGCGCCTGTCCGAATTTGAGACGCCGTAAGCGCTCATATCGCTGCCGATGCTCGGGGACGGCGAACTCCGGTTCCTCGGGAGGAGAAGGCTCCCGAGCGGCGCGAGAGCGCTTGTGGGCGACCTTCTTGGTCCTAGGGGCCATATCCCGTGAAAATCGGGGCAAGTTAGTGCAAAATTCCACTGTGCAGAAATCCACATGGGCGTGTGGATGATCCACACGCCCTTGTGGGTCATCATCCTCATCCACACGGGCGTGTGGATGGGCCACACGCCCGTGTGGATGCCCGACCATGGCCAAAAAGCCATGGTTGGGTGGTTTCCACATCAAAAACTACCCCTAAATCGACAAGCATGCATATTATGATAGTTCTCATGGAAGATTTATGCATAAAACATCAACAAATCACCAGATCTGAAATTCAAAATTCATGGCAAGAACTAGAAAAACTTGGAGCTTACCGGAGATTTTTGATGAAGAAGAAGATGGAAATCGCCGGAAAAACACCCAAGAATCCTTAAATAAGCTAAGGAGAGGCGTTAGGAACCCAAGAGGTACGTCTCTTCGCGTGTAGGCGTCGGAAGGAGAAAAGGCGCGAAGGTTTGAATGAAATGTTCAAGGCCTTCTCATCTCCTTTATAAGCCACATGGGCGTGTGAGGGTCTCACACGCCCTTGTGGATGGCCACATGGGCGTGTGGATGAGCCACAAGCCCTTGTGCCTTCAAAAATCGACGCCAGAACGCCACAAGGGCACTCACACGGGCGTGTGAGTGCCGGTGTGGATTAAAAACTCGAGACAGAAGGCCACAGGGGCACTCACACGGGCGTGTGAGTGCCCTTGTGGACCTGGAAAATCCACAGGGGCAGCCACACGGGCGTGTGGCTGCCCTTGTGCCTCTCTGGAAACCTGAAAAATGGGTTTTCAGGTCTCACACGCCCATGTGGATGAGCCACATGGGCGTGTGGCTCCTCAGGAGGGCCACAGGGGGCACCCACACGCCCGTGTGGGTGCCCTTGTGCCCTTCTGTTTCATGTTTTTTTCAATTTTTCAGCAAGGCACAGGGGCACTCACACCCCCTTGTGCCTGCCCTTGTGGATTTTCAGCAAAAACATGAAACACTTAAGCACAAGGCCAATTCCTTAACTTTAAATCTCTAAATCAATCTAGATCAAGCCACACATGTATAATTATCATGAAACACCAAGAATAAACAATAAAAACACAGCAACGACAGAATTAACGCAAAGTCGCCTACTCAAGCTAGTTATTACTGCAGAATTAAAAACTAACTACGAAAGCAATAAAATGACTTGGGTTACCTCCCAAGAAGTGCTTGTTTTACGTCATTAGCTCGACATACCTGTTCCTCTATGGGGGCTCATGCAAGTGAAATACCTCCTTTCCTGCAACTGCTTCTTCGCCTGAAAAATAGTGCTTCAACCTGTGCCCGTTCACCTTAAACGTCCCTTTATCTGGGTGAGTGATTTCAACCGCCCCGTGCGGTGATACTTGAGTCACTGTATAAGGTCCTGACCATCTCGATTTTAATTTTCCTGGGAATAATCTCAAACGAGAATTGAAAAGTAACACCAAGTCGCCTTCATTGAACCCTTTCTCGCAATTTGATGTGCTTATCATGCCACCGACGCATTTTCTCTTTATAAATCTTTGCATTTTCGTATGCACGCAACCGCCATTCATCTAATTCATTCAGCTGCAACTTCCTTTGTTCTCCGGCTTGTGCGAGGTCAAAATTCATCGCCTTGATTGCCCAGTAAGCTTTATGCTCGAGTTCCACCGGTAAGTGACAAGATTTTCCATAAACCAAGCTGTATGGTGTTGTTCCCACTGGTGTCTTGTAGGCCGTACGATATGCCCAAAGTGTGTCATCGAGACGTTCGGACCAATCCTTTCGGCCGTGTTCCACCGATTTCGCTAGAATTCTCTTTAACTCCCCGTTTGTTACCTCGACCCGGCCGCTTGTTTGCGGGTGGTATGGAGTGGCTAGCCGATGATACACTCCATATCGTTTCGCACCTTATCAAGCTGCACATTACAAAAATGAGTCCCTCTATCACTAATGATGATCCCGGGAGTCCCAAAACGAGCGAACAAGCGCTTGAGAAATCTAACTACGGTTCTAGCGTCGTTTGTGGGGAGAGCTTGTGCCTCAACCCACTTGGACACATAATCCACGGCGACTAGAATGTATCGGTTTCCATTTGAGCTAGGGAATGGTCCCATAAAGTCAATACCCCAAACGTCGAATACTTCACGTAACCGAATAGGATTTTGAGGCATCTCGTCCCGTCTAGACAAATTACCAGCTCTTTGACATTTATCACAGCTTTGAACGAATTGATGAGCATCTTTAAATATGGTTGGCCAATAAAAACCTGCAGCAGCCAACACTTTCTCTCAGCTTCGGCCTCGCCGCATAATGACCACCAAGGGTCCCGAGTGGCAATGAGTAAGGATGCTCCACCCTTCTTCCCTTGAAACACATCTTCGCACTACATGGTCTCGCACATACTGAACAGATATGGATCTTCCCAAAGGAAATTTTTCAGTCGGCGAAAAACTTCTTCTTTTTTGCTGAAATGTGAGTCCCTTGGGGAGAACCTTGCCCGAAAGATAGTTTGCAAAATCAGCGAACCATGGAGTATCGATATTGACTCGATCTTGAACTCCATACAGGTGCTCCTCCGGAAATGAGTCGTTGATTTCATTATGAGTGGCTTCATCATCTTCTAAACCCTCCAGGGATAAATGATCTGTGCCGCGATTTTCTCGCACCCCTCTTGTCCTTGATTTCCACATCAAATTCCCGCAACAACAAAATCCAACGAATTAGTCTTGGTTTGGCATCAGCCTTGCTCATTAGATAACGAAGGGCCGAATGGTCTCGTGAAAACAATCACTCTAGATAAAATTAAATAGGGTCTCGAATTTATCAAACGCGAAAACTACAAACCAACAATTCCTTTTCGGTAGTTGTATAATTCTCTTGGGCACTTGTCAATGTCTTGCTTGCATAATAGATTGGTTGAAAGTGTTTGTCTCTTCTTTGTCCCAAAACAGCCCCAACCGCATGGTCACCGGCATCACACATGAGCTCAAAGGGAAGGTTCCAATCGGGCGTGATTAGGATGGGTGAATGAGTAAGTTTTTCCTTTAATAAGCTGAAAGCGATACACACTCATCATTAAACTCAAAATGGACATCCTTTTCCAAAAGTTTGGTAAGCGGTCGCGTGATCTTGGAAAAATCTTTTATGAAGCGCCGATAGAATCCCGCATGCCCCAAGAAGCTGCGAATAGCCTTGACGTTAGTTGGTGGTGGTAGCTTCTCTATTGTTTCAATCTTTGCTCGTCCACTTCGATTCCCCGGGCTGGAGATTTTATGCCCCAAAGACTATCCCCTCTTGCACCATGAAGTGACACTTTTCCCAATTCAAGGCAAGATTCGTTTCCTCGCACCGCATGAGTACCCTTTCCAAGTTCTTAAGACATGCGTCAAAAGAATTACCGAACACGTAAAAGTCATCCATGAAGACCTCCATGACATCCTCCAATAGTTCATCAAAAATGGCTGTCATGCATCTTTGAAATGTGGCTGGTGCATTACATAACCCGAACGGCATCCTTCGTATGCAAACGTACCATAGGGGCATGTAAATGTTGTTTTCTCCCGATCTTCGGGGCGATCGGGATCCGAAAATACCCAGCACATGCCATCCGAAAACAATAGAACCGATGACCTGCGAGACGCTCTAGCATTTGATCAATAAAAGGAAGAGGGAAATGATCCTTTCTTGTGGCGTCATTTAATCTTCGGTAATCAATGCACACACGCCAACCGGTTACTTGTACGTGTGGGTATCACTCGTTTTGCTCGTTCTTCACCACAGTCATACCCCCCTTCTTCGGCACTACTTGAGTAGGACTCACCCAAGCACTATCGGATATAGGGTAAATAATGCCCGCATCAAGGAGCTTCACCACCTCTCGCTTTTACTACCTCCTTCATGTTTGGATTAAGCCTTCGTTGAGGTTGGATGACTGTTTTATAGTTGTCTTCCATCGAATCTTATGCGTGCAAAAGGATGGGTTTATCCCTTTGATGTCTGAAATCTTCCATGCAATAGCAGCTTTATGTGCTTTCAATAAAACCACCAGCTTTTCTTTACGTGATGCGAGAGGTTGGAAGCAATGATTACCGGCAACTTCGACCCTTCGGCTAGGAAAGCGTACTCTAGATGGTCGGTAATGTCTTCAATTCCAGCTCGGGGTTCTTCCACCGAAGGCCGTAATCGATTGCCCTGTTTCTGCTCAATTTCTTCGAAATCCTTGTGTTCATTTTCCGGTTCCTCCTCGAATACATCCAGCTCTGGTTGGGCTGATGGGACAATCTCTAAATCTTCGGGGATAGTCTTCTCGAATGCCAACGCTACAAATTTCCGCCGCTAGGATTTGATCAAGGCATCTTCTATAGAATCATC